>OY728131.1:39814733-41116867 GCA_963277665.1 Viscum album
AACATATAGTGAACCGAGTTCAATATAAAACGGATGGAATGTGGAGTGAAACTAGATCAGCAAGACCAGGATATAACAAGGGTGAACTCAGATCAGTACTAGACTATTTCCTCTATGATGGCCTTGTAAAGGATCCTTGACAAATAAGGAAACCATTTTCTATGATTAACACAATCCCATGTGTTATGTTATTATTTCATGGTTCATCTTCATTTATGATTTATGTCTTATGGACATTCAATATTATTCCATGACACAAGATTATGGTCTTTAATATTTAGGTAAATATTTTAAAAGTTTATGTCCATGTTAATATATACTTACTGTCATATTATTACTATCATATCCTTGTTTACCCTTATAGACAATCAGAGATCACCCTTTTCTTTTGATTCCTTTCACTAGTACTTGAATAAAGGTATTAAGTATGATATATAAAATGAGGTTATATCTATAAAGGAATAAGTATGACATTATGTAGATAATTTAGAACTCGTTTTTTATGATTCCGTGATTCCAAATACACTAAAAATATAATATTTTTTCATGATTTTAATATATTATTTAATGAATATTAATATTAAAATATGTAATATCTATATATGAAAATTTTGGGCAATTATAGTTTTTTTAAAAGAATGGTTTCGTTAATATTTGGAAAATAGGATGACAAAACTTAATTATGAACCCTATTGATATGTTTAAGTACAAATTAAAATCATATAATTTTTTAAATGATCATAAATAACCTAGTATTAAATCAATGATTTAATCTATTAAAATATTTTAAGTACTCTCCCATGATTATGTGGTTCTTCTACTAAGATTTGTGTTACTGATACTATGTTTTTTAGTTTTACTAAATTCCTAGAACCAAAAATAAAAACACATTAATGTTGAATTAAATAGGAAATGGAATGATTTTCCTCCAGATAAACTAAATTTTATAGGAGTATGAATAAGAAAAATTATTGCAATGATCAGACAACTTATTTAATATATGAGTCATGCTAGTATTCCAAATTAGAAAAGGGTGGAACAACATTCTATTGAAACCTTTATAAGGTAGAATCTATCTTCTTTTAGTGGGTCTTTTGATCCAATAGTGGTTGAGCAATGCTTCAATTCCATTAAAGACATTTTTTTAGTTCTCCAATATTCAGAACATGATAAAGTCCAATTTTTTCTATTATTTTTAAATTTAAGTGGATCAATGGTGGAATATTAATAATAATATTATTAAATGTGAGGAAATTGAATCCATTGAAAGGGATGATTTCTATAACTTATTCTTAAACATGTACCTTCCTTATATTGTTTTTATGAAAATGGGTATGGAATTAAATAATTTATGGAAAATTAACAATGACTCCCTTGAAACCTATAAACCAAATTTTAAAAGACTTCGATGGTATGATTTTGGAATTATCATCTTACCTAAATGTATGTTTGATCAGTTCTCTAGTGCCTTAAAACCCAGTTTATGAAGGTTTGTATCAATAAGGAACATTGTTAAAATGTTATAAATCCTTTGATGTTCTCTTAAGTTTTATATATAGATTGGAGTTACCAATCAATATTATGGTTTTTATAAAAAAAATATGGAATTCAAGGAAAAATCAATAAACCATGGAGAGAAAAAGATTAGATTTATTTCATGCAAAAATTGTGGGAATAAGAATGAATATAATTTTCTTATGGGAACTAGTAAATGATTTAATTGTGGAAAATATGGTTATTAGTTAGTTGATAGCCGAAGTGATTGGAAAATTTAGTTAATGATGCATATAGAGGGAAGGATGCACAGAATGAACCTCCCAAACATCAATGATTCAAGTGTAAGTAAAATGGGAATTATGGTAACTAATGCCCAAATATATGGGTCAATGATTATGATTGAAATCCATAAACTCTTAAATCCAAATATAAATAAATACTCATGTGATCACCACATTAGATGTGGAGTACGATAATGAAGTAGTGAAAGGTACACTAACTATCCACTCTAAAATAGTCGATGTCATATTTGATTCTAGAAACACCAACTCTTTTTAAAAAAAATTATAAGGAAACCCCTCATATCACCTCAATAATTAGATGTTGAGTTATTTGTAAACACATTTAACGGCACAATGGTCACATCTAAAGATTATAATTCTTATCTAATTTAGGTTTGTGGGAAATTACGTCCTGAAACTCATTTTTCCCCCATCACTAAGTTAACATTTTTTAGATTTTTTGCATGGATTGAATTTCTCTATTTGGAGTTCAAATAAATTTATGTGGAAGGGAAGGAACATATAATATATTTAATGGATATATGATGATATATTAATAAAATCATGAATATGTACTTACATATGAAATTAATTCTTTCTTGTTGGTCTTAATTCTAAAAAATGAAGTATATATATCTCATATAGTTTGTGATAGACTAAACATTAATGATACACTTATTGTAAATGTGTTCACTATTTTCTTTCATAATAATTTCTAGGCCTTCTATTAAATCATTTTGTTCATTTATCAATAAGAACTCATACCATGTGTTATGTCTATTTCAAATAATCCTTATAGAATTTCCCTAATGGAGTTGTAGGAAATAAAGAAGAAACTAGAGTATAATATTAATAATATATTAATACATCCTAGTGAAACCCTTTGCGGTGAACCTATTTAATTTATCAAGAATAAACATGGATCCATGTGACTTTTCATTGATTATCGAGAACCTAACAAGATTATTATCAGGAAAAAGTATCTCCACTACAATATTGATGAGTTATTTCATCAACTATGTGGATCTCAATAAATATCCAAGATTGATCTTCATTCATGATATCATTAATTAGGGGTTTGGAATAATGATATAACTAATATGGAATTTTGGTCATGTTATATACATTTGAATTTATAGTGATTCATTTTGGTATTACTAATTCCCCCCACTATTTTCATAGATTCTTTGAATAGAGCCTTTGGAGACTTTCCTGATCAGTTTTTGATAGTCTTCATTGAAGATATTTATGTATATTCAAAGGGAAAATAAGATCATTAAGATCAATTGAGGATTGTACAAAAGAATATAAAAAAGTATAATATTGATGAAAAATTAACCTAGTGTGCATTTTGGAATCAAAGAGTTTGATTTTTTGGTCACATAATCTCGAAAGAGGGTATATCTATGGATCCATCATGGACAAAAGATATTAAACATTTTCCTAATCAAAATCGCTTAATAAGATCAAATGTTTTCTTGGATTGGCTTGATATTATTAGATCTTTATGGATAATTTTTCTTAGTTGTCCAATACTCACCAAGTTTACTCGAAAAGTTCCCAAGTTCCACTATACAAATGAATGTGAATAAAATGTTAATTAGATAAATAAAATGTTAGTTAATACCAATACAATAGGGAAGTGTATTTAATATATAGTGATTCATATAAAAATGAATTTGGAATAGATATCCTGATAAATGACCATGTTAAATATTACGCCTCGCGATAACAGCTGGTTCATGGGAAAATTTATCAAACTCATGATTTAGAATTAACTATAGAAAACATTGAAATAAATATATGGAGTCATTATCTTAATACAAAAAAGTGAAATATAAGTATATAATGATCAGAAAATTTAAAATTATATATTCACATAGAAGGGGTTCTATATGTGTCAAATATAGTGGCTAGAATTGATTAATTATTAGGAATTCTCAATAGATTTTAACCCTAGGAAAGTGAACAATATAGAACATTCATTGGTTCAAATAGATCATGTAAGATTATATATGATGGGCACCAGATAATATCTTATATATTTGGATTTACAAAGGACTTACATATAAATATTTATCGAATGAATGAAAAGTTATAATTCTCAAATGACTGTTTGACCATCTATACAAGTGTAAATCAAGGAGGTGTAGAAGAAAGATGTAGATTTGAGAAATTTTATTAGGTTCCATATTAACTGTGATTTAATAATAAGTTTAGGGGCCATGTTTGTTTCTCTTCCATAACATATTTATAGAAGGAGTTGTTGGATGAGGTGCATAGTTCATTATTCTCTATTCTTCTAGGATGCACATGGATGTATAGAGACCTAAAAGTGTATTTATAGTCAGATATTCTGAAGAGAGATATTGAAAAATATCTATCTTGATACATAGTTTTTTTGGAAAGTTATGGCTACGAGGTAAAAGTCTAAGGGTATTTTACAACCATTACTCATACCAGAAAGGAAAATGGAAAATATCTCCATGGGTTTTGTCTTTAGACTCACCAAAACATCTAAAAGGATTAATTCCATATGGGCTGTAGTCAATCACATTAAGATGATGGAACACTCTATTTATATTATATATTTTATCTCTCTTGATCATATTTATAGAATATATATTATGGAAGTGGTAGTATTTCATAGAGTATAACTTTCCATAATATTCGATAATGATAAGAGGTTTACCTCAAATTACTGATGACAACTTTAGATGACAGTAGAAATATAGATAAATTTTAGTAACATGTATTATCATTAGATAGATGAATAGTTTGAGTGAGACATTCAAAATATAGATGAAATATTGAGATCTTTCTCTACATATTTCAAAGGAGGTTGGGATCAATACCATCCATCAGTATAATTATCATACAATAATAGTTTTCACTCCGGTATTCAAATGGATCATTAATAAACCTGTTATGGAATGAATTTTAGTACTCAAAAATTCTAGAATGGAGTTTTTGAAATAAATCTATTGCAACACATATAGTTGAGGAAATTGAAGAGAATTTAGCATCCATTCAACCACATACAAGGGAAGCTGGGAGTTGAAAAATCATTATGAAGAAAATCATTAGAATTATCTACAGTTTGGAGTGGGTGACAAGTTGTTCCTATTAATATCTCCATAGAATAGATGCATGTGAAATTTAAACAAGGGAGATCTCAACAGGAGTTATATTGGTCCTCCTGAAATTCTTGATCATGATGGGATGTATCATATTGATCGGTTCTTCCACAAAATATCTATCATGTTAATGATGTTTTCCATTTATCTCTCCTAGGGAAGAATATATAAGATCCTTAAAATTTAATTAACTCATAGATCATACCTATTTTAAAATATGTTTCTTATGAAGAGAAACCATAAATGATTTCAGATCATTGGTAAAAAGTAATATGAAATAAGACCACTTGTATTGTTAATGTTTTATGGGAAACCCACTAATTTGAGGAAGCTAGATGGGAACCTGAGAATGTGACAATGTTGGGTTATATTCATCTATTTGTATCATAGTAATTAATTTTGAGGTATAAATTCATTTTAAGGGGGTACAATGTAACACCCCAATATTGTAATGAAATATTTTTAAATACTTTTATATCATCGAAAACTAGCATTGAACGCATCATAGATTTTAAATATACCACATAATATTATTGAAATATTATGTGTTTATTATATGTGATACATTATATTAGAGGTAATGAATAGTAATTACTAAATTATGAATATAAAATATGTACTATTCATTTATTAAACTTATTCCTATGTTATCAAATAATTAGAATTTAAAACAAAAATTGTTTCAAATAAATGTCATATTTTTTCTAATTAAATTAATTTATTTTCGAATTGAATTTCATATCAGCATATTAAATAAAACATTCTTAATTATCTTAATCAATGTTTTATAAAATTTAAACATTCAAAAAAAGTCTAATATTAGGATAAGAATAATTCAGGATTTATGATTGAAAATAGATTATTAAAAAAAGATGTTCTTGACACATTTTCTATCTCCTTGAAATTAATTTCCTTTATTTATAGGTATTTAATTGTATAAAATTAATTTAATATTTATAATAATTTATTTTAAAATTTGTTAATTAATTCCATATTATTTTTTTTTCAATATTAATAATAACTGTGATAAATTTATTGACATTGGTAAAGGGTGAAATAGGTAGAAATGGATTAAAAACAATAAGTAACGAATTAAATTTTCATCATATTTATTATTTTATGCATTTAATTCAAAATTTTACTCCTAATTTTAGTAATTTAGTAATTTAATGCACAATTGTCCATGAAAATGACTTAAATATTATTATAATCAAAGGAAATGACCAAATGTCAAACATTAATTTTTAATAACTATAATATCTTTAATAATGGATTCACCAAATAAGACGAAAACTGTAAATATTACATGGAAATATAAAATATTTATGTTTATCATGGTTATTTATTTAAAAATTTTAGAAATTAAATATTTATCTTAAATGCCTACCCAACCTTGATGGAGTAATTTTTCAATTAACAGAAACATGGACAAAATGATATTAAAAATGTCACGACCCCCTCCCCACAAAGTGTACCCCTCCTGGGCCGGCAATGTGAAAAGGGAGATAATGACCCCCGAGTCCCGCCTCCAGTAGGCCCCGGGTTGGCGACTAGCACCGAGGGTATAATACACACACAAATGGGAGGCATTACCCTCTAAGAGAACACATGCAGAAGAGAGAGATAGAATAGAATCCAACCAACTCCAACTCATAACTGAAATGTAAAAGAAACCCAAGTACATATATGAAATGTCATGCAAAAGTACTACAACTGGAAGGGGAAACTAAAAGTACCCAAAAGAAAGTAAAACGATAGTGACCAGAGGCCCGAACAGCTCCTCCTCCAACCGCAAGCTAGTAGTAACCAGCTTGATCTCCAACCTGCTCCAAGTGACCTGAAAAACAGTTTATATGTACATAGGGTGAGTATAACAGTATACTCAGTAGGATCCTCCCCAAGACTCTCGTGCAAAAGTAAAGAAAGCATGCTAAAGCCCAGTGAACAACAAGTGAAACTAACTCGTCACCTAAACAGGTATATTATGTTCCCAACCTCACCAAGGCTACTCTCACCAAGTAACGCATACAAGAATATAGCATGTAGTAAAGAATATCAAGGGTACCCCGCTACTACTTCCCCACTGGTTTGCCGCTTTGCCCCAACGACATACGTCCTGTGCATCTCTCTCCAAAGGCTTGCCCGTATCAACATGGGTCAAGCTCCACAATCTGCACCACGTGCACCACATAGGCTTGCCCGCAGACACCTGGGCTAAGCTCCACACAATCCTCACAACCAAAAGTAACTAGGTAGTTTCCGGGAGCCACCACAGCTCGCATAACGTGTATCATACGTCGGGTATTATACCTGAAGCCATTACAGCCCATACACCGAGTAAGGATCCTCAAGCCATCACAGCCTATACACGTTACACCTATAGTAGTCCATAGGATACTATATCCAGAATATATGTGTGTGAAATAACCACAAGCCATTACAGCCCTCTACACACATATATAGGTAAAACTAACCACTGTTCCTACCAGCACTAGATCTACCAAGAGAAGAGAGCGGGCCAAAGGGGGTAGTCAGCCATTCAACCTCCCATCAGAATGTTGGGGAAAACACCCCCCCAGGGCTCAGAATCCCCGGGGTGTCAGTTGCCCTTACCGACAGGGTGGAGTAGCGTATAGAAACACAAAAAGTACAGAATATATAAGTAACTCACATCCACACTATGGGCATTACCTAGTCATAGATACAACTGCAGCTAACGTCTCTCAGACTCCAGGCTGCTACTTCTAAGACTAGGTATCCTATAAGCACACAACCAATTGAAGAGCTTTATTAGATTAATCCATTCTCATTTATCAGTTCCACTGTACATTAGTTAATTCTTTAAGCATTAATTAAGATTGAACAATTCCCCATTTAACTGAAATGGCGTCACTTTCAATACAACTGCTCCTTTTTAAGATTCACATCACCTTTAAATTCCAGCATCTCCATCCCCGTGGATTTTCACCATTTAATCAAACATTCATTACAGAAATACTTTTCCACATTCCCAGGCATTCTAGAAAAACATCCTATGCTTCTAAACACAAAGGAGGCTCAACACGGTGAGTAGATATACTACCCGTCGAGTCTTTGCCGCCTATAGAAAGAGCATAGACCCATCCTCCATCGAGAGGCTAAACACGGAAAGCACGTGGCATACCCCGCGTGTCTTCGCCTCCTTCAGAATGAGGGTAAGCAAGACCAGCTGCCTTGAGCAGTGGGGAAAAGCAAAGAAGATTAACATTCAAGAAAACCACAAGCAACCAGCAACCATATCCGTCCCATTCCATCACCCCCGGTGTCCTCCCTGACACCCATATGCATAAACCGATGCATCTCGCCACACTAGGCATCATCCGCTGCCACAACTATAAGGCCTCCATGCCTCCACATATCACAACAACCATCCAGGCTCACATCACAGCACAAGCAGCAGGAAAACAAACATCACAAAATGGGCTCTCGGCCCTTTAACAAACAAGAGGGTAACTCAGAACCCTTTTTGAAATTCCAACATAATCTGTTCTCTAAACCATATTGAATTAACAGATTTGTTATTCGTAGGTTCCAATCATGGATACCTAATCAGTAAGCTATCACAATTAAATAACCATGCTTACTTCCCTAATTTGATTACCCTCAAATTAGAACAACTACAACAACGACAACAACCAGATTAATTTACATGCCTCTTTATCTTTAGCCAATTAATCAACAATTAATTCCGGCTTTACGTTCATTATCAATTTCTATCATGAAGGAACGACAAAACAAAGAAACATAGATATCACTATATCTAGGAAAACATGAGGCAAACCGTCATTACGGTATAAAGCAACAGCATGCGATCTACCAATTCTTTTAATCCGGTTCAAGTATTTAATTAGGTCAATTTCATTGTGATCCAAAGGAATAAATCATGCTAACTCTACGATTGCACATATATAATTAGAGAAGCCATGAATCCCCTACCTCGAAGAGTTCTTGACGTCCTTTATCCACACAGCAGGTCACGATCCTCCCCTCGCGACAACTTATGTGGAAGAATGATCGACACGGCTTGGTTGCATCCAACAGAGCGGGACTGATCCTAGGAGTAAGGGTTGTTTGTGCAACTCCTACGGGAAGGATTGAAAGGTTCTAGTGCCTCTTAATCGAGAACAAAGGGAAAGAACCAGGAAGAATGATATCTCGTCCCTTTTTAAGATTTAACGAGGTGATGGTTTAAGATCCGGTTAATTCTCCATTAAAAACGGATCGCATTAACCCACGCGGTTTGACCACGTAAAACATTCCAAGACTTAGGAATAATTAATATAGGACTTATGGAATTTGAAACGGCCTTAAGAGCCCTTAAAATAAGGCTTTAAATGTATTTTACGTCAAAGGAAACGTCAAAAGGGGCAAAACTGTTGGAGTCTGGAAACACTGTTCACCCACCGTTACTGTACATGAAACTGATCTGTCACACCGATCTGTGAAACTGATCTGTGAAACTGATCTGTCACACCGATCTGTCTCACCGATCTGTCTCACCGATCTGTGAAACTGATCTGTGAAACTGATCTGTCTCACCGATCTGTCTCACCGATCTGTCTCACCGATCTGTCTCACCGATCTGTCTCACCGATCTGTCTCACCGATCTGTCTCACCGATCTGTCTCACCGATCTGTCTCACCGATCTGTCTCACCGATCTGTCTCACCGATCTGTGAAACTGATCTATCTCACCGATCTGTGACACTGATCTGTCTCACCGATCTGTGAAACTGATCTGTCTCACCGATCTGTGAAACTGATCTGTCTCACCGATCTGTGAAACTGATCTGTCTCACCGATCTGTGACACTGATCTGTCTCACCGATCTGTGAAACTGATCTGTCTCACTGATCTGTGAAACTGATCTGTCTCACCGATCCGTGAAACTGATCTGTCTCACTGATCTGTTACTGTTCATAAAACTGGAAACACTGTTCACAGAACTAGAAAATTGGCAAAGTGTTGGGGATAAGTCCCCTTGACCTCCCGGAACACCTCCAACACCAACATTTCACAAAGTAATGGACCAGAGAGGTCCGGGCCATTACATTAGATACCTCTCAAAACATTCTCGTCCTCGAGAATTAAAAACCAACCCAGAAGAAAAGAGGGGTCCGAACAACCACCCCATAAGATACCTCTCAGGGGAAAACCACCATGAGCTGTTCGAAAGCTGGAACAAAACTATGACATCCGGGAACAAACAATCCATACCCAAACAATTCATTCACAACATCACATCAAAGGTACATAAACAAAACATGAAAGGTCCAACCACAGAGAAAACATCATTACATGAAAGGAGTTAAACATTAAACAACTCTGGGTACTGAGCACGTATCTGTGACTCACGCTCCCAGGTACTCTCCTCCATGCCACCGTGTCGCCACAAGACACGAACTAAAGGAATAGAACGCCCACACAACACCTTCTCCTTGTGGTCTTGGATCTCCACAGGTCGCTCCTCGAAGGTTGCATCATCATCAATATCGATCTCTCCCCAATCGATAACATGAGATTCATCATGAAGATAATGACGGAGCTGCGATACATGAAAAACATCATGTATCCGACTCATCCGAGGGGGAAGTGCTACTCGATATGCCACAGCTCCAACATGAGCTAACACCTCGAAAGGCCCAACAAAACGGGGAGAAAGCTTACTTCCGCGACCAAACCTTCGCTGCCCACGACGGGGAGTCACCTTCAGAAACACATGATCCCCAACATTAAACTCTAAGGGTCTCCTTCTTTGATCCGCATAAGATTTCTGACGATCTTGTGCTGTCTTCATCCTCTCACGAATCACTTGAACCATCTCCGTCGTATTCTGCACTAGTTCTGGTCCGAGAATTGCTGACTCTCCGACCCCAGTCCAGCACAACGGAGAACGGCATGGCCGGCCATACAAGGCTTCAAACGGCGCCATGCCGATGGTAGAGTGAAAACTATTATTGTAAGCGAACTCTACCAAAGGTAAGTGCTTCACCCATGAACCTCCAAAATCAAGAACACAAGAGCGCAACATGTCTTCAAGAGTTTGGATGGTTCGCTCTGTCTGACCATCCGTTTGAGGATGAAAAGCAGTGCTAAGGCATAGTTGAGAGCCAAAAGCATGCTGGAGGCCTCTCCACACCCTCGAGGAAAAACGAGGGTCTCGATCAGAAATGATCGTCTTAGGAACTCCGTGAAGCCTCACCACTTCCTCCAGATACTGCCTCGACAAAACCTCCACTGAGCTCGACTCCTTGATTGCTATGAAGTGGGCCGATTTAGTTAAACGATCCACTACCACCCATATAGCATCATGTCCTCCCGGAGCTCGAGGTAAACCTGTAACAAAGTCCATTGAGATGTCCTCCCACTTCCACTGAGGAATCTCTAAGTGCTGGAGAAGACCACCAGGAACACGGTGTTCGGCCTTCACCTTCTGGCAGACTAAACATCGAGACACACATTCTGCAACTGAACGCTTCAGCCCAGGCCACCAAAACTGACTCCTCAAGGATCGATACATCTTCGTCACACCAGGATGTACAGCTAAGGGCGAGCTATGGAACTCTCGGAGAACCGTCTCGCGCATTTCCAAGGGAACAAAAAGCCTGTCATGATACAACACTCGGTGTTGTTCATCCTCTGACCAACCATCAGGGGCCTCCCCACAAACAACTCTGTCTCTCAAAACATCCACCTCTAGATCACCCAACTGAGACTCTTCCACCTTTTGCATCAGGGATGACTGCACCGTCATCTGGAAAAGACAACCTCTTCCTCCAACTTCTCCCATATCAAGATGCAAAGCTGCTAGCTCTTCCATCCCTCTCCAAGAATCACCAGATTCACGCACAACATCATTACGTGACTTTCGGCTCAGTGCATCAGCAACAACATTTCCCTTCCCAGGTGTATACGATATTTCGAAGTCGTATTCCTGCAAGAACTCCATCCACCGACGCTGCCGCAAGTTCAAATCCCGCTGAGAGAAAACATACCTCAAACTCTTATGATCGGTGAAAACCACAAAGCGCTCTCCAATGAGGTAATGTCTCCACAACTTCAGCGCAAACACCACGGCTGCCAACTCAAGATCATGGGTGGCATAGTTGCGTTCATGGGTACGCAACTGCCGAGACCCATAAGAAACAACTGACCTCTGCTGCATGAGAACACAGCCTAGCCCCAGATGTGAAGCATCACAGAAAACATCAAACTGGACTCCCTCCGTTGGAAGACAAAGGACTGGAGCACTTACCAACTTCTCCTTTAGATACTCGAAAGCTGTCTGACACTGATCAGTCCATATGAACGCTTGATCCTTCCTGGTCAAAGCTGTCAGAGGAGTCGCAACTCGGGAGAAATTAGCCACAAACCTCCTATAATATCCTGCGAGACCAAGGAAACTTCGCACCTCTGACACGGTCTTGGGAGCTGGCCAAGACACCACTGCTTCTATCTTCAAAGGATCCACAGCTACTCCCTGTTGGGACACAACATGTCCCAAGAAACGAACTTCTCGAGCCCAGAACTCACACTTGGACAACTTCCCAAACAACCGATGTTGGCGAAGAACTCCCAAAACAGCTCGTAGATGTTCTGCATGCTCTTCTTCAGATGTGGAGTACACAAGGATGTCGTCAATGAAAACCACAACAAACTTGTCCAAGAATTCACGGAACACAGCATTCATCAACCCCATGAAAACAGCTGGAGCATTTGTCACGCCGAATGGCATTACAACAAACTCATAATGCCCATGACGACAGCGGAAAACAGTCTTCGGGACATCCTCATCCTTTACACGCATCTGATGATATCCTGACCGCAAGTCGATCTTTGAAAACCAACTTGCACCCTTCAGTTGATCGAATAGGTCATCAATCCGCGGGAGAGGATAACGGTTCTTTATTGTCACTTTGTTTAAGCGACGATAATCGACGCACAACCGCAAACTGCCATCAGCCTTTTTCACGAACAAGACTGGTGCACCCCACGGTGACACACTTGGCCGAACAAAACCACACTGCAATAGACCATCGAGCTGAATACGTAGCTCCCGTAACTCAGAAGGGGCCATCCTATATGGAGACATAGAGATGGGAGACGCTCCTGGCTGTAGCTCGATCCCAAACTCGATCTTCCGTCGAGGGGGTAAGGATACAACCTCTTCTGGAAAGACATCGGGGTACTCTTCTACGACCCTAGGAAACGCCAGCTGTTGAACCTCTGAAGAACTCAGCATCATCCCAGCCATCATGGATGATAAGGATGAAACTCGTCTATGACTCATCCGAGGATCTCTCTCACCAACAAACACTACTTCCTCTCCATCTTCATCAAAGAAAACGACCTTCTTCCTGTAGCAATCCACAATAGCCTGCACCGAATACAACCAATCCATGCCGAGGATGACATCATATGGTTGTATTCGTAAACATAGGAAATCTCCCCAAGAGCGGTGCTGCCCCAACACTAGCTCACAGTCTTTACATACTTCAAACAAGCTAGCTCGACCTCCAACTGGCGTAGTCAACGCCAGGGGCACTGGAAGCCTCTCTACCTCAAGTCCCAAAGCGTGGACAAGGGTAGGGGATATAAAGGAGTGTGTCGCTCCTGAATCAAACAAGGCATACACCAAGGTAGAAAACAAGCAAAGGGTACCTCGGACGACGTCTGGCTCTCCTGGAGCTGGCAACGCTAGAGCATGAAGCTGACCACGACCACCTCCACGGCCTCTCTGACCCTGATGACGACCACCACCACGGCCGCGCTCTGCTCTCTGAGGACGGGGAGCGTCATGGGGCTGTCCTCTGCCTGCTCCATCTACCCTCTGGTGATCTAAATCTGGTGCAACCTGCTGCTATTGCCTCGGCTGGAACTGCCTCAACGGAGGAACCTGGAGTGGAGCGCCTGGTGCACGATGACTGCTCTGAAAAGTTGGGCACTCCCGCTGCTGATGACCACGTCCACCACAAGAAAAACAAGCGCCTGATCCCTTGGCATAGGTCTGAGAGTTGCTACCTCCGGAGAAATGAGATGGGAAGGGCCGAGACCTACCCCCAGGTGAACGGAAACTCTTCTGTCCTGAAAACCGGGAACCCCGGACCACAGCTCTGCTTCTTGAGGAATCATGACGATTCCCCTCTCGTGACGATCCGGTCCTAGCCAAAGTCCTCTCAACAACCTCTGCCCTCGCCAGCACCTCAAGATATGTCTTCAGCATAAATGGGGTGACCTGACGCTGGATCTCTGGACGCAAAGCCTCCTCGAAATGCCTCGCCCTAGCCTCATCATCTGGTAACAGGTCTGAAGCATATCGTAGAAGGTTCCTGAAACGGATTCCAAACTCCCGAACACTGGAGCTCCCCTGTCGAAGGGTAAGAAGCTCCTGGCGACTGGATGCCTTCGCAGTCGAAGAAAGAAACTCGACTCTAAACCTTTCTCGAAACTCCTCCCATGAGATCGCCGACTCCTCACGATCCCCGAGGAACAAGAACCACCACTGTCTCACTGCTCCACGCAACATCGTCACAACCAAGGACACCCAGTGTTCCTTCCGAGCACGAATCGAACTGAAGCCTATCTCGACCTCCTCTAACCAGTCTTCTGTGACTGCATCTGAAACGGAGCCCTCGTACTTCTGTAGACTCTGGCGCTGAAACTCTCGGAGTGTCTTCCTCCAAGTGTCATCGTCGTCAACCTCTACCCGGCGGCGATCTGCTGGAACAGCCTGCTGGGCACCTTCTGCGCAAACCTGACGGGGACGCCGACCTGGAGCCATACCTGTAAAATAACAATCGTTAGAGCTCCTAAACCTGGAATATGGAAGACTCAACATTAATTAATTAATTATTTTGTTTTATTAATTTTTTTTAGGTTACCTATCCCAAGGTCTACCCATTCAAACACAGGCGCAAGGAATAATGATGCATGATCCTTTCCTAGGTCTCTACCCTGCAACCAGTATCACTTTGTTTAGTAGCCATCGTAAACTTAAAGGTCCGTGCAACAGATCATAGGGGGCCCTGAACGCCTATGTCTCTGCCGGTCTCCAGTGTTTACCCCACTTGCTAAACATGAATGACACCGTTGCCCTACCATCCCATGCATCCTCACCTGTGCCTAACTCCAAACTCCATCCTATCCCTCGACCAGACCTCTGATACCACTCTGTCACGACCCCCTCCCCACAAAGTGTACCCCTCCTGGGCCGGCAATGTGAAAAGGGAGATAATGACCCCCGAGTCCCGCCTCCAGTAGGCCCCGGGTTGGCGACTAGCACCGAGGGTATAATACACACACAAATGGGAGGCATTACCCTCTAAGAGAACACATGCAGAAGAGAGAGATAGAATAGAATCCAACCAACTCCAACTCATAACTGAAATGTAAAAGAAACCCAAGTACATATATGAAATGTCATGCAAAAGTACTACAACTGGAAGGGGAAACTAAAAGTACCCAAAAGAAAGTAAAACGATAGTGACCAGAGGCCCGAACAGCTCCTCCTCCAACCGCAAGCTAGTAGTAACCAGCTTGATCTCCAACCTGCTCCAAGTGACCTGAAAAACAGTTTATATGTACATAGGGTGAGTATAACAGTATACTCAGTAGGATCCTCCCCAAGACTCTCGTGCAAAAGTAAAGAAAGCATGCTAAAGCCCAGTGAACAACAAGTGAAACTAACTCGTCACCTAAACAGGTATATTATGTTCCCAACCTCACCAAGGCTACTCTCACCAAGTAACGCATACAAGAATATAGCATGTAGTAAAGAATATCAAGGGTACCCCGCTACTACTTCCCCACTGGTTTGCCGCTTTGCCCCAACGACATACGTCCTGTGCATCTCTCTCCAAAGGCTTGCCCGTATCAACATGGGTCAAGCTCCACAATCTGCACCACGTGCACCACATAGGCTTGCCCGCAGACACCTGGGCTAAGCTCCACACAATCCTCACAACCAAAAGTAACTAGGTAGTTTCCGGGAGCCACCACAGCTCGCATAACGTGTATCATACGTCGGGTATTATACCTGAAGCCATTACAGCCCATACACCGAGTAAGGATCCTCAAGCCATCACAGCCTATACACGTTACACCTATAGTAGTCCATAGGATACTATATCCAGAATATATGTGTGTGAAATAACCACAAGCTATTACAGCCCTCTACACACATATATAGGTAAAACTAACCACTGTTCCTACCAGCACTAGATCTACCAAGAGAAGAGAGCGGGCCAAAGGGGGTAGTCAGCCATTCAACCTCCCATCAGAATGTTGGGGAAAACACCCCCCCAGGGCTCAGAATCCCCGGGGTGTCAGTTTCCCTTACCGACAGGGTGGAGTAGCGTATAGAAACACAAAAAGTACAGAATATATAAGTAACTCACATCCACACTATGGGCATTACCTAGTCATAGATACAACTGCAGCTAACGTCTCTCAGACTCCAGGCTGCTACTTCTAAGACTAGGTATCCTATAAGCACACAACCAATTGAAGAGCTTTATTAGATTAATCCATTCTCATTTATCAGTTCCACTGTACATTAGTTAATTCTTTAAGCATTAATTAAGATTGAACAATTCCCCATTTAACTGAAATGGCGTCACTTTCAATACAACTGCTCCTTTTTAAGATTCACATCACCTTTAAATTCCAGCATCTCCATCCCCGTGGATTTTCACCATTTAATCAAACATTCATTACAGAAATACTTTTCCACATTCCCAGGCATTCTAGAAAAACATCCTATGCTTCTAAACACAAAGGAGGCTCAACACGGTGAGTAGATATACTACCCGTCGAGTCTTTGCCGCCTATAGAAAGAGCATAGACCCATCCTCCATCGAGAGGCTAAACACGGAAAGCACGTGGCATACCCCGCGTGTCTTCGCCTCCTTCAGAATGAGGGTAAGCAAGACCAGCTGCCTTGAGCAGTGGGGAAAAGCAAAGCAGATTAACATTCAAGAAAACCACAAGCAACCAGCAACCATATCCGTCCCATTCCATCACCCCCAGTGTCCTCCCTGACACCCATATGCATAAACCGATGCATCTCGCCACACTAGGCATCATCCGCTGCCACAACTATAAGGCCTCCATGCCTCCACATATCACAACAACCATCCAGGCTCACATCACAGCACAAGCAGCAGGAAAACAAACATCACAAAATGGGCTCTCGGCCCTTTAACAAACAAGAGGGTAACTCAGAACCCTTTTTTAAATTCCAACATAATCTGTTCTCTAAACCATATTGAATTAACAGATTTGTTATTCGTAGGTTCCAATCATGGATACCTAATCAGTAAGCTATCACAATTAAATAACCATGCTTACTTCCCTAATTTGATTACCCTCAAATTAGAACAACTACAACAACGACAACAACCAGATTAATTTACATGCCTCTTTATCTTTAGCCAATTAATCAACAATTAATTCCGGCTTTACGTTCATTATCAATTTCTATCATGAAGGAACGACAAAACAAAGAAACATAGATATCACTATATCTAGGAAAACATGAGGCAAACCGTCATTACGGTATAAAGCAACAGCATGCGATCTACCAATTCTTTTAATCCGGTTCAAGTATTTAATTAGGTCAATTTCATTGTGATCCAAAGGAATAAATCATGCTAACTCTACGATTGCACATATATAATTAGAGAAGTCATGAATCCCCTACCTCGAAGAGTTCTTGACGTCCTTTATCCACACAGCAGGTCACGATCCTCCCCTCGCGACAACTTATGTGGAAGAATGATCGACACGGCTTGGTTGCATCCAACAGAGCGGGACTGATCCTAGGAGTAAGGGTTGTTTGTGCAACTCCTACGGGAAGGATTGAAAGGTTCTAGTGCCTCTTAATCGAGAACAAAGGGAAAGAACCAGGAAGAATGATATCTCGTCCCTTTTTAAGATTTAACGAGGTGATGGTTTAAGATCCGGTTAATTCTCCATTAAAAACGGATCGCATTAACCCACGCGGTTTGACCACGTAAAACATTCCAAGACTTAGGAATAATTAATATAGGACTTATGGCATTTGAAACGGCCTTAAGAGCCCTTAAAATAAGGCTTTAAATGTATTTTACGTCAAAGGAAACGTCAAAAGGGGCAAAACTGTTGGAGTCTGGAAACACTGTTCACCCACCGTTACTGTACATGAAACTGATCTGTGAAACTGATCTGTCACACCGATCTGTGAAACTGATCTGTGAAACTGATCTGTCACACCGATCTGTCTCACCGATCTGTCTCACCGATCTGTGAAACTGATCTGTGAAACTGATCTGTCTCACCGATCTGTCTCACCGATCTGTCTCACCGATCTGTCTCACCGATCTGTCTCACCGATCTGTCTCACCGATCTGTCTCACCGATCTGTCTCACCGATCTGTCTCACCGATCTGTCTCACCGATCTGTGAAACTGATCTGTCTCACCGATCTGTGAAACTGATCTGTCTCACCGATCTGTGAAACTGATCTGTCTCACCGATCTGTGAAACTGATCTGTCTCACCGATCTGTGAAACTGATCTGTCTCACCGATCTGTGACACCGATCTGTCTCACCGATCTGTGAAACTGATCTGTCTCACTGATCTGTGAAACTGATCTGTCTCACCGATCCGTGAAACTGATCTGTCTCACTGATCTGTTACTGTTCATAAAACTGGAAACACTGTTCACAGAACTAGAAAATTGGCAAAGTGTTGGGGATAAGTCCCCTTGACCTCCCGGAACACCTCCAACACCAACATTTCACAAAGTAATGGACCAGAGAGGTCCGGGCCATTACAAGAAATATTAAATGTAAAATATTTTGAGATATATTAGATTATCCATGAATTATTTACATTACCTTGACATGTTATGGATATAAAAAATAGTTGGTATGAATTTTACATGTTGTATTGATGTTTTTAAATGTCAAAATAGAGAATAATTTCGAAATTTACAATAAGGAAATTTTATGGGTTTAATATTTAATTATATTATATAAAAGACATAAAAATATATATAATATTTAACGTGATAATGATATGGTCTGAAATTTCATAACATGGCCATTTATGGTCCAATTTACACTATATAAAAAAATTACAACATTTTAATATTAAAACATTTATTACCATTAGTATAATTCAAATAGGTTAAATAAAAGTTAATCAATGTAACATGATTTATAAAAAACCTGTTATATAATGTGATTATAACCTTATATTATCTTATTTTTAATTAACGGTCATTTGGTGGTATTTGAAAATAAAATCATTTAATTGTAATTTAATATTTTGTGAAATTCCAAAAGTGCTCTCACCTAAATTATAAAAAGGATCCTCCCTTATCACATCTTTTCAGAACATGGAGACTAATAGAAAGACCATAACATTAAAATATATATTCTTATTTTCTTGAGACAAATTCTATAGGTTATTTTTACCCTATAATACCTACCCTAGTTCCCTTTAGAATAGATCTAAATGATACATTTCCAAAAAAGAGGTAATCACTCTAACTAATCACATTATTTATCTAATCATTCTTACCTCCTCAAAATATATAATTTTTATCATAAAAAACTAAAGTATCCAATATATTCTGAACATTTATTATTATTATGAATACACCATTATACATCCTCTATCCCATCAAATAAGAAGTGAAAATATCGATTGTGTGTATGTACGACTTATCATCTCCACAGAGCGATTCAATTCATTTTTCATAAATATATTTTATGGATGGGAATTATTATGGATGTGTATTATGAGGGATTAAATTAAAATATAATATATATAAAATAAAATAATAATTTTGTGAAAAATAATTTTTATTTACCTTTCTTTCATACAATCATTTGAAAAATGAAAAGGTGTTCATGCATACTTATGACATACCATATCTATGATAGATGTAATTTTTATTTATTTATATTTCATATGAATGATTTTAAATAAGTATATATTTATTATATATGATACTTACACAATTATTAAAAATTAGAAAATGGTTATACAAATATCAAATTATGATGACCAAGACATTCATACTGTGACATAGTTGGAAAACAAATAAGTTGTCACCCATAACAATGACTTTTCCAACAAAAAATACGGAAGGAATGTTTTTTTTATCTTATAAATATTGAGTTCATTTTTCCGCATTCATGATTCCTTAATTTTTTTTTTAATATTACCTTATAATCATAAAAGGTTCCTTTCAAAGAAAATGTTTTATTTTATAATTTTATAGTTTTTAATAAAATGTTTTCATAACATAAAAGATGATTTCATCATGAATTTTTTCAACAGATCTTTACAATATATATTTCATCTAATATATAATTACATTATGTTACTTATTTTTTATTGGGGATATGTTCCAATAATATAAACTTTATTATTTCTCTGGATTTTATATGTTTATGATTGAATGGTATGTATGCATCTCGTTAATTTTCCACAACTTATGAAATGATGAAATAATGTTAAAACTGATTTATTTTTAGGGGTTTTGATATAGTGACTGATATTTTTTATTATGGAAAACATATTTATATATTCAAAAATGTCTTGTGTTGGACCTTTATATCCCTACATTTCATTTGGTAAATATTTTTATTTCATGACATAGATAGGACTAGAATATGGAGTGAAATTGGTTCAGTAAGATATGGCTAGAATAGGGAGTGATCCTTGTTCAATAAGACATTGTTGGAATGGGAAATTAGCCCATTTTAGTACATGACTTACCCCTATATGATGTTCCTATTATTGATCCTTGACTAATAAAGAAATGATTTCTTTTTCTTATGTGAAATCCAAAATTACTCATCTTATGTTATTATCAAAAGGTTCATGTTCTTTTATGAACCATGTATTATGAACTATAAATATTTTTTTAGTACATAATACTATGTTCTTTGATATGTTGGATATAATTTTTGTATGTCAGGTTCTTGGTTTTTTAATCTTATTCTCTTGTTATACATGATATCTCAATTTTTTACCCTTTCTTAGGATTATAGCTTCCCCTTTTCTTATATTTTTTTTCCATTGGATGTGAATAAAGTTATTAAGTATGATATGAAAAAAGGGGTTATAGTTATGAAGGAATAAATGGGATATGATATTGATATTTTATGGACTATTTCTGTATGTTTCCCAGTTTCAAAATACACAAACCTATATGGTTATAGAGTGGTTTTATTATGTTATGTAATGAATATTAATATTAAATGATAAAACATATGTGTAATAAAATTATGGGTTTTTATACTTATTACATAATTTATATAATATATAGTCATTAAATATATACTTATTACCATACATGTAATGAAAAAATTAGGAACGGATCACATCACTTTGTGAATGAGGTAGTCTACAAGTATGCATGGGGGATGTTATCATTTTCCAATGGATTAGAAGGTAAGAAAGAGAATATGTTATTACAATTATATGATCATTTTAATATCATATATATATATTATGATCATTATTTATATATTTATAAACATCCATGTATAATGGTTATAAAGAAATAATTACACTGCTACGTGGAAATCGTAAGACTTATATATGTGTGAGAGATGATTTCACCTTTGTTAGGATAAAAAAGAGATAGAATATGGTTTTAAAATTAAAAAAAATATTCATCATTTTTGATTTATTATTTTATCAAGAATATAACACATTAGGAGGAAGCTTAATATGAAATATATTTTAATGATTCTGTTTACGCAATTACATTATCTACAAAGAGGATCATTTTGATATTATCTTAATGAACCTAGGGTGGGTATTTTGGAAGGAAATTAGCAGCTATAATGTAGATTGTTTTTAAAAAAATTAATTGTTCTTGTTTTGGTCTAGATATATGGCCCAATGTTTTGTAAAGAATATTAAGTAGAGTGTATTTTAATAAGAGATGGGAGTGGAATTCTTATAATTTCTAGTAGTATTAAAGTAATATAAATAATTTTTCATTCCCAAATGGATATAAATTTATATAATTAAAATACATGATTATTATATGTTATAATAATTTCATATTGTAAAATTTAGACAAGTTTGGATTCCATTTTTACATTTACCTTTTTTTTGACTCATTGTTAACCACTTTGACTAGTACCACAATATTAATGTTTTCTACACTTTAGGGGTTAATATTTTTATAGTAAAATAAATTAAGACCCATAAATGGACTATAGTTGATTTTTACTTCCATATCCAATTTATGTTTATAAATTTAATGTTTTTTTAATTTTAAATCATTTAATAAAGTAATATTTATTATAAAATATTATTAATATCAATTTTGGAACTATTCATTTAATTTGAATTTTAAAACTACAAGAAAAATTTTAATTTTAATAAAATTTAACCAAACATCTGTACTATTTCATTATTATCTAAAAAATAATCGATAAAGAAACTAAATCAAATAAAATTATTTTTAGAGTTATGAAAAACATTCTATTGAATATTGTACTCCTTGCATAAGAATTATGTCAGTGTATCATAATATAAATTTAATTTAATTATTTCAACACTATAAATTAAAAAAATAGTGATGATTAAAATTAATTTATATTTAATATATATATATATATATATTAATAAGACTACACATCCTCTATTTATTCCTATTTTTAAAAAATAAACATAATAAAATAATGACTACGTCGTTTTTTACAATTCATTATATAAAATAATATAAAGGGTAAAAATCATGGAAAAATGGAAATGAACGGATAAATTTTACAATTTTTATCTGATAATTTAAGAGATAAAAATCATACAATAAAGTTTATAAAATTTTTTTGAAATTTTTTTTGTCACTGTCATTTTATTTTTTAACATTATTATCTAGTTTTCAGTTTATCGTGGAAACAAAATTTCAAAATTTATTATTCATAATGTACAAAACTAAAAGGGCCATGTTTATAAAATTTAAATATGAAATTTCAGATTATTTTAACCATTCCCCAAGATTTATTTCAATTAATTAGTAAAAATAAATTTTAATATAATTGCATAAAGCATAAAAAAAGTAGTTTTCAGAAATATGCATTTTTAATCCAAGAAATGTACTCATACTAGAATCAATTTTAATGGTGACCCAAATAAACATAATTATATTTTATAAAATTAAATAACACTTATTTTATATTTAGGTAAAATTAAATTACATGTGATAAATTTTAATGGAATTAGAATAAAACTTTTTAAAAAAGTGGAATTTTTTACTATTCACTGAAAAATCAATGTTTTCAGAAAAATACTAAAAATTACCCATACTCTAATTTTAATATATTTATTTAAAAATTAATTTTATTACATTAAATACATTTTATAATGTTTAAATAAATAAATAATATTATTTTCTCACTAAAATCTACAAAAATCATTTTTAAAGAAGTCATAATTTTGTATAATAAAATTACTATACTAAAAAATTGAGTGATTATTTCCTAAATAGTAAACAATAAATTTAAATTTACTATGATCATAATATATATTATATAATGTTATTATTCTTATTCATCCCCACCAATTCCATAGATATATTATAATTTTCATATTTAAATTACAATAATTCATTGCTCATTTAGGCCCGGTGTTGTGTATTATATATGCAATCGAACGAAGTATTCATAATGAATCAACATATTTTATTCTTAACCCATAAAATATATATATATAAAAACATTAATATTTCATTTTAGTAATATTAGCATGTTTTTTCATAAAATCCTTAGTTACCCATGTTTCTTCCTTTTCATTATGATTTCTTTAAAATACCATTACTAAATCATGTCATCTAATTCCTCAAAACCTACTATCTATTTTCAATAATTGGGATAGGTTCTTTATAGTATTATTGATTCTGTTTGCCTTCAATTTCTTTAAATTTTATAATATGCATTAGTTCAGTTATATACCTCCTAAAAAATGATATAGAACACATAATGAACATTAGATAGGCTTGGTGACATTGGTAATTGATAAGCCACCACTCCAACCCATTTTTGAATTTCAATATGTTTGATGCACCTAGGAATAATTTTTTCGATTTTACCTAACCTTATAACATCCATACATGGAGATACATACATGAAAAAATGATCTCCAACTTGAAATTCCTAATATTTCATTAGGTTATCGACAAAACTCTTTTTTCATCTTTGAGCCATGTTAATATGAGAATAAACATCCTCCATCATTATTTTTGTCTCCTCAAGAAGATCTGAAACAACAAGATTTATTTCACCAACCTCTTACCCACAAGATGGAGTAATAAATATCTTTCCATATAATTCTATATAAGGATCCATTTAAATACTTGAATGAAAACTATTGTTATAGGGAAACTCCACCAAAGTGAAAAACCGATAACAATAACATAAAATCCAAGTTAATATGGCTTTTGGAGTTTACATAAGTTTAAGGGTGATATGTACTATTCAAATAAATCTATGTATCTAGAGCCTTCTAAATAATTTTTAAGAATTTTGATGTAAATCATGGATCATAATCAGATTTAATTAAAATATGTGCACCATGAAATATTAAAAATTTATTAATAATGATCCTTATAAAGATTTTATTAGGTAAATATTATCATATAGTGATGAAATATTCATATTTTGTAATGTATCCAAAAATTACCCATATTACATCATTATTAAGGAGAATATTTAGTAATATAGTATAAGATTCCATAGTAATAACATCCCATTTCAACATAGGAGTGGGTAGAGGTTTCATGTCTCCACTATTATGATGTATCTTATCATTCACCTATTTACATACCAGATATCATGATACAAAATCAACAATTTTACACTACATATTATACGAAAAAAATGTTCCTTAAAATCCCCATACAACATGGTGCTACCATGGTGTATGAATAAATTTATTATATGAACATTATCTTGTAATTCTCAATATTTATATTTACTAAATTCATTAACACGGGAACCCTTTAAATCCTAATTTTTATTAGGACTTCATGGCCCTTCTAGATCAATATATCTGCTACCTTATTGTCCTTCCTTGGGTTGAATTTATTTAGTAATCATCGTCCTTGAGAATCTCAAGTGATCATCATTTCCTCTTGTCGATCTATTTCTAGGGAAATATGTATTTTAATCTCTTATGATATTTATATATATCACATCTTTTTATATAGAGATAATGAACTGTATCATAAAACAAATGGCTAAGGTTTCCAACTTAAGATTAGGGATTGTATGGTTATTTTCATGAGTCTTTAACTACCAAGATTCATATATAACAACTTTATCATTATGCATAAGTAAAAAAACAAAGACACTTCGTTGATGTATCACTATTTATCACAAATACATCATTTCATAATGGTAGAACCAAAATCAAATCAATAGACTATCTTCTATGAAATATTATAAACATTTTTTATATTCATTTGTCCATATGTACATAATCCCTTTATGATTTATCTAGGTTAATGATTTAGCTAATAGAAACTGTTTTTTGAAAAAATCACTGATAGTAACATCCAAAATCAATGAAACTACATACCTGAGTTATGATAGTTATTATAACCCACTATTTGATTGTTTATTTCATTGTATTATCAACTGATATTCCATAATTGGTTATATTATGGGCAGGAAAATAACTTTATGAAGATTTAATTCACACATTCTAAATTTATTATATAACTCGTTTCTTTTAAAAGTCTCAAGATTGATCTGAAAGTGATGTACATTCTCTTTATAGATTTTAGAGTAAATTTTTTTTATTAATAAATGCCAAAAAAATATCAGGACTTTAATTGAATACACATTTCTTTATATACATAAAAATAGAGAGCGTGTTATTAAATATATATCTCATTACTATAAAATATTAATTTCTATACCTTGTGCGGAATGTTTTTTGGGAATATATTCTTTCTTTATACACAATTTATGATACATAGAATGAAGGTAAATATTTAAAATATATTGAGATTCATGAATTTGATCGCATAAATCATCAATGTGAGGTAGATGATATATTTCATATATCATAATATCAGTGATATCTCTATAGTTAATGCAAAACCTCATAGATTCATATATTTTTTTTTACAAAAAAACATGGGCTCTCTGAGGTGAAACATTTGGGTGTCTAAATAAATTTTTAAGAAACTCCAATTTTTATTTCTTCAACTCCACTAATTTAATATTGACCATTATATATTGAGTGATTCATATTATTTTGGAATTAGGGGTAAAATATATTGGAAACTCAAATTCACATTTTAGTGGATATCTAGGTAATTCTTCGAGAAATACATAAATTTATTCCAGTAAAAAATGTATATCGTCAATTTAATTATATCATTTTTCATTTTTATATTGTTTCATATATTACTCCACAATAATCTCATTAATATAAGCCACTATATGTGTATTTATACCTGGCTCAAATGATGAAGTCACCCCTCCAAAGATAATATATTATATATCTTTATCATGAATAATAATTTTCGTTAGTTTGTAATAATTTTTTTATTATATTTGAAATAAAATTTATAATAAGGATAAATGAAAATCAATAATAGGTATAGAGATAAATTTCCTAAATTGTGTACATTTTTGTGTTAAAATGGGAATAGACTAACACATCAATGTTATATAGTGATATTTCTAGTATGATTTTGACTGGAAAATCCCTTCTTAATGTGTTAGGGAGAAATCTAATTTTATGTCCCCATCCCCATAAGATCAAAGATGTTGGTTACATTATTACAATTAAACTAGATACAATAAATCACATCCCAAAGGGCCAAATACATTATTAATGTTGGTAAACTAGATACGTACATGAAATTCACTTTTAAAAATAAATATATAAAATAGAAAATGTGTTTTCTTTGATAACACCATTATTCTCTATAGAATATCCATGTATCTAAATTTCAAAACAAATTTTTGTATCCTTAGGAAAATAAAAGATAATAAAGGGTTTATAACAGATGCTCGGTATGGTTTTTTTGTATATTTGAAGATATCCTGAATTAATAATAAAAATCAATATGGAAAGGTGGATAACTAAAAAAATACATTAAAAATTACTTCATCATAATGTCGAATTAATAAATGATGATAAAAACCCTTATAAATAATCACAAGATCTTGAAAGTAATCGACAGATATTATATAAATAATAATCTAATGGGAATAAATAACTGACCTCATAAAAAAGAAATTCAAAATTTCTGACATCATAATCATATTCTCGAGGCCTCTTTCTGAGTCATTTTTCAAAAAATGGGTACGCCATCAGCCAAAAACCTAATATTGTTTGTCTCATGAGACCTAATGATGCATCGAGGGACTGTAGAGGTCTCCAACAATCACTTACTAATTCCAATGAATTCCACATATTAAAGGGGTGAATCATAATCAACCTAAACATTCATATTAAAAAAATAGCATAAAAGGTTAAAACTTTTCTAATTCAATACACAAAATCATAAACCATTCGGGGTAATATTGTGAATGGTATCAAAATATTTATCCATGTAAAAATATTCATAAAAAATTCTGAAAAATAATAAGGATGGTACCACTTAGATATATTCTTATTAGTTCATAAGTAAAATGATTTTTTTCATTGATAAATTGAAATAACATAAATATTCCATAATACATTCTTGAAGAAAACTCCCTTTTCCCTTTGAAAATATCTTTTAATTACTAATAATAATCAGAATAAAAAGGTAAAACATTCACTAAAAATAACCTCATTAAATTTTATATTAATCTTCAAAGAAATGAGTCATCATGAAGATGTAAAACAATGTTGATTTTGTAAACATTAACAAAATACTCTTTTCCCATTTTCATATGAAAATTCAAAAAGTATACATTTTCTAAAATGATAGGAATATTCAATTTAAAATATTCTTCAAAAATAAAATCCTGGCTCAAAATGTATTTGTAACGCCCCGACCCCAGCTACCCAGAGTCGGTGCATTATTGCGTAGCATTGGCATGATCACAAAAGATCAAGTCTCGAAAGACTGATTAGTTTAGTAGCCATGGAAACACTAGATACATTCATAAACGTTACATTACATCATAAAGTGAAAAACTACAATAACAAAGTCTCTATAGTCCACACTCATATCCTCTTCTGACTATCCCTGTAGGTCATTAATAAAATACTTCTTCACATCCTGGAAAATATTAAAACATTGAAAGGGGTGAGCTCAGATGCTCAGTAAGGATAACAATATAGCGGAAGCTTTCATAAATAAACATAAACATTTAAGGCAATGTATAATTAAAACAAAATCCTTTTCAACTTGAACATCAACATAATATAGAAAAAGTAATATGAAATAATTACATTTACTTATTCACATGGATATTCTACTAGTCGAATAATCACATGAAATATCAATAACCACTTTCATAATGATGGAATGCATAATGCCAGACTATCATAACCATGTAGCCAAGGCCTCGTGGCAAGACAACAAATAATATTTTGTCAAGGCCTCGTTCCAAGACACTAGTTTGTCTCATGAGACCTACTGATGCATCGAGGAGCTGTAGCGGGCTCCACCCGTCACTTATTAAGTCCAGTGCATTCCTCATTTGAATAGTTTTAAACATATCATAAACCAAAACATAATCGTATCACATAAAACATGCATAAAGGAAACATAACATGTCCACATTTCAATCACAATATATCAATACAACACATTGATATAATAAAAACACTTTCAAAACCATTTTCAATACCAAAATAAAAGAAAGTTAAAACTTTGTATTTATTTTTCATTAAAATAACTTATGGCTTGTAGAGGAATCTGAAACACAAATAATGGTCATGACGGTGTAGAAGTCATTGTCGGCGCATACGTAAGACCAAAACATTCCTTTTGTCGTTTAGTAAATCGCTTTGTAAAAAAATGATTCCTTTTGAATAAAATTCAAAGTCAAAGGGGTTTGTACACCGTATAAAAGAATGTTCTGTATAAAACAAAATATTCCTCAATGAAAGGAGATTGAGACGAAGACCCTTACGAAGATCATTTTTTTAAAATAAAGTAGATCTATTATGTGTATTCACTATAAGTAAACATAAATAATGTACAAATACAAGATAGGACATAAAAATATCAGGGCATAATTTGACAGTAGGAGAGTAACCCAAAGAATAGAAATTGGGTTAAGAAGTTCCCTTAACTTGCGTCCTCTCTTGAGTCGAACATTATTCAACCTCCTAAATAATAAACTAGAGTTAATTTATAATTTCTTAAGAACATTTTTCATGTTTTTTATTGCTTTTATATCACTTATTACCATGTTATGAACATTATGTTTTTATTTAAGTTAATAACAGTCGTTTTGTAGATCTTTGGTACTTGAGTCAAAAATAAACTTCTTATAATTACATGTTGTTCATGTGGTGAAATATCCAGTATATCTAGAATTATATTCACGATATAGATATCATATATCTAATATATATCTAGTATATACATGCATTTATAATATTCCATAACGTTTAGAGGTAAGAAATGAAATGCACCGTTCATGGAGACGGTAAGTCGTTCGTACGGATGAACATTACTTTCATTTCTATTTCGTATTTAATGAAATCATAATGATATAAAGGTATATTATAATTTCAGTATAATATCATATATAATATCATTTACTACATCCTTTATACATCCCACATATGGCATTAACGATTCAAATCACTTTGAGGGGGCGGTAGTCCGCACTTCCTAAAATGAAAATATCGCGTTTACCCATAATGGAAACAAGAAAGGTATGACATAAATGAAAAATACAGAACCTTAAGAAAAAAATAAACATATTATATATCATATATAAATAGAGTGACATCTTAATGTCCTCCTTTTAAGGTGTTATATGAGTGTTGAACAATCATCGTTTCGTGAGGTAGAAATTCGCCTTCCACAGAAACAGTATACTCTTTAACCATTAGATGTAGGTGTGTGTAAGTGTAGCTCAAATACATCTCATAACAAAATCCTAGTATATTTAGGATATGGTTTTTTTTACAAAATAAATTAATAAAAATATTTTAGGGGGTTGGATAAGCAAAATATAACAAAATAACATAAGAGAAGACATTACCTTAAAATCGGGTAACTCTTTTGATTTGGGCCAACGACTTCCTTGGGAAGAATTCTGCCCAAAGTGAGGCTTCTAGGATTAATGTAGGAAAGTTGGGAGAGTATTTGGGTATATTTTGGCCGAGCCAAAAGGCTTTGAATGTGTGAGTAAGGTGGTAGTGGTGGGGGCCTTTTATAAGTGGAGAGGAGATGCACTTTTGGAAAGTAATGAAATGTTACTTTATTATATAATGATTTTCAGATTTTAAAGGTCCGACACTTATATAATTCAAGGCTAAGGTGATAACGGTTCGAAATATACTCATACAATAGGTTTTTGACAAGTTAAAGCCTTGTATTTTACATTATCTTTTCATTTTATTTAAATCGTTAATTAATGAGGTAATCAATGCATCATCATTGTGTCATAAAACTTTTAATTTGTTTAATGTCCAAAAATTATTCAAAAAATATCATGATGTAGGAAATATTTGTTTATTTCTAATTAATATTTATAGTCGAAAATATGACTTGTATAACCCCATTTGAAAATTGTTTTAGTAAAACAACTCATGTTTGTGACATTTTTATTTAAACATTAAATAAAGGTTTTTAATGTCAATTTCCAACCAAATTGGCTCCATGGGGTCCCCAAGTTGACCCATGGATTGTCTTGGTATACCATGACTCATCCAATAGGGGTAGGAAAAGTGTCAAGTTCATTTCATATTATTATAACACTATCTTTACCTTAAATTTCACTAATTACCTTTAATCGGGATTAATTAAACTAAAAAGTTACTATTCACCAAAAAATTATTTTAATCCCATTGAACCACATTTTACATGTTAATGACAACCATGTATGTCAGATTTTTGAAAATCAAATCACAGAAGTGGTAATATTTCATTTAAATTAAAAATAAGTTATTTAACTACCACTTAGTGGTTTCACTATTCATCAAAATTGAAGTTTTTCAGAACAATACCAAAATTTCACCCTAAGCTATAATTGATATTCTGAATTCAAAAATGATGTCTATTTTATGAAATTCCAAACATATAAGTTTCATTAATTAATTTTATAATTAATTTCCACTGTCACAACAAATAGCGTGTTTTTAAGAAACAATATATATCAAAAGATTGACAATTGTTTATGTCCCATTTCAAAGTGAAATTAAGTCTAATGAACACCATTGGATAAAATGGTAAAAATATATTCTAATTATACTTTAAAACCACTCAATAGTATAACTTATTACTATAAATTATTTTGATTAAAAAAGTTGGTTTAAGTATTTTTCACTATTCATAAAAATTGGAAAGTTCTTAGAAAATTACAAAAAAATCAACATAGGCTAATTTCAACATTCCGAATCCAAAAATGAATTCCATTTTGAAATATAAAATATATATAATTTCAAGAATTGGGTATTACTATTCATAATGGCTATTTTGATTAGTCACGGTCTGTTAGAATCTCGAACTTGCGTACAATGCAAGCTATTGCATTATTGAAAGGGAAGTGTATCATGGGAGATCAGGGTGTTACATTCTCCCCTCCTTTAATAAATTGCGTCCTTGCATTTTAAAATTTTTCTTTGAAAATAAAAGGCTGAAAATAGAAAATACCTTGGTAGAAAACCCACATCGGAAATAAGGTTAATAAAATTTAGCCTTAATAAGAGGGAAAGGGAAATGAAAAAGTCACCACCCAATTATGATCTCGATTAGGAGAGCATTGGTGGCAATTAGAGACAAATAATTGGAGGAAAAAGGTAAATATTTGTAGGGAGTGATTGTGGTCATCAATCATAAACAAGTGTCAAATTGAGGGCCTCAAAGCCTTCAATCTATGTTGATTTAAAATATCATCAGTTCAACAAGACATAAGGTATTAGGATAACACATTTTTTTTAATATCCCTTTACTAAAGTTTAAGAATTAATTTATTCATAGAATAAGATATAGGTATATATATATATTTATGCTTGACAAGTAGAGTTTCAACCTTCAACTAATTTCTACCACAAACTTATCTTTCACTCAAAAAGATAATAGAACTCAAAAATATTATATTTATCCTAATCGTACCAGATCCAAAATATTAACACATACCATTTAGATTACGAAAACTATTTTGTAATAACCAGGGACTTCCTGTAGGCTAGTGGTAGGTCATAAAGGCATGTCGCAATATGGTTGTGGGTTCGATTCCTGTAGCTTTGTCCGAATGAACGGGTTATCGCCCAACCTGAAGGTTGTCCTTTTTCTAAAACTAATATAATCTTCCAAAAATAATATTCAGAAATGTTTTAACCTTAAAAATTATTATCCAAGGTTCAACATAATCCATTCTAACCTTTATAGTTAACCAAAATACTTCTGTCCAACTCACAGTCCAAATTTTATGAGGAAATTAAACATAATGAAGATCCCATTTTTTCGTGTAACAACATGTGAACACCTTCATCATGTATTCTTTTAAAACACTGAAACATCCTATATTACCATGATCCCTTATTCCTTATAGAATACTAGATATACTCCTTCTATCCAAAAATGTATACAAATCATCAATCAGTTTCAAGGAAGTTAAGAATATAAAATATTATTTATCCAAATCAATCATGTATTATTCAAAAATCACTATATCAGTATCAAAACCATATTATGGTTTATCTTTCTCTCAACCATATATTTTCCAAAACATTAACCTACTGTGGAGTCACTTTTCTTGGTTCCACACAATCTCAAGTCCTTGATGAAATAGTACTGCAGTACAATACTTATATACTCCATAATTATTATAACATGTACATTATTGATACAACACTCAAATTACAAAATTGTTTAATAACAACATAAAAACTCTAATCATTCCTCCTCATCTGTGGTAGTATCATAACTGGATTATTATCCAATAACATCATTTGGGGAACACTCTGATGATTTGGACATTGGTTTGCGTAGTGTCCCCACTCCTTTCAGATGAAGCATTGTACATTTGAAACCTTTTTCTTACCCTTGCAGTCACGCACTTGGTGTCCTTTTTCTCCACACTTATAACAAACTCCCATTCCCTTCAAGAAAGTTCAAAGGTGTTTCTTCCCACAGTAATCACATATTGGAAAATTATTCTTTTCCCACGTCCCTTTTTCCATCATTCTCTCTTCCATCCTTTTCTTCTCTTTTTTCCCTTCAAAGCCATAAGACTCAGATAATTATTTACTTATCTTATTAACACATGATACCATTTCTTCATATATTGAGAACACATGGGAGATTTTTTCCCATATAAATGTTGGCTTAATACTGTGAAAGATATGATTCTTCTTACGCTTTGGATCATACGTATTGCTGGAGTTCACATTCCTTCCACTAGGCACCATTTATATACAATGGAATAAACTAGGTTAGTTTATGAATTGCAATGAATAATTCCAAACTTGTAAAATACTTAATGTAAATTGAACGGTTTATAGATATAATCCATAATCATAAAAATTATTTCCTTGAAGAAGTATATACTCATAACCCTTCATAGTTTTTTGTAAATAAAACGAGAATTATCCTATGCATATCCCCTGGGAGTTTCGTAACCAAGAGTGCAGCAAGGCCTGTTGTCATGCACCAATTCCCGTTCGAGTCTAGCTCAAAGCAGTTTTTTCGGGTTTTACCCCTAGGTTCATATGTGCCAGAGCCACCTCTACCTGCTCGTATCCAGACAGGGATGTATTGCTCGGAAAACTCACAAAATCTCTATAATAACAAAATTCTATGAAGTTTTTCTATACTAATCCTCAAAGTCAATCTTCGGGCTATGTGCTCTAATCATACTTTATCTAAATCTAGCTTCCAAGGTTAGTACTAAACTGCCTCTAATACCAACTGTAATGCCCTGACCCCAGCTACCCAGAGTCAGTGCATTATTGTGTAGCATTGGCATGATCACAAAAGATCATGTCTCGAAAGACCGATTAGTTTAGTAGCCATGGAAACACTAGATACATTCATAAACGTTACATTACATCATAAAGTGAAAAACTGCATTAACAAAGTCTCCATAGTCCACACTCATATGCTCTTCTGACTATCCCTTCATGTCATTCATAAAATACTTCTTCACATCCTGGAAAATATTAAAACATTGAAAGGGATGAGCTCAGATGCTCAGTAAGGATAATAATATAGCGAAAGATTTCATAAATAAACATAATCATTTAAGGCAATGTATAACTAAAACAAAAGCCTTATAAACTTGATATTAAACATAATATGGAAAAAGTAAAATTAAATAATTCTATTTACTTATTCACATGGATATTCTACTAGTCTAAAAATCACATGCAATATCAATAACCACTTTCATAATGATGGAATGCATAATTCCAGACTATCATAACCATGTAGCCAAGCCCTCGTGCCAAGACCACAAATAAGATTTTGTCAAGGCCTCGTTCCAAGACACTAGTTTGTTTGATGAGACCTACCGATGCATCGAGGAGCTGTAGCGGGCTCCACCCGTAACTTATTAAGTCCAATGCATTCCTCATATGAATAGGTTTAAACATATCATAAATCATAACATAATTGTATCACATAAAACATGCATAAAGGAAACATAAAATTTCCACATTTCAATCACAAAATATCAATACAACCCATTGATATAATAAAAACACTTTCAAAATAATTTTCAATACCAAAATAAAAGATTGTTAAAACTTTGTATTTATTTTTCATTAAAAAAAAGTTATGGCTTGTAGAGGAAGCCGAAACACAAATAATGGTCACGGCGGCGGAGAGGTCGTTGTCGCTGCATACGTAAGACAAAAACATTCCTTTTGTCGTTTAGTAAAATGATTTGTAAAAAAATATTCCTTTTTGTATAAAAGCCAATGTCAAAGGGGTTTATACACCATATAAAAGAAAGTTGTGTATAAAACAATATATGTCTCAATGAAAGGAGATTGAGATGAAGACCCTTACAAAGATCATTTTTTAAATAAAGTAGATATATTATGTGTATTCACTATATGTACACATAAATAAAGTAAAAATACAAGATAGGACATAATAATATCATGACATAATTTGAAAGTAGGAGATTAACCCAAAGAATAGAAATTGGGTTAAGAAGTTCCCTTACCTTGCGTCCTGTCTTGACTTGACCGTTCATTAACCTCCTGAATAATAAACTAGAGATAATTTATAATTCCTTAAGAAACTTTTTCAAGTTTTTTATTCCTTTTATATCACTTATAACCATTTTATGAACATTATGTATTTATTTAATTTAATAACGGTCGTTTTGTAGATCTTTGGTACTTGAGTAAAAAACTAAACTTCTTATAATTACAAGTTGTTCATGTGGTGAAATATATATTATATCCTGAATTATATTCATGATATATATCTCATATATCTCATATATATCTAGTATATACATTCATTTATAATATTCCATAATGTTTAGAGGAATGAAATGAAATGCACCGTTCATGGAGACGGTAAGCCGTTCGTACGCATGAACGCTACTTTCATTTCTATTTCGTATTTAATGAAATCATCATGATATAAAGGTATATTATAATTCCAGTATAATATCATATATAATATCATTTACTCCATCCTTTATACATCTCACATATGGCATTAACGATTCAAATCACTTTGAGGTGGCGGTAGTCCGCACTTTCTAAAATGAAAATATCGCGTTTACCCATAATGGAAACAATAAAGGTATGCCATAAATGAAAAATAAAGAACCTTAAGTAAAACATAAACATATTATATATCATATATAAATAGAGTGACATCTTAATGGACACATTTTAAGGTGTTATATGAGTCTTGAACAATCATCGTTTCGTGAGGCAGAAATTCTCCATCCACAGAAACAGTATGTTCTTTAACCATTAGATGTAGGTGTGTGTAATTTTAGATCGAATACTTCTCATAAAAACATCATAGTATATTGATTATAATTTTTTTGTTACAAAAGACATGAATAAAAATAGTATAGGGGGTTGGATAAGCAAAATAAAGCAAAATAACATAAGAGAAGACATTACCTTAAAATCGGGTAACTCTTTTGATTTGAGCTAAAGGATTCCTTGGGAATAATTCTTCCCAATGTGAGACTTCTAGGAGTAAGGGAGGGAAGTTGGGAGAGTATTTTGGCAGAGGTTTTCCGAGCCAAAAGGCTTTGAAAGTGTGAGTAAGGTGGTAGTGGTGGGGGCCTTTTATAAGTGGAGAGGAGGGGCACTTTTGGAATGTAATGAAATGTTACATTATTATATAATGGGTTTTGGATTTTAAAGGTCCCACACTTATATAATTCGAGGATAAGGTGACAGCGGTTCGAAATATACTCATCCAATAGGGTTTTTACAATTGTAAGACTTGGAGTTTACATTATCTTTTCATTTTATTTAAATCGTTAATTAATGAGGTAATCGATGCATCATCATTGTGTCATAATGCTTTTAATTTATATAATGTATAAAAATTATAAAAAAAATATCATGATGTATAAAATATTTTTATCTTTATAATGAATATTTATAGTCGAAAATATTACTTGTATAACCCCATTTAAAAATTTTTTTCGTAAAACAACGCATGTTTGTGACATTTTTATTTTAACATTAAATAAAAGTTTTTAATGTCATTTCCAACCAAAGTGGCTCCATGGGGTCCCCAAGTTGACAAATTGGATTTTATCGGTCAGACATGACTCATCCAATAGGGGTAGGAAAGGTTTCAAGGTCATTTCATATTATTATAACACTATCTTTACCTTAAATTTCAAGAATTACCTTTAATCACGATTAATTAAACTTAAAAGTTACTATTCACCAAAAAATATTTTAATCCCATTGAACAACATTTTACTTCCTAATGACAACCATGTATGTCAGAATTTTGAAAATAAAATCAAAGAAGTGATAATATTTCATTTAATGGAAAAATCAGTTATTTAACTACCACTTAGTGGTTTCACTATTCGTCAAAAATTTAAGTTTTTCAGAACAATGCCAAAATTTCACCCTAAGCTATATTTGATATTCCAAATTCAAAAATGATGTCTATTTTATGAAATTACAAACATATAAGTTGAATTAATTAATTTTATTATTATTTCCTGTTGTCACAACAAATAGCGTGTTTTTAAGAAATAATATATATCAAAAGATTGACAATTGTTTATGTCCAATTTCAAAGTGAAATTAATTCTAATGAACACCATTCGATAAAATGGTAAAAATATATTCTAATTATACGTTAAAACCACTCAATATTATATCTTATCACTATAAATTATTTTTATTAACAAATTTGTATTATGTATTTTTCACTATTCATAAAAATTTGGATGTTCTCAGAAAATTACAAAAAAATCAACATTGGCTAATTTCGACATTCTGAATACAGAAATGAAGTCCATTTTGAAATATAAAATATATATAATTTCAAAAAGTGGTAATTACTATTCATAATGGCTATTTTTATTAGTCGCGGTGTGTTAGAATCTTGAACTTTCATACAATGCAAGCTATTGCATTATTGAAAGAGAAGCGTATCGTGGAAGCTCGGGGTGTTACAGTATTTAATCTATCACTTATAAAATTTCAAAAAATCATTGATAACATATCTTTAAAAGATTGGCATGGAAGAGAAAATTATTTTTTTTGAAAATTATAATAAATTTGGATTTTCTTAATATCATTTTCCATATCATTTTACGTACTAAATAGAGAACAGTGGTTCTCTTACTTCAAAAGATCATTAATCATAGAGGAGAATAAAATTAATGTGTTACATGAGAGATAGATCATAAATTTTATCATTGGAAATTTAATCATAAAAAACCATGATATATGATGATATTTTAACATTGAAAAATAATTAGTATTTCCAACATGGGTATATCTGTTGGAAAAGTTCATTTTCTATTGATAATGAATTTTACCAACAAAAGTTGCCTTGTCGCAAAATTTTTTGTTCAAAACTCTATCGCCAATTTTTTTCAATAGATAAAATAGTTATGTTGCAATTTAATAATACCAATAGATCATATATATATATTGGTTGAAACATTGTTTATCTATTTATATGACATATTTATCTTTTTATAATATTAATACCAACATTTATTTTTCCATTGATCACGTTATTACTAAAATTTATCTTTCTTCCTTACGTAAATTGTAAACAAATATGTTTTAATTAATATCTATTTGTATTGTCTTAAAAAATAAAATATTATATATGGATATTAGGTTATTTATTGCGAAACCTGAATACTATATTTATTAATATAACAATATATAATATATTAATTATAAAAAAATTCATTTTAATTTTAATTTCATGATTATAAAACAATACAACCATACATCTATCAATCATGCATATTTTAAAAATTTAAAACAATATGATATACAATAACTCTCGATCATAGATATTTTCAAAATCCATTACAATAAAATATATAGTAACACCTAATCAGGTGAATTTTAAAAGTCCAACATAATGAAATATACAGTAGGTCTGGGAAGGGGGTAAATTGAAACAAAGATGCAGAGGTGATGACTCAAAACCTAGGCGTCTTCAACACAAAACTACAAGTACAACATGGAAAGAATCATTTAACAGTGCCCTATGTGGGAAAATCCCACATAATACAAGGGATTGTAAATAAAAAATTTACAATTAGAAAATATTATTAAAAGTCATAAATGTACTAGTGTAAATTATCTTTCTCTTTTATATAAATGTATATAAATCTCCCCATAACTCCCTTTTACAACATTCATATCCATTTCATGGGACTTCTCTGCTTCAAAATATATTTTATACAAAGGACTATCAGACGATCTATAATTATTCATAATAAAAAGACGTATAGCATCATCAGTTTCTCCACGGCAAATCACTCACACCCCTGACCAGGGAATATATTCTACATGTGTGGCATCAAATTACCAATTTTTAATATCATTATCATTAATACAACCAACCATATTATGTCAAACATCATTAAATGAAATATCCTAGATAGTGCATAAATGCCCATACTTTTATTCACATAACATATAAACACAATTCCAATCATCACTCTCACCATACAATATCTAGATATTAATAGTATTATCATAGCTACAATGTAATGGAACATTAACAAATGGATGTGACTAACCCATTTTAATAGAGTAACATTAAAGAATCCATGAACGTGATAATGGGCATACCTACTCTTACCAGAAAATGGATCTCTAATGATTGAATGAATGTAGGAGACATTGATGAATGATAGGTTGAGAATGGTTCATAACTACAATCCTGGAATAGGTGAGCCTTCATATTTAATGGTTTTTAGTTCATATGTGAACCTACATATTACAAGCTTAAATCATGTAAGCTATAATCCTTAAAATCCAAATCCATTTATTGGTAACCCTGTAAAATCATAAACATGTATACCTAAACTATATAAACTATAAAATTTTAAACCACTAATGAGGAATATTCTTACATATAAACATGTAAAAAATAATCATGGTACCTGTAAACCACTGAAATTCCAACCTACAAAACTAAAACTTAAAAAAATATAATTTTAACAAGATGAAATTCAATCCAGAAAACCTGTAATTTTATAACTAGTAACATAGAAACCAATGACCAAAAAAATATAAGCCTCTAAATATATTTCTGAAATCTATATACTATTGGACATAATAATTTGTAAGAACTATGTCTACTAGGGAATAATGAGATTGTAAAATATTTTTTGTGTAACCATGGGAATATATGGGTTCACACAAACTACAAACTTGTTTGTGAAATCCTGAAAACCTGTTTATGCAACCAAGTTAGCGAAAACTACAAACATATTTTTAAATTTTTTTTTTAAAAAGTATAAAACATTTTACGAAAACCTGCACACATGTTTGTGCATATATGGGCACCCACAAAATAATAAATATTAAACATAGACCATAAAATCTTGTAAACCTGTAACCTTCAATTTTAAAATATTTAACCTGATGCTGGTATATCTGTATCCTAAAAATTAGTAAAATAATTGATCTAGAAACCACCAATATTATAACATGAAAACAATGAAATCTATAAACATAAAAACATTTGGATCACTATCATGCATACCTAAAAAGTAAATCCAAATATGATCATCCACATAATTAGTCCACAACATGTCATTATTTTTTTACTTATAATCCACGATACCCTAATAAATATAAATAGATGAAATTAGATCATAGGAAGTATGTAAGGTGAAAAAAACAGAAATCTATTTTAGTAAAATAAGAACAAAATAATTCAATAACACATGACTACAAAAACACATATACTGACATAAATTCCAAATCACTCATAATAAAATTTACATCATATTTATTATTGTTCTTATTCTTGTAATGGTAAACAACACACTATTTCAATCTAGAGATAATTCTTATAAGTATATGGCATCTTTATGTCTGTGACATTATAACTTTATGTGTGTACTTTTGTAGTTGTTTGCCAAAAATATAAATTTTTTATTCTTATAATCGATAAGTCAAATTATTTAATTTATTTATATATATATTGAGATTAAAAATACAAAAATAATATAAAATACCTCCAATTTTAAATCATAACATTTACACAATTTTTAAATTGATTTTATTTTATGGAATTACCAATACATTTATCTTATTTTTAGGTGCATATTGAGGAATTCAGAAGCTCTATATCATCCACTTTTATGCCCCTAAATGAATTAATTAAATTTCACATACAAGGTAGAATGTATTTTATACTATCAAGTCATGTAAATGGGAGGAACAAAACATGATATGTGTGCTAAATGTTTTTGACATAACTGTAATCAAGTGCCCACACAAACTAGAATCAAGCAGTATTGAGGTTGAGATTCCTAGAAATCAACCAAGTGAGGGGGTTTCTTAGACATCATGATATCACCAAGATAAGGAGAGTATGTCCTCAAAAACGTAAATTAGACTATCTACCAACATTTAATTGTGATTAAGGAAATGATTCCTACACATGCATCAAGTATTTCCTAATAAAAATGAATACTTTCACTCTTGGGGGATTGAATGAAAACATGTTATGTCTAAAATCATTCTCCCATTGCTTTAAGGTGTGGATAGTAGATGGAAACTCTAGAATAAAGAATAAATATTTTACACTTGAGAGGCCATATATAGTGAATTTTTAATAATCTATTACCTCATAAGGAAAACCAAGGAAGTGAGCATGCGAATAAGTGTAAGTATTTAAATGGTTTTCTCGCATGGTTCTAAAAACAAGAATAGAATTTTGTGAGTGATAAGGTTGTTGTAATCCTTGAAAAATTAGTTATTTCATATACATCACACACTACAATTAAATGGATGTGTTTTTATCTTCTTGATCCCTCATACCTAGATAAACAGTAATGGATATAATCATATCAGAGGAATTATACAAGGCTTGAAACCCCAAATCACTTTTAATAAATCATGTATTGAAAAACATAATTATGCAAGAATAAAAAACAAAATAATAATATAATAGTTGAATTCCAGAAAAATTTACAATAGTAACCAATTAAAAAAATTCTTTTGTATTTTATAGTTCCGTATATTCAAAAAACAAAGAACATAAAACAAATAGAAAAGAAGAAATAAACAGAAGAATTTTATGTCAGCTTCTACAATTGTTATAAGAAACAAGAAAAATAATTCAATATGTATCAACATTATTTGAATCCTTAAAAAACTAGGCAATCCAATTGATTTAATCTTTGCCTTCCCTTACAAAATAATATAACAAATTCAATAAGTATAAATGTGTGACAATATGTATAAAACCTTGTATTTGAAGGTTTCAAATATGGAAATTTGGAACTCTTCTATCACCCAGATCACTATTGATTGTTCTACTCAAGTCATCCCATTAAATTCAATAAAACATTATAAACATATATAACTCAGATATAAGGATCACAATTAACAGGAGTCACATAAAAATACCACATGCGAATATAAGGATTCCAAGAAACAACCTCTTATGAAATTGTGGAATTGAAACATATCAATTGCACCCACAAGATCCAGATCACGCATAAAGATCTAATGCCTCTGAAATGAAATGATTATTACAATTAGGTTACACTTGATAAAACTTCATGAAAAAATTTATAAAATATAATAAGTACTTTTGTATACAATCACTTATTTAATAGAGGTACATGGATGTACCTTGTTTATGTATACACCAATGACATGTATGACATTTCATACAAATTGAATGCACAACATTCATCAAGTAAATTATCAGTATATTGATGATAATTCAATAACATAATAATGCTCAACAATGAATAAAAAATCATGTGATAAATGTAATTAACAAGGGAACTAAATCTAAGAATGAAATATTTACAAAAAAATATATATTACCTCTGTATTAACAAAGAGTCTAACTTAAGACTATTGAATAAAATAATTACTTTTAATAAAACTAATATATGACTCGTGAGCATGGAACACTAATTTAAAATGTCATTAAAATATCACTGTGATTCTCAAAAAATAAATAAAATTCAATGATGATATCAACATTTGTCCATCATTAACCTAATTAAATATTTCAGCACAATGCATGACTATAAAAACGCAAAGAAATAAATACATTCAATATAAAATTTAATGGTAAAGTTGTTTATTAATGTTATAAAATGAATATATTGAATTTAAACAAAAAAAATATTATAATCCTATATTAATCAAGAAAATAATTTACATTGAGATTCCACACAAAAAATCCAAAAAAATAACAAAACAAAATAATGAAAAATCATTATTCACAAAATTAAGAATGAATACCTTTATAATTAGATTATTGGAGAGTGCATTCATATGTAAAATGGTGAATCATCAACAATTTAGGGTGTGATATTTTTATGTGGATTTTATATTTTAATACAATCCATGGAATGATACCATTTTAATTCGATTAATATGGTATTCACACATTAGAATAAAATATTCAGAGATTCTAATCAATATATCTTTCAAAAATGTTCTCATTCATCATCATATAGCACTTTATCTTTCTAAAAACAAAATAGCTGTCGCTAGTAATTTTCAGGTGTAGAGAGTTAAGTAATTTTCAGTGTAACCAGTGTATTAGCATTAACTAGCCATAATTATCCCATTAATAGCTACTTTTTAGAAGTGTTCAATTAGTTTTTTGATTACTGATATGGTGTTTTAGTCAATGAAATATGAAATGTAAAATAGTGGTATTCACTCAACATTCATAGAAGAAACATGGGATACATGGACCTAAATTTCACATGTTTTTTCATCTGATGATTACTTTACAATCTAATTCATTTTTTAAATGAAATTAAAATTCACCGTTACCTAGTCAATATTTTAAGTTTAGTTGATTAAAATGACATAGAAATGAAGATTTAATATTAATTTCGATGACTTCTGTGGAGACAATGATGCAATAAACGGACACGGCTGTCCCGAGAAAAATTATTTCCCCCGATCGGTGCTCAAAATGTTTCCCTTTAGTTTATTGCCAAAAATCAGAAATTCATGGAATCAAAAGTAAGAAATAAAAATAATAAATTCCACTAATCAAAAGAATGAAATAAATTATCAAAGAACACAAAAAATTAAAAAACTAAGAACATTTCACATTTAAAATGTATTATAATAAATATGATCATAAATAAACTAATGAGGAATATAATTTTGAATAATAAAATTGAATCAAGATGAATTGGGGGATGAGTTTACTTTACTGAGTTTGACACATTCCTGGAGTGATGAACAGACCAAGGTCATCTTTGTTTATCATGGTCCTCGATCATCCCATCAAGATCCCTAGCCACAATATCATCATCAGACCTATGATTTAACTCTAGCTCTCAGGAAATAGAGATGAAGATAAGAAGGCAGAATATATTCAATCTCTAGTAGGAAAACAGACATTGGCGGAGCACAAAACCTAGTGGTTTCCAATGACTTCTGCAAAACCAAAAAGAGAATTTTCTCTGAAATATCTTATTCCAAGCTTCAAGAAGCACGTGTGTTCTCCCCCTCCCAAACACTAAAATTTAACTCCCTCCCTCTGATTATTTCCACATACATTTTCATTCCCAACACCCTCTTCATCATTCCCCTGATCACATCCCCTGTTGTCGTTACTTATAGTTGTCGGCATTCCCTGTAGCATGTCGTCTGCTCGTAGTTTCCCCACATTCATGTCGCCGCTGGTTGCACCTATTTTTACCTATCACTCATTCATTACTTTTCATCATTCACTTTCTTTATCTCCTCCCCCACCTCACTATGTAATTCTCTTCACCCACTCACATCCACTGTTGTCTCCCTAATCTTTTCATCTTATGACTGGACACTCTGTCACTATCACTGCCTTCTTGGTTGTGAATTTAACATCCTGATATTTTGAAAGAAACCACAATGTGCATAAATAAACTACTAAATACTATACTTCCATTATTAACTAACAATGAAAAATAATTATCTCACTTCTTGGATTTAAATTTCGAAAAGTAGACATCCACGGTTGCGATCAGTAAATTATTAGGAGTTAAATAGAACAAACTTAATTTTTGCGGAATAGTATCCTAACTTAATGAATAGTAACATACCCTATTGAATAGTAATGTACCCTTATCGATCCTAATGTTCCCTTATCAATAGAAACTTGACCCTGATGAATAGTAATGTACCCTTATGAACAGTAACTTAAACCTTATGAATATTAATATACACTTACGAATAGTAAATTGACCTAAGAAATTAAAAATAAAATTAATCCATCTTATAAGTGAAAAAATGATATAATTATTCCATAATATAAGTAACAAAATATATTAAAAATTACAGATTAAGTATTGGAATTTTTTTAAGTCATATATATTACAAATTTATGATTTATTTAATAATTTTAACGAAAATTTATTTTTATAAAAAAAATTATATATATTTATATTTATTAATTAATATTATAAGATAATTTTACGAGGCATCGATTAATGTTTCAAGGTGTTATAAAATGATTTACAGTTTTAAAAATGTTATTTTTTGAATAAATTGAAATTTTATTTTAAAATTAAATTTCTCATTTTTAGAAAATTATTTTTATAAAATGGAGTTAATATTTTAATTCCAAATGTCTAGTAATAGTTATGGTGAATTATTGGAATTTTTCTAGAATACTTTAATATTTGGTGAATAGTACACAATATGGTATTTTATAAAATACGATATTTGTTTATGAAATATTGAAGACGTAATTGTGATAAAAAAATCTAATAATTTTTTTAATAACTAAATTATTATTTCATAAGAGTAATTTTTTGTAGAAAAGATTAAGAATATTTTTGTTATAATGTTTTGTCAATATACATGTAAAAATTATTATCAGTAATGACTCAATGCCTACGTGGCATTGACAATGTCAATTTTGCTTATTTATAAATTTTAATTGAGTTTTAAAAATTATTAGAAAGAATCATTTACTAATTATTATGTATTTTTTTTTTGGATTTAAATTTCTAATTTTATAGTTATATAACAATTATCTTGTCCAAAAGCATGTTCAATGATTGCGGAGGGCAGGAAAAGACAAAATAAAAAATTTAAGAAGTTTTTTTGATATATATATTAGTGAATAAAAATAATGAATGAACCATGAATTTTATTTTGATCATAATTTATTTATTTTTATGATCTTATTATTTTTAATTTTTAAATATGAAATAATAAACATTAATGCATGTGCAATGGTAATACAATGCCTATACAAGAAATAGAAAAAATATTTATCAAAATTATAAGAATTAATAAATGATATAAATTGGGGATAAATATTTTAATATAATCTAATGTCATCACTTATAATGATTTTATTTGGATTTAAGATATTTTTCACCCACACAGATTGCATTAGTCCTTTTATATTATTTTATTAAAAAGGATGACAACTTGTACCCACTATAACATTCAATTAATTTAATATTTAACTAAATGGTTTTCCAAAAAAGTATTTATTATTTAGAAAAAAATTTAATATCTAAAATATATATGATTCTCCTATAATTTTATTTTTATAATTTAGTTAAAAATAATTACATTAATTTCTTGAACCATAATAGTGCAATAAATATTGAATTAAAGAATAAATCAAATTAATGATTTTAAAAATAGTAAAATAAATTTAATTTGATATTTTCAAGTAATGAAACTATTTATATAGGTAAATATTATATTCATAAAATATAATATAAAATATAATTGGAATTGGATACTTTTATTTGATGTGTTTAATGTCTTAATTATGAATAGTATTTTTTTGAAAAATTATTTTTCCATGAATAGAATATTTTATTAAATTATATAAAAATTAAATACTTATTGAACACATCCAAATTTAGTTAGATTCTATAAAAAATGTAATCCAATTTCATTTCAGGCATTTTTTATGTCTTAAATCCTATTAAAAGTTTTATATTTTAATAATATGAGTAATTCCTTGGTTACCCCTCACCTTAATTATAAAAAGTGGCTCTCTTATATACACATTTTCATCACGTCAAGCCATATTGTTTGGTTAGTATCTGCCAAATTCTCTACTAATCATCCATTTTCACATTCCTGAGATCTTGGTTTCACAAAAATACAACTTATAAGATCCTTAAAGAAGTTCTCACAGAGGATCTTTCAAGAATTAAGGTTCCTATGTCTTCTCTTTTAATTTCTTTTCCACTTATACCTTCCTCCCTCCTCATTTAAAATGATTTATGTCAACTCTATTATTACTTATATATTATAGTTGTTTAATGTTTTTTGGTAAATGCATTAGAAAAATCTCACATGTTCTCATTTTTTCCTAAATAATGTAATTTCCGTTCGTGGTGCGTTAATTCACCACCTTCATGGATGATGATTTCTCATTTCCCTTTTTATCAAAATCAAGGTAATGTTAAATTCAGTTTTAATTGTTCAGAATTATATAAATATATTTATTTAATCACTTTAGGTTAATTTTTTCAGTTTGAAAAATAAGACAACAATAAATAGACTTTTGAAATCATGAATAGAGCGCACCCAAAACAATTAAAATGACAAAATATTTTTAATAAATCTGTAGAAAACATTTTAAAAAGATTATGTAAGATATTATCAACAGTATTTTAGTTCTGCAATTATTTAATAACACTATTTAAACCATTATACATGAGGTTTAAACATATTTTAAGTAAGATAAACGTGATGCAAGGGAATTCTTATCCCAATTAGCATTCTTTGGGTTAAACTTCTACTTCATTATTTATGTGGTATTACAATTGTTTGTGGGATGAATTTTTTTATATTATGTTGAATTATGTATATGTGTAGTTTATATACATTTTATATAAACTATAATTATTATTTCTTCAATTATATGATATTTTTATGGGGTTTTTCTTTTAAAATCCTTTTTTACAATTCTATTTTACAAAATTCAAATGAAATGTTTTTTTGAAATTATTAATGTTGTGTGATTATGTTCTAGTTCTTGTAAATTATTTATAATGAAGTGTGAGGCCTATATACACCTCCAATTTATTGAGTATGATTATTTTGGAGGTTTTTAGTATGGTTACTCCATGTGTAACTACGATTGTTACACCATAAGGTAGACGTTTGGGTTAATTGTAAGGTAGCGGTGAGGGCAACATTGTAAGGTATCTGTGAGGGTTACAAATGATATGGTATCCATAATGGGTACAATTTTTTGTAATTAATTCCCCATGTTACATGCAATTTTTATATATTTTCTCAATGTTTTCAAAAAGTATGTATATGATACTTTATAGGTAAGAAGTATGTCTTGTGAAAATGTTTTCAAATGTTTAAAAGTATTTATGGAATAATAGTTCCTTAGCTTCTTTTATAATCTATTATTGAGCTATTTTTATCATCCCATGTTTTGAAATATTCTTCACAGTAATCATTATATGTTAAAATCAAAGTTAAAGTGATAATGAAGATGAATCCAGTTATTTATATTAGCTATTAATTTTTGTATATTCTAATTCAATATATGTAAGTTGTTGTCTAATTCTTCAGAACCTAGACCATAAAAAGTCATCATTTGTATATTGTACCGTGTTTTTTCAGTTATCTACTATGCAAAAAAATACCCATCATTTTCATGTACTGAATCCGGAAGAGTGGGTTCGAGGCATTTCAGTTGGTATTAGAGTAATAGTATAAACAACATTGGAGATTAGCTATAGTCGTGTTATTGAAATATTTAATTGATAATGTTCACTTTTATGCTTCTTGTAAATTAAGTTCATAAAAGAAAATAGTTTCCATAATAATCTATTTGTAAATTCAGAAATATAAGTACAATGAACAAGTTGTGAGGGTGTAATTCATTTAAAGTGGGGATAATGTAACATCCCAAAAGTTTAAAAGGAATCACTATGTTATTAAATGAACTAAAAAAATACTATGTTACCTTCATAAAATGACTATTAAACATAATTTTTCCACTTCTGTTTCTTGAATTTGGAAAAACAGACAGACATAGTTGCAATTTATATATTTTTTAGAGTCAGATAGAACATAATTTTTTGTGAAAAGTAACCTACCTTAATGAATAGTATCATACATCTACGAATAGACATTTAACCTTATGAATAATATCTTGAACATTATGAATAGTATTGTACCGTTATGAATAGTAACATGACTTTAATGAATAGTAATGTACCCTTATAAAGAGTAACTCGAACCTTATAAATAGTAATATACCATTATGAATGGTAAAGTCACCAAAAAAAACATAAATAAAATTTATCCATCTTATAAGTGTCAATATGATATAATAATTTCATTATATAAGTAAATAAATATTTTAAAAATTATTGATTTAGTTTTTATATTTTTTAAGTCATATATATTACAAATTCATGATAAATTTATTAATTTAAATGAAAATTTATTATCAAAAAATAAATTCATAAATAATTATTTTTATGAATTATTATTATAAAATAAGTATATGAGACATTGATTAAATTTTCATGGTGTTATAAAATGAGTTATACTTTTCAAAATTTATTTTTTTGAATAAATTATAATTATTTTTAAAAATCAAATTTCTAATTTATGGAAAATTATATTGATAAATGGAAATTAATTTTGGAATTATGCATGTCTTAAATAGTTAGGGTGAATTTTTTGTGTATTTTTTACAATAACATAATATTTTTTGAATAGTAAATAATATGGTTTTTTATAAAATACAGTATTTTTTTATGAAATCTAAAAGACATAATTATGATATAAAATCTATTAAATTTATTGAATTAATATATTATTATTTCATAAGACTGATTTTTTACATAAATGATTTAGAAAATATTTGTTACAATTTATTTTCAAGATAGGTGTAAAAATTATTATTAGTGCTGACGCAGTGCCAACGTAGCATTGATAATGTCAGTTTACGTTGTTTATAATTACTAGTTGAGTTTTAAAAATTATTTTAAATACTAATTTATTAATTATTATGTATTTTTTATGTTTTTTGGATATTGATATATATTTTTAAAGTTATATAACATTTATCTTTTCCAAATGCATGTGCAACCATTGTGCATGCCAAGAAAAGTCAAAATATCAAATTTAAGAATTTATTTTGACATATGTATACATGAATATAAATAATAAATCAAAGTAGTATTTTATTTTACACATAATATATTTAATTTTATTATATTAATTTATTTTTATTTTTTATATATGAAATGTTTAAAATTAATGCATGTGCAACTCTAATGCAGTGCATGTGCAAGCATAAGAAAATTAAATAAAATATTTTTATTTAAATTATAAATATTATAAAATGATATAAATTGTTTATAAACATTTTATATAAGTATATTTAGACCTTTATCATGATTTGATTTATATTAGGGTTATTTTGGACCCATATGAATCACATTAGTCCCCTTATACAATTTTATTGAAAAAGATGACAACCTTTTTTCTCTCTAACTTTTAATTAGTTAAATATTTCAATGATTGGTTTATGTAATAGTATTTATTACATAAATACTATTTTGAATGTTAAAACATTTATCATTCTCATGGAATTTTATTTTTAATTTTTATGTAATAAATAATTATATTAATTGCTTGAACAATATTAATGTCGTAAATATTTAACAAAAGAATTATTCAATTTAATAATACTAAAAATAGTAAAATAAATATAATATTGTATTTTTAAGTCATGTAAGTGTTTCTATAGGTAAAAATTAATATTAATAAGATATAGAAAAAAATTATTTTGAATTAGAAACATCTTTCTGATATGTTTAATTTATTAATTGTAAATAGTTTTTATTTAGACAAAATTGTTTTTCCATGAATAAAATATATTATTAAATTATTTAAAAATTAAAAAATTATTGAACAAGTCCAAAAATTATTTTATTCCATTTAAAATCCAATAACCTTTATTTTTAGGATTTTTTTATGTCTTAACAATTATAAAAAAATTATCATATTTAATTAATTTGAGTAATTCATATGTTACCTCTCATGTCAATTATAAAAGGAGGCCCCCTCATTCACATATTTAAATCACCTCAAGCCATCATGTTCTAATAAACTTTGGAAAATTCCCTAGTACTCATTCCTCTCTACATTGTTGAGATCCTGGCAAAACATAATGTCCACTTCCCAGATCCTTAAAGGGGTTCTCAAAGAGGAATGTTCAATAGGTATAGTTCATTATTCTTCCCTTTTAATTTATTTTTCCCTTATACCTTACCCCAACATATATTACATTTATTCATGACAGTTCTAGACTTAATTATATTCTTCAGTGTTTTTTTGGTATATGAATCATAAAATCTCACATCTTATCATTTGGGTTCATAAATAATGAAATTGTCATTTGTGGTGCGTTAATTCACCACCTTTGTGGATGATGAGTTTTAGTATCCCTTTTACAAAAATCATTGAAGGTTTAATTCACATGTAATTATAAAAAATGACTAATATATATATATATATATTTAATCACATTTGGTTTATTATTTCGTTTAGATGAAGAATACCATAATAAATAGGCTTTTGAAATCTGGAAAAGAACGCACCTGAATCATTTGAAATAAAAATAATATTATTAATAAATTGGAGGAAAATTTATAAGAATATTATGTAAGATATTATAAACTTGATTTTTTTTCTTTAATTATTTAGTATCACTATTCATACCATATTAAAAAATGTTTAAACATGTTAGAAATTAGACAAAACCAAGTTAAGGTAATTCTTACCCCAATTACTTTTCATTGGGATAACCTTCTACTTAATTATTTATGTGGTATTAAAATTATTAGTGGGATGAATTATTTTTATATTATGTTTATTTATGTTTATTTATAGTGTATTTACATATTTAATCCACTTTATTAATTATATCATTAATTATATGATATTTGTAAGGGGGTGTTTTTCTAAAAAAATGTTTTACAAAAATCAAAAGAAATGTTTTTATGAAATTATTCATCTTGTATGATTATGTTCTGGTTCTTGGGAATTGTTTATGATGAATAGTGGGACCTATATTTCCCTATAATTTATTTCTTATGATTATGTTCGAGGTCGGTCGTATGGTTACTCAATGTGTAACTGTGATAGTTACACCATAAGGTACCCTTGGGGGCTACATTGTATGTTATCCATGAGGGTTAAAATGTATGGTATCCATGGGGGTTACAAATGATATGGTATCCATAATGGTTAAAATTTTATGTAATTAATTCCCCATGTTACCTGCAAGTTTAATTTATGTTTTCATTGTTTTTAAAAATTAAATAAATTATACTTTATGGGTAAAAAGTGTTTCTTGTGAAAATGTGTTCAAATATTTAAAAGTATTAAGGGGATAACAGTTCCTTTTCTTCTTTTCATATAATTCATTAAGCTATTATTCTCATTCTGAGTTTTTTTCAAAATAATCAAAGGAATCCTTTGAAGTTTAAAGTATAGTTAAGGTGCTAATACAGATGAATCTTGTTATTTATATGACCTATTAATTTTTTTAAACTCTAATTCAATATATTTAAGTTGTTGTCTAATTCTTCCGAACCAATACTGGAAAATGTTTTCATTTGAATATCGTATTGTGTTTTTAGATATCTATTATACAAAAAAAAATAAAGCATGTTTTAGTACTGAATTTGAATGTTCTAGTTTAGTGATTTATATTTCCTTCAAAATATCCTCGATCAAATATTAATTTAAAAAAAAATCGTACAAAGGATGAGGCATGGTGGGATAGATAAGCATGCTAGGATGAGGTGGGGTAGGGAGATACCATCACACTAGGGGAATGAAAGGGATAGCGTGGGGAGGTGGAGGGGTGACAGTTTCCCCTTTTCATTTGATTCCCTATCCTGGAGGATCATTGGTATTTCCCTCTAGATGAGATTACCAGGGAAGCATGTGATGATAATGAACAATAGATGGATAATGACCAACATCAGTGAACTAAATGGCCGGTTGGTGACAGGAAATATACCCGGTGAAACCTTTGGGAGCATAGGGAGGAGGAGGAGACTGTGTTGGTAAGAAAGTGTGATTGGTAGACAGGGAGTTCGGGATCTGAGGATGCATGATAATAAATGAGGTGGGGGAGATGGTGTCAGTAGTGAGGGGGATGGGAGAATGCAGCGTCAATGAACTTGGGGAGTGGACAAGTATGGATAGAGTGGAAGCACAAAGGGAAGGAGACCTCGATGCGGTGGTAGTTACAAGTGTATGGAGGCAGACACCACAGACACAAGGGTTAATTCTTTACAAATAAATAATAATTATATATTTTAATTAGTATATAATTAAAAAAATATTAATAAATAATTAATTGGATTCATACACGTTTGTATTATTTTTTAATGATCCATTTCAACATAATTTAAGGTCAAAAATATAAAGATAATAATATTTTAAAAAATAAATCGATATTATTATGATCTATTTCAATATATTTTTGAATGATCTATTTGAAGATATTTTAAACAAATTGTTATCATTTTTGATTGATTTATTTGAACATATTTTTCAATTATGTTTATTTTTTATTGATTATCATGTTTCTATTTGTAATGTTTGTTAAATTCAAACATCATAATTATTTAAATTTTTTATAAAAAATATAAAAATGTTTATTAAAACAAAAAAATTAAAAAATTTAAGAACTATTAATATTTATATATATTTGAAAATAAATATTAATTAATGAGATATTCTAAATAAAATATCTAAATTCAAATATTTACTATAGTCATAAAAATAAAAAAATATATAAAAATTATGGTTTCTCTTAATTGGATATAATCATTGAATGAATTTTTGTACCAAATATTATTAATGGTTAAATATTTTTTGGTAATACTTATTTTCAATAATAGATTCATGTTTTGGTAAAACATTTTGGTATTACTATGATAAAAAATCGATTGAAATGATGTTAAAATATTTGTCAGTGTTTGATGATTAATTATTACAAATATATCCACTAGTAAAAATTAGTGTTGTTAATTAAATAAATTCTAATACAACTTAATATATATTGTAATTACTCAATTTTTCCAACAGTCATATTATATGGAAAAAATTTTGGTTCGTAAAAGTCATTTTTTTGTAGTTATAATAAATCCTTAACACTTTGGTAACTTTTGAAATGTAAGACCCATGAAATAATAAACTTCAAATGACACCTTAAATAACATGAAAATAAAGATATTAATGATATAAAACACTAAAGTAAAGTTATATTAAACAAACAATGGAATAAGTGGTGAATTTGGAATATGACTAACGAATGTAAAAAATGTGATGAGGAAACCTTACCTCAGATCTAATTTCCTTTTTATGTGTTTTTATCTCATGAATAATAAATATAGAATTATTTTAAATCTATTATAGATAAATAATCAAATATTACTCACCATAAAATATTTAGTTACAGACTTGTATGGCCTATTTACTAAAAATTATTTTTTAAAATCTCTGTTTTAGCTGATAATTGCTTTGTTTTACTTATATGTTTTGGTTTGGTAATTTCAATCCTTTTATATTAATCATGGTAAAATTAACTATATAATTTAATTTTTTTTTGAAATATCATATATATTATTTAAAAATTTATTTATATTAATACATAAAATTTAATGACATAAAATACATTACATTATTAATTGAGACGATGGGTCTTACGTACGATAGAACAATACTTCCATTTTATCAATGGATAGAAAAATTGAAAAAAAAATAATTAATATATCCAAATTAATTAATATGTTTTACATAGATTTTAAAACAAAACCTTCCTTAATTCAATCCATGTTAAAAATTAAAAAAAAATCACATCTCTATGTGGAGGCGATCATCCACATATATGCATGAGTGGTGCTTCTTTTTATAAAAGATTGTAACGTAAAAAGTTAGATGTGATATTATATTTATTTTAGTATTTTTATTTTACAAATATATCATATATTTTTTAACTTTACCATTACAACTTACCATGTAATGAGTAAGCAAAAAAATTAATCACATTGTTATGTGAGGCAGTCGTCTTCCATTAAAATGAGCGACGTTATTGTATCCCCCCCCCCTCTAAATAAAAATTAAGAATGTTTATGTGATATAATAGTTTGTATATTATAATAAAATACAAAATATAATATACATATGTTAATTATGTCATTATATATATTCCCTAAAAGGTGGAGATGGAAAATGAGTTACATTGGTTTGTGTGGTTATAGTCTATTGTACACACGATCAACAGTTTTTTTCCATTTGATGGATGTTGAGATGGATTTAAAATTTTAAATTAACATAACAAAATCTCATTACAGATAATATACTAGTGTTATTATATTTTAATATTAGAAAAATTTCTAAAGAATGAGTATCTATAAATTAAAAAAATAAAGACGTTAATAATTTTACCACTTCATCATAGAACACCTTTAGGCTTATACCTAAATCCTTTTTAAGAGGGTCTACTAATCAATATAGGTCATTTACGATGTTGGTAGGTATGTAAATAATATATTTGGGTAGTTATTGTCATAATAAAATAGATTTTTAATAGTAAATATATGAAGATAGGGGAGGCCTTCTGTAACTTGGGGAGAGGAAACACATGGACTTTTTAAAAATAAAAATTGATACCCAGGTTTATCTCATTACAAAAGCCTCAAAAATGGGTTTTTATAGAACCACAAATTAAATAAAAATTAAATAGTTCTATATATTATGAATTAGACCAGTGTTGGGTCATTTATTACCCTTATCTTCTTAGTTTAGCCAAAGTGAAACTCGTTTTCCCGTAAACTATGGTAATTTTTTTTTGTCAATTTCACTATTAATTATAGTAAAACTATTATTTCAAATTTTTTTCTTATATAATTTATTTTAATTCCAAATATTTAATCCATTTTTCAAAATTCAATACATAAAATTTTCATGAATTCAATTTAAAATTAAACTTATATACATGAAAAAATGGTTTTCCTAAAGAAAACATTATAAGTTCAAAAAACATTAATATTATAATTCAATATGGAATTGATTTAAATGAACTAAATTTGTTAAATTTTAATATTGTTGAACAAATTTTTCTTTAAAAACAATTTAAATTAAATTTTATATTTTTAAATTGTTTAAATTAATTCATTTTTTTATAAAAAAAATATTTTTTACTATTCATAGAAATATTTATTATTTTCATAAAATTAATAAATATTTACCAAAATATAATTTTGAGATGTAGATATAAAAAATTAATCTTATTTTTATATATATTGATTCTAATTGTGGTAAAAATTAATTTTAAATTATGTGTGTAAAGCATAAATAAACCACCTTTTAGTAAAATAATGTTTTTAGAAAAACATTATTTTTCCATAAAATGATTTCAAATTTTTTAATAAATATAAAACCATTTAATTTATTTTATATATTTGTAAACCATATAATTTTAATAATTTATTTAGTCATATCCATAATAAAAAATTTAATATAAAGGTTATAATTGTCATAGTCAACTGAAGTATTTTAATAGTATATTGGTTCTTTTAAACTCGGTGTTATGTGTTACGCAAGCTATCAAAGAGATTAAATTTAAATACATATATTTAATGATTTGTTTTTGCTCTTAATTTTCTATCTTATATGATATAGGACACAATGTCCTATTTTTAAAATCATTTTATGTAAAATTTTACCCCCCCCCCCCCAAAATAAATTACACCCCCACAATTTTATTTTGGTCATCCTAAATGTAACCTTTGATGAAATCACATATTATAATAAGAGTAAATAATACTTCATATTTATAGTAAATAAATTGAATTAATTATTTCAAACACAAAAACACATAAATAGGTTTACACGTATGGGAATATTAGTGGTAAGTGAACATCTAAACATGGAAGAAAATATTAAATAATTATTTTGAGTATCAAATTTCATTGGTCAATATAAAGTTAGTGATCAATATAAAGATAACAACCAAAAAAGATATAAATCTATGATGGAAGTGATGTTAATAGGATTCCATTTTAATTTCAACATACTTTTCTTTAATTTGGATGATTATTTTACTATCTAGTCTAAGAAAATACGGAAATATACTTACATGATATCATTATATTTCGAAGGCACAATTTCATATTTTAGTTGTGCAAATATCAATTTACAATTGTTAAATTTTTCCATTAAACAATAGGATTTTTTTGATACAGGAATCAAGATAATTTAATTTTAATGCATTGTAATATCCATAAAAGAGTAACAAATCCTTTAATATACATTAATATCTAAACCACAATAGTATCAAATGATGTTCACATTAAACTATCCTGTCAGTATTCATCAATAAAATATTTTATGTAAAAATAATTTTTTATCAACTTGAACATTATGTAGGATAGTGTTAGGTTCTTCACCCTTATTGCCATTTAATTTTATGTCTAAGCCCCATGACTTTACCGGATAGAATAGTTTGTCAGCCGGTATATGAGTTCTATTTTTTCTAAAATCATATTAATATAATTCATATAATGATCCCAAAAAATGATGAAAACCCCAAAAAGAAAAATTGGTCATCAAATTACGACTCTTATTCAGCAGTATTATTCTACACTTTCTTTCAAATTCTCAAATAAACACTATTATAGTACAAAGAATAAACATTTCATGATTCTTATAACTAATATACCATTGTTAAAAATAATTTTACAATATATTTATTTAATCCAAGTACACAAGAACAATATTCATTCCAATTCAACTATATTAATAGAATAAGATTGACCTTTATCCATTATCACCTTATAATTTAGGATACCTTGATGCTTTGGGAATTATTTTTTTAATACTATATCTCCTTATACTTGAAATACTAAATATTATAGGCTTATTTATAACCCTTTAATCCACATTCATGATGAAATTTCTCTTTATAATTGAATCAAAATCCTTTTAACTTTTAGAATATTTATGTGTGTTTCGTTCAATAATTATAAAATATAGAAAATACTTCTTTCCATTCATCCCTTTATATATTTTTTTGTTTTTTTCACTCATCTTCTCTTGTTTCCCTTAGAATCGCTATGAATTATTGAATTTATTCACTATCATGATAGAAAATGATATTATTTACTTGTATAAATATAATTTTTGGGATGTTGTTACCCTTTAATGAACTAGATTAATCCTATCAAATAAATGGAAAATATTTTTCTTTGGATTATATTCATGGTCTACAGAATTCCTTGATTAATTGTTAACCTGGTTTTTTTATTAAAAAAAGCATCATTTTAATATTACTTTGGTATTTGAATTAGGATTTTTGTCTCTATATTATCTATTTTCTTATTAGTAAAATACATTTCCAAGAATAGTAAGTTAAAATACATCAATTATTAGTTTCCAATTACTTATCTATCCTTGGTGTATTGAATCAATGACCAACATTAATCAACAATTCATATGAGATTATAACATACCAAGATATCCTTATCTATTTCATTACATCCCACAGAAAAAAATATCTTCTCTAAGGAACTTATATTTTACTGAGCGAAAGATAGAGTGGTATTCCCTTTTAATTATTGAGTTTTATAATGCATAAAATTGTATAACATTTTTACACCGCATGGTGGATTAGAAAGATGATCCATACAAGCAAGGTTATTACTCAAAAACTATGTTAATTGCCTTAATAATGATATAATTTGACCACTTCCAACCCCAATTTCATTATATTTTCCAAGTGGTAAATCCCTATATGGATTGTTTTTATTGATATAGTTCTCATTAATTTCTGTATTCAACATTCATAAAAAACATCATAACCTAGACTAGATCATAACTTTATGATACATAATTTATAATCCCAAAAATAGTGAAATACATATCATAAATTAAAAATATTATTCATATATAACTTCATAATAATAACCATTATTTCATTGGTAATTTTTTTAAACCATAAAAATATTTTCAAAACCTTCATAATGGTTTATAAATAAAATGTCAATTATTCAAACTGTATCCCTTATGAGGTTCAAATTAGTGTCATAGTAATGAACATTTTCAAGTACCAAGTAATTCTTGAGGGAATCCAAACTACCTTTTTAGAGTTATTACCATTAGAAATAATTTTTAGAATCACATAAACTTATAGTATCTAGATTGTGATGTGATACTAGAAAACCCCATATAATCTCTTCTTTACCAAAACATAAGGATTTTCATCTATAGATATCCTCAAAGTCCACCATATGGTAATATTCCCTAATCTATTTTCCCATAATATAGTTCCAATGGTTTCTAGTAAACAATATTTAATATAAATTGTAAGTACCCCAACCCTATTATCATAGAGTTGGTGATTACATTATTATGTTGGTACTTGATATAAGAATGTTCATCCCCAAAAATTTAATTGTTTATTCTTCTAGGTAACCATGATACATAATTGAAATTCACATTATAGTATAAAAACATAAAATACCCAAATTATATTCTTTGAGAATTACATTATTCACCTTATAATATCCATACATATCAATCACAAATCAATTATTATTATCTTAGTGAAAATTAAACATAAGAACTGGGTGATCTCAAATGCTTATTAATGTTATGTGAATGTAATGAACTAGGTTTCTATAGATTAATACTATTTCATATCTAAAATATTTATTAATAATTTATTAATTTTATTATAATGAGGACACTTTATCTGATAAAGTCCTCAATATTCAACATTGTGTTTCCTTGAAATCTTAATAATGCACAAAACTTTGAGTTATACTAAAAATTGATATAATATTATAATAATTTTAAATGTTTGTTAACACATAATATTTGTGATGGTGGGAAAGAAAAAAAATAACTATAATATTTTTATACATGTTTGTTAAATGTTTTACATTTGTCCAAAAAAATTATACGTTTAAAATGAGAATGAATCCAATTTTAAGCATGAAATATTCTAATATTTTTAAAAGGATTGTTTACCTTCTTTTAATGGTGATTCCTTTTTAAATATAGTTTTTGTCACTTTTATATGATCAATTTGAACAAATAAATTTTTTATTTATAAGTAGAATATCAAATTTAACTTTGGATGAAATTTTGGTATTTTTATGATAAAATTCACATTCTTATGAATAGTGAATAATACTATATTTTAACTCAAAACTTCATTTTAATATAATTTATTTATTTAGATACATTATTATTTTAATTGGTTTTAAATTGTCATTCTAATATGTTTTTATCCTTTAATCCAATGATGGTCATTGAATGTAATATTACTTTTAAATTGTACATAAAAACATACCAATCATTTAATAGTTATTACTTCTTAAAAACACGTTTTATGGTTTTGAAAAAATAGAATTGATTTTAAATTAATTTCATCAAATTTTGTGTTTTGGATTTGAAAAAACAAATTCCGTATTTCGAATTAGGAGGTCCAAATTGTGTAAATAGGATATTTTTATTTTTAGACATTATATATAGTAATTTCAGTAATTATTTTCATTATCAGGGTTAAAGGGTAAATATGGTAACTAAGGGTAATCAATTATATTATAAAAATATTGAACTACCCTAAAACATGTCCTAATACTACTGTATGTGAACTTCCAGAACATGGGCATCCATGGGTCAATTTTTGGACCCCATAGAGCCACATTGATGTGAAAATAAAATTTTATAAGAATTTATTTAAAGGAAAGAAAAATATAACACAAACAAGTATCTTTTAGTAAAAAAAAATATATGGGGCTATATAAGTTATATGTTTGACTATAAATAGTAATTAAAAATAAAAAACGATTTCCTACTTCATGGTATTTTATTTATAGATTTTAGGCATCAAATAATTAAATTTATTTAGGACACAATGATGATATAGTGATTACCTTATTAATGAATTATTTAATTAAATGGGATTATAAATATAGAAATAAATTTATTTTGAAACATTTTGTGCCATACATCAATTTTATGGATGACTATTAATTTTTAAATTTTAATTATGATTTTTTTAAGGAATAATGTTTTTATGGATTTTCATTAAAAGTCGTGATTTGAATAGTATATAAATTGATATAAATGAGTTTTTAAATAAAATACAATTTTATTAAATGATATAATTGTCATAAAAATATAATATTCTTCCAAAATACTTAAATAATGTTTAACGCGTCATTAATTAACCACTTGAGGTTCTATTGGGATTTTATAGTTACTATATTAACCATATAGTATAAATATAAAAGAAGACGTGGTATGAGTCAAATTAGTTAACTAAGGGTTGAAGCTTAAAGATAAGGTTAAATCTATGACCTATACTTGTAAAAAACCTATTATTTCAGTGTTTTTAGACCCAATAACATCTTAACTTTGAAATAAATGACCATGAATCTATTTAAAACTGAAAATAATTTTATAATAAAATAATATTTCAATACCTTCCTAAAGTACCACTCCTCCCTCAATTAAAAGAGAATCACCTCTACCCATTTAATCACACCTATAAAACCCATTTAATCTTATAAACTCTACCCAAATAATCTCCGAAAATCCCTATATTATTCCTAGAATCCTTAATTTTGGAATAAGGCAATTCCTAAAAGACTATTGGCTTAAACAAAAGGGAGTTGCCCGATTTTGAGGTAACATATTCTCTCAAGAAATTTTCTTTTATTTTAAATTTTCACTATCTATTCTATTATTATTCTATGATTATATAAAAAAAAATATCCTCAATATACTAGGATTATATTATGATATGTATTAGAACTATAATTACACACACATCCATCTAATGGATACGAAGATATGGTTTCTGTGTAGGGTGAACTGCTGCCTCACGAAACGATGATTGTTCAATTTTCCCCTACCACCTCTCATGGTGGACATTATGATGTCACTGTATTTATATATGATAAATATTATATTTATATTTTCTCTATGATTCATTAATTATTATTTACAACAAACCTTTGTTCTTTTCATGATATGTAAATTTGATAATTTCATTTGAGCAAGTATGATGTACCACCCCCTCCAAGTGATATGAATCCTTCATGCCATAAATGGAATGCATAAAGGATGGAATTAATGAAATTATGTAACATATATATAATATGATATTATAATGGAATTATAATAAACCTATGTATCATTTAGTTTTCATTTCATTAATATGAAAAATAAATGAAAGTAGTGTTCATGCATACGTACGACATACCGTCTCCAAGAATGGTGCATTTCATTTCTTATCTCAAAATGTTATAGTATATTATATATTCAAATATAGTAGAAATATATTATATTTTAATCACGAATACCATTCTAGAGATAATGTACTTTTGACCACATGGACAATTTATAATTATAACAAAATTATTTCCAACTCAAGTACCCAATATCGATAAAAACAATGAATATTAACATAAAAAACAATGTTATTTTTCTAATGTGTTGATAATTGATATAAATGGAATAATAAACTTGAATGATGTTCTTAATAAATTATAAATTTATTAAATCTTATTATTTAGGATTAACAAGGAACATACCTAACGAATCAACCTCAATGTAAGGGAACCTTTGACCCTCGTATTTTAGTCAAAGACTTCATTTAATATTTTTTTTAAATTTTGTTTTATATGTTTGGGATATGTTATTATATATCCTTATTTATTTCCATTTTATTTCCTAGTGATGATATTCCCTTTAAGCACTCATCAAATCATTTTATGAATTACTATGTGACACTGTTAGGATGTAAAATTTTCGTAAGGGAACATCATAACCCAATTTCCATTTGTTGGGTTAATCATAAATTTTTTTATTATGTCATGATATGATTATTTATGAAATAAATTTTTAGGTACAATGTTTGATTTAGAAATTAATTATGTTTACTTATAGTAAATACACATAATCGATCTATTTTATTTACAAAATGGTCTTTTAATGGGACTTCGTCTCAATCTCCTTTCATTGTGTAATATCTTGAGGTTTTGCACATTTATTATCCTATAATGTGAATAAAAAACTATTTGACTCATTATATCACGATTTATAATATTCTCATGATATTTAAATTCCCTTTTGATTTTTTTTCGTTAATTATTTTTATTAGAATGTTTCTCAAGTGTTAATGGACTTTTTAACAAAAACATTATTTTACATGTTTTAAATATTTATTCATTTAAATAATTCTCATTAATGATCATGTTTTATAAACAAATTCAGGATTTATTTATATGTTCATGACTATTTTAATGTGTAAATTCATTTAAAAAGTTTTAGGGTTGTATGTGACACATTGATTCAGTACTATTATTTTTGAATGTTTAAAATGAAATGATTATATCAATATCTTGAAATTATATCATGGGATTGAAATATAGAAATGTAATTTTCCCTTTATACTTGATTCTTATGATATGATTATTTTATGTTAATTAATAATTTTTTGGGTGGTTCTGAGATAAACCACTAACTTGTGGTTAAGTGACAAACCAAATGACGGGTGGTTCTGTGACAAACCAAGGATTTGTGGTTACGTTGAAATCTCCAATGCATTGGGTATGGAAGTCGGTCGTATAACAATTCCATTAAGTGATATGGGTTTAATTGGACTGTATGGTTATTCAATTTAAGTATTTTTATGTCCCAATATACCTTTATATGATATATGTTTCTTTCTTTGAGATTTATGGTATTATTTTGGTTAATAAAAAGGTAAGAAATGATCTTATATTCAGTGAAGTGTTTTTGATACTTCTTAAAGGTGAAAATTATTACTTAATGATAATGTTTTAATGGTTTTCATGTTTTGGAAAGAATAATAGTTTTCATTCATTATGTATCCCATACTGATATTTTTATGATATTCCCATGTTTTGAATTGTTTTTTACAGGACAAAATGATGAATAGAGTCAGGGATGGGATCAATGAAAAGTTAGGATGTTAAAAAATATACTGATTTCATATTTCATTTAACGAGTTATTGTTTCATGAAAAAAAGAATAGTGATTAGAGTGTATACATGTAATATTCAAGATGATATATATAAGTTAATACCTAATTCTCTAAATATCTAAACCTGAAAAGATTCTCAATGTAAATTAAAGTCAAATTATCAACATATATCTATATTAAAACATGATTTTGACTGGGGCCTTATAGTTGGTATCATAGGTTGGCTTAGATAACATTAGATATTAGGGTTTTATTTAAGCAGAAGTGACATAACCATAATCATTAGCATATAATAAATAGTCATAGTTATTTTAGATAATTTATATGACTTTAAGATAACATGAATAATTATATCATAGTGTTTACCCTCTTCGTATGATAGTATATGATGATTTTGTTGACATAGAAACACTAACCATTTTGGTTTTATTGAAAGTCTTGATCCATAATTTACTAAAGTAACAATGGATATGAAAAAATTTGTGATGGTTTTATGAATAATAAACTGAATAAAATGAGAGCTACAATGAGAAGTCCTATGATTATTCTTAACCAACTATTGGGAGTCACGATTGATCACTTGAACCATGGTGAATTTTTTGAGGAATCATATATTTGAGAAATGAATCCCTATAGATGTTCAGGTAATAATCATAAAGGTATGTATTTTCAAAAACATATGTGCCAAAGATATTGAAGGAAACACCCAATAAAATGATTCCAAGGGATGGGAATATGTTATAGATGTGCTAATGAATTTTATAAAGCAATATCCTATCATGGAAAAAGGAAGCATTTAGTTGACTCTAGGAAATGGAAATATGTTCATTCAAAGGGATCAATTGAATTTTTTAAATGTGGCTTTCATCTTAATTACAAAAATGGATTTCCCAAAAAATGATTCAATATTGGGATCATCTGAACTATACAAATATAAGTTTCCCAATGCCTAATTCCATTCCAATTGAAGGAGAGGAAACTCACAATAACCTATGAAAGATAAGTATTATTTATTAGCTGATGTTTTGAAATTTTTGAATCATAGTATATGAATCATAATTTTCTTTTTATAAATGAATTACAAAAGAATGATATAGAAAAACATGGACAAAGGATCATAAATAATTTTTGGTGATTAAGGTTTCTATATTTTAGAAATTTAAGAGTTATGTTGGATCTATGGATTATTATATGTTTAAATTTATTAATCATGATATTACCGTGGGAGACTTCTAGTATTTTAAATCCTTAAGATTGTTATGTAAAAACATATATTCAGGAATAATTATCTTTTCTTTTATGGAAATATTTATATTGAACCATTACAGTTTATATGATCCTTGAATTTGAGGCAATTACGGGTTATTAGCTTTTGGGATGCAAAATGTGAGGTATGATATAACCATTGAGGTTAAAACATGCTATAAAATATTTTGAAGTATTTTACCTCAATTATTTAATGTTATTATAATTACACAGTTTTTGAAAAAGGACACCACACAGACCTTGTGACAACCCATCGTGTCAGAAAAAGATGTGGGAATCAAACCCACAACCAATGTGAGACTGGGATTTATCACCCACCAATGAACTACGTGGAGTCCCTGGTTAGTATGTATAATTTTATTTAGTTAAATCATATTATGGTCCAATAATATGTTAATTTTGGGAACATATGTTGTATCAAATGTATTTCCTTATTATAGGAAAATGATTTTTTGATTAAGTTATAAATGTTATTTTGGAAGATGTTTGCTATTTTGGGAACACTATATGGCTATGAATAAAAACACTAGGGGATTTCATTTGAATACAAATGATGGAATTTTATTTGGGAAGAATCTATGTTTTTATTATGGACATATAAAAATTCAATTTATTTATGGAAATGATTAACCTATCCTGGGGAATATTTGATTAGGTTAATTACTTTTAATTATGAGACTTTATAAGTAGTTGATATTATCTGGTGATAAATGTTATGATTTTTCATGGAAGACTATGTGATCAAATTCATCAAAATTTTGGGTTTCAATAATAGTTTGTATTTTTTTGAGGAATTCTAAATAAAATTTTTTATTGAATGGTATTGGTTGAATTTTGGGTATTCTTTTTTTAATTTTGGAGATTAAGGGCAGTTTTTCTTTTTATAAAGGATTATCCTTTTTGGGAATTATCTGATCTTATACTAACCATTTTGGTATTATTTAATGAATTAAGATAGGGGAAATATATTTTTCATCTTTTTTGCATTATTTCATTCTCTAAAAGATGATTCTAGTGTTTTAGATTTGAACATGTCATCTTTAATACTCATCGTTTGGAGAACAAATGAGTTTATTATAGAAATTTATTGAAAGACAAAGCACTAATTTTCAAGTAATTATATTTCATTTTGATCTTAGCCTATAAAATATTCAACTCTATGAAAAGGATATTGAACAAAAAAAATTATATGCATTCTTTTATTATAAGACATTTACCCACCCACAAAATTATGATATTGTCGTGGTTAACATTATATAACGAAGTTTTCTATCACTCTCGATTAGTCTGTAAGAGTTAGTTTTCCTTCCATTTCAATGATTTCATATATGGAATCATATTATGTGTTATCTCAGGTGACCTTTTTTACTCCTCTTATTATCTTTTAATGTGATTATTTTATTAACTCTTTTTCCTTTGTGGGACTTTTAATGAAGTTTCCAAGCCCAATTTTAAAATATTGAGGATGTAATTTCCAAAAAAAATGGAAGGATGTAACAACCAAGGTATTTATTGAATAAAACATTTTCATATCTAATTATATTTATTAAAAATATATTAATTTTATGTTATAGTGGACTCTTTTCCCGATAACATACTCAACATGCTACATCTGGTGTCTTTGAAATCATACATTTCACACAACATTGAGTTATACCGAAAAATAATATAATAATATTATTATTCTAAATGGTAATTAACGCCTATCCTTTGTATTTTTAGAAATAAATATAACTAATTGAAATATGATTATTCTTTTTTATTAAATATTTTACATTTATCAAAAATAATTAGATGCTTAAAATTAGAATGAATCCAATTTTAACCATTGAATACTTTAATATTTTGAAATGGTCAGTTTACTACCTTTTGATGGAGAAGACTTTGTAAATATACTTTTCACTCATTTATATTTTAAATTTGACAAAATAAATTTCATCTTTTACGGTGGTACATAAAAATTTACTTTGGATGAAAGATTTGCATTTTTATGATAAAATTCACATTTTTAAGAATAGTGAACAATACTACCTTTTAATTAAAAACAACCATTTAATATCACTTAATTATATTGTTAGATAATTATTTTAATTGGTTTTAATGTTTAATTAAATTATGTTTTAATCATTTAGTCAAATTATGGTTATTGGTAGTAATTTCACTTTTAAATTGGATATAAACACATGTCAATATTTTGATAATTATTATTTCTTAAAAACCTCTTTTTTGGTTTTGACAAAGGGAATTAATTTTATATTAATTACTAAAAATTACTTGTTTTTAATTTGTATAAATAGATTCAATATTCTGAGTCTGGAGGGCCAAATTGTATAAATAGGTACTTTTTTTGAAATTATGAATAGTAACTTTGGTAATTATTTTATTTGCCATCGTTAAAGGGTAAATATGGTAAATAAGGGTAAAAATAATATTTTAATAATATTAAACTACCCCAACACGTATCTTAATCCTATTTGATGAGATATGTCCAACCATGGGCATCCTTGGGTTGATTTGGGGACCCCATGGAGCCTCTTTTATGTGAAAATGATATTTTATAAGAATTAATTTAATATAAAGAAAAATGTTACATAAACATGTATCTTTTAGTAAAATAATTTTTATATGGGGTTATATATGTGATATTTTTTACTATAAATTGTCATTATAAACATAAAAATATTTTGTACATCATGGTATCTTATTTATTATTTTTATCCATCAAATAAATTAATTAATTTATGACATAATGATTATGTAGTGATTACCTTATTAAAAATGATCTAAATAATTGAGATTACAAATATTGAAATAAATTTATTTTGAAACATTTTATGCCATACATGAATTTTATGGATGCATAAGACTTTGTATCTTTGATTTCATGATTTTTTTTAAATAATAATGCTGTTATGTATTTTTTTTAAAACTCATGATATGAATAGTATATAAATTGACATTATGGAGTTTTTAAAACAGATATTGTTTTTTTAAATTACATAATAGTCCTAAAAATCTATGATTTTACGAAATGAATTAAATAATATTGAAAATGTAATTAATGAAACACTTTAGGTTCAATTACAATTTTATAGAAACTATATTATCCATGTAGTATGAATATACAAGAAAACATGGTAAGAGTCGTATTTGTTTACTTAGAGTTAAAGCTAAAAGATAAGGTAATATTTGTGAATTAGACATTTATACAACATAAAGGTTGAGTGTTTTTTTCCCAATAGCATCATATATTTAAAATAAATTATTTTTGTACAATATTAAAATGAAAATATTTTAATAATAAAATAATATTTTAATACCTTCATAATGTACCCCTCCCTCTAATAATGGGAATCACCTAAACCCATTTAATCACTCATCTCAAGCCCCTAATCTCATCAAACCTCTACCAAAATAATCTCCCAACATCCCTATATTCCTCATATAAGCCTTACCTAAGGTATAAGGCAATTCAAGAAAGCCTTTTGGCTCAATCAAAAGAGAGTTACCTGATTTAGAGGTAATGTACTCTGTGAAATTCTTTTCTTTTGTTTTACTTATTCACTCTATATTAAATTATTATTATTTTATTACATAGTGAAAAAGAATACTAAATATACTAGGATTTGTTTATGAAAAATATTAGAACTATACTTTCACACACCTCTATCTAATGGATATAAACATGCTCTTTCAGTGTACGAAAAACGAATGCCTCACGAAACGATGATTGTTCAATTTTCCCCTACCATCTACCATGGTGTCCATTATGTTGGAAATATATTTATATATGAAATATATTATGTTTATATTGTCTTTATTCTTATGTAAGTTTTATTTATAACATACTATTATTCTTTTCAGGATGTGTAAATTCGATAATTTCATTTGTGGAGGTGCGGATTACCGCCCCCCTCAAAGTGATATGACTTGTTCATGCCATATATAGAACATATAAAGGATGGAATTAATTACCTTATTTTAGAAATATATCATATTATATTATAATTTACTTATAATATACCTATTTATCATTTAAATTTCATTTCATTAACATGAAAAATAAATGAAAGTAACATTCATATGTACTTACGGCTTACCGTATCCATGAATGGTGCATTTAATTTATTATCTCTAAATGTTAAGAATATTATAAATACATATATACTGGATATATATGATATTTTAATCATGAATAATATTCTCTAGATAACATAATTTTGACGACATAGTCAATTGTTTTTATAACAATATCATTTTCAACTCAAGTACCCAATATCGACTGAAAGACAGATATTAACTTAAATAATTACGTAATTTTTATAATGTGTTTATAAGTGATATAAAATGACTAATAAACTTGAAAAATGTTATTCAGAACATATATATTAACTTCAGTTTATTATTCATGAAGACCAAAGAATATATGTGATGAATCAGACTCAAGGTAAGGGAACCTTTCACCTTCCTCTTTCAGTCAAAGACTTGTTTTATGTTACGTCTTTTAATTTCCATATTATGTTGTGCTTATATGTTCTTATATATCCTTATTTTAATCCATTTTATATCCATGTTATGGGATACCGTTTTCAATTTCATCAACTCGTTTTATGAATTTTTATGCGATGTCGTTGGGATGCCAAATTTTTTTAAGGGAACATTCTAACAAAATTTCCTATCATTGGGTTAATCATTAACATTTTTATAATGTCATGATATGATTATGTAAGAAATAAATTTTTATTACTTATATTTTATTTTCAAATTACATATGTGTACTTATAGTGAATACACATAATCTGTCTATTTTATTTACAAATTTCTCTATGTAAGAGACTTCATCTCAATCATTTTTCATTGAGGCGTATATTGATTTTAGTCACCTTTATTATCATATAAGTTGTATATAAAACTGTTTGAATCATTATATCATGAATTATTATATTCTCAGGATATGTAAATTCCTTTTTTTATTCGTTAATTATTTTTATTCAATTGTATCTCTAGTGTTAAGGGACTCTTTAACTAAAACATCATTTTATATGTTATAAAGATTTATTATTATAAATAATTCTCATTAATGTACATGTTTCAAATATGGGTTTAAGGATTTATTTTTATGTACATGACTTTTTTAAAGTATAAATTCATTTCAAAATATTCAAAGTGGTATGAGACACTTTGATTCAGAACTCTTCTTTTTGAATGTTTTAAATGAACATCTTATATCAATATATTGAAATGATATTTTGTGATTGAAATGTGGAAATTTTATTTTTCCTTTACGATAGTTTTATGGGTTATGATTTTTTTATGGTACTTGTACATTTAATGGGCGGTTCTGTGATATACCAATGATGGGAGGTTACATTATAACCTTCAATGATCTGGGAATGGAAGTCATATGTATGGCTATTCTATTTAGTGATGTGTGTGGAAGTCGAGTATATTGTTATTACATTTATGTATTTTTATATACCAAGTTACCTTTATACGCTATATGTTACTTTATACGGTATTTATAGTAATCATTTGGTTACAAAAATAGTATGCAATCATCTTATATTCAATGATGTGTTTTGCTACAAGTAAATGGTGAAAATTATTAATTTATGATAATACTTTCATGGTTCACATTTTTTTGCAAGACTAATAGTTTTCTTTAATTATTTATCCCCAAATTTACTTTTTATCCTCATCACAAGTTTTGAAAAGTTTTTCATAGGGTATAATGATGAATAGATTCAAGGATTAGATCTAGGAAAAGTTATGCAATTAAAACATGAAATGATGTCATATTTTGTTTTAAAGAGTTTTTGTTTTATGAAAATTGACAGTGAGTATAAGGATCTACTTGTAATATTCATGGTGTTATTTATAATTTTTGACCTAATTCTCTAAATATCTGACCTTGAAATGATCCTGAATGTGAATTAAAATAAAATTATCTACTTATCTATAGATTAAGTAATGTTTAAGACTTGGGGATTATAGTGAACAATGAAATTTATCATGAATAAATAATAAAAATCAAAATGTAAGGGTAAATAACTGGAACACATTCTATTTAAATGATAACATGAGAATAATATCGTTGGAAAAAAAGATGACCATATAAATCCATATAAAAAATCACATGAGATTTAATATTATCCAAGAATATTATATATAATAAAATAATCACATGGAAATAAATAATTGATCTTTAAATAGGGTAATTTTTAATGTTTTCCATCACAACTATACCATCAAGGCCATGGGAAAAAAATCTTAGGTAAATGGATAAGGCCTCGGCCGAAAACCCAAACTAAATTTTCTTATTAAACCTACCTATGAATCCAACGGATATAGAGGGATCCTCTAATCACGTAGTAAGTAAAATTAATTCCACATATGAATGTGGTGAAACGTAATCAGCACAAGCATTCTTATTAAAAACATATCTTACAAAAAGTTAATACTTTCCCCAACTAAAAAATATAATCATTTCCTATCCAAAGTAACATGGATAATGGTATCGAAATAGTACATCCATGTAAAACTAATCATAGTACATTCAAATAAATAATAAGTATTCTATCATTTAAATATATTTGCATCATGGAATAAGTACAATGGGTATTTTTTAGTTGTGAATCGATGCCCCATAAAAATTACATTAAAACATTCTTGAATAAAATATCCTTTACACTTAGAAAAACATAATTACAAATGAAATACATATATAATATTAAGAAAAAAAAATATTTGGGGGGAACCCTGTAAATTATGATGGAATATTCAAACATATAAGTGTTAAATTTGATAATAAATACCACTGTTACCATATATTTTTAGACAATGATCACTTTAATAATTTTGTTTAAAAAAATTAAAAGGTACATTATTTGGAAAATGGTAGAAATATTCTTTTTAAACATTCTGTTAAAATCCAATATCAGGTCAAAATTCATATAAGATATAATTTTTAAAATTTTAAAAACATATTTGAAAACTGTTTTAGAAAACATATTCATGGAAGTGAAAGTAATTTTATACTAAAAAGAATAATAAAGTGGGATTTTCATAAAATGATTTTCCTAATAATTTTAATTGAAAAAATCTGTGAAAATTGAACTATTAATTAAAATTTTCATTAATAACCAATGTAGAAAAATATTCATGAGTAATATAAATGATATATCAAAATATTTCATCATTGAAAATTTAATCATAAAAAATCTTGATAAATAATGAGACAGTAAAATAACTCCATACCACTATTGAAAATTTTGAATCATACACCCCATGAAATAAATAACAAAAAATTAATGATTAAATACCATGAAAATAAAGGTATTATGGATATAAAGTTTCAAAGGGGTATTATATATTCCACACATAGGAATAATTTGTAAAAATAGAATACGTATCATAGAAGTAAAAGTGAGATGATAGACCCTTCCCTAAGATCAAATTTCCTTTATATATGTTTTTACCTCCTGTATAATAAATAAATATCAGAAATAAAATAATATATTTAAAAACATATATTATTTACTTAAATACTTTTATGACCCATTTATTAAATATTCAATGTTAAAATTATTTGATTCGAGTGATAATTGCATCGTTTTTAATGATTGTTTTGGTTCGATAATTTCAGTCCTTTTAATTATATACTGGTTAATTATATATGAAATATTAAAAATGATAAAAATATCATATACAGTAATTATTTATATAAATTGAGAGTAATCCATAAAATTTAAAGATAAAAAATGTATTACATAGTCCATAGAGATGGTGGGTCGTACATAAACATGAACATTGTTTCCATTTTCTCAATAGATGGATTGAAATGGGAGAAAATTAATTATTTCTTAAATAATAATTATTATTTTATGTATATAATTTATATCAATAAAATACGTCCTTATTACCATCCATTTAAGAATAAAATGAAAAATATTTCATGTCGAAATATAGAGGCAGTAGTCCACTCATATACATGAGTTATGTTATTGATTTCCAATGGAATGGAAGGTGATAAGTTATAAATGATATTATATTTATATAAGTTTTTTATTTAATAAGTATTATATATATTTATTAACAATATCATTATTTCCTTTCATGTAAAATGTTTGAGATAATCAATTCATATCACTTCATGAGTTGGTAGTCTGTCTTACTCACGAGTGATGCTATTATTTCCCTCTATGAAATAGAAAGTAAGAAGTTATATGTGATGTAACACTAAAAATGTATAATAAAATCATAATTTTCATATAAATATGCCAAATGCATAATTATATATATTATTTAAAGGTGCTTAATGAACATTAATTACAAAGCTTTGTGGGGATGAAGTCTTCAAAACACACAATCGATGAATTTATTTTTATTTTTTTGTAGGTGATAAGGATATTGGTTATAAAATTAAATAAAATAACATCTAAATATGTATAATATAATGGGGTTATTATATTATTTTATTTTAAAAAAATTGATTGGTAAGGGTTAACAAGATATAAAACTGATATGTACGTAAAGAATATCACCTCTTCTTTAGAGAACCCCTATAGGTTTATTACTAAATGATTGTTAGGATGGTTTTTCTAATAATAATAATGTCTCTATGATGGGTTCTATGTATTAATGTACGATATTTTTTGGTCCATGGATAAACCAAAAGGAATTGTACATGTGAATTGTATAGAAGAGTGGGAGAACTTTTATAAGTGGGGGAGATGACAAACTAGGAATGATTGAAAATAAAAAGTGATACGCAGGTTTTAATAATAACACTAGGCTCAAAAATAGGTCATTGTATAAACATGGAATATATAAGGCCAAATTATGTCCATAAAATTATAATTATAAATGTATTAGTGGTTTTTAACCCTTATCTTTTTAGTTTAACCTGCAATAAACTCATTTTCACCTTAACCGCTGTAATTAATTTTTAACAGATTTCATTATTCATTATTGATAAAAATTAATTTGTACTTATTATATAATATAACATATTATGATACAAAATTTGGAATCAATTTTTTTCAAATTAAATCCATATATGGTCAATAACTCAATTTAAAATTAACACCGCACACGCGTCGAAAAATATGTTTTTCTGAAGATAACATTCAAAAGTTCAAAATGTTTTTATATTAGATTTCATTATGAAATTCACAATAATGATTTTATTTAGTTAAATTGTAATATAATTTAAATTTTATATTTCCCCATATATATATATATATATATTAACCCCTATAAGTGAATTATTTTATTCATCCCCTTGTATTCATTATCTAAATTACCCTTATCTCTACACTTGTAACAAACTCTCATACCTACCAAGAATATTTCAAAAGTATTTCTTACCATAATTTTCACATGATTTGAATTATTTATTACATTATTATTATTTTATGATTTACCATATTCATGTCTCTCATATGATATCTCATTCTAATTTCCTACATAGATACAATATCTTGAAATTTATTTCTATTTCCTAATATCACATTATACACATTAACAAAAATATTAAAACATTTGAGAAACCTGTTCCCATTAGATACTCAGATTAATCCCATAAAAGAATAGGTAAATCAGGATTTTTGGATTATTTATGTAGCTTGAATAATTATATAATAATATATTATGTTAATCCTGATACTCTATCAAACATTCTTCTTTCTTCTTATTTAATGGGAGGAAATTTCTCCCCATTTTTGTTAATTGTCCTTGATGGATGTTTTTTAATAAAATCACAATAAAAGGTCAACATTAAATATGTTATATTTATTCAAACTCTTTAGTTTTTTGGATTAATTACCATAATTTATCAGTATCTCCAATCAAACAATACACATCTAGAATAACCTTTTCACTTTCATTTTATCCCAAAGCAAGGAATATAATTTCAATAGACTTAATTTATTTATCATTAGTTAATTTATTTGTAGTTAAATTATAATATTGAGTCTTATGTCACATGAAATGATCCAATGAAGGTGTATCATTCCATAAAACATCATTTTATCTATAATTAAACACTTATTAGGAATGTCCTGGGTCTTCTTCACTAATAAGGTGATGATCAACTCATCTCCAACAGAAATTGTGTAAGCCTTTCCATCAATAAATCCATACATTGACCATAGGTATTTATTTTATTTCTTCGATCATGCACCATCATGAAATAATCAAACACACTAAGTTAGCTTATAATCAACTTGAATATGAATCCATAAAATTAAAAACCTCAAAAAATATCTCAAATTATATAACATATTATCATAATTCTAATGTAGTCATTGTTAATTCAAAATATAGTTCCCTAGTTATCTGCTAAACCTAATACCAACTATAAAAAACCTAACTCTATTAACCTATTAATGGTGTCTAGTTTATTATATAGGGGTATATATATATGTCATTTCACCATGTTAAATCAATCAGTCATATAGCCTTTGAAAAGTAGATATACATGTGATTCCCATATTACTTTGGAATTAAAAAACATAAATTGAAAAAAACTAAACATTCTACAACCTTTAAACTCATTTGAATATTTATTCCTCCTAACCTAGTAAAAGAGAAAAAATATAAATTTGAGATTAAATCCTGAATAAGGGTTACATATATCCAAATTTACCATGAGTAAATAATTCATAAAAAATATAAAAAAATATATAACTGGAAATATATTAAATTTAATCAGTAACGTGAGCATAAATAAATACATGGATAATATCAATAAAGTAATCTCATGGAAACTAATAACAAAATTCACAATGGAAGAGATGCATACTATTATATGTCTTTATCTAATATACCATGATATCTCTATCTCTAAGATATTTCTCAATGAGAGTTAAAAAATTTGTTTGAAGACCCATTTAATTTGTCCTACTAATTTTTTTCAGGAGACCAGTCGATGCATCAAGGGGCTATCAAATTATGGTACCACCTATCAATACATTTCTAATAAATTCATCAAATTTTAATGGTAAAATAAAATTCAAAAATAATATGACATATTAAAAAAAATATGTTTATAATAAATAATACCCACTATCAGTAATTCTATAGTCAATCAAATAACGTTCAAATCCAAACACTATATACAGAAATGGAATACAGTTTAGGAACTATAAATATCCATGATAAAATTAATATGTCAATATAAGATAAATTTTATTTCCAATTAATAATATTCATAAAATAAATTTGAAGATAATTATATACACTATATAAAATAACAATGTTCTATAATATTAAAATATGCCTCAATGAAATGAAATTGAGACGAAATCTATTACCTCATGTTTAAAATTAGTTGAACATGTTTTAAACAGATGTATAGTGAATTTTTTATTATTATAATAAAATATAATATCAATATAAATATGTTTAATTTCATATATAGTCCATTTAAAACATGTTGTCACTTATATGTTAACAATTGTTTTACTATTATCATTATTACATGTGTTAACCGCTTTGTTTTTCATGTATTTTTTTATTTGTTATTAATAGTAACTGTAATTTTATTTTAGTTAAATTATCCAATGAATGATATAAATGTCATATATATTAAAAAATAGATATTTTTATTCAATAATAATATATATGTATTAAGAGAAAAATGAATTACACCATTCATAATACGATAGATCGTACGTACACATGAACGATGTTTTCACTTTTAGATGGATGAAAAAAATAAAGTGGATTAATAATTCATCATTAAATATTAATTATTATATTATATATATCATATATATTAATTAAATCTATCCTTATTACCATAATTATAAATCATAAATTATAAAGGTAACTAATCACTTCATGGAGGTGGTAGTCCGCACATACGAACATGTGGTGTTATCGATTTCCAACAGATTCAATGGTATGAATGTATAAATGATATTATAGTTATAGAATAATATTTATTTAATAAATATAACATATAATAATTATTTCCGTCCTTATAACCATCCATGTATTGTGGGGATGAAAAATGGGTTACACTATTATGTGGTAACTGTAAGTCGTAAGTACGCACGAGTGATGTTTTTTCTTTTTATATGATGGAAAATAGATGTAATATCGTTATACTATAACCATAAAAATTTCTCATTATATTTATTTCACTATATTTATTATTTTATTATGGTTATATCATAATAAGATAAAGTATAAGAAGAGATATGTTATGAAGTGTTAGTAAAAATGATTACCTCTTCTATGAAAGAGACCCTTTAGATCTTATCTTAGAGAACTAGATAGTTATTTTAGAAGGATAGAAACCTATAAATCATAGATACATATGTATATAATATAATTCTTGGGGGTTTTATAAGAGAGGGGATGTGCATTCTTGTAATTTCATAATGCATTAAATTAATATATATTATTTTTCATTCAAAAATCTCTAAAAATTTGAAAACATTTAATATATTAGGATTATATGTTGATGTTATCTCATTTTATAAAATTTATAAATTTTAAATCACATTTTTATACAAATATATTTTTAAGACTTCATTTACACTTTTGAAAATTACCATAATATTAATGTTTACTACCCTTAAAAGGTTAATAATTTTACTATAAAATGATAAATTTCAAATAAATGGACAATGATTATTTTTAAAATTATATTTAATTTATTACCCAATGTATTATATTATAAAAAAATTATATCTTTTAGTAAAATATTATTTCTTATATAACATCATTAAGGTAAATTTTAGAAATATTCATTTAATTTAACTCTTAAAACTAAAATAATAAAATTGAATTCAAATATATTGAATCCATTGTAAGGACCCTGATTCACGGGTTCCCATGGGGGATGATGTATTAAAAATTTATTACAATCATTTATAATAATACATCATGTCCCATTACTACAGAATATCCTAAGGCTCAGGATTCTGGGAAACCAGATGCTTCTGAAAAACTTCTTTAGTACAAACTGATACCTGAAGAATTTTAAAATAAAAACATAGGGTGAGAAAAATATTCCCAGTAAGGGGTTTTAAAACGTTTAAAGTAATTTCTTTCTCAAGGACGTCAATTTGAAAATGATAAAACACTTCATTAAAAACAAGGCATTATATTTTCTTGAACAAGTAAATCCTTCCTTCATGAAAAACAACTTACATAGAAAAGAAGTACATTCTTAAAATAAATCTCAAAGAAGACATAAATCAGAGAGCGCAAGCATGTGAAGAATAGATGATGCATAATTTACAAAAAAGCTACTTTAGCTCCAAAAGACTAAGTATAAGCATGGAAAACATTCATATCATGTTTTACGGGCACATAAAGTTCCAATAACAGCATACCACATATATTAAAGTTCATATCTCATTATCTCATTCTCATAGTCAAAGGAAAATTCCAACTAGGGGATATCATGTTAGTTGAACTATTTCCTAGTTGACAATTTATTTTCACATGCGGAGGGAATGTAGAGTACCAGACTTTGTCAAGACCTTGAGTCATGACCATAAAACATAACTTAATAAGGATCAAGGCTAACAGCCTACCCCATTTCTATAGTAGCACAAGCCAAGGCTAACCACCAAGACTGTCACACATAACATCGCATGAGACTCATCCTTTACCCAGTGCATTGGAGCCCTGTATAATTCTGGGCACACCCATCTATAAATATTTATGTCCAATAAATCCCTCACATATTTGAAGTGGTCCTACATTCATAGGGTCTCATTCTTCCATTCATTACTCATAATCCATTTTCACATGTGTTTTCATAGTCAAGGAAGAACAGTACAAACATTAATAAAAATTAAGACATAAGTAATAAAAATCCATACACATTTGATATTAAGTTAACAATTGAATCCCTGGGCTTAATGGAAAACATAAAATGAACATAAACACATTAACACTTGAAACATCACAATTCCGGGTCATAAAAGGGGTTATACATACTTAAAACACATGCTGATAAATGGGCAGTGTGGATGTTTACTTAAAAATGTCTGAATTTACATATATTTATACAGTTAAGAGTACACGGTGTGAAAATAGTTTTAGCTTGGGATTTCATGTATATTTGTATGCAAACAATATAAATATATGTATAGTTTTGTAAAGACTCATTCGAACTCTAAATAATATAATCTCTCCTTTGAAAAGCATGGAACCATCTTCAGACATTTTTTTAAAGAACCAGAATTCGAGGAAAATATAATGATACAAGGTTACATACACCTATATAAATATTTAAGTTTATATGAACACATGTTTGGGTTTACCAAATTAAACTATACTTAGTAATATTTATCCAGTTATTCATTAAACATAATTAATGTTTGGTAAGACTGAGTGGAGTTCTTACACATTAACTATAAATGTCGTATGGTTTCCACTATACCCAAATAAAATCACCTTTGGATACAAAAATATCATTTCATAAGTATGAGTATATATGTTTATACACGTATAAATGTTTAAGGGACTCACACTACAATTTTTTACAAAACAAAAGAATTGACAAACATGATGATAAATGAAAATTATCCTTTTGGGAAACTATTTTGTTATTGGAAACACATTTTAAACCTCACCTATTGTATATACATTCATAATTTTAATGTCGTACTTGAAATAATAATTTTTAAGGGTAATTTATTATCTAAATCATCATGTTATATCGTGATGAATTTCAAAACATATAATCATACTTGTCACTTATGTTCGCACATAGATGTACATATACATTTATATAATCACATGTACATATATATCTATATTCTTCATATACTTGTATAATCTTACATCTTCATAAAATTACCCGAAACATGAATTTTTATTCAGGAAGAGGTATACAAGGGTTATATGCACATATAAAAGAAGAGTTTATATATGCATATATCCACAGGAGAAAATCAACTAAGCAAGGCAGGGTTCCCTTACCCTGGTTTGATTCTCCGTGCAGGAAGAGGAAAGCAGGATTGAACGGTTCATAAGGCCTTATATATATATATATATGAAGTGTATATAACCATATATATTCACCGAAAATGATGGAAAAAGGTCAAGAGAATTTCCCTTACCTTTGCTTGGAGAGAATAAGAAGAAGATATAGGTGGTGACGTCGAGGTGGTGGTCGAAGGTCCAATAAAATAAGTAGCAGACCCTCCTCTCTTCGGTGCATTATGAGACTTAAAAGTAGGGCACTCTCCTTGCACGAAGACGTTCACGGGGGAATCTGAGGGCCGAGGCGGTGCCAAACCCATGGAAAGGAGGGGTGAAGTTGGGTCCACCACCAACCTAGGTGAAGATAACACAACCTAAGCTACTGGTTCGGCGTGCGTGAGGAAGAATAAAACTATAGAAAAGAGGTTGATCCATAATCAAACGGATGGCCAAGATTGAACGGGAGGAGGAAAAGACGGCCCGATGCGATACCGTATAAAAAAAGCAGACGATCGCGATGGGGGTGTGCTGGATCGGATGGCCTAGAAAGAAGATGTGTTAAAATGAAACGCAGCCCCTCAGTTTTGTAAAATCAAAATCATTGTTTTGTTTTTTTATTATAACTATTATAATATCAATTTTATTATTAAAAAGTAATTAATAATCAACTAATATTATTATCGTAAGGTAATTCAAAGGTTAAAAAGATTCATGCGTTAATCTATTAACCCCTATCATAATTTTATCATTTTCCTTTATTGACTTATATAAACCAATTATCTTAATCTCTATTTACATGAAATGATTTATATACATTAATGTTGTTATTAAAATTTTATAATTTGACATAATTACTAATTATTTTCAAATTTCATAATTAAGAGAGTATTGATGAAAACATTAACATTATGAAACAATATTTGTAATATAAATAAAACCATAATTTGACATAATTTCAAATCTGTTAATTATAATAAGATCAGATTATAAAAAATTTGCTTTAGTATAATATATTTAACTTAAAGTTTTATGTAACATATATTTATATATATATATATATATTACCCATGAGTTTACATGAATATTTTCGTAAACTAAAATGTAAATCCAAATCAGATTCAAAAAATTCATTCATGTGTAAGATAAAATAAATATTTATTTGCTCAAGTTAAAAGCGTGTATAATTAATAGTGGAAAAAAATAATATTAATTCCCACTCTTATGCATTATAACAATATCATTCTAATATAATTCACATTTTGGGAAAAAAAATAAATTTATTATATTATCGTTATTATTATTTCCATTTTTAAACATTAAAGCAAATAACATAATTATCCATTTTGATCCTTTTGTGGTATTCAACTCTTAGTTTCCACAGTTCTAATTGAAACTAAAACATTATAAGATACTAGATCAGGGGGGATCCAAAGACAATAATTATAGCCATTGGTGTCTAACGGTCGGATAGGTGTTCTATAAAACCTGAGCCTGGGGTGTCCTATACTCAAGGTAATTGAAGAAGACTGGGGAGAATATGGTTCAAGTCATTCCTTTGGTGCTCAGTGCGGCTGCAGTGGATTCATCCATTCATATGTTTGTTTTAATGGAAGCCAAAGACCCATATCACCTTCTCGGGGTTCTCGTTGTTTTGAGTGGTCTTCCTGAAATTTTAATTGGGATTTTAATTGGTATCCTTGGTTAGCTAAGATTCCCATTTTATCATAGTGCATTTTCGTTACTATGATGTTCCTTATATGAATAAAGATCCATTCGTTAATTTTGGTACGTTTACCCAAATTCATTGTTATTTTTTTATAAGAGGACTGTTTGTTCGATTAATGGAATACATAGTAATATAAAACATACCGTTACATGAAACACAGAATCTTGAGATGTTACATTATTTCCCCTTCAAAGAATTGTGTCCTCGCAATTCTATTCATAAAAAGTGAAAACCCCCAGTCATAAAACATAACCAAAATGGGAGATTTGGCTCGGTTAACGGAATATCCAAGTTGGTACATAGTTCCTCTATTTCTCTAGCCAAGATGCACCTTGAGCAGTATTTTTTGAATCCATGCTCATGTGTAATACACACAGGCTTCCATAGAGAGGCTCGTGCGGTAAAAAGCTCGGAAATGTCTCAGTGGACAAATTCCCTGATAACCCTCTGAACTATATAACGCTTGAGGTATTTGAGGGGGTGATGCGATTGAGGAGACTAAGATTTAAGGCCTGGAACATAAAGGCTGCCCTGAGGTGGCCATCTTGAGCAGCTATAAGGAAGCATGCTCTGGTAGAAAAGTTTTGCGCCAGAGTAAAACATCGAAAGAGGCCTTCAAAGTACCTCCACCTTCGCCTATAGTAGGGGAGTTGGGAAGTAGAAATGAAATGAAAAACATGGTCATTCCCCTAACATGAACCAAGTATCTCAGGACTGTTCGACAAGTCAAGAAGGCATTGGAAATACCCTCGCAGGTGGAGAAAAGATGGATAATCCACCGTGCATGTTCTGGATAAAATAACCTCTACTAACTCATCAGGTCGAGATGAGATGTTCATTTGACCAGCCATCTGAAAAAATAAAATTCAAGAGAACTCACTTAACAGTACTGATAAGGTAGAGATTGGAAAGAAAACATGAAATTTTCAATTGCATAAAAGTTTACATAGAAAAGCCTGAGTTTACTAAACGAACACCACAAAGAGAAGCAAAGCTCCCTAATTCCAATAACCACACATAGGCTGAGCAGATGGGATTAAACTCATGGGGACACATATGACTTATCCTGAGTTTAGCAATGAGGGGTATGAAGTTAAGAAACTTCATTATACACCTGTTTCTAATAATACAAATGAGTGGACTCATCGTCTAACATCCCAAAGTCCATCAACTAGACCCAAAATCTATAGTGCAAAATATGACAAAGGTAGGCCGCTCGGAGGTCTCCAGCTGCAGTAGCTTCTTGAAAGGGGTTGTCGAGCATTGTGCCAAATTCTTCACCAGCCGTGAACACTCAGAAGAGTCCATCGTGGTACCTTCCCCGACGTGCATAAGAGGGAAATTGGGTCATCATCATTAAGAGATAATATATTCCCAATCCTCGGTGAAGACTAAGCACCCTAGGCGAGTTTGGAACATCATATAAGTGCTTGCATGACATGTGAATATGGGCGTAATTAAGAAAGTTCTCTCGACTATCTAGAGACATGACGGTCTCTAGGGCCTCTATGGGAAGTGACAATAGATTGGTAGATATGTTTCCATAAACCATCTGAAAGATACAACATATTTACTTTATCAATCATAGTTATATATTCATACTACCTGGTTTTCCAGAGTTGCTTGAACCCATCCTCTGATACCAACTGTAAGGACCCCAATTCCCTGGTACCCATGGGGCATGATGTATTATAAATTTATTACAAACATTTACAATAATACATGATTTCCCATTACTACAGAATATAGCGAGGCTCAGGATTCTGGGAAACTAGCTGCTTCTGAAAAACTTCTTCAGTACATACCCATACCTGAAATATTTTTAAATAAAAACATAGGGTGAGAAAAATATGCCTAGAAAGGGGTTTTAAAATGTTTAAAGTAATTTCTTTCTCAAGGAAGTCATATTTAAAATGATAAAACACTTCATTAAAAACACGGAATTATCTTTTATTAAACATATAAATCCTTCATTCGTGAAAACCACTTACAGAGAAAAGAAGTACTTTCTTAAAATAAACCTCAAAGAAGACATAAATCAGAGAGTGAAAGCATGTGAAGAATAGATGATGCATAATTTAAAAAAAAGTTACTTCGGCTCCAAAAGACTGAGTATAAATAGGGAAAACATTCATATCATGATTTACCGGCCTATAAAGTTCCTATAATAGCATACCACATGTAATAAAGTTCATATCTCAAAATCTCATTCTCATAGTCAAAGGGAAAGATATCCTGTTAGTTGAACTATCCCCTGGTTGACCATTTATCATCACATACAGAGGGAATGTATAGTACCACACTTTGTCAATACCTTGTGTCATGACCATAAAACATAACATAATGCATGTCATGGCTAACCGCCTACCCTATTTCCATAGTAGCACAAGCCAAGGCTAACCGCTAAGACCATTATAACACCCGAGACTTTTATGAGAAATATTTTGTTTTTATGTTATATAAATCATCAAAGGAAACTTTCACTACACACAACACTAGCTTGGCTTTCTTTACACGCAATTACGACCTTCCTCGATAGCTTGCGTCGTACGCAATACCGAGTTTTACTAAACAATGATATGCTATTAAAATATTACTAAAACTAGCTGTTATGAATAGTAATACCTACTTTTTAAAATTTTGTAAATTTTATTTCTCAAAATGGGATTCTTTTTTGGATTTGGATTATTAAAATTAGCCTAGGGTGATATTTTGGTATTTTTCTGAAAACATTCAATTTTTGATGAATAGTGAAAACACTGGGTTACTATTTAAAAACCGACTTTTTATTTAAATAATTATTTATTTTATTTAAATTTATTTTACGTAAAAATTGATACATAATACCTATATAAGTTCAATTCAATTTGTTGGAGTCATTTTAGAATAATTTTAGATATATAAAAATTTTATTGAACTTTTCACCTTCTTTTACCCACCTCCTTGGAGAATTTGAAAATTTACATAAAACATAATTTTACCACTTCTGTGAGTGGAATTTTGATAATCTGAGAGACACGGTTAATATCAAGGACTATAATGTGGTTCAATGAGATAAAAATAATTTTTCGTGAATAGTAACTTTTTTACCTGTTTTACCATGGTTAAAAGTAAATAGGGAAATTAAGGGTAAAATGTTAATATTATTACCCTAAAACATGTCCTAATTCTATTGAATAAGTGTAATTCGACCAAAAAAACATTCGGAATAAAATATGACCATTTAGGAAAACTTGGATTAGATTAGGACATTTATTATAAATTTATTTAAAGAAGGGTTAAAATAGTTAAAATCAATGTTTAATAACTAAATCATTTTTAATATATAGTTATACATAAGATAAATTCGACTATAAATATTAATTAGAAACCTAAAAATATTTCCTAAATAATGGTATTTTATTTGTAATTTTTAGACAATAAATAAATTAATTTATTTATGAAAAAATGATGATGAAGTAATAATCTTATTAATGAAATATTGACATAATTGATGTTATAAATACCAAAATAAATGTAATTTGAGAATTTTTATGAATAACAATAATTTTATCAATTAAAATGACATGTTAGTATTTATTTAATTAACTTTTTTCGAACTAATATTTCTGTATTGATTTAAAAAAAACAATTACCAAATAGTGTCAAAACTGACATGAAATAGTTTTTCAAACAAATATTATATTATTAATTGTTATTTTATTTCTAAAAGTATGAGGTTCAGAAAAATGACTTAGATAAGGATATATATATTAATAATAAACAACTTGGGGTTCTTTTGGCATGTTATAGTTAGTTTATTAACCTTATAGTGTAAGAAAACAGGAAGACACGGTAAAAGTTAAATTATATAACTTAAAGTTAAATCTAAATGATAAGGTTAAAATAGATACCTAAACTTGTCTAAATTAAATTGGATGAGATTATTTCGACCCATCCACACCTTAGATTATAAATAAATCAATTTGGAGCTATTAAAAGCCGAATATGACTTTATAATAAAATAATATGTTTAGTTTTTCCAAAGGTGCTCCTCTCCTCCCTAATAAAAGGGCACCTCCTCCCTCTCTTTCTCACACCACTTTGAGACTTCAAGCTCATCCAACCCCTGAAATATTCTCTTATCCACTTTCCTAGAAACATCCTAGAGGTCATTTTCCTCTTCAAAGTCCAATTTTAGTGCCCTAAGAGGAGGTCTCAAAGAGGCGCTTCAAAGAAGAGGTAATGTCCGTTACCGATTCTTTCAACATTATTTCTTCTTCCCCTTCTGCTTCTTTAGTTATTTCATTATGAAGTAATAACATCAGTATCACTCATATACTGTTTTTTTATTGTAAGTATGAAACAACCCTATTTCACCATCTATACATCCTACGGAAAATGAAATCACCGCACGTTCGTATGTACAGAATACCATCTCCACATCGTGGTGTAATCTATTTTCCACCACCACCTTAATTGGATGGGAATAATGGTGTAAATAATAACTATATATGATTATTGTAATGTGATATAGATTCTTAAATAGTATACATACACTCCAATATAATTCCACGATCATGGGAATGATATCATCGCTCGTGCATACGTACGGAATACCGTCTCACAATGTGATGCGACTCATTCTCCATGATATTTATTTCATAATGATTATATAAATAAATTGAATGAATTAATATGATATGTATTACACTAATACCATTCTGGAAATGAGGTATCTATAACCTATAGAGAAGAATAATAATTTATTCGACAAAACATGCATAAAAACAAAAAGTAATAAACACCTGAATAAAAAGTAGCAAAGAAATATTACTAATAAGAAGATAAGAATATGGACATATATGATATCATAACAATGAGTATGATTCTGGAATAAGTCAATGACATTATTTAAATCATTATACACGAGTTTCGGACACTTACAAAGCAAATCGGACCTATGGTAAGAGAAAATATCGCAATCTCATTTTTATCCGAGATTGTTTGTACTTGAGAATTTACTGGGGAATATTTATCATCCATGTCCATTTTTCCTCAATAAGTAATATTTATATCCTTCTACAATTTTTTTATATGCAATTTTACCCTTCGGTGAGTTTTTAGTAAAAGATATGAAACTAATCTTTTGTCATTTTTTGTACGAGGTACTTTTTGACTTTTCCGACAAAAGTATGAGAAGAATGTTTTTTTAACTTATATGGAATGAATGGATTTATAAAAAAAATCCAAGAATCTTCCTTTATAAGTTTTCAAGTTTATTTTACTCAACTTATTTTAGTTTAAAATTGTATGACATGTTAAGAAAGGAAAAATGTTTTTGAAGAAGAAATGATATTTTCCTCAAGAATAGAGTTCAAGTGTTTTATCAAAATTATTTTCCATATAAGATAATATAGCGTTCGTTTCAATCCCTATTATTACATTGATTTGATTATGTTGTGATGGAATTATTTTTATGAATTCATTTATCTTATATGAATTGTTTTATTATGTCACGATGTTTAGGAATCACATTTTTATTACATGGGTTATGCAATGATTTATGATTTATGATTTTGTGGCACACATAAGAATGGTATCATTATGATATGGGTGGGACCTATATCTCCCTCCAATGCATTGGGTAAATATTTATATCTCATGAGATAGACATGGATGAAACGGTAGGTTAAACCAGTTCAGTGAAATATGACTGAAACGAGGAGTGAACTCAGTTCATAAATGGACTTTGTCCTCTATGATAGTATTGGCAGTGAGTCTTGATTACTAAGAAATGATTATCTATGATTATGTGTTTATTCCACAAAGCTTCATGTTTTACTATATGATTATTGGGATTACATTTCACTAATATGATTTATCCCATGTTATGAAATTAAAATCACTTTTGCATGTTAGGATTTCCAATATGTTATGTTCTTATGAATATGATGTGATTGATATTTCTTTTCTTTACCCTTAATGAGCATTTGAGCTCACCATTTTGTATGTTTTCTTTCCCTAGGTCAGGAAGAAGGATATTAAGTAGAATATTCCAAAAACAGACTCTAGATATGATGAAATAAATGGGAGACAACGTAGATGATTTCTGAACCAGTTGTTTATGTTTCCCAATTTCTAAAGACAATATACATATGTGGTCCTTTAATGGTTTTGTTATATGTTGTAATAAGTGTACTTCAATTTTGAATTATTAGCAATGTATGTGAAGTATGGGTCTTTATAGTTGGTATCAGAGGAAAGTTATAGTCAACCATTGGAAACTAGGATGTGAAAGCCTTAGTAATAACCCTAAGGATAAGTCTAAGCATAGAACACAATCTTAGTGTTTTAGAAATGGCCATGAAAAACCTATGATAAGACCTTATGTCTTGAAATTTTATTCTTGATTATGTGTTTTTCCTATTATAATTACTGTTTCTCACACAATTCTTCTTGGTTTTAGTCAATGGATGGATCCCGAAGGAACCGTGTTAATGCGGAATGCGACGAGAAATGAAATGATTATCCCCCTGAGCAACCAATCATTATGGGAGCTGGAAATAAAAATATTGTAGCCATGCTCACACAACTTTCTCAAGCTATGAATCATGCAGGACTTCCAAACGAGAAAAAGAAGGAGCAACATTCTATTGAATACTTCTTGCAGCAGCGTCTACCTTCATTCAGCGGGTCTTCTGATCCATTAGTGGCTGAACAATGGATCGGTACCACTGAAAATATATTTTCAGTTCTTCAATGTTCTGAACATGATAAAGTCATCTTACCAGTTTATTGTTTGGAAGGTGAAGCTGATCAATGGTGGAATCTTATTAAGAATACGAGGCAAAGGGATGAAATTGAGTCCATGGAATGGGACTAGATCAAGAACTTATTTTTCAACAAGTACAACCCTTGTATTCTACGAACAAAGATGGAGAAGGAGTTTCTTGAAATAAAGAAAAATTATGATGAATATGTTGGTACCTACGAAGAAAATTTTACAGGATTTGCATGGCACGCCTCTAGGATTATTATCCAACCTGAGAGTAAGATCGATCTATTCTTTAGTGGCTTAAAACCAACTCTTTGAAGGGATTTACCCATAAGGGACTTAAATATCTATGAAGAAATTGTTCGATGTGATCTCAAGGTTGAGATGGAGATTGGAGTAACTCATCAGTCATATGGGTTTGATAAGAAGAGGAAAATGGAATTCAAAGGAAAATCTAAAGAGCACTCTGAAAAGAAGATGTGTTTTCCCTTATGCTCAAAGTGTGGAAAGAAACATGGAGGAAATTTTCTTAAGGGGACAAAAAAATGTTATGAGTGTGGAAAAGAATGTCATCGGGCAATTGAATGTCGAAATAATGGGAAGAAGATGTCTAATGATGCAATCAAAGGAAGGGATACACAGAATGAACCTACTTCACTTCATTGTTTCAAGTGTAAGGAAATGGGGCATTATTCCAATCAAGGCCCTAATCCAAGGGTTGTTGATGATGATCAACATCAACAAACTCATAAGGCTCAATACAAAGGAATGTCACATGCAAATTCTATCAGTGATGTGGTGTACGATAACGAAGTGGTGAAAGGTACACTTACCATCCACTCTAAAGTAGAAAATGTTTTATTTGAGTATGGATCCACCCACTCTTTTATTTCTGAAGAATTTTCTAAGGGTATCACCTTATTACCTCAAAAATTATATGTTGAGTTATATGTGACAACCCCTAATGGGACAATAGTTGCATCAAAAGTTTATAATTCTTCTCCAATTGGAGTTTGTGAGAAAGTGCTTAATTAAAATCTTGTGATCCTTCCTATAGTGGAATTTGATGTGATTCTTGGCAAGGATTAGATTTCTCTATATGGATCTCATATCAATCTCAAAAGAAGGGATGTCACATTTCATATTCCAGATCAATCTATGATCATCTATCGATGCAAGGATGGACATAACCATCCAGTGGAAATTTCATCCATATTATGGGTTTTGATTCCACTAAATGAAGGTAATTTATCTCAAATATTTGGTGAGAAACTCACGATTAAGAATATGCCCATTGTACGGGAGCTTGATGATGACTTTCTGGAGGAATTTTCGGGTCTTCCACCAAATTGTGAAGTTGAGTTTTCAATAGAACTCGTAACGGGTGCATTGCCTATTTCAATGACACCTTATAGAATGGCCCCAATTGAGTTGCAGGAATTGAAGAAGCAACTCCAATAGAATCCTGATAACGGATTCATATGCCCTAGTGTGTCACCTTGGGGAGAACCTATTCAGTTTGTTAAGAAGAAAGATGGATCAATGAGACACTGTATTGATTATCGAGAACTTAACGAGATCACTATCAAGAACAAATATCCTCTCTTGCGCATTGATGACTTATTTGACCAACTATGCAGAGCTCAATACTTTTCCAGGATTGATCTTTATTCAGGGTATCATCAATTAAGGGTCAAAAGGGAGGATATACCAAACACGGCTTTCCGTACAATGTATGGACACTATGAATTTATAGTGATGCCATTTGGTCTTACTAATGCCCCTTCTATCTTCATGTATATGATGAATAGAGTCTTTAGAGACTATCATGATCAGTTTGTGGTAGTCTTTATAGAAGATATTGTTGTCTATTCAAAGGGAAAGGAAGAACATGAAGACCATTTGAGAATTATATTGAAGACCCTGAGAAAGGAGAATCTTTATGCCAAATTTACCAAGTGTGAATTTTGGCTTCAAAAAATTACATTTTTGGGTCACATAATCTCAAAAGAGGGGATATCTGTGGATCCAGCAAAAACAGAGGTTATCGAAATATGTCCAAGACCGAAAACAGTGACCGAGACTTGATGTATTCATGGTTTGGATGGATATTATCGACGTTTTGTGAATGATTTTTCACGATGATATAATCCCGTCACCAAGTTGACTCGAAAATGAGTTAAGTTTGTTTAGATAGAGGAATGTGAAGATAATTTTAAGGAGTTGAAAAGAAGGTTATCCAGTGCACCTGTACTCACACTTCCTTGTAGTGGAGAAAGGTTTGTGATCTACAGTGATGCATCCACGAAGGGGTTGGGGTGAGTTCTTATGCAAAATGATATGGTGATAGCTTATGCCTCACGACAGTTGAAAATCCATGAGCAAAATTACCCAACTCTTGATTTGGAGATAGCTTTGGTAATATTTGCATTAAAGATTTGGAGGCATTATATTTATGGAGAAAGGTGTGATATTTATACTGATCATAAACGTTTAATGTATATTTTCCCACAAAAGGAGCTAAATAAGCGCCAAAGAAGATGGTTGGAGCTAATTAAGGATTACGACTGCTCAATTCATTACCACCCTGAGAAAGCAAACAAGGTGGAAAATGCATTAAGTTGATAATACCATGCTAGATTATCCATGATGAGGATCCCAAAAGATCAAATTTTTATGGATTTAAATAGGATGGATCGTGGAATTATAATGGAAGGGGAAAAATCATATCATTCTCAATTGAATTTTCATCCAACAATACATGTGAAGATTAAAGTGGCACAGAAAGAAGATGTAGAGTTACAAAAGAAGGTGAGAAATATTCCTGAATTCAACCTTGATTGGGATGGGATAATAAAGTTCAGGAATTGGGTTTGTGTTCCTACCATCCCAGAATTAAAGAAGGAGCTGTTGGATGAGGCTCATAGTTCATCATTCTCTATTCATCCTGGAAGCATGAAGATTTATAGGGACCTAAAAGAGTACATCTGGTGGGATGGCATGAAAATAGATGTTGATGAGTATGTCTCTCGATGTTTGGTTTGTCGGCAAGTTAACGTTGAGAGACAGAAGTCTAATGGGATGTTACAACCTTTACCCATACCCCAATGGGAATGGGAAAACATCACTATAGACTTTGTCACCGGAAATCCTTATACATCCAAAGGCAATAATGCTATGTGGGTCATAGTTGATCATCTTACAAAGTCTGCACACTTCATTGCTATTAGAGAGGATTTCTCTCTAGATCAGCTTCCCAGGATATATGTAAAGGAAGTGGTAAGATTGCATGGAGTATCACTTTCCATTATATCTGATTGGGATCTAAGATTTACCTCAAAGTTCTGGCGAAGCCTTTAGCATACTATGGATACAGAGTTCAGTTTCAGCACTGCTTATCATCCTCAGATAGATAGTCAGTCTCAGAGAACAATTCAAACTCTAGAAGATATGTTGAGAGCTTTCTCTATGGATTTGAAAGGTGGTTGGGATCAACACCTACCTTTGGTGGAATTTTCTTATAATAATAGCTTTCACTCCAGTATTCAGATGGCTCCTTATAAAGCTCTCTATGGAATGAAATGCATGACTCCATATTGCTGGGATGAAGTTGGGGAAATAAAGCTATTAAAACCTGATCATGTTGATGAGATGGCAGAAAAGGTCAGGTCTATTCAACAATACATAAGAGCATCTCAGAGTCAACAAAAAAGGTATGCTGACAACCGAAGAAAATACCTTGAGTTTAAAGTCGGTGATAAAGTGTTCTTACAAATATCTACCTGGAAGAGGGTCATGAGAATTGGAAAGAAGGGAAAGTTGAGCCCTAGATATATCGGTTCTTTTGAAATTCCGGATTGTGTTGGGAAGGTAGCTTACCGATTGGAGCTTCCACCGAATATCTCCCAAGTTCATGATGTGTTCCATGTATCTCTTTTGAGAAAGTACATATCTGATCTTTCACATGTACTCAGCTCAGAATTTTTACTATTGGAGCAAGATCTTTCTTATGAAGAACAGCCAATAGAGATTCTGGATCGTAGCAAAAAGTCCTATGGAGCAAGACAACTCGCTTGGTGAATTTTTTATGAAGGAACCACCAATTTAAAGAAGCTACATGGGAGCCTGAGGATATGATGAGGGAGAGGTATCCTCATCTGTTTGTTACAAAGCGACGAATTTCGAGGGCGAAATTCATTTTAAAGAGGGAAAATGTAACACCCGAGACTTTTATGAGAAATATTTTGTTTTCATGTTATATAAATCACCAAAGGAATCTTTCACTACACAAAACACTAGATTGAATTTCTTTACACGAAATCGCGACCTTCCTCGATAGCTTGCGTCGTACGCAATACAGAGTTTCACTAAACAATGATATGCTATTAAAATATTACAAAAACTAGCTGTTATGAATAGTAATACCCACTTTTTTAAAATTTGTAAATTTTTTTTCAAAATGGACTTCATTTTTGGATTCAGAATATCGAAATTAGCCTAGGCTAAAATTATGATATTTTTCTAAAAACTTTCAATTTTTGATGAATAGTGAAAACACTGGGATACTATTTAAAAACCAACTTTTTATTTAAATAATTATTTATTTTATTTAAATTTATTTTAGGTAAAAATTGATACAAAATACCTATATAAGTTCAATGAAATTCATTGGAGTCATTTTATAATAATTTTAGATATATAAAAATTTTATTTAACTTTTCACTGTCTTTTACCCACCTGCTAGGATAATTTGCAAATTTACATAAAACGGTATTTTACCGCTTCTGTGAGTGTAATTTTCAAAATCCGAGAGACATGGTTAATATCAAGGTCTAAAATTTGGTTCAATGAGATGAAAATAATTTTTTGGTGAATAGTATTTTTTTTACATTTTTTACCATTGTTAAAAGTAAATATGGAAATTAAGGGTTAAAATGTTATTATTATTACCCGAACACTTGTCCTAATTCTATTGGATAAGTTTAATTCGGCCAAAACAACATTAGAAATAAAATATGATCATTTAGGCCCACTTGGATTAGATTAGTACCTTTATTATTAATTTAGTTAAAGAAGGGTTAAAATAGTTAAAATCAATGTTTATTAACTATATGATCTTTAATATAGGGTTATACACAAGATAAATTCTACAATAAATATTCATTAGAAATCTAAAAAAATTTCCTACATATTGGTATTTTATTTTTAATTTTTAGACAATAAATAATTTAATTTATTTTTGACACAATGATGATGCAGAAATTATCTTATTAATGAAATATTGACATAATTGATGTTATAAATACCCAAATAAATGTAATTTCAGACATTTTATGAATTAAAATAATTTTCTAGGTTAATATGACATGTAGGTATTGATTTAATTAACTTTTTTCGAACTAATATTTCTGTAATGCTTTTCACAAAAATCAATTATGAAATAGTGTCAAAACTGACATAAAATAGTTTTAAAACAAATATTATATTATTAATTGTTATTTTATTCCTAAAAATATATGTTTCAGCCAAATGACTTAGATAAGGTTATATATATTAATAATAAACAACTTTTGGTTCGTTTGGCTTGTTATAGTGAGTTTATTAACCTTATAGTGTAAGAAAACAAGAAGACATGGTAAAAGTTAAATTATCTAAATTATAGTTAATTGTAAATGATAAGGTTAAAATAGGAACCTAAACTTGTCCAAATTCTTTTGGATGAGAATATTTCGACCCATCCCCACCTTAGGTTCGAAATAAATCAATTTGGAGCTATTAAACACAGAATATGACTTTATAATAAAATAATATGTTTAGTTTTTCCTAAGGTGCCCCTCTCCTCCCTTATAAAAGGGTACCTCCTCCCTCTCTTCCTCACATCACTTTGAGCCTACAAGCTCGGCCAAACCATGCCAAATTATCTTCTAAACTTCCCTAGAAACATCCTAGAGATCCTGGTCTTCTTAAAATACCAATTTTAGTGCCCTAAAAGGAGGTCTCAAAGAGGCGCTTCAAAGAAGAGGTAATGTCCGTTAACGATTCTTTCAAATTTATTTCGTATTCCAATTATTATTATTTAGTTTTTTCATTATGAAGTAATAACATAAGTATCACTCATATACTGGTATGTTATTATATGTATGAAACAACCCTATTTCACCATCTATCCATCCTACGGAAAATGAAAACACCGCGCGTGCGTACGTACGGAAAACTGTCTCCACACCGTGGTGTAATCTATTTTCCACCACCACCTTACATGGATGGTTATAATGGTGTAAATAATAACTATATATGATTATTATAAATTGATATTGATTATGAAATAGTATACATACACTCCAATACAATTCCACAATCATTGTAATTATATCATCGCTCATGCGTACATATGGAATACTGTCTCCACGATGTGATGCGACTCGTTCTATATGATCTTTATTGCATAAAGATTATATAAATGAATTGAATTAATTAATATGATATATATTACACTAATAACATTCTGTAAATGAGGTATTTATAACCTAAAGAGAAGAATAAGAATTTATTTGACAAAACACGCATAAGAACAAAAAGTAATAAACACCTGAATAACAAGTAGAAATGAAATATTACTAATAAGAAGATAAGAATATGGCCATATATGGTATCATAACAGTGAGTATGATTCTGGAATAAGTCAATGAAATTATTTATATCATTATACAGGAGGTTCGAACACTTACGAAACAAATCAGACCTAAGGTAAGGGAAAATCTCGCAATCTCATTTTTATCCGAGATTGTTTATACTTTAGAATGTACTGGGGAATATTTATCATCCACATCCATGTTTCCTCAATATGTAATATTTATATCATTATAAAATTTTTTATATCCAATTTTACCCTTCGGTGAGTTTTTAGTAAAAGATATGAAAGGAATCTTTTGTCGTTTTTCATACGAGGAACTTTTTGACTTTTCCGACAAAAGTATCAGAAGAATGTTTTTTTAACTTATACAACATGAATGGATTTTTAAAACATTATTTCCAAGAAGCTTCCTCTAAAAGTTTTCAAGTTTATTTTAATAAACTTCTTTTAGGTTATAATTGTATGACATGTTAAGAATGGAAAAATGTATTTGAAGTAGAAATGATATTTTCCTCAAGAATGGAGTTCAAGTGTTTTATAAAAATTATTTTCCATCTAAGATAATATAGGGTTCTGTTCTTATCCCTATTATTACATGATTTGATTATATTTTGATGGAATTATTTTTATTAATTCCTTTATCATATATGAATTGTTTTATGATGTCATGATATTTAAGAATCCCATTTTTATTACATGGGTTATGTAATGATGTATGATTTATGATTTTGAAACACACAAAAGAATGGTATCATCATGAGATGGGTGCGACCTATATCTCCCTCCAATGCATTGGGTAAATAGTTATATCTCATGAGATATACATGGTTGGAATGGCAGGTTAAACCGGTTCAGTGAAACAGGACTGACAGGAGGAGTGAACTCGGTTCAAAAATGGACTTTGTCCGCTAAGATAGTCTTGGAAATGAGTCTTGACTACTAAGAAATGATTCTCTATGATTATGTGTGTATGCCACAATGTTTCATGTTTTAGGTTATAATTATTGGGATTACATTTCACTAATATGATTTATCCCATGTTATGAAATTATAATCTCTTTTGCAGGTTAAGATTTCCAAAATGATATGTTCTTATGAGTATGATGTGATTGATATTTCTTTTGTTTACCCTTACTAAGCATTTGAGCTCACCCTTTTGTATGTTTTCATTCCCAAGGTCAGGAAGAAGGTTATTCATTAGGATATTCCAAAAAGGGACTCTAGATATGATGAAATAAATGGGAGATGACATAGATGATTTATGAACAAGTTGTTTATGTTTCCTAGTTTCTAAAGACACTATACCTATACGGTCCTTTCATGGTTTTGTTATATGTTGTAATAAGTGTACTTAAATTTTGAAGTATTAGCAATGTGTGTAAAGTATGGGTCGCTATAACCATCACAAATAGTATCTCATGAGACTCATCCATTTCCCAATGCATTGGAGCGCTGTATAATTTTGGGCACACCCATCCATAATAATTTTATTCTAATACATCCCTCACATATTTGACGTGTTCCTACATTCATAGGGTCTCATTATTACATTCATTAATCATATTCCCTTTTCACATGTGTTTTCGTAGTCATGGAAGAATAGTACAAGCATTAATAAAAACTAAGACATAAGTAATAAAAATCCATACACATTAGATATTAACTTAACAATTGAAACCATGGGCTTAATGGAAACCTTAAATGAACATAAACACTTTAACACTTCAAACATCACAATCTAAAGTCAGATATGAGGTCTTACATACTTAAAACACATGTTGATAAATGGGCGTTGTGGATGTTTACTTAAAACTATGTGAATTTACATATATTTATACAGTTAAGAGTACATGGTGTGAAAATAGGATTAGCTTGAGAAGTCATGTATAATTGTATACAAAATGTATAAATATAATTATAGTTATGTAAAGACTCGTTATCACTCTAAATAATAAAATATTTCCTTTGAAAAGCTTGAAACCATCTTAAGACATTATTTTTTTAAGGAACCTGAATTTGAGGAAAATATATTGATACAAGGTTATATAAACCTTTATAAATATTTAAGTGTATATGCACACATGTTTGGGATTATCAAATTAAATTATACTTAGTAATATATATCCATTTATGCTTTAAACATAATTAATGTTTGGTAAGACCGAGCAGAGTTCTTACACATGAAATATAAATGTCAACAAGGTTTCCACTATACCGAAATAAAATCACCTTTTCATACAACCAAATCATTTAATAAGTATTAATATATATGTTTTTACATGTATAAATGTTTATACACGTATAAATGTTTAAGGGACTCACCCTACATGTTTATATGAAAATGAATTGAAAAACATTCTGATAAATGAGAATTTTCTTTTGGGGAAACTATTTTGTTATTGGAAACACATTTTAAACCTCACATATTGTATATACATTCATAATTTTAATATCGTACTTGAAATAATAATTTTTAAGTGTAAATTATAACTTAAATCATCATGTTATACCGTGATAAATTTCAAAACATATAATCATACTCACCCCTTATGTTCTCACATAGATGTACATATACATTTATATAATCACATGTTCATATATATCTATATGATTCATATACATGTATAATCTTAAATGTTCATAAAATTACCCGAAACTTCCATTTTTCATCAGGAGGAGGTATAAAAGGGTTATATACACATATAAAAGAAGAGTCTATACATGCATATATCCACTGGAGAAAATCAACTAAGCAAGGAAGGGTTCCCTTACCCTGGTTTTATTCTCCATGTAGGAAGAAGAAATCGGGTATGAACGGTTCTTAAGGCATTATATATATATATATGAAGTCTACATAACCATGTATATTCACTAAGACAGATGAAAACATGACAAGATAATTTTTTATACCTTCGCTTGGAGAGGAGAATAAGAAGATGCAGGTGGCGATGTCGATGTGGTGGTCGAAGGTCCATGAAAACATGTAGCAGAACCTCCTCTCTTCGGTGCAATCTGGTGATTCAAAGTAGGATTTTCTCCTTGCACAAAGACTTTGATGGGGGGATCCGAGGGCTGAGGCGGTGCCAAACCCGTGGAAAGGAGGGGCAAAGTAGGGTCCACAGCTGCCCTAGGTGAAGAAAACGCAACCTAAGATACTGGTTCGGCGTGCGTGAGGAAGAATAAAACCGTTTCAGGGAGGAAGATACATAAACAAATGGATGGGCAATATTGAACGGGAGAAGGAATGGGCGGCTTGATGCGATGCGGTATAAAAAAACAGACGTCCGCGATGGGGGTGCGCTGGATCGGACGACCGAGAAAGAAGCTACGTTAAAATGAAATGTGACCCCTCTATTTTGTAAAATCAAAATCATTGTTTTATTTTTTTTATTACACCTATTATAATGTTATTTTTATTATTAAAAATTAATTAATAATAAACTAATATTATTATCTTAAGGTAAGCCAATAGTTACAAATACACATACGTTAAACTATTAACCCCTATAATAATTTTATCAATTTCCTTTATTGACTTAGATAAACCAATTATCTTAATCTCTATTTACATGTAATGATCTATATACATTAATTTTGTTATTAAAATTTGATTATTTGACATAATTATTAATTATTTTCAAATTTCATAATTAAGAGAGTATTGATGTAAACATTACCATTATGAAACAATGTTTATAATATATATAAAACCATAATTTGAAATAATTTCAAAACATTTAATTATAATAAGATCAAATTATAAAAAAAATTCATAAGTATAATATATTTAACTTAATGTTTGATGTAACATATATATATATATATATATGACCCATGAGTTTACGCATATATTTTCATAAACTAAAAAGTAAATCCCCAACGGATTCAAAATATTCATTCATGTTTTAGATAAAATAAATATTTATTTTCTCAAGTTAAAATCGTGTATAATTAATAGTTGAAAATAATAATATTAATTCCCATTGTTATGAATTATAATAATTGAATTATTATATAATTCACATTTTGGGAAAACAAACAATAAATTTCTTATATTATCATTAATATTGTTGTCATTTTTTAAACAGAAAAGAAAATATCATAATTAACCATTTTGAACCTTTTTGGGGTATTCAACTCTTCGCTTCAAGGGTTCTAATTGAAACTAATAAATTATAAGATATTGGTTCATGGGAGAGCCAACGACTATAATTATAGTCGTTTGTGTCTAACGGTTGGATAAGTGTTCTATAAAACCTCATCTCGAGGTGTCCTAAACTCAAGGTAATTGAAGAAGAAAGATGAGAAGATGGTCCAAGTCATTCCTTTGGTGCTCAATGCGGCTATGGTGTCTTCGGCCATTCTTATGTTTGTTTTGATTGAAGCCAAAGACCCCATCTCCTTCTCGAGGTTCTCGTTGTTTTGAGCAGTCTTCTTGTAATTTTAATATGGTTTTTAATTGGTATACTTGGTTATCTAAGATTATCATTTGATCACAGTTCTTTGTAGTTACTATGGTGTTCCTTATTTTAATAAAGTGCCTTTCGTTCATTTTGGTGCGTTTAGTCTATTTCATTGTTATTTATTTATAGGAGGACAATTTGTTTGATTAATGGAAGACATAATAATATTGAACATACCATTACAAGAAACACAGACTCTGGGATGTTACATCCATACCTTAGTCCTATTTTAATTTTATCTTAAAATATTTTAACATAAAAACTCCATTGTATAACATTATTTTTAGAGTTTATGAAATCATTTAATTGATTTTTTTCTCTTTGCAAGTGCATTATTTCAGTGTTGTATAAGCATTTAAGGAAAATATTAATTCTTGAAATTTTAAAAATAAATTACAAGGATGGAAAAAATAAATTATATTTCAAATTATTATTTATAAATAAACATTTAATCTATTCATATCAATGTTAAAAATTCCTATGAAATAAAACAAACTGGATGTCATTTTTTAATTTTATTTATATAAAACAACATAATGGGTAAAAAAAATGGGAGTACAAATGACATATATATTACATTGTGATGATAGGGGATGATATTTACTCATCCAATAAAATTTATCCAGGTTTTTGTTCATTATTTATTCCTTATAATTATATTTTTAACATTAATTACCTAATTTACCATTTATTTTGGTATCAAAATTACTAAGGTTAATATTCATGATGTCTAAAAATAAAAAGTATATATTTTCAAAATTTAGACCACAAAATTCCAAATATGATATCCATTTTTGAAAATTATAATCACATAATTATAAAAAATTAATTTTAATATAAATGCATAAAATATAACAATTTTTTTAAATATGGTGTCTTAAGACCAAAAATATACTTAGACCAAAATCAGGTATAATGATGATTTGGATGAATTTAATTAGATTATACACAATTAGAAATTTCTTATGTTTCTTTTATATCAAATTAATATCATTATTGTCTATTAAATAAAAATAAAATAATAATTTTACAACAAATTGAATTTTTTATATTCATGTAAAAAATCAATCTTTTCATAAAAACAAAAAAAAATTCATCCAAATTTATTTATCATATATTTATTTCAAAAATGAACATAATACCAAAAAGTACACGTTAAAAAGTGTAAAAAAATTATTATATTATTTTTCCACTTAAAGCCATGAAAATCGGTTTTAAAGAATACATATTTTTAAAGAATAAAATGGATTGTAAAAAATCAAGTTCTTATTTCCAATGGTCATATTTAATTAATTTATTTTGGTTATTTTAGTCTTAGTTTTTATTGTTGAATTAATTTTCAAAAAAAGTGTTATTAATAGCATGGCATATTACTATCCAAGAGAAAAATAGAGTTTCATGGATTGCTAATTGATGAAATCCATTTGAGAAAGAAGATTCGACATCAAATATGTTAGTAATGTGGGAAGAACCACTCAATAAAATGTCTCAAAAGAGAAATAAAATATTTTATGTGTGAAAAATTAGTGCATAAGGTGTCTAATTTCTGAGTAAAAAAATTCAAGGGAGGAAAATAGAGTACATATTAAGGTACCATTTATAGATCAATATCTTATATATAGGGAACATCGTAATTATCTAAATCAATGACCTAGACTAATGGTTAACTCATAAAACAAATAAGGGTATATGTTATTTCGATCAACAAAGTAAAATTATTTATGTTTTTATTTATTTTAATTCATGAATTATGTTTTATAATTTTTTTTTTAAATAATATTATATTTATAAGAATCATGAAACATATAAGGGTTTTTGTAGTATCTTTTCTTAATGATTTTCAAGAATACATTTAATGGGACTAATAAAATAAAAAATTAATTTAGTTGTAAGTGGATAACATTAGAAAAAAACAAGATTGAGGGATAAATAACACTTAACCATTTCCTTATTTTCAGATAAGGATGTTTACTAGTGATAAATAGTTGATAGATATTGGTAATGTAATGAAGATAGAATCAGAGGCCTTGAAATTAAATTGTTATTTGATGAAAAAGTTGTTTGTGATGAAGATTATTGTAAAATTTTCATTTATGGAATATGATATATAGTTTGTTATTTTTTTATAGAATAATTAAATAATTAATTTTTTGAATAATATATGTTTTCATGGAGTTATTATAGTTGTTAAATTTATTGGGAAAGGATAATCATGTTTTTATAGAATATATGATATTGGTATTCAGATGTCTAGTGTGTCTCATTATAAAACACTTTATGTTGTTCAATTAATGAAGTGAATAAGATTTTGTAAATATATTGACCTTCATTCAAAAATATTTGGTTTCTAAATTTTGTGAAACATATTTTAGAGGATTCATAAGGTTAAAAACATGTTAGATAGTTTAATATTAACATTGGGTGTTATTGTTAAGGTTTTATATATTAATTTATAAGTTCATCATAAGAACATTTATCCATACTTGAAATCCTTTACTGAGAATTTTTTTGGTATATTATTAGAGATACTAGAAATTAATTATCATTATTTTATAAATCTTATGATCTATTTAAGCTCATTCTTTTTGCTTCACACATGAAAAAATCATCATTAATATTCATTTTTTGGAGTAAGATATGAAATGGAAATTGATTGTATAAAAACCAACGGATAAAAATATGATTATTAAATAAAATTATATAATGTAAGTATATTTGATTAAATATTTATATATTGATATTAAAATAATACCTCATATTTATGGAAAAATGGTGAAATAAAAAATTGGATTCTTTTATATTTATTTTTAATGAACTAATTCTCTTGAAATCCATCACTGATCTAGGGTTTTGAAGTTATTAACATTCTAATGACCATGTTTTATATCAATCCCTATTAGTCATTAGTTGTTATTTTCTCTTATACATTTAAATTTTATTGTCCCGCCCAACTTCACCATATCTATGAACCTGATTATTATATATATCAAGTATTCTTAATGTTTCCCACTCACTTTTTCAAATTAATTTTTTTTTTCTTTTTGTACATTATCGGTTTTCAACAAATGAATTTTGAATATTAAAACATCTATGGTTGAGAAAAAATTGTGTTTATAAGATTTACATAGTTGGGGAGAATGTAAAACTCCAAATATTTATTTTAAAAAAGTTATTATTTTTATAGCATTCTAAACTTGCAACACCAAACATTATGATAATTGTGATATACTGAAAAAGTATTAAACTTTAAATGTCATCATTATGAATGTGTCATTAAACTTCTTGGTATGAATGAAAGTAACCACATTATTAAATGTATATATATATATATATATAATTTTTATTTTTATTAAAAATCAATAGATTAATTTTTTATAAATATGCACATGGTGTTTTAGTAGTTATTATATGAATTTAAAACACGTTTTCATAAAAAAAATGTTTTTTATTTCTTCTTATTTTTTATTATTATAATAAATTTATAAAACCTTTTGGAATTTATTTTTTAAAATTATATTATTTTTGAAATCAGAATATCAATATTAGATTATGTTAATGTTTTGGGAATATTCTGGAATGATAAATTCCGCAAAAAAATGATAAAATGTTATTTTATAGAAAAAAATATTTTCTATACAAGTATTTTATAAGTACATCGTTTTAATTAATTTTAATATTTATTTTTTATAAACAATAATCCAATTAATTTAAATGGAATCGACATTATACATTGTTTTCGTATTACTACATTTTTATACATTAAAATGTATTTTTTTGGAAAATTGTTTCCATTATGTTTTGTATATTTATATTAAATAAAATTTATTCCAATTATGGTTATTTAATTTGATAAAATGGATTTTATTTTTGGAATAATTATTTTCAATTTTGAAAAATTGTTCAACTTTTTTTCATTATGAATAGAAATTGTGGTAAATATTTTATCCCTTGGTAAGGGTAAATCAGATAATTGATGTTAAAATTAATGTGATAAGGCATTAAAATATATCTAGCACCAACATTACATTAATTATATTCTTCTAGTTCAATATTACACATAATATACTTTATTATATGTTAACATAGTGACTTTTTTCATTGATAATGACCTTAATATTATTTGAATAATAAAGCCCAAATGTAATTGTTTTTTAAAACTATAATATTTTTTATATGGATAAAAATCAGCTTTGATTAGTTATAAATGTTAATTTAAAATATTAAATATTCTTTTTAATAGTACATTAGTCTTAATATTTATGGATGGAATAATTAACTTAAATTCTAACACCACACTGACACAGTTCTTGTTCAAGTAGAATAGAAATAAAGCAAATGATTATAAAATCATACAAAGTTATAGTTTTTGGGTGAGTTTTTCTATTAGGAAACTTTTTTTTGGAAAATATAATATATTATTTATGATATAAAAATTTTATATTTTATCAAAATTACTGTCTTTAAATACATTTAAATTAAACTATGTAAATTGTCATGAATATGTCATAAATTGTATTTTATGTAAATTATATTTATTTAAATTAATTTGAATTCATAAAAATCATATATTTAGACAAGTTAATTAAATATAACCTATAATTTCAATAATTGTCAACTTATCGATCAATTTTCAATTTATAGTAACTTTATTGAACCTTAAAGACTAATATAAATTGATATCATTGTAATCGTCAAAAGTATTAATGGGGGAGTTAACACTAAGAGATAATAAATAATGCATCACAAAAAATTATATAAATTTTATTATAAAATCTTATTTTCTTTAAAAATCCATAATTTATTTTAAATATGTCATTTTTACACACTTCGTTATGAATGTTAATTTTAAACTTATTTAATACTTTAATTATTTTGAATGGTTTCCCTCTCAACTCTTATCAAAGGATACCACCTCCCCTATCTTCCCAAAAATTATTGAGCTACATATATAAAAAACATGAATAAAACCACTTCATAACATCCATGTAATCATTTTTTATGTTTTATTATTCTTATAATTCCATCCCCAGGGTTATTTCGGAGGTATCTAAATGAGATTCTTCCCAAAGTAGGTAATCATATTAACCGGGAAATTTCATTTTACTTCTTGTTATACCTCATTCAATTATTTCATACACATTCTTATATAATAAATAAAATTATCACCCTAATAATAGGATGTGATTATGTTTATGGGACAAGGTTTACTCATATTCGTTTCAATAAGTGTGAAATGAATATATCATTCGTGCATATGTGTGGACTATAGCCTCCACAATGTGACATGATTAATTTTACATCACAATATTTTATGGTTGATAACTATAGATAAATATTTATATATGATATTTGTGAAATAATTTTTATTTTTTAATTATATAATCTTTTCTATCTTATTACCTTTCCATTATTTGTGAAATGATATGTCGCCTATGTGTATGTGTATATTACCACCTCTATGATGAGATGTAAATTTTTTTCATTTATTCATTACATAGATGGTAATAAGGATAAATTTAATGAAAATATAAAAAATTTAAGATATAATAATGATTCTATAAAGGTGAGTTATTATTTATGTTATTTTCACCTCCAATAAAAAGTACAAACATCACTGGTGTGTGCATACAGGTTATCAACACCATAAAGTATTTTAATTCATTTTTCATCACAAATGTTTATTAAAAGATATAAAATTTTATATAATGACTAAATATTATACTAATTTCATGTTTGAAAATCTATAGATGAGGGAACAATGACAAATGGACGTGGATTAGAACTTCTAAATCCAAACATCTTTGATAAACAAAGTAGTCATCACCCAGAACATTGATTTTAATAATTAATTTTTAATACATGGGTGATAAGATGTTATAAGTAAATAATATATTATATGATAAATATAAAATTTTTTCTAAAATAATTTCATAATAAATCTATAATTATTATATTTTATCTTAGAATGAATACAATGAAGGATGGTGTTTGAGGAAAGGGTTTTTCGTCTAATTTGTATTTCAATGAGAAAAATGACATATTGACCACTTGTTTAATTTTAGGGGTTTATATACTTAAAATGATTGTATTTTATTATAATTGTCATTAAAATCATTATTATTTAAAAATATATCTATTTTATCTCTATAATGGGGTTTTTTAGATTACCAAAATTGTAAGGGATTTTATTTAATCTCATTTTTATCAAGGCCATTTATGTTTGAATTAAATTGATTAAAATTATATTATCATTTTATGATACAACCATTTTATCCTATAATACTATATTAATTTAAATAATATTTCAGTTTTAATTACATTTTTCTCTCTTCTGTATTCAAAATGGTTCAGAATTTTTTAATAAGAGAAGCCAATATTTTTTATCCTCTTTAAATCAATAATCATAACCCTACATGTCCAAGTTCACTATAACATTTTAAATAATGTTCATACTATAGTATACTGGTTATTTTAAAACAAATTCCCCTTATGTTATTTTCAATAAAAAAAATTAAATAATATTTTCTTTGGAATTTTCCAAAAAATGTGCTTTTCACCAAAGTCGTGAGAAGAATATTTGTTTGAAATGATTAAAGCGTGAATATAATTTTCCACCATCTAGAATGATATATTATTTCAAACATAATTATCAATTTTCCATGATTAATTTCACATAATTAGTTTTTCATTTAATATTTTATATATTTCTATATTTCATATATTTTATTTTAATATGAGAAGGGTATTTTCCTCAATAAATATTCCTTTAATCATTAAAAGGAATATTTTATCTAGGATGTGTCCTATGATATTAATTATTTTTTAACAAGGATATGCTTCTATAATACCATAAAAATGATGTATCTATTTTTTAAAGGTTATTTAGATGAAATTTTGATGAACATAATTTCTTTTCTATGGCTTAAGTTATAATGGAAGGATAAATGATTTCATGATCTTCTATAATACATATGAAATGATTATGATTATGTTATGGGTCGGTCAATTATATCCCTCTAATGCAATGGGTAAATATTAATGTTTTATGATATTAAAGGGTACATATGAGGTTATCTCAATCCTAATATTTGGTAGTTTAGATGTCATCCCAAACCTAAAAGTTGATGTATGGGTGGTTATCACCTTCTTCTAAGAGGATCCATGAAAGGTTATCCCAAGCCGGATGTCGGTATATTGGTGGTTAACCCAAAAAAACATGTTATGAATAACATAGTGGGTGTACTTGACTTATTATTGCAATTATTATGATTATGTCATACATTATGCACTATTTTATGACATGATATTATGCTAATGTTATGCTCCCAGGGGTCATGTTATTTGATTATTTTACTATCCATGTCTTACTAATATCCAATATTTAATCCATGACTCATAATTATGGTCAATGAACTGCTCAGTATGATAATAAAATGTTAAGTTAATGTTCTCATACAATTATGTATATTTATGGTTAAATAGTCATTGATATCTCCCTTTTTTACCCTTATTGAGTATCTGATGTCACCCATAATTATGTTACATTTTTTTCAAGATATGAAGAAGGATTTTATTTATGCTATGATAGAGAAGGGTTCTAGATGTTAAGAACTAAGTGATAAATTATGTTGAACATTTATGTACCAGTTTTTATGTATTTATATTTCCAAATAAACTAAACCATTATGGTAATGGAATGGATCGTAATGATATTTAACTAATATTCATATAATTATATGTAATATTTTTTTTATGTTTATCTTGTTTCATTATGGGGTCATTGTATTGATTATTTATTCGATTATTTTTACAATAAATGGTTTGAAAAAAAATTATATAATGTCTAAATGTAAAACATAAAACCATATAGGGGGTTATGAAGTATTTTTAATGTTCACAATTAAATGATTATTTAAGAAATTATTAATTTTCATAAATAATATAAAATATTGAACAACCTGATGTAGCCTATGTGTAATGTCCCAGACCACATTTTCTAGAGTCGGTGTCTTTCTTTATTACATTGGTTATATAAACAAGAATTCACATCCAAAATGTCCTAATAGATTAATATATTTGGAAAACTATATACATGAAAAAATTTTACATTAAAACATGAATGGAAAATAAATATTGATACTCTATTTTAAATACCCATAAACACCTAAATTATCCCTACAGGTCATTTGTAGTATACATCTTCACATCCTGGGGGAAAAACATAACAAAGGTATGATATATGATGCTTAATAAGAGTATTAAATAAAACTAAATATATCATAAACATAAAAAATAACGCATGGCCAATAGATAAAAAAATTCTATTAAAACATAATCTTGAGAAAAATATAGTAGTAAAAAATTTGAATAAATAGTTCCGTAAAAATAATCAAATGATAATGAAACATAAACATGGATATTCCACTAGTTAAATAATCACATGAATTATCTATTACTGATATCATAATGATGTAATTAATAATGATGGGAATCATAAACAAATTGTTAAGGCATCATCTAAGAGACCATGCATGAATGGGTAAAAACCCCAATCTAGTTTGTCTCATCAGACCTACCAATGCATCGAAAGGCTATAGCAAACTCCACCCATAACATAGTAATAATATTTAATTCATAAAATGAAATGGGTGAAACAAAATCAAAATATACATTCATATTTATGCTATAGTATGAAATTTAGATAATTTACCCAATCAGTAAACATAATTATAATGTATCAAAAGTAATATAGTGAATTGTAGCAAGATACTATATCCCCAAAAATAATTATAAACCATTCACTAAAATATCTAACATGGCAACATAATATATCTCTCTCAATTAAGCACAAGATTCAATAAATAGTGTTGAAATAGATGAAAATACACTATTAAAAGTATTATGAAATTGTTGAGAGAAACAATCTTTTTTACTTTGGAAAGAAGAATTATTTTGGAAAATCATATTGTAAACATATATATCTTAGAAAATAAAATGTAATGAAATTATAATTAAAATTTTATTCATACTAAATTTTTTCTACTAAATTTAAAACATGTAGATGGAGTATTTAATTAACATTATAAATGGCTAACTTCAGTGTAGTATAAGGGAAAATATATAGGATTCATTATAGGACAAAAATTAATAAATTTTTGTATAAAACCAGAGAGAAAAAAAAATTTACTGATGAAAATAGTTATTTTAGAATAATGTTTTTGTATTAAAATATATTTTATAGTGTACATGAAAATGGGTTATAAATTGGAATAATCCTTTAAATTGGGCTAGCATATTGGGAGTAATTGAAAAAGAGATCCTAATAAAACATGTGTTTCCCCATCAAGGGAAGATGAACTAATCGGTATACATGATTTTGGAAAATATATACAAAATTTAGAATAATTATATTATAATAAGGAATAATTAAATTTGGGTTAATAGATAAAATCCATAACTTGAATGAAAAATTGAAATTCGGGGATAATCCCTTACCATATGTGAGAATGTGTTCATCAATTTCTAATAATTTCCTGGATAATGAAATTCAATTCATTAACAATTTAATTGAGAACCTATTAATATTTTATTTGATTTAGTATAATTTTATTAATTTAATTTATGGACTTTTTGATGAGTTATGAGATTCAATTCTGTCATTTGGGAGTGTTCATTTCCTTGGTTTTCATGATTTGTACTCTTGTATGTAAGTAAGGATGATAGTAAAAAATGATAATAGTTATCCAGAATAGAAATTATATATTATTAATTAACATCCAAGATATTTAGTGGTCTTATATATAATTGGGATCCCAGATATGAGGATGATTCATTAGATAAATAGATGATGATAACCGTTTAGATTATTTTGGCGTTTTTCATGACAAACTAGTTTTGTTTTATTAATTTATATTGTCTATATATAATGGTTCCAGAACATTATGTAACATGTAATACATATAGAAAATATTATTTAACCATAATAATTTTAATAACCTTGTTCTTACATTAAGGTATGGGTTTCATTTTTTTCTTTTTATTTTCAACTATTCTTGATAAGACAAGGGAGAGTGTGTGGTTCTGGACTAAAAATGGGCAAATGGTATGATTTTTGGGTCACACGCTATGTACATCCAAGTACATGTCATGTACCCTTGGCCATGGGTGAAGTTCATATATGGCATACGAGTGTGTTGGATGGATAAGGAGTCTTTACCATGTACACATTGTGTACTCCTAGTATATGTCATGTAGTCTAGCAATGTATGTGGGATATACATGATGTGTGGATAATTTGGAATGGAATAGGTGAAAAGTCCATGTACATGTCGTTTATTTCCTAGTACATTCCATGTAGTCATGTCGGAAGGTCGGAAAAGTAAGGTGGTTGAAAAAGAAGCCATTGGATTAATTAAATGACATACATGGTGTGTATACCTATATACATTTCTTATTCATACTTATTTTCGATTAAAAACTGTAGTAGCCTATTTTCTACAAAAATGTAGTGAGGCTTCACCATGGGTTGTGAACTAGTCGGACGATACTTCATTTCCTTCCCAATTCTTCATCTAATGTCTGATTCAAACATTGTTTGATCCGTTGGAACCCCCTCGATATGACCTAGATTCCTCTTAAACCATTCATCTAGATTTTTTTTTCATTAACAATTTATAATAACTTGATATTTTATGATCGTTTTTTATATATACCATGTTTTAGATCAAATTATATATTGTTACTAGAGGAGGATCATTGTGCGAGTATCAGGTTGGTGGTGAATACCTTGTTTTGTGTATTTGTAGAATTTTTGGTGGTACAACCACTGGCACATCTTTGAGTATTTTGTGGAGGGACTTGTTATAAATACTATTACATATTAAATAAATTGTTATACCCATGAGATTCCTTTGGGCATACCCTATTGCCTAAATTTCTTGATCAAGGCCGGGTTAGAGGCAGACACTCATTGGGACATTTTGGCACGGGGTGAAAAAATGGTTGTAATTGGTCTGATTTGTTTTTAAACTTGTATTTTTAATTTGATTAAGCGTGATTAGGGTTGTTAGAGGTATTAAAGCCCTTATTTATGAAATTTTATAGTCGTTGGTATATTATAATTAATCTATATGTATTTCATGTTTATGTGATTTGTTTAAATTTGGTAAATATGTAATTTCTGAATTCCATTTGTTGGGACCTTTGGGTCATGTTGGGTGTGGCCCATATATTATTTAATGATGTTGATCAAAAGTTGGGATTGGTACAGATTATTGGGTGGTTTGACCAGGGGATTGGGCATCATGGATGTCATATTGAGGTGGTGTGACTCTCAGGTAGGGCATGGCTTGGGTTACATGGACGGAAAGGCCATCAGATTCTGAGCAACATGGTTATAAGTGCATGAGGTGCTTGAGAGGTTGTAGCTCAAGTTCTGTTTTTGGTTATTACCACTCTCCTCTGACATCAGGTCATGTGCATATAGTTAGACTCTGTGATGAGGTTGTTTTCACTGCTCGTGTGGGTAGAGGCCCCTGTATTTTCAATTAGGTGATTATGGTTGGGGTTATTTCCGTGGAAGCCATATGGGAGGTGAGGATCCTTCAGATTGATTGTTCATTCCATTGTCACATTAGTACCTGAGAAACGAGGTGTTAGGGGTCCATGTGAATGGGTAACTAGTGTTCGTGCATGCCTACAGGGCATTTGTACTTGATAAATGAGCTGTTAGGAGGCACATGGTTCCCGGTTACTATTACATGGTTACGCCTTTGGTATGTCGGTACTCGAGACACGAGGTGTCCGGAGGCATATGGTTTAAGGATTAGTGACTGAGATTCTGATGTTTGCCAAAGTAGGTGATACTCCCTGGTGGCTACTGATCACTAATGAATTTTGTGTTTATTTGTGCATCATATATTCTTCAATTTCCTTCTTAATCACTCATATTAGGTACGAACCATTGGGTGGTATCATTTAGATATTCATCTCACACCCTACATGGGCACTTCATGATGCGTGTAGACTTTATTAATTTATGTGCACGAAAGAGATCATGTTTAGGAGCTAGATCATATTAGGAATTTCATATAAATTGTTCATGGACCCTAAGGTCCTACCTAGCTATAGTTTACTTTTCTTTACTTTTTTTAGGTGTCAACATGATTAATTTATTTCTTAGCTACTATTGTTTAGCTAGGGGAGCCATATTTTATTGACATGTTGAGGATGAATGATTGTTTTGTTTAGTAGTTACAAGTGATGTTCAACATGTTGTTCTATTTACCTTTCACTGCTTCTCGATATCTATCACTTCTGCTATTGATTTGATATTGGTTTCTTTCTGCTATGCAGGTCTTGTTTGTGTTTACTGAGTCTTTATTTCCATTGATGGTTTTATTAGTATACTCAGACTAACACATTATTTCCTCTTAGATGGTATAACCTCTCTATTGTACCTATATACACCCTTTCTTCTAGTAGGAGGCCTTTGGGGTTTGGGGAGGCACTCCTAAGAGGGTAACACCCAAACATTTTAGCTATTTTTATGAGGTTGTTCGGGTATAGGATGTTACAAAGTGGTCAGAGTTGTTAGTTATTAAAAGTGATTTAGTAGTGGATTTAGACTTACTACATAATGAGATCGAGGATTCTTTTTTATTTCTGTTGGTTTCAATATTTGGGATATGGTAGACTGGATATAGGTAGTTATATGTACTGGTTTTCTATCTTATTATGGGATGACTACAGCCCCAGGAATGAGGAACATACCATGATTCCTTAGGTATAATTTTTTATTTTGAATTTTCTCATATTAATGATTATACGATTTCCACTATGGTTTCTCACTAGTTTTTTCTTATGATTATCGATTGTGATATGTGAACCTTAACCTGATGGGGTAAGCCTAAAAGAATTGGACCTTGGCCTGCTATGGCAAGATGTTTTTTCATGGCTTTTGATATGAGCATTTTATAGGGAATTTCAATTTCATAACTTCATGCATGTTTTGTAAAGTTATAATACCATGTGAATAATATAAATTTCCATGATATAACTAATTTTGAGATGTGAAAGGTGAAATCCCTAATAGAATATCTCATTTATTTCAATGTAATTTCCCATGATATATAATATATAAAAATGTTATGTGGCATTTGATTTGGGTCTGGCTCTTATACGAATAGGAAGTTACTATGGTTGAGTTGAATTTGATCATTAGGATTGGGTGACTTGATCATCATTTTGAGGAAATAATGGTTGTCAGGATGGTCAGGGCCCAAAGAACATTTGATACTTAGCTCTTTTGAGGGAGGGAAAGATGCCCTTGAGGTTGGGATGTCATGGGAATGGTTGTAGTATAGTAGAGTAAGGGTAGTTTTTATACACTAAATTTTTACTTATTTTCTTATCAATGGTAAATATATTTTCATATATATATATATATATATGTGTGTGTGTTTTGTCAAACCATTTGTGGTATGCAGCGGGTTCCTCCTATATTTCTCGATGGAACATCAGGCGGGTGATGATACAGTGTTGTAGGATCACGATCAGGTTCTAACCCCTTAGGGTCAGGCAGAGCATGAGCCAGAGGTATAGACATTGGGGTAGGATTATGTTCAGGATCTACTTCAAATGGGTTAGATTTTGAGTTTGACATCGTTTAGGTCATGGTTCGATGACCATATCTATTCTATCCTGGCATGTGTTTTATAGGGGATCAATAGAGGTGACCAGGGAATAGAGCCCTCTATGGTTTATCTGACATGGGTGTTCCAGTCGTAGCACCCACAAGTTTTTCAGCCTGAGGGTGGTCTATAGGGTGCTATAAAGTAGATAGATATCAGGAAGATGAACATTAAGAAGCTCAAGATGTGTCTAATGTAAAGGGTAAAGCCAGTGACGTACATGCTGAGAGGACAAGCAAAGAGTTGCTGGAATGTGCAGGATCAGGCTTGTATATATGAAGGTCTGGCATGGAATGACATCGAAGATAATTTATTGGAGCACTTTTTCTTATTGATTCGGATGTAACAGGGCGATCAGGAGTTCTTGAGCTTCTAGCAGGGTGACAAGCCCATCATGTACTATGCATCTACCTTCACTAAGTTGTCTTTATTTGAACCAGGTATGGTAAGTGATGACACCTCAAGGGTGAGGCGCTTTGATGATGGCTTCCAACACACCATTAAGGTGAAATTAAACATATTATGGTTTGCATCATTCTTGGATATGGTGAATCAAGTGCTCATAACCAAGGGAAACATGACGGACAAGCCCCATTTGAGCCGGTCGGAAGATTTAATTGAATCTTCATAAATAAGGATCTGAGCTTGGGAAGAGTTCCAATAAATTAGTTAGGTCAAGGACTTATTTAAACCACCTTGTCGAAGTTCATCAGTGGTTTTCATTCATTATGTACAGTCTAGGCTTGTTAGTACTTAGAGAGATTGGCATCCAAAGGAGTTTCGGGATTGTGGAAATGTCGTACGTCATGATAGGTTCTATAAGAAGCCTTCTCAGATATATGGAAAGTAGGGACCAGGACAGACTATCACTTATGGGGTCAAATCTAGGTTGGTACCAATTGAGGGTAGGTTAAGGTTCAACTGCATGCAGATAACGTGGTAAAGACAATGGGACCCAACCGTGGGGTCGGTGGCTTGTGACTAGTGCAGGATCATAAGAATGAAATGCTTTATATAGTTGTGTGTTAGGACATATGCACATTGTAGTGCTACCATGGGTTGAGAATCTTCGTGAGCTGATATTTGTCAGAGGTATACTTCTAGCATGGACATTATTACTTATTTTCATTTTTTCGTGTCCAATTGAGGTATGCTCATTTTGAGTGCACGTGTTGCACAACATTAATATAGATTGACTAGATACTAGTCAGTATGTTGGCACCATTTTGGTGAGTGATATATATATATATATAATCAATTGAATTAAAAGAGTAGAGGATGAATTTTTCTTGAGGTGAAAGGAATCAGGATTTTAATTAGTATCCCAGTGATGCATGACATAATTGAAGCAGACACTATTGTGGTGTGGGATATATTTGGGTGTTAGAAGTGACATGGTAGGACATGATGAGGTTCAGGGGTGACGATGCATCACGGGAGGACCATGGGTCTAGAAATTAGTCGATGATACTATCCTTGATTTATGTTTTCATGATAAATATATCGGGATATATATTTTCCACCATTGGAAGGGAAATTCTGGGATGAATTTCATTAAGGGTGGAGTTTTTACGAACTAGGTTCCTACTTTAAGGTATGGGTTTCTTTTATTCATTCTTTTTTTGTTCTTTTTTTGAGAAAATAGGGGATATAGGGTGGTTTTGGACTAAAATTGGGCATATGGAATTATTTTTGGGTTACGCGTCTTGTACTCCCAAGTACATGTTTTGTACCCTTGACCGTGTGTGAAGGCCATACATGGCATGCAAAAAAATTGTCCAGGTAGGGAGTCATTACCATGTACACACCTTGCACTCCTCATACACACTATGTTGTCTATCTATATATGAGGGATATATATGGAATGTGGAGAAGTCAGCATGCAATAGGTGAAAATCAAAGTACATGTCGTCCACTTCTTTGTACATGTTGTGTAGTCATGTCAACAGGTCGGAAAAGTAATTTGTTAGAAAGTAGCCATCATTGGAATAGTTAAATGGTATACACTGAGTATATATCTATATACACACCGTGTACCTTCCTATTTTCGCTTAAAATGGAGAGTAGCCTCATTTTTGATAAAATAGTCAAAGTATTTACCTGGGGTTGCTAACTAGTCGGCTGAGACATCATTTCCATCCCAATTCATCATCTAAAGTCTAATTCAAACACTTTTTTATCTGTTGGAATTCGTTCTATAAGCCCTTGATTCATCTTGAACCATTCATCTTGATTTTTGTTCTTGATCAAGCTATAGGACCTTGAGCATTTATTATCTTTTTGTATATATACCGTGTTTTATATTGAATTAGATGTTGTTACCAGAGGAGGATGATCGTACGAGTATGAGGAAGGTGGTGGATACCATGTTTGTGTTTTTGTAGACATTTGTGTGGTGCGGCCTTCGGCGCATCTTTGGGTATTTTTGAGCAGCACCCATTTTATCATCTATTGCATATTGAATTAATTATTAGACACATGGTATGCCTTTGGGAATACCCTATTTCCTAAATTTTCTCGAGCAAGGCTAGGTGAGAGGAGTACGCTCATTGGGATATTTTGGTCGGGGTGCCAAAATGGTTATAATTTGTATTATTTGTTTTAAACTAGTATGTTTAATTTTTTTAACCATGATTAGGCTTGTAATAAGCAGTCAAGGCCTTAGTGATGCTTTTTTATAGCCATTGTGCTAGTTTAATTCCATTATTTAGATTGTTTTTTCTATTTATATGATTTGTTTAAATGTGATAAATAGGTAATTTCCGAATTTCATATATTAGAACCTATGGGTTGTCTTTTGGGCGGCGCATATATTATTGAATGATTTTATCACATGTTAGGCATGGGATGAATTATTAGGTGGTTTGACCATGGGATTGGGCATCATGTACGTCGAATTAGGGCAGTGTGACTATCATGTTGGGAATGGATTGGGTTACATTGATGGAAAGGCTCTCAGATTTTGAGAGACATGGTAATATTTGCAAGAGGTGCATAGAGGTTGTGCCTTAGGTTATATTTTTGGTAATTACTACTCACCCATGACATTGGGTTGTGTGGACACAGGTAGAATCTAATATTATGTGGTTTGGACTACTCATATGGGTAGAGGACCCACGAAGTTTCGGTTAAGTGATTGTGGTTGGGGTTGAATGTAATGGATGTCATGTAGGATGTGAGAAGCCTTTACATTGTTTGGACGTGCCTTCGGGATGTTGGTACATGAGACACAAGGTGATTGGGGTCCATGGAACTAGGTCAATATTTCTTTGGCATGCCTACGAGATGTCGGTACTGGACACATGAGGTGTCATGAGGCACATGGTGATAGGTTACAATTACTTGGGAATGCCTTTGGGATGACTGTTTGTGAGACATGAGGTTTCAAGAGGAATGTGGTGCCATGTAGAATAACTGATATTTCAACGTTGGCCAAAGTAGGTGATACTCCCGATTGGCTGTTATATACTAGTGGTGTTTGTATTTATTTTTGAATAGTGATGTTTACCATTTTATTCTTAAACACTCATACTAGGTACGCACCATTTGGTGGTATCCTAGGGAGATTCATCTGACACCCTACACGGGCCCTTCAAGATGCATGTAGAATTTGGGGATTTACGTGTTGTAAGGAGATCAACATTAGGATTCATATCATATTAGGTATTTCTTAGAGATTTGTCATGGTCTATGAGGTCATTCCAAGATGAAGTTTACTTTTTTTTACTTTATTTCATATATCAAAATGCTTCTTTTATTTCGTAGCTACTCTTGGTTATTCGTGGACACTATTGTTTTTGGATATGTATGACCTGTTGTGGATATGTGATTGGTTTGTTTAGTTGTTATAATTTATGTTCAACAACATTATCTATTTACTTTTCATGGCTTCTAGTTTTCTATTGGTTCAATTATTTATTTGATATTGTTCTGCTTCTGCTATGTGGGTCTGGTTCAAGTCTATTGAGTCTTTATTACAACTAAAGTTTTTGTTATTATACTTGGACCATTACCTTATTTTTTTTACGATAGGGTATTGCCTCCCCACTATACATTTTTACACCCTCGCTGCAAGTTGGAAACCTTTGGAGTTCGGGGAGGTGTTCTTAAGGTGGTAACACCCGGCCCGTTTAAAACTTTTCAGGTGGCTATTTGGGTCTGGGGCATTACAATAATTGTTTTATGACCATCCTTGAATGATTTATTGTAAAAACAAAAACCATCATCCACAAAGGTGGTGAATTGACACCTCACGAACGACACTTTCATTTTTAGAACAAAAGGGGAAGAGAAGACTATTGCTGGTGTATACATAGTTAACATAATAAAATTTCATTATCTATAATATAATGTAGTGATCATTACTATTTGGAAAGATGAGGTTAGGAAAGTATAAGGAAATGGAATAAAATGAACGAACATTTAATGAATGAAAAGTGAATTTACCTTTGGAGTTTCTCTCCTAGAAACCACCTAAATGAACAATGAAATGGTCTCTTGGGTGAGACCAAAAGGTATAGAATGTGGCGGATGTGATTTAGAGAGTTATTTCTCGAAAAGTGGGAAAGCTTCATGGCTTTAGAGGTGTGAGGAGAATTCATGACGAGATGTGGTATTTATAGTTTAGGAGAGGGGTGTTCTTCACTATTTTATCCATTAGTTTATTATTTTGGATAATGATAACCAATAGTTTGGACTTTATCACTAATTATATTAAAATAATGAATAATTTATTGAAATAATGTGCTTAGATAATCCATACATAATCAATGTCTCAATATTTCATGTATTTGTTAAATACTGTAGATTACCATAGTTCACTATTTATAAAAAATTAAACGATTTTAGAAAAATCCCAAAAAATTACCATAACAAATTTTTGTTGTGTAGAATTAAAAATTGGAATCCATTTTATGAAAATAATTTTCTAACTATTATAAATTTAATTTTTAATCAAAATAATCATTTATTCAAAAAATACAGATTTTAAAATTATAATAGATTTTTGACCGACTGAAAAAATAATTTAGGTCTCGTAAAATTATCTTATAATCATAAGACATAAAAAATATTAATTTATCAATATATTTTATGAAAATAAATTTTATTTTACATAATTATATTAATTATAAAATTATAAATAAACATTTTTTATTCAAACAAATACCAACTGTTAATTTATCATTTTTAAAATATTTATTTACTTATTAAATGATTTAAATATACAATATTTTCATTTATAAGACACCCATATTTAATATATACTATCATAGGTGAAGTTTCAATCCAATTGATCATATTTCAACTCCTAATGGCCACATTACAATTCCAAAAGTCATATTTAATAATATATTACAACTCTTGACTCAGTGTTAAGAGAAGAATAAAATTTCAAAAATATTAGATTTTAAAAGAGGCATAACATAAAATCTTGGAGTGTTACATTCTTTCCTCCATAAAAAAAAAATTCATCCCTGAAATTTCTATTATGTCACCAAATGAAAATATTTGGGTAGTTCTTCATCATATAATTTTCTAGTTCCAATATGACCTCTTCAATTTAATGATTTTTCTAATGTACCTTTACCTACAGGGTCGTCTAATTTCTCAACACCTTTTATCTTGATTCCATAGTCTATATAGGCTCATTACAGCATGATAAATCATGTCCCAATTCTATTCCATTATAAATGAGAACAAGAATTGGGTCCGGCATGTACTTCCTTAATAAAGTGAAGTGGAAGAAATTGTGTACATTAGAAAGGTTTGGTGGTATTACCAAACAATAATCCAAAACTAAAATTATATCTATCATTTAAAAAGGTCTATTGTACATGGGGCTCAATTTACCTTTCTTACCAAATCTTATGAAACTTTTCCATTGAAATACTTTCATAAACAAATAATCTCCTACTTGAAACTCCAAATCCATTATTCTATTTTTAGCATGGAGTTTTTGTCTACTTTGATATACTTTTATATGGGTTTGAATTGTATATTTTATTAATGCTTTTCCTATTCATGGTTTGTGCCTATGACTTTCATTTCTTCAACTTCATCCTAAAAAGTTTGTATACAACATATTCTTCAATATAATGCTTAGTATGGTTCCATTTGAATACTTGAATGGAAACCATTATTTTATGAAAACTATAAATAAGGTAAATACTAATCACATACACCCTGAAAGTCAAGTGACCACGATCTCAAAGGATAATAAAATGTTTGAAGGGTCATCTCTGTCTTCCCATCGATTTTGGGGTTATTAGAAGTTCTAAAATAAAGCTCAGTTTCCAAATCATTCTAAATACTTTTCTAGAATTTTGATCTAAATCATAGATAATGATCAGACAAAATTGAATGTTTTCCAACATAATGTTCTACAACATCATTACTATAGATTTTTTCAGTGTGATTCTAAATAAAATCATCCCTTATAGTAATGAAATATGTAGATTTGGTATGTCGATCAAAAATTACTGACATTGCATCACTATTTCATTGGATCTTTGGTAATGAAGTGAAAAAATCCATTGTGATGTTATACAATTTCCATGTAGTAATAGGTAAAGGTTGCATGAATAATCTAGGATGTTGTCTTTCATCCATCACCAGTTGAAAAACTAAACACCTTCATACATAATCAAAAATTTCTCACTTCATATCATCCCACAAAAAATATAGCTTCAATTATCTATACATATTAGTGATTCTAGGGTGAATAAATAAATTTGATGTAACATCCCAAGATTTCCTAGTGGGTTATTTCTTTAAAATAATTCAATAACTTGCACTATACGCAACACTGAGTTCAAGCACACCATGACTTACCAAACAAGGCGTTAAAAAGAGGTTATGAATAGTATTAACTAAATTTTAAAATTTATATAATACTTATAATTTTAGAATACATAGTATGAGTTTCTTAGACATAATGTAAGAACAAATTCATTTTCAGTATTGCACTTTTACCAACTTTTAATAGTGAACCGTTTTTAAATCCAATATTTTATACTTTTATATATTAAATTTTACTAAATAAATTTACTTTTTAGAATGGGGACATCAAAAATTTACAATGAAACATCCCAAGCTTCCACGGTACGCTTTTCTTTGAATAATATAGTAGTGTGTGTTGTAAGCAACTTCGAGTTCTAACACACACCACAACCAATCAAACTAGTCGTTATGAATAGTCATACCTACTTTTTGAAATTTTATAAATTTTCACTCTCAAAATGGACTTCATTTTTGTATTCGGAGTATCGAATTTAGCCTAAGGTGAAATTTTGGAACTTTTCGGATAACATTTATATTTTGATGAATAGTGAACATTACTAAATTGTAATTATAAACAAAATTTTTCATCAAAATAATTTATATTGAAAAATTGTAAATTTGAGTGGCTTTAAAGTATATTTAGAGTATATTTTTACCATTTAATACAATGTTGGTGATTGTACATAATTTCACAATTAAACAGCACATAAACAAGTGTCAATCTTTTGATAGTTATTATCTCTTAAAAACAGGCTATTTGTTTTGACGACTGGAATTAATTTTTAAATTAATTAATGCAAATGTTATGCTTTTAATTTTGTAAAATAGACATCATTTTTAAATTCATAATATCAAATATATCTTATGCCTAATTTTCGGTATTTTTCTGGAAACTTTAATTTTTTGATGAATAGTGAAAACACTAAGTGGTTGTTAAAAAACTGAATTTTTCATAAAACATAATTTTACCACTTCTGTGAGTGGAATTTAGAAAATCAGAGAGACATGGTTAATATCAAGGAGTAAAATTTGGTTCAATGGGTTGAATATATTTTTTTGGTGAATAGTAACTTTTTTACTTTTATTTACCACCGTTAAAAATAAATAGGGTAATTAAGGGTAAAAATTGTATTAATATTACCCTAACACATGTCCTAATTCTATTGGACAAGTGTATCTCAATAAAAAACAACCTTAGGAATAAAATATTATCATTTAGGTCCACTTGGATTAGATTAGGACATTTATTATTATTTATTTCAAAGAAGAGTTAAAAGATTTAAAATCAATGTTTATTTACTAAACACATTTTAATATTGGGATAAACATTGGATAAATTCGATTATAAATATTCATTATAAAGCTAAAACTATTTCCTACGTAATGAAATTTTATTTATAATTTTTAGACATTAAATAATTTATTTTATTTATGACACAATGATGATGCAGTAATTACCATAATAGTGAAAAATTAAAATAATTGATATTATAAATACCCAAATAAATACAATTTAGCCTTTTATGAATTAAACTAATTTTCTAGGTCAATATGACATGTTAAGATTTATTTAATTAACTTTTTTTTGAAGTAATATTTCTATTATGATTTTCAAAAATATCAATTTTCCAAATATTGTCAAAATTGACATAAAAGAGTTTTTAAAACAAATATTATATTATTAATTGATATTCAATTCCTAAAAATCTATGGTTCGGCCAAGATACTTATATCAGGATAGGTATATCATTAATGGACCACTTGGGGTCGCTTGGAGGTATATAGTCAGTATATTAAATATATAATATAAACATACAAAGTGACATGGTAAGTGTAAAACTAATTAACTAAGAGTTAAAACTAATAGATAAGGTTAATATAATGACCAAAACCTGAATAAATTCTATTGGTTGAGTTTTTTTCTACCCAAACCCACCATAAACTATAAATAATCCACTTTGGAGCCATTAGAAACAGAATATGAATTTATTATAAAATAATATTTCTAGCTTTTCCAAAGGTCCCCCTCACCCCTCTTATAAAAGGTCACTCCACCTTCTCATTAATTCACACCTTCAAAGACATTTGGCTCGGCCAAACCCTGTCAAAATATTCTCTGAACTTCCCTCACTACAACCTAGAGGCCTTAGTTTGATCAGAAAGCCACCCTATGGATCCTTTTTGATCAAATCAAAAGGAAGAACCAGAAGAAGACGTAAAGTCTTCACCACCCTTTTTCAAATTCATTTCTTCTTCAACTTCTTCCATATTTGTTATTTCCATTCTAAAATAATGAATCCAGTATCTCCTATATACTTTAATATTATTATAAATATGGTACAACCATATTCAGTATTCTATCCATCTTTTGAATGACATGTCACCATACGTGCGTACGTACGGCTTACAGTCTCCACGTCGTGGTGTAATTTTTATTCAATATATTATTATTTGGATGGGTATAAAAATTATTTTTATTTCATGTAAATAATAAATATAACATGATAATGATTATTTATATATGATATACCATGCAATTATATATTATTTTAATATCAAAATAATGATATTGTCGCTTGTGCGTACGTACGGACTACATCTCCACGAATGCGATGAGATTCATTCTCCATCGTATCCATTCATGTATAATTATCCTTTTATGATTTAAAAATAATGTTTAAGGACTTGATATCATTCTAGATATGAATAAGATACAACCTATCCATGACAAACATGACCTATGTAACAAAACATATAAAATTAAATGAGTAAGTTAACACCCGAAACAACGATAATTCTAAAATATTATTAAGAAAGCAATGTTAAAAGATCATATATGATATCATATTAATATATATGATTATTTTATAATTTAATAAAAATTATTTCACTATTATACAGGAGGTTAACCAACCCCAACCAAGGAAAAGTACATGGAAAGGGTTTATTTCACAATCTCTTCATTATCTGAGGTTGTTTATACGTAATTATCTACTAGGACCTCTTTGTCATCCACATCCATGTTTCTTTAAAATGTATTTCAAAAAATTCTTACTAATTTACAGAATATGGGTTAATGTCATTTATACCCTTGTTTGAATTTTTATAAGAAGTTTATAAAGGAATCTTTCCGTCTTTTTACAAACAAGGTTCTTCTTAACCTTTTCGACAAAATTAAGGTAATAATGATTTTTTAACTTATACGGTGGGTGCGGCTATTTTCCGCCATTAATTTTATTTATATAAAACAACATAATGGGTAAAAAAACATAAAAAATGGACGTACAAATGACATATATATTACATTGTGATGATTAGGGATGATATTTACTCATCCAATAAAATTTATCCTGGTGTTTGTTCATTATTTATTCCTTATAATTTTATTTTTAACATTTATTACCTAATTTACAATTTATTTTGGTAACAAAATTACTAATATTAATATTCATGATGTCTAAAAATAAAAGGTATATATTTTCAAAATTTAGACCACAAAATTCCATATATGATATCCATTTTTGAAAATTATAATCACATAATTATAATAAATTAATTTTAATATAAATGCATAAAATATAACGATTTTTTTAAATATGGTGTTTTAAAACCAAAAATATACTTAGAAAAAAATCAAGTATAATGATGATTTGAATAAATTTAATTAGATTATACACAATTAAAAATTTCTTTTATTTCTTTTATATCAAATTCATATCATTATAAGTCTATTTAATAAAAATAAAATAATCTTTTTACAACAAATTGAATTTTTTATATTCATGTAAAAATTAAATCTTTTCAGAAAAATAAAAAATATTCATCCAAATATATTTATCATATTTTGATTTCAGAAATGAACAAAATACCAAAAAGTACATGTTAAACGGTGTAAAAAAATTATTATATTATTTTTCCACGTAGAGCAATGAAAATCAGTTTTAAAGAATACATATTTTTAAAGAATAAATTGGATTGTAAAAAAATCAAGTTCTTATTTCCAATGGTTATATTTAATTAATATTTGTTTTGGTTATTTTAGGATTAGTTTTTATTGTTGAATTCATTTTAAAAAAAGTGTTATTAACAACATGGCATATTATTATCCAAGAGAAATATAGAGTTTCATGGAATGCTAATTGATGAAATCCATTTGAGAAAGAAGATTTAACATTATATATGTTAGTAATATGGGACGAACCACTAAATAAAATGTCTTAAAAGAGAAATAAAATATTTTATGTGAGAAAAATAAGGGCATAAGGTGTCTAATTTCTGAGTAAAAAAATTCAAGGGAGGAAAATAGAGTACATATTAAGGTACCATTTATAGTTAAATATCTTATATATAGGGACCATCATAATTATCTAGGTCAATGACCTAGACTAATGGTTAACTCATAAAACAAATAAGGGTATATGTTATTTCCATAAATAAAGTAAAATTATTTAAGTTTTTATTTATTTTAATTCATGAATTATGTTTTATATAATTTTTTATAAATAATATTATATTTATAAGAATCATGAAACATATAAGGATTTTTTTAGTATCTTTTCTTAATGATTATCAATAATATATTTAATGGTACTAATAAAATTAATAATTAATTTAGTTGTAATGGTATAACTTAAGAAAAAAACAAGATTGAGGGATAAATAACACTTAACCATTTCCTGGTTTTCAGATAACGATATTTACTGGTGATAAATAGTTGACAGTTATTGGTAATGTAATGAAGACAGAATCAGAGGCCTTGAAATTAAATTGTTATTTGTTGAAAATGTTTTTTGTGATGAAGTTTATTGTAAAATTTTCATTTATGGAATATGATATATAGTTTGCTATTTTTTTATAGATTAAGTAAATAGTTAATTTTTTGAATAATATATGTTTTCATTGAGTTATTATAGTCGTTAATGTTTATTGGGAAAGGATAATCATGTTTTAATAGAATATATGATAATGGTATTCAGATGACTAGTGTGTCTCATTATAAGACACTTTATGTTGTTCAAGTAATGAAGTGAATAAGATTTTGTAAATATATTGACCTTCATTAAAAAATATTTTTTTTTAAATTTTGTGAAACATATTTTGGAGGATTCATAAGGTAAAAAACATGTGAGATAGTTTAATTTTTACATTGGGTGTTATTGTTAAGGTTTTATATATTAATTTATAAGTTCATCATAAGAACATTTATCTATACTTGAAAGCCTTTACTAAGCATTTTTTTTGTATATTATTAGAGATACTATAAATTAATTACCATTATTTTATAAATCTTATGATCTATTTAAGCTCAATTTTTGTGCTTCACACATGAAAAAATCATCATTAATATTCTTTTTTTGGAGTAAGATATGAAATGGAAATTGATTGTATAAAAACCAAAGGATAAAAATATGATTATTAAATAAAATTAAATAATGTATGTATATTTTATTATATTTTATATATTGATATTAAAATAATACGACATCTTTATGAAAAAATGGTGAAATAAAAAATTGCATTCTTTTATATTTATTTTTAATGAACTAATTTTCTTGAAATCCATCACTGATCTAGGGTTTTGAAGTTATTAACATTCTAATGACCATGTTTTATATCAATCCCTATTAGTCTTTAGTTGTTATTTTTCTCTTATACGTTTAAATTTTATCGTCCCACCCAATTTTACCGTATCTACGAACCTGATTATTATATATCTCAAGTATTCTTAATGTTTCCCACTCACTTTTTCAAATTATTTTTTATTATCTTTTTGTACGTTATCAGTTTTCAACAAATGTATTTTGAATATTAAAACACTTATGGTTGAGAAAAAATTGTGTTTATAAGATTTATATAGTTGGGGAGAATGTTAAACTCCAAATATTTATTTTAAAATAGTTATTATTTTTATAGCATTCTAAACATGCAACACCAAACATTAAGATAATTGTGATATACTGAAAAAATATTAAATTTTAAAGGTCATCATTATGAATGAGTCATTAAACTACTTGGTATGAATGAAAGTAACCACATTATTAAATATATATATATATATATATATAATTTTTATTTTTATTAAAAATCAATAGATTAATTTTTAATAAATATGCACATGATGTTTTAGTAGTTATTATATGAATTTAAAACACGTTTTCATAAAAAACTGTTTTTTATTTCTTCTTATTTTTTAATATTATAATAAATTTATAACACCTTTTGGAATTTATTTTTTAAAAGTATATTATTTTTAAAATTAGAATATCAAGATTAGATTATGTTAATGTTTTGTGACTATTTTTGAATTTTAAATTCTTTAGTAAAAAATGAAAAAATGCTATTTTATAGAAAAAAATATTTTCTATACAAGTATTTTATAAGTACATCGTTTTAATTAATTTTAATATTTATTTTTTATAAACAATAATCTTATTAATTTAAATGGAATCGACATTATACATTGTTTTCGTATTAATACATTTTTATACATTAAAATGTATTTTTTTGGAAAACTGTTTCCATTATGTTTTGTATATTTATATTAAATAAAATTTATTCCAATTTTGGTTATTTAATTTGATAAAATGGATTCTATTTTTGGAATAATTATTTTCAATTTTGAAAAAAATTTCAACTTTTTTTCATTATGAGTAGAAATTGTGGTAAATATTTTCTCCCTTGGTAAGGGTAAATCTGATAATTGATGTTAAAAATAATTTGATAATGCATTAAAATATATCTAACACCAACATTACTTTAATTGTATTCTTCTAGTTCAATATTACACACAATATACATTATTATATGTTAACTTAGTGACTTTTTTCATTGATAATGACCTTAATATTATTTAAATAATAATGCCAAAATGTAATTGTTTTTAAAACAAAATATTTTTATATGGATAAAAATCAGTTATGTTTAGTTATAAATGTTAATTTAAAATATTAAATATTCTTTTTAATAGTACATTAGTCTTAATATTTATGGATGGAATAATTAACTTAAATTCTTACACCACACTAACACAGTTTTTGTTCAAGTAGTATAGAAATAAAGTAAATGATTATAAAATCATACAAATTTATATTTTTTGGGTGAGGTTTTCTATTACGAATGCTTTTTTTGGGAAAATATAATATATTATATATCAAATAAAAATTTTATATTTTATCTAAATTACTGTCTTTAAATACATTTAAATTAAACTATGTGAATTGTCCTGAATATGTGATAAATGGTATTTTATGTTAATTATATTTATTTAAATTATTTTAAATTCATAAAAATCATATATTTGGACAAGTTAATTAAATATAACATATAATTTCAATAATTTTCAACTTATCGATAAATTTTCAATTTATAGTAACTTTATTGACCCTTAAAGACTAATATAAATTGATATCATTGTAATCGTCAAAAGTATTAATGGGGGAGTTAACACTAAGAGATAATAAATATTACATCAACAAAAATTATATAAATTTTATTATAAAATATTATTTTCTTTAAAAATCCATAATTTATTTTAAATATGTCAATTTTTACACACTTCATTATGAATGTTAATTTTAAACTTATTTAATACATTAATTATTTCGAATGGTGGCCCTCTCATCTCTTATCAAAGGATACCACCTCCCCTATCTTCCCAAAAATTATTTAGCTACATATATAAAAAAAACATGAATAAAACCACTTCATAACATCCATGTAATCATTTTTTATGTTTTATTATTCTTATAATTCCATCCCCAGGGTTATTAAGGAGGTATCTAAATGAGATTCTTCATAATGGAGGTAATCATCTTAACCGGGAAATTTCCTTTTACATCTTCTTATACCTCATTCAATTATTTCATACACATTCTTATATAATAAATAAAATTATCTCCCTAATAATAGGATGTGATTATGATTATGGGACAAGGTTTACTCATATTCATTTCAATAAGTGTTAAATGAATATATCATTCGTTCATATGTGTGGACTATAGCCTCCACAAAGTGACATGATTAATTTTACATCACAATATTTTATGGTTGATAACTATAGATTAATATTTATATATGATATTTGTGAAATAATTTTTATTTTCTAGTTATATAATCTTTTTTATCTTATTACCTTTCCATCATTTGTGAAATGATATGTCACCTATGTGTATGTGTATATTACCACCTCGGCGATGAGATGGGATTTTTTTTCATTTATTCATTACATGGATGGTAAAAACGATATATTTAATGAAAATATAAAAAATTTCAGATATAATAATGATTCTATAAAGGTGAGTTATTATTTATGTTATTTTCTCCTCCAATAAAAATTAGAAATATCACTAGTGTGTGCGTACAGGTTATCAACACCATAAAGTATTTTAATTCATCTTTCATCACCAATTTTTATTAAAAGATATAAAATTATATATAATGACTAAATTTTATACTAATTTCTTGTTTAAAAATCTATAGATGAGGGAACTATGACAAATGGACGTGGATCAGAACTTCTAAATCCAAACATCTTTGATAAAGAAAGTAGTCATCACCTAGAACGTTGATTTTAATAATTAATTTTTAATACATGGGTGATAAGATGTTATAAGTAAATAATATATTCTATGATAAATATAAAATTTTTCTAAAATAATTTTATAATAAATCTATAATTATTATATTTTATCTTAGAATGAATACAATGAAGGATGAGGTTTGAGGAAAGGGTTTTTCGTCTAATTTTTATTTCAATGAGAAAAATGACATATTGACCACTTGTTTAATTTTGGGGGTTTATATACATAAAATGATTGAATTTTATTATAAAAATGATAAGGGATTTTATTTATTCTCATTTTTATCAGGGCCATTTATGCTTGAATTAAATTGATTAAAATTATATTATCATTTTATAATACAACTATTTTATCCTATAATAATATATTAATTTAAATTATTTTTATGTTTTAATTACATTTTTCACTCTTCTATATTCAAAATGGTTCAGAATTTTTTAATAACAGAAGCCAATATTTTTTATCCTCTTTAAATCAAAAATCATTACCCTACATGTCCAAGTTCACTATAAAATTTTAAATAATGTTCATACTATAGTATAATGGTTATTTTAAAACAAATTCCCCTTATGTTATTTTCTATAAAAAAAACTAAAAAATATTTTCTTTGGAATTTTCCAGAAAATCTTCTTTTCACCAGAGGTGTGAGAAGAATATTTATTTTAAATGATTAAATCATGAATATAATTTTCCACCATCTAGAATGCTCAATTATTTCAAACATAATTACCAATTTTCCATGATTAATTTCAAATAGTTTTTTTTCATTTATTATTTTATATATTTTTAGATTTCATATATGTTATTTTAATATGAGATGGTTATTTTCCTCAATAAATATTCCTTTAATCATTAAAAGTAATTTTTTATCTAGGATATTTCCTATGATATTACTTATTATTTAACAAGGATATGCTTCTATAATTCCATAAAAATGATGTATCTATTTGTCTTAAGTTTATTTAGATGAAATTTTGATGAACATAATTTGTTTTCCATGGATTAAGTTATAATGGAAGGATAAATGATTTCATGATCTTCTGGAATACATATGAAATGATTATGATTATGTTATGGGTCGTTCAATTATATCTCTCTAATGCAATGGGTAAATATTAATGTTTTATGATATTAAATGGTACATATGAGGTCATCCCAATCTTGAGATTTGGTAGTTTAGATGTCATCCCAAACCTAAAAGTTGATGCATGGGTGGTTGTCACTTTCCTCTATAAGGATCAATGAGAGGTTATCCAAAGCCGGATGTAGGTATATTGGTGGTTAACCCAAAAAATATGTGATGAATAACACAGTGGGTGTACTTGACTTATTATTTCAATTATTATGATTATGTTATACATTATGCACTATTTTATGACATGATATTATGATAATGTTATGCTCCCAGGGGTCATGTTATTTTATTATTTTACTATCCATGTCTTATTAATATCAAATATTTAATCCATGACTCATAATTATGATCAATGAACTGCTCGGTATGATAATAAAATGTTAAGTGAATGTTCTCATATGCTTATGTATATTTATGGTTAAATAATCATTGATATCTCCCATTTCTACTCTTATTGATTATATGATGTTACCCATAATTATGTTACATTTTTCTCATGATATGAAGAAAAATTTTATTTATGATATGATATAGAAGGGTTCTAGATGTGAAGAACTAAGTGAGAAATTATGATGAACATTTATGTACCGGTTTTTATGTATTTATATTTCCAAATAAACTAAACCTTTATGGTAATGGAATGGATCATAATGATATTTAACGAATATTCATATAATTATATGTAATACCTTTTTTGTTTATCTTGTGTCATTATGGGGTCATTGTATTGATTATTTATTCAATTATTTTTACAATAAATGGTTTGAAAAAAAATTATATAATGTCTAAATGTAAAACATCAAACCATATAGGGGGTTATGAAGTATTTTTTATATTCATAATTAAATGATTATTTAAGAAATTATTACTTTTCATAAATAATATAAAACATTGAACATCCTGATGTAGCCTATGTGTAATGTCCTAGACCACATTTTCCTAGAGTCGGTGCATTTCTTTATTACATTGGTTATATAAACAAGAATTCATAGCCAAAAGGTCCTAATAGATTAATAGCTTTAGAAAACTATATATATGAAAAAAAATTATATTAAAACATGAATGGAAAAGAAAGATTGATACTCTATTGTAAATACCCATAAACACCTAAATTATCCCTACAGGTCATTTTTAATATACGTCTTCACATCCTGGGGGAAAAACATAACAAAGGGGTGACATATGATGCTTAATAAGAGTAGTAAATAAAACTAAATATATCATAAACATAAAAAATAAAGCATGGCCAATAGATAAAAAACATTCCATTAAAACATAATCTTGAGAAAAATATTGCAGTAAAAAATTTGAATAAATAGTTCCGTATAAATAATCAAATGATAATGAAACATTAACATGGATATTCCACTAGTTAAATAATCACATGATTTATCTATTACTAATATTATAATTATGTAATTCATAATGACGGGCATCATAAAAAAATTGTTAAAGCATCATCTAAGAGACCATGCATAAATGGGTAAAAACCCCAATCTAGTTTGTCTCATGAGACCTACCAATGCATCGAAAGGCTATAGCAAACTCCACCCATCACTTAGTAATAATAATTCACTCTTAAAATGAAATGGGTGAAACATAATCAAAATATACATTCATATTTAAGCTATAGTATGAAATTTAGATAATTTACCCAATCAGTAAACATAATTATAATCTATCTAAAGTAATATAGTGAATTATAGCAAGATAGTATATCCCCAAAAATAATTATAAACCATTCACTAAAATATCTAACATGGTATCATAATATATCCGTCTCAATTAAGCACAAGATTCAATAAATAGTATTGAAATAGATGAAAATACACTATTAAAAGTATTATGAAATTTTTGAGAGAAACATTCTTTTTAACTTTGGAATGATGAATTATTTTGGAAAATCATTTTTTTAATAAAATCATATTGTAATCATGTATATCTTAGAGAATAATATGTAATGAAATTATAATTAAAATTTTATTCATACGAAAATTTTTCTACTAAATTTAAATCATGTAGATGGAGTATTTAATTAACATTATAAATGGATCACTTTAGTGTAGCATAAGGGAAAATATATAGGAGTCATTATTGGACAAAAATTAATAATTGTTTGTATAATAGCATAAGGAAAAAAAATAATTTTTTTCTGATGAAAATAGTTATTTTAGAACAATGTTTTTGGATTAAAATATATTATATAGTGTACATGAAAATGGGTCATAAAATGGAATAATCCTTTAAATTGGGCTAGCATATTGGGAGGAATTGAAAAAGAGAACCTAATAAAACATGTGTTTCCCCATCAAGGGAAGATGAACTAATCTGGATACATGATTTTGGAAAATATATACATAATTTAGAATAATTTTATTATAATAAGGAATAATTAAATTTGGGTTAATAGATAAAAGCCATAACTTGAATGAAAAATTGAAATTCGGGGATAATACCTTACCATATGTGAGAATGTGTTCATCAATATCGAATAATGTCTTGGATAATGAAATTTGATTCATTAATAATTTAATTGAGAAACTATTAATCTTTTATTTGATTTATTATAATTTTATTAATTTAATTTATGGACTTTTTGATGAGTTATGAGATTCAATTCTGTCATTTGGGAGTGTTCATTTCCTTGTTTTTCATGATTTGTACTCTTTTATGTAAGTAAGGATGATAGTAAAAAATGATAATAGTTATCCAAAATTGAAATTATATATTATTAATTAACATCCAAGATATTTAATGGTCTTATATATAATTGTGTTCCCAGATATGAGGATGATTCATTAGATAAATAGATGATGATAACCGTTTAGATTATTTTGGTGTTTTTTATGACAAACTAGTTTTGTTTTATTAATTTATATTTTCTATATATAATTGTTCCAGAACATTATGTAACATGTAATACGTATAAAAAATTTTATTTAACCATAATAATTGTAATAACCTTGTTCTTACTTTAAGGTGTGGGTTTCATTTTTTCAATTTATTTTCAACTATTCTTGATAATACAAGGGAGAGTGTGTGGTTCTGGACTAAAAATGGGCATATGGTACGATTTTTGGGTCACATGCTATGTACTCCCAAGTACATGTCATGTACCCTTGGTCGTGGGTGAAGGTCATACATGACATACATGTGTGTTGGATGGGTAGGGAGTCTTTACCATGTATACGTTGTGTACTCCTAGTGTATGCCATGTTGTCTAGCAATGTATGTAGGATATACATGATGTGTGGATAATTTGGAATGGAATAGGTGAAAAATCCATGTACATGTCGTTTATTTCCTAGTACATTCCATGTAGTCGTGTCGGAAGGTCGGAAAAGTAAGGTGGTTGAAAAAGCAGTCATTGGATCAATTAAATCGTATACATGGTTTGTATACCTATATACATTTCTTGTACATTCTTATTTTTGATTAAAATGGGTAGTAGCCTATTTTTTTCAAAAATGGAGAGAGGCTTCACCATGGGTTGTGAACTAGTCGGACGATACTTCATTTTCTTCCCAATTCTTCATCTAATGTCTGATTCAAACATTGTTTGATCCGTTGGAACCCCCTCGATATGACCTAGATTCCTCTTAAACCATTCATCTAGATTTTTTTCTTTAACAAGTTATAGTAACATTATATTTTATGCTCGTTTTTTATATATACCATGTTTTAGATCAAATTAGATGTTGTTACTAGAGGACGATCATTGTGTGAGTATGAGGTTGGTGGTGAATACCTTGTTTCGTGTATTTGTAGAATTTTGTGTGGTACAACCACTGGCACATCTTTGAGTATTTTGTGGAGGGACTTGTTATATCTTCTATTACATTTTAAATTAATTGTTATACCCATGAGATGCATTTGGGCATACCCTATTGCCTAAATATCTTGATCAAGGCCGGGTGAGAGGCAGACACTCATTGGGACATTTTGGCCCGGGGTGACAAAATGGTTGTAATTGGTCTGATTTGTTTTCAAACCTGTATTTTTAATTTGATTAACCGTGATTAGGGTTGTTAGAGGCATTAAAGATCTCATTTATACATTTTTATAGTCATTGGTATATTATAATTCGACTGTATGTATTTCATGTTTATGTAATTTGTTTAAATTTGGTAAATATGTAATTTTTGAATTGCATTTGATGGGACCTTTGGGTCATTTTGGGTGTGGACCATTTATTATTTAATGATGATGATCACAAGTTGGGCTTGGTACAGATTATTGGGTGTTTTGACCAGGGGATTGGGCATCATGGATGTCATATTTAGGAGGTGTGACTCTCAGGTAGGGCATGGCTTAGGTTACATGGATAGAAAGTCCATCGGATTCTGAGCAACATGGTTATAGGTGCATGAGGTGCTTGAGAGGTTGTAGCTCGGGTTCTTTTTTTGGTCATTACCACTCACCTCTGACTTCAGGTCATGTGCATATAGTTATAATCTGTGATGAGGTTGTTTTCACTGCTCGTGTGGGTAGATGCCCCTGTATTTTCAATTAGGTGATTATGGTTGGGGTCATTTCCATGGAAGCCATGTGGGAGGTGAGGATCCTTCATATTGTTTCTTCATTCCATTGGCACATTAGTACCTGAGAAAGGAGGTGTTAAGGGTCCATGTGAATGGGTTAATATTGTTCGTGCAAGCCTATAGGGCATTGGTACTTGATAAATGAGCTGTTAGGAGGAACATGGTTCCTGGTTACTATTACTTGGTTACGCCTTTGGTATGTCGGTACTCGAGACACGAGGTGTCAGGAGGCATATGGTTCAAGGATTCGTGACTGATATTCTAATGTTTGCCAAAGTAGGTGATACTCCCTGGTGGCTACTGATCACTATTAAATTTTGTGTTTATTTGTGCATCATATATTCTTCAATTTCCTTCTTAATCACTCATAGTAGGTACGAACCATTGGGTGGTATCCTTTAGAGATTCATCTCACACCCTACATGGGCCCTTCGTGATGTGTGTAGGCTTTATTGATTTATGTGCACGAAAGAGATCATCTTTAGGAGCTGGATCATATTAGGAATTTCATATAAATTGGTCATGGACCCTAAGGTCCTTCCTAGCTATAGTTTACTTTGATTTACTTTTTTCAGGTATCAACATGCTCAATTTATTTCTTAGCTACTATTTTTTAGCTAGGGGCACCATTTTTTATTGACATGTTGAGGATTAATGATTGTTTTGTTTAGTAGTTACAAGTGATTTTCAACATGTTGTTCTATTTACCTTTCACTGCTTCTCGATGTCTATCGCTTCTGCTATTGATTTGGTATTGGTTTCTTTCTATTGTGCAGGTCTTGTTTGTGTTTACTGAGTCTTTATTACCATTGAAGGTTTTATTATTATACTCAGACTAACTCATTATTTCCTCCTAGAGGGTATAACCTCTCTATTGTACCTATATACACCCTTTCTTCTAGTAGGAGGAATTTGGGGTTTGGGGAGGTACTCCTAAGGGGGTAACACCCAAAAATTTTAGCTATTTTAATGAGGCTGTTCGGGTTTAGGATGTTACAAAGTGGTAAGAGTTGTTAGTTCTTAAAAGTGATTTAGTAGTGGATTTGGACTTACTACATAATGAGATCGAGAATTATTTTTTATTTCTGCTGGTTTAAATATTTTGGGATACGGTAGACTGGATATAGGTAGTTATATGAACTGGTTTTCTATCTTATTATAGGATGACTGCAGCCCCAAGAATGAGGAACAGACCATGATTCCTTTGGTAGAATTTTTTATTTTGAATTTTCTCATATTAATGATTATATGATTTCCACTATGGTGTCTCACTAGTTTTTTTTGATGATTATCTATTGTGATATGTGAACCTTAACCTGATGGGGTATGCCTAAAAGAATTGGACCTTGGCCCAGTATGGCAACACGTTTTTTCATGGATTTTGATATGAACATTTTATAGGGTATTTCAATTTCATAACTTCATGCATGTTTTGTAAAGTTATAATACCATGTGAATAATATCAATTTCCATGATATAACTAATTTTGAGATGTGAAAGGTGAAATCCCTAATAGAATTTCAGATTTATTGCAATGTAATTTCCCATGATATAAATTATATAAAAATGTTATGTGCCATATGATTTGGGCCTGGCTCTTATATGAATAGGAAGTTACTAGGGTTGTGTTGAATTTGATCATTAGGATTGGGTGACTTGATCATCGTTTTTAGGAAATAATGGTTTTCGGGACAAGAAGGGCCCAAAACAAATTTGATACTGAACGCTTTTGAGGGAGGGAATGAAGGCCTTGTGGTGGGGATGTCATGGGAATGGTTGTAGTAGAGTAGAGTAAGGGTAGTTTTTATACACTAACTTTTTACTTATTTTCCTATCAATGGTAAATATATTTTCATATATATATATGTTTTGTCAAACCGTTTGTGGTATGCAGCGGGTTCCTCCTATATTTCTCGATGGAACATCATGCGGGTGATGATACAGTGTTGTAGGATCACGATCAGGTTCTAACCCCTTAGGGTCAGGCAGAGCACGAGCCACAGGTATAGACATTGGGGTAGGATTATGATCAGGATCTACTTCCAATGGGGTATATTTCGAGTTTGACACCGTTTAGGTCATGGTTCGATGACCATATCTGTTCTATCATGTCATGTGTTTTATAGGGGATCGATAGAGGTGACCAGGGAATAGAGCCCTCTATGGTTTATCTGACCTGGGTGTTCCATTCGTAGCACCCACAAGTCTTTCAGCATGAGTGTGGTCTATAGGGTTCTATAAACTAGATAGAGATTAGGAAGATGAACATTAAGAAGCTCAAGATGTGTCCAATGTAAAGGGTAAAGCCAGCGACGTACATGCTGAGAGGACCAACAAAGAGTTGCTGGAATGTGCAGGATCAGGCTTGCATACATGAAGGACTGGCATAGAATGACATCGAAGATAAGTTATTGGAGCACTTTTTCTTATAGATTCAGATGTAAGAGGGGGATCGGGAGTTCTTGAGCTTCTAGCAGGGTGACAAGTCCATCATGTACTATGCATCTACCTTCACTAAGTTGTCTTTATTTGAACTAGGTATGGTAAGTAATGACACCTCAATGGTGAGGCGCTTTGATGATGGCTTCCAACACACCATTAAGGTGAAATTAAACATATTATGGTTGGCCAAATTCTTGGATATGGTGAATCAGGTTCTCATAACCAAGGGAAACATGACGGACAAGCCGCATTTGAGCCGGTCGGTAGATTTAATCGAATCATCATATATAAGGATGTGATCTTGGGAAGAGTTCCAATAAATTAGTTAAGCCAAGGACTTATCTAAACCACCTCGTCGAAGTTCATCAGTGGTTTTCATTCATTATGTGCAGTCTAGGCTGGTTTGTACTTAGTGAGATAGACATCCAAAGGAGTTTCAGGATTGTGGAAAGGTCGTACATCAGGATAGGTTCTATAAGAAGCCTTCTCAGATAAATGGAAATTAGGGACTAGGACAGACTATCACTTATTGGGTCAAATCTGGGTTGGTACCAATTGAGGGTAGCTAAGGTTCAACTGCATGCAGATAACGTGGTAAAGTCAATGGGACCCAGCCGTGGGATCTGTGGCTTGTGACTAGTGCAACACCATAAGAATGAAATGCTTTATATAGTTGTGTGTTAGGACAGATGCAAATTGTAGTGCTTCTAGAGGTTGAGATTCTTCGTGAGCTGATGGCGGTCAGAGGTATACTTCCGGCATGGACATTATTACTTATTTTCATTTTTTTGTGTGCAATTGAGGCATGCTCGTTTTGAGTGCACCTGTTGCACAACATTTATATAGATTGACCAGATACTAGTCAGTATCTTTGACCCATTTTGGTGAGTAATATATACATATATATATATATATATAATCCATTGAATCAAAATAGTAGAGGATGCATTTTTCATGAGGTTAAAGGAATCAGGATTTTAATTAGTATCCTAGGGATGCTTGACCTCATTGAAGCAGACACTAATGTGGTGTGGGATATATTTGGCTGTTAGAAGTGACATGGGAGCACATGATGAGGTTCAGGGGTGAAGATGCATCATGGGAGGACCATGGGACTAGAAATTAGTCGATGATACTATCCTTGATTTATGTTTTCATGCAAAATACATCGGGATATTTATTATCCACCATTGGAAGGGAAATTCTGGGATGAATTTCATTAAGGGTGGAGTTTGTAAGAACTAGGTTCCTACTTTAATGTATGGGTTTATGTTTTTCTTTCTTTTTTTGTTCTTTTTTTGAGAAAATAGGGGATATAGGGTGGGTTTGGACTAAAACTAGGCATATGGCATTATTTTTGGGTTACGCATCTTGTACTCCCAAGTATATGTTGTGTACCCTTGACCGTGTGTGAAGGCCATACATGGCATGAAAAAAAATTGTCCAGTTAGGGAGTCTTTACCATGTACACACCATGTACTCCTCATACACACCGTGTTGTCTATCTATATATGAGGGATATATATGGCATGTGGAGAAGTCAACAAGGAATCGGGGAAAATCAAAGTACATGTCGTCTACTTCTTTGTACATGTTGTGTTGTAATGTCAACAGGTCGGCAAAGTAATTTGTTAGAAAGCAGCCATCATTGGAACAGTTAAACGGTATACACGGAGTATATATCTATATACACACCGTGTACCTTCCTATTTTCACATAAAATGGAGAGTAGCCTCATTTTTGATAAAATAGTCAAAGTATTTACCTAGGGTTGCTAACTAATCAGTTGAGACATCATTTCCATCCCAATTCATCATCTAAAGTCTAATTTAAACACTTTTTTATCTGTTGGAATTCATTCTGTAAGCCCTTGATTCCTCTTGAACCATTCATCTTGATTTTTGTTCTTGATCAAGCTATAGGACCTTGAGCTTTTATTATCGTTTTGTATATATACCGTGTTTTATATTGAATTAGAGGTTGTTACCATAGGAGGATGATCGTACGAGTATGAGGAAGGTGGTGGATACCATGTTTTTGTTTTTGTAGACATTTTTGTTGTGCGGCCTTTGGCGCGTCTTTAGGTATTTTTGAGCAGGACCCATTTTATCATCTATTTCATATTGAATTATTTATTTGACACATGGTATGCCTTTGGGAATACCCTATTTCATAAATTTTCTCAATCAAGGCTAGGTGAGAGGAGTACGCTCATTGGGATATTTTGGTCGGGGTGCCAAAATGGTTATAATTGGTAATATTTTTTTTAAACTAGTATGTTTAATTTTTTTTAACCATGATTAGGCTTGTAATAAGCATTCAAGACCTTAGTGATTCTTTTTTATAGCCATTGTGCTAGTTTAATTCCATTATTTAGATTGTTTTTCCTATTTATAAGATTTTTTTAAATGTGATAAATACATAATTTATGAATTTCATATATTAGAACCTATGGGTTGTGTTTTGGGTGGCCCGTATATTATTGAATTATTTTATCACATGTTAGGCATGGGATGAATTATTAGGTGGTTTGACCATGGGATTGGGCATCATGGATGTCGAATTAAGGAAGTGTGACTATCAAGTTGGGAATGGATTGGGTTATATTGATGGAAAGGCCCTCAGATTCTGAGCGACATGGTAATAGTGGCATGAGGTGCAGATAGGCTGTGCCTTAGGTTATATTTTTGGTAATTACTACTCACCCATGACATTTGGTTGTGTGGACATAGGTAGAATCTAATATTATGTGGTTTGGACTACTCATATGGGTAGAGGACCCACGAAGTTTCGGTTAAGTGATTGTGGTTGGGGGTGAATGTACTGGAAGCCATATAGGATGTTATAAGCCTTTACATTGTTTGGATGTGCCTTCGGGATGTTGGTACATGAGACACAAGGTGATTGGGGTCCAAGGAACTGGGTCAATATTTCGTTGGCATGCCTACGAGATGTCGGTACTGGACACATGAGGTGTCATGAGGCCCATGGTTCTAGGTTACAATTACTTGGGAATTCCTTTGGTAAGACGGTTCGTGAGACATGAGGTTTCAAGAGGCATGTGGTTCCAAGTAGCATAACTGAGATTCCAACGTTGGCCGAAGTAAGTGATACTCCCGGTTGGCTGTTATATACTAGTGGTGTTTGTATTTATTTTTGAATAGTGATTTTTGCCATTTTATTCTTAAACACTCATACTAGGTACGCACCATTTGGTGGTATCCTAGTGAGATTCATATCACACCCTACCCGGGCCCTTCAGGATGCATGTAGAATTTGGGGATTTACATGTTGGAAGGATATCAATATTAGGATTCAAATCATATTAGGTATTTCTTAGAGATTTGACATGGTCCATGAGGTTATTCCAAGATGAAGTTTACTTTTCTTTTACTTTATTTCATATGTCAGAATGCTTCTTTTATTTCGTAGCTACTCTTGGTTAATTGTGGACACTATTGTTTTTGGATATGTATGATCTGTTGTGGATACATGATTGGTTTGTTTAGTTGTTACAATTTATGTTCAAGAACATTATCTATTTACTTTTCACAACTTCTAGTTGTCTAATGGTTCCATTATTTATTTGATATTGTTTTGCTTCTGTTATGTGGGTCTGGTTCAAGACTATTGAGTCATTATTACAACTACAGGTTTTGTTATTATACTTGGACCATTACATTATTTTTTTACAATAGGGTATTGCCTCCCCAATATACATGTTAACACCCTCTTTGCTAGTTGGATACCTTTGGAGATCGGGGAGGTGCACTTAAGGTGGTAACAACCGACCCGTTTAACACTTTTTAGGTTTCTATTTGGGTATGGGGCATCACAATAATTGTTTTATGGCCATCCATGAATGATTTATTGTAAAACCCAAAACCATCATCCATAAACGTGGTGAATTGACACCTCATGAACGACGCTTTCATTTTTAGAAAAAAAGGGGAAGAGAAGACTATTGCTGGTGTATATATAGTTAACATAAATAAAATTTCATTATCTATAATATAATGGAGTGATCATTACTATTTGGAAAAATGAGGTTAGGAAAATAAATTGAAATGGAATAAAATGAACAAATATTTAATGAAAGAAAATTGAATTTACCTTTGGAATTTCTCTCCTAGAAACCACCTAAATGAACAATGAAATGGTCTCTTGGGTGAGACCAAAAGGTATAGAATGTGGGGGATATGATTTAGAGAGTTATTTCTCGAAAAGTGGGAAAGCTTCATGGCTTTAGAGGTGTGAGGAGAATTCATGATGAGAGGTGGTATTTATACTGTAGGAGAGGGGTGTTCTTCACTATTTTATTCATTAGTTTGTTATTTTGGATAAAGATAACCAATAGTTTGGACCTTATCACTAAATATATTAAAATAATGAATAATTTTTTTGAAATAATGTGCTTAAATAATCCATACATAATCAATGTCTCAATATTTCAGGTATTGGTTAAATACTGTAAATTACCATAGTTCACTATTCTTAACAAATTAAACGATTTTAGAAAAATCCCAAAAAATTACCATAACAAATTTTTGTTGTCTAGAATTAAAAATTGGAATCCATTTTATGAAAAAAAAAATTCTAACTATTATAAATTTAATTTTTAATCAAAATAATCATTTATTCAGAAAATACATATTTTAAAATTATAATAGTTTTTTTGACCCACTGAAACAATAATTTAGGTCTCGTAAAATTATCTTATAATCGTAAGACACAAAAAAATATTAATTTATCAATATATGTTATGAAAATAAATTTTCTTTTACATAATTATATTAATTATAAAATTACAAATAAAAATTTTTGATTCAAATAAATTCCAACAGTTAATTTATCATTTTTAAAATATTTATTTACTTATCAAAAGATTTAAATATACAAGATTTTCATTTATAAGACACCCATATTTAATATATACTATCATAGGTGAAGTTTCAATCTTATTGATCATATTTCTACTCCTAATTGTCACATTACTATTCCAAAAGACATATTTAATAAAATATTACAGTTCTTGACTCGGTGTTAAGAGAAGAATAAACTATAAAAAATATTAAATTTCAAAAGAGGCATAACATAAAATCTTGGAGTGTTACATTCTTTCCTCCATAAAAAAACAAATTCATCACTAAAATTTCCATTATGTCACAAAATAAAAATATTTGGGTATTTCTTCATCATATAATTCTCTAGTTCCAATATCACCTCTTCAATTTAATGATTTTTCCAATGTACCTTTACCTACAGGGTCGTCTAATTTCTCAACACCTATTATATTGATTCCATAGTCAATATAGGCTCATTACAGTATGATAAATCATGTACCAATTCTCTTCCATTATAAATGAGAACATGCATTGGGTCTGTCATGTACTTTCGTAATAAAGTGAATTGGAAAAAGTTGTGTACATTAGAAAGGTTTGGTGGTATTACCAAACAATAACCTAAAACTACAATTATATCAATCATTTAAAAAGGTCTAATGTACATGGGGCTCAATTTAACTTTGTTACTGAATATTATGAAACTCGTCCATAGAAATACTTTCATAAACAAATAATCTTCTACTTGAAACTCCAAATACATTATACTATTTTTAGCATGGGGTTTTTGTCTACATTGATATAATTTTATATGGGTTTGAATTTTATATTTGTTTAATGTTTTTCTTATTCATGGATTGTGCCTATGAGATTCATTTCCTCAACTTCATCCTAACAAGTTTGTATACAACATATTCTTCAATATAATGTTTAGTATGGTTCCATTTGAATACATGAATGGAAACCATTATATTATGAAAACTATAAACAAGGTAAATACTAATCACATACACCCTGAATGTCAAGTGACCACGATCTCAAATGATAATAACATGTTTGAATGATCATCTCTGTCTTCCCATCGATTTTAGGGTTATTAGAAGTTCTCAGATAAAGCTCAGTTTCTAAATCATTCTAAATACTTTTCTAGAATTTTGATCTAAATCATAGACAATGATTAGACATAATTGAATGTTTTCCACCATAATGTTCTACAACATCATTAATATAGATTTTTTCAGTGTGATTAAAAAAATCATCCCTTATAGTAATAAAATATGTAGATTTGGTATGTCGATCAACAATTACTGACATTACACCATTATTTCATTGGTTCTTTGGTAATGAAGTGAAAAAATCCATTGTAATGTTATAGAATTAACATGTAGTAATAGATAAAGGTTCTATGAATAATCTAGGATTTTGTCTTTCATCCAACACCAATTGAAAAACTAAACACCTTCATACATAATCAAAAATTTCCCACTTAATATCATCCCAAAAAAAATATAGCTTCAATTATCTATACATATTAGTGATACTAGGGGGAATAAATAAATTTGATGTAACACCCCATGATTTCATAGTGGGTTATTTCTTCAAAATAATTCAATAACTTTCACTACATGCAACACCAAGTTCAAGAACACCATGACTTACCAAACAAGCCATTAAAAAGAGGTTATTAATAGTATTAACCAAATTTTAATCTTCATATAATCCTTATAATTTTAGAATCCATATTATGAGTATCTTAGACATAATGTAAGAACACATTCATTTTCAGTAATGCACTTTTACCAACTTTTAATAGTGAACCCTTTTTAAATCCAATATTTTAAACTTTTATATATTAAATTTGACTAAATAAATTTACTTTTTAGATTGGGGACATAAAAAATTTACAATGAAACATCCCAAGCTTCCACATTATTCTTTCCTTTGAATAATATAGTAGTGTGTGTTGTACGCAACTTCGAGTTCTAACACACACCACAACCAATCAAACTAGCCATTATGAATAGTCATACCTACTTTTTTAAATTTTATAAATTTTATCTCTCAAAATGGACTTCATTTTTGTATTCGGAGTATCGAATTTTTCCTAAGGTGAAATTTTGGAACATTTCGGATAACATTTATATTTTGATGAATAGTGAACATTACTAAATTGTAATTATAAACAAATTTTTTTATCAAAATAATTTATATTGAAAATTGTGAATTTGAGTGGCATTAAATTATATTTAGAATATAGTTTTACCATTTAATACAATGTTGGTCATTGTACATAATTTCACAATTAAATAGGACATAAGCAAGTGTCAATCAATTAATAGTTATTATCTCTTAAAAACATGCTATTTGTTTTGACGACGGGAATTAATTGTTAAATTAATTAATGCAACTGATATGTTTTGAATTTGGTAAAATAGACATAATTTTTGAATTCATAATATCAAATATAGCTTAGGCCTAATTTTCGGTATTTTTCTGGAAACTTTAATTTTTTGATGAATAGTGAAAACACTAAGTGGTAGTTAAAAAACTGAATTTTTCATAAAACATAATTTTACCACTTCTGTGAGTGGAATTTAGAAAATAAGAGATCCACGGTTAATATCAAGGAGTAAAATGTGGTTCAATGGGATGAAAATAATTTTTGGTGAATAGTAACTTTTTTACTTTTATTTACCACGGTTAAAAATAAATAGGGTAATTAAGGGTAAAAATGATATTAATATTACTATAACACATGTCCTAATTCTATTGGACAAGTGTATCTCAACCAAAAACAACCTTAGGAATAAAATATTATCATTTAGGTCCACTTGGATTATATTAGGACATTTATTATTTTTTATTTCAAAGAAGAGTTAAAAGAGTTAAAATAAATGTTTATTTACTAAAAAAATTTAATATAGGGTTACACATTAGATAAATTCGATTATAAATATTAATTATAAATATAAAACAATTTCCTACATAATTATATTTTATTTATAATTTTTAGACATTATATAATTTGTTTTATTAATGACACAATGATGATGCAGTAATTACCATAATAGTGAAAAATGAAAATAATTGATATTATAAATACCCAAATAAATATAATTTAGCATTTTTATGAATTAAACTAATTTTCTAGGTCAATATGACATGATAGGATTTATTTAATTAACTTTTTTTTGAAGTAATCTTTCTAATAAGATTTTCACAAATATCAATTTTCCAAATAGTGTCAAAATTGACATAAAAGAGTTTTTAAAACAAATATTATATTATTAATTGATATTCAATTCCTAAAAATTTATGGTTCGTCCAAGAGACTTATATCAGGATAGGTCTATCATTAATGGACCACTTGGGGTCACTTGGAGGAATATAGTCAGTTTATTAAATATATAATATAAACATACAAAGTGACATGGTAAGTGTAAAACTAATTAACTAAGAGTTAAAACTAAAAGATAAGGTTAATATAATGACCAAAACCAGTAAAAATTCTATTGGTTGAGTGTTTTTCTACCCAAAACCACCTTAACTTATAAATAATTCACTTTGGAGACATTAGAAACCGAATATGAATTTATTATAAAATAATATTTCTAGTTTTTCCAAAGGTGCCCCTCACCACTCTTATAAAAGGTCACTCCACCTTCTCATTAATTCACAACTTCAAAGCCATTTGGCTCGGCCAAAACCTATCCAAATAATCTCACAACTTCCCTCACTACAACCTAGATGCATTAGTTTGATCAGAAAGCCACCCTATGGAGCCCTTTTGATCAAATAAAAAGGAAGAACCCGAAGAAGAGGTAATGTTTTCACCACCCTTTTTAAAATTCATTTCTTCTTCAACTTCTTATTTCTTTGTTATTTCCATTCTAAAATAATGAATCCAGTATCTCATATATAATTTAATATTATTATAAATATGGTACAACCATATTCAGTATTCTATCCATCCTTTGAATGACATGTCACCATACGTGCGTACGAACGGCTTATCGTCTTCACATCGCTGTGTAATTGTTATTCAATATATTATTATTTGGATGGGTATAATAATGATTTGTAATTCATGTAAATAATAAATATAAAATGATAATTATTCTTTATATATGATATACCATCCAATTATATATTATTTTAATATTAAAATAATGATATTGTAGCTTGTGCGTACGTACGGACTACGTCTCCATGAACACGATGAGATTCATTCTCCATCGTATCCATTCATGTATAATTATCCTTTTATGATTTCAAAATAATGTTTAAGGACTTCATATCATTCTGGATATTAATAAGACACAACCTATCCATGACAAACATGACCTATGTAACAAAACATATAAAAGAAAATGAGTAAGTTAACACCTGAAACAACGATAATTCTAAAATATTACTAAGAAAGCAATGTTAAAAGATCATATATGATATCATATTAATATATATGATTCTTGTATAATTTAATAACAATTATTTCACCATTATACAGGAGGTTAACCTACCCCAACCAAGGAAAAGTACATGGTAAGGTTTTATTTCACAATCTCTTCATTATCCGAGGTTGTTTATACGTAATTATCTACTGGGACCTCTTTATCATCCACATCCATGTTTCTTAAAAATATTTTTCAAAACATTCTTACTAATTTACAGAATATGGGTTAAAGTAATTTATTCCCTTTTTTGAATTTTTATATGAATTTTATAAAGGAATCTTTCCGTCTTTTTTCAAACAAGGTTCTTCTTAACATTTTCGAAACAATTAAGGTAAGAATGAATTTTTAACTTATACGGTGGGTGCGTCTATTTTCTGCCATTATAAAATCATTAAAGCTTCCCTTACCAGCTTATAAGAAAATTTTCAATGTAAATGTTTTATTTTATAATTATGTGACTTTTAAATGATCTCAAAAAAAGTGATATTTCTCTCAAATAGTTTTTATTTCGTCTATGTAATCATCCTTTGATGGATTTTAAGCTTATTTGAAGTTGAATTTTTATGATACAAAACTTCCATATTGTATGGAAGATTTTGTGATTCATTTGAATGTGGATGTGTTATTTTTATACCATTCATGGTTTATGGAGAAAGTATTGGCATTTCGTAAGCTAGTTTTAATATGAATGTTTATGTTATGTTTAAACCTATTCATATGAGGAATGTATTGGACATAATATGTGATGGGTGGATCCCGCTATAGCTCCTCGATGCATCGATAGGTCTCATGAGACAAACTAGTGTCTTGGTACAAGGCCTTGGAAAAATCTTATTTGTAGTCTTGGAACAAGGCCTTGGCTATGCAGTTATGATATTCTGGCATTATGCATTCCATCATTATGAATGTGGTTATTGATATTGCATGAGATTATTCGATTAGTAGAATATCCATGTGAATAAGTAAATGGCATTATTTCATTTTATTTTTTTCCATACTATGTTGAGGTTCAAGTTAAAAAGGCTTTGGTTTTAGTTATACATTGCCTTAAATGTTTATTCTTATTTATGAAAGTTTCCGCTATATTGTTATCTTTACTGGGCATTTGAGATCACCCCTTTTCTATGTTTTATTTTTTCCAGGATTTGAAGAAGTAATTTATGAATGACCTGCAGGGATAGTATGAGGGGATAAGAGTGTGGACTATGGAGACTATATTGGTGTGGTTTTCATTTTATGATATAATGTAAACTTTATTAATGTATGTAGTTATTCCAAGTCTACTAAACTAATTAGAAAAATCGAGACGTGATATTTCTTGTGATCATATAAATGCTATATAATAATGCACCGACTCTGGGTAACTGGGGTCGGGGCGTTACAGTTGGTATCAGAGGAAGTTTAGTACAATCTTTGGAAGCTAGATTTAGAAAAACTATGATTAGAGCATGTATATCTAAGATGGACTTTGAGGATTAGTATAGAAGAACTTCCAAGAATTTTGGTATTGTAGAAATTTTGTGAGTTTTCCGAGAAATACATCCCTGTTTGGATACGAGCAGGTAGAGTCGGCTCTGGCATAGAAGTACCTAGGGGTAAAACTTGAATACACCGCTTTGAGCTAGACTCGAACAGGAACTAGTGCACGACAACCGGCCTTGCTACACTCTTGGTTACGACACTCCCGGGGGATATGCTTAGGATAATTCTCATTTTCTTTACAAACCATTATGAAGTGTTTATGAGTATATACTTCCTCAAAGGAGACATTTTTAGGATTATGGATTATATCCATAAACTATTTAATTTATGTTATGTGTTTTACATGTTTGGGATTAGGTATTTTTATTCATAAACCAATCTAGTGTATGCCATTGTTTAGAAATGGCACCCAGTAGAAGGAATGGGAACTCCAGTAATGCACATGATCCAAAGAGAAAGAAGGATCATATCTATCATGGTCTTAAGCCAGAATTTATAAGAGAAATAGTCTCGCATGTATTATCATCATATGAGGAAAAAATATCATGTGTTGATAAGATATGTAAAGATTTTACTGAGTCCTATGGCTTTGAAGGGAAGCAAGAGATGAAAACAATGGAAGAGTGAAAGATGTATAAAGGGAAGAGGGAAAAAAGAATTTTCTCATATGTAATAACTATGGAATGAAACACCCTGGAACTTGCCTGAAAGGAATGGGAGTTTCTTATAAGTGTGGAGGAAAAGGGAACAAAGTATGTGACTGCAAGGGTATGAAAATGGTTTCTAATGTACAATGCTTCATTTTCAAGGAGTTTGCACACTACGCGAACCTATGTCCCAGTCATCAGACTACGCCGCAAATGATGTTTTTAGAGAAACATCATGTTATGATATTACTACAGATGAAGAGGAATGATTAGAGTTCTTATGTTGATTATGCCATTTGAGTGTTGTATCAAAAATGTACTTGTTATAATAATTATGGAGTATATAAGGATTGTAATGCAGTACTATTTCATTAAGGACTTGAGATTGTGTGGAACAAAGAAAAGTGACTCAATAGAAGGTTAAATTTTTGAAAAATATATGGTTAAGAGAAAGTTAAACCATAATATGGTTCTGATACCGAGGTAGTGATTTTAGAATAATACATGATTTATTTGGATAAATTATATTGGATATTCTTTACTACCTTGAAACTGATTAATGATTTGTATATTCCATCATTGTTGGGGTTTACAACATTTTTGGATTGAAGGAGTATATCTATTATTCATTAAGGAATAAGGGATCATGAATGTAATCAATAAGGTTTTATGTTAATTCAGGATGTTACAGTGTTTTGAAAGAATACATGTTGAAGGTGATCAAATGTTATTACGCAGCAAAAAAGGATCTTCATTGTGTTTACCTTCCTTATAAATTTTGGACTAAAGTATTTTGGATAGTTCTAGCTTGGATTATTCTGGATTGCCATAAAAGGACAACCAGAGGTCGGGCGGAAACCCGTCACGTCCGGCAAGGCCGCGAGACTTGAACCTACAACCGAAGGGCGACAAGGGTGTATCACCTACCACAGACACACGTGATGTCCTGGTTTGAATAATGTCATTTTTCAATGGTTCTGCTAGATGAATTATATGTTCATTTCTTAACCATATACGAATATGATAAATAGGATATTATTTTTAAGTTTTATTATCTTTTAGAGTGAAAGATCAGTTTGTGGTAGAACATAGTTAAAGGTTGAGACTCTACTTGTCAAGTATATATTTTTCCTCTTCTCTTATTCAATGAAGAAATTAATTCTTATACTTTAGTGAAGGGATCTTAAAACAAAAAATGTGTCATCCTAATACCATATGTTTTGCTGAACCGATGGTATTTTAAATCATCATAGATTGATGAATTTAAGGCCCTCAATTTTACACATGTTTGTTATTGATGACCTCAACCACTACCTATAAATATTTACGTTTTTCCTCCAATTATATATCTCTAATTCCCACCAATTTTCTCTGAATAGAGATCATAATTTGTAGGTTACCCTTTCATTTCCCTTTTCCTCTTATTAAGACTAAATTTTATCAACCCAATTTCCGATGTGGGTTTTCCCAAAAAGATATTTTTTATTTTCAACCATTTATTTTTGAAGAACAACTTCAAATTACAAGGACACAGTTTATTGAAGGAGGGGGGAATGTAACACCCCATGATTTCGTAGTGGGTTATTTCTTCAAAATAATTCAATAACTTTCACTACATGCAACACCGAGTTCAAGCGCACCATGACTTACCAAAAAAGATGTTCAAAAGAGGTTATGAATAGTATTAACTAAATTCTAATTTTATATAATCCTTATAATTTTAGAATCCATATTATGAGTTTCATAGACATAATGTAAGAACAAATTCATTTTCAGTATTGCACTTTTACCCATTTTTAATAGTGAACCCTTTTTAAATCCAATATTTTAAACTTTTAAATATTCAATTTGAATAAATAAATTTACTTTTTAGAATTGGGAAATAAAAAATTTACAATGAATCATCCCTTTCTTCCATGGTATGCTTTCCTTTGAATAATACAGTAGCATGTGTTGTACGCAACTTCTAGTTCTAACACACACCACAACAAATCAAACTAGCCATTATGAAGAGTAATACCTACTTTTTGAAATATTATAAATTTTATCTCCCAAAATGGACTTCATTTTTTTATTCGGAGTATTGAATTTATCCTAAGGTGAAATTTTGGAACTTTTCGGATAACATTTATATTTTGATGAATTGTGAAAATTACTAAATTTTAATTACATACAAATTTTTTAATCAAAATAATTTGTATTGATAACGTGTGAATTTGAGTGGTTTTAAAGTATATTTATAATATATTTTGAACATTTAATACAATGTTGGTCACTGTACATAATTTCACAATTAAACCGGACATAAACAAGTGTCAATCTTTTGATAGTTATTATCTCTTAAAAACACGCTATTTGTTTTGAGGATGGGAATTAATTTTTAAATTAATTAATGAAAATGATATGTTTATAATTTGGTAAAATAGACATAATTTTTGAATTAATAATATCAAATATAACTTAGGCCTAATATTTTGTATTTTTCTGGAAACATTCATTTTTTGATGAATAGTGAAACCACTAAGTGGAAGTTAAAAAACTGAATTTTTCATAAAACATAATTTTACTGCTTCTATGAGTGGAATTTTGAAAATTTGAGATATACGTTTAATATTAAGGTGTAAAATGTGGTTCAATTAGATGAAAATAATTTTTTATTCATAGTAACTTTTAACTTTTATTTACCACGGTTAAAAGTAAATAGGGTAATTAAGGGTAAAAATGATATTAATATTACCCCAACACATGTACTAATTATATTGGACAAGTTTATCTCGACCAAAAACAACCTTAGGAATAAAATATTATCATTTAGGTCCACTTGGATTAGATTAGGACATTTATAATTGTTTAATTCAAAGAAGAGTTAAAAGAGTTAAAATCAAAGTATATTTACCAAAAAATGTTAATATAGGGTTACACATAAGATAAATTAGATTATAAATATTCATTATAAATCTAAAAATATTTCATAAATAATTATATTTTATTTATAATTTTTATACATTATATAATTTAATTTATTTATGACACAATGATGATGTAGTAATTACCTTAATAGTGAAAAATAGAAACAATTAATATTATAAATACACAAATAAATATAATTTGACACTTTTTATTAATTAAACTAATATTAAAGGTTAATATGACATGTTATTATTTATTTAATTTACTTTGTTTGAAGTAATCATTCTCTTATGATTTTCACAAAAATCAATTTTCCAAATAGTGTCAAAATTGACAAAAAAGAGATTTTAAAACAAATATTATATTATTAATTGATATCCAATTCCTAAAAATCTAAGGTTCGGCCAAGAGACTTATATCATGATAGGTGTATCATTAATAGACCACTTGGGGGGACTCTTTTATGTATATATTATGTTTATTAACTATATAATATAAAAATGCAAAGTGACATGGTAAGTGTCAAACTAATTAACTATGAGTTAAAACTAAAAGATAAGGTTAATATAATGACCCAAACCTATATAAATTCTATTGATTGAGTGGTTTCCGACCCATACCCACCTTAACCTCTAAATAATCCACTTTTCAGCCATTAGAAACCGAATACGAATTTATTATAAAATAATATTTCTATCTTTTCCAAAGGTTCCCCTCACCCCTCTTATAAATGGGCACTCCCCCTTCTCATTAATTCACACCTTCAAAGACATTTTTCTCGGACAAACCCTACCCAAATACTCTATAAACATCCCTTCACTACAACCTAGAGGCCTTATTTTGATCATAAATCCATCCTATTGAGCCCTTTTGATCAAATCAAAAGGAAGAACCCGAAGAAGAGGTAATGTTTTCACCATCCTTTTTCTAATTCATTTCTTCTTCAACTTCTACTTTCTTGGTTATTCCCAATCTAGAATAATGAATCTAGTATCTCCTATACACTATAATATTATTATAAATATGGTACAACCATATTCAGTATTCTATCCATCCTTTGAATGACATGTCACCGTACGTGCGTACGTACGGCTTACCGTCTCCACGTCGTGGTGTAATTGTTATTCAATATATTATGGTTTGGATGGGTATATTAATGATTTGTAATTCATGTAAATAATAAATATAACATGATAATGATTCTTTATATATGATATACCATCCAATTATATATTATTTTAATATAAAAAAAATTATATTGTCGCCCGTGCGTACGTACGGAATACCGTCTCCACGAACGCGATGAGATTCATTTTCCATCGTATCCATTCAACTATAATTATCATTTGTTGATTTCAAAATAATTTTTACGGACATGATATAACTCTGTATATGAATAAGATACAACCTATCCATGACAAACACGGCTTATGTAATAAAACATATAATAGAAAACGAGTAAGTTAACACCCGAAACAATGATAATTCTAAAATATTATTAACAAAGCAATGATAAAAGATCATATATGATATCATATTAATATATATGATTCTTGTATAATATAATAACAATTATTTCACCATTATACAGGAGTTTAACCTACCCCAACCAAGGAAATGTACAAGGTAAGGGTTGATTTCACAATCTCTTCATTATCCTATGTTGTTTATACATAATTATCTACTGGTACCTCTTTATCATCCACATATATGTTTCTTAAAAATATATTTAAAACATTCTTACTATTTTACAAAATATGGGTCAAAGTCATTTATACCCTTGTTTGACTTTTTAAAAGATGTTTATAAAGAAATCATTCTGTCGTTTTCCAAACAAGGTGCTTTTTAACCTTTTTCACAAAATTAAGGTAAGAATGTTTTTTTAACTCATACGGCGAGTGCGGCTATTTTACGCCGTTATAAAATCTTAGAAGCTTCCCTTACAAGAATATAATAAAATTTTCAATGAAAATTTTTTATTTTATAATTATGTGACTTTTAAATGATTTCAAAAAAAGGGATATTTCTCCCAAATAGTTTTGATTTCATCTATGTCAACATCCGTTGATGGATATTAAACTTATTTGAAGTTGATTTATTATGATACAAAACATCCATATTGTTTTGAATATTTTTTGATTTGTTTGACTGTGGATGTTTTTTTTATACCATTCATGGTTTATGGAGAAAGTATTGACATTTCGTGTCCTAGTTTTAATATGAATGTTTAGGTTATGTTTAAACCTGTTCATATGAAGAATGCATTGGACTTAATATGTGACGGGTGGAGCCCGCTATAGCTCCTCAATGCATCGATAGGTCTCATAAGACAAACTAGTGTTTTGACACAAGGCCTTGTAAAAATCATATTTTTAGTCTTGTCAAGAGGACATCGCTATGTGGTTATGATATTCTGGAATTATGCATTTCATCATTATGAATGAGGTTATTGATATTGCATGTGATTATTCGATTAGTAGAATAGCTTTGTGAATAAGTATATGGAATTATTTCATTTTATTTTTGCCATACTATGTTGAAGTTCAAGTTTAAAAGGATTTTTTTAGTTATACATTGCCTTAAATGTTTATTCATAATTATGAAATTTTCCACTATATTATTATCCTTACTGGGCATTTCAGCTCACCCCTTTTCTATGTTTTATTTTTCCCAGGATGTGAATAAGTAATTTATGAATGACCTACAGGGATAGTGTGAGTGGGTAAGAGTGTGGACTATGGAGACTATGTTGTTTTAGGTTTCATTTTATGATGTAATGTAAATGTTATTAATGTATCTAGTTAATCGAAGGCTACTAAACTAATCGGTCTTTCGAGACTTGATCTTTCTTGTGATCATGCCAATGTTAAGTAATAATGCACCGAATCTGGGTAACTGGGGTCGGGGCATTACATTTGATATATGGATATCATCCAATAACTACCTTTTTTGATATGGTGTAATGGGAACACAATTAATCTTCCCAAATATCGGAATTCCATCCTCACACATGAAATCTTCCACCTTCCCATCATTCACAGAATTAAAATTACTTTTAAAACAGTCATCATCAAAAGAATTAATTTTAATCCTTTCACCATTAATCATATTTTTTAATATCCGTCTTTGATAGATCTTTTTCCATATGATCTCTTTAAATCCTTAATTTGTTTAGAACTCTATTTTCATTTCTTCTCAGACATGTTATACCATATTTTCCTTCTCGAGGTGGTATTGTATTGAACATTGATAATCCTTGCGTTGATTGGGTCATCTCCTTTTACTCATGATGATTTTTTTATTTCATAATATATATTTCAAACTACTGTGATTTCTATATATCTAACATATTTCAATATAGAGATCATGTCTCTATATATTCATAGAAAATATTAAGGATTCTAACTCAATATCATGAGTTAGATGGTCTGGTTCATGAGTTTTTAACTTACCTAAGCATAAGAAATAACTCTATCATTCATCATAAGGATACAAACCAATTCCGTTATTTTTCGTATCACTGTAAATAAAAAACCCACCATTTCCTAATGATAGATTCAATAGAAGATCATTCACTAATCTTATATTCAATTATTTAAAAATTTATTCACATTATTTTGTCCATACAAACATAACCCCTTTACAAGTATGATTTTTTAACATGTTAGATAATTAGGAAAATTTTGAAATGAAACACCAATAGTAACCTTCTAAACAACTGAAAATGCATACCTCGGTTGTGTTCATTGGTGTAGCCCATTCTTGAACTACCTTTTTCATCATAGGATCATCTGAGATTCCATCAATAAATACAAAATTTCCAAGACATGAAACAATTTGAATCCAAAATTCATAATTCCTAAATATCCCATACAACACTTTTCATCTAAAAGTCTCCAAAACAACCCAAAAGATGTTCTCATGATCGTCATGGATTTTAGAATATATCATGATATCATCAATAAATACCATAAAATTATAAAAATATTCCTTCAACACTATGTTCATTAGCTCCATATAAATTAGGATCATTAGTCAGTACTAATGGGATTACTATAAACTCATAATGTCTATAAATGGTTCGGAAAGTTTCAATTATAATATCTTATTTCATCACGCACAATTTATGGTATCCATATTGAAGGTTAATTCTTAAAAAATATTTAGCTTCATGAAGTTGATAAAATAAAAAATAAATGTGAGATAGAGGTCACTTGATAATTGAAAGGTAAACTTTACCAAGATCGGCATTTTAAATGGTTTAAAGATTTATATTTATAAATCATTTTAATCAATGTCGATGTTTTCAATATTATTTTAAGGAATTATTTATATTGAAATTATTTTTTTAAAATGTAGATTCTTTTAAAAATGATTCAAAGAGGTATGGGACACGTTGATTCAAAAATCTATTTTAAATGACTTCCATTATAAATTTTTGTCTATTAAATGATTTCACAAAAAAATGGATATTTCTCTCAATGGGGTTTAATGATTATTTTCAACTATGACAACAACCTTTTTTAATATTATTCTTGATCGAAGTTAATTTATTATAAATAAAATATTCAATATTTTATTGAATGATTTATGATATGTTTGAATGTGAATGTGATATTTTTATAGCATTCATGGTTTATGGTTAACGTGTTGAAAATTCATATACTAGTTTTAATAAGAATGTTTATGTTATGTTTCAACATTTTCATATGAGGAATGAAGTGGACTTAGTAAGTGATGGGTGGAGCCTATTATAGCTCCTCGATGCATCGATAGGTCTCATGAGACATATTATTGTCTTGGGATGAGGCTTTGACAAACAATTTATTTTTATTCCTCGCACGAGGACTTTACTATGTGGTAATTATTTCTATCGTTAGGCATTCCCCCATTATGAAATTTGTAATTATATGTGATTATTTGACAAGTAGAATATCCATTTTCATTTTTATATGGCAATGTTTGATTTATTTTTACCATATTATGTTCATGTTTATGTTTAAAGGGATATTGTTTTTAGTACACATCTCTTCATAATATATTGTAGATTTCGCTAAATTATTTACCCTTACTGAGCATCTGAGCTCTTCCTTTATTAAATTTTATTTTCCCAATATTAAAAGATGTGTTTTATGATTTATGTGTTGGGTTAAGATAAGGGAACAATGGCATTCTCAAATGGTTATTTATGTTGTGTTATATGTTATAAAGTGTAATGTAATATTAATTTATGTAATCTATTTTACAAGACTTCTAAACAAATCAGTCCTTCAGGACTTGACTCCTTGTAATCATGCCAATGTATTAAAATAATGCAGCAGTTTCAAACTTCGGGGTCCGGGTGTTACACTAAGCTTCGTACTAACTTTGTCTCACCACCCCAAACAACATGAATTTATCCAAATTCATGGTGTGTTCTTTGAGACACATGTTGTGTAGATACTTTTTTTTTGGAAATCAGAGTGTCTTCTATTTTCATCCATGTAATATATCTAATAATCATATACTCAAGGCATGCCTAGGTACATTAGCCTAATATAAGTACATTCCAATGTAAATATCGTATACTTCACGTCACACTGTGTAGGGGTTAAGAAAGAACTTATCATGCCCCATCATCCCATGCCTATATCCCTTTCAATGTACATGGATTATACCCCTCTATACATAGATTCTAATGCCACATTATCTTCGGGGTGTGTACTCCCTATAAAAACTAATCCATCGACCAATGTGTACATGGAATTTGATACTATACAGATGATATGTAGTACCACATGGATTCCTAAGAATATACTCCTTATAAAACCCAAGCTAACCGATTGATGTTCACATAGTGTGTGGACTCACTAAATATCATGTGGTCTCTAACTCTATGTGAAAACCCAACATTTCATATATAGGGTACTACCATTATTTTATGGAGGTAAGACCCTTTCCATGGACTTCATTGGACCCTCCCATTCAAGTGCACTAGGGTTCCGCAAGCATTGACCATTTCATCGGCACCTCCTCCACCTTAGGGGCAGGGATGAAATGGAATCATAGTGCCATATATTGATGGATATCCCATCCAATTTTTTCCCTTCACCAACGCAGTATTAATCCTCATTTTGTTAGGTTTGTGCTAGCCCAAAATGTTATTGGATTTTCCATCGGAGCCCATTCGCTTCTGATTTCTTCCACAGGGTTTTTGGACTCTTCTTCCCTGTATAACCTTACATTGGTTGACCGATTTGTATAGAAAAGGCCATTGGTGGATGTTCTAGACAGATTCCTTAACCCTCAATGGGGGATTCATCATCGTGCAATGGTAGGATTTCTTGACTCTCATAAAATAATGATCAATTTTTCATCTTATAAGGATCTTGACCTCTCATCTTCTAGAAACTCATGCTTGGTCAACAACATCCATTTATTTCTTCTTTGGTGGTCCTTTGTTATGAATTTGAATCATGAGCCAGTGTCAACTATTATTTGCATCTGTCTTTCAGGTTTTCTACTCTGCTTCCAAAATCCTTATATATTTTAGATGCTATGAAATCATGTGGTTTGTTTCTTGGTTGCGTATTCTAGGAGCAAAGTGTTATTTCATCCCATTGTTCCCCAAATTTTGTTTAGGTACAAATTTATAAATCTCCTCTGGGTTTCGTTTGGATTGAAATTGAGAGAGAATATATACACAAAAAACTGGTGGTTTATGAGTCGTGGACCCATTACTGTTCCACCTGATACCTCCAAGGTCAATCTATCTCGTAGTGTCTTTGTAGAGGCAATGTTATGCCAGTTCTGAATTCATTTAATGTGGATGAATTTATGGTCAATGATGATTTTAATGGGAAAGAGATTGGAAATTTTCAAGATATCCCTCTATCCGTGGGTGATGATCTACCCATCTGTGATGCAAGGAAGGTTAGTCCCAACTTGAATGTTGGGCATCCATCAATTTTCAAGGGGGTGAGTCTTAGGATTTCTGAATCATAGGTTGAGAATGATTTTTTCTCATTTGAGGTTTTATATAGTTGTTGGCTCATCGTCTAGGAAATTCCAAGGTGGTTCAGGGGAGGACGAGGGGGTGTGTGTGGCACCGAAAAGTTTTCCGTGAAAATTATCTACCTTTGGAGATGTTGTGTGATCCGATTGTAATTATTATGAAGAGGTCATGATATAGTAAGTAGGCAATGATGGATGTCATGATTATGCATAGAAGAGGGTTTTAGTGGAAAAAGAAGCTGGATAGAGACCAGTACACCAGTCATGCCCAATTAGGGACACTGATGTACATGCTATAGGAAAGGACAGAATGCCTCCCTCTCAAGATAGTATCGATAAAGATGGAGTTTTTGATAATGGATCTTCGAATCAATTTGCACTGCTTGGAGAAGGTGAATCTTCCCCTTTCGAATAAGGGATTGGTGAAGAGGATGGTTATGTAGACAATAATCCACCACCTGGTAGGAGGGATGAATTATAGGTGGAAATTGATTACGCCTTCGATTCCTGGTCCCCATAGCCCAATAAAGTAGAGATTGTAAAAGAGTACCTTCGATCCTGTTAAAAGAAATGAAATAACACCCTCTTGGACTCATATTTCATTATTTAGAATATGTAGAGGCTATGGATAAAGAAGTACTACTGAAATTTTCCTATCCCTCTTGTTTCCAGGTCCATAAGAAAAGGTATCCCCCGCTAGCATGTTTGAAAGCATATGCTAACAACCTAAAGAGTATGTGAAGTAGGTTTATTATACATGTGAAACCAGGAGCTGATGTGGAGACTCAAATAAAAGTAGGGGAAATATCTACCACCAGTCTGATGAATGTTAAAAATGAGGAATTGAAGGTGAAAACTCCCAGGATATTCTCATGCACTTGAACTATGAAATTTTTGAGGAGTCTTTCCCCATCAAGATGTCAAATGAGCATGAACATATAATGTTTGAAAGACCGTTGAGAGTTGATTTCAATGAAGAACAATACTTTTGGATTGAAAAACAAAACATGATATTGGTACATGGATTAAATGGGGGAAAATAGGCCTGGAGGAGCATGTGTGTACATGGGACAAGATGGCTTCACACTTCGAGGTTCTCATTAATGAAAATCTGGCAATATTGGTTACCTCCATTGACAGGTGGCTTCTTAAGGTTACGAATTCTAGTTGATTTAATTTGTTCTTGAATGACTCAATTATTTTTTATGAGGTTTGATTATTTTATATATTCCAATCATTATTGATTTCCACTTTTTCCTTAAAAAATGATTTTGAAAAAAAAATTATTTGGAGGTTATATAAGGGACTTCATGGTGTTTTTTATTTGAACTAGACATCTTGTAGTTTGGATTTTTTTCAGAACCCCTGGGACATGAAAGCTCTTATTCTTTCACCTACCCTATCACTAAAACCAACATGATTATTTCCCTGAATTGAAAAATTCAGCTTACCTCACTTACAACATCACTGATAATTATATTTTTGTAATTCAGTCCACTTAGGAAAATAATCCCATCACACTACATTTTTATCATCGCACCAAACCATGTATTATGAGTCTCTGATCAGAAAATTGGTAACATGTTATTTTCAATACATATAAATCATTCCATAAATCCCAATCCCAACCCTACATGTATTATCAATTTTTCCAATGACTGATTCCACAATGATCATATACCAGGTATTGGTTGAATCATTGTCCAAATAGAATATCAATGATTAATGTATGATGAAAGGTGCATGAAAAGAAAAAAACACTACATAATGAACAAACCATAGTCATTGTTTGGTATTAGCTCAATTATTTTCCATTATAATGACAAATGGACAACCTATAAATAAATAATAACAAAATATTATGAATTCCTAACTATAAGAAGATAAAACTCCACATAAAAAACATTATTGACCACTCAATCAATTTTTTAGTATAGTCTATTCACATTCAACATGGGATTAACAAATTATATCTAAACAAACAAAAAACAACCCCAACCTTGAGTTTGGATTGAAATATGGGGAAGAACAATTTCACACTGATATGGTTGGAAATATCTATGAACTTTACTGGAACATGGATCAATTCACCACAATTCATTTTCATTCACCAAAAAATACAACTCCAAATATCCTCTCTTAGCCCCTACGGATATATGGATAACCGAAGAAATTTTCCATAATGAGGATTTTATAGAATAGAATTTGGTTAGGTTGTAAAATGAAATGATTAAATATTTATTTAATTTTTTTAAATTTATTTATTTATTAATCATGCCATGATTTAACTTAATCCAGACACATAATGCTCAAAAGGGCTATGACACCTTTAGGGTAAAACCTGTATTATAAATTTAATCGATGTATCATATTTTCAATTTGAGAATCCATTCATAATTTATTCAATTATTTCTAAAATAACTACACACAAGTGATGTAATATATTTAATATTTTTAAAATACATTTTCAAGGATCTCCCAAACCTGAATCCCACACTAACTGAGTACCCAACATAAAAAATATTTTTTAATATATTCCAAAGTCTTTCGCATAGAAAATTGAGTTGTTATATTTCTAAAAAAATTATATAAGTCATTTGAAACATGAGTAAATTGTTAAATCTAGATCCCATAATGATATTCAAAGACATTATACCTAGGGTGTCTAAGTAATAAATGACATATGAAAATTTTAAAATAAATCATAAAAAACATATCTAAGAAAAATTCCATAAATTTCATGATTAGAAAAAATTAATTCATTGATGTGAGGGGAATATTGAACCCTACTAAAATGGGTTAATTGACCTATTACAATTCATTGTAGGTGTATTAAATAAGTTTAAATTAGAACACTCATTTAAGGTAATTATGATAAATTGATAATGGAAGTTCCACATTTTAAAACACTAATTACACTTAAATCAATTAATTTAACCCATGGAATTTGAACTAATTCATCAATTAAAGTACTATTGGTGGTTTAAATGAATTTATGAATAATGATGTTATTTTTTAAAGAATGAATAGTAAACAATTTCTCCCAAATAAGTTTGTTATTTTGATTTTCTTCTACATATATTCTTATTCATTGAATTAATTTAATAGTAAAACATAAATTGAAACAAAATTGTGTTATAAAGATATATAAACCATTTCATAAATATGGTTGAATGAAAAAATACATATTAAAATTATTATCTAGAAATATATTTCATTGGTTTGAATACATTTTATAGTACTTTTTATTTTTTCTAATGGGGGATAATCTATATATATTTTTGTAATTGAATATTTATCTTGTGGTTGATTGTTCATTATTTAAGATCTCTTAGGACTGTAGTAAAATATTTGTAGGGGAGTGGAATGAGGTGAAATTTCCAAAATTTGGGTCTATAATTCATTTTAAAAACCCAATTAAATTACTGTATAATTTAAAAAAATTAAATTTTCATGTTATCTTATGTTTAAGTTAGTTATTACAATTTATCTTAAATTATGAATTTTAATGAAAAAATATCACTTTGAATATAAAATTATCAGAAGCCCAATATCATTTATCAAAATTTTCTTGGAATTAAATGCTGTAATTTTTTTTATTTGAATTTGTGTGGATATTTATTGAATAATTGTATTCATTTTTTTATTTTGTGATGAATTTTTTAGGCAGGTCATTCCTAGAAACCACATATAACTGTTACGTAGAACAACATGTAGCCCTCACCTCGCTTCACTAGCCCCATAAATTCATGGTAACTAAGGTAGTTATAGCCTTCCCTCTCTGCATAGTCCAACATCCTATATCAATTTGACCAAACACATTACCTTCAAGTTCTCACACCACCTCCAAGTTATTGTAAGTAACAAACTATGAATTTTTTTTACATTTTTTAGTCAAATGACCATTACCATAATAAAACATAGAGAATAATATCATTGATATATTACTCCAAAAACCTACTATAAAGCTTTAATATACAATGGAAGATCATCCAGTCATATAAATGAGTGGTTGAAATAAAACAATTAAGCGAAGTCTTCATCGATCAAAAGGAAACCTAAAAATAATCCATTAGAGAACAGATAAAATATGAGAATATAAAAAGGAAAATATTGAATAAATAAAAGATTTGGGGATAAATTTTATAGTGTTAAAGGATTTTATGCTCAACAAGAAGAAGGGAAACTGACTATGATCATGATTTAGAATGAATGAGATGTTCTACATTACAAATAGAAGAAGACGGACCAATCTAAGAAGAAGGAATCATGATTGAGGAGAATGGATCAATGTACAAGAATATTAGAATTAGTTTAGGTAATTCCATGCTTGGTGGATGTGGTTTCTATAGTTGATTCTATAGATGAGAGATTGGGATACAGTCAAATTAGTTCAAATAGTATCAGCATGGTCGGTCATAAAGTTAGGATAGTTGGTCTCAAAGCCTAATATAGCCATGAAAACCTACTGAATCTTAGTGATGATAATTTTATGTTGATTTGATAATGATGCATTTTCTATTAGTTGATGTCCTATATCCTGGTGTTTTGATTGACGAAGATGAAGGGGATATGAATATCTTCATTGAAATGTCCATAGGTAAAAATAAGACTACACAATAAGTATTGTCATAATGTATACACGAACCAATAAATTTTCCTCCAATTAGAATATCTACAACACCAACATAGGCCTACTAAAATTTTACCACATGCAAGTTGATTTAATACAGACAATAAAATGTCCAAGAATAAGATGGTTTATTTATCGCTAGAAAATTTCTGAAATCCCCTTAAAATACTAATCTCTCTCCCTCAATATAAAATTAGTCTCATACCCACCTTACCATTATAATACCAGATCACCATAGAAGAGCATTATGAAACTGAATTTATGAGAAGAGATTGATATCAAATTAATTTAACAAGTTGTTCTCACTGAATGATAATGCACATATTCCTTAGAGAAAATAAGATCAATTGAATATATAATTTCAATTATAACTCTAAAAACCACACCAACATAACAGAAATTAATGATCAGAAGTGGAATGAACCAAGGTTCCATCATCATTATAATTCAAGCAACATGAATTGTTCTTCAAGAATATACTAAGATCATGAATAGGATGGCTCAAACAAGGCACAGTTATTTTCACATCTTAATTAATAATAAATCACTAGTTTTAATACTAAATATAGTAAAAACATGGACCAATTTTTAATCCCACCATTTTCCCAATCTATACAAACTAGAATTGAACTCCAAGACTGAATGAGTAGAATGTGTATCTTTCCTCCTCGTGTAAGGATTACAAGACTAATTTCAACCCATCCATAGAATATTTAAGCATACCAACTCATGATTCTTCTTGTATACATTTGGAACACGATCGAGGGAGGATACTCTCATCTGGGTAATATTATTTTTTTCAAATATATTGAAAAAATCTTTTGTACATATGGTAAAGGGGGGTAAGTGATACAATTATTCCTCATTCATGGGATGAATATTTTATCTCCTTGTTTTTCTTATAATTAAAAAAAATTATATTATTTTTTAGTGAAGTTATATTGTCTATCATACTTATTCTTTTAATTATTTATGTTTCTCCATTTTTACTATAAGCATAAACTCTAAAAGAAATGAGTATAGAGTATATTCGCAAAACAATCTCAAGGGAGGTCTCACGGTGCTCCTAAATCAATTCTCATTCTTTTCATTGTGAATTTGATTCTACTGATATGGGGTAGAGGATTCTCATAAATATTGTGAATAAAATTCTTACATTTCCAAGGTGATCTCAAAAATCAAATTCTAATCTCAACCAAATAACTTTATATCCTTTCTCTTGGTCAAAATTTCATACAATTGGAGTCATGTGTATTGAGGGGTGAACATTATATAAATAGAAATGGTGAAGGTTCATTGATTATCTATGGTGGTTGAATTTCTTTCACTTGAAACTAGGGAGAATGTTAGAATTAATGTTGAAAGGTTGAGTCAAAATCTGTGTGACCATTGAATTGGGAGAGGGAAAGTTAGTTGTCACTTATTTTTTTGTTCTTTTCATTTAAAATAAGAATTACATTTGTTTAGAAAAAAATGAATTTATTTTTAAAATCAATATATAAGAAACCACAAAATAACACCAAAAAATGAAAGGATAGGTACTTAATAAGAGTATTTTATCCATGGAATGATCTTGAAACAATTATTCTTCACAATTTACAATAGAAAATAGTTCTTGTGGTTTATAAAAAAAAATTACATCCATCAATTTTGTTAAACTATAGTCTTTTGAAATTTCATATTCATATCAAAAATATTATATTATAGTATATAATTTTCATCAATGAATAAAAATTAATTATACATATTCAAGACATCACCATTATGGTCTTGTATTCTCAAGACATTATCTTCTACATATATGTTCATGTAATTCGTCAATTTCTTTCATAATAGTGATTAAGAACCTATTCTCCCATATTATCCTCCCCCCAAATCTATCTATTTATCACGTAATGATCCATGATATGAAACAACCTTATATATAAACATACATCATTAGTTTTCCTCTTATTCTTCTACTATTAGATATTCACAATACCAAATAAATGAATCATTAAGAATTTCTATGATTTAAAATAATTCAATGATCATGAAAACTTCTCTTATATAACATCTATTTAAAACATCATACACATAATCATTCAAAACCTTCATGATCATCGGTTATTTAAATTATATTTGAATTTAATTATCTTAAAGATCATGTGTGGATTTTTATCCTTTGAAATAGAATTACATGGAATATTTGAAGGAAATCCTATAATTAGTTCATATAGTATACAATGCATTTTTCATAAAAAACTCATATATAGACTATTTCTCATTAGTGGAATATTCTTATATATGACCCAACATGTATCTATATTCTTGTTACATGAATCATTTTCCTATGTGGTACAACATGTATACCAATTCACCGTTGTGATGATCCATGTATCGTATTCTATATATTTTGATATTTTCTTCCATGAATATTTAGATATGCAGTAGATGATTTTTCTATGTACATTCTCCTATATAGTAAATCTCGTAGATAGATATGTTGATTCAAATACATGGTTATTCAATCCTACAATTTGGTGAAAAAAATTATCTTCTTCATTATTTTACATTTTTACTTTTTTCAAACATCACCCAATAATGTATTAAACGAATCATGATAACCTATAACATGATATTTTAACATTTGAATAATACTTCACATTTCATCATAATATTTGGATTCCTTCTAATTAATAAACACTAATTTATGTGTGGACAATAAAAGAAAATGTCATAAGCATTCCAAATTCTTTTTCATTTAATTCTTCACGAGTCCAAAAAGAACTAGAAACCTCTTACTATGAATAATCTCCCCCATTATGTTTTGTATCCATGGTACACAAATTAGTGAATCTCTCATAAACAAGATATGGATCACTATCCAAAAATTCTATGTGCATGTGAAAAGTAATTCTATAGTACATAAGAATAATAGGAAAATAATACCATTGTTTCCATAAATTAGGGACCAAAACAATGATTACTATATTATTTATTTACTCAAAAAATGATATCACATCTTCAAAACCAATATAAACTGTAGCCTATAAGAAACAGTATGTGTAACCACATAAAAAATGTTAACACAGTTCACACATGTCACTCAATGTATTCTAACATCACAACATCAATATTTTAAAACACCCTATAAAAACATATCTTATGGAATCTCTGCCAATTGAGGGGTACACAAGAAATATACCATCAATTACTCTTTGATCAAACTTCCCAAACTTTCCACCTTCTCCTTCGATAATGCAGGGACCTCCGAATATTCTTAAGTTTATTAAACATTGGGTATTATCATAATAAATCAAATTTATAGGCGTTTATAATTTTTTTCTATAGAATTTTTAATTTTTTAATGTGGTCTATTTCAGTAGTAGCTTGTGCCCAAAATAATAGAGAAGTTTCATGTTCGTTTAACATTGTTCCAGCCTTCTCAGCCAAATTTCTATTCTTCATTTTAGTAAAAAAAATTGTTTTGTGGTGTTTATAGTGTACTAAACTCATTATGAATACTATTTTTCTTAAGATAATCTTTAAAATTTACATTTTTTATTCAAAATAATAATATTTTTTGGTCTCCTTTATAGAATATCTGCACAAATTTTAATACATTCTCTTAAAACATTAGAACAACTCAAGAGACTTTGATTTATATTTTAAAAAAATTTAATATATAATAAAAATGATATCATAAATAAATGTAATAAATTAAATATCTCTATATTTTTATTTCATTCTCATGAAAAATCAAATATTCGATTAAATATTCATCATAGAGTGATACATACATATCTATAACTTCTTATGTATATAATTAGAAAATTTCATTTACTATCATATGGAACAATAAAAATATATGATTATTATCATAGTAAGTAAATAATGGAAAAGTTCCTCTATATTTTATATTTCTGTATTTCTCTAGAATATATATCTAAAACGTTTTTTATATAATTGGGTTTCTTCCTTCGTACTCATAGAACTATAATAATATAAAAATACAACCTGGAAGTGTTTTCCCTTGGTTCAGTATATTCTTATCACATCATCCACATATTAATGAATTTTAATAATAAATAAATATCTTCTAAAGATATGTGTCTTTCCTTTATAGAAAATCTATGAAACACATCAACAGAATATGTTTCAGTCCCTCAAAAAATAATGAACTTTGATATTTGAACTTTTCTTTCCAAATGATATCAGATAAAATAACTTTAATTATGAGAGACTACACATTTCCAAAAAACAATTTCCCATTCATCGCAGTCTATAAAATTATTTAGTGTCTTCAAATATCTTTTCTTCTCATAATATTACCATTATCCAATATCCAAGGTTATTCTCACGTTTTGAACTTGAGAGAAGTTTCAAAAACTACAAAATTTTCATTACTTTTACCTAATTCATTGGATGATTTTGAGATTTATAGATAAATATATTTTGTGATGGCACCATAAAAATAATACATTCACAAGGATGACTACTATGATCACATCTTTTTCATATTAATTACACTATTGGAAATATATTTTAAGTCTTCAAAAAATACTTTTTATGTTTTCGTTGAGTATGTTTTTAGTGGGTGGACACCCCCTAAAAATCTACTTAGAATGACATATTGATTCATTGTTGTTTTTATCGTTAAAACATGATATATTTTATTAAATAAAAATACTACATAATTTCATAGAATCTTCAAAAGGTATATCAACCTTTTAAAACATCATGTTCATCAGAAATGTGAACCAGTCTTCCACTTACATTTTGACCATAAATATCAGATCATTTTTGTGAACCAAAATTTTTGTTGACCCACAAAATAATATTATTAATATTATAATTATTCTCCTCTTTAATGGAGTCCCAAATTGTAGGATCTTTTTCATAAATATTTTAATTCACAAAAAATAGTAAATTCTAGAATTTTGTTATTTTAAAAGAAAACAGTGTCCCTTTGGATTGATTTTCCATCTCATGGTTCTTATCAATCATCTCCATAATTACCCATAATTTTAGAAATAAAATTAAATTGTGAATTAATAGATTCCTTATTATGTAATATAATTATTTAAAACACATGAAATATATTTCATTTATAATTTTGGACCATTATAAAATATAGCCATAAATTTCTAATCATATTAAAATACCATTATTAATTTTAAACATTGATAATATACCCATTATATAGTGACCATTATTATTATTATATATTTATAGTAATGATAATAACTAAATAACACAAAATTAATAAGTCATGGTCTCTTACTATTAGATTATACCCTATGAATTTTGTTTTTCCGAGCTTATTAGAGAGATGGAATCATTGGGTTTTTTTCATTGATTAAGCCCATGTTGAGACCCAACAACTGAAAAATGATTGAAATCATTAATTAGAAGTGTTTATAACATATATAGATCACATACAACAACATGTTCATAAAACCACTCTAATAAATTACCTCCATCACACACAACCTTAGCTCATACACTAGTGTAATATGGGTCAATAAATCTGGACCCAAGTAGTATGTATTTGTATGTATTATTTTTATAAAATAGTGATTATATTTAACCCTTTTATATATTAAATTATATATATATATATATTATTATATATTGAGTCTCATAAAATTATATTTTCATACAATGAAACCCATACTGTATTTTTGGGATATATATATCATTAATTAATAGACTCGTTATGGTAATTTGAATATTTTACGAAAAAACATATTTTCATAAATTATTTATATTAAATAGAATTTATTTAAATAAAAATTATATTATAATTTAATGGAGTCCCATATAATTTTTATAAGGTTAATAATGTTGTTTATGTTGGGAAAACATGAATTCTTCAATAAAATAATGTTTTTTATTTAAACCCTAAAATTATAATAATTGTAAAATTAATTTGGTAAAAAATATATTATTTTTGATATCTGAATTTCTAAATTATCAAATAATGAATTTCTCATTATTTTCTCATACAGTCAAATTTTTTTATTCAAATTTAATATGGTATAAATATAAAGTATTTATTATGACATCATAATAGCCTAGAGTGATGTCATATACAGAAAAAAATGAATCCATGAGAAAGAAAAAATTTCCCATTTAAAATAATTTGTTTTTGATGTTATTTAATTAATTTTATACACCTAAAAGGAATCCTCCAAAACATATTTTATATTTTATGGCTATAAAAATAATTCTTTGTGAAAAAGACTCACTTCCATCCCATGAATGGTATTAAATAAAGGATTCTGGGTCTTAACCTAATAAAATATTTCAAAACCAATCATCTTTGGTATAAACCATGGAAATGATTTTTATTATTATTTTATTACTTATAGTCCAAAAAATATGTTTAGACATTAATAAAGAATTCTATACTGTTTTTCTATATATACCCACCCATGGAAGGGGATTATCTTCATCCACCACTTTATTAAATTATTTTATTTGTATTATGCCTTTAAATTTCTATTTTTTCATATTGATATACTTTTTACACATCAGGTTATAATCATTATGATTCCAAAGTATTGAAAAACTACCATTCACTCTCATTAATCCCTTCAATGAATAGTTATATACACCTATTATGTAGTCAAAATTATCTTCTAATTTACCGTGCTAGACTTTTTTATTTTGAAAATCCATCCTCATTTACACCTAAGATAATTCACATATATGTATTAATACTTAATTTTTGTGGTTCTTCCATGAATTTATCCAACACTCCTTAATCGGGGAAATAGAATTGATTAAATTTTGTCCTATAATGTATGATTTTTGTTAAAGAAAAATTCATGTATGTTATATTAATGTCACTGGTGGGCCTAGAGTTATATAGAACTCTAATTCAATGGGTAATGTTTTTTTCTTGTGAGAATACATGTATAGTGCACTAGAATTTAGCCCAAGAACATTATTTTTTTGATTTTTTGGAGACTATATTTAAATTATGCTTGTGATGTAAAGTTTCATATTCTTTCTACATTCATATGATTACTTTATATTGGAATATTATACCATGATTTTATGTTCATTATTATTTTTCTCAACTTTATATATCATCATGCTGGGTATCTTAAATAAAATGTACTAATTTACACCATTATATACTTTGATTATTATCTTGTAGGGATTTATAGCTCACCCTATCTTTATATACGACTCCATGTTATGTCATGCAGTATTACATGATCAATGGAATTTAAGGGAATTCTATTGATTTTTTAAATATTGTAATTTAATCCCTATTTTATGTCATTATAATATGTATCTAATTTATAATACACTAGGTGTAACATCTCGAGTTTCTACGGACCTTTTTTCTCTTAAATGTATTAATTTTCATTCATGTTTTTTATCACTAATTAAAACATTCCTATTACATGACACTGACTTGTCTTGTGCTAGAAGTAACACTAACTTGGCATACATCACACACAACATCGAGTTTCTATGAAACATCATTTGTTTATTATAATTATTTAAATGATATAATTATAACCTAGTAGTTAAACTTATTAATATGAATAGTAATAACTACTTTTCAAATATTTATTTTAATTATTTTATTCAAATAGAACATATTTATAATAAAAATATAATTTTTGGTAAAGTATTTATCTGATAAGAAATGCTATTTTCTCAAATGAACTGATTTTCATGTCCTTTAGTGAAAAATAATAAAATTAATTTCAAACCATTTTTGAAACATAATTTGATAAAATAAAATTAATTTTTAAATTTATTATGTCAAAATTATCTTCGGGTGAATTTTTATTATTTTTGTAAGGAAGATCATTATTTGGTTGAATTTTTAAAATTACTAAATTTTAATTGAAAACTATTTTTTCAATAAATATATTTATAAGGTTAAATTATATTATATATTTTTTTCAAAATTTAATTATAAAATGTTTTTATCAATTAATTCAATTTAGTTCTTTTGAATCATTTTCACTTTGAAATTAGGTATAAAAACATAGAAAACATCTCTAAAAACCTGCATTGTCGTCCCATCTAGGGGGAAAAAAATCAATTAACTTCTACCCCATAATTTATTGTAATTTAGAAAAATAGATTTCATAATTTTAATAATAATAATTTCAAATTTAAAATAAGTTCAACTTTGTTTTTGACCAAATATATCAGTGATTGTAATTTAAATTAATTAAACCATTTATGGTAAAAAAATATTAATAAGGGACTAAACCATATTCTTAAGAGCACAAATGATCTAGAAACTTTTCCAAGAGATATATTATGAACATATTTAGACCCTATCCACCATTTTTGATAATTGGGTCTATTATGGGACCAACATTCCATGGTAAAAATGTTGGTGGAATTCCCCTTCCCCAAATTAACAAGAGTTCCACTACTCCTCCACTACAAAAATAACCCATATCCTCTCACTTTCTCGCACCTCCCAATAAACATTTTCAAGAACAATATATAAAATAATATATCTTAAAATCTCTCACATCATCCTAGATGCTTCTCCATTGACATACATCCATCCTTTAAATCCTTTTTCTACAAACAACGAGTTACCCAACAAAGAGGTGACATCTTTTATTAAGATCTTCAGTTTTATTAACATTCTCCACCCATGAAGTCCACTTATTCTAGTATTGTAAAAAACTCCAGTATCATAAATATACATAGTTTTTTTATTATAATGTTTTAACCTAATCTTAAAAAAACATCCATCTAATGGGTATAAATTATATTATTTATGTGTTGACGAACTAATGCAACACAAAACGATGATTATTCGTTCTTCCATTACCATCTATCATGGTGGGAATTCTGATGAAAACTCTATTTATATATAGTATATAATATATTTATATTATATTTATTCTTATTTAATTTTTTTATAATTCATTCATTTATACTTTCCATCTTGTTCAAATATGAAAATATCATTTGTCGATTTGTGAGCAACTGCCTCCTCAAAGTGATGTCATTCGGTCACACGCTACATAAAATGTATTAAGGACGTGTTTAGTGAAATTATATGATTAATATGATTTATTAATGATATTTTAGTATATATATCTATATAAATATATATATATATATATATATGTTTGTGTGTGTGTGTCATTTACATTCTTTATTTCAAAATGACAATAAAACAGAAACAACATGCTTGCATACGTATGGCCTACCATCTCCATGAATAGCGTATTAACTTTCATACTTATATTTATATATGTATTATTATAATAAAAATATAATAAACAGACATTATATTTATATCATTTTTTACATTCTATAAATCATGATAAAATCATAACGATCGAATATTTAATAAGTTGAGACATATTTGAAAAACAAAGCAGATATTACCTAAAGTGAAACATTAACATAGGAATGTTAACAAGTGGTTAATATAAATTCATAATAAAAACATATATGCTATTAGATAAAATAATATTAATCTTTTTAATATTTTTAGTAAACATATATTTATTATATTTTATTCATTTATGTGTTTTATGAGATTCAATACACAAGGTAAGATAATTGCATCTCAGATATTATTTTTGTGAGATACATGCCTTATTAACCACTCACTTATTTTTTGTTGTGTATATACTAAACATGAATTTATTCGATGTATTTTATTCATAAATTTATGGGTATTTACATGTCCATTTTTTGAATCTTTCTTTCATTAAGTTTAAGATTCAAAAGATACTAAATTAGTAATGTAATTTTGTCTCAAATTTCATTCTTTGAGACACATGTTGTGTTATTAAACAATATTTTAATATAAAGTGTATATATTATCTAAAATATGTTATATTATTGATATATATATTTCCTTATTATTTCAAAAATAACTTAATTTAATTTTCCTGTATTGATAGTGTGATCCCAAGTTACAATGTGGTAAGAGTTTATTGAAACAATTTCATTGCTTATCGAGGTTGTTTATGGTTATGCCTCTATTAACGAAATATTATGATCCATCACCTAAGAATAATCATGAGTTTTCTTCTCATATATTTATTAATGTTATTTCCATGTATTATTACAATTTTTTCAATCTTTGGTAGTTAATATAAATATGAAAAAAAAATTACGAAAAATTTTACTTCATATCTCTCTTCAGTAAGAAATCTGTTTTATTTTAAAATCCATGTTTTAAAAAAAATCAAATGATTTTTTATTATTATTTTAAATAAAATTATTTTAAAATTATTTTATCATTTTCAATGCCTCTTTTATATGTTTTTAAAGATATTTTCAAATAAAAAGTTATTTAAATATGTCTTTTGTTTTAAAAAAATTATTTTACAAAGAAGAAAGGATATATTCTGTAAGATATGTTATTAAAACATCATTAATAATTATTTACAATATAATATGAAAAATGTTTGTGTTAATAATTCTGTAAAGACCAGTAATTTCCATGGAATTTTTTTTTCTTAAATACATGGGAATTTTACGAGTATGTGAAAACTAACGATGCATGGGCTTGAGGCCAGGTGTCTCGAGAATCAATTTCTGATGTTTTTTTCGGGTACGTTCGTTAAAAGTACGAGCGGGTTTTTATAAATTTTTAACTGGTTCACGGAATTGAAACTTGATGGCACCGTTGAATGCACAGTTCCAGTATTCCCTTATGAAGACTTTCACCTCGATGGAATTTATTCGAGAATGAACGTTAGTTTTTTGGTTTTATGTGGGGTTGACAGTTTTGACATCTATTCCTAGATCCTCTATGGGTTCGACAGAATAACTATTCCAGGATCCTGTGTGGGTTTGAAATTTCTAATTTATATTCCTGAATCATGTGTGGGTTCGATAGAATATATGATTCAGTGGATATATCTAATCATCTCTAATCCTCTACATGAGTTGTATACCTGTGTGAGATGAGTCAGTAACATTGTGTTTTCTTCAGGATTGAGATGGATTACTTGATAACTTAGGTATATGTATGGTCATATACCTAAGTGGGGTTATATGTTGATTTCATAATATGTTGCTTATCCTTTTTTGGATTTTGTGAGACCTTGAGGGTCTCGGGGTCACTACTGAGTATCATTATACTCACCCCTCCACGGGTTATTCCCACACCGCATTGTGTTGGATGCAGACGACGGACATCGCTGCCTGAGGCTAAGTGTACGAGGACTGTACAGTACCCAATGGTGGACCTCACGACGAGTCGGTACCGGGATGAGACTAACGGGCGTGGAGTGTATAGGAGGCTATATGTACCTACCCTTCAAGTCGGATCTGTGGTGGATGATCTAGGAGATACTTTTCACCTTTCAGCTATTTTTGTCCATTCCAGTTGTACTTGTACTTTCAGTTGGGCTTGTATTTCCAGCCACATTACTTTTAAACACTCTCTTGTTATAAAGATTTAATTAGTGTTTTTTATCCAGCTTAGTACTCTGTTGTGAGTGGTTTCAGTTATAAAGGCAATACCTTCCCATTTTATGGATTTATGCCTTTGGTGCTAGTCACCAGCCTCTGGGCTATGGAAGGCGGGCATGGGGTAGTCCCGGCAAGGGCCTCGGGGGACGGGTCGTGTCACATTCCTTTATGGGGAAATTATTTAGTGTTTTTATTCATACTCATTCCCTAAATGGTTTAAGTTTTGATGGAATGCTGTATGTAAACCCCATTTATATTAAATGGTTTATATGATTTTGAAACCAACATATTTTAATGTGTTATGATTTTGATGAAATGATTATGAAACATGAATATTTCTCCAAAGTTTATGATATGATTACATTTTTGAGATACCCATTTAATTTCATGGGTTGTGATATGATAATTTCTTGTTTTTTGTTTCATGTACGTATGTTTCAATTATGAGATGGGTTCCACCTATATCTCCTTCAGATGTGTTGGGTAAATATTTATATCTTATGAGATAGACTAAACTTTTCTTGGGAGTGATCTTTGACTACTAATATAGATATGGGAGTGAAACTTTACTTCCATGATGGTTGGGGGAGTGAACTCGTACTACTAATATGGTCATGGGAGTGAACCATGACTACCAATATTTTATGTGAATTTAACCACTGCTACCAATATATCTTTGTAGGTTTTTCCTTGACTACTATACAATTTTTTATTTGTTATTGTGCCTTCTAAAATTCATTGATTCAATCCCATGTTATGGTATCATAGATTATGTTCTTTATTTCATTATGACTAATGTCTTATGAAATACTAATATTTATTCCATTATTCATGTATATGATATTTGATATGTAGGGTAAGATCTTATATTTTTTTCCTTATGTTATCTTACCTGTATTCTCATGCTTTTTCTTATATGTCTCCCCTGTTAACCCCTACTGAGAATATGTTCTCACCCCATATAATATTTCATTCCCCATGTTACGAATATGTGAATTAAGTGCATAAAAATGGTTCTAGTTTTGAATAACCTAGTGTGAGATAATATAGATCACTTATGTACCATTTTTTATGTTTCCATGTTTCCAAAGTCACTAGAATAATTTCTTTTATATGTGCCTCTATGTATTATGTATTATGTATTTCTCAAAAGTTATGTGTTGAAAATATATGAAATGAGAGGGTCGCTATATTTGGTTTCAGAAAAAAGGTTTAGCTATCCTATTGAATCTATGTAGATAAAACCATTGTGAGAACACTAAGGGAATGCATCATGATATGTTTATGAATAAGTTCAATTACAAGAAAAAGTTTTAGATTTTTGGTAGATTATATAGTGGTTGGTTTTCAATCAATACATCCATGTCTAGATACTATAGTTGGATGTGGATCTTGAATAGATGTACCTACGGATAACAACTCTGACAAGGTTTATTAGGTTTGACTCAGCATAATAGGGAACATAACAACATACCTTACTGCACACCTATTTTGACACTGCATGGGGTAATTATTTTGAAATGCTCAACCTCTTCTTGAAAAATCATGAAGGATTTAAATATAATTTCGCTACGAATAACCTCAAATAAACCTAACGTATTATATATTAATGGGTGTGTCATAATTTTGACATCCAATAAAGGGTTTTCCATTATTATGTGGTTCTCTACTATTATAATTTTTCTTTCCATATTTTTTTAATTAATAGTTAGATACTAAAGATACTACATTAATGGTTATTGTGTTAGAAAATTAAATGATTATGGTCCTAAGAAACTATATTTATGGGAGATAGAATGAAATATCTTATTTTTATTCTCACACATATTTTTCAATCTTTGAATCATGGTGGCTCCCAAATGAGAAAATGAAGGAACAACGTTCTATTGAGTCTTTCATGATAAAATGTCTACAATCATTCAAATGATCATTTAATCCACTTGTTACTAAACAATGAATCGGTTCTTCTAAAAAGATATACTCAGTTATTGAGTTTTCAGAGCATGGGAATCTAATTATGGCTATTTATCAGTTAAAAGGAAAAGATTACAATTGGTGGATACTAATCAGTAACAAGAGGTAGCAAGATGAAATTGAATCCATGGATTGGGACGAGTTTAAGAATATATTTTTCAATAATTAAATTCCTCATATTCTTACTAACACGATTGTGAAATATTTCATTTATTTGAATTAAAGGGATTATAAATATTTTGGTACCAATGAGCATAATTTTTCAATAATTAAAAGGTATGCTTTAGGAATTTTTATCCGCCGCAAAAGTACTGTTGATAGGTTCATTAGTGGATTATATAAAATTCATAGAAGGGGTTTTTCTATAAGACATTAGTAGCTATTCATAAATTTTTCATTTTTTAATCATGTTTATAATGGAGGTTGGAGTCACTTAGCAATATAAAGGTTATGAAACGAAAAATTAAGATGGAGTTTAATGAAAAATATAAAAAACATGAAATGAAGAAGATAATATTTCCTTTATTCTCTAAGTGTGCGAAAAAGAAACAAGAAAACTGACTTATGAGGTACATCAACTATTTTAAATGTGATAGGTAATTAAATAGAGAATTTTATTTTAAAATTGATTGGAAGAAGTAAAAAAATGGTAATAATAAAGAAAAACATACATATAATTAACATCACATGCTTCAGTGATAAAAGTGGTAAGATATTGGAATTTATGCTAACTAGTATCCAAACCTAAGAGTTGGTGATGGCGATTGAAGTTAGAAAACTCTTAATCTGATGGACAAGGGGAAATCTTATGGAATTTCTATCTTTGAGAAGTGATGAGATAACGATGTGGTGAAAGGTACACTTACCATCCACTATTGAACTATTAATGTCGTATATAATTCTGAATCAACACACTCTTTCATATCTAAATAATTTGATAAGGGTTTAAAAAATCCACCCAAATGATTATATGTGAAATTGGAAGTTAAACTTCATAATAGTATGATTCTTTCATCCCATGTATTTGATTTCTCATGAGATTACATTTGTGGGAATGTGATCCCAACAAATCTTGTCATTATTCATTTGGTTGAATTAGATGTCAACATAGGCATGTATTGTATTTCCCAATATAAATCAAACATCAATTGTCGAGGAGGGGAAGTTATATTCTATATTTCAAACCCTTCAATAATCATCCATCAATGTGACAGTAAGTATGAACTTTTTATCGACATTACATCCAATATATGGGTCTTAATTTTCATTTAAATGGGTATTTTATCTCAAATGGTTGGAATGAAAATTGAAGTCAATAATATGCCAATTGTTCTAGACTTTTTGGATGCCTTTATAGAATAGTTTCCTAGACATCCACCAAGGTGTGAATAATATTTCTCAATAGAATTCATACCTACTTCCATACAAATTTCAAACACTCCCTATAGAATATCACTGATTGAGTTGCTGGATTTAAAAAAGAAACTCCATGAAAACCTTGATAAGGGATTCATTCATCTAGGTGTGTTGCCATAGGGTGTAACTGATCATTTCTTAAAAATATATATGGATAAATGAAAATAAAAATTTATTATCAAAATTCTAACAAGATCAATATTATAAACTAGTGTCCTCCTCCCAATATTGATGACTTCCTTGATCAGCTGTGTAGTGCACAATAACATCCAAGATTTTTATTAATTATGGATATCATAAATATAGTTTAATGAAAGTGGAAATACCTAAGATGGTATTTTATACATGTTATTGAGACTATAAATATATTGTAATTCTTTTTGGTTTTACTAATTCCCCTACTATCTTCGCGGATTTAATCAATACTGTATTTAGAGGTTACCTTAACTTTTTTTTTGTAGTATTTATAGATTACATTATTATCTATTAAAAGAGAAAGTAAAATTATGAAAACAACATGATAATTGTAAAAAATACCCAATGGAGTGAAAAAATGTATTAAAATTTTACAATGTGTGACTTTTGGATGAAAAATGATTCCTTTTTTGTGATATTTTCACAAGAGAGTGTATTTTGTTAGATCCATCAAAGATGGATGCAATTGAATGTTGTCGTATACTATTCACGGTGACTGATATATGTATTTCTATGGGTTTAGATGGATATTATTAGTGTTTTTTGGAAACTTTATCACCACTATATAATCCTTTGATATAGTTAATTGGAATGGGTGTTATCTTACTCTAGAAAGATGAAGGTTATAAATATCAAGGAAATGAAAAGAATGTGGGTTAGTACACATGTGCTTACATTATTATGTAGTAGATAAGATGTTTTTAATCATTGGTGATTCATCCAATAATGTATTGGGTTGTCTTATTATTCATAATAACATGGTTATCTCTTATGCCTAGTGGTAATTGAAAATTCATGAGAATGATTACCCAACTCTTTATTTGGAGTCAGTCATGGTACATTAATAATTAAATATAAGGAGGAATTATATTTATAGAGAAAAGTGTGATTTATATATAGATCATAAAATTATGATATATATATATTCACACAGTAATATTTGAACATGTTCCAGAGAAAATGGTCAGATTTGATAAAGGATTACAAATACTCAATACATTACAACCCTGGGAAAGCAAACTAGGTGGCTGATTCATTTGGTTTAATGGATCCTGCTATAATATCCAATATAAAGTTAAAAAATTATCAAATATTTCTATATTAACAAAGTATGAATCTAGAAATCATGAAAGAAGGGGAAAATATTATCTTATCAAATTAATGTTAAACCCTCTATACAAGTAATGATTAATGAGGTGCAGAAGGAATAAATATGTTATAGATTTTGTATCTTAATTGTTAGTATTCTAGGAATTTAAGGAAGAAAGAAAAAAATACTAAATTCATTTTTCATCTATTACCTATACCATAATGGAAATGGGAGAAAATCACTATGGATTTTGTTGTTGGACTTTTAAATATCCCTAATGTGTTTAATGCTATATGGGTAGAATTCAATCTTCTTACTAAGTTGGCACACTTCATACCCATCAGATAAGAATTATATGTTGATCGTCATTATAGGATATACATTATGGAAGTGGTATGGATTCATGGAGTACCACATTCCAATATATCATGTCAAGATCTAAGGTTTACCTCAATGTTTTGGAGATGTCTTCAGCAAGAACTTGATACATAAATGAGTTTCAATACTTCTTATCATACTGAGAAATATGGTCACATTGAATGAACTATTCAAATCCTATACAAAATGTATAGAACATGTTCTCTAGATTTCAAATGTGGTTGGGAACAACACCTTCCTATAGTTATGTTTTCGTACAATAATAGCTTTCACTAAATAATTCAGGTGGAACCTCAGAAATCCCTCTATGGGGAGAGATGTAGAGCTCCAATGTGTTGGGACGAACTTGGATAAATAAAGCTATAAAGACTTGGTATCACTAAAGAAATGGAATAGAATGGTAAATCCTTTTAGAAGTATATCAAGGCCACTTAAAGTTGACAAAAACAGTATGTACTCTACATAAAAATGGACTATACCAATAGATATTTATTGACAGATAATATATCTATTGATAAAAATGAGTAATTCCAATAGATATTATGTTTTATTGGTATTGATTTTATGTACCAACACTTGTTTTATCGACAGTTATATCTTTTTATTTTGATCATTTAATACCAAAAAATATTTTACCAACAATTACATTATTGCTTTATTATGACAATAATAACATTTGTGATATAAGTATATTATTTTTAGTAAATGTTATAAATTATAAGTATTTTAATAAAATATTATAATCATCTGTTTTCATCAAAAAATTATATGTTTCTGATATAATATATATATATATATCTGATATAAAACCGATGATAGATGATTATAATTTTTGAAAACACGAATAAGATCGAATATACACTAGTAAAAACTACAAATAGAAAGTCACTTATATATAATTTCATTATATATATATGATATAATTTTTAATTCAAAATATATATAATTTTTTTCCTATTATATATAAATTATATATATATTTATTATATATCATGATATTTTTTTTAAATTATAAAAATAAAATGAATCTTCTAGTAAATAAAATGTATTTTTATTATTAATTTTGTTACTTTAATTTTGTATCTTTACTTTTCCTCCCCCTTCATTTACCCACATCATCCCCTATCGCGCAACCCATCCAGGAAGATCCCAAACCACACATCTCCCTCCACTTCTGGCCATGGCCATCTTTCTGCCCAATTCCTCTTGTGGTCTCCCCAAGTTATAATTTCTTCTCCTCTTCTCTATTATTCTCTTTTTATTTTTCTTTTCGTTATCTTCCTTGCGGTGCATGTCACCCATCCAAACCCTAACCCAATTTGGGTGTTTTATTTGTAGATTCTTGAAGGTTACTATTTGTGAGACTCGACTGAGGTCTGTTTAAGCCCTGTTTATTGACTGTGTTTTAGGGTAGTGCATAATCTGTTAATGGGTAGTGAAAAATATGTTATTTTTAGTGTAGTACATATTTTTTTTGTTTTAGATGTTTTTTTGAAGAAGTTTTAGTAGTTTTTGGGTTGTTTGTAATCTGTTTTAGGGTTGTTCATAATCTATTTGTTTTATTGAGTTTTATCCCTATTTTTTGATTTTTTTATTGCTTCTGAACTTATCTAGCTGGGAAGTGTCAAAATCCAGGTCTTGTACCATTGTATAGCTGGCACTCCCATCATGTATGCTAGTATCAAACTACCTCCCATTGAACCATTGACCTCCATGAACTTCTAAATCTTTTGAATCCATTAACTTCACCATGACAACACCATGTTGATGATTCTCACAAACCTTGATGGTGTCAACTGGACCAAGCTTCAGTCATTCCTATTTAGCGTTAGCTTCAAATTCATAATTCATATTCACATCAGATCTCATTTCAGCAGTAGTAAGCATTTTCAGAAGGATAACAGTAGTAGGAATCGATAGATGGAAATCATCACAACTACCACATCTAAGCATCTGCTATTCAACTAGGTTTATTTTTCTCTCTTGTCCACTTGTTCGATACGAATTCCTCACCTTTTTTCACAAATCTGGCTTGGGTCTTCGACATGGGGGTATTTCAACCTAGTCGCAGATGTGTGCCATCGGAGATCTCTATAGCCCAAGGAGCTGAAGGATTGTTCAAATATATAACAATTGAATCATAATTTTTTTTCATGTTTTCTTATCAACATAGATCCACTTGGGGAGTTATTGGTTTGGGGCCCTCCTTTATTATTCCGCACATGGAAAACTCCTACACAACCTCATCAAAAGTAACATCATCTGGAAATCCATTAACATAAACATGTGTGTTTTGTAATAACTCGAACCAGAAATTAGGATACAATAAGTTTATATTAATATTTATACAATTTGAAATTTTCCATCAATACTATATTTGTAACTCTATACTTAATGCCTATGGTTTTTCATTGCATATGTTTTTTCATTGCATATGGTTGTTCATATATTGAATTAGGTTTCATTCTCAATTGAAAGTAATATTATTATAAATAGTAATCACCTTTACTAGATTATGGGATTTAATGTAGTGTTTCTAGAATATAGAATTTTGATTTATGTGTCACTCTTAATTGAAATTATTGTTACTCTAAATGGTTTGTGGTAATGGGATAGAAAATATTCATGTTATTTTTATATCATGTGTTGCTATTTTTAGTTGTTGTGGTCACATTTAATTTTTTTCCCTTCTAGTAATTATTATGATGTGCTCAACAATTATTTTGACATGCCATTGGTTGGTCACTGGATGGATGTGGTCATTGGTTTGTCACTGGATGGATAAACTTCTGGTTATTGTGGTCTCTTATTAGATATTCTTATGTTGGCTATTTCCACTGGTTTGAAGGGATCATATATCGATAGACAGATAGAAGACACAAAATAAAAATCAATTTGGAGAAATTTTATGCATATGAACATCAGGAATCTAGTGGTTGGGGGAGGTGAGAAGCTCTAGGAATGTCCTTGAACAGATTCAGTTGTAAAAAAATTAAAGAGGTTTTGTCAGTTGAATTGCACAAGCCAGTTAAACCACTAATTAAAATCATTGGAAGACGTTATGAACTATGATCAAGCGAATAATCTTAGAGGTTCTTGTTTTCAATGATTATATAATCCTATTGTTGTATTGGAAGATATTTTTATAGAATGCTTCATAATTTTTATATCATTAATTTAAATGAAAACTATTTTCTAGTTTTTGTGATTGTGTGATCAGAAGTTTCTCATGATGGTGCAAGTCTAAAGTGGACAGGTGCTTCTTGTGATCAAAGTTGGGACATGTGCCACTTCAAACATAGAAGGGTGGTCTACTGCAATCAAAGGGATGATGGGGAGTTTTTCCATGTTCATATCCACTACTGTAGAAACCTTATACTGGATGTGCGGATCCAAAAATCTAGTAGAATGATATTATCCACCATTGTTTGAAAATTGGGCTCAGATTTCTATCTGAAATCCTTTAGATGGGAGTGTTAGAAACATCAACAAGGGTATACTTCTTTGAATTCAATTCCAAATTTACCATCAATATGAGAAGAATAAATTTCTTGACATAGTAAAAATTGATGGTTTTATGAAACATATTTTCAATGTGCACGGTGATAATAATACAGGAATGATGATGTTTTTACTTGTGTTTTTACATTCATATTTTTCTACCTCTTGTGGATGAAATGAAAAAAGTTGTTGAAGATGTTGAAAAGGACATGTAGTATTCCATTGGTGTCTTAATAATGTATATCATGAATATTTAGAAGTTGTTTCTTCATCCGTAGTTTGACATGGAGTGTGTGGAGCATTCGAGACCACACATTTAAGGTAATTTGTTGATTCCTCATTACTATTTTAGTGTTCTCACTAACATCTTAATTCCAATCACCTCTTTATAATTCCATGGATTAAAATCTGGAATATTTTTTAGTATTCTCACAAATAATAGATTGATTCCCCATTCATTTGGTAAATTTATTCTTCATCTGTGAATGAAATGTAAGTAGAATCAGGTGGGATTCAAAAAGTTTGTGAAATCTAAAATCTATGTATTGTGTGTGAAATTTGGAATCTGTGAAATCTGAAATTTTCATTGTAGGGAGAACGTGAGCATCGAAGTCCTGACTTACACGGTCTGGGCTTGTGACACAACATTTCTAGCGTCGGAAGGGGAGGTATGAGGTCATAAAGAAGAGGATGGATGTCCTTCCCACAGGAAAACACTTTCTAAACCTATAGATGGACAATTTATTTGATAGATGAATCAATATTTACATACATTTTTCAACTTGGAGGTAAATGGAAAATCCAACAATGAAAAAGGTACATTCACTTTTCTTTCTCCAAATTAGTAAATTACCCTACTCCTACATTCTAGTATAAATTACTAATTATTTTTTCGGGCTATTTCACTTTGATTTCTTGTTCTTCCTATTGATTATTTTCATTACTTTCTCTATACTATTTATCTTTCTAACATCTCTTTTTTCTATTATATTTCTATACATCATTGTTCTTTGTGATGCATTTATATACCTCATTTGTTTCAAATCGTTGTTAAGCATTCATTCTGGTATACATGAAATTCGGTGTTTCGAAATGTGTTTTATTTATTGATTCAGATGGTTTTTTCAGGGCACACCTATGGTTTAAAGTATTTACGCCAAGTACGGATTCTGTAGAGAAACCTGAAGAGCCAATGACACTATCCATGAGGAGTTTCTTGAAGGGGTCGACGATACCCATAATTAAAGTAAGAGATGAGAAAAATCATGTATAAATGTCTCATATTGTAAGTATGAATCATCAAAATTCATTTTCACTTTACCCATATAAATTATTAATATTTTTAGTGTTATCTTATTGGAATTAAGAAATATAAATATGAATATTATTTCTTCTTGGATACTTACAATCTATTGAGTGCATAAAATTTATATTTCACCACCAGGTACTAATGTGGAAGAAGAGGGGGCTAGGTAGTGGAATCCTAGGCAATGATCGGAGTCGAGAGAAGCATTACTAGTGATTGGTTTCTTACTATTGTGGGGATAACATGACCGTCAAAGGCCATGACTATATTGTCGGGGTTGTGATGAAATGTTAGCATCTTTGTAAGTGGAGTTATGAGACCAAAAGAGGTTGGATGTTCACATGGGACTAAGAGAAGGCGAGATAAAAGGCTACCTCAGGAATACCAGATTCTCGATCACGAAGGACCATTCAGTGCATTTTCCCTCATCAATGGGGTCGAAATGCAGCATATGTCAGAAAGAGTATGAAGAAGATAATGAAATGGGTGGGCTATATTGTGGGAATTTTTATCACACATATCGTATAAAGAAGTGGTCATCATAGAAAAATACTTGTTTCATCTGCAATTCTTAAGATGCAGCAAGAAAAGGTGAGGAGTAGCGTTTGTAGATTTCTGCATTCCTTCCCCATTATTATGAAGCATACTTTTTCATATGTTTGAATATTTTCACATGGAAAGGAGGCTTTTTGATCCAAGGTGTGAATACTAGCTATTTGGTTATAATTGAAGAATTCGAGTGAAAGAAGATCTAGAAATGTGAGGAAAGATCATTTAGAACAAAAATTTTGTATTTAAACTTACTTCAAAATCTAATCTGGAAGTATTGATTATGATCTATGTGAGGAAAAATCAATTCTGCCTCAATCTTGCGAAAAATATTTATTTAAAAAAATCATAAAATTTCTGATTTTCTCATGTACCTATACTGTTAACTAGAGGGATGAATCAGTATTGACATAAATTTTTCAAAAATGAGGTAAAGGGAAAAGCTTCTCAAGAAAAAAAAACCATATTCACCTCTCATTCTCCTAACTAATCATTTAGAAAGTATGCTGCAATTATTGGGAAGAAGGAATATTTGTAGACCAGTGAATATTTTTATTTTTTATAAATACAATGTTAATTGATGCTTATGAATGTTTATTTCCTTATTGTGCATGTAATAATTTCGTTGAATGGTGAAAGAAAGTTCAACTCAAATTCAAGAAGTTCTACACAAAGTTTTATTTCTTGTTGTGAGGGTACTATCATTAACCCTGTGGTTTAAGTGTGTTCATGTCACTTGTCTGTATGCCTCCCTCAATTCTATATGAGGGATTTTCTCATCTATTTGATCATCTAGTTGCTCATCTATTTCTGCAGACTGGATTTGCATGGATAAGGAATGAGATGACATAAACTGGAGATGGAAGGGTTGGGCTGGAGTTGGATCTTGAGCTGGCATGGATGGGGCTAGAGTTGGATGAGGTAGCATAGATTGAAGCTAACATGGATGGGGCTGGAGCTGACATGGATAGGCTAGAGCTGCTGGTGCTGGAGTTGCTGGCGATGATGGGCTCAAGCAACTATTGGGGGTGGGTTGGGGTTTAATGGGGTGAGCGGTTAGGGTTGTCGAGAGATAGTATTGTGGATCATAAATGGTGGGGGAGGGTAGTCCAGTGACAGAATTGTGGAACAATCCTGATTCAAAAAGTTCAGTTTGTAATGAAATTCATTATTATTATAATTAATTCTTTTCTAATTTAGAAGTGTTAAAATCGTTTTTGGTTTAATAATAAAAACATATGTATTATATATGAGAAATTAATAAATATAATATGAAATTTTAGTGGAAATTAAGATTTATAATTTATAATTATATGTAATTTATAAACAAATATTATTGTATTGATAATATTATTACCAACAGATAAATTTTTCATCTGAAGTTCTTGCTAAAAACATTAACCAACATATATATTATCTGTTGATATTATTATAATTTCAACATAACTATTTTATCTATCTCAAAAACATTTAGTGACAGAGTTTTTACCAACAGTTTAGTGAAAGATTCATATATGTTGGTAAAACGTTATACCAATAGAAAATACACTTTTACCAACAGATATTCCCCTGTTGGAAAAAGTGAAATATTGACGGTGTGATCTTCAATTTGAAGTCGGTGAGAAGGTGTTTCTATAAATATCTCTCTTGAAAAAGGTTATGAGACTTAGGAAGAATTGGAACTAATCCCTAGGTATATTAGTTCCTTTTAGATTCTTTATCCTATCCTGGTGGTGGCCTACTGCTTGGAAATTCCTTAAAATCTCTCTCAATTATATGATGTGTTCTATGTATCTCTCCAGAGGAAGTACAAACCTGACCCTTCACATATATTGAACTCAAAGATCATAGCGATGGACCATGATCTTTCATCCAAGGAATAACCCGTTTAAATTCTGGATCGTACATATAAAATTATAAGAAACAGGGCCACTCACATCGTCATGTTTTTTTCGATAAATCAGCAGTTAGAGGAAGAAATGTGGGAATTTGAGGATATAACGAAGCATAAGTATCCAAATTGTTTTACTTGAATGATGAATTTTGAGGTAGAAATTCATTTAATGGGATTAGAATGTAACACCCTAATTTTTTATGGAAATTGTATTCATTCATATATATTAATTTTCATTCATGTATTTAATTTAAAAAAACTAATATTTCTTTGAAACAAAACTAAATTTTCTTACGCTACACACAACACCAACTTAGAATATGTTACATGTAACACCGAGTTTCTATGAAACATAATTTTATCATTATAATTATTTAAATGAGATAGTTATCACTTAGACATTAAGATTTTTAATATGAATAGTTAAAAATGGTTTTTAAATATTTTTTATAATGGCTATATATAAACAGAACATATTAACAATGAAAAATTTGATTTTTTATATATTCTTTATATGTTAACAAATACTATTTTCTCAAATGAACTGTGTAATGGTCCAATATTTTTGAATGTTAATTGTTTCATGAATATGTTAATTATACTATTACACAATAAAACCATATCTCACTCATAATGATGTAAGAGTATTTTAATGTTACCATCGGGTTTTTATTGTCATATGATTATTGGTTAATATGACTATTAGATACAATAAAAAATTTAATGTTATAATTATTATTTATAAATAGAATTGATCATGGATAATTAATGTTGAAAGAAGAGTCAATAGTCTCTTCCTGTAGACTATTGTCATGAGAAGCACATTTATAAGAGCTTTAGAAGGTGGTAGCATCCCTCGGATTCAATCTTGACCATTCCAAATATAAGCTTCAAGATTTTATGCTTGAACGAAATTGCCTACGGGAGAAGATAATGTTTATGGAAATTACCACTCGGGAAATGCTATCATAGCCACCCAAAGAGTCGATCACCATCCCAGCCCTTACCCTTATGTTTTATGTGGGTGTAACATGATTTTATGTGTCATGGCCTTCGATAATTAATGCGTAATCCATTTGTATAAATAAAATTTGTTTCCCATAATTTCTGTTTTAAGAATATTTTCTCTTAATAAAATTTGATTTTATAAATTGATTATTTTTAAACAGAATTTGTTAAATCCAAATAATATATATATATAATTGTGTTTTCGTGAGTTTAATACTTATTATAATGAAATACTATTATACAAACACACATTTGTAATTATAATTGACAAAATAATTTCATTTTTTTAGAAACTTTACTATGTAGTTTACTATGCATTTTATGTCTGCTATTTTTTTAATAATTAACTATTTTAAAGTTAAAATTTAAATTTATCATATTTAGAGATTTATTATGATAAAATAAATTTAATTTTTTAATTCAGTAGGTCAATATTAGGTTAAAGTGAATTTATGATATTTTTATAAAATGTTTGGTTTTTTATGAATAGTAAAAATATAGTTTTGAGTTCTTGGTTTGTTTAAAGAAATCATAATTATGGAATATGTAATTTTACAAGATATTAGACTCTTTCATTAGAATAACATATGAAGGGTCCAAAGTGACCAATACCATGGGAAAATAACTTCGGAAATCCCATGGTTTTTCATATACCACAAATGTGGTGTCCTTAGAAATCCATAAAAATCCCTCCCTTTTAATATAAATATCCACCCCTTAATTCGATTTGATTTATTCCAAAATCATCCCCCTAATATATCTAATATTACTACCTCTAAATGATTCATCCCATGTTTTCTTCAATCCCCTAAGATCCCAATATTATAATTATAGAAGTCACTCTTCACGGTAAGGGAATTCTCAACTTCTCATTTCATGTTCTATTTTATGTGGTATGTCATTCCAAAGTATATACCATGTTCTTATTTAAATTTTATTTTTCCCTATACTGTATTATGAGTATTTTAATAATGGTTGGTAGTTTTCCCCTCTTATTTAATGTTTTATAAACCCATGTTTCGTACATGTTATGCTGTAGAATTTTTATCTCAAAAATCTCTATTTTTCTCATGAAATTATATTATTTTCATTATGTGAATACACAAACCAATTTAATTAATTGGGGTATTCATCAAAAAATAAAATGGATTTCTATTATACAGTAATTTACATAAATAAAACCCTCATTGTCTTTTTGTTGGTTATAAATGACATAGTGATCATGTTTTTAAGCACTTTTTAAACCATGTTGATTTTGATATGAAAATAATTTCTTTTATTCTCTATGGGTTATTTATGAAATTTTTTATTATGATCAATATGTATCACATGAAATTAATTAAATATTAAGGTTTGACCTTGATATCTCATCAATGCACTGGGTAAAAAAAGTATTCTCTAGAGATGACAAGTTTTACAATACCTTGGTGAATAATCTTCGTAATTTTTTTGACACATTAGTGGTGGACCTTGGTGATATTAAGATGAATGTATAAATCAAATGTTTCTTCCACATTTTCATGTTATGATTCAATTAATTATTTTTATGGAATCCATATTTGTCATTCCTTTATTAAATTCCTCATGTTTTTGTTGATATATCGCATGTTCACATGTAAATTGTTTCCCTTGTTTTTCACTTACTCGACCTAGGCTCACCATTTCCTTTGATGTATGACCCCAGGTTATGATTTGGCGTAATTATTAATAGTATGTGAAAATGAAGAATAATTTAAAATGTATTAAACAATTTTTTTCTAGTTTTAATGTATTATATACCTTATTTATAGGACACTAAACATTAAAGATCCTCTATTTTGTAAAATTTAATGAAATGTTATGTAATAAAAAGGTGGGATACCATAATTGGTATCAAAGGATTGTTTAATTATTTGTAGAAATTTTGATTTTAAAACTTCCGGAAGAACCCTAATAGAATGTTTAAATATAGGAAAACTTCCTTGAATTTTGGTGAAATATTATGTAAGAGGATTCTGAACAAATAAATCCATGTGTGGATACGACCGAATGGATGTGGCTCTAGGATAGATGTATATAGGGGTAATACATGAAAATAACACTTTGAACTAGACTTGAATGGGAGCTGCTATATAGAAATGAGCCTTGATGAACTTCTATTTTAACAATCCCATGGGATCTGATTAGTTAATCACAAGATTTTTATGAATCATTATGAAATATCTATAGAAAATGTTATTGTTGATAATTAACAATGGGTTTATGAATGATGTTTTAAGACACAAAAATATTTTATGGTTATAATATTATTAAATGAAAAATGTTTCATGCTAGTTTTTATTATTTTAAAAAATTATGGGAAATAGAAGGAACACTAAAAATTGTGAACACAATGGACAATGTTGTGAAAGTCCTTTGATGGAAGCCAAAATGGAAACATTCATGAGAATGATGAATCAACAGATTCAAGTTATGGGAAATATCCTGAATAAATGTGAGATACCAATTTTACTAAGAAGGTAACACCATTTTGTTGAGTTCTTTATTCATCAACGGCCACCAACGTTCAGTGTATCTATGGTCCCATTGATTGTAAAATAGTAGATAAGATCTATAGAAAATAACTTTTTAGTAATTCAGAGTTCTTAATAAGGGAAACTCATCCTAGCTATTTACTACTTAAAGGGATAAGCTAATCATTTGTGGGAGCCAATTAAAAACATTAGGGCAAGATGAGAGATTTATGCTATGTGTTGGTAAGAGTTCAGAGGGATATTCTACAATAATAATTTCCCTCATTTGATGAGAAAAAAATGGAGAAGTAATATATCGAGTTTAAGGATAAGGAGAATGAATTTGTGGGAATATATGAGACGAAATTCACAAGGCTTCCAAGTTACACCTCTAATTTGTAATGGACCATAAGAAGAAGGGTTATATATTCTTCATTGTACTATGAAATTATCTATGGAATAATTTAGTCGACCTAGACTATAACAGCTATGATGAAATCATACAAAGTGCTGTGAAGGTCAAAATATAGTTCAGTGAGAAAAAATAGTCTCAAAATAGAATAAATAGAAAAGATCATTGGTGCCAGAACTGGGCAGGATCATTGATCAACGAAGAGGTGGAAAACAAGTGAAACTTTCCTTGTGTAATAAATCATTGAAGAATAATTCAAGAAACTAACTACTCAGGAAAGGTTAGTGTTATAAGTGGGAAGGAGACAACCATATCAATTGAAATTTTTTGTAGTAAGGTGAAGCCTTAACATCCAACGTGAACAATAAAGGTAACATGGCATTGGACCTGCCTGAATTCCAATTCTTCAAGTGTGGAAAGCTTAATAATTTTTATAATCATTGTTCAAATATAAGGGTAGTGGATGGGAAGCAACATCAGCCTCATCATAACTGAAGGGAGTGAGGTCATTATTTTTTAGTCAAGACAGCTGAGGATGAAGCTCCAAATGATGTGGGGGAATGTAATCATAATGTTCTCGAAAATCTAGAAAGTAATTTGTTTGATTCTAGTTCAACACATTCCATTATTTCCTCCATGTTTTCAAATAATATACACTCAATCCCTAAATTTATAAAACGAGAGTAATCAATCGAGACTCCTATAGGGATTATCCAATCATAATCAATATTTAGAAACTCTAGAATTTACTTTACAGAGTACAATCTTATCTCAAATATTGTTGTCATTCAAATGTTTAAAATCTAAATTATACTAGGGATGGATTGGATATCAATGTATAATGCTAATATAAAATGAATATGAAAGGAAATATCAGCAGTTAAGAATTGATGACCTATATTTATCTTCATTGTAGAGATATATTGACCTGATCTTTGTCTAGAATCACATCTTATAGCCATTTTTATAGAGTTGATCGGTGAAGAAGAATAATTTAATGAGAGTATAAGGACAGAAAATGTCCTCATCATTCAGGAATAAATTGACGTATTTCTTAAGGAGTTACATATACATCCCATAAAAATATAGGTTGAGTTATCCATTGATCACGTACATGGAAATCACCTGATATCAAAGAACCCATATAGAATGAAAAATGTTGACCTAAATGAATTGAAGAAAAAACTCCATGATATTTTGGAGAGGGGTTTATCCGATCAAGTGTGTCTCCTTGGGAAGTGTGTGTTATTTTTATAAAGAAGAAGGATGGATCAATGCAGATAGGCCTTGATTATAGATAACTGAATGGGATCACATTGAAGAAAAAATACCATCTTCCATGAATTTATGACTTATTAGACCATCTTTATGGGGATCAATTCTTCTCCAAGATTGATCTTAGTTCTTGTAATAATCAATTGTTGGTGAAGACAGAAGATATTCCAAAAACATACTTCCAATCAAGATATGGGCATTATTTAATTGTTTTTATTCCCATCGTGTTGTCTAATACCCATACTATTTTTATTGATTTGATGAATATAATATTTAAGTACTACCTTGAAAATTTTGGTGTAGTTTTTATTAATGATATTTTAATGTATTCCAAAATTCGGGAGGATCATGATGATTATCTAAGGGTTATATAGAATACACTAGTGAATGAGAAGTTATTTGGAAAGTTTAGAAAGAGTGATTTTTGGTTACAACAAGATTCTTTCTTGGGGCACATTGTAACCAATTAAGGAATCTCAATTAACCATACAAATACATGGGTTGTGCAGTAGTGCCCATGTATTATAATAGTAACTGAGATTCAATGTTTCCTTATATTAGAATGATATAATAAGAGGGTTTTTATAATATTTTCACGACTTCCTAATCCATTAACCATGTTAACTCAAAAAGGGGTTGGGTTCATCCGGAAAAAGGAGGGTGAAGAAATTTTACAAGAGCTGAAGAAGAGATTGGTTAATGCACCTATGTTAACATTACCCTATATTAGTGAATGGTTCATCATTTTTAGCTATGAATCTATAAAAGGTATTGGGTGTGTTATCATGAAAAATGACTACTTGTTTTCTTATGAGTCTAGACATCTAAAGTCTCATGAGAAGAATTGTCCTACTCGTGATCTAGAGCTGTATACAGTTGTTTGTTCTCTAAAGAGATGGAGAGACTATCTTCGTGGGGATAAGTGTGATATATACCTATACCATTGAAGATCTACGTATGTTTCACACAAATATAATTGAACATGAGATAGAGGATATGGTTGAAACTTCTTAAATACTATGATAGTTCAATTCATTTTCACCCTAGAAGACTAAATAAATTCCTTGGTGTATTAAGTAGGAATGACCCTATTGTTTTATCAATGGTGTGGATTCAAGTCGATCCTTTTACCAAAGACCTAGTTAAACTAGACACGGTAATCTATAAGAGATGGGATATCATAAACCCAATCCCAATTTATTTCTCAACCATAATTAATAAATAATATTTAAAAGGATAAAAAATAAGATATATGTTACAAAAGAAGTTTGAGGCTACAAAGGATGAGAAGTTTCATAAGTTTAATATTGATCTATACAGTTTACTAAAATTTCGTACCAAACTATGTGTTCTATCTATTATATAAATATCTAAGAAGAAGATTGATGAATCTCATATCTCTAAAATATCTATAATTCCTGGAAACACTAAAATTTATAGAGACCTATATGATCATTATTTGTGGGATATCAAGAAAAGGGACATTGATGGATACACTATAATGTGTCTGAAGTGTCACCAGGTGAAGGAAGAGTGAAAATTTTTTAATGGGGTATGATAAACACTACCCATCGAGAGTTAATGTGGGAAAATATCAATATGGACTTTTTCACCGGTATCCCTATAACATCCAAAGTAAATAATGTAATATGGGTTATAGTGGACCACCTCAGCAAGACATCCCATTTTATCCCTACTTGGGAAGATTTATCTCTTGATCAACATTCCATGATTTACATTATGGAAGTATTAAGGCTTTATGACGTACCAATATCTATCATATCTGATAGTGATCAAAGGTTTTCATCAAAGTACTATAGAACTCATCAACATGCATTGATTAGAAACTTGAATTTAAGTATGGCCTATCACCCCCAATATGATTGTCAATCTGGAGGGACTATACAGACATTCAAGTACATGTTAAGAACTTTCTCAGTAGAATTTAAAGGTGGATGGTCTGAACATCTCCCATTAGTTGAGTTATCTTAAAATAAAAACATTCATTGTAGAATTAAAATGGAACTCTATGAATATCTCTATGTAAGAAATGTAGAACTCCAATATATTAGGATAAATCTAGTGAAAGAAAGCGTCATGGGATTTATCTTGTGAATGCGATTATAGAAAGGGTTCATTCCATACAACAATGCCTAATGGAAACAAAGAGTCAGTAGAAGGGTTATGCTGAAAAATAGAAAATGGACATGTATTTTGATTTTTGTTACCAATTATGCCTTAAAATTTCACATTGGAATATAGTGATGAGGTTTGGGAAGAACGGGAAGCTCATACCTAGGTGCATTGGCCCTTATGAAATCCTTGATTGCATAGCAGTAGTGACCTATCATCTTTCACATTGGAAAAATATACCACAATTTTACGATACTTTACAAGTATCTATCTCGAGGGAGTATATACCTGACCCTTTACATGTACTGAATTTAAAGGTGGTACAATAAGAACACGACCTCTCTTATGAGAAGTAACCGGTGGAGATCATTGGTTGTAGAGACAATGGTATATGAAACAAGACAACCCACCTTGTTAAAGTGTTTTGGAGGAACCAAAAATATAAACAACCAACTTGTGAATAAGAGGAAATAAAGTGGAAAAGTACCGACAACTTTTCCCTACCGAGGGAATGAGATGAAATATTGGGGATGAAATTTCTTCAGGGGGAAGAATGAAATGACCTAAATATTTTGACTGATAATTATGATAGGAAAATCTTGGTAATATTATTACATAGAAAAACATATCTCATTAATAGTGAAGTATGTATGTTTTAATTTAACCATCAATTGTTTACTATTATATGATCATTACTAAATATGACTATTAGAAACAATAATAATTTATAATGTTATAATTATTTTTTATAAATAGAAACGATGATGGATAATTAATGCATAAAGAAGAGTCTTCAGCCACATCCTGTAGATTACCGTCGTATGAAGCCAATTTTTTTCGATCTTGGGACGGTGGTTTCATCACATGTCTTTACTTATGAAAAATCCCAAGCTAAGGTTCAACAACTTAAGCTTTAATAAAATCTTCTACATGAGAAGTCCATGTTAGTGGGAATTACCACTCGAGCATTGTTATCTATAATTCCCAAAGATTTTTTCACCTTTTCCCACCATAACATTAGGTTATATTAATTTTTTATATGATATTATTAGTTAAATCCTTAGAAACTTAATGTTTTAAACATTTGTGTAAATAAAATTGTTTTTCTATCATTTTTGTTTTAAGAATAATTTTCCTTATTAAAATTGAATTTAATAAATTGAATTTTTTTAATTGAATTTGTCCATGATAGAAATGATATAATGTTTAATACTTATTATAATGAAATATTATTATAAAAACACTCATGTTTTATTATAAATGATAAACTAATTTTATTTTATTTTTTGAAAATTATCAATGCACTTTGCTTTGCATTTTATGTCTGTTATTATTTTTAATAATTAATTATTTTAGAGTTCAAAGTAAAATTTATAAAATTTATATATTTATTATGATAAAATAAATATAATTTTTTTTATTCTAAGGTTTAATATTATGTTACAATGAATTAATGAGTTTTATATAAAATTATTTGTTTTTCAACGAATAGTTAAAATTATGTTTTGAGTTTTCATTGTGTTAAATGACATGATAATAATAGAATATGTAATTTAACATTTTGTAGAATCTTATGAATTACAATATGATATCAGGTGTCCCTAGTGGCCAATACTATAGGAAAATAACATGGTCATGCATAAGGGTTTGCAAATACCACTAATGAGGTGTCCTCGAAAATAGAAAACACTCCCTCCCTTTTACTATAAGTACCCACCCATTATTTTGTTTAATTTAATTAAAAAATTATACCATTAGATTATATGATATAATTAAATCCAAATGATTCCTCAAATGGTTTCCTCAATCCCCCAAGGTCCTGATCGTAGTGTATTAGAAAATACTCTTGATGTTAAGAGAATTATCAACTTCTCTTTACATGTTATCTTTTATGTGGTATGTATTTAAAATTTTCATACCATGTAATTATTTCCATTTTATTTTGTCCCTATACTGCATTAAGAGTATTTGATGAATGGTCAACCCCAGTCCCATCTTTTTTTATTGTTTTATAAAACTATGTTTTAAACCCATTATGCTGCAGACGTTTCGTCTCAAAATATCTCTCTTTTTCTCGAGAAATTATTTTATTTTTATTATGTGAATACCCAAAACACTTTAGTTACTAGGTTTACTCATACACACAAACAAATATTTAATTTCTTTATTAATTTATATACATAAAACCCCATGTTATCTTTCTTCATGTTATAAATGACATAATGATCATATTTTTACGCACTTTTTAAAGTGCCATGATTTTAATATGAAACCCATTTCATTTATTCTCCTTGGGTTATTTATGAAATTTTTGATTATAATCTATGTTGATTGCATTAAAATAAATAAATGTTAAGGGTTCACCCTGAGATCAATCTAATTCATTGGGTAAAGAAATTAATCTCCTGATATGACATGTTTTACAATACCTTGGTGAATAGAATTATTAATATTTATGACAACATGGGGATGGACCATGGTGATAGTCTTATTAATGTCAAAATTAAATTTTCTAGACAGATTTTAATGTTATTATTAATGTAATTATTTTTATTATATTCCTTTTCTTTCATGCATATATGAAATGCCGCATGTTCTTATTGATATCTCTCAAGTTTACATGTAACCTATTTACCTTATTTTTCCATTACTAAGACTTAGGTTCACCCTTTCCTTGGATGTATGTCGCAAGGCAATGATTTGGTGTAATTGTACATAGTATGAACAATTGAAGAATCCTTTAATGTGTATTAGAATAATTTTTTTCATGTATTAATGTATTATGTACCATAATTTTAGGAGACTAAACCATAAAGATACTCAATTTTGTAAAATGTAATGAATGGTTATATTATAAAAAGACAGGATGCCATAATGTTCATTTCATGATCTTGAGTGAAAAGAAATAAAATTAACTTGATACAATTTTAAATTTTTTATTTGATAAAATAATATAAATTTTTTAATTTACAATGTTGAAACTATATTTGGATGTTTTTTTGGGTTTTTTCTAAGAAACTTCATTTTTGGATGAATAGTTAAAATATTGAATTTTAATTCAAAACTAATTTCAAATATTATTTATTATTAAGGTTAATTTATATTTTAAATTTTTTTAAATAATTAATTAGATGAACTTTTTAACATTTAACCCCACATCATTCATTGGAATAAATTTCACTTTGAAATTGGGTATAAAAACATAGCAAACTTTTGGACAGTTTTACTTTAAAAACACTCATTGTTTTCTTATATACAAGATTAAATTTAAATTGATTTCTATCAATTATGTGATCAGAATTAGGAAATATATATTTTGGAAACAGAATAATTTATAATTTTTAATAGTTACAACTTATTTTTGACCAAAAATATCAATGAATGTTATTAATATTAATTACCACAATTAAAGTTAAATTAATATTAATAAGGGACTAAACCTTAATCTTGATAGACTAAATGACATATACAAGCGAAAAAAATAAATTTTATGTAAATCGCTCGACCCTATCCCCACTCTTATTCAATTTTTTCTATCATGTGATCCACTTTCTCTGGGAAAAACATCTGTGGAATTCCCTTTCCCAGAATTTACAAGAGTGCCATTTCTTATCGACTATAAAAATGCCTCCTCTCCCTACACTTCCTCACAATTATAAAGACACTTTTTTTAAAAAAAATATATCTTCCAAAATAGCCCCTAAACAACCCTCCTCTCATCATATAATCCTTCCCTTTATAATAAATCCATCATATGAAGAACTTTGGTTAAAACCAAAAGGAGTTACACAAATAAGAGGTAACATATATAATAAAGCTCTTTTGTTTTATTTCCATTCTCCGCCCTGTCCATTCTCCTTTTTCCATTATTATAAAAAACCAGTATCCTTAATATAATGAGATGTTTTAAGCTAATGGTTCTACTTACACATTAACACCCTTCCATCTATTGGGTAATGAAAAAATTGTTTATGTGTACTGCGAACTAATGCGTCATGCAACGATGATTGTTCGTTTTTTTACCACCTCTCATAGTGGTTATAATTAAGGAAAATAGGGTTATATATAATATATATGATATTTATAATGTTTTTATGCTTATTTATTTATTTTATAACACATGACATTTTACTTTCTATCTGGTATAAATTCGTTAGTATCCTTTGTGGACATGTAGACTACCGCCTCATCAAAGAGATCTGATTCATTGACACTCAACATGGAATATATTAAGTTTGTGTTTAGTGAACTTATATGATTAATATGATATAATAATGATAATTAAATAAATATATATATATATATATATATATTATTTACTTTCATTATTTCAATATGAAAATAAAACTAAAACAATGTTCATGCATACGTACGACCTACCATCTCCATGAACGTTGTGTTCCATTTCAAACTTCTATATTTTATAGATTATTATAGTACAAATATACTGAATATATATGATATTTATATAGTGTTTTACATTTGGTAAATCATGGTATAATTATAATCACAAAAGAGATAACTTATTAAGACACACGCAAAGAACAAAGGAGATGTTACCCAAAATGAAAACATAACTTAAAATTATTAACAACCACGTAATATGATGTCATAATTAAAATATATATGGAATTAGATATAAAAATATTTTTTGGTGATAGAATTATAATAAAATTATATTTTTTTATATATGATGTTTATATGAGTATGAAGAGAGTCAAGACACATGGTAAGGGAATTCCATCACAATTTTTGTTTCTGTGAGATAAATGCCTTATTCCCCACTCAATTTTGGTGTTCTGTATATAATTCCCTTGAATATATTCTATGTATATTATAATTAAATTTTTTTTTATTTACATATACATTTTATGATCTTTCTTTCATTGGTTTTATGTTTCTAAAGTTTCCAAATTGGTAAAGTAATTTTTGTCTCAATTTTCATTCTTTGAGACACATGTTGTGTTATGAACCTATATTTTTATATAAGGTTTATATAATTTCATTGAAAAGTATTATAATGAATATAATTATTTACATGGTATTTTTAAGATTCATGTAATCAAATTTTCTTACACGGGTAGTACTATCCCAATTCACTAAGTGGTATGATTTTTTTTAAAAATCTCATTGCTTATCGAGATTGTTTATTATTATGCTTCCATTGATGAAATATTATGACCCTTATCTCAAAACTAAAATCAGTATTTCTATAGTTTGTTTATTCAAGGTATATACATGTATAAGTACCATTTTTTATTTTATGGTATATATTATAATTAATAAATAATTAAGAAAAATATGATTTTATTTATTGTCAGACAAAAAGCTATGTGTTTTAAAAAACCAGATTTTAAAAAAATCAAAAGATATTTGAAGGTATTTTTCAAGGAAAATGGATTTTATATTTTTTTTATAGTTCTCAAATAATCCTTTTAATGGTTTAAAATAAATTTTCCAATAAATTATATAAAAAATTTCTTCTATTTAAAAATAATTTCAATCCCGAAAAGATATTTTCCTAAAGAAATGTTTTTAAAAGATATTTCAAAATCATTTCCTATATTAAATGATATTTATTGGTGTTACGCATTAATTTCTAAGGAAATTATTCCATATTTCCATTTATATTATTTTTCTGAATGTTTTGTGTTTTTAAAGAAATATGTTTGTGTAACCCATTTCTCATTCACAGGTTATATTCTTCTGAAACCCTCTTCTTTCCATGGGTTATAATTTTTATTAAATGATATGTATACCTATAGATTTTCCAAAAAAATATGATATGAATAAATTTTTATGATACCCATTTCATTTTATGGGTTATTTTATAATTATTTATTATTTTGTGGAACATGTATGTATGATTTCATTATGAGATGGGTGGGACCAATATCTATCTCTAATTCATTGGGTAGATACTTATATCTCATGAGATATGCTAAGATGGTCTTGGGAGTGATCCTTAACTACTATTATGGAAATGGGGGAGAACTGTGACTACCAATAATGAATGTTTAGTGAACTAATACTACTATAATAGCCATGGGTGTGAACCCTAACATCCAAGATGGTATGGAACGTGAACCCTTACATTCAAGATTCCCTTGGTAGCAATTCCTTATCTACTCTGGAAATAATTTCATATTCTATTGTGTCGGTCAAAATCCTATGTCTCATTCCAATATTATGGATTCTTGGCTTATGTTATTTATTTATGTATGATTCATCTATTATGAACTACCCTAATTCATTCCTTGATTCATGTATATGATCTTTGATATGCATGGTATGTACTTCTATTTCTGTGATCACATTATTATACCTCTATGCTCAGGTTTATACTTACATGTATCCCTTGTTTACCCTTAGTGAGCTTCTAAACTCTCCCTTTTTTATGTTTACTTCCCCATGATATAAATATATGTATTAAGTGTCTTGGATGGGTGATAGTCCTGAAAATCCAAGTGGGAGATATTGTAGCTCACTTATGTACCAGTGCTTATGTTTCAATGTTTCTAAAGGAAAAAGACTATTATGGTCTTTGCGAATATGATTATATAATGATTTAAGTATTCTAAAAATGTTATGTAATGTTAATATATAAAAATCAATGGTATCTATTCAAGGCATCTAGATCTTTTACTATTTTCTATATAAATGATCAAGAAAAAATGTATATAAATGATATTGTTTGTCACATTCTCATACATGTTATAATCATTTTAAGATTATTTTTTGGTACTCTTAAGATTCACCTCTCTTAGAACATTATTTGACATCTTATATTCACACTACTAGAAATAATTGTTTTTGCGCCCCTACGTACGGGCGACCGCCATTGGCGGTCGCTTTAGATAGCATTTGCAACAACCAATGGCGGCCGCTAATGATGATAAAAAATTGGCGGGATTTTTCCTGCCCCCCCCCCCCCCCCCCGTCGTCGTCTTCCCCGAATAACCGCTGCAACATCCCATAAACGATGCTGTCGGCTCTATAACCCTCGGTCAGCCCCGTTTCTACCCTCCTTCACCTCCCTTCAGCCTAATAACCTCTAACGCCGAACCCTACAACCCCCCGACATTTGATTCCACTCACATAACCCCTCAACGTCGCACCCGCCTATTCCTCCGTCCACCGGGAACCTGCCATGGCCGATGACCCATACCTGCAGGGTCCCTTTCGTCAACTGGCCTTGTCCCTGTGTCCCTCCCCGCAACTCACTGGCGTCTCGAACTCGTGAAATGCGGTATTTTTTAACGGAGCTAGAGCGACCTCCATTGGCGGTTGCTGTTGGTCTTTACCGACGGAGTTACAGCGACCGCCAAAAGCGGTCGCTAGGCGGTCGGTAAAGGCCTTTAGCGACCGCTTTTGGCGGTCGCTAAAGAGCTGTATTGTAGTAGTGTCAATTATAGAAGATAGATTTATCTCATTCATCAACAACCATTTTTTTAACAAGATTTTAATATTTCCCACTCACATTTATTTTTTCTTCTATCCTTATACAAATAATTTTTTCTTCATCAATCATTTACTTCTTATCATCTATCTATTTTAACAAAATGAATATTTATTTAAGTGTTGATTACTTATTTTCTAAAGAATGATATTATTTATCCAAATTCTTGTTATCTTTACTTAGATTTTTGATTTACTAAATTCATTATTTTAATTCAATTTTATGAATTAACTCCATCTTAGTTTACTACTATTATACATCATATTTTTAACTATAATCACTAGTAATACTCTAAACATTAACCTTTATAATAAGAATATTTTCAATTCCCCCATAACTGTATTTTTGAGCTTAAAATTATTCATCACTATCATTATACCCCTCAGGATTAGATAAATAATTTCTCTTTTTATATTTAGAGATTTTCTTATTCACCCTTGACTGTTTCCCTCTATATTCTTCTTCAGAGATCCTCTACTCATTTTATATTCTTCATCACTATCTTCATATTCCATTAGTAATCTATAATTTTATATAGAATTTACAATGGATTCATTAATATAGAACTTTAATAAAAACATTACATTATATGTCCATGTGTATACCATTAATTTTCTGGAAAATAAAAACATGAATCTGCCAAACATCTTATTTACATTATCTTTTAAACTAGAATCACTAAATTCTTTCTCAATAAAACATTTATTTTAATTATATGTTCCATAGGATTTGGAATTGATTTCATAATCAAACATTCGATTTATTTTTCAATAATTTTCTCTTCTCATATCATATGTAATGATAATAATATGAAAATCATACAAAGAGATTTTTTTAGTAACGTTATATTCAAGTGATGATACATTAGAATCAAATCAATATGGAAGTATTCCAATGATCATCTCCACAACTGTATAGTCTTTTGATTTTTCTCCAAAACATCATACGGTGCTTAAAATATCATTATATTTTATGAATAACTCACCAATAGATTTATCAAATCTTATTATCATATCTTTACATTTGAGTATCTAAATTTACAACATATCCCTCATCACATTCATGTTCCCTTTATAAATATTCTTTATCTAATCTCAGATTCTATAATTTGTTCTATTTCCTTTAAATATTAATAATACACTTTACAAGAGAGAGAGAGAGAGAGGAAATTTTAACCTTTATAGATCACCTATCATTATCTATTGTCTTAATATATATATCTATTAAGGGAGAACCATCCATCATTCTCTATTCCATTATTATATATAGATATAATGGGAGAACCATCCACATGTTGAATAAAACCATCTTTAGAAACTTACAAAACATTATAAACAATGTATAATAGGTAGGATGAAATATTTTTTCCTTCCAGATATGATAGTTCTTCAAAAAAAAATATAGTAATCTTATGCCTATTAAATAATTTCTGAACATCCATGGTAGTCGTATTTTTATTAAAATTTATAAAAAACTATATTCAATGATGGAACAAACCTATGATACCAATTTTAAGGTCCATAAAGGATCTATGTGACCACATATAGGTTTGAATTAATGGTTATATTTTTTTTATGTTTTCTTATTTAAAACAATATTCACCATAGTTAAGAGTGAAATGAATATGGAAAAACACAATATACAAGAACACCCATAGGATCACCAAAATTTACAGTGTTAACTACTGAATAGGAGTATCAAGACTTTGAAATGATCTAGAAGAAATTTGATATCACAAAATCCACTATAAAATAATCATTTTTCTATATTGTAAATATGGTATATATACCACTTGTGTTTCACTGTAGGCCTTTGATAGTGGATTTTATTCTTAAAAAGATGGTATGATAATAAAGAATTTTAAAAATTGATAACAACATGAACCACAAGTTTTACTATGTCATTATTATACTTCTTAGATACATTAGACTACTGGTTATGTATGTCAGTTCATTTTCTTCTTCATTTTATGGTGCAGAAAAAAAAGAACCTCTTCTTCCATCTTCTTCCTCATTCTTTTCCCTCTAATTATAACATTCTATATTTCTTATGGAATGACCCATTATCTATAAAAACTATATATGTGTCTATATATATATATATACAGTGTTAGTTGTATTAATCTTTTTCTTTGTCTTCAATGTTAAAAATATATGATGAATTAGTCATTTTTAATTATAATTATTTTAATAAGTTCGATGATCCAAAAAAATGATCTTATAGTATAACAACTTTAAACTGTTGATATGTCTTTATAAAAAACCCCAAAAGGCTGTATTTTTAAATTATATTTAAATTTAATTCACCTAAATATTTGGCATGGATCATCATCCATTGAATTCATCTTTTGTGTAATCTTTTGAACAAGCCCTTATATTGAGATACACTACCATATGGACCACTATACATAGAAAAACTTAGAAGTTTCCAATTTCTCAACTATATATAATTTATATATGTGGACCATCATGCATAAATTTCATAATATGTGGAAAATTATTCTATATGGTCCATGATTTATCCAAATTTTACTATGGGAACAGTTCTCCTATGTGACTATTAACATAATAAAATATTTATATTTGAAGATATACTTATAGGGATACTTAAAAAAGTAGAAGTGAATTCAATTACATAGATTCGACTATATAGAAAAACGCATACACGCATATGAAGATTTTTTTATGTTGTTTCACACACCCTTAACAATTTTTCAATCATGATCTTCTCATCATCCTCTTTTAAACATCATCCAAAAAAATATTACAATAATCATGATAACCGATATCATGATATTTTACCCTTATAAGAAAACAACACTTTTCACTGTTAGATTTATAAATGTTTAATATACCCAAATATCGGTTTGGTACCACAAATATCAAATAGAATGAGTGGTACACTATTTTTAAAAATTGTATCTTTTTTAATTCAACCTCAATTAGTGATTGAAGTTATGATCCCAAATCATTAAATCTCATCCACACCATGTATGCAATTTTAATATATAGGGAACAAACCACAATGATTTTATAAGTTTTTGTCAAAATACGTACATATTATTGTCAACAATTATTCCACATTATTATATATTCATCAATATATATATGTGTTCACACCCACATAAATTCTCATTCCAATCAACACTACGCCTTATAGTGTTCCCAATAGAGAGTCCGAAAAGAGATCACAAGTCCCAGTCTACATAAGCGATCAACACAAGGACCCACTATGTCTTCTTATACTACAAATTACCATTGATATATCCACATATCATCAATTAAGATCCACTTATAGAAATATCTTTTTGAACATATGATTTCTTTCTCACTACCTCAAGATGTAAACATTCTCCAAAAACAAACCGGATCACCAGATCTACTTGTGTAAGCTGCTTCAAGAATCGTAGTGGTTGATTTTCAACCACCAAATCTTTCCCATAATTCAATTATATTTAAATGACCATAACCATCTCACTACACTAACAACATGGGTATAAATAGCTTTTGAAACACTACCTCGCTTAGTCTCAATTTCACTTCAAACAATTTGTGATGAATACATTACATGTACTTTTCACAAACATCCTATATGTATTAATTCATTGTATTGTCAATTTTTATTCATCGTACATTACATGAATATTCTAACATTTATAATTACTTCACATGAAATTATCATGATTCCTTGATACAAGATTTTTGTAACCATAGCTTGAAATATCCATCACTATTTCACTTAAACCATATTTTATTCATGAATGTATTACTCAAGTTATTCATGTACTCAGTTTCACTTATCCTTCAGGATAAATAAATCTTATAAAACACCTTCATCATAATCATATCAAATTACCATTGAGAATTTATATAAAATCATGTGATATCTCTTCGTGTAAATAAGGATTTTGTAATCAATTATTTACAAATATTAGTATCTTTGATAGCTTGGTGAATATTTCTTACACAAGCCTAACCTCATGGACTAGACCATTCTTTATGTGGTAATGAAGGCTTTAAAATTTAACGAAAATGACATATCGAAACCCCTTTAAAAATATTTAGAATATTTCTTCTCAATTTCAATTATCAAATGTCTCTAAAATTTACATTAAACTCATAACATCAAATAGAGATGGTTGGGGTTATTTATAAACAAAATTCCACCACCTATACAACTTAAAAGCACTATTATTATTCTCATACACACTGCCTAACTTTTGTGTTCATATTTCTTTATTAGATCAACATATTCATAAACATATTTCTTTTAGTGAACTAATTAGTCGCTCATATTGAAATCACTCATGAAAACAAATCAGAAATAAATATTGGATGCACAACATCACATGAACGATGTCACTCATGATGAAATGGCCATGATAGTCTCAAATTTGTATGATCAGAGTGTGATATGAAGAACAAAAAGTAAGATATCCATTTATAATCAAACATATAAGATGGACAAGTGGATTTCATATATTTATCATATTCATGATGGTCATACTACACTTGTTAGATATATATATATATATTTACATGAATCTATATTACACCACACAACTAAGAGCCTTATTACAGAATTTTTCCTCCTCAATCTCCTTAATAATACTTCCTATTACAAAGACTTCTCAAGATGGAACCATGATTCTCATTTAGATACACCTTCACACACCACAAGGAGTGGGAAAACCTTATTTAACCCCTTTAAACCAATCATTTAAATCCCAAAAGGTTTTATGCATCCACCATAACCATGTGTATTTTCCCAAATTCCTACTACCACTTTGTGAGCTCTATGATCTAGACCTTTTGTGTGGTAGAGGTATCCTCCAAAATGTGTCAGAGTGAGTTGATTCCTTAGCTAAATTAGTTTAAAAAAATTTCCTAGCTCATTGAAATAAAATCATGGTAATATATTTCAATAAAATTATAAAAAAATGCCAGGAAAAACAACTCAAGTATATTCACTTCTCAAAAATTCATTTTGAAAATAATATTTTTCTTGGGCTGAAAAATTATTCCAATATCCTAGACATGAATTCTTCAATTTATGTTTCCAAAAATATAAATCCCCACGCTATTTTTATAAAATTGGATTTCAATATAAAAAATTACAAATCTCTTGAAATTATCATCACTTATTTTTATGTTGTAAGTAATGCGCACTCTCCTAGTGAAATTCGCACATTCAATTGGGAATTAAGAAAAGTTTAACAACCTTCAAAATCATGTTGTGTTTTTCTTCAGAACAATACTCAAATCATCTTCAGTCACCCAATAAGATATTTGTATCTTCTCACAACAAAAAAATATACTTATTGAAAAAAAACAACTCAATAAAAGGATTCTTCAATCTCCCCCTTTGGATTTGTTTTCAATTCCAAACAAACACGTCATATAACAATATGTCTTCTCTTATTTCGTGCCACTATTGATAATGAATTAAAATAATTTATGATGGAAATATCTACTCATTTACATATCATTAATCATATTCATATCCCTATAATATGATACCACACCTATTATATTTCTGATATTCTGTTTGCTAAGAAACTCTATGTCAATGTGGTCAAGCATGGTATAGTAAATAATTTTGGATAACCAAACTAGTCATTATTTTCGACACAAAAAACTTACTTGTGATACCAATATTTGATAACTCTCACTACATGACTTATACATTCTCAGAAAATAAAATCAAAAAAAATTATAATATACTCATCTTAAAAAACACATCAAAAAGTTAAAATGAAAATATACATGTAGCTCCCATTTTTGGCTTAATATCAACTCAATTTTGATAGTTGTTTTTCAATGATATTCATATTATAGATATGAGAGTTCATTAACAACGATTTTAAGGAATTTAAAATTCACTGAGTTGTGAATATTTTATAGAATTATATCATATATGAACCCCATAAATATATGAGTCCATATCAATTAATACTTAGAATATTAGTACCAAAATACGCATATATATAACAGAATAATGAGGCACCTGTTTTTACCGCATAAATAAAACTTACGATGAGTTTTCCTTCTCAATCTTGTCTTTTCCTTCTTCATTTTGTCCTCTTATATGAATGATTCCAAATTCTCAATCATATAATTCATAGATTATATACTCATATTCTTCCAATAAATGATTTCTTCATGCTGGATAGTCATCTCCACCTTTTTTAAGTTATGAATCTTTATTTTCTCCTATTTTATCAAATTTATTCATGTCATATCCTTTTTATTCACAATTATTCTTTTGATTATCTAGACCAACACCATTATATGAATTAATATGAAATTAAACATCTTATTATTTAATAACATTATTACTATTATCTATATCATCTATTTGACCTCTCTCCATTTTTTTATTCATTTTTAGTTGATCTTACCAAACAATAAAACATTCATTCATTGAATGTTCAACCATTTTTAATTTAATTAACTTCTTATTTGATTTTCAAGAATTTTTTTCATTTTTATAATGATTTTTATTCCCTTTTATTTCATATGTAACTTCTCCAAGGAATTTTATCTTGTATACCATGGCTCTATGACCTTATATGACACATTTACCACACACATCCTCTAATTATTCATGAACATTTTTTATTATCAATTTTCATGGATCGGAAGTCACTTCTTTATTTATTAGATAATTTCATTTCATTTTTTCTTCAGGGATCCCCCTTATTTTAATATTTTTTCTTATTGATTAAATTTTATACTAGTATGTCTATGCTTTACGTGCATACATTTCACAACACCAATAAAATCCTATATCTATTATCATTAATTTAATTGATAACCCTATATAGAAAATTAGTGACTTCATCTTGTTGTAGAATTTGATTTATTTTTCCTAATGGGAAATTGAATTCCTAGAGTATTATTTTCATTATTTGATGTGATAAAATTACTTTGCATAGAGTTATTAGTCCATATAGACTCACCTATACTGTTATTGGAAATATTCCTTATTTGAAAATTTTTAGGAGCTGATGGACCTTATATATAGGACCCATCCATTTAACCATCTTGAGAAGAATTATATTTTACCACAACTTAGTTTTTGAATTCCTCAATATTGTTATTAATTTTATGTTGGTCTATCAGATTAATTGATTGTGTCTCAGAAAAGACTTCATCCTTGTGAGTTAGTTTATTCTCAAGATCACTAATTATCTTCTCAAGTATATCCACCTTTAATCTATAATTATTATTCTCATCAAAAGATTTATTTATTACATATCATGATCGTAATTTCAGTATCTAAGTGTTCCCTTTTCTCTATATTTCTTTTAAATTTCTTGAGTTGAGTGTTTTTATGAATAATATCTTACCGTTGTTCTTCTAGTTTTAATTCAATATATATTCTAAATTCTTGATCATCATCACTCCATGAAGAGTCATGTCCTTTATCAACATTATAAAATAAATTGATTACTTATTCTAACTAACTGCTATAAAATTAATACATTCTCATAAATTCATTATTATATATCTGGAACACATCTTATTATTTTTATTATTTTTCTATTTTTTATTTTTCTCATTTTTCTTAAAAATTTTCATTCAGCCAGTTTCATCCATAAATTCATTGAAAAGTGTCCAATTCCATTTCAATTTAACCACATGAGTGATTTATTTTCTTTTCCTTTACATTTTCCCTTTCTAAAACCTCATGAAATCATAGAAATAATTTCATTGTAAGTCTTCATTTACATCATAATCATCAAAATCACTTGATTCCTCAAATTTTTCCTATTTCAACATTCCTTTTAATATATCATCAACTTTTATCCCACCCATTACCATATTTTTTAAAGACCTATCATTTACCATTTCATGGGATATGATTATGTTGTATAACTCAAATAATGAAATGTATTCCCCAATTTTAAAGGATGTTATAATTACACATCTAATAATATTTTCCAAAATTGATGAATATTACATCTTATCACAAAATCCATATATATTACTTACTATCTTATTGAATATAATGAAATATTAATCAATTATTTCATCATATTCAATTTTAGTATCAAAAATATTACTTCTCTATGTTTTCAACTTGGATTCCTTGACAAAATGTTTTCCTTTGTAACTTCTTATTAGTTTATCCTAGACCATCTTAGTAGTTTAAGGACCAATAAAATTAGTGTAAACCATTTTTGTTAAATCCATCATGATAGAATTTAGATTCTTTCATTCAACTTAAATTTTTTCTTCTCATCTTCAGTCATATTAACATCTACAAAAATATATGGTAACACCACAATTTCATTATCCCCTATATCTAAACTAAAAGATATAATGTAATAAATAATCATAATCATCATTTTTGTGGTTAATTCTATTAAAAGTAGGAATTACATAGTTGTTTATAAAATTTTGGTTCTCTATTTCTAAAAAACATTCTCATATATTTAGAGGGAACATTTCTATGATACCAATTGAAGTACCTAAGGATTTGTTAGGCATCAATAATAGGGCTGAATCAGTGGAATAATATTTTTTAAAAATATTTATATTATAATTCCACCTCTACAACTGATTAAAGTATTCATCCACCAGATTTAAATATTAGCCTCACCTTATAATAAATAGGTATAAAGAGGGAAAACACATAAGGATTTCAGAAGGTTCGTTCAAAAGACTTTTTCATTATTGAAGCTAATTATTTCACTCGATTAAAAATTCTTCACAATATGTAGGTGGTTATATAAAAGGAAAGTCACATTACTGTCAACACAATGTCCCATAGTATACTCACTCTAGGGACACAATAGATATCACATATCCCCACTAATAATATTAATTGAAAAAGAGTCTCATTGTCTATTATTCTACTCTAGAGTCACATTGTACAATTCCAGTTCTCATTAAAATTTATCCACTGATAAAATGACATTTCTCATCTTCTGACTGGTTTTTCACTCTATCAATATGTAATTTTTCTCCAAAAATAAACCAGATTACCTGATTTTATCATGTAAAAATTTCAAAAACTCGGAATATATTTTTCAAATGCAAGGGATTAGTCAATTTCCACTGATCTTCAAATAATATTATCCTTCTCAATACACCAATAACACTTGTATGAATACATTCTGAAACAGTATTCCTCATAGTATCAACTCCAATACACAATATTCATGAAAAATATATTACATGTTAATTTATGAAAAATCATGCAAGTATTAATTCATGTTCTTATAAATTTATATACAACATGAAATTAACTACAGATCTTCTCACTTTTATACTTCTTCTTCATAGAAGTCTTATACTGCCTTTATAGAAGCATTGCAAAAACCAAGCTTGTATACACCTTAATTATTTCACTTATGTCGTACTTTGTTTATGCATATATTTATCAGGTTATTCATGTAATTGATTTCTTTAGTACTTCATTAGAATTAACACTTGTGAAACACCTTCATTGTGCGCATGTGAAATTACCTTCATGCTTGTATTTTAAATCCATCCTTTGTGAAAATTAGAATGTGGTTCATAGTTATTCATTTTTATTACTGTCTTCATGTATCAAGGTGAATATATTTTTAAAAGTTATGAGGATGTGATAATAGATCATCCTTCATGTTGTTGTGAAGAATTTAGAAAGAATATCCCAATGATGTATGAAACCATATTTATGAATCTAAAGTATTTTTTTACTCTATTTTTTTGACCTCTATAAATATTAAATTCATCCCACAAATACAAATGGGGAGGTTCAAGGTTATTTAAAGAAAATATTAAACTACCAAAACACTCTATGTTCACTTACATTCATCTCATATTCCCCACCTCACTTATATGAACAGTTGAATTTGTAATATCATCTTATTTCACTCAAGATAACACAAAATAATTTAATATTTAACTCTCATCATCACATGAAAAAATTCACTCTAGATTCAATTGGTCCTGGAAACCTCAACATTAAACCACTATAGAGTGATATGAAGAACATCATGGGAAAAATAATTTTATTAATGGAAGTTATAATATGGTTATGTGTAGGCTGGAGATGCATCAAATCAGTTATGATCGAATATGATAACATCTATCTATATATTTTTTAAACAGAGCTGCGGTATTTCATGCAGTTGAGCCCTATTCCAATGATTTTTTCAACCTCACTATCCTTAATAATACATCTCATTCTACTAACACCTCTATCCACCATCATCTTCTACAATTGGATACACCTTCCCACACCACATGGGGTGAGTGAACTTACTTTTTCCCATGCATGCCACATGTGTGCATCCATTCGTGTGGTATGAATATAGCATTATAATGAACTACATACCAATGGGCATTCTACCAACATGTGGGCTCGATTTACTAGTTCTCTCACATGGTAGAGGTCACATCCCACATGCGTAGGATTTTGATTTTTCCTTATATGAAATGGTAAAAAATTTTCATAACAATTATAAATAATCTGTATGTGAAACTGGTTATGAAAATTCCAAAATGAATTCCAAGACATAAATTCAATTATATATACCTCTCAATAATTAATCATTGAAAATTATATTTTTCTTGATCTAAAAATTGATTCAATTCTCCTTAATATGAATACATCAATTTCCAATCTAAAAAAATCTCCTCATTCTTTTTGAAAACCTAGAATTCAATAATAAATTATAGAACTCGTCAAATTATCTTGAAATATTTAAATACCATAAAATATTTTCACTCTACAAGTGTAGTTCACACATATCATTAGAGATTAATAATAGTTCAATAATCATGACAATTAATTTTTTGATGTTTTCATGATAATATTCAAACTATCATCACTTACTTAAAAGCCTATTAGGATCATCTCATAAAAAAACCAATCTTTCCTAATGAAAACAAATAAAATTCACTCAAAGGGAACTTCACTCATCCAATTTAATAAATCTAATTTACGTGTTAAAAATAAAAGGAACAACCATACTCATTCCCACATTTTTATTACATTATTTACCAACAAAACATAATCAAATACAAAACACTTAGTCTAAAAAATTGGCCCTATTAGATTTCTAAAAATAATCTAATCCCAAAGAAATAAATTTGATATTAGTGATTCATGATTGGTATTTAGTGAATTATTAGTATATCTTATTAAATTGATTAGGACATTGATGGACCTGCTTGAACCCGACCATGTACTGACACGATTCCCTCACTAACAACTATATCATTTCTTAATAATTTTATTCTATTTTCATGAACTGATAAAAAACAACCTCAATCTATTGGCTTTTAATATTAATAAATCTAAAAAATATAAATATGTGATTGTGATAGTGGAGAATATAAAACCCATAACTCTTGAGGAAAAACATTGGTCAACCCTCAACTATATTCTAACCTTTAATAAAAAAATTTGAATGTAGACCATTACAATCACATGATCAACAACCTCCAATAGTTCAATGGGTACTGATTAGAAATCAGTGTATATGATATAAATTATAGGATCCAATTCCTTTTTTTAATATAAAACCACCTCTTAATGATAACCATGTCAACAAGTACGAAAAAAATTCCATGAAAATTAACAATACGTATGCATTTTTATATTAATACGAAAACCAAAAGTTTATCAACCATTATACATCAACTACAAAGGATGGAACCAATCACACCTCCTCCACCTACTTATTGTAAGATTACCTTGTTACAAAACCAATTTTTTTAATACATCCCTCAATATGATCCTGTAATAATTAAAAATAATAATTAATAATAGGGTATGTTTAAAAATTTACTCAGTAGCTTCCACCTCCAACCACTCCTATATCCACAGATAATGCATTTAAAATTATTATTGAAATACATGTATAAGTAATAATTGAATTTTTATAAAATGAAATATAATAACAATAATATATATACTACAAAATATACAATAAACAACCTCCACGAAACCAAAAAAAATTACAACATGATGTTATGCATATCTCTAATTATAATAGTTATAACAACAACAATCAATATTCAATATAATGAGAACCATGAAACTAAAAAATTTATAATGATATCAATAAAATAAAAAACGATTATATAGAGGGAATAAAATTTCCATCATATCACCTCAACCTATTGGAACACTAAATCTAAATAAAATAATATTCAAACTTAATAATCATGGTTATAATAATTCCACAACCCAAAATCATCATCATTGGTAAAAAACAAATCAAATTAACATAACATGAAAAAAAATATACTATAAGAAACATCACAATATGATCATAAAAATCCCTCTATATGAACCACTCTTGATCACCTCCCAACCTCTATACTAATACCTATATATAGTTCAGAAAACAAAATATATTAACCATAATATAAATTAATGAATCCACTAACATTATATTCACTTGCTTCTTATCAATCATATAATTATAATATAAAAATAATTATTCCTAGGTTTTACATCAATAATTATACAATAATAAAATAAAAAACTGAATAGACTCATCATAGGTTTCAATAGTAAACATGAATTTCATTAATCGTTTTTCATATCAATTCATATTCAATATTATCAGTCATAACATTATTTTAATCATATCCACCACTTTAAGTGTCTCTTATTGTCACCCATAAATTGATTAATTATTAAATGTTGATTCCATTCTCACTTATATATTCATTATTCAATGGTTTATTTTATAAATCACTAAATTTAATTTTAATCATGTGAGTTTTTTATCACCACATAAACATAAATTTCATATAAATACATTACAGATAAAATAATCTAACAAATTAATGATTTAGATATCTTTTTCTCTAATAAAAAGTCAACCCTTTTTTCCTATGATTATTTCAAAAAAATTATATTCCAACCACACATAAATCTTTTTTTCATGTTCTTTAATATCCATTCAATGAATTTATAAATGAATGGTTAAAAGATGAAGAGTTAATGAAAAATTTCCTTGATCGCTGAATATTATTCATATTAGATGGATAAAAATATATATATCTACATGTGTATTATTGGTTTTCCAGCAATCTAATCATTTCATAAAATTTTGAGAAATTGAGGAAGGAACCAAGTGGAATAGAAAAAAAATACTCTATTAAATTTGAAAAATGGAACATTAAAATTCATATCTTATTTATTTTCATTACACCATAAAGTGTTTCATTCAATTGAAAATCTAAACATTATCTCATAGCCTGATTAGCTGCTCCAAAAACCATGTGTCTATCAAACCATTAAAATGGATAATATCTGAACACATTAAGGTATAATATATAAAATTATATCATAATTTCTTATTTCAAATGGTTAGTATAGGATACACACAAAAAAGAATATCCTTCTTACAATGTATCACCACTTTTAATTTTAATTTAAAAATTTCCTGAAAATATTCATTCATCAAATATAAAATATTAGAATACAACTACATAATAATATGAAAATATTTGAATGAAATTATGCCTGAAGCTCATGTTGTAATTACCCACCACAATACCAAAATATTTTCCCCTATATCTTCAAGGATTAATTAAACATATCATGAAATAATTATAGAAATAATAATGAAATTATTAAGAAGAACTGGCTAGTTAAAACACCATTCTCTCACTTCAACATTTAGATAAAATCATTCACTATAGAAAAATCATGGCGCATGAGATATGTTTGTACATGTTTTCTGGTCTCAAAAATATTTCACTCCAACCATTAAATAATAACATCACTTTCCTTATCTAACATATCAAAATACATAAACACCCTAAATAATGAATGAGGTCAAAATCTAGGAATTCACACACTCAAATGATTTTATTCGTCCTGAAATAAGACAAATTAGGTACAAAAAGATCGAAATGGTTATATATATTATAAAATTCCATAAATAAAAATCAGTAAATTTAAAATTGATGGGGAAAATATAGAAGAGGAAATATAATATGAATAGCTTCAAAAAATTCCAAAATCCAATGTAAGGATCGTGTTTCAAAATAACTCAAAGAATTGAACCCACTTATATGACTCCACCTACAATATATACTCGTCCACCCAACTATTTCGCCACAAAATACATACCAAGGGAATGAAATTTTAAAGATGGGTCATCACTTGATGAAAATGGAACTTCATAGATCACTCATAGAACATCAAATTATCTTTATTGTCTCAAAGAATAATCAATTAAATGAGAATTATTTTGATGATACCTTCAATGTTATGATATGTGGATGTCGTTGTGAATCCAATATATCAATGGTTTATTTTCCAACTACTATACTACCTCACCAAACAATACCAGCACATTAAAAGGTCCAATAAACTAGTCTAGAATTTTACCACATCAACCAAGCCTAAAATTCCCATAGGATGTAGAAACATTAAAGAAAATATGATATCCAACTTAAAATATAAAAGGTATTATCCCATGATCCACATAATAATTCAACTAATTATTGTTACCATTCACCGATTACTAGTTCTCATATATTATAACTATCATAATTTGAAATAACTACAACCAAACAATCACCAATTCACCAACCTTGGTCTATAAATAGTTTGATCTCCATGGGTACTGATAGAATACCTAGAATGGTTCTACATTAATGGTAGAGTGATAACACATAATATAAGAAAATATTTCCAAATAAAAATTCTTCATACATAATTCATTAAAATTAATAGCACACGCACACAACATATATTGTATTGTTTTGATCATTAGTATGATTTATATTTTCATTTGAGGTTGAAAAATTATTTTAAGGAATAAAATATCAGTAAAATCATTTTATAACCATTTTCACATTCATGAATTGAAATATAGATCTCATCTATATATAATCATTTGTGAAATTTCATGAAACCTCATTACCTCTTACACATCTAGACTCATTATGAAATCCACTCCACTCATTGTTTAATTCATAACAATAGAAATTACTTTAAAACATTGATCTACAAAACCTATAATTAATCAAATATACTCATTGATCAAGTGAAAATAGTTATAAAATATATTAAAATATCCTTTAACTTTCACTATTGAATCTCAAAGGGAAAAATAAACTAGATAGAACTCATTTATCAACATTCATCATTTAGGATTAAAGGAATAAGAACATGAAGTATTTAATATAATTATTCATTCAAGGCCATAAAAAATATTCTTTGAGTCATTATACATCATAGAAATACTAGGTAACACATCAAAAATTTATATATGAAACTGAAGAATATTTTCCTTTCAAATTTATATTGTAGAAAATAATTCCAATGAAAAAATAAACCAATTAATTCCATATACACCCATAAAAATATTAATGATCCAAAAATATCTCCACCCATCCAAATTTAAATCCCCTAACAGATACTCCTCTAACTAATAATATTTGGTGAAAAAAACAATCATCTAAAATTGGTAGATACTACCACAAACCTCCTCATGTATAGATGCAAATATACAAGTTCCTCCATCATCCTCCACTCTCTACCTAACAAAAATAAATATATTTTTGTTTCTTACTTATTGTATTAGATAATATTTTACCTTTCTTTAAATTATAAGATATATCAGAGCTGTAATAATATAACAACTTTATCCATCTTTGTGAAATAAAAGTTTGATCATACTAGCAGAAAATATACCTCAGTGTATTATGATCTATGGAGACTATAATGTTATCTTTGATAATGTAATGCTACTACATGTTTAAAACAAACAGTGCCATCATGATCCCAAATTAATGGGTGGCATACTTACATTCATTAGGACAAAAATATCTAAAACCTAAATAAATCACTCATTTTCCCTATAACTGCAAGGATCATTGAATAATATGGTGTTGCTATAATAAATCATAATCATAACAGCTTTTATACGAAATAATGTATAGTTCACTAATCATCTTATTCATAAATTACCAAAAATATATTTGAAATTTATCTCTATATATAAAGGTCTAATACTTCTTTGTTAGAGAAGTCAAATATATCATAATCTAAGATAAATTAGAAATAAACTACTTGTAATATTTTACTAAAATAAGGAGTTTTTATATATTTTAACCACTCTTAGGTTCTTCCTGTTAAATACTATCATTGATCCTAGAAAGTCGAATAGATCCACCCTTTTGAGACATAATATATGCAAACAAATACACCTCACATACCTCGCACATTCACCTAGATTGGTTCCCCCTAACTTATGTCACCATAGGACCTTGAAAATAATTTTAAAATACACATTTTTATCCCTATATATATATAATAATACTCCAATATATCACTAAAAAACACCAACATAAATCTTATTAATGGATCAAGAAACACTGAAATCATCACTAACATGATGGATTATGATGTATTCATAACTAAAAAGATAATCATAGTGATTTTAAAATGCCCATATTGACAACTAAAAAGAGTCATCCTAATATATTATACTTTAAACAATATCAATCATATATTCATTATAGATGAATATTATAGAACCTACATGATCCCTTTAATTTATAGAATGACTTCCAATAAATGGGAATGTAATATGGTTCATTAACATCACCAAATAAATTTTAAAATAATTTATATATAGTCAAAGAACACCATCCTCCATTATTGAAAACAATACCAGAGTTCCCCATAGAGATACACTGGGCGAAATTAAATTATTCTATAGAATATTTTCAACTATAACCTACAACTCTGTTAATTTAAAAGGTCTTACTATATATCTTTTCATCATGATATGAGATATAAAGGGTTATATCTCTAGAGAAACTCAACCATTTGATGAGTGGGTTATTTCCAAACCTTTTTTGGGAAAACATCTATGAACTCAAAAGAAAAATAGGAATCATTCATTTATATTTCCGTAGATATTAATATCAATCTTAATAATAAACTTAATTCGCTCACCATCAACATAAAAAATCACTTGACACCCATAATAATGGAATATCAACTATATATAATACATATAACCCATGTAAATAATGACATAAATTTATTAGTTATGAAAAAAATGAAATCAAAATTTATTGGTACAACCCTACCTTCAACTCACAACACTATTAAACCAATATCAATCAAGATATTCTTCCAGTTACTATAGATAACACTAATTATCTAGTGATTATACCTATCCTACGCACTAATTATCTAAATATAGTTGATGAAATAATTGAGTGTGAAGCTCTTAAATCAATAAATTTACAATCTATCATAGAACATAAATGGATGGTATTAAGAAATATCATTATTTATAATATAATAATACCATACAATATAAAGTACACCAAACTAGCTCACCGACCTAATTTTCCTCCCTATCTACCTTATACATGGCACCGGTCATTCCATTACCCTATAAGAAAATGAATATTATTAGATTTAGTTAAACCATTGTCACCCTATAGAAATGGAGTGTTCGGTTACAAGGAATATTGTTATTGAAACTATCAAGGTGGATACAACAATTAGAAATTATATTCATCCACCAGTATTCAATGCTTTGGTAATTGTTTACCACCTTTCTAGAATGAACAAAAAATTCATTTTCATAAGTCTCTATTGAAAATAAATCATGCCACTAGTCACATGTATAGAATTGGAAACAAAAAATATTGAGAGTTATGAGTAAAGGGTACAATTTTGATTAGCCTTATGTTCCAATGTCTAGGGGTACATCTTCTATCTCTAAAGTAGATATACATTACCATCCACTATAGCCTACTGATACACTAGTATATGATAAAAAATCTATGAAATTTTCATACCTAAGAACATAATTTTATATCTTTATATTAATCATATAAACCTGTTAATAAATATCTAGTTATAGTCCCCTCCCAAAATGGAACACCATCAACTTTTAATTAATTAAAAAAAAGGAGGACATTAAAAAAGTATCATGAACATTACTCCATAATCATGAAAATGAAAAACCAAATACATGATAGAAAATAATTCATATTTTTGCTCCAATAAAATGGTAGCTGTTGGGAAATATTTTAGGAATAAAACTAAAAATTAACCCCCCCCCCACCATAAACAAGTAATGACCTAAAAAGTATGAGGTCTAGAATTATTACACCAATCCATTATAAACTCACTATAAATGAATTATAATTATACTTAACTACCAATATTATCTTATAATTTATCTATATTTGTTCTAGCCATCACTTTTTTTACTTATTAGAAACACATAAACTGCACTCTGTTATGAATTTTTTTTGAAACTAGTAAAACGTGAATCTCTACATATTTTTCATCCTCGTTTCTGCCTTCAAATTATTATCAAACGGTTCCTTTATACTATCTATCCCTCTATCAAATGATTCTGATAAATAAGTTACATGACAATAGAAAAAAAATAAATTTAGACCATGAATATAAGGATATTTATATGTATAATCCCATAATATTAGTCTTAAATAGTCAGTAGAATATAAAACATATCAAATTATTTTAATCTAAATACATATGAAACATAAAAACATATTATCATGTTACCATACATGCAATACACTATCCCAATAATAATGATTTGTATACAATTATAGTTTTTTATTAGAGTTGATAGTGCCTTCCACATCCCTAGTTGTTTTCTATTATATATATATATATATAATGGTTAAATGGACTATGAAAGCCTCTCCAAACCATGAAATTATCACTAGTGTCTACTATAAACATAATTTTTGAATACTCTCTCTAAAACTGTCATTTCACAAACTAACCTAACCAGTAATTCTCCTTAGATAATAACCAAATTGTGTGAAACCCCTGAAGAATTCCACCAATTGGCCTTGAGTCATTGATGAGCACCAAGGATATAAAATATAAAATATGGGTGTAATTTCCTTTATTAATCTAAAAATAAAACCCAATGGTAAATATTTCCATATGTACCATAGTTTATTATCTTATAATTAATAAAACATATGAAATATTATGTCAACACAAAAACAAATAAATTTCTACAGCTATATTCCATCTTGAAAGGAATGAACTCAACACACAACATCAGTTTCCACTATCAAGATAAACTCATTCTTAAACCATGGTTTCGTTAAACCTCCCTTAAAACTATCCAATACATATGAAAAATGACATATAATAATACATTGATTTGGAAAATTATTCTAACTAGATTCTTCATCCAACTTCTCATGTATCATGTGAAAATAAATCACAATGGCTTTGTAATGAAATATGTAATTGTTATAATTTTATCAAAAACATGTATGTTTTTATAACATGTAGCCTCTACATCAAATCAAGCAGTTCCTCTACAATACTGTAAAAATTACCACCCGAATCTATCCACACCTATATCTATAATATCTTAAAAAATAAAAATTATCCACCACTTCAATTCTTATCATAGAGATATAACAATAAAAACTTCATGTATATATAGCAGAAACAACAACACCAATAACCATAACAATAGTGGTAATACAACAAATCTCACATCATTTAAACCTTATATAACACTATAACTCTCTAATAACCACACCACAATCATTTAATGTAACTCTCTAACAATGTTATAGAATATAATAGTTGTTATGAATTAATATAATCTCTAATTACCAAAATAGGGAAATACGTTACCATAATCCACAATAAAATATCAATATGGTACCCTTGACAACATCTATTAATAATCACCAATCACATTGATAACCTAACCATGTCTTTTTTTAACAACTTTTATTCACCACCATCAAGCCACATGAATCCAATAAACCTACATTGCCTCATAAACATAAAATTTTAATTACTCAACAAATTCCAGCACATTAATAGAACTTCCATTATTTTAATCACTATTCATTCATAGTGTTTCCACAAAAGGCACTAATTTTATTAATCCCCATTATTATCAGCCACTATTACATTTCTTAAACCATAAAATTATATTATTTAAATCCCTCACACTAATTTACCATAATTATTATCCATCCATAAATTCATTCTTCCACATTGATTTAATTGCCTTGTATATACACATGTTTCATTAACCTAAGTATAATATCATTTAATTTAATTAAAATAAAAAAAATATCAATATTCACATTAAATAAACTATATAAAATCATTTATTACACATAAATAATAATTTTTAATCCACTAAATCAATCTATGATTCAATAATCACGATGAAAAAGAGAACATTTAATGCACATATTCTCACAAAGGCCCCAAAAAAATATATAATTAATCAACCTCATATCAATCAACTATCATATAATATCAGGGTACTTGAAGTAATAAATGGTTTAATGGGAAAAAATATTATTTGAGGAGAAATTACAATAATATTTATGGATTCATATTTTCTAAAGGATAGAATCAAGTATTCAAAGAACAATATTCTAGGGAATTAGAAAAACTAATAAGGTTTTGAGAAGCTAAGAATCATAATAATGAATTGAGTGGAATATAAAAATTCGTTGAATTTATATATAAAAAATAAACCTTTAAAATCATAGTGTAATGTTTTCCATTACATCATATTAGGTTCCAGTAAACTAAAAATCTAAAAAACCTGGTGAACCTGCATTTATCCCCCTTTAAAACATTTGAATACAAGACTTTTAATCTTGATGATTTCATAAGATATTAAATTATTGTTTATAGTTTTTTTCATAATTAATTTATTCAATGTCTCAAGTTATAATTCATTACACAATCCACTCATTAAAATAGATATTCACTTTACATATTAATATCAAACTCACCTTCAGAAAATCATGGCATAATAGTGTAATATCATATAATAATTCTTTAATCCTATAAATATAATGAGTTAAAACTATATATTAACCCCTAAATATCAATAAATTGTATCAATACCAAAATCTTATAGATATCTATTCATCGTGTTACTAAATACATAATGTTACAATGAATGAAACCACGGTAAATTATTGGGATTAACAAACGAATGTTAATTCCATTGTTTTATTTCAACACCTATGAAAAATCATTCACCCCAATAATACATCACAATGTAATGACACTCATTATGTTTTTTTAGGAAAAAATATCAATCCAAAATCTACCAAAAAACTTCTCTATACTTATCATTAACCTACCAATCCACAAGAACCAAAGGAATTAAGGAATTAAATATTTAGGTCTTTTAATTTTAGGTCTAGTGATCGATGTGAGTATGATAGTAAAGAGTTTAAATAATTATATGTAAAGAATAATATTAAATGTGATTAAAATTTTCTAGGTGTTCCAAAACAAAATATTTTGGCTAATAAGATGAATAACACATTAAATGAGTGTTATTATGGTACACATAGGGATAATAAGACTTGATATGTAGAGGTAGTAAATGTGGAAGTTAAATAAATCAAAAATTTTGCTAGCATTCCATTAAAAAAATTATTTATATTTTATAAATGTGTTTTCATAATCGAAATATTTTAGTTTCTAATGCGAGAGCATAGAAAAATATTATTATAAAATTAGTATTTTAAAAATAATATCCCATGATGTTAATGTTATGAAATAAACTATATATCCAAAACAATTCCCAAAATAATAAATCCATCACCATAATTTTTTCTGTGAATGGGGTTTTTATAGGATTATTGAATTGTAAATTTGTTTTATAGCCCTTTTAAAATAATGTTTTAGATATTTAATATCATTAAATGGGAGATTGATTATTCTTGATACAAATCTAAAAATAATTAGTGATTTGTGATCTTTTATGAGATGAGTGGTGGCTTTTGTGTAGAAAATGTGGGTTAACATTTAGGTATCACTTTAATTCCTATTTCTGAACAACATCCATCATTTTCATTATAATTTTTGATTTTATATATTTAGTATGTCAATTATTTAAAATTTTTAATGCTTACAATTATTTGAATTTGAGTTTAGGATTCTAAATCTATTATTTTATTTCAGAGGAAGAAAATTAAGGTCAATCAAAAACCCATCATTTTGACACCCACATGTGGTGCATAGTGTAGTGGTACAAGAAAAACAGTTTCAACCCTTGAGATGGTAAAGGGTATTCTAAGTAGCATCTTAACACACAAAAAATATCTATAACTCCCTATTCCAATGAACCACCCACACCCAGAGTTATCTCATCCTTATGATATAGATTCAAAAAGAATGGGACAATTTCCAACCTTTATAGTAGGTATTAGATTTAATAAGGTTTAATCATACTGAAACATGTTATATAATGGTTTTGGTATAGTCTTTTAGTGGTAGATGACAAGTGGTTATGGAGGAGGCATATTTCTATCTTCCATTTACTGATGCAGGATCGAGTGGTAGGGTTCAAGAAATCTAGCATCAAAAATAGGAAACTCGATGAAGGCGAATGCTCTATTGTTTCACCATTCAAATATCATGGGTGTGTTAAATTTTACATTTCTTAATTTTCAACTTATATTGATCAATTTTTTTATATAGTTATTTGGTGTTTGGACTAGATGAGTTTTTAAGATGTTTTGTGATTTTTTTAAAGAAATTTGTAGGGTGCACAATTTGTGAATAGTTAGGGAAACTGTGTGAATTCCTTAGCTAATCATGCAAATAGAGACATTGGAGACAACATCTTTCATGTGGTTGTAAAATAGATTACCAAATCATATGTATAAACTATGTGACTTGTTCTGGGTTTGGATAATTCCTTCCATACAGTTGGCACATTATTTGGTAAAATGTGGGGAAAACCCTACAAGTAATATTAATTAATCTGGAAATTAAAATTTTCACATGAGGACCCTAATTATTTTTTCTAATGGTCAGGGTCCTTGAACAAGGAGAATCCTTTGAAAAATTAAATAGATTATTTTCCATACCAGACACATTTTGATCATATTTTTGACTAATTGGATCTAGTGAATGAGGTTATGTCTCTTTTTATTTCTTCTTATCTATGATATTCTCACCATATCTCAAAATAAACCCTATATTGAGTCCATAATTTATGTATCTATTCTTGGGATCGTTATCTAATTTGTTTTCTTATATCATTAAATCATAGGAACATGAATCCTCCATTTTTTCCTCAGTTTCATAGGCTAATAAGTGATCTGTTTGTTGTAGAAATCTCTATTCAATAGGTATAATCCTATCTTAACCCTAGATATTTCATTATTATTGTATATTTTTTCTAGAATATTGATCAAATTATTTTTGGCATGATTCTACATTTTTGGTGCATTGATCTCATTTTGGTTGTTGGTTCTTAATGATAAAACTCTAGTGCACTTGAGGTAGGAATTCTTTACCATGTTACTAATTTTATATAAAATATGTATGAATTTTTTTGGTAGATTGGTGTGTCTCTATTCCATATATACCTTGATATGTGACTTGATTGGAATTTGTTTGTGTGAAAATCCCTATGAGATGTTTGCTTTTTACCTTGTGTGATGATATCTTCCTTAAGATAATTATATAGAGGTTATTAATCATGATATAGTTGTTTCATGGAATAACATTTCCAAAGTTTTTTGATTATATGGTGGATATAAATCATGAGATGGTTGAGCCATAGAATAACTTCGGTTAATTTTTATGATTATATGGTGGTTTACCACATTTTATGTTTGATTTTAGAGTTTTTTTGAAACATGTTTATAATACTATTATGGTTATCAATCGAGGTGATGGTTTAGTTATCAGATGAATTTTACTATGGTGTTCAAATTATATGGTTGAATTGATATGAAATATTTGCTATCATAGTGGAAGTGTATGTAGGATTAGTTTTTATGGAATCCTGGTTAGTTCATAGTGTCTCGACGAGATGTTTGTTTGTTTATTTTTATTTTATAGTCATTACATATACCATTATATTTATATTATTCATTTATCTTTTATAAATGTTGTTGTTGTTATACTCGGTTTTGTATGCATACAATGGAAAATAATCTCAATTTACATTCCAATTTCCTATCTTGAAATCTAGTGAAGGAAAAGGGACCTATATAAAGTAGTTGAGACAGAGAAACAAAGTAGACTGGGGTGATATTATGATATAGTCCATGATATTTTTGTGTCATTCCTCACTTTTCTTTTTATGTTTTTTTATTTTGGTAAAATGATCCACCATAATGGGGGATCCTATTGAATTGTTATTACTCTTGTATGTCATATTATAACTATTTAGGTATTATTTTAAATATTTTTTCAACTATATTGATTTGGGTATTTTTGATTTTTTGAATATTTATTTCTGATATTATATTTATACCTATTTTACATCTGTTACAGAAGGCATAGTCTCTACTTGTTTCCTCCAAGGCCCTCATTTCTAGTCAGTAGTATCATTCATGTGCAAAGATACGCATGAGGTCATGTAGAACAACAGTCTATACCGGATGTTTTTTTGTGGGTTGTTACAAATATGTATCAAATATTTGTTATATTAATATTATTTTGGACTAGTTAGAATGGATATAGAATGATCTAAATATGGGTATGTAAATTATGTTAGTGCATGTCCAGTACTCATATGGTGGAATTCATAATTACCAGGGAATTATGATTTTTTTTGGTTTTCATTGTTATTATTGGCTGAATTTCACCTTAAGTGGTGCACATGAGTTTTGTGTTATAATTCATGGTATTCTCTATTTTTCTATTGAAAAGAGTGGGTGAGTTTATGCATCATGGATATGCATGTAGGTTCCCATGTCATCTTCTTGATGTATATGGTTAATATAACCTATACATGGTATAAATTGTTATGTTTAGAGTTTTGAATAATATGTAGGTACCATGACGGGTTTTGGAAATGATAAATATCTAGTTATAATCTAGAAATTAATTATTTAAATTGAGAAATCATAATTTTTCATTCGACGTTTCAGATATAACTCCTCAACGTTTTCCAATTTTTCTACCATCAGAAGCTGAAAAAGTGGTTCCCATGGTGAGATACACTCATGTCATTCTTATCAATATATAAGAGGATTTTTGTTAATTATATAACGGTTTTACTTCTAGTTCAGGTAGTGCAATTGATTCATCATGGTGTATTTTATTTAGTGTTTATTCAGGTCGGAAGAGTGAATCAAGTTGAAATGATGGTGGTGTGTTTTTCATGGTACTTTTAGCTATAATAGCCTTTGACATTTAGAATTAAAAGATGTACTCATGATATAAAGTATATGATTGAAATAAACTAAGGTATATTTGTTCTTTTTTACACTCCTGATGATTGGAGGATGGTTGGAGCTGCCTATATGCTTTAGAGACCCACTATGAGGTGGTGTGGCATGATAACTTTTGTGAAGAGGAATGTGGGTTATACATGGGTATCATTATGTACCACTTTCATGAGGAATTGTTTCCAAATAATATGAGTCCTGATAAAGCACAAAAGTATATAAATATTCATTAGGAAGCACTAGCAGTGGATTGTTATACTTATCATTTCATATATTTACAATGTTTTCACCTCTATTATTTGGGAATGATTCTCAGAAAGAAAAAATTAAAATGAAATTGTTTTATGAACTATGATAAGTCTCCAAGTTAGTAAAATGGACCTAAAATCATATACAAACACGATTCATAAGTCTTTTATTTTTGAGAACGATCAGGGGAAAGACATAGTTATAGAACTACTTTCTATTTTTTGCAGACCAACAAGTGGTTTTTCTTGTAGTGTAATGGGTGCCTCTTCTATTGGTGGGGAAATGAGAGTTGAATAGATTTTTTAGTGTGTTGAATGGAAATTGAAGTAGAGTAGGGGTTTCTTAAATATTTTTCTGGGAATAAGTCAACCTCAGAGTTTTTGGCATTAGTATTCGAGGTATCATTGAATTTTTTGTACTACTCCACCTGGAGAGTTCAATTTGTGTGGAAAGATGGGGAACCTATCAAATTTTTTATTGATGATATCAAAGTAAGGTTTAGGTATAGAGGCTAGGTAGAAAACTGTTTTAAGGGATTGTTTTGGGAGGCATATACTAACATTATGTCCATGGTCTGTTCCTTGAATCATAGAAATAAATTCATAATATAAGGGATTTGTTGGCCCAGGTCGACCAAGGATATTAGGGATAAGGTTGTGTTTTTTGGTATAATAAGTTCTTATGAATTGGATCAGGTTACAGTTGATTTTGGAGAGGAACACTAAAACAAAATCAACATATGGTTGAAGTTTCATTTTATTTGATGGTGGCTAAAACCACCGCGACATGGTTCTTTGATGGTTTCCAAAAAACTGCATCTAAATTTGGAATTTACATCAAACTCATGTCAGTTACATCGATTTAGTATTGGTTGCTAGGAACCATTGTATAACATGTGATTACTGGTGGGTTTTTTTAGTAGTGACTTCCACTCGAAAACAATGAAAATTATATAACATTATTTTAAATATCTGATATCCCACAAACATTTTTTACGAGGATAAACTTTCATAAAAACCAAAAAACATGTGCTAAAGATGTATCGAACCTGAAATAGTGGCAGTTTAGAACGTTAGAAAATATTAATTTGGAATATATAGTGGTGGTTAAAACCACCACATTATATCAAATTTAAAAACAATACAGTTATATAATCTTCGTCCCTAGAATAGACAAAAAAATAGACATCAAAAATGGAATACCCAATCATTTCACACATCATGGAACACAAATCACCACAATGGTTAGATTCCACACCCACAATAACAACCAAAATCAGACCATGATTAACATATTAGGAAACATAATTTCACTATAAGATATTTTTGAAATAAGTACACTAGGAAACAATAACACATCATGATATAAATAATCACTATAATTTCTACATACATACCCGCAATCAAAATTTAATTAAATACCCCAAATCAATGAGTCTTTCAAACAACACATTGATATCATTACGCATCTAAATCAATTCAAACAACATAATGTAAATAGAACTATTAAATAACTTCCATAATTGAAAATGTATGTGAAACAATCAAAATTCATATTGATTGGTGTTCCTCATTCACTACTCCATGTACCATCCCAATGAACGCTTTATAACACCCTCTTGGTCTTCATATCTACTTCGTTCTATCGGTACCTGCATGATAATTTTACTGAAAATTAAATAGTGTTGTATATATAAAGTTAAACATAAACCAATAAAAATTCATTATATGAAATAATTTCGATGTTGTGTAATTTACATGCTCACTACCATCCATCTATGCTATATCACAGGGAATATATCCAAAAGCGTTATAATATAATACAATAAATGTGTTCTATAGAGTGACAACCTTTACATCTCACATCTTTATATGAGCCCCCTATTCCTGAATTATGATTTTCATTTCGACAACACCCACTCAGCTATCTTAATTAAAATAACATCTATAAACAGATTCATTTTTAAAATATTATAATTTAATAACATAATAACATTCAATTAAAATATAATATGTTGAAATTTCCTTTATTTATGAATTAAAGTCATAGTTTTTTCATGATTGAGGCATATACCTCCCTTCATCATAGGTAATCATAAGGGTTACAAGGTCTTCCTATAGAAAGCCTATAATCCAACCAAATAATCATATGACATCATCTATAGGGACCCCAAAATAGTCAAATAGAATAACTATTTACAATCAATTTAGATTCCGCAAATTGTTTTTGTTAATATTTCTCTATGTAGTATCATTATTTGAATCTATAACAAAAAACACTTAGTGATATATAAAAATGAAATAACATTATTCACTTTAAAATTTGTACCTATAACATTTACCCTCTAATATCTTGATGAAGAAACAAGAGTAAAGACTAGCTCTCTTGTTGATGAACATGTGTAATGGGGAAGTGCTGTCTGAGATACTAAGAGTTGAATGGGATCATTGAAATGATTCCTACATGTAATTCCAGTCATTTAATCAAATAAAATTAGCTTAATAACCTATTTTACATAAAATTAGGGATAAAATAATATTTATAAATGATAACATATGCACAATGAAAACAAAAAAATATACATATTTATGATAATTAATTACTACACATATAAAATAAGTGGATTATAGATTCATGGATGACTATACTTTCAATCATTTTGTAATTGAATCATGTCCTCGTCCTCCCCCATCATTAATTCATCTAAATTATCCACCCTTGTAAAATAAATATGTTCAATATCATGATAGAAAAATATGTTTATTTCTTGCAGTTTATGGGATTTAATTTTAGAGGTCAGATCTTCCACATCATCCACAATATTATACGAGTCTCCTTGTTTTACATGAAGAACTACACTCCACCATTAAAACATGACATCTTCAACATAATATACCATTTTCAATTATAATAATATGATTTATGGATCATCTAATTCATGATCACTGAAATCCATTAAGCGCGAGATGTTCATAGAAGTACATTTCAAGGAATATATTTTAATAGCCATGGTAATATAGACCTACTTGAATTGAAATAAAACAACTAAAAAATACACATGGTAGTTTAATTTGATAGTATCATTTACAATTCCATACTATCATATTTTACAAACACTAAATATACCAGTACTCTTTATTTTCATACATTTATCAATTTCTTGTATGAAAGTGATAGCCATTCACATTGTAAGCGTCAAACATTCTAGCCTATTTTTGAGGACCTTGAGCCATAAACATAGAATATTCTCATAAATTCTCCTAGATATCAATATTCTTCATCTATAAATAGTAATATACATAATTATATTTAAATATATTTATGTTTTAACCTAATATCCATATTTATTTAAATATTTATTGTCACACCCTGACCATGGGTTTCCCTTATTTATAATTATCATTCAATGCTAAAAACTTGTTTGATGTTAGGATTTATGTTTGGATTCAAAAGTTATTTATGTTTATTGATCGTGGTGGTTTTTTGGTTTGTGAATGGGAATCACACAATTAGTAGTAACAGTGTGGTTGGCCTAGGAGACTATGCGGCTGTAAAATTCTAAAAATGAATAAATTTTATAAATGTGGATACCTTAATAATGATAATATTATTTTGTATATAATATTATTATTATGATGATTATTAAAATGTTTTAATAATATTATTATTAAATTTATATAATTAGTACTACTTTTTAAATTCTATTAGTGTGATGGTTATTATTTATATCGTTATTGTCAATATAAGGTTGTTCTTGTTATTGTTATTATTATTATTATTATTAGTATAGTTTTTATAAAAAATGAATAAAAATTTTATGACAATTTAGGGGTCACGACCCCCCCCCCCTTCTCCTCAGACAATGTGGAACCGCCTCTCCCCACTTCTTCCTTATGTGTATGTATCCCCTTAGACTGGAACCCTCCTTCCTTCGTCATTTATTTAGGCAGCTCCCCGTCCAGCCACCTTACCTCATCATGGTGTACCCTCCTCCATACGTAGTTCCCCACTCCAGCTAGACTCAACCTGTGCAGTGCCCCCTCCTGCTCAACCCGGCCTCCAGGAACTTAAACCTCCTCCTCCATTGTTGGTCCTACCATGACACCCCTTTTCTGACACAATCATTGCACCACCATTAACATTCTCTTTCAATTTTGGGGGTTTCATTCATTTTTGAAAAACCCTAATCATGGGGTATATCGAGTTATTTTCCTTAATTTTTTGGTTCTGTAAAGAGTTTGTGAGGCTCAGTTTTTCCCTTCGCTGAAGCGGCATCACATTCACACATTATTGGATATGGTGAATCAATGGTTTTCCATTCTGATAAAATCCATTTAATTCTTGAGTATTTTTATTAAATTTTCGGCTCGATTCTCACCTTCATATGGCACTTATTTAATTTTTTTTAGTGTTTTAATGTTATTAAATTTTCCTAAAAAGTGATTTTGAAGTGTTTTCTTGGTTATTATCATATATTCCTATGTAAAATATGTTTCCTTAAATGAACGATATTTTTTTTATTAATTTTTAAACATGATACACACCTCTATACAGAATATAGTTAGCATATTGTGGTGTTTTAATTTTGGTATAAAATGTTAACAATGGTCTCTGAAACGATTCTTCTAATATGTCTAGATATTAGTTCACCTAATTTTATTGATAAAAAATTATGTGTCATTTAAAATTGAATTCACGAAACATCCTATCAATTGAAAATTTTTAAATGTTTTGGTATCTTAGTTTTAATTTTTGAATTTATGTCAATGTGAAAATAGGATGCTCATTTAGTTGAAGGGATTGAAAAATGGTTTTATGAAGTGTTGGGTTTTGGTTTAAAAAATAATTCATGGTTTCATAAATTTTTTGGTGGTTTTCATGAAATTTTTAGATTTAATTATGTTTTGATAGTAATTACTTGTTGGTGAACTTAGTGTGGTTTTTATGATTTGGAAATTGTATAAAAATGTTTTTTGAAGGGATTAATGGTTTTAAGTGGATTTTTTTGTGTTTTCTAAATAATGAGGATGTTTGGATTTAATTTTCAGGCAACTCGTCATTTTTTGGAAATAGTTATGACTGTCCTCTTTCATTTTTGATATACTATTGGGTGTTGGCACAGCCATGGGTGCACTAGGTGCACAAATGGATGTTCCCTCAAATGAATATGGTGCTTTAAATCATTTATTCATTGAAATTGTGATACATAAATGGTTCTTATTTTCCAAATTATGTTGGGTCCATTGTGGGGTTTCTAAAAATTGTTTAAAATGGAATCTCAGAGGGAATTATCATTTGGATTTTGGTGTGTGTTTTGGTAAATTTTGGGATTATGGTGTTGTTTGGAATGTTTTACTATTTGTATTCCATTACAAAAATAGGGGGTTTGAAATGTTCCAGGTAATTGGATTTGAGGTGTGTCCAGTTAATGGCATATTTGGATATTCTAAAATAAATTTCTTGTTTATGTTAACATTTAAAGAGGACTGTTATTTGGAAAATGATTGTTCCCGGTTGTCAACTTGAAATGTTTTGTGAAATTATTTACATGTCTAAATAACATGATATCCTTTTTGACACCTTTTTAATGTGATATAAGAACGCGTATATATATAGGGAACCCCTATATAGGGTCTCCCTTTTATGGGTTATCACATAGTGGATGTCTGTGTTTGGGGAATGAAAGTGTGGTGGAGGCAGGTAAGGTGAATCATATGTGTGAGGGCCTCCCACTTATATAGTTTACTTTTAACATGGGTTTCTAGGAATCTTTTAGATGATCAAGTTATGGTTTCTTGATAGGACTGATTAGATGGGTTAGAACCCTCCTGGAGTTATAGACATTGCTGGAGGGATATGCCACTAGCGAGGCTAAGTTATGGTAGCATGTTTTTTATTGACTAAGTGGTTTCATCATACGTTGACATGTGGTTCTAAACTAAGTACATCCAGATGTCTTTTAGGTATGTTTAAGATCACCCATGGTTACTTTATATTTCTACTAGCTTGTTTTTATGATTATGTAATTGGATTTCCTAGTACTCTATTCAGTTATATTTTTTCAGTATAGCCCTATATTATTTTGACATGGTATTTGGTACAGTTTTTATTACCAAATTAATACCTTGTAATTGAAAATGAAAGGTGGCGTCTATTGGTTTCATAATAAGAATACAATGCTTATTTTCCAAAACTGTAAAATCCTTATTTTTATAATTGTAATTTAAACTAGAATTAATGGAATGTTTTAGGGAATTATAAATACAGGGATTCATTGATGATTTCCTTTTGAGAATTTGGGTGCTCAACCCTACTTTATCTTTTTTTTTTCAGGTTCCATTAGTGCTAGATCGCTCTTAGAAAAAACTTGGTTTTTGAGTAGTGTGGTGACCAATGAGGTCACATAGAGGTATGTGTAGTTTTATTTCCTTTATGTTGCTATTTTTTTATTTTTATCATTAGTATATATTTATCTTTTTATCTTTTTTTCAAGGAAAAAATAATTCCTAGTAGTTAAATTTCTATGCCCAACACTAGTTTCCAGCACATGGGGATCAGGAACACCCCTCGGGCCTTGCTAAGGATCATCTCGGGTCACCAGTTCAAGTTCAACCATGGTTGGTTCATGAAAAACTGGTTATAGCAGTAGACCTCGTTCTTTTGGGTGTCTGTTAGATAGAGATTGGGACTTTCAGGACACAATAGGTATGTGTAGTAAGATCATAAAGAACTCTTTCTCACACTGATCCTTAAATTACTTAGGTTTGCCTAAGATTGTAGTCTTTTGTTCTTATTTTGGATTGAGGGATGATAACATAGGGGATTCAGTGTCACTTTGTTACCCCATATGGATTAGTGACCCATGTTGGTTCTAACTTCCATGTTCAAGTTCCTCTTAGTGTTATTTCCTACATGGGGCATGGCTCACTACCATGTGGCCAGGTTGGGCTTGGACGATAGTCCCTCCTTTTGGTTTTTTAGTGTGTGTTGTGCTTCTTTCTGTACTGTTTGGTGTAAGGGATGATGAAAATAAAAATAGTTTTTAAATTAAAGTTCTTTCTTCAAATGGTTTTAAATTGGTAAAGTGGTTTTTTGGAAAGTATGTTTATTTAAATAATGAAGATTCTTTGGTCTGATGAGTTGGAACCTGTTTTTAATTATAATGAAATCGATTGGTGAGACCCAAAAACTACTTATAGACATTTTCACATGTGATAGTATGTATATAATGTGTTTGTTGGAACATATAAATGAAATATGAGGAACATATGAGCGACAGTTCATGGGATTTCATAGATTTGTATTTTAAATTAATGTATTGGCATTGTTTTTCATAATGTTATTTTGAAATGAGAAATGATTTTATAAATTGAGTTTGGATTGAAAATTGGGTTTTAGTTTTTGGAAATTTTCTTTCAAAGAAGTATGTTCTAAAAGTTAAATGAAAATGATACTTTTGAATGAAATTTTCTGGCCATGTTTATAGGTTTTTGGTTGTTTCTAAATGAACGTTCTTTTATTGATGTTGCTTCAACTTGATATTGGTTTTGGATTTTTGTTCGGTATTTTTTTAGAAAATGTCACCTATAATGGTCTCCAATGTTTTTAATGAGTCAATCCTAGTTTTTGGTCCTCCCCGGAAGTTCCCTTTCCTTCATGGTGATCGAGGACTTTTAGAGGTAGTAGAGTGGCTCGAGGAAGTGGATCACATCTTATGAACATTGGGAAATCCTAAGCCTATTGGGGTTCGGCTATTTTGGGATTGTTAGAGGGTCTATATTTGGATCAGTGTACATTGTTTTACCCCATTCACGATGCATGTTAGGATGAAATGGGAAGTGTTTAGGGCCACTTTAATCCAAGGGTTCATACCTGAGGAGGTGAAATTGAATAAGGAAGCGGAGTTGTAGGATGTTCGGAAAGGCCAGTGGTCAATAAAATATTACATTGACCACATTAAATTGTTGGTTCAATTTTATTTGGAAGTAACGTCATAATATCAAATGAAATCTCCTATTTTCATTTGGGGCATTTGCCATAAGATTTCTGATAAAGTGATCTCATTAGATGAAGCATGTTTAATGATGTTGGTGGATGAGAAATTTTTAGCTGAGCAGGTTCTTGCTCTGTAGTAAGAGGTGGTTTGATATCATGAAGGTTCGCCATCAAGTGAGAAGCACATAATAGAGGGACCTATTTCTAATGAGACCATTATAGTGGTGTTGTCATCCAATTCATTAGACCGGTCATTAGTGGGCCATAAGTGTTTAAATTTTGGGCATTCTAATCTCTATTGTCTCAACCCAACACATATGTGTCATCTTTGTGGCTTCCTAGGTCATCTAGATAATTTTTGTAGGAAGTGTCACCTAAAGAAGATGTTGTGACCAGAGGATTCTAGTGGTTGACTATGAGGAAGAAAGTTATTCAGCCATCAGAGCCACAACTATAGGTCTCGGGGTGAATCCCTTGCACAGTCGAGAGCTGTATAGGGTGTGAAGCCTCAGTCTAGGTTTTTTGGTCCCTATTTTAATTGGAACATTAAAATACTTTTTGTCATTGATTTTATGCATTTAAATTTTTACTATCATTGTATATTAACCAATTCAATGTAAGATTGTGAAAGACTTATTCCATTGTAATCCAACCATTTTTACTTGTCTAAAAGTGAAATTGTTTCATTATTCACTCTCCTTTAGTACCTAAGATATGCTTGTTTGTAAATATTTATGTTTGGTGAAATTAATTATCTAGTGTGGAGAGATTGAGTTAGTTTATAATGTCACGGTTTTCCATTTTTCTTCCATAGTGGACTCCCCATTTAATTCCAAGTTTTGTTGGACGGGTTTTGAAGTTATCATTTAAGCTGAGTCTTTATGGTGGGGAGAACCCCCTAACGTTCTTCCCTTGTTTTGGGATGTGGTTCAATCTAGATTTTTCAATTGTGACTTGGGGAATAAATATCCACCCACAAATTTCTTTGTCTGGTTGTGTTCAGGCATGGACTAAATCCTTGACTAACATTTAGTTTATTTACTTAATGGAGGCAGAAACATTTATCATCTTCATATATATTCAAATAGGAGGACCCAAAAGACAGAAAAGTGAGAAAACAAGAGGAGGGGGAGGAGGAAGAGTGAGGGAGAGAGGTAGAGGGAGAGCAGGGAGAGTGAAAATCTCCAGATTACGGGGGCCTAGAATAATGGATCCCTAGGGCGTCACCTCGAATTAGATTAATCCCTTATACTTTGAGAGTAACTACATTGAGGAGGAAAATCTATTTTGAACCCAAGACACCCAAGGATGACAACTAATCCGCAGCCTTATTCTCCTCTCTCTACGTGTGAGTGATATGAATCCTACTATCAAGGTGCTGGTTGCACTTCCGGATTTTGTATGCCACTATCCAAGGAGTATGAATTCTACCCGTCAGAGAATCATGAAGATTCCTTTAGTCTGTTTCCACTTTGTAGAGTGCAATACCTTTCTGTTTTCATAACACAAGCCCAGAGAGAACTGCATGGGCCTCCGCCTGAAGAATTATACCAAAATAATTATAATATTATAGTGTAGTTAATAATAATAATATTTTTATTATTAAATTATGTAAACCTTTTATTTTTAAATTTATATGAATAAAATTAATTTTTAAATTGTTATTATTGTGATGATTATTATTCATATTATTACTATTAATTATTATCTTTATGTTATTGTTATTATTATTATTATCTGTGTATTTTTTATAATAAAAAAGGAAAAAATGAACAAACCATAGGGGGTTGCACCCCCCCCCCCCCTCTCCGTCTCCCACGGTGCTGAACCCCCTTACCCATGCTTCCATTCGTGTATAAAGCCCCTAATCATGGACCACTCCTTCCCTCACCGCTTCTTCATATAGCTCCTCGTTTGACCTCCCTACCTCCCCATAGCATGTCGTCCTCCATCAGTAGTTTCCCCTCTATTCAACCTGACCTATAAAACACCCCCTCCTTCTAAACTCAACCTCCAGCCACCCTCTATCCTATTTCAAGAAGCATAAACCTCCTCCACTCTTTCTGATCTGATCTCACCAATCCATTTCTATAAAAAGACATCCACCTCATGTACATTTCTCTTTCAATTTTGGGGGGTATCCATCAATTTGACCAAACTCTAAGCATGTGTTCTGTTGGTGTGTTTTTCTTAATTTTTAGGGTGTTCCAAGGGACTTTAAGGCTCAGTTCTTCCCTCTGCTAAAGCGATGTCGCATTCAAATGCCATTGATGTTTGTGAATCTATATTTCTTCCATTTCATTTAAAAATGAATTTAATTATTTTGTGGTTTTAATTAAATTTTTATCTTGATTAATACCTTCATAATGAACTTACTAAATTTTTTATAGTGTGTTAGAGTTAATTGATTTTGATAACGATGATTTTGAAGTGTTTTCATGGTTATTATTATATGTGTCTATATAAAATTTGTTTCATTGAATGTCAAATTATGTTTTGATAATTTTTAAATGTTATAATTGCATGTATAAGGTACCTAGATATAGTATTGTGGTGTATTCTTCTTGGTATAAATTGTTACAAATGGTATTTTAAATTATTCTTAAAATATCTCTAGATATTAGTGAACCCATTGTGGTTGATAAATTATTATGTGTATTTTAAAAGTGAAGTCAATATTTTTCATGTTATTTGACAATTTTTAAATGTTTTGGTACATTAGTTTTAATATGTCAATTTGTGTCAATATATAAACTGGATTCACATTTAGTAGATAGCCTTGCTAACAAATGTTATTTGGAAGGGTTGGGTTTTGGTTTAAAAAGTATGTTAATGTTTTATAAATGGTTTTTTTGTTTTTATGAAATGTTTAGTTTGAATTATGTTGTGGTGGTAATTGCTTGTTAGTGATCTTGGTCTGGTGTGTATGATTTAGAAATTGTATTAAAATTTTTTGGAATGTGTTTTATGGTTTTAAGGGGATTGTATTGTGTTTTCTAAACAATGTGGATGGTTTGATTTAGTTTTAATGAAATTGGTGATTTTTTAGAAATAGTTTTGAGTGTCCTATTGGATGTTTGGTGTACCATTGGATGTTTCCACATAAATGGGTGCACTCGCTGCACACATGGATGTTCCCTAATATGAATATGGTGCATTAAATCAGTGTTTCCTAGAAATATTGGATACCAAAATGTTTCTTGTTTTGAAATGATGTCAGATCCTTTGTGTGGTTTCTAAAAATTGTTTAAAATGGAATGATAGAACAAGGGTAAATTTATGTTTTGGTTTGTGTTTTGGTAAATTCATGGATTATGGGGTTGTTGGGTAAGTTTTACTAGTTGCATGAATTTCCTAAAATTGGGGTTTTTGACATGTTCATGGTAAAAGGATTTGTGGTGTATCTAGATAATGTCTTGTTTGGATCTTCCAACATTAAGGTGATATTTCTCTTAACTTATAGAGAGTATTCTGTTTTGGAAAATGGGTGTTCCCAGTTGGAAATTCCAAATGTATTATGAAATTATTTAAATTTATAAATTACATGACAGCCTAGTTGGAAACTTGTTGATTTGATATAAGAACATGAGTGTTTGTGTACATATATATATACATGGAACCCCTATCTAGGGTCTCCCTTATTTGGGTTATCCAATAGGGGATTTCCGTTTTTTGGGTAGGCAACTACGGTGGTTGAAGGTAAGGTGATTCAATCATTTTAGAGCCTCCCACTTAAAAAATATTAATTTTACCCTGTGTTCATAGGAATCATTTATATGATAGAGTGATGGTTTCTTATTATCCCTGATTATAAGGGTTAGTAGCCTTGTGAAGTTATATATTGGCTAGGAGGGATGTTCCACTAGTGATGCTAGGTTACGGAAGCTAGTTGGTTATTTAATTAGTGGATTAACCAAATGTTGATAGGTGGTTCTGAACCGAGTACATCTAGGGTTATTCTATGGATTTCAATGGTCACCCATGGTTATATTATATTTCTTCTTTATTGAGTGTATTTTTATGCACTTGGTTTTCTTAGTACTCAGTTTGCATTTTTTTAGTACATCCCATCATTATTCAAACGTGGAATTTTTTATAGTTTTTTGTTTCCAAATAACAACCATTTTATGAGATTTAATGTTGGCATGTGTTTGTTTCATAACGGGAAGATAATTATTATTTTCTTAAAATGTAAAAACCGTATTTTTAAAAGTGTAATTTCAAACTAGAATTAATAGAATGTTTTGGGAATAGGAAATACATGGGTTATTTGATGATTTCCTACATAGAATTTTGGTTCTCACCCCTAATTTATATTTTGAGTTTCAGGTTCCATTAGTAGTGTATCACAAGTGATCCTAGTCTTTAGTTGAGTTGTGACCTATAAGGTCACATGAAGGTATGTTCAATTTTATTTCCTTTCAGCTATAGGTTTTTATTTTTAGTGTCGTTATCAATTTATCTTTTTTTATTTTTTTCAAGGTCAAAATCATTCCCAATGGTAAAATTTTGATGCCCAACACTAGTTTCTAGCCCATGGGGATCGGGATCACCCCAGGGGCCTTGACACAAATCGGCTCTAGGGACAGGTTTAGGGTTGACCTAGGTAGGTTTGTGACATTTATGTACTTACAAAATTTATAAACCATTCAATATGATCTATATTAACTTATTTTGATATATATTTCTCATTTCATGTTCAGGTTATCATTCGTCTCCTTGTTTGTATCATAATCTCTTCAATAAATGTATCTTCAATGTCACTATTTAACATCGCATTTATATGTGCCTATAATAATTCCATTTCTGTCATTATAACATTTCAGCTCCTCCCAACTGATTGTCTAATAGTAGGGAACATTTTTTACTTTCCATGTAGTTGAGAATGGTTTGATGATTCATCAACACATCCAACTCGATTAAATATTGTCTCAATATTATCTAACTTTCTATAATAAAAGGTAAGACTCTCCTCTTTAAAATAGCCTTTAGGTTGCAATTTTTTTTATGTTTGATTTCCAATGATGAAGACATCTATGAAATTAAATAAATAAAACAAAATTATGAATTTAATAAAGATCTAGTAATTTTTTAATCAAAATGAAAAGCATATAAATAATGTTTCTCTCAGTTGGAGACATCCATTGATAATGTATAGGGCCTACTAATTTAGTTCCCTCGACAAAATGCATTTTTATATGCATCATGACTATAAAAAATAATGGATGAATGATCATTTGCATTATAGAAATTAAAAATAGAAATCTATCCTTATGTTTTTCAAGCTCAGATGTTTGTACAGTTTTCTCATATAGTTGTCTGAAGAATGTGAAAAATTAGAGTATAATATCACTAACCATTTCTTGAAATAATGTACGCAATGCTAATGAATGTAACTTATGTGACAAAATATAAGAATCTTCACATTTCAATCCATGTAAACTATGATGATCTAAGTCAACACGCCTTGATAAGATAAATTAATACAAATCAGATACCTTCACATGTTTTAAAATTAAATGAAATGTATCATTATCCCAATTTTGTATTTCAAAAATTATTGGATCATACTTTCCATTCTCATAAGGCCAGATATCGCACTTTACATTCATTATTTGTAAGTCCTTCCAAGAATTTAGATGGTCCTTAGATTTTTCTTTCCCATTAATAAATGTTAAGATAATGGTTTCCCAAACATCCTTCTCAATATATATAACTCCAAGAGTATTTTGTGACAAATTAAATTCCAAATACATGATTTTTAAGAAAATTATTTTTCTTTCGATTTCTGCATTTTTTATTTCATTAAATGATGATCTTCGAACTAAATTTCCAATATCATTCAAATGATGTAGCTTCGCAAAATTTTCATCAACATTTCCATGTCGTGAAAAATATTTCAGAACCAATAAACATATTTTGGGGTGGTCAATGATTAATAGAACCATTTAATTTTGAATTTTCCTACCAAAATATATGTGATGAATTGATATTTCATTGATGACCCTATGGGAATCATTTATTACAATAAGTTAATCATTTAGGCACAAAATCAAGGTTGAAAATGGAAAATCCAAACCTATGTAATTATTCCAACCAAAAAAGATCCCAAGTCCTTGGAAGTCACCAGTGGTCCACACTAGAGAATCATGCATTTTCAACATTCATCTATAAGAGGAATCATGTGTTCAAACATCATTTCTCATTAGCTCTTATAATTATTAAATTATATTCTTCAAGTATAAATAAATATCATTTCAATGTATTTTTTCTATTTATAATCATCAAAATGATAAAATATGTTTGTTTCATACACATCCACAGAGGGAGATTGTAAGCGATAAAAACAAGTGGAGAAATTCTATAACTGGTGCTCAAATTGACAAATGGGTTGAATCCATCAGCATCTAATCCCAATTATGCATTCATATGATCAGATGAGAAAACATTATGTAATGGATCAAATGTATTCTATGATTATGTACCCCTTGGATGTCTAATAAATCCATCATAATTATTATATACAAAATTCCACTTCATGTGCTTATTGGTTTTCAATGAAAGGAATAATCATTTCAATTCAGTCAATAATGGGAAGTAATGAAAAACCAATGTAGTTATTCCATTTTTATTCTTCTTCATAGATTGATGTTGATTCATTCTTACAAAATCACCCATTGAATTCCATCTAGAAGAAGATAATTTTTTACAATCATGTCTACTTGAATCCTATCCCCAATAAATCAAGCAATCAATTGCACAAGCATGTATTTTTTTATAACGCATACCATGCTTGTTAACAAAATTTTTTATGTTATAAAAATAATCAAGTATCATAGATTTATGAAATATATCATAAAAAAATTCTACTATCTTGGATATCACCATGTTTTAATTCTGCACTGCAATTTGATATAATACAACATCATCATAAATGAATGTTTTGAATATTTCAAACATCCACAATATAGCACACAATTTCCATCCTCAACTAAATCATTAAACCAATTTTTCTTTTTAGTGAAGTTGTCTCTTAACATAGTCTCTATAGAATCAAAAGTGGGATCCAATGATGTGTTACAATCTTGTTCTCGTTATCCTATATTCCAAAAAAACACTAGTCATGTTTCTATTTTTATCACCCTCAACTAGTTATTCTGATATGTTTTTTGGTATATATTGTTGTCATTCAATGTTTACCGAATTGTTTATATGTTTAAATATTTCAATGTCCATTGGTGATGAAGTTGGGAGCTTATCCTGTTGATCACAATTAGTGCTCAAACATTCTATAATGATTTATTCCTCATTCCAAATCCATCACAAATATTGAGAAGGGAATTGATACAATATAAAGTGTCCATAAACTTCACCTCTCTTCAAAAATCATAAAAATTTACATCTAGGACAGGGAAATATTATTTTCCCATCAATGGATTTATAGGAAATTAAAAAATCTAAAAACTTCTCCATGTTATTAGCATACTAATGTATTTTCCTCAATATTGGGATCCATCCTTTATCCACATATATCATAATATTACTACACTTTAAAAAAACATTAAAACAGGTAATTATTACTAAGTATGAAAAGAGATAAATGGAAAACAAAAAACCAAAGTAGTTATAATAATAGTCATAAAAGTACAGAAAAAGTCAATATAAATAGTGAAATAAATCATATAATGTGTTATATAAAATAGAAGAAATATAAAAATCACACAATCATTAATAACCACACCAAGGTACATCAAAAAAATCATCCCCCAAAGGATCATAGTCTGAATTGATCATAAATATAGTAACACAAGGCTCAAGAGGGTCTCAAATTTTTTTAAAAACATTAATCTTAAAGTGTTAATTGGGATTTAATAAAGGGCTTTAAAATCCAATCCATTTTAACACCATTTTAGAACTACATTTCAAATGTTCTTGAAAATCATTTATCAATCCACACATTGAAAACCAATTTAGTAATTATACTTATTCCATATAATTAATTTTTGAGGAGTATACATTTAATATTTTCAAATTTATTAATATAATGATGAATATATCATTTTTTATACTAGATAAATAATATCACTAAAATTATTTTATAATTGAATTTAACCCTTCCCTAAGTTGAAAAACTAATGTTATCTTCATTTGACCTTAATGGAGTGATATTTTTAGTATGATTCCTTTAACAGAACATAATATTTATTTAATCATCAAAATTATAAGGATTAGTAATTTACCTAAAGGAAAATAATAATAATGTTATTTTTGTTACTAAACATAGGTAGTATCTTTTTCCCAATGATTCCCATTTACGAAACCTATCATATGTTTTAACGCAATATTTTATTCAATAATATAGATTATTATATTAATGTAGTTATTAAACTATATAATTGTTCAATGTTTCCACAAGGTAATTCATATGTTGATGGATTCTATTATAATTCCTAACATGGAATGAACTAGAAATAAATTATATCTACTATAACAAAATTGTATATGTTTTTATGAAAATTATAGAATAATATGTGGCATTGATTATGTCATACTAAATAATGAATATTTATCCTCTAAAATAACATATGATTTTTTTAAACTATCATTATGATGAAATAATTTCCTAATAATGAATTTTTATCTTTTATCAAGCATTGTAAAATTAATTTGAATTTTTCTTTTATATTTTTTCATACAAATTTAAATCACATTTTTACATCCTGATTTATATTTCATGATCAATTTTGAAATTGTTTTTGTCCATTCACATATATTATCTCATGATATTGATAATAAATCATCAAAAAAACCATTTCATATAATTTCTTTCTTATTTTTTATATTTTATTTATATCACTATAGTAATTATGAAATATAATGCTCTGATGATCTGAGAGGCTACTAGAGGATTATTTACTAAAGAAAAAATATTTAAAACACATGTTAAAAGGATAATGAGAATTAATATGTTAATTCATTAAATAATAAGAGATATTCAAGGATGAACTGAACTCCAAAGTCCTCATGGAAGATTTATATTGTATGTGAACATTTTAATTATAATTGAATAAATAGAAGAATCATTTTTTAATTCATGAGTAGCATGGGATGGTTGGTAGATTCAAAGCTAGAATATTGTAATATTTTATCATTTTTCTTTTTCGAATGATATTTCATTAATTCTATATAATATTTTGGATTTTTAGAAATAATTTAAGAACATTCAAACCCTTTTTAAGAGAATAAAAAAGATAAATTTTGATATCATCATGTTATAAGGGATTATTGTTTATAATAAGGTCCCTTAGAAATAATTTTTTGGTTTTTTAAATAGATGATTAAAAAATTTTCTTATTGTGGATAAATCATTTATATGTTAGATTTTAATTTATCTTGAATAGATTTATATGGTTTTAGTTTTTTCAATTGGTTATTATAGATTTCAAATGTGTTAGTTTAGTTGATCATTGATTTAAGATAAATTAATTTATATAATACATTATATATTTAATATTTTAGTGGGAACTTATAAAAGAATGAAACATATATAAAATAATTTCATAAAAGATTTTACTCTATGGACATGAAATTATATTTGTATCAATTTGCTATATATTATACTGATATCCTTCCAAGACTATATATGAATTAAAATCAGTCATAACTTCCAAAGTATTTTGATGGAGAAGAATGAATAGTGATTCCATAAGTAATTGATAGATTCGTATTATCTTTCATTACCAACATTATATAGTTAATGTTCTATCAATAAATAATTGCATGATGCATTAACTATAAATAGTATAAGAATAATAAAATATATATATTAAACTCCCATATTCATAAAAATAACATGCTTTTCACAAGATAAAATATATTCATCCCAATTGAAAATAATGGTATTGAAAAGCATCTAGATTAACTCTATATATATATTTAATCAATTATCAGCCTCAAATAACCAATAAAACTAGAAAAAAACTACTTATTCAATAAAATATAGTAACCTATGTTGAAATATGAATATTACCCTTATAATTTGAGTCCCATGTGATTTATACAAGAAAGTGACTTCACAATCGAGCAAAATATTAACCTCCACTACAATAACAAACAGAAACCATGTCATTAGAGAATCTTATATTCTTAATCAATACCCAAACATTTGTTTTAGGGGGAAAGGGAATACGTGAGTAGAAGAAAAAGTGGTCTTACCAGCAAGGGAGTTGGGGGATAAGGGGGTTGGTAGGGATGGCTCATAGGAGAAGGCTAGGGTGACGGATCGTGTGTCTCATGGGTGACCAAAGCTCTGATGAGGGAGACACTATCTTTGGAGAGTGAGGTATATGGATTAGGGGGAGGTGTGGGTGATGGACTGGGTAGGGGAGAGGCTGGGGGTGAGGGCTCAGTGGGGATCGATGGTGATCGTAATGTCAGTGAGGGCTCAGGGGGCTCAGTCTCAGAGGGATCAAGTGATACTGGAGCACCAGTGAGGGGTAAAACTATGGGAAAGGGCCTATAATCGAGGGGGACGGGGATCAGTGGAGGGACTCAAGGGGAGAATGGTGGAGAAGGTAATAAGATATTTTTTTAAATAAACCAATAATATTTAGCAATGGTTTTTTTAAAAACACCACTAAATCAATAAAAATAGCACAGATTAATGAAACTACTACGAAATAATGAATTTGGGTTAGTGAGACCTTTTAGGATGAGTGGTATGGTTTTGATTGTGTATACTCTTTATACTTCCATGTTTGATTTGGGATCATATATTTCATTTATCTCTACTAAATACATTTTTAGTTTATAGTCAACATCATTGTTCTCTCTATTGTTTTCATCGCTTACAAATTAGGTTGTAAAGATAGTAGATCATTTTTAGATATACCTAGAGTATCAAGTAGTAATTATAGTCTAGGAACAATATTAGTATTTTTTTGTATTATAGAAATAAAAATTTTTTGTTATCAACACTATGGACTATCTAATGAGTTTTCAACCTCTCATCAGATATTACCACATGTGATTTTCCTTCACCTATCATATGGTAAAAGAGTTATTTTTTAATATATATTTATATTAACAAAATGAATAATGAGAAAATATACCAGTTGGATCAAAACCATTTTGATATATGAAGTAGACATAACTATTTCTGTATATGAGGTGAGAGTTTCATCCTCTATTCCTTTTAGGATAAAAATTAATGTCAAAGGTTTTTAGAGGATTTGTTATGAGATCCTATTGAAATTGGAAATGAGTTTTAGATTGATATTATACCAGGTGAAGAGATGAAATGGATTCCTCTATGTTTTATGAAACTAGTCGACTTCATGGGGATAACGGTGTTTCTTGAAAATTTATAAATGAAGGGTTTTATTCAGAAAATAACTTCTTGTTAGGGTGTTCTAGTCTTATTCTTCATGAAGTAAAATATTACTATTTGATTATGTGTCAATTAAAAAATGATGAGCCAAGTCACAGTGAAAAATTGGTACCCGTTCCCAAGGATTTATGACTTGTTCAATCAATTTAATTAATTCAAATGCTTCTCCAAAATTGAATTAAAAATTTTCTATCATTAACTTTAGACAAAGACTAATTAAATATTTGAAATAGCATCTAGATGAAGTTATTGATTTTACAGGTACTTGTAAATATCATTTGGGTTGAAAAATGCACTGGTGGGGTTCAATTATCTTATGAACTAGATTTTTCTCCCAATATAGAATTCATTGATTTTGTTTTTATTTATAATATCTCAGTTTACTAATAGACCTAGGAGTTACGTGATAGACGTCTATTTATTTTTCTTAGTATACCCAGAGTGAATCAAAATTAGGAAATGTTATCTGAGTTTCAATTTTAGATCCAATAGTTATGTTTTCTTTGACACAAGGTAGTGAGAATATCAATTGATCTGGATAATTTGGAGTGGATGTGTCATGGTAATGACCTAAAATTTGTTTAAAATTAAATTATTTATTAAGTTTTATAGATATTACAGATATTCCATTTAGTAATTCATTAATTTTATAGAACTTATGATACAGTTGACCAAATATGGAGTCTTGTTTGAGTGGAAAAATCTGTGTGAAGTGGGTTTTCATGAACTGAAGATTAGTTTGATATAATATCCTATTATTACAATTTAGAAACACGGGACAGGAAACACTATCATGTGTGATTCTTAAAGAGTTGACTTGGGCACTATATTGATTTAGGAAGATCCGGTGGTTGCTTATGTGTCATGTCATCTATGACCCCAGGAACCAAACTAACCTAATCATGGTTTATAGTTATATTTTTTGGTTCATGCATTGATGTGTTTAAATTATTACCTCTGCATTGAGATATTTGTCACCTGCACAACCATATGATATTATAATACATTTTCCCCTAGTGATACTTAAACCAATGATAGAGAAATTTTTTGGAGTACATGTAGACATTCAACATTTAAATCTTGTATACCCTTATAAGGTAAATGTTATTTTAATTGATCAAATTTTAAAAATGTAGGAATTGGGGACATGAAAAAACAAAAGGGGAGTGGAAAATAATGAGATTATTAGCTGTAATAAAATTTATAGATCTGAGGATAAATGGACATAATATTTGCTCACTTGTCCATCACTTCATTATTTGATGAGAAAGTGACTCTGAGGAGATACATGAATTTCCATGATTTATCTTAAAAATATATTTCATTTCTAGTTGATAGGTTTGAAAAAATATTTTTTATGGTTCTTCACTCCATTTCACAGCTATCAAAGGGTATAAATGGAACAATAGTGACTTGGTGGATTTTTGAAACATATTATAGATCCCATATATAAGTGGGAAAAGGTTAAAATGTAATCCGGGGTGGGAATACCCAGGTCACCTAAGAGTTGAGATATATTTTTGGTATTGGTTGACCTGATGATGATGCTTGAACATATTTTACATATTCGAGAAACCTAATATGTGGATGTGTTGGGTGAACTATACGTGTTTGAAATAGTTATACTAAAAAATGATTCAAAGAGTATATTAACAAATTAGGATGCACTTTTTATGTTATGATTTTGGTAATTCCTACAGTAGGTGTTGGGATCAAAGATGAAGCTGATCACAATATAAAACCCGTAGATAAATTAACAGTGAGAGAAGAATCAATTTTAGAATATATACATAGAGCTTGCATCCTAGATTACAATGGAGTGTGGATAAACTATATGTATTTTGTATATTTTTCATATAACATCCCATTTCATGCTTCGATTCAAATGGATTAATTTGATAAACTATATGGTTCACTATATGTTCACAACTATGTTGTCTTGGGATAAGAAAATAGGTAGCAATCGGGCCAAACCTAGTGAAATAATATTATAAATGGGTTTATTTAATTTGAAATCAGTTTATTACCGCATAGAATAGATAGTGTTCACATTACAACCAAAGGAAATGAACCTTGGTGTTCCACATGCTTGACCAAGTATTCTTGCGGGTGTCACCTAAGTTGGTTACCATAGGTTATAGAATTATGGAAATTTAGCACCATAGATCATTTAATTTTTTACGATCGGGAAATATATTTGGAGGGTGGATTAATGTTTTTCCTTCCTCCATGAAATTAGGGTATTCATGACATTTCTCATATATTATAGCTCCATTAGAGTAAAAAGGTTTTTATAGGGAATATTGAAACGCTTGTTTGAGTATGGGGGAATAACATGAATATTTAAGAAGATACATGGAAGATGATACCATTTGTACCAGATCGATGTCCTTAATTTTTAGAGGAGTACTTTTAGTGTTTCTTCTCAAGGAAGGGATGTCTTTTTTAGGTTCGGTTTGTAATAAACCTATAATTTGTATGGTGTGTTATGTTATAAATTTATTATTTTCGAACATACCTTTATTTTTTTAGCTATGGTATGTTGATGTTTATAGATAGGGTCTTCTAGATCATTTTGAGAGGTTTTGGAAGCGGTATAGAGGGAAAACAATTTGTGTACAGTTACGGGAAATAGTATAGATTCTATATATAACCATGTAACTAGGTAATTTGGAGAAAGTGGTTCCCTTAGGTTAGTACATGGTTCACCAAACCATTTGGCTCAACTGTGCGACCTAAAATGGGTTTGGATTGGTAATTCTTCATGTTTGGTGCTTGGTCTGGTAAACCATTTTTCGAAACCTTGCACACAAGACGTATAAATCAAAAAAAAATTACTATTTTAACAAAAAACATCCCCGAAAAATATAATCCCTCCTCTTATATATTGGTATCATTCAATATGGGGCTCATTTGGGTGATTCCAAATATTACATTCCATCTTGAAACCATTTCAGAAAGATTTCTGACTTATTGGATCAAGAAATAAAAGTAATATCTCCATTTATTTCTTCTATTGCATGATATTATCACCTTCCCCTAAAAGGAACCCTATAATTTGTCTTTAATTCATGGATCTATGTTATAGATCATTATTTGATTAGTTTTCATTCATTGTTGAAGGATAGGAATAGAGATCCATCATTTTTTCTTTAATTCCCTTGGCCGATATGAAATTTATTTATTATTCCATTTACCATTTAGTAAGCTTAATACCACATTAACCTTAAATTCTTCCTTCGTCTTAGACTATTTTTTTGAAAATCCTTATGTGAATTTTTTTTTGCCAGATTCTAGGTGTATTGTGCATTGGTATTTTTTAGGTGTTAGTTTTTAAAAATGAATCTCTGGTATGCTTGAGGTAGGAAGGGTGTATCATGTTAAGGATTTTATATACAAGATGTATGAATTTATTAGAATATAGTTGTGTTTGTTTTTTTTTTGTGTGTAGCCTTTGAGGAATCCACTATGTGACTTGATTATCAATTTGGTGCATGCGTATCCCTATTAGAACTCTATGTTTTTTCTAATGTGATGATATATGACTTGGATTGATTACATGGTTCTTATCCATCAGGATATGGTTAGGTCATGGAATAAATTTTCCTTATTATATTTATTTTATGGTGGTTATCCATCTTGAGATGATTGGATCATGGGATAACTAGTTCTAATTATTATGATAATATAGTATATATCCATCAGAATATAGTTGAGTGTATGATGTTTTGTGAAACCAAATTATTATACTATTATGATTATCCATATATGAAATGATTGATTTATTTAATTAATTATACTACTATGTACAAATTATACAACTGACCTAAAATGAATTATTTAATTGCGTGGTGCTAAATTAAGATGGGTTCATCAAATCATGGTTCATACACAATGATCTAGCTTACTATTTTCTTATTTATGTTTCTTTTCCCGGAATTGATGCACATTAATGTGTGTATGTGTTGCACTTAATTTAAACACACATTTCTGGTGCCCTATTAGGTTTTTTTGAAAAACCATGTAGATTTTAAAAAAAACGTATACAATGAGAGGAAAGGGACCTATATTAGGCAGTTGAGAATCAGGATCATGTTGGATAGAGTCGATGTTGGGAAAAAGTATGGGATATTTTATTATCATGACTATTTTCTCTTTTTTCTTTGTTTTTATATTAGTGCATTGTCTCATTTATGTGGGGATCATGTTGATTTAATAGTAATTTTGTGAAATATCATATTACTTATTGGTTATTAGTTTCCTCATTATTTCTATTATATTGATTTTTTTATTGTTGATTTAATTATTATTTGTTTCTTATATTGTATTTATAACTCTTGGACACTTGTTACAAAGGGAATAATATCCTTATGTTTCCTTTCAAGCCCTTATTGTTTTTCAAATTCTTCTTGCATATGGGGAGGTTTTTATGAGGTCATGTGGCATGACAGCCTGGACAGGGTGATTCATGTTAGGGTGATATTGGTATAAAAAGCCCGTCACTAGTGAAAAAATGATTTATCACGTCATTTTTTTTATTTTTTACATTGCTTATTAGTCTTCATTACTAAAGGATGTGGTTTTAATATTTTCATTAAAATTGGATAAAATGGATGTTTTATATCTATAATAGAACTAATTTTTTACGTCTGTTATTAAATAATTAATGTCAAAGATAATATATTATGTCTGTTTTTTATATGAGTGACATGAAAAATGATTTGGGATGAATGATTTTTAAATAATTTATTTAATAACTAACGTAAAACATCATATACCACATAGGTTTACAAATGACCGACATAGAAAACATGATCTTGAAGCCTTTTTTCATCGGTTAATAATTAAATGATGTAAAAATTCTATTCGATGTTGGTTATTTTGAAACTAATGTGAAATGGATTTTCAATGAATGGGTTTACATTAGTTATTTTATAACTGATGTAAAAACAAATATAAAATTTCTATTATATTAAAAAAAATTAAAAACCAGCTGTATATATTTTAATGTCGGTTATAAAATTTCTATCATAAAAACATTTAACAAATATTATTTCATGTTACCCTTCCTCTCCACTATCAAAAAAACAATAAAAATACAGAAACCATCATAACTATATAAAAAGTATCAAAATTATACATTCACAAATATAACATTAAAAAGTTATTAAATTAACTAAAAACAAAGCTAAATCCAACCAAAATAACTATCGAATACACATTTAGATTTAAAACATTGAAAACTAAAATATTTACTAAAAACAAACTAAAATTCAATCAAACCTATAAAATTATTTTCCCATTCAACTTTTATGTCCATGATATCTTATTCACTATAAGTGTGAGGGTCATAAAAAATATATAAATCAAAAGTAAATCAGTTAACATGTATAATGAATGAATCAACTAAAATATAAAGAAATAGTTTATATGGAAATCTAACCTAGTTGAACTTCATCATTATTCAAATTTCAATAATTTCATGCCTAAATCTTAACACATAATATCTTCCTTCTTTGATGCCATTTAGTATGATAATGTTGTTTAAATGAATTTTTTCAATTCAAAATATCATTTTTATATAATATATCCAAAATTTATTAATTGTTGATGGAAATTAACATTTACCTTCACATATTTGATCTTGGTGTTATTTTTCGTTGTGGTTTATTAGAAAAAATCCAAACCCTATTATAAAATTATATAAACTAAATAAATTTAAATTTCATTATAATATAAACAAATGAAAAGAAATTAAAACTTACTTTACTAACATGTTCTTAAAATTATGTTACAAATCTCCATGGATATAACATATTTAGTAAAGTTTTATATCCCATTGAAAAAAATGTCTAACATCCAATGGTCACTCGTATAAAAGATAATTTAATGTTACTATTAATTATGTTAATAGGTAAATAAAACTTTTTGAGATATATGTTTCAAACCTATAAACATAAGGAAACATCCAGCAATGTGTAATTACATTCTGATCAAATATTTCAGTAATATAAATTGTGATTTATTATTCATTCATTGTTCACGCTTTAGGTGAAATTTAATGCAGTTCCATCTATACATATATATTTATCTTGTAATTCTACTCACACAACTTATAATGATGACTAGTTCAAAAAATACATTAGTATACATTTTCCAAAAAATTAATGTATGAAATGATTTATGTTAAGACATACATGGAAAAAACATGCAACATGTTGATTCCCATATTATCTCCAGTTACAAGCTCTGTGGTATCATTTTTCAAAATACCCACATTTATTTAACTCCCACATACATGATATTCTATTGGAAATGTATAAACACCCTGCAAAAAATTTGATTATCTTGACAATCTGTCAAGACTATTAGAATATTATCTGAAGTCATAGCCTTTTGTCTTTATTGCTAGCTAAACAATTTTTATCTACCTTTAAATTGTTCATGTATATAAATAAATATATTTATTAACTTTAAAATGATAAAATAAATTTAATACAAAAATTAAATTAAAGATAAAATATACACATACCTGAATGGTAATATGCAGAAGGAGTCTAGATGGCCATAATAAATAGTGGTTGATACATTGTTTAACTGTCTTCAACTCATCTATTGGTAACAGTGCTCCAGATTTAGTATCTATAATATCCAGTATTGTGACCCTATGATGATCTATCTCTAACTGAGGATGATGAATGTAATTACTTATATAATATATCATTCAATATTTAACTATGTAATAGTGATGATCATCAACATATAAATCACATTAACTAAGAAGCAATGGAGGAGGGGTGTATATGTCAGAAAAAAAAGTTCTTTAGGCAGAGGTGGAGGAAAAATAAGGGGTCTATAGGCAGAGGTAGGGGAGTGGGAGATACTGGAAGAGGTGGGGGGTGGGAGATACAGTCTGAAATTTCCTCTGCATGTCTGAAAACATGGACTATACCAATGCTCTGATCATTTATTCCATAATTGCATTAATATATTTATCTTTATCCTCCAAATATTCTTTTTTTATAAAAACCCTCCATTGTAGAAGTGGAATAATATGGTATCCCTTTTCTCACCAATGCACACCCTAGTTATCCTTGTACATGACCCAAATGTTCAGGATTTCCCAGTGATATAGATAAAATATCATTCATCCCCTTAGCTATAAATACACCATGTGTTCTCTACACCTCAGGAGAATCTATATGAATTAATTGAAAAAGTATGTAATGATTCAAAATATATAAATAATTGAATTAACATAATTAAAAAAATAAAATACATATCTTATAATTGGCTCAGATATGGCCATAGATTATTCTATCAAATATTTCCCCTTTTTCTCATCAAATTTATCTTCTATTTTTCATGTCAATCCAGGGGTGGAGGGGAAAGCTCTCCATATCATGAATACTCGGCTCTCGGTTTTTGTAAATTTTTAGCCATCGTTTCTTATTCAAATAAAATATACCCTCCCATAGATAATGTGTGATGGTATATGTTTCTAGATTGCATATCCTTATGATATCTTCTCAATTTCTATAAATTAATAATAATAAATCAGTAAGAAGTCATTAATAAATCATTAATAAGATCATTAATTTATAAAAAAATCTAAAAGTATACATTGTAATTTCCATAATTGATTCTTCTCTTTTTCTTTCAAAAAATTATTTCTAAGTTTCTTCTTCTATAAAAGGATATATAATCATATATATGATATAGATTTTCACGATTCCTTTTCCCCAAAATGATATCATATGTGAAGGTTTATTTTAAATCCCTCTAACTCCTAGAATCCATTGAAAAGCATTTCCTCCTAACACCTCCACTATCAGGTCTATCAAATGTCACCTGATAAGAAGAGAGAAAACATATTATACTATAAACATTTTATCAGTAGTAGAACAATAAAAAAAGAGCTTAGTAAAATTTTATCCCACAACTAAGATAGTTTTCCTTTATCAAAACTTATCCAATCAATAAAAAAAAATTATGACTTGTTTTTTACTCTATGTTGATACAAAACTCTTGATTTTTTATTAATTATGACCTCTTCTAATATCATTATCATCAATGTCTACCACTATCCTCTAGTTCTGGCTATGAGAAATTGATAATTTTGGTAAACATGTGCTGCTATGTTTACCAACCCTTGAACTCTTCTTTAGATCTATGGGAGAATATGATGTTTGGGGATCATCCAGAAGAGCATGTGAATGTTCCTCTATATAGGTATGATTAGGATGATTCCCTCCCAAAGTTTGTGTTTCATCAGCTAATTGATCTTTTGTTATCCTTCAAATAAAAAACTATATTTATTAAAAAAATATTCAAATTCACCTATTATAATACTAATGTAGGTAAAAAATAAAAAATTATGAAACACAAAAGTAAACTAAAACGTAACACATTAGTATTCATATTTCTTATAGTTATATAAAATTATAAAAATAATGATATATGAAATTTATTTTAAATAAATGAAAACAAATCCAAAATTGGGGTAGGAATATTAAAAATGGTCTTACCTAACAAATCATTTTTACACAAAAAAAAGAATAATTTTTCAATATTCACTTATATTTTTTTATTTAACATATTGGATTTAAAATAATTTAAATTCAACAAAATCAATGGATATATATTTTATATAATGCTAAACATGGTAAACTAATAAAACTAAACTAATATAAAAAATATTTTTACTTATTAGTTTTAATACATGTTTTAAAAATCAAATAAAAATTAAAATATCCTACATTTTATGAAATTAATAAAAGTAAACAAGAAATACACATATGTTACTTACAATATTAGGAATGTATTAATTGATTTTCTTCCCTAAAATCTTTCATCATGATCATTCATGTGGCACAAACCATGTCTATGACGTTCTCATCATTATTATCTCTTAATCTCTCCATGGAATTAGAGATCTCACATAAATCAGCAACTTCATCAATTTGATCATCCCCAATATATTTTTACCTTGTAAAACAATAGACTACTGCATAACAGATTTATCAAGAACATATAAAAGTCTTTTTCATGTGTTGTCATTAAAGGAGAATCAGTTGTGTCTCCAAATATATTAATATTCACAAGTTTCCTTCCAAATACATCTTCATTGTCAATGTTTTTACCAATAAACAACTTTAAATTAAATATAATATCTTTAAATTTAATATATCTAACCACCAATATTTATTAAATTACTCCTTGATATGAACTTGATGCATAAATTGGTTTTTGTCTTTAGAACATGAATAATTCATTGATTCTGTAAACACCAATAGACCACTATTCTAAACTACACTTCTATTGACGTCATATTTCATATATAAATATGTTGAAATTAATTTCATACCCAGAACGTTTTATCCCATTAAAATATGGGCAAACCATTAATCATTTTAATATATATCATATCCATCTGATCTACTAATCATGGCCTTTTAATTCTTCAAGAAATGGTTTTTATGCTTATTCAAAATCTACTTTTCTTCCTACTTTGGATGAAATTATTTCAAATCATTAATATGAAATTTTTTTATATGGTTGAGAATAATTTATGTTATTAAAGTTGTATAAATTTACCTTATTTATCTGTACACATAACAAAGATGTGAATTTCAAGCCACAAATCCTCTTTCCCCCATAATTAACTCATTCATAGCACGATGGAGGATAACCAACGTGCTCCATCACAGAAGAGTAGCTCATACAAAACTTTGTATCCCCCTTTGAAATAAAATTTTCAACATTGGAGGCATCAGTTTGATATGGATTCTTAACATACCCTTTCAATATCTTTATATATCTTCTAAAAGGATACATCCAACAGATATATACAGGTCCATAAATTTTTATTTCTCAAACTAGATGAACCATTAAATTCACCATTATATCAAATAAATATAGATAAAAATACATTTACAATTGAAAAGGTATAGAAATAGTTTCTTCTTCCAAAATTTTCAAAGCATCCATATCAATATTTTTATATCAAATTTAATTGAAAAACTAACAAAACAACATGATCATCTTTATAACATTGATGCCGAATATTCCACATAATGAAGTCGTTAAAATTTATTGCATCATGATGTGACAATCAAGATATTTCTTACCTTTAAACTTCAAAATCCTTCAAATAGTTAAAAAATTTACATTTTAAGAATAATCTTGCATCACATTAATATCATGAATACACTGAAAAATATAATTTCCTTCCACTTAAATAATTTATGACTAGATAGAAGAAGTAATTTTTGTCTTCCATTTGGAGTGGGAGCTAACTCCACTCATATTCCCATTGATAGTAAGTCTAATCTTTCATTAAATCCATCTTTAGTATTTCCTTTAATATCTAAAAATGTTCCAATCAAGTAGTCATAAATATTCTTCTCCATGTGCATGACATCAATTTTATGTTCCACATCATGTTATCTCTAATATGGTAGCTCATTAAATATTGATTTTTTCTTCCAAATATGTCTATGATTACTATATTTGAATGCCTTTCTAAATGTCACATCAAGGTTTTTCATCTTCTCAAAATACCCATCAGTGGATAAATGTTTTGTAACAATATAATATTTTATTATCCATGTAATGCCTTTTTTCATCTTCTATAAGAGTGATCCATAGGCAAAAACGTTTTAGGACCCATGTATAATTTTTTCCTCCCATATTTTAATTGCTAATATAAAGTATACTGTTCACAAATTAGACACTCTTTATACCCTATAACAGTATATCCATACAAATTTTTAAACTCTTGGAATTCATTTATAGTGAACATAATCATTCCATGTAGTTCACAATATTCCCTTTTATAAGAATCATACACCCTAATTATATCTTCCTATAAGAGATTAAAATCATCAATCAATGGTGATAATAAAACATCAATATCATTTATGGTTTACTTTCTCCTAGAGATCATTAATCTCAACATGACATATTTTTACTTCATAAAAAATTTGAGAGATATGTTTTTATTACCAATAAAACAAGCCATGAACTATGTGTGTTACTAAGTCTTCGATATGGATTCATTACATCTATACGCATCCCAAATATTATATTTTCAATTTCACTTCCAAATGTAGGAAAATGGTTTCTAATTTTATTCCACAGCGGAAAATCAACTAGATGACATATTTTTCGATCACATATCCACTAATTATCAGTCCAACTTAATCCTTTTCATCATGTGAATTTGAAAGTAAACATTTCAATTGAGGAATTAGATGAAGACACAAAAATACCTTGGTAGGGGTCTTTGTATCCTATAAATTAGAATTTGAGTTTTCACTCAACATATACAGTGACTTCCCACATTTATGACACTTTGAAAGAAAATCATATTCCTTATTATATATCACACGGTTACTCAAGAATCCATGGATTTTGTTTTACCCAAATACCATTGGGAACAATATTTTCATTGCCTTATAATGTTAATCTATGAAGATCATTTTATTTAGATTGAAAGTCTTTCAACAATTGTACCAGCTTTGTAAAACTCGTATCACTCCATCCTTGTCTCAGCATCAGGTTAATTAATCTTAACATAAATTATAAAAGCATAAAATTTATAAAATCAGGATATATTAGTTTTTCCACATCAACATTAGATTCTCAACTTTTTAGTTCAATCTCAATTTATTCTTCTTTAATATCATGAATCATTTTTTCAATTTCATCAGAGTTATCATCTTGTGAAGAATCATCATCAGTAGATCTGAAATTTTTCATAGATATACCATTATAATTTTAGAGGTTTTAAATATTATTAATACCATGAAAAACTTAATGATTTTTGATCTCTATACTTTTTTACTTTATCATATTTAAACATTTCAGGAATAGACAGAAAAATGTGTCAATATTTAAAACATTTTGTTTAGAAAATTCCAAGAAAGAATCAACATATTCCTCAAATTCATCACCCATTTTATGTGTTGTAATCTATCTTGGACTCGTTATTACCAATAAAAAATAAAAAATTATATATCTTTTTAAAATAATCCAATTTTATATTTATATGATATATTTCATTATTTTAAAGTAACAAAATTTGAAATATAAACAAATATATTCATATTTGAAAAATATAATTATTTGTTCTACATAATAATGGAAGAGAAGTATAAATATAAATGATAAATCATTAAAATATATGCATCGAAATATTTTAAAAAATAAAATATAGTTTGATAATCTAGTTTAATATTTATATGAAATATGTCATTTTTTCAATGTTACACAATTTTAAAATTCGAAACAAAATATATTCATATATGAAATATATAATCATAGTGTTTTTGAGTAATAATATAGAAAACTACTATGGAAAAATAAATCACCATCCACTATTGTGATGTATTATTAACCCAACATAAATATTTTGTTATAATAAAACTAATAAAAAAATAAATACATTAAAATGAAACCCTTCAAGTTGTATAATAATTCACTCACATTTTATATCACACTATAGTTTAACATATTTCTATGAGATATGGTATATGAGTAATTTCCAAAGGATGCATCATTTTATGGTATGATTACTATTGTGGAAACCAAATCTTCTTAAGTGAATTCTCCCAACCGTATAAATAAACTATTATCTAGTGGTTCAAGTTTATTGGAAAGGGAACATTGATAAATGACTTATACATAAGGAATGAAGCACTTTTATAGAGATTGGTATCCCCTGGATGTGAAAAATAATAATTTCATGTCATTTGGGTGAATATTAGGTCGTTTCACAACATTAAACTTATTTACCAGCAATATGTAACAATGTTCTAGGGGTTTCTTGTTTTGAAAAAGGTGTACATGGTTTTTAGACACACACGGACACACCTTGAAGGAATCAAATAATCAATTTGTTCTAAAAATGTGTAATGAATTAATAAAGACTAAAAATTAAATTAAATTCATGAAACATGGAATTATAGTGAATTTATAGTGTTTAATTGGAATATAAACCATACCCCACATAAATTCTCACATGGAATTGACACTAACTTAAATATTATTAATAGATTCAATGAGATAACATGAGAAAATTAAACAAGATATTGTGATATTTTAGTAACCAAATTTGCATAATCTATATATAAGGAATCTACAAAATAGAATGTCTGAAATTTAGGCTTTTGTGTCTTACTTGAGAGTTGAGATTTGATTAGATAGATGCACTGATGAATAATATGATGAACGAAGATGGAATATTGATGTTAGAGGCCAAGATATTAAAGAATTGATTCTAGGGTTTCTATGGGAGAGAGAACCAAGTTGTTATCACCTGAAAGAAAGACCATAATGGCTCAAAATGTTGTTTCATAAAAAATTTCAATGATTTATCAGGTCGGTTATTTCATAACCAACTTGATAAAGAGTTTTTTATCAGATTTATCACATCTTTTATTCTATAAAATATTTGATTAAACCAATTATTTATGTTAGTTATATAATAACCAACGTGATATAGTAATTATGTCTTCTTTATCACATCAGTTATTCTATAACCGACAGAAAATTTAGATTTACCTAGTCGATTATAGAATAACTGGCATGATAAAGCAATAATGTTTTCTTTATTTCATCGGCCATTATATAACTGATGTAAAAAAATTGTCTATATCACGTCGGTTATAGAATAACTGAAATGAAAAATCAAGATAATTCATTTTTTACATTTGTTATAATATAACCGACATGATAAATCAATTTACACATCATTGCACATTGGTTATAAATAACCAACATTAAAAGGTGAATGTGATAAATATTTATTGAAATACTAAGTTGATAATGGAAGTTCAGTTAGTGAAAATAATAATGGGTGGTGTGCTGGCTTTTCAAAACTCTAAGGGTATTTGGGGAGGAGGAATAGTTGTATTAATCATGCATGATTGAATAATTACAGACTGATGGACGATCCTATCACGATGTGGATGGATGATAAATAAAATTAAATGGAACATAATGGTTAAACCCATTCATTTGGATAAGAGGCGCAATCTAACCGGCCTTGCGGGGAAATACGGTTCATATTTGAAGTGAACCAACCCACTCGGGTAGTGACACATGGGGAAGAACTCACCTAGTCTAATACAATGTTTGGTCTCCATGCATGGTCCAGTGGATGTAACCATTTTAGAAATTCCATGTGGCATGTCTCGATGGCCACCACATTTCCCGATACCCCCTTCCTCAAATTTATTTAGATGATTCTTCCTGAGTTTTAAATTTAGATAAATGAATTTTCTATGTTGAATTTTTCAATATAGATCAATATATTATGATCCTCGATGACTTTGAAGTCTATCTGTGAGGATTTTAGGGTAATTTTAAAACATTTCACTAATATTAGAGGTGAATGGATTCAGGAAAGAAATTGAGAGCACGAATATAGTTGGTTACTCCACTAGTGTAAAATTTATGAAAAGGTTTTAGTTCCAGAGATAAATTGTGTTGTATATTACTCTCCATGGATCAATAATCACTATGTCAAAAACTCATTTAGTAGTTGTTTTTTTGTTTATTAGTTATTTAAATGCCACCAAGTCTTTTATGTACTGACTAAGGAGACATAAAATGTGATTTAATTATATATATATAGAGACAAATATAAATATATATTTATATATACCATAATAATCTACCTAAATATATATAAATGTACACAAATAAATATAAATACCTATAAATATAAATAAATTTAAATATATATCTATAAATAAGTACATACATTCATGCATGTATATAACTAAATACAATTATATAGAATCATAAATATATATATATACATATAAACTCATACAATTATATATACATACACACATACATATATATACTCACATAATATATAAAAAATATACATATAATTAAATATAATTATACATAAGCATAAATAGAAATAATTAAATATAAAAACACCTACAAATATGCATAAATATATTTAGATATTAATAAATTATATAAATTATATAAAAATAAGAAAAAATATAAATAAATAGTTATGAATATCTATAAATTAAAAACAAAAATACATAAATATATATGAATTGTAACTATATATATACACTCAACTGTATATAAGTAACTATATATAATTATGTATAATGAAATATTTATATATATATGTGTGTGTGTGTGTGTATATATATAAACATAAATAGATATAAATTTTTATAAATATATTTAAATATATAAAAATACATAAAATAGCTATAAATATATATATATATAATTATTAAAAAAGAAATATTCAGACATATGGATATAAACATGTGTGTCTATGTCTATATGTAAATATATTCATACATACATAACTGCAGATTAATAATTAAAAATTATTAAATTATAGTAAATTACTATATATAAAATAGTTTCTAATTTCTAATTTATTTAATTTTTCAAAAATTACTAACTAAATTACATAAAAAATTAATAATTAATAATTGTTTAAAATTTAAAATAAAAGTAAATATTAATTTTTACCTATAAAAAAGTAAATAAAAATTTAAATTATTTTTTTATTATCATTAATTTTGTAGTATTTTTTAAAAAAATGCGGCTAAAATTAAATAAATAATATTAAAAATTAAGATTTAGCTGCGGTTTTTAATAAACAACCTCTAAAAATATAAAAATGAATTAATTAACGATGCTTATAAGAATAACTATAAATATCCTTTTACTTGTAATAAATGGATATTCTATTATGGTAATAGGGTTTGGGTGCTCCCTTGAACACATATCTCAGGAAAAATCATGATCCCCCCACATAATTGTTAGGTTAAGGAACACCCCCTTGACACAAGGTGTCAGTCCTCAATCTATAGGGGTGACACACCCTCTCTATATGGGCTACCCTCAATGTGGCATATGTCCTCCATCTGGGATGGTTCTCCCTTCACTGGTATGCTTACTGTGGCATGTAATGATCACCCCATTTAAAATTTATAGTGGTGATGTGGATTTATAATAGATTAAAATTATATAAATTAAATATATTATTATTTTTCAAGTATTTTTTGTTGGATATCAAATTAGATCATTGTATAATTTGGTTGTAATGTTAGGACTTCACTACATCTTTAATTATATGAAACCATATATCATATTTGGATCTTTCTATCTTTGCTCATGATATGGTTGTCCATTTTATCAATTATTATTTTAGGGGAATCCTATAATGTATTTATATATTTATCCTATAATAGGAATTCCAAATGATGTGTTGTTTTTATATAGATGGTGAATTACTCTGGGGAGTGTGGGTAAAAAGTTTTAATGTCTAATGTAACATTCCTTAGTCTTGGAAATGAAATAAATTTCTTGAATCTATATTTTACTAACAATATATATCCAAAGTGATTACGTATGTTTTTATAGAAAAAAAATATTTTTTTATTGTACATAGAAATAATATTGAAGTAAAAAATTAATTCTTTTATTTTACTCAATACGGCGCATCAGACTGGTGGTGTGTTCGACATACAGGACCAACTGAAGTTATATTCAGTGATTATATAATTGTTTTTTATATCAAACTAACATAATTTGTAACTATTAGAATAAAAATTGTTCTGATTATTCAGAATAACCATAATTAATTTCATCAGATTAACAATAATTATTATATCCCATCATACTATATATTATTTATAATAAGAATATTTATAACAATATATATCAGAAGGAACTATTTTTATATAGTTTTAGTGGTTCTAAACAAAATGATGATAGAAAAATGTAATACAGATCATGATTAGATTCCAAGATCAAGATCTAGATCATTATGTGTTGTCAAAGTGGAAGTTATTGAAGCACATTGCAACCAACTCACAAATATGACTAGTAGAGGAATGCCTATAACTATGTGGTAATTTAAAGAGATTGGATCTAATGAATTTGATACACTATATTTCTAAAGATCACTCTGAATGAATATCTTCTTCCTAAGATTTGAAATTTTTCAGAAAGTTGTAGTTCTAAGGAATCAATGTGAGGATTGTAAATTCCATAAAACGTTTTCTAGTGTATTCTATATGTTCAGTCATGGATTGATTAATGGATTATGGGGATAAGTGTATGGTGGACTATAATCATCCAAATCAATGGATTCAAAAGAAAGTAAGACACAGAGAAAGCAGGTCATCATATCATAGTCTTTACTTTTAAATAAAGACATAGATGAATTTGATTCATTAGATAGAGGGCTTCTGAGGATAGGAAGATGGAGATATTATAATCACATTATTGAGTAATTCCTCCCATGGAAATACTGACCTTTACAGAGTTTAATAAAGTTGTGTATATATTAATTCAGGATTTAAAACGTCCTTAAATCTTAAGTTTAAATTGTAAAATTATCATTAATAATTCTATTAATTAATTATTTCTATTTTAATATTGTGTTTCACTTATTTCTATAAGTAGATATTCTACTTTGAATTAATATTACTACATTTGTTTTTACTTATATTTCTGATAAACTATTTATCCAATGTATTGGTGATAATGATAATGATTCTAAAATATCATAAACATACTGGATATAATTTCTATTCTAAGATCATTGGCCGATCTTTGAGTTTGATCCTTTTTACATAAGAGGTTATTTGATTTGTTTTGCTTAAATTTTTAAACTAAAATTCACCCACCACCACTAAAATGTATCTATAATATAGTATTACAATCCAATAATTTGTATCATAGAATGTTATACTACTATAACTATAGAGTTTTTAATTTTTTATATACTGTATGATTTCAATATTATGTTATAAACTACTTGTTTTTTAATTTTTTCCACAATTTTTTTTAAGTGAAGAGTTTCTTTTTGATTAGATGAAAGGTTTGAATGTTGGTACTTTTGAAAATATTAATCCCAATAAACCAACTATTTTTATGGGAATGTTTATAAATATTAGAGAGACATAATTAAGACTTTTTTATCAATACTGGTGTTGGTAAATTTTATATGTTAACTATAAATTATATGATTCCAAAAAAGGAAGTTAATAATTTAAAAAATAAAGAAAAGAAAAAATATCATTAGAATTATATATTAAGGAATGTTGAACAGTTTTTAAAGAAAATAATTATCTATAATCAAATTTCATCATGTAGAGAAGCTCATAGTATATGGAAATATCTAGAGGTTACTCACTTTAGAACTAATAAATTTATTGATACTTGAAGAGATACAATGTAGAGACCCGAAGCCTGATGTACATTTACATTACATTACATTTTCGGAATACTTAGTATATAACAAAAACACACACACAAGGATCGTAATAGTTTAGTGTCTTTGGAAACTCGGAATAAAATCTTCTAATCGTTGTGAAATATCTTCAACATCTCCTATAATGATCTTCTTCTTTTTTACCTAAAACCTTTATTTATATCCTGGGGAAAAGAAAACATAAAAGGGTGAGCTCAAATGCTCAGTAAGGGTAAACCAAAGAAATATCAATCACATCATATTCAAAAGAACATAACATTTTTGAAATCTTCACCTGCAAAAGAGATCATAATTTCATAACATGGGGTAAATCATGGCAGTGAAATGTAATCACAATAATCATAACTTAAAACATGAAACTTTTTGGCATTCTCACATAATCATAGAGAATCATTTCTTGTTAGTCAAGACTCATTGCCAAGACTATCTTAGTGGACAAAGTCCCTTTCTGAATTGAGTAACCCTCGTTTCAGTCCTGTTTCACTGAACCGGTATAACCTACCATTCCAACCATGTCTATCTCATGAGATATAAAATCTTTACCCAATACATTGGAGGGTGATATAGGTCCCACCCATCTCATAATTATACCATTCTTATGTGTGCCACAAAATCTTAAAACATACATCATTGCATAACCCATGTAATAAAAATGGGATTCTTGAAACATCATGACATCATAAAACAATACATATAAGATAAATGGATTCATAAAAATAATTCCATCACAACATAATAAAATCAATGTAATGATAGGGATAGAATCAGAACCCCATATTATTTTAGAAGGAAAATAATTTTGATAAAACACTTGAAATGAATTCTTGAGGAAAATATCCTTTCTTCTTCAACATCAATTTCTTTTCACAAAACATCATGAAATTTTTAAAAGAAAAATATTTTATTGAAAATAGTCATGAAATATTTTTGAGGATGATTCATGAAAATATGGCTTTATAAAACCGTAAATATCTGTTCGTGCCGTATAAGTTAAAAAAAACATTCTTCCCGTACTTTTGTCGGAAAAGTCAAAAAGTACCTCGTACGAAAAACGACAAAAGATTCCTTTCATATCTTTTACTAAAAACTCACCGAAGGGTAAAATTGGATTTAAACAATTGTAGGTGGATGGAAATAATATTACATATTGAGGAAACATGGATGTGGATGATAAAATACACCCCAGTAAATACCAAAGTATAAACAATCTCGGATAAAAGTGAGATTGGGATATTCTCCCTTACCTTAGGTCCGATTTGCTTCGTAAGTGTCCGAACCTCCTGTATAATGATTTAAATAATGTCATTGACCTATTACAGAATCATATTCAATGTTATTATATCATATACGATTCAATTATGGCTTTATATTACCCGTTCTTTTGTAAATTCATGTTAAAGTAGCATTTTGGGTAAAATCGTCTCATTTATCGTAGGTGTTTTGACTTGTTGTTCTTGACATTATTATTACTTATATCATGATTTACTTACTTCCAGAATATAAAATATGATTTATATATCATATATATTCAGTATATATATATATATATAATAGATAGATAAATGAAATGAAAAACATCGTTCATGGAGACGGTAGTCCGTACGTAAGCATGAACGCTGTTTTCCTTTCCTTATTGTCTTGAATGGAAGTAAGTAGATGACATACATATATATATATACATAAATCCAGTAGCTTTATAATGTCATATATTTCATTATTATTTCTTATATATACTTTATAATCATTCTTAAATGGTTAACATGGAGAATGAATCTCATCGCGTCGTGGAGACGGTAGTCCGTACGTACGCACGAGCGATGATATCATTTCCATAAATATTGAATTGAATTGGACTGGATTATACAATATATCAGAATCAATATGATGTTGTAATAACTATGTATAGTTATTCTTTAAACCATTATACCCATCCATGTAAGGTGGTGGTGGAAAATAGATTACACCACGGCGTGGAGACGGTATTCCGTACGTACGCACGCGCGGTGATTTCTTTTTCCGTAGAATGGATAGATGGTGAAATAGGGTTGTTTCATACATATAATAACATATCAGTATATGAGTGATACTGATGTTATTAATTCATAATGAAACTACCTAAGAAGAAGAAGTGGAAGAAGAAATAAAGATGAAATAATTGGTAACGGTAATTACCTCTTCATTGAAGCGCCTCTTTGAGACCTCCTCTTAGGGCACTAGAATTGGTATTTGAGGAAGACCAGAACCTCTAGGATGTTTCTAGGGAAGTGGAGAAGGGATTTTGGCAGGTTTTGGCCGAGCTTGAGTGCTCAAATTGGTGTGAGGAGGAGGGGGAGGAGGTGTCCTTTTATAAGGGAGGAGAGGGGCACCTTAGGAATATCTCAAAATATTATTTTATATTAAAGTAAAAATCGGTTTATAATGGTTCCAAAGGGTCTTATTTAGAAGCTAAAGTGGGGATGGGTCGAAATACTATCATCCAATAGGATTTAGACAAGTTTAGGGTATTATTTTAACCTTATCAATTAGATTTAACTCTAAGTGAAATAATTTAACTTTTACCGTGTGTTTTTGTTTTCTTTCACTATATGGTTAATACACTTACTATAACATGCCAAAAGAACCCCAAATTGTATATTATTAATACATATATCCTTATATAAGTCATTTGGCCGAACCTTATATTTTTAGGAATAAAATAACAATTAATAATATAATATTTGATTTAAAAACTATTTTGTGTCAATTTTGACACTATTTGATACATGATTTTTGTGAAAGTCATAACAGAATTATATGTTCAAACCAAGTTAATTAAATCAACACTAATATATCATATTAACGTAGAAAATTAGTTTAATTCATAAAAAGTCTCAAATTACATTTATTTTGGTGTTTATAACATCAATTATGTCAATATTTCATAAATAAGATAATTACTGCATCCTCATTGTGTCATAAATAAATTAAATTATTTGATGTATAAAAATTACAAATAAAATACCATTATGTAGTAAATCTTTTTATCTTTCTAATGAATATTTACAATCGAATGTATCTTATGTACAACCCTATATTAAAAATGTTTTAGTAAATAAACTTTTATTTTAACTCTTTTAACTCTTCTTTGAATTAAATAATAATAAATGTCCTAATCTAATCCAAGTGGGCCTAAATGGACATATTTTATTCCTAAGCTTGTTTTTGGTCGAATTACACTTGTCCAGTAGAATTAGAAAATGTGTTAGGGTAATAATAATATCATTTTTACCCTTAATTACCCTATTTACTTTTAACCGTGGTAAATAAAAGTAAAAAGTTACTATTCACCAAAAATTATTTTCATCTCATTGAACCACATTTTACTTACTGACATCAACTGTGTCTCTCGGATTTTTGAAATTCCATTCACAGAAGCGGTAAAATTAAGATTTATGAAAATATTAATTTTTTTAACTACCACTTAGTAGTTTCACTATTCATCAAAAATTGATGTTTTTCAGAACAATGCCAAAATTTCATCCTAAGATATATTTCATATTCTGAATTCAAAAATGAAGTCTATTTTACCAAATTCATAACATAGAAGTTGCATTAATTAATTTTATAATTAAATCCTGCTGTTAATACAAATAGCGTTTTTTTAAGAAACAATATCAATCAAAAGATTGACACTTGATTATGTCTGGTTTAAATGTAAAATTACATCCAATGACCAACATTGTATTGAATTGTAAAAATATATTCTAAATATACTTTAAAAACACTGAAATTAATAATTTATAACTATTAATTATTTCGATTGAAAAAGTTGTTTTTAACTAAAATTTAGTAATTTTCACTATTCATCAAAATATGAAAGTTATCCGAAAAGTACCAAAATTTCACCTTAGGCTAAATTCGATACTAAGAATCCAAAAATGAAGTCCATTTTGAGAGCTAAAATTTCTAAAATTTTAAAAGGTGGTTATTACTATTCATAACGGCTAGTTATAATAATATTTTAATAGCATTTCGTTGTTTAGTGAAACTCAGTATTGGGTACTACACACGCTATCGAGGAAGGTCGCGATTGCGTGTAATGAAAGGCAAGTTAAGGATTTGTGTTGTGCAAGCTCCTTTTGGTGTAGCGTACAACACAAGACATTAATAAAATTAAAAAGAATATTTTTCATAAAATCTCGGGCTGTTACATTCTACCCCCTTAAAATGAATTTCTCCCTCGAAATTCGTCGGGGTTATAAATGGTTTACTATTCGAACGTTTCTTTAATAGAAACCCACATCGTAAAAAGGAATACCAAAACCAATCTTTAAAAACAAAAGTATGAAACGTAACGGTTACCCAAATAAACTAATCACTGGGTTTCCACATAGGTGAAAATATGGATATGGAAGAGAAATCTAACCATCATGTTCTGATGGAGAGTGGTAGAGAACATGCCTATGGAAAAGCCAACAATCACAAATCCATAAATTTGTGACGATCTAAGGTACCATCTGATTAATCAGATATAAGAGCACTAGGACAACATTTTTGGTTTTCAAGATCATTTCCCTAAAGTTGATGAATTAAAAGAAATACTTACATGATTTTGTTACAATCTCACTGTTTTTCGTGAATTGAACAATTTCCACTTCATATCATAAAGAAATGAAGTTGAATTTGTTATTCGTGAAGCATTAGCAGATCATGTGATAGAAGGATGGGTCATTCCATCTATTTCAAACAAAGGGTTAGCAAAAGTTATAAGTCCATCTTATAGTGAGATTAATCGTATATGGTTCCAAAAATGAACTTATACTTCATATATCATACCGCTTAATAAAATAAAACTAGTTTCTACTAAACGGGGACTTCCTGTAGGCCAGTGGTAGGCGATAAAGGCCAGTCGCACTTCGGTTGTGGGTTCGATTCCCACATCCTTGTCCGACGCGATGGGCTGTCGCCCGTCCTGCAGGTTGTCCTTTTTCTAAAACTATATTACTATAACATACCATCAATAATATCGAGAAAAATTCTATCATTAATCAATACTAACTTATGTCCATCATAATCCATTCCAATCATTAGGCTTATCCATAATACTGAAGTCCACTCTCATAACATAGTGAAAACAATTACCAGAGATTTAACACCATCGTCGATCCCCATATATCATAAGATATGTTTTGTTGGTCACATTCCAAACATTCAAAGTCCTTAATCATGTATTCTCTTGAATACCTTAGTGAAAACATGAATGCAGTTAAAATTTAACACTTTCCACATACCAAAATCCTCAAAATTCTATATACTCAAACCATGATATCACTTAGTCCTTATATCAATCATGAGCTCATGAATACTGTCAAACATTTCATTTTCTCCTTATCCCTTCATTACGTGCATATCATCTGCTTTCCAAAATATTTGAATCACTTTTCATGGTTACCGGTACCTTAAAATTATTGAAAACCACAATAATACAAAAATATTATAATAAACAATAAAAGTACCTCAACAACATTTTTCTTGAATACCAATACATAAACACTTCAATCCATCCTCTTCAATTATTGTCCTGGAATAAGTCCTTCCATGATTTAGAAGTAACTTTTTCGGTCAGGGCATTGAGTTGGGTAATGCCCATGTTCTCCACAAATAATACATTGAACTCCATAACAGTCTATCACTCTATGACCCTTATCTCCACACAAATAACATTGGTCCCTCCATTTGAGGTATTCTTCAAGGTTCTTCTTCCCTTCTTTAGAAATCTCAATCTTCCTTTCTTTATGCTGCTCAACATGCGAGCATGCATAATAGTCTATCTTCCTCTTCTTTGATGAATTAGTTATACCACTAAATTTCACCTTGTTAATCATATATCGCGATGACGGATTCGGCATAATCACAATATCTTTCTCTCTAGGCATTACATAATTTTGTTGTTTATAGTCACCAATTTGTCCATTGGATTCAATGTTAACCGAATTCCGTCTGGTTCCCTCCATTACCTAAAACACAAAAAGAATTCGTTGAGAGGCAAAAATCATGCTAGATAAAACAACATAGTAAAGGGGGAGTACCCTTAATATCTAATATCTTAGGTTAAATTCTAAGATCGTTACCGTAGTTCTAGGACTGTATCTTATACGTATACTTATCCTTAGAGACATCCCTAGACATACCTTATAAGTATCTCTAGGGATCTCACTAACGTTTTCACATCCTAGTTTCCAAAGGTTGACTAAACCTTTCCTCTGATACCAACTGTAGAGACCCGAAGCCTGACGTACATTGACATTACATTAAATTTGCGTAATACTTAGTACATAACAAAAACACACACACAAGGATCGTAATAGTTTAGTGTCTTTGGAAACTCGGAATAAAATCTTCTAATCGTGGTGAAAGATCTTCAACATCTCCCATAAAGATCTTTTTTTTACCTAAAACCTTTCTTTATATCCTGGGGAAATGAAAACATAAAAGGGTGAGCTCAAATGCTCAGTAAGGGTAAACAAAAGAAATATCAATCACATCATATTCAAAAGAACATAACATTTTGGAAATCTTCACCTGCAAAAGAGATCATAATTTCATAACATGGGGTAAATCATGGCAGTGAAATGTAATCACAATAATCATAACATAAAACACGAAACTTTGTGGCATTCGCACATAATCATAGAGAATCATTTCTTTTTAGTCAAGACTAATTTCCAAGACTATCTTAGTGGACAATGTCCCTTTCAGAATCGAGTAACCCTCGTTTTAGTCCTATTTCACTAAACCGGTATAACCTACCATTCCATCCATGTCTATCTAATGAGATATAAAATCTTTACCCAATGCATTGGAGGGAGATATAGGTCCCACCCATCTCATAATGATACCATTCTTATGTGTGCCACAAAATCTTAAAACATACATCATTGCATAACCCATGTAATAAAAATGGGATTCTTGAAACATCTTGACATCATAAAACAATACATATAAGATAAATGAATTCATAAAAATAATTCCATCACAACATAATCAAATCAATGTAATGATAGGGATAGAATCAGAACCCCATATTATCTTAGATGGAAAATAATTTTGACAAAACACTAGAAATGAATTCTTGAGGAAAATATCCTTTCTTCTTCAAAATCAATTTCTTTTCACAAAACATCATGAAACTTTTAAAAGAAAAAGATTTTATTGAAAATATTCATGAAATATTTTTGAGGAAGCTTCATGAAAATATGGATTTATAAAACCGTAAAAATCCGTTTGTGTCGTATAAGTTAAAAAAACATTCTTCCCGTACTTTTGTCGGAAAAGTCAAAAAGTACCTCGTACGAAAAACGACAAAAGATTCCTTTCATATCTTTTACTAAAAACTCACCGAAGGGTAAAATTGGATTTAAAAAATTGTAGGTGGATGGAAATAATATTACATATTGAGGAAACATGGATGTGGATGATAAAATACACCCCAGTAAATACCAAAGTATAAACCATCTCGGATAAAAGTGAGATTTGGATATTCTCCCTTACCTTAGGTCCGATTTGCTTCGTAAGTGTCCGAACCTCCTGTATAATGATTTAAATAATGTCATTGACTTATTACAGAATCATATTCATTGTTATTATATCATATACGGTTCACTTATGACTTTATATTACCCGTTCTTTTGAAAATTAATGTTAAAGTAGCGTTTTGGGTAAAATCGTCTCATTTATCGTAGGTGTTTTGACTTGTTGTTCTTGAAATTATTATTACTTATATCATTATTTAATTACTTCCAGAATATAAAATATGATTTATATATCATATATATTCATTATATATATATATATATAATAGATAGATAAATGAAATGAAAAACACCGTTCATGGAGACGGTAGTCCGTACGTACGCATGAACACTGTTTTCCTTTCCTTATTGTCTTGAATGGAAGTAAGTAGATGACATACATATATATATATATACATAAATCCAGTAGCTTTATAATGTCATATATTTCATTATTATTTCTTATATATACTTTATAATCATTCTTAAATGGTTAACATGGAGAATGAATCTCATCACGTCGTGGAGACGGTAGTCCGTACGTACGCACGAGCGATGATATCATTTCCATAAAGATTGAATTGAATTGGAGTGGATTATACAATATATCATAATCAATATGATGTTTTAATAACTATGTATAGTTATTCTTTACACCATTATACCCATCCATGTAAGGTGGTGGCGGAAAATAGATTACACCACGGCGTGGAGACGGTATTCCGTACGTACGCACGTGCGGTGATTTATTTTTCCGTAGAATGGATAGATAGTGAAATAGGGTTGTTTCATACTTATAATAACATATCAGTATATGATTGATACTGATGTTATTACTTCATAAGGAAACAACCTAAGAAGAAGAAGTGGAAGAAGAAATAAAGATGAAAGAATTGGTAACGGTAATTACCTCTTCTTTGAAGCGCCTCTTTGAGACCTCCTCTTAGGGCACTAAAATTGGTCTTTGAGGAAGACCAAAACCTCTAGGATGTTTCTAGGGAAGTGGAGAAGGGAGTTTGTCAGGGTTTGTCCTAGCTTGAGTGCTCAAATTGGTGTGAGGAGGAGGGGGAGGAGGTGTCCTTTTATAAGGGAGGAGAGGGGCACCTTAGGAATATCTCAAAATATTATTTTATATTAAAGTCAAAATCGGTTTATAATGGATCCAAAGGGTCTTATTTCGAAGCTAATGTGGGGATGGGTCTAAATCCTATCATCCAATAGGATTTAGACAAGTTTAGGGTATTATTTTAACCTTATCAATTAGATTTAACTCTAAGTTAAATAATTTAACTTTTACCGTGTCTTTTTGTTTTCTTTCACTATATGGTTAATACACTTACTATAACATGCCAAAACAACCCCAAATTGTATATTATTAATACATATATCCTTATCTAAGTCATTTAGCCGAACCTTAGAATTTTAGGAATAAAATAACAATTAATAATATAATATTTTATTTAAATACTATTTTGTGTCAATTTTGACACTATTTGATACATGATTTTTGTGAAAGTCATAACAGAATTATATGTTCGAACCAAGTTGATTAAATCAACACTAATATATCATAGTAACCTATAAAATTAGTGTAATTCATAAAAAGTCTCAAATTACATTTATTTTGGTGTTTATAACGTCAATTATGTCAATATTTCATAAATAAGATAATACGGCATCATCTTTGTGTCATAAATAAATTAAATTATTTGATATCTAAAAATTACAAATAAATTACTATTATGTAGGAAATCTTTTCATCTTTCTAATTAATATTTACAATCGAATTTATCTTATGTACAAACCTATATTAAAAATGTTTTAGTAAATAAACATTGACTTTAACTCTTTTAACTCTTCTTTGAATTAAATAATAATAAATGTCCTAATCTAATCCAAGTGGGCCTAAATGGTCATATTTTATTCCTAAGCTTGTTTTTGGTCAAATTACACTTGTCCAATAGAATTAGTACATGTGTTAGGGTAATAATAATATCATTTTTACCCTAAATTACCCTATTTACTTTTAACCGTGGTAAATAAAAGTAAAAAGTTACTATTCACCAAAAATTATTTTCATCCTATTGAACCACATTTTACTTACTGACATCAACCGTGTCTCTCGGATTTTTGAAATTCCATTCACAGAAGCGGTAAAATTAAGATTTATGAAGAAATTAATTTTTTTAACTACCACTTAGTAGTTTCACTATTCATCAAAAATTGATGTTTTTCAGAACAATGCCAAAATTTCATCCTAAGCTATATTTCATATTCCGAATTCAAAAATGAAGTCTATTTTACCAAATTCATAACATTGAAGTTGCATTAATTAATTTTATAATTAAAAACCGCTGTTAAAACAAATAGCGTGTTTTTCAGAAACAATATCTATCAAAAGATTGACACTTGATTATGTCCGGTTTAAATGTAAAATTACATCCAATGACCAACATTTTATTGAGTGTAAAAATATATTCTAAATATACTTTAAAAACAATGAAATTAATAATTTATAACTATTAATTATTTCGATTGAAAAAGTTGTTTTTAACTAAAATTTAGTAATTTTCACTATTCATCAAAATATGAAAGTTATCCGAAAAGTACCAAAATTTCACCTTAGGCTAAATTCGATACTACGAATCCAAAAATGAAGTCCATTTTGAGAGCTAAAATTTCTAAAATTTTAAAAAGTGGTTATTACTATTCATAACGGCTAGTTATAATAATATTTTAATAGTATTTCGTTGTTTAGTGAAACTCAGTATTGCGTACTACACACGCTATCGAGGAAGGTCGCGATTGCGTGTAATGAAAGGAAAGTCAAGGATTTGTGTTGTGCAAGCTCCTTTTGGTATAGTGTCAACACAAGACATTAATAAAATTAAAAAGAATATTTTTCATAAAATCTCGGGCTGTTACATACAATGAGAGATGATTATATGGAATTTTATTTTCTACCTAGAGAGCCAATAGCTTGGATGCATCAAATATTCATGACCATTGTTAATAGCTTACATTCTATTTGAGAGGAATATTTAACATATGGAATATTAGTTGAAAATTTTACTAAGATTATTCCAAATGAATAAGAATATAAAATAACTCTTTATATTACTCAAGGTGTCATTAAAATATTATTCTAGATGATCCCATTGGTAACAATAAGAAAAACGAAGGTAGAATATAATAGGATATATAGAAAATGAAAAATAATAATGGGGGATTTTTTTATAGATACATTTATTATTCATACAAAAGATCAATCTACTATAAATGTTGTGAAATATTCTAAGAAGAAGAAACATATTGTTGAATCAAATTCTTGATCATAAGAGGATACTGAAGTGTGTCCAATACATCGGAACGACTACTATACCAAAAAGCTGTTAGAATAATGTACTTTCTATTAGAATATAAAAGTCATGACCATTAGACTACTAATAGTATAGATATATCAGATTAACCTTTTATTTGTTTATGAAATTGACAAAAAAACAATTAATCCCTTCGATTAATCCATTTTTTATAATCTGAGTTATTAGAATTAGAGATATTGGATGGAATCCATAATATCATTTTAATGGTGTTAAAAAAATATGTCATACAAATGAAATGTAGTTCATCCTTATCTATTAAGATTAATATACAAATTTTAAGGATATTTCAAATTGAAAATTTTCTCATGACATTGAAACCAATTTAGACTTATGACCTTTAAAGTATTTCTAATAAATGGGAGGTCATTTGAGGAGTAGTGTGATGATGAATTTTTAACTAAATAGGTATGAAGATATCCCTTCATCATCATCTCATTCATAAGCTTTATAATATTTCATAGATTTTTATTTCTAAGGAATCTATTTGAGGATTGTAAACTCATTAGAAATTTTGATTTTGTATTCTCTATGTCTGATCAGGGTTAGATCAAAGGATTATATATATTTAAATATAGGTGAATACGATCCAATATATTGATGGATTTTTGGTCTATGAAGATAGATCTAAAACCAATCATCATACTGAGGGATTTATTATTTTAGGAAGGCATAACATGATCTTATTTACTAGATCAAGGGATTGTGGATATAATAAGACAGAGACATTCAAATCATTATATCTAAGGATTTCCTTGTATAAAAATAATGAACTTTATAGTAGGTATTAAACAAATATATATCTTCAGTCGTGATTTCTGACTTTGTAAACTCGTAAGGTTAATGAGTATAATTACCTTTTATAAAAGATTTAAGTCGTTATTACTATGATAATATTTTGTTTTACTTGTTTGTACAAGTAAATATTATGATTTGAATTAATATTAAAAAGTTATTTTTTTACTTATGTTACTAATAACCTTTTTTATTGCTGTGTCTGTGAAACCATTAATAACTATGATATTTAGGATACCTATTAGATCTTATTTATATACACTGATCATCTAATAATCATTGAGTTGGATATTTAAAATCTAAGAGTTTATGTGATTTTGTTAATTTAAACTTTTATACAACAATTCACCCCCCCACCCTCTTGTATACATCCTATACTCTTATGATCCAATAATTTTTATCACTGGTTTTTTTGTTTAATATAGACATAGTTGAATATGATCCATAGGATTGAGTTATTCATTGGATAGGAAGATAGAGATATTTTGATCACCATATCGAGGGGTTTCCTGGTAAGGAACTATAAACCACTACAGCAGGTATTAAAACTAGGGATATTTCATGTTGGGATATATTAAATCCAAAACTCTTAAGGTTAAAGCGTAAAATTACATTTTTTATATATTGTAGATTATTATTAATATTATAAAAAAATTCAACTTTTTTTACCTGTTAATAGTACAATAGGAATCAATATTACAAAATTTGTTTTTACTTATCATGGTATAAATTGTTCTATTAGTGTGTCTAGAATACCGATAATAACTATGATATATCAAATGCTTGTAAGATCTGATTTATATACTCTGATCATCAGATAACTATTGAGTATGATCCTTTTGACTTAATAGGATTTTTGTTTGTTTCTTTTTAATTTTTATACTAAAATCCCCCATTTTGAATCCATCATATACTCTTATGAACTAACAATTGTTATCCGAGTACGACCTACTACTATACATAATGAGTTTTTTAATTCATTATATACTATATGTTTTTATCATTTTTTTATTTTTTGTTTTTAAATTTCTTTTACACTATTCTTGTTTTTAGAAAAGAGTTTTTATTTGATAAGATAGTGGGTTTGAATATTGGTACATTTGAAAATATGAATCCTAGTAGACTGTCTATTTTTTATGGGAATGATTATGTATTATAGGGAGACAAATGAAGAATTTTATTATCCAAAATGCTGTGGATAACTTTTTCATGTTAACTAAAAATAATGTCATTTTAGAAAAATATGTTACCACCTCTATGAATCTGGAAATGGAAGAATATCAGCTGAATTAAAGAGCAAGGAATACTCTACTTCATTCTATAACAAGAATTATCTATATTTATATTTCTTTATGAGAATTAGCAAATAATATATGGAAATATTTAGAGATTATTCACTTTGGAACTTCTAAAGTCGTTGAAACTAGAAGAGCTATATTGAGAGATGATTATAAAGTATTTTATTTTCTATCTAGTGAATCAGTACCTAAGATTAATCAAATATTCATGAACATTGTCAATAGTTTGCATTAGCTTAGAGATAAATATTCAATTGAAGGAATCATAGTTGAGAAAATAATAGTGTTTATTCCTAATGATTTTGAATCTAAAAGAATAGAATTAGACAATGCAATGAATATTAAAAATATTACTCTTGACGGTCTAATCAGTACCCTTATCCAATAAGAAGGTAGACTAAAAAGGGATGTATAGAAAAATAAAAATAAAAATAGAGGATATTATTTTGAATATATATTTATTATTCCTATTAATGCTCAATCTACTAAGATATTTGTAAAATAATCTAAAATGAAGTATGTTATTGTTTAATAAGATTATATTTCATCATAATATATTGCATATTAGTTGGATAATATTTTTAAAATGATGAACAAGATTTTCAGTAAGAATTATTTTCATAAGAGATATAAGATTATTCATTGAAATAAATCCAATAAGAAAGATTATTTTGCGGTTATATGATATGATTGTAATAAAACAAGACATATAATACAAGATTCTTCTAAACATAAAAATAAGGATATTAAATAGTGTAATTCTAACATAAATTTTAAGAAGTATTATAAGCATAAGATTATAAAGCGTTTAAAAGCTTCATACATTTGGAGTGAAAGTGGAGGAGTCAGTTCTTCTAAAAATTAATTATATAATGAGAGTTTTGGTCAGAGAAATATATATATATATATATATAGTAATACCATTGGTGAAAAAATGTTTCATGGGTAAGGTAAGAACTAAATAATCCATTATGAATATTATATTGAATTTTAACTATCCCAAATGTATTGATGAGAAAAATTCTACATCTTCAAATGACCAATCATCCTCAATTAAAGAAGATAATACTTTACCTAGATATAAATAAGTCTCTATATTTTAAAAAAAATTAAGAGTTACAATTTTAATGTTTTTGAAAAATAAGATGTTGTTCAAGGTAATAATGTTACTAAAAAATCAATAATAACTACTTTAAATACAATGAGATCATATATTTTTGAAGAACATGATAAAAATAATTATGATAAAGATATAATAGCAGAAGATATTGAAAATTATATTTTTGAGAAAAATAGTTCACAAAGTGATTTTTTGAAACTTAGTTCGAAGACCAGTACTACAGAGGATAATAATTTAGTGGTAAAATTAAAATATGAAATTTTTTGTTCGAATAAACATTTTCTATGTTATGTTTTTGTAATTAAAACTTTTTCAAAATGTATAATCAAATTATACCTCATAGAGATACTTCCGGAATGGGTTTTACTATCAAAAAACATATTTTTTGTAATAATTATTGTGTTCCTTATATTTCTCCATTTTACACTAAATATAAAAGTGGTGGACACTAGAAAAACAAAGGTTATTTAAATAAGGTTGAGTCCTTAGGTTTTCACAAAGCCTATTTTTTAAAAGAAATTAAATTTTCTTAAAATAATAAAATTTAACAAATGTTGCTAACTCAAATATTAATTTCTAATAATACCAGACTCAACAACCTTTGGGTTATGAATCACTAACATCTTTGTTTTCAAAAAAAATAATTACCAAAATAATAATATTTAGGACATGGATAGTGGTTATTTTGTAAATATAACTATAAAAAAATATTTCTTTAAGAATATCATAATGATGAATGGTGGAAGAGTCATTTTGAGAGATAATTATAAAAGAGAAATTGTTGGTATATGTAACATTGATCTTATTATAAAATCATTATGTTCAAATGATTCATTTTTTATAAGACTTATCCACAACATTATTAGCATAATTCAATTATATGTTGATGGTTATATTTTGACCATCGAGAATGATCAATTTACTATTCATAGTTCAAAATATTTTTTTATTTCATTTTCCAATCGACATGAGAATATTTACACATTAAATTTAATGGGCCATAAGATCCAAGATCTAACTATCCATATTGAAAATTAAGTCCAATCTTGGTTATGGAATATATGAGTTGGGAATTTTAATCTTATAAATTTAGAAAATTTTTCTATGAAATTAAAAGTTATGGATCAATATGAACATAGGTTTGATTATTCAAAATAATGTGATATTTATCAATTTTTTAAGCAAAATAAGTTGAATTTAAATCTATTAGTGAAGTCAAAATTTATTATACTTTATAAAAAGTTCATATAGGCTTATTTCGTCCTATAAAAACCAGAATTATTGGTTGAAAATAATATTCATATGATTTTGTGTCAAAATTGATACTTTCTACTTTTCATTTCCCTATTTTTTATAAATCACAAAGGGAAAGAAACATTGGGGAGAATTTGGGGGGTGTTTTGAGAATTTTATTTTGACAGAATTTCATTAAGGGGAAGAGTTTCTTAAAAAGGAAGGAATCGTTCCAATGTTCCTTTTAAGTATGACTTTTAAAAAATGGGTATAATATGAAGTTTTTCTTTCTATCGGATCATAAATAATTCATAAACAGCTGGGGAGATAAAATAAGAAAATAAACGTTCCCATGAATATTTTTTTTATGTTTGTAAAAGAATAAAGGCTTTTAATTATTTTAAAGTTATTGGTTTTACTATTTTTGTTTTGAGTATGTTACTTTAAATAGGGTATTTTTTTAGTTGAATGTTATACTTTATACTTTTAATTTATTTAGATTTGGAAATGAAAAACACTTTATTAATATAGTATTTTTCTAACTTTTTATATAACAAGCGTTTTAGTATGTGTAGTAGGAAACACCTTTTTGAACTAATAATAGAAATAATTATAATGTAAAAGTAATATGAATAGTTATTATTCATTCTAATATATCTAACTGAAGGTGTTCCTAGTATATTGGTACAACTATTGTGTTGACTAGGTGTTAGACTAATGTTATATCTATCATAATGAAAAAATTCATGACCATCATAATGAAAATAGTAACAATACATTTGATTAACCTTTGTTTAGTTTATCATATTAAAAACCACTAATGAATACCATCAGACTATCCAAATTTTATAATCAGTGTAAATAGATTTATATATATCAAGTGAAATCAATAATAACATTGTAGTGGTGCGTAATAAAATGTGAATGGAAAATTTAAATAATGTTCATGCTTAGATTTTAAGATCAATATCCAGATCATTACGAGCTAAAAAAATTAAAGAATACTAAGGGTGTTGTAACCAAATCAAAAACATAAGCATTGAAGAATTTCATTAAAATAGAAGTTCATTTTATGATTTGGGTTCTAATCCAATTTCAACTCCACACACGTGAATATTTCCCGGTGTGAAAATCTCATCCAAAAGCATTCTAATCATTAAATGATTTGTTGTTCTAAAGAATATATGTGAGTATTTTAAATTACGTAAAACATTTTCTTTTGTATTCACTTTTTCTGATCATTTCTATATCAGTAGTTTTAGGGGATTGAAGACAAGTGATTGTATCACATAAGATTGATGGCTTATAGGGATGGGATGGTAGATCTGAAGATGATCAGCATATCAAGGAAATTCTTTTTTAAGAAATACATAGCTAACTTTGATCCATTAGATTGAGGGATTTTGGGGATAAAAAATACAAGTATATTTTGATAATAGTATTGAATACATTCATAGAATGGAAAGATAGAACTTTATAGTAGGTATTAAAACTATGGATATAATAATTCAAAATTTCTAACTTCCTTAACTCTTTAGGATAAAGAGTAAAATTACCATTTACAATTCTTTTATGTCGTTGTAACCATTATGAACTATTCTTTCACTTGTTATTAATAAATAATATTCCATTATTCATAAATAATAAAATGTTAGTTATTAAATATATTTCTAATAAATTGTTTAATTGGTTTGTTTTTTATATCAATAATGATTCTCCTGTATAAAATTTATACTAGAGTTGATTTATATACTCTTATCATTTGATGATCATTAAGTCTAATATTTTGACTTAATAGGTTTTTTAGTTTCCTTTAGTTAATTTTGTTAATAATCTAAGAACCATCTCTTATATCCATCATATACTCTTAAGATCCAATAGGGAGGTCCTAGAGGCTGTGGGGTTGGTAGAGCAGGATCATGTTTGCATTTGATTGTGGTCATTATTTTCAGTTTTTTTGTCGATAATTATTTATTTTAGGAGGTTTCCATTAATGTATTTTTCCTTGATCTTACTTTAGAATATTTTTAATTTTTATTCTTCTTTGTATTTTGGGTTCTTCATAGCCTTACTATTATGGATTGTTACTGTATAATTCATGAATAATATAATAATATTTGGATATTTCATCTAGTATTTTATTAATGATGATTTTATAATTTTTTGAAATTAAGATGTGTGGTTTTTTGGGATTTTTATTATTGTATGTATTTTCATTTTTATTATGTATTATTCATGATATTTATAATAAAATTGGCATATTGGATGTAGGATCAGGGAGGAACACTCTGTCAAATTATTGTTTTAGGAAAATGACTCTATGATATGGGTTTTGTTTAAATAAAACCTAATCAATGGATGTTTATCTATGGAGATGTGTGAAAAACTAAAGTCAATATAGTTTGGAAAAGAGTTACTGAATGAAAATTGAAACTTTTACTCCAAAAATCACTTTTTAGTAAAAGTTGGAAACCTAACCAGTTTGATGTAATGGGATAGTTAGCACAATAAGAAGTAACAAAATACTTAAAAAATACAAAAATTATATGGATATATTACCCTATATAGCCCACATTGAAATTAGTATACCTTAATATTTTGATCATATTTTAAAATTCTTTCAAATTGGCTGAATATCCTATTACAATATTCTATGTATTCTTCCAAATTAATCTCCTATTCATTTAATCCAAATGAGAAAATTGGGTATTATTTGAAGATCTTGTCCCTTTGATCCTCATTAAAATCAAATAAATGTACTTTTATAAGATTCTATCCACTAAATCCTTTTAAGTATTAATCTAGAAGGAACCTACCCACAATTATTAATTCGAATTTACAATGAGTTCAATATATTTTCTTTTATCATTATCTTTTTATTTGTCACCATCCACCTTCTGTACCCCAATATCATTCCCTTGTTTCTTTGTTTCACCAATCTTGGTATTTTTATTACCACTTCATATATCTGAAATCTTATTGCTGCCAACCATCTCCTTGATCTTTCAAGAAGGCCTTTTTCTATCATCTTAGGTAGCTAAGAGTAATCCTTTCGACCTTTTTTCAATTGACCTCAATACATCCACCTACATCACAATTCCCCTATAAACCCTTCTTCTTCCTTGGACTATGAATCCATTTATATCGGGATATCTCTACACATTCAACTAATAATTGGATATATATCTATTCAATATAACTTAACTCAAAAACCCCTTTTGTAAACTATGGGGTTCTCCACTCATAAATGAATGTGCTTTCCCAAATCACTTAATGACTCAGTTACCTATTCCTGAATAGGTCATGAGGTAATATGATCCTACTCTGGACCATCCCCATCCCACTCTTAAAATTGATAATTGGATTAATAAGTAAACTGCTCTTTCTTTGGCATATCCTGCCTTCTAGATTCTCTAAACCATCAATTAAATCACGAGATTCATGAATGGAATTCTTTTGGGGCATTCTATATTGAAAAGTCTTCTTTGTTAACTGCATATATCGCCTCCTCATGTGTGTGTATGAATAAATTAAAAACTACCTCAATATGAGATAAGGACTATTCTATGAGGGTTCTCGGTTCATTGAAAAAAACTTTGTACACCTCCTAAACACCTCTTAGACCAGACGGGACCTCCCTCAGATTGGAATCATCTTATGCTATAACAATCTGATTCACAACAGGGTTATTTGTATCCTCTTTCACAAATTTTGGACTCATGATATATTCAGACACTTATCAAACCTTACTTAATTGAAAAATGATTAAATAATATCTCCCATTATTTTTCAATATGGGAAATAATCATTATAGAACTCAAAAACCACCACTTTCATTCATAGGAATTATTACCCGACCACGATCTAAACCCATTCCATCGAATGCATTGAAACATAAACCTCGATATGGATTAATGAGGATATCATGTGACAAAATAGTAATTTTTCAACTATCAGAACATAAATAATTGCCTAAAATATTCCACAGCATACTGATTATAAATTTATTTTGGAATGACAAAGGTTGTTCCAGAAAACTAACCCACACCACTATGTAAGAAACATCACCATTAAGATGAAAATTTTATGACTATAAAACTAAATTGGAGTGTAACCCATTGAGGGATCTTGGATCTCTAAATGATGTTGCAATTATATCATCATATAAATAAATGAAAATCATTATATGCCACTTGTCGAGAAGACTGACCAACACTCATTCCAATAGACCCTAAGAACCAATGTTGAACCATTCAAAGGTGATGACCTAAGTTCGATGGTTCCTAAAGTGATCCACTAATGTAATATTGTGGAGATCCAAATACATTGATAACTCTTTAGAAAAAACAACCAGCTGAGGTGAGCCATTTAAGATATCTAGAACCTTAGGACTAATCAATCTATTGGGGAAAGAGCGAACGAAATTAGGTTCAAACAATGGAAGAAGGGAAATATTCCTGGATATAGAAGAAAAAAGAGTTAGGTAACCCCCCCCCCCCCACCACCACCAGGGAGGAGGGTCTATAACTATGTCCATCACCAACTAAGGTCATCACCAAGAGAATACAGAAATATCGTCCACTACTTTATTGAATTAAATATTTATGAGCTCAGCTGCCACTAAGAGGATAATGAGAATAAGAATAAAATTATAATTAAAAAATGATAATTAAAAATTAAATCTTCTAACATAGCTAAATAAAAATTAGTGGGAGAAAATGATTCGAGAGTTAGGATAAATTTAATCTATAAGTCACACTTGAACGTGATGCTACAAAGTCAGCGGGTCCTCCTCCTCGGGTGAAATTGGGAAGATCAGTTTGGGTGAGGGGACATCTATAGTGGTATTGGTAATCAATATAATATTATTGGATTATAATATAAATTAATTAGAATCTATGGAATACATATAGTTTAAGGAGTTGATGTAGTGATTTTTGTCTATTATTAAAGGGTTTTTTTTACTTTTCTTGCTAACAAGTCATGTAATTTGACTCCACTTCCATAGTGAATGAAAGTATTATATAAAAAAGGGTATATTTTTACAAAGGGAAACATGAGGTTATGATTTTAAATAACAAATTTCTTTTGGTGAAGGGTTTCAAATAGAAGTAATTTGTATAATTGAATATGATTTCATCTTCTATTATAAAATTGAATATCCTTTAAATGATTATTTTTAATATAGCATCAAATATTTTCATCAAACAATAATATGTATGATGTATTTCTTATTTCATATATATTTCTAGGTGTATTTATATATAGATATCAATAGTTTAAAATAATAAATATAGAAATAAATGGTGTGAAATATCTAGGAAAGTTTACACATGATTGAACAGGAACAAAAACAATAGAATAATTTTTTTGATTAATTTATGAATAAAAATACATATTAATGTTTTTTTCACTGACCAAAGATATAAAAAAATTATATTAGTAAGGGATTTAATATATTATATATTATATTGAATAATTTATTTTTGTTGGATAATCTAATCTAATTATTTATGATCTGAAGGGTATATAACAGTCAATTTTGATATGAAAGATCATTGATAATCTATGGCAAATATTAATAATGTTTGTGAATCCAAAAACATGATATTTTCATTAGTTTAATTCATCCAATTTTTTATCTTACAAATTATTTCTATAGAAAAATTATTTTATGTTCATGTAGAAACATATTTTATGTTGACCAAGGAGAAATCACCAAATAATGAGGAAGTGTTTGAATACACTGTGATGGTTTATTATCCATTATCTATCTAAGGATGATGTATATCATGATTTTTACCTAATAAAATATTTCTCACATAGTGACTGTCATGATAAATTACATGAATGTCAATGGAAATTAGATTTTTTTTTATTTTTAAGTGTATACTATAGTAAGTAAATGGAATAATATAATTATGTTTATACTTTTGGAAGGGAAATTTTTTATAGGGGCATGTGTTAGTGCACCTTAGTAATAATGTTCATATAAAAAATTATCACATGTTATGTGTTTATTTATTGAAGGAATATTGCGAGTTGGTAATCTCAAATATAGAATATGATATCAGTGTATACAATTGAGGTACTGTAATTCATTTTGATAAAGTATAAAAATGAGTTGATTTTTTTAAATGAATTTTGAGAGTAAATTTATAGAATGTTAGAGGAAAATGTATTTCACTATGACAGAAAAATTTGATATATTAATAAATGAAACTATTGTTTCATTCTAAGATGTATAATACTTGATAGAATTTTCAATTTATCATACATTTGATACATAATAGAATAGTTACATTATAGAAGATATGAAACACCAATAATATAATTTATTCATTGATGAAATATTTAGTAATTATAAAGTTAAATAACATTTGAATATCTATTGAGATTTAATAATAGATAAAACTAAAGACGAATAATATGGAATCCATAATATGGGATCATATAAGGGGGATATTTACTTGATCAGTTTATAAGTATTAGATATTTGGACTCCTAGATCCTAACTAATTATAAAATTTTGTTCTAATTTTTAGAGGCATATAATGTAACATCATAGGGTACCATGGTTACTATCTTTTCATTATGATCACATTTTACCAAGGGTACGAGTTTATTATTATGGTGTTCATAATTCTCTAACACCCATAAAAATTTAAATTATTTTTCCTCCTCATTAAGACAGTTTATCCACATACAATGTAAAATTATTACTATGTATTTATTATATTCTCCCTTTTTTAATCATTTTGTTCTTGTTATCCATTATTTCTAGAATCCTATAATTTTTACATTATTTATTTATAAAAAATTCCATCCACTTCAAAATAGGAAATAATATAGAATTATAGTTTTGTTAATAAGAATTAAAAATAAAATTTTCATGATATCAAATATTTTCTTATGTAACTACTAAAATTTAATGTATATTTGTAAATTAATATTTAATTGCTTAATAAATTAAAAATTTAATTAATAAAAAATCATAATTATTGAAACAAATAAACATAAAAATTATGTAATAAAAAATAATTAAATATTATTTTAATAATACCTATTTATTAGTATGAAATCAATTTGACACATAAATATATAATTTTAACAGTTTAGTTATATATTATAAAACATGAGTTTCTATATTTTAACATATTGACTCCATAATTGAAAATTTTCATCAGAAAATATGACATTAAAAAGGGTTATAAAACATCAAAAATACCTTAATATAATAAGGGGAGCATTTGGACTCTATCATGGAATCCTGATTACACCCCTAATAAGTTTAAAATAAAAAAAATACTCAATAATTTAATAGATTGAACCCATATTTTAATAACTCATTTCATTATATTATGATCCCACTTCCAACTTTTAAGAGTTTTTTTCATAAATTATGACACCAATACTAAATTGAAATGTCTTATGAAATAATTAATTCCATAATAAGGGAAGTTGGAGTTTCTTATCTCACACCCTTATGAAATTTAAGAAAATAATTCAATAATTTGTTAGTTTTCAAATAACATCATCACATTAGTTCTTTACTTTATGAATAAATCGTCAGAATTTAGTACCTCTACTTCCATATCACAACACATGCTTCCAAAATTTAATATTTGTTTAAAATTACAACAAAAATATAAATTAATTATTATAAAACACAAAACAAGATAAACAGAAGGGGATATAAACCCCTTGGGTACACCCAATAACTGAATACATAAAAAAATTCCAATAGTTAATGTACAAAATTTAATACTTTATTCTAACATCTTAGAAATTTATTTCCACTTTTTACAACCAAACGTCCATATTTTTTGGAAATTCCAAAAAATTTAGTAACATATTTGAAGGAAAATTACTTTTAAAATAACTAATACCATCATAGGGGTTTCAATAAGAACTCGATGCACACTGCCATGACACTCCAAAAAAAAGGATTGAATGATTGGTAAGGGTAAAAATAACATTATCACATCATTTTCATATTTTTATTCTAGGAATCAAAATTATATCATATGAATTTCTGAATTTTGATATTATAATTAAAATTCACAAAAATTAAAAATGAAATCCTATAAAACCAATACCATTAAACAATAACACAAGGTATGTATATGGAATATGTCATAGAAACTCTAAGTCACTCCCAAGTAAGTGGAAATGTGAAAATAATTGTAAGTGGTTAACTAAAAAAATTATCAATTTTCCCCTTTTCTTACATATTAATTCAATATTTTAACTCCTCAATTATAAATTTTGATATGTGTTTTAAAAAAATTGTACAGTATCATGATTTAGTTCAAATGATGACTTATCATATGCATTTAATTTGACATATGTTTAATTTTAATTCTATTAATTAATGAATATAAGTATGAAATTTCATTACATACGTGTTTAATTATGTATCTTGATAATTTTGGATGGGAAAAGGTGTTATTATTCATCTGAGTCCATAGAGGATAAAAATATTATTTTTCACTAAAATAAAATATTCAATAGTGAAATGGACTTTTCCGATTAAATTGAAATGATGATTTTCAATTAAAATGTAGGTTTTTTATAGATTCAATTAAATTGGAATTTATATTTCAATTATAATTTTAAATATAAATAAATAATTTTAAAAAAAATTATTACATATACCTCATTATAGATGTTTTTATTTAGTAAACCTATTTTTATCTAATAACATCAACGAATTAAACTATAGAAGGAGGAGGAGATCTTTAGGGAGTGAGGAACTCATCTGAAATTGATCTTGATGTATGGGTCTTTGATTAAGACACTGTTTTATATGAATTATATATTATTTTCATCTAGAGTTATAAAATATCATTTTTTAATTGACTCATTGTTCCTAAATTATATCTACATGATGATTTAAAATATACGAACATGTGGGAGTATGATTTTTGAATATCTAATGTATGGTTTTATAGATATTCATTTGATAAATATTTTCTTAACATTCTCATAAAAAAGAAACAAAATTTTCTTCAAATAAAATCCTGAAGTCTAACAATACTAAACCCATATAAGGTAGGTGATTTACACTCAAGGCATAGTCCCAAGGCTCACCATATAACCCCATTCTATCTAAATTTTGATAAAGTTCATATTTTTTCATGGTATCAATTTAAGATAAATATATACATTAATTTACTCATTTTCTTACATAGATCACCATAGTGAATCTTTTTTATCCTTTTATTTCATTTATAGAGTGTTTTGTAATTTTAAAAATATGGACACTAAATTTAATAATAAATCTGACCAAGAAAATTTTGATAATGACTTTTTATTTATTTTCTAAATTATTGAATATCATTTCTTAAAATTAGATTATTTATAGTTATTAATATTTTTTTTGTTGAAATATATTTTAATAGTGTACTTATTTAAACATAGATTGAAAAGATTTATTTGAATACATGGAATTAGCAAGGTGACAAAGTAAACATTCCCTATTGAAGGAGTGGAATTATCATATGATAAGGTCTATGGTGGACATCAAACATGGTAGTATAATTTTATAAGGTAAAAAATCATTACCCATTAATAGTATATAGTTCATGGGGGAATAAATTCTATTTTGTATAGTTGAATAGTTTGTGTTGACAAGGTGGACTGATTTTAAAAATTTATTAATCTGAGATATTTAAATTAATGAAGGGTAATTCTATTATCACTTTTATTCTCTTATGTTTTTCTTTTCATCAAAATTTGATTCACTTTAAATAACCCTAAAATGATCTAATTATACACTCTTATTTCCCTCATATATATTTGGGTTTGAGGTAAACTCATACTTAAGATTCTACTCAAACATGAGAAGCTATTTTCGTTTGGGAGTCATCAGGAAAATGTTGTAAATATTAATAGTGTGGTAAAATATCTTATAATTTTATGTTACTTATAATGTGAATAAAATATATATTCTCTTATTGTGGATGTTTTTGAGGGTGAAAAATTGAGGATACATCTAATTACACAACTATAATTTATAATGGCGATGACTGAGTTTCAATATCTATTAAGTGAAGTGTTCATTTATATATCTCTATGTGTCTATAGTATTACAACTATTACACATCCATACTAAATAGTGGAAAAAATATATGTATTAAGATGAGTTTATGAGTTTCTAGTGGCCTCTAGTAGGACATAATATAAGGGAGTCCATTTTTTGACATTATAAAGCGTTAGAAAAACACACACACATAGTATTATTCGGAGAGTGATTGGGGATATCTATGGGTATAAAATAGGACATGAACCATTACTTATAATATTTAATTTAATAGAACTGGGTTGATTATTTTTATTTGAATATATTTTATTTATCATTAACATAGTCACTAGTTTTATTTGGGGATCATCACACATTATGGGATGAACAAACTAAATATTATTTATAACTCTAAATGCATATGTTAATTTTTTTCACTTCCATTTAAATAAATTACATTATTAATTCATTAAAATGATATAATCATCATGATGGATGGTTATTATTTACAATTATGGGGTCACTTGATATCACTTCAATTGATTTATGTTTCCAATCATATTGTGATGGATAAAAAATGATTCTTTCATATTTTGTAAAAATATATTATTCATTTAGACACATAGTTCTATTTTAATGTACTAAATGTATTATTTATTCATTCCAAAAAATATTTAGGTATTTCCATTAGGAAAAAATGAAAATCAATACATGAGAATTCTTGCCTGGTTAGTACTGATTGTACAAAAACCCATGAAGCTCTATATTTTTTACTCAATTTTTATTTTCATAGTTAGTAAATAGTTTTTATAATTGTGTTTTAGAAACATATAGAAGCCTAAGTGATTCCAGATCCACACACATGATAAGTGAATATATTGGACAATAGTGCAGCCAAAAAATTTGGCCTACTTATAAACATACAAATGTATAATTACCTAACTACCCATACCAAAATTAATCCCTTAATTCCTCTAATTTCACTCCTACTCAGACCTCAATACCTCTTACACATTATTACCTCATAACCTGATCACATTAAATAAATTTAAAGGGGTATTTTTCCTTGTTTCTTCAAGATAAACACTTGGTAAGAAATTTCTCACGTCCTCCTTCATTTTCCCACTTTTCACATAATTTTTCATTCTACCCTAACATCATAGAGACCTAGGATTATTTTTTACCAACCCCAATAGAGGTATTTTAGTATTTAGGTTCAAACCTTCCCTTCTTGAGGACTTTTTATTACATAACTGGTGGTCTCCACCCACTTACCATAAATTTCATTGATAGAGGTATGTGGTTTTAAAAGTAGGATTTATACATGAACCTAAGTTACTTTCCAATTTCCAAAGAATGTTTTACATTGTCTTATAAAATGTTTTGTGATACATGAACAAATGATATATCATTTACAAATGTTTGGAAATGGTTATCCATTGGTTTCTTTATTTAAATATTCTCAAAAGGAATGATTCTGCTTATTTACCGGATTTTAGGTTTAGTTTGATAAAATGATACTTTGGAATTTAAAAATGGTTTAATGGATGAACTAAAACTCATTAAAAGGGGGTATTTTACAAGTGATTTGGATTATTTATATAGGAGGATTAGGACAAGAAAAGTTATGTCACGAACCAGGACGGGTGGCCATCCGACCCGGTGACCGACCCGGTCCGCGACATGGCATGAAGGGCGTTCCTGATCCCCACGGGCTGGCACAAGTGCTCGGGTATCAAGAATATAACTTGGGAATGATTTACCCGAATGAATAAAAATAAAAAAGACAACAAGCTGAATAAATTGAAACTAAAAACTAACAACCAAACAGACCCTTATATCAAGTTTAGATTTAAAGTTTACAACTTGAACTAAAAACCAAAAAGAGACTACATCAAAGGAAACCAAAACTCCAACACAAACCTTTGCGCGACATGAGGAGTCACCTCCCCAAGCCACCACCACCAAACAACATGAGGATGCTACCGACAACTGGAACCACCAATGCTTTGTCCGATCCCTCAACCTGGAAAGAAAAATAAACAGGATCTACATACACCCAGAGGTGTATGTAGGGTGTGAGCTAAAGGCCCAGTAAGATTCCACTGAGAAAAGGTTCCATGAACAATTATTAAATGAAAAATATATTTGAAACTTTAATTAATGAAAATAAATAAAATATTGAACAACATTAGAGAAAACAGATTTAGAGAAAACAGTTTCAAAAAGGAAAAACTTAAATTAAAACACACGCACACACACACACTTTTAAAATAACCTAACTGTCACACTGATGAGTGTAAAGTAACCAATGAGCACTAATATGGGAGGGCCTGCATGGGTGTTAGCTAGCATGGGTCCCTAGATCTTCGTGTCTCGGTGAAACGTGGCATAGAAGGCCACGACCCTCTGAAAATGTGGCATAGAAGGCCACGACCCTCAGAAAATGTGGCTTAGAAGACCACGACCCTCAGAATATAATGTGTTTAGTTAGTGTTGAAATCATCAGTCCTGCTAGTGAAACCGGGTTGAGTCACCTCTGGAATGCTAGCCCACTAGTCTAGTCTACCCTCCTAGCTACTCGGGCTTCCCAGTTTGGGATCAAAAAAATTTCAAGTTCATGTCACATTTCATATCTATGCACCCAAAAAAAACAAGACACCACACATGCCAAAAACCACTACTCTCACCCATAAATACCATTTTAGAAGAATACGCACACTAAAGATATTTCAAAACTAAATTTACACTACTTACACAGATGATAAAAAAATACAGTGTGGTCAAAGAAGACACTTTCAAAGTCAAACAAACCCTTAAAATAATTTTATTAAACAATTTCAACCTATGTCGCACGACTTTAAGCACCCAAAACCTTTACACCATGCAGTCCAAACAAATTTTCATCTTTAATAATTATTTAATAAAACAATCCAAATTTTCATAAATAAATTATTAAAGAGAAAACCCACTACTTTACACACCTTGCTGACCCAAAACCCCCTTATATGATAATACGCACACAACATCACCTCAGGAACACAAAATGGATTACGCACACAATTAAAGAAGCTGCCTAAAAAGTTGAAAGGGCCATCACTATAGTTAAACAACCCACCAAAATAAACTTTCCAGCCTTTCTTAAAGTTCGCTGCACGACTAAAACACCAAAAACCCCACACAGGTACTCATTTAAGACCGAACGCATACCGACGCTACACCAAAATACCAATTACACCATTTCCACTCCCAAAAAAGAGACTAACAATTAACCAGAGATAAGATTTCAGCATCAAGTATACATATTATGACGACACCCTACTAAAAAATTCAAGGCATGTCCAACTAAAATGAAAATCAACTTCGCACCAAAAAAGCAATGAAAAACCAACATCGCACCACACACATTAATTAAATAACACTCTAAACAAATTAACCTTGCAAATTAATTAATCAAAGAATAATTGGGCATGAAACCACATACCTTAGTGTAGACCAACCACAAGATTTCAGTGAGAAACTACCACTGCACGCCAATGCACCACGAGTGACACACTTAGAACCTAAAAACAGAACATCGAACCACATACACCATTATCGGACCAAAGGCGAGTCCAAAAACCAAACTGAAACTTAACCAAAATAAAAGAACTATCAGCAGGGGTATAGTGCACTTACGGAAAGGGGTATGAGAAGTTGTCCGAGTGAGTTGGTGGGTGCCGGAAGTTGTAGCGCTGGCTGGAGCCTCGTTGGAAGAATGCACAGCCAAGAGAGTTGCAACCGGAGGTGTGTCGCGCAGGTTGGAGGCTTGCCGGAAGGGGGCGCGACCAAAGGGGGGAGGTGTGTCGGGGCTGTCTGGTCTTCAGCCGAGCCAAGGAGGGGGTGCAGCCTTAGGAGATATGGAGTGAAGCAGCGGGTAGAGAGGAGGGCGCCGGTCCAGGTGCAGCCGGATGGAAGGTGGATAGCGGCGTGATGGTAGGAGGCAGGTGGGGGTTTGGTGTGGCGCAGCTAGGTTCCCAAGAAACTGAGGGGGGTAGCGCGCTGGTGGGAGGAGAGCAAGGAGAGGGCAGAGCCACTGGAGCTTCGGCCGTAGGTTGGAAGTGCGTCGGAGGGACGCTGGCCAGAAAGAGAGGGGGAGAAGGGTCTTGGCGCGCTGGGATAGAAAACAAGGGGGGACGTGACAAATCATTTCTGGAGGAGGAGGGAGGTGTGGTGGTCATCCGGGAGAGAGGTAGGGTGGGCTGCTGGTCCGGTGAGAAAGGAGGTAGTTGGTAAAAAATTTGCGGTGCACTAGGGTTGAGGGGAGGGGCCGATACGCAAAAGCCAGGGGGGGAAACAGACAGGAAAGAGGGGAGGAAGAATAGAGGGGGGAAAGAGAAAATAAAAAGAAAGAAAAGAGAGGAAGAGAGAAATAAGAGGATAAAAATAAAAGTAAAAATAAAATAATAATAAAAGAAGATAACAAGAAATAAATAATAATGAATAAAATAAAAATAAAGAACAAAACAAAATTATAATTAATAGCAACAAATTTTAATACTAAGAAATAAACTAAAAATAATAAAACCCCATTAATAAAAATGATCAAGTTAAAAACAATAACCGAAATGATAATAATAATAATAATAAATTAATTGAAACATTAACTTAAATACTAATAATACTAATAATAAATCTAAATAAAAAAATATTGCAAACAATTTGCATTAATTATTCACCTGTACATCGTGCATAGATGAGCGCATGATCGCGGGAACATTCATGCGGCTGTGTAATAATAATTTTAATCATAAAACATTATCTTATTAAAGTTGGGCACTACACATGGTCGTGCATACAATTGCTCACCACTATAAGATCCCAATTTCTTTAAGAAAAAGAACCGTTTCAAAATGCAACTCAAAAGAAAGACTTAAAATAATTCAATTAAAAGGAAGTGTCAGTCGGGGTGTGACAATTCACCCCACCATGACACTTTCTGCCCCCAGAAAGTCCCAAAAGACTAGGTCAAACGGGGGATCCATGTGAGACCATGAAGACACCTAAAAAAAACCTCAATCACCCAAAGGCCTAGTATTCAGAATGCCCCTGACCTGAAACTTCAATGATCTCTAAACCAGAATCACTAAAAATAATAACCAACAACAAGGAATTCACTTCAAACAGAACTACAAAATGGAACACCCTGACCCCTAACTTATGGATCACCAGAGTCGCTCGAGATCTCCAAGAACGCTTGTCAAGCGACCCACTACCCAAGATAACCAGTTAGGATGGTCAAGGTCGGGCGGAGCAGATGTAAGGGATTTCTCCGCCCAGCACCCTTTGAAAACAGAGTCTTCCACAAGCACGTCCTATGGTGGTCTCCCCACCATATAAGGGTTCTTGTCAAACATTTTTTCTTCAAACCAAAATAACCCACACCTCCTACAAAACTTTAACACTGGTGTGACCATCAAAGCTCCCTATGATTATCCAACCAACACAAGAGGGGTGGATGGCGAGACCCGAGGTGGGTCTCCCCACCATTTTAAAATTTCCCAACACCACGGAACCCGCGCAGGCATTCTCAGTTTACTTTGAGAGATACAGACTGCATGCTTCATCAAAATCCCACCAACACAGTTTGACGTGCACGGAAAATTTCCATAGTGGACCACACTCATCCACATAAGATGGTGTTGACAGAAAAAACCCCAAAACATAGCGGTAAACTGGATGGGTGTGTGTCAATTCCATATGACGAGGACATCCCCAAAACGAGTACAATTTCAACTCCTAAGCGACCCACAAGATGGTTTATAGCTTTATAAGAATGTGGATTCTACGAACCAAGCCAGGTCGCCATTTGTCATTGCAGACTTATTTTAGACCAAACTCATACCACGTCCGATGATTTTTGGCTTCGCGCAAGCTTCACCCCGAGACCTATGGCTGGGGCCCTGATTTCTGAAGCATCTACAGCCTCGCAGTCATAAGCTGTCACCTCTGACTGGAACTTCCTATGCTGGAAAAGAAACATGCATACTTCTCCCCATGTCCCAAATGGAAACTCCATCAACATACCAAATGAGAATTGCAGTGAACAACTTATAGTGCCCGACTGACCTTACGAGAGATAGGAAATTTAGCAGCCTATCAAACGCGCGACACAAACTGACGAGAGGGGCACTCCAATAACAATTCCCTTTGCTTCACACTCTTCATCGGACGAACAACATTCATTTACCATAGTATAAACGGGACCAACAACTATTACGAGCTTTAAACTGATTGTTACACACAACCTCTGTTAAACAATAAACTAGCTCATCAGAAAGGTCAACATACCTCCTTCACCCTCTGTTGACTGGTCAAGCACCTACGTGATCCACCACTTTCATTCGCCTTCATATAGGTAAAACCGCGGAATGAAACTAGTCTTGAGGGTTTCTCACGGCGTCGCTATTCGCAATGAAAACGGAACTATCACCATTTGCCAGTTTAGTCTCGCTCCTCCAAACATACTCGAGACAACTTACGCATACACAACATCTTGAGTTCCTCCAAAACCAGAGACACTTCCAACTTTCCCAAAGAACTCAACAACATCCAACTGACATCGACGTCTACAAACAATCGACACCACCGAGAAAAAACTAAATTTTCCACTCCATTGAGAGTCTGATTCGGGCCAAGAAATTATAGAGACCTGCTAGAACCCATGTAACATTTTTAGGGGGAATATCCCAAACAAGAAGCAAGAAACAGCCTTACACAAATCCAAACACATAACAATATAAACATCAACATTCCAGAAACAAATCCAATAATTCCAATTTGAAACATCAATTCATTTTCAATGAAAAAAACACTCACGTGAAAAACCAAGCACTGCACAACAGGCCCAAAAGCTATTTTGAAAATCCATCATTACTCTAAATGCAATGTCATTTTTTTCGTTTTCAAAACCATTTTTGCACAAAAACCCATTTAAGAAAAAGGCCAACTTTCTAGGAAACAAGATGCAACCTCCGAAATCAATCAACCACCACTGATATTCCATGGTGCCTCGCAAATATGCATTTTCATGCCACTCAGGCACTCGTCCACACAATCCACCAACTATCCTTTAATCAAGTCCACGTGCACATGAGAGAACCCATAGGAATACAACTAAAAAGAAACAAGGTTACAATGCTTTCAAAACAAAACATTCTCAATATCCAAAAATACATTTTTTCATAAACCACTTCAAAAATTCAAGACATATTTTAAAAATGCTTCCCATTTCAAAAATAACTCACTTCAATTTCAAATAACCCAAAACGTTCATTTATAAAATCAACTTCAAAAAATCAACGCCAAATTCCAAAAACAAGGTCCAAGAGAAAATCAACCCAAAAATAATGTCAAATACATGCCAAAATAAAATAAGAGCAACACCAAAGTCCTCATTACTTTTTAAAAGAAAAAAATCTCGCACCAATCCCAAAATTGAAGCAAGATATCACAAACATTAAACACCTAGGAGGAGGACTAGTGGTCGTGTCTAACCGGGCTACATGGTTTAGCAGACCATGCCCTAGGTAAGCACCAACCACTAGGAGTGTCGAACCGTACACTCGAGCATCACATGGGTCACTACTCCATGTGAGGCCGCACGCATTACCGGTTTACTCCTATTGTCATCCCCCATGCACACAGAGCAAAACCAAAAACATAAATCCCAAACTACCCCTGGTTACTCGAGGATCAGAACGAGTAAAAGTTCGCGATGCTCTTCTCGCACCTATCCCTCGAGCACCGACAGTCCTATCTCCAATCTACCTGACATCCCAAATAACAAAAGGAAAACCGCCTCTGATACCATTTTTTCACGAACTAGGACGGGTCTCCATCTAACCCGACACCCGGCCCGGTCCATGACATGGCCTGAAGGGTGTTCCTGATCCCCACAGGCTGGCACAAATGCCTTGGTATCCAGAATATAACTTGGGAACGATTTACCCGAATGAATAAAAAAACAGACAATGAGGAGAATAAATTGAAACAAAAAACTGATAACCAAACAGACCCTTATACAAAGTTTTGTTTTAAAGTTTACAACTTTAACTAAAACCTAAAATAGACTACATCAAAGGAAACCAAAACTCTAACACAAACCTTTGCGCGACATGAGGAGTCACCTCCCCAAGCCACCGCCACCAACCAACATGAGGATGCTACCGACAACCCGAACCACCAATGCTATGCCCGATCCCTCAACCTGGAAAGAAAAATAAACAAGATCTACATACACCCAAAGTTGAATGTAGGGTGTTCGCTAAAGGCCCATTAAGATGCCACCAAGAAAAGGTTCCACGCAAAATTATTAAATGACAAATACATTTGCAACTTTAATTAAAGAAAAGAAATAAAATCTTGAAGAACATTAGAGAAAATAGATTTAGAGAAAATAGTTTCAAAACGGAACAACTTAAATTAAAAAACACGCACACACACACTATCTCTTTCAAAATAACCAAAGTGTCACACCGATTAGCGTAAAGTAACCAATGAGCACTAATATGGGAGGCCACATGGGTGTTAGCTGGCTTGGGTCCCAAGATCTTCGTGTCTCGGTGAAACGTGGATTAGAAGGCCATGACCCTAAGAAAACGTGGCTTAGAAGGCCACGACCCTCAGAAAATGTGGCTTAGAAGACCACGACACTCAGAATAGCATATGTTTAGTTACTATTGAAATCGTCAGTCCTGCTAGTGAAACCGGGTCAAGTCACCGATGGAATTCTAGCCCACTAGTCTAGTGCTCAAAAAAATTTCAAGTCAATGTCATATTTCATATCTATGTACCCAAATAAAAAAAGACACCACACATGCCAAAAACCACTACTCTCACCCAGAAATACCATTTTAGAAGAGTAAACACACTAAAAATATTTCAAAACTAAATTTACACTACTTACACGAATGATAAAAAAAATACAGTGTGGTCAAAGAAGACACTTTCAATGACTAACAAACCATTAAAAGAATTTTATTAAACAATTTCAACCTATGTCACACGACTTTAAACACCGAAACCCTTTACACCATGCAGTCCAAAAAAATTTATCTTTAATAATTATTTAATAAAACAATCCAAAATTTTGTAAATAAATTTTTAAAGAGAAAAACCACTACTTTACACACCTAGATGACCCAAAACCCCCTTATATGAAAATACGCACACAACATCACCTCAAGAACACAAAATGAATTACGCACACAATTAATGAAGCTGCCTAAAAAGTTGAAAGGGCCATCACTACAGTTAAACAACCCACCAAAAAAACATTTCATCCTTTCTTAAAGTTTTCCGCATGACGAAAACACAAAAAACCCCACTCAAGTACTCATTTAAGACTGAACGCATACCGACGCTACAGCAAAATACCAATTACACCCTTTGCACTCCCAAAAAGAAGAGACTAAAAATTAACTAGAGATAAGATTTCAGCATCAAGTATACATATTATGATGACACCCTACTAAACAATTCAAGGCATGTCAAACTTAAATGAAAATCAACATTGCACCAAAACTTCAATGAAAAACCAACATCGCACAACACACATTAATTAAATAACACTCTAAACAAATTAAACATGAAAATTAATTAATCAAATAATAATTGGACGTGGAAACACTTACCTTAGTGTAGACCAACCACAAGATTTCAGTGAGAAACCTCCACCGCACGCCAACGCACCATGAGTGACACACTTAGAACCTAAAAACAAAACATCGGACCACATACACCATTATCGGACCAAACGCGAGTCCAAAACCCAAACTGAAACATAACCAAAATAAATGAACTAACAACCGGGGTATAGAAAACTTATGTAAAGGGGTCCGAGAAGTTGTCCGAGTGAGTTTGTGGGTTCTAAAAGGTGTCGCGCTGGCTGGAGCCTCGCTGGAAGAAGGCACAGCTGAGGGATTTGCGACCGAAGGTGTGCCGCGCAGGTTGGAGGCTTACCAGAAGGGGGCGCGACCAAAGTGGGGAGGTGTGTCGGGGCTATATAGTCTTCGGCCAAGCCAAGGAGGGGGTGCAGCCAAGGGATATATGGTGCGAAGCAGCCGGTAGAGAGGAGGGTGCTGGTCCGGGTGCACCCGGAGGGATGGTGGATAGTTGTGTGATGGAAGGATGATGGTGGGAGTTTGGTGCGGCACAGCTGGGTTCCAAGCAGCCGAGGGGGGTAGCGTGCTGGTGGGAGGAGAGCAAGGGGAGGGAAGATCAATCGGAGCTTCGGCCGTAGGTTGGAAGTGCACCAGAGGGAGGCTGGCCAGACTGAGAGGGGGAGAAGGGGATTGGCATGCTGGGAGAGAAGCCATGGGGGGACGTGCCAATTCATTGTCGGAGGAGGAGGGAGGAGCGGCGGTCGTCCGGGAGATAGTTAGGGTGGGCTGCTGGTCCGGGGAGAAAGGTGGGAGTAGGGAAAAAATTTGTGGCGCGTTAGGGTTGAGGGGAGGGGCCGATATGCAAAACCCGGGGGGGGGGGATGGACATGATATAGGGGAGGAAGAATAGAGGGGGGAAAGAGAAAATAAAAATAAAGAAAAGAGTGGAAGAGAGAAATAAGAGGATAAAAAAAAAGTAAAAAATAATAATAATCAAAGAAGACAAAAAGAAATAAAGAATAAAATAAAAATAAAGAACAAAGAAAAATTATAATTAATAGCAACAAATTTTAATACTAAGAAATAAAATAAAAATAATAAAAACCCCTTAATACAAATGATCAAGTTAAAAACAATAACCGAAATAATAACAATAATAATAATAAATTAATTGAAACATTAACATAAATAATAATAATAATACTAATAATAAATCTAAATAAAAAAACAATTGCAAAATAATTGCATTAATTATTCACCTGGACATCGTGCACAGATGAGCGCATAATCGCGGGCACAGTCGTGCGGCCGTGTAATAATAATTTTAATCATAAAACATTATCTTATTAAAGTTGGGCACTACACATGGTCGTGCATACAACCGCTCACCCCGATAAGATCACAATTTCATTAAAAAAAGATCCGGTTAAAATGGAAACTCAAAAGCAAGACATAAAATAATTCAATTAAAAGGAAGTGTCAGTCAGGGTGTGACAAGTTAGGCATGGAATGATCTCCCTGTTATTGGACTCACATTATAACACAAACAAAATACCTTGATAAGTTGAATTATAAGACACTTATTTGGTACCCATTCCCAATAATCATTGATATTAATCTCTATGTAGGTTGTTTATAGTTGAATATATTTTTTATCTACTTACTTGTGTGAATATATAATATTTTATGAACCTTAGATACCTTAGGGGTTCCCCATGGTGCATGTTTCTAGATGTTTACATATAGGTATTTCTCTTAATACCTTTAAATTGTAATTTATTGCTTGTATTTAAAATGTTAAAATTGGAATTTCACATATTTAATCTCTAATTTATCATGATTCTTTTTATTTAATAGAAAATTATTATGAAACACATGGCAGTATCCTACTAGGGAAATTATACTCACCCTCTACAAACACCCTTTGGATGCTTGTTGACATTGTTTTTACATATACAAGTTGATGAATAGTGCATCTTGGAAGTGGTGGATATTATATTTTTCAATGTATGGTTTATTGGTGGAGAAACTGTGGGAATTAACCCTTATTTCACATAAAGATTTGTAGAATCTTTTGTATTTTTTTATTCAAATTTTTGTATCGCATTTATGTATTTCCTAGTTCGATTCTCATATCACCTAATTTTTTATATGAGAATTATTGGAACTATTCTTATTATGATATAGATATTTCTTATTGTTTACTCTATTGTTACTATTACTATATTTAGATTTGACACATTCTTCTACCTATTATTTATGCAATATTTTAGTTTCATTTACATGGGAGATTGATTTACAAAGGCATAGAAATGTCATTTTGGGTCCTCAATTCGAAAATTTTATTCAATTTATTGGTGGAAATTAATACCAACGTATTATCTTGATTCCAATGAACTATTTTCTAATGCGTGGGGATCAAAAACTCCCTTTGGAACTTTCCACACACTAGCAAGGGGGCCCGATTGAGGGGTTACCCATGTTGGTTCGTTACAATATATTATCAGAGTGAGGATGTTAGTTTATGATATTTTGGAATCCTTAGTAGATACTAGAATGAATTTTAGGGACATAGGGGATTGGTTGTGAGTGATTGTCTCACAACCACTCATCATGATATGCCAAAAAAATCCATTTGATGTCAAGAAATGAGTATTTTGAAACATTTCTTCGTTTGTTTGTTTTTTTGATTTTTCGAGACTTGTGGTTGAAATGAATGATATGAAAGACTTCCTATAAAGTCCATAATTAGTTCATAGGGGCTTAAAACCATGTAAACAAAACATATAACTCTGTTGGAGGGATATCAGTAAAACACACATTTTTAGTGTATGTTTTACAAAACCATGTGGTCAAACCATGCACAGTGTGAATTTCTAATTTTCATGATTGTTTCCATTTCTATATGAATACTTGTGATTCTTAAAGTTGTTTAATGGAATTTTTTATTATAATTTAGATATTGTACCTATTTTTTATCTTATTTTCTCCCTTATAATTTGGTTTCATATAGTTTTATACCTCTTTAAAAGTATACAATGAACCCTCTTTAGGATGCTATGGATAATTTTAAAAAAATCAATCCCCTTACGGACCAATATTTTATTTAAAATGAAGTATAAATAGTATAGTATGTAGAATAAGAATAAATTTCTAGGCCATATCAGGTTCTAGAAAAATGTTTTTGATCAAGTTGAGAAAGAGCTCAAGATCAAGAAATTCTTTATTACAAGCCAATATCTTTTCAAGGGACAAATTATCCATTAGTAGAAGAGTATTATCTTGATAATTCAAAAATTATTTTTGAATTTGGTGAGATATTAGATGATATATAGGTGAATCAGTTTTATTTTATAATGTAATTTATCATCCAAATGTGGTTCTAGATAGTGGTTGAAGGAAACAACCATGAGAACTTGGAGTAGAAGGACATCAAATCTATCTTATATTGTTATTTCTACCCTAAAACAATCATTCATGAAATTTATTGGGGGGTTTTTTCCCATATAAATGTGATCTAACCACTATGTAATATTATAATTAGTTCACTTATCTTGATTAATTCATTCGAGATATAATCTTTAATAATTAACTGAAATCCCAGCATTTTAAAATGGGGTAGTGAAGAGATATTTAATCCCATGTCTCCTTTAGTAAGATAAAGTGTTGTTTTGATATGGTTAATAAATATAGTATGGTAGAAATAGAATAGACTAGTATGTGAGGTTTTTTGGGTTCCTTACATATCTTGGAGAGGGATATCTAGCTCCTTAGAGCTAAAAGAGAAGCAAGATGGGGCCATAAAGGGAAGTGGTAGTAGATCGAGCTTCCACGTCAATCTTAATCATCTATTGTGAGGGAAATTGGGTCACTAAATTTATATCAATATGGAAGTACCATACATATGAAACCTTAATTCATATAGTACCCCATGTCCTATCACTATGGTGTGAATATAGATCATCTACTGATTTTTTATAAATCTAGCTATGATCCCTGAAGCAATGTTGGATCCTCAACTTTAAGGGGATCTGTAGAGCCTATTGATGATTATAAGTAGTAGGATAATGGAATAATGGTAGATTTGATGGATTAGTTCATCTTCTGGTGGATATATCTTAATAAATATCCACATACCCCCAATAAAACTCAGACCCTTCTTCAGGTGAGGGAGTTTCATGCAATAGAGGAGTTGACAATGTATATTGAGATTGGTCTAGTGAATGTGGAATGTAATATTCATTTTGTTTTGTCTATAGAAACTACTTTATTATATATATGTTCCTACTATTATTTTATATATTATTGTAACATAGATTATCTAATATTTTCTAGGACCTATTTCCTTATGTGATGCAGATCTTAACTCTTCCAAGGAAGAATAATGAGGAAGTCGTATGGTTCCCTTCTTCTACTATATCTATATTAGACATGGAGCGTGACTGGGATATTTTGGTCCTTTATATAGTTCTACATTATTTCATTATAGAAATGTACTAAAATTTTTCCATTTGGGAGCATTGTGATTGCTAACACAAGAAGAATACATTCACCAATTCTGATAGGAACTCTCAAGTGTTTCAAGGGGATTGAGATCAATAAGTGAGTTGGGTAGGATCCCCCCCCCCTGATGTGGGAATCAAGATTTACTATTATCATTCTTCATAGATTAGTCAAATTAATATAATTTTAGAATAAACGTACTATTATTAGTGGGGGAGTTTTCTTTTGGGAGGGGTTAGATAAAATATTTGGTTTACCTAAGGAATAAGAGGTTGATCCCTTGATCAATCCAGTTCATAGAACTCATCTAATTTCCTTTCCCTCATATAATATTAATCATGTAGAATTGAGGTAATTAATGGTTAAGTTATATTATCTAAAAGATAAAGGATCTATCTTCCATAGATTTTCTCTTTGGGCCCCTATGGTCTCTTTGATAACAAATCAGATGGGTCACTCTGCTTATTTATTGATTATAATAATCTGAACTATACGGAGATTAAGAAAAATTATCCCTTTACCCATATCAATGAACTCTTTTATCAGCTAATGGGTGAAATATTGTTTTTTAAGATTGTACCTCAGTCAAGATTCCATCGACTCAAATTAAAAGAGGTTGATAATGATAAGAAATATTTTTTAGGGTAGGTCTAGTTATTTTCTGTATCATGTGATACCTTTTGGATTAATCAACCCTAAAAAGTTTTTAGAGATTCAAATATTATAGGTATTATAAATCTATTATCAGTAGTGTATAATGGTTTTCTCTAGTAGTGTTTCATCGGCCTCTTCTCTTAGCCAAAAACTTGTGAATCTTATATAGAGTTTGGAGGTCCAAGGTTCTGTTGAGTAATTAAATGGATGGTTGATATTGTCACTTATTTGGATCCAACCTAAAGATAGTGGGGGATATGTTGTCTATAGTTGGGCATCGTGTATGGTTTCAGGTTGTGTGATCATAAAATTTGATCATGTTCTGGAATTTAACTCTAATAAACTCTAAACATGTGAGACGAATTACCTGACACATGACCTCAAGCTTGTAGCATTCGTTAATTCACTTTCGTGTTGAAAAAATTATTTTTTCTTGAAAACATTTATGGGTTAATCCAACCATAAGGTTTTAGTTATATATTTTATCCAAAATTCCTAAATATTAAATAAATTCAGTCTATTTCATGCCTTTAAGCATTCAACATTGGCATCACTTATATAACAAGAAAAGGGAATGTGGTTAAACAATTCCTAGTAAAAAGATATATTATCAAGATTTAATGAAATACAATGGTTAATAGAACCTCAATTGTCTATTTTATTAGATTCATATGTAATTAAGTGAAAATAAAAAGAATATGTTTCTTGTTAGAAATAGGTTAACTCCTTCTATTCTTATGCTCCTCCACTAAGAGTATTTAGTATCATGGGATACTCATTTAATACTATTTGATTTCCGGTTATAATAATAGTTACCAACCATAGAATATAATTTCTCATTTTTAGGCTCTCTTAAATCGACCCTACCACTCCCCATTTTTATTGATTGAGGTAGGTAAGACTTCCATGATAGGATTAAGTATCATGTAAAAAATGAGGAAAATATTCAAAACAAAACTGAAAATGGATGGTGACCACACATATTATCATTATATATTGTGCTAATATTTAGAATCATCACTTAGAGTTGTTAGTCGGTGATCAGGTGTTCTTAACAATATCACCTTAATTGAGAAACTTTTGGATTTGGAAGTAAGGAAATATTCCTCTTTGTTATGTTGGACTATTTGAGACTAAAAATATGATTACGAATGTTTCTTATCAGTTATATCTACCTCCTAAATTAACACCAATCCCTAATGTATTCCATTTACCTCCATTAATGAAGTATAATATGGACATGTCCCATGTTTTTAACTGGGAAGATCTAGAGTTGGAACCTGATATCTCGGTGATAGAGTAGTTCATATGGATTGTTGAATCTTTATAAAAAGTTCTCTATGTAAATTAAATCATATTATTATGATCATTATGGTTCCACGATAATGACTCTCGTGAGACTTGGGTACTAAATATTTCCTGAGGGATAAATGGATTCAACTCTAACCATTCTAGATTTAAAGTTATAGAGGTATAAAGGGTCATGTTGGGAGAAATTTCACACCAATGGTTCCATTTTCAGGTGTGATGAATATTGTTTTTCTTATTCTTACCTAAAATTCCAATGTAATTCCATTTGGAAAAACATAAAAATAAAAAAGTTGGAATAGTTTTATAGTTTGAGTATAGTTAGTACTAATTGTTAGGTTACTCATTAAAAACCTACATTTTTTCTCATTAGATATTTTCATGGTTGGTGAATGGTTTTTCTAAACATGTAGCTTATCCATGTAACTTACAAGGTTAGTGCAATTCCACCCACATGTTTGTCGTATTGTTTGGAAAAAAGTGTCTAAACTATGTAGTTATCCAGAAAACATAAAAATAAAACATTTCATGACTATAATTTTGAAAAATTAAAACACAACCCCTTATCATTTATATCCTACTCATCCCCCATCCATCCTATTCATGAAACCCTCCTATCTTCCCACCATTACTTGATTTGATGTGGTCTATTTTCTAGTTTCTTTAGGAAACCCAATCGTTAAGTGATTCATCTCCACCTTCTTGGTATATTTCCATATATTCTAATTAATTTTATTTCTAACATAAGGTTATGGTGACCTAAGTATCATATTAAATTAATATAATGATCTGTTTTTTTATTTCTAAGGTATTAACTTTCCTTCTAGATGTCTTTTATCCCAAATTATTATCGATTCTTCTTAGTTACAGGTGGTTTAATTGATAGAGGTATGTGGGTTCAGAAGATGTTTTTATTTCATAAAAAATAATTTCTTTATTATATCCAAATAATCTTTTAAATAATCATAATTCATGTTTTATGATATTTGATAGACGATATCTGTATCTATGTGTGTGTGTGTGTTTTAATTTTTTGTAATTTTTACTTTGGTTTAAGAATATAATTTGTTAGGAAATTAATGATTCATGATGTCTTAAAACTCATTGTTATTTATTTGGTAAAATCGTACATTTTAAAAACTATTTTAATGGATGAAATTGATTTTATTAAGTTGATAGAACATCAAACCCTTGGTATTCCACTTGGAGGACTAGGAAAAGGATGGATAGTCATGGTACACCATCCCTAGCATTCGACTCGTCCTACAACACAAAAAAATTGATTGATGATATGAATTAAGAGTCACCTTTTAGGGTAGCCCCTTTTCTATAAACCATGGTATTACACACCTTATAAGTGGAATGGAGTTTAATATCATTAGTTTGATCACTAAGAGGTGAAAATATTCTAGTTACATGAACATTTGATGCCTTACTTCATCCACATAGTGCTTGTTTACAATTATTTACATACATGGATCCTACTTTATAATTTTAGACTACTTCATATTTTTTTCTTTAAAATGAAATAATCCTACTTTCACATAGTTTATTTTGAAACTATAATTCTATGTTATATTTAAAAAAATACTAGTTATGAAACACTTTTTAGGATAGTGCTCACAACCTACATACACCCTACAGTTGTTTAAAGCCTTATTATTACAAATAATGGTTGAAGAGAAGAATCACATTTCATATGTGGTTATTAATGTTATAAGTGTATGCCTGGTTAGTGGGGACATACTATGGTTGAGACCTCGTGTCATAGAGATATGGTTATTATATTTTTAATATTTTTTTTCTTCCTATTGTTGTATCATATACAATATTAATTATTTTTTCCTACATCCTATCTGATATTTTTATGAGAATGAATGACCATAGTTTTTATTAATATATTGAAGTTTCCTTTAGTTATCTCTTATTTTATTTCTACTAACTTGAAATTTTACTCAGGTTTTAAAATATTTTTTATGAAATGTTTTAGTTTAGTTTACATGTGAGCATTACATTACAAGGTATGGAAATGAAATTTAATGTCCTTGGTTTGGGTTTTTTAATGAATTTATTTTGTAAAACCTTTCTCATGGTACTTTATTGATTGTTGGGCAATAGTTACAACCTATAGATATAAAAAACCCTTCCTGAATTACAATGAACTAGATTATGATACCCTTTGATTGGTGATTGGGTTGGTTCCTAATGTATTTCATATTGTTTTATAGAGTTATATTCATGAATATTTTTATTCATAATAATATATGTTTTTTTTATAATATGTGTGGTAGAATATTATAAGTATGTGATTGGTATAATAATGAGTTAATTCATCGCATTATGTGTATAGATACCGTAGCTCTTTTCACTATACTATGGCCTAAGTAAAGATATATTAGAGAGTTCACATATTATATGATCAGGAAGTAACAATACAACATCAAAACTAAATATAAATGGACACAAAATAAACTAATACCACCCTAAGGTAAGGAATATAGGTGTATCACACACCCTATATGACCGCTAACAAAATAATTGAATGACCATTGATTCATAAAATAACATCATCACGTCAATTCCATATTTATACATTATATTAATAAATTTTTACACTAATATTTTATATTTAAACATGAAACTCTTAAATTTTCAAATTTGTTTCAAAAAAACACACGCTTAGAAAAATACAACACAGAAGAATATAAGGAGGGGTTATATTATATATATGATAAATCCCTGAATACACCCTCATTAATTATATAGTAAAAATAATCTAAATATTTCATTAAAATATTTAACACTTTAATGCCACATTTTAATAATTAAATATATTAACACATTACTATTATTTTTTATATAATTTTTTTAATATTAAAATATGAACACTAAAGGTGAATGGAATTAAAAACAAGTAAACCTATAAAATGACTATTATGAGAAAAAATATTATTATTTCAATACAAACATATAACATAATGGGTACACAATGATTTATTATGTAATGTTATTATTATTCAACAAGTAGGTCTATATAAAATTCACCTTCTATTGCTCCCTCATATCTTTGCCCATGTCTATATATTTCCATCATTACAAATTGTTAAATCTTTTTTACACTATAATTATAAGATTCATAATCAATAAGGGGTAGAAAACAAACATATGTAATAAATTGTCATTTTATATATCTAAATAAGAAAAAACAATTAAACTAAAAAAATAAACCATATTTATTTTAATTTTTTTTATAATTTACCATTTGTTCAATTAAACATCATTTGGATATGACTATACATTTTAAGTCATTAAAATAACTTATTTATACAATACTACTTCACCAACTACCTAGAAATATATAATTTGATCATTCTCATTGATATATGAAATTGACTTAATGTGTAACAATTCCCACAAGGAAAAAAATATAATTATTTTAACCAAATCCAAACCCTCATACCAACAATTATATCCCTAAGATAAATTAATTTCTACCATGTGTATTTATTTTTCATTTAAATATATTCATTACTCACTCTTTATATATTTATAAATTCCCCTACAAATGGAATATCAAATATCTCATTAGAATCAATTTCAATAATAATAATTTCCTTCCTCATAATAGTTATACTTTAACAACCCCATACCCGTACTCCCATAATCTGGTGCTTAGAACATAATATTTACATGTCTGTCATTAATACCAGAAAATATGACATAATTTCATCCATCATGAACCTGAAACATAAAAAATAAATTTTTTATCCCATACATACCCAATGAACTATTAGGTTTTGTGTTTTAGATAATTTTTAAAAACTCGTTCAAAGTGCACATTTCCACACATTATCCATTTTTACCACAAAACATGTTCTCTAAAATTACTTGATTATTTCAACGCAGGTAACTTTCCTATCTTGAAATCTAACTTTAATGTCATTTGTAATAATTATTAAAACCCTTAATAAAATATTTGTAGTTATCTTATGAGAAAAGATAATCTTAGTAATGAAAATGAAAATTGAAACTCGTTAGTACATTTTAAAACCATGACATCATAAAATAATTTTTTTCCCTTTAACCTAATAAACATTTAACTACAAAAATAATTTATATTCACCTAAAATAAACATTAATACACCAAATATTTCCACAAAATTTAATAATAAAACATAACGGAAAATTCATAATCATGAGGGTGTATTTAGTAAACATGTGCATATTTGAAAAAAATATTAAAAACAAATGTTTTTACCCAAAAGGGAATAATAATTCCTTCAAAATTTAAATATTTTTACAATACCATGGGAGATAAAAATATTTCCATGAAAACACATTAAATGTATAAAAAAATCCATGTAGCTGAGTTGGGACACCATGTTCATATCAACATTAAAATTACTCTTACAAATACCCAATTCAATGGAGAGTTATATCGAGATCACTTTTCCTTGGATTATAATAGAACCAACCAAATTTAATTCATAACATATCGAACAATATTCCAAAACAATTCCACACAACCATAAAATAATCATAACATATGAAATATTTTATAAAAATATATTATCACCCATAATAAAAACATTTTCTAATATTGAAGTATCCATTCCATTAAAAACACTTTTAAAAAAATCAGAACAATGATAAGGGGGGTTTTCTCTTAATAAAACATGAAATATTCTAATCAAATCCAAAAATAAAATAATGGTTATGGTTTTGGGAAAACCTATTGACATTTTATATGTTAATAGATGACATTATATTTTTCTTTTTATCAAAACATTTCAAATAAAATACATAAAAACATTTATTTTGAAAATTTTTTGACATAAGTTTTATGAAAAATATATTTCTATTTATAATTAATTTATTTCCATATAAATACATCCATAAAATAATTTTAATAATATATACAAATAAGAAACATATATTGAATATAACCATTAAATATGAGGTTTTTAATGTAATGTTTCCCTTACCTTGAGTTTGACTTATCAAATATATTATTCATCTTTTAAAATAATATAATTATGTTTACTATTTACTTGTTTAATAAAAATTTTCATGCTTATTATTCCTTTTCTTCTATTTACTAAAATTTTAAATATAATTACCTAATCAATTATTTTCATATTAGATGTTTTGATAATATACAGCTCATGTGTCCGAAATGACTTATGTAAGATAACGATAGTCAAATGGGTCATAATTAAATCACCAATCAAATAATTATCATGGAATAATTATCATTTTTTACAAAAAAAAATTTCTTTTAAATCAAACTATGAATGATGGTTATGAAAAATTAATTATGTTACAATCATGAAGATAATGGGACATTTATGGGCTTGAGTAACATTTTCATTTTTTCAAAAATGTGGTGGAAAGATGATAAGTATATTTTTATCTATATTTAAATTTAATAATATCATAAATATCATAATATTTCAATAAATAAAATGTTATATTCCATTCATGTGATGTTGTGATGAAAAATAAATTGCATTGCTTTGTATAGGGGGTAATCCACACATACACATGAACAACGTTATCATTTTTTAAGCAATAAAAATTTAAGATACTACATGTTATATTATATTTATATAATATTTATTATGTATTTAAAATCAAATATATTCCTTAAATCCATCAATATAACTAGTTATAAGAGGTAGTGATGTAAACTGAGTTACATTAGTTTAAGAGGTGGTAGATAGTCATACACATGAACAATGTTTTAATTTCATCTTTAATGAAGGTGAAGATGTATATAGGTTATTAAAAATAATATAATAACATAAAATTATATGTAATATAGTAATGTTATTATTTCAGTATGTTGGTAGAAGAATTGAAGGAGGTATAAGAACAAATAAAACTAAAACATTGGCTTAAAGGCTATACCTCTTCTTCAGACAACCTCATTTTTTACACCATAATCTATATAAGATTAGTATTATATATATAATAAGACCACTAATAAATGGGTATGAATATTTTAATGGTTTTTGGGTAAGGATTAGATGAGATAGAGTGCTCAAAATGTGTGAGTAAGAGAGGATAGGAGGATCCCTTTTATGAGTGAGGCGAGGGGCACCCTCTAAATTTCATAAATTATAAAATTAATATAAATTTATTTAAATTTAAATTGGATCCTTATTGATATATTTATAATATAGGTTGTTTATGGTTCAAAATAATCTCACCCAATAAAATTTGTTCATGCATAGCTTACGTTTTTACCCATATATCTGTTTTTTAATCCCTGTTTCCCATTTTAAAAAATACATTGATACAAATGGTTTTTTACTATTTAGACGCAAATAAATTTAAAATAAAAAGAAAAATTGACCATAAATGGACCATGGTTAATAATTTTAACCATATTCCATTCAAGTATCTATTTTATCCATGTGAAAGTATTTCATTCACATTTATATAAGTCACTTTTTATATAACTTAAAACATAGAATCAATCCATAAAAATCATTAATAATATTTATTATTTATTAACCAAGTTTATCTAAGACATCTAACTTCCCAAATATTATCTTCAATATTCAAATTCAACTCTTCAAGTGCAATTCAAGTATTGTATCGACATTAAAATTGATTTTCATGTTTATCATGAAATAAATTCAAATTTACATGTTTTTTTGTTTTCATATGTTATTTTTATCATAATATAATACATTATTCATTTAATAAGTTTGATAATATATTATATCATATTTTTATCTTGGAGACATCATAAAAGATATCGTATTTCATAAAAAAATTAAATTTTTTACTATCCACTAAAAAATAAACTTCATCAAAAAAATATAATAAATTCATTATTGGATAAATGTGACTTGATGAAACCAAAAATGAAATACATTTAATAAAATTAATTTCCTATAATTTACCATAATTACTTTTAATAAAAATGTGCATAATTTATTGATAATTATTTTTTTTAATGTGTTTTAATCCCAAAAAAAAGAACTTTTACAAATAATATAGTATAGTGTTGATTATTATGTAATTAATTAGATTATTTATAACAATTTGGTTTTTATCTTAAGTTAATATTAAATTCAATATAGAAATTGACTTTTTATGAAAATTAAATATGGTTTCCTAAAAATGGTATTGTTCACTATTCACTAAATAATCAATCATTACATGACAATCATAAAATTTCACACTATGACAATTTTGATAAGAGAACATAAAATTGATATCCTATTTATACAATGAAATTTCTAAAAGCTCTCAAATTTTATTATAATGTTTTATCAGATAAATAAATAAATATAATTTTTAAAGAAAAATTATTTTTGAAGTATAAAATAATTTTAATAAATATTGAGTACTTATTTTTTAAGAACAAACCAATAAATATATATTCAGTATTACCTTTATATATATTAAATTATAATTTTACTATGATTCATAACTAAAAATTTGACTACTAGGTTATAGAAATGATAATAATATTTTTGTGGTTTGTATTAGATTTTTGTTGTGTGTCATATATGCTATCAAACATAATATTAATTTTAAAATATTATGGTGTTACATATATAATATATAAGAGGGTTAAAGGAATTAATAATATTTTCATATAATTCCTCCAATAAGAATTTAAATTGAAAATCCAAAAATACACTAAATATAATACAGATTATCAATTCCTCGGATATTTTAAAACATAAAATATAATAAAATATCTATTTAAATAATATTTATAAATTACATTGATTAAAAAATTAAATTATGTTTCGTTTCACTATCTTGACATCTCTAATTTTTTTGAAACCCCTTTTCTTAATCTTATAATAGCCATATTATGGGTTGAGTAAAAAATGATACATGATCCAAGTTCCACCAATGTATAAACACTATAACACCCTATTAATTCTTTAATAAACAATCACTTTGATTAAGAATATCATCATGGATCCTAACTAAGAGTATTTATACCAAAATTACACATGTAGAATATGAAAATTGTAATACGAATAATAGAAACCAATAACAAAAATTGGAAAAATAAATGACTATATAACGTTGACATCCACATATAAACCACCACTACACATGTACAACAATAAAAGGTGTAAAAAATTAAAATTAATTAAATACATGGGCCCGATACATAATTTTCCACCTAGGAATCCTACCTAAGAGTAAAAAAATTTAAATAACAACATTGAACACAGTAGAGTGTAATCCTTAGGGAGCATCATCAACCAATCTACGAACAATATAGTAAGAATTATTCATGAGGAATTATAAATTCCTCATTTATTTGAGGCACTATAAGATTTAAAATTGAGTGTTTTTTATCTATAGTCCACTTTTTTCTAAAAATCCACTTTGAGGTTTGGTGGGAACTGCACATTCCAGATATCAAAAACAAGCACTGAATATTTCAAAGTTTAAAATCAATGATGATTATAATTCAAAATATAAAACCAATGTCACCAAAAACAAATCTATGAAATTTGAATTTGAATTTTCAATTTGAAACCCAATCCCCACACCACCAATTATAAGGCTATGGTATACTGATCCATGAGCCACCTCCTTTATATACGTCGAGTCCACATTATATACCATTCAATTTTCCTCATTAATGGGCCACTATCAACATCATCACATCCTCATCCTTAGTAACACAGTGGTAGAAACAATCGAAAGTGGAAACTAGAAGCTAGAGTGATTTCAATAAAATCCATCTAACCATACGGAGCCATAAAAACACAATCTAAGACCAACCAAACATGGACTATAGCACTAAATGAGGAGAACCCTCTACTAGATGCACCTTATGGAATTTCTTCAATCGCTAAAACACCCCCTACCCAAACCCCATTTTGATCCATCTCACTAGACCGACTTGGAAGGGTGAGATATACCATGGAGTTAGAAAAGATTTTGGGTCGGATAAAAACTCAATAGAGAACCACACCTACATAAGAAAATCCACCCTTCTATGGGTACACCACAAAACAAAAAAGACAACCATCATCAACATCGATCAAATCATAATCCATGTATATATAGAATAATTCCCTTACCCAATTATCTATTAGTCATAGGTCTTTATTTGAAGGAGTAGTCTTTACAATACATAGTTTTTTCCATTTTTTAACTTGATATCCACTTGATTCGTGTCACTCTTTCTCATAATTTATTGTACCTGAATAAAATTACTTCTCTTCTATTCTCAATTTCTCACAGTCAATGTATGTTTGGGAAGACACTTCCGCATTACCTTAATACACTAATGGATAATGTTCTACTCCTATAAAATCATCATTTCATTGACCCTCAAGAATTATGGAATATCATGTCTCCCATGTCCACTTTAGTAAGATGAATTTCCATCCACCTAATTCATTATCACCCATTTAATCCATTCCTACTTAATTGTATAGATTATATGAAATAAAACTTGAGGTTGAACTATATGAATTGGTTCCTTGAGTAATTTGAATCCTGAAACATTCTTGATCAGGGATATAAAGAAGACTTCCATTCCCCTTTGACATTCCCATTCACACACTAACGCGATCAGTAAAACTCGCAAGACTAGTGACTACCTATGATGATCCCTTGAAAAGATAAGAAACTTTCACACCATTTATAACAATAGTTTAAAAATGGTATTATTCTCTAAGAACAAGAGCAGGAGTTCTCATCTTCGGAAAATGGTACCCCAAACCTTGTTTCGGTATATTCATAAAGGTAAGACCTACAGATAGAATATAGTGGAGAACCCAACATATTAGCAATTCATATACCCTCAGAGATGATACAACCTACCAACCAGAGGTTTATGAGTGAAATTAATAGAAATTTTAGTAGGTATATAGTTTATGCATTCATAGTGACTAATATTCAAAGATTCTTTAGAGATAATTTCGATTTAAGAAACCTTCTTCTCATTACCAAGAGGATATATCTAGTTATGGTGACTAAGATGAAAGTAGGTTTAATCCAACCCACATCAAATTGTGGATTAGAGACGTTATCTTCCATAAATATTCATAAGGTGATTAGGTGGACTAATGATTAATACATACTATAAAAATGTATAAAATGACTGAGAAATATTACTATTCATTAAAAAACTATATTATACCAAATTATTTCAATATTTGGGAGGTATTTATGAGTCTATCAATAATATTTAATGACAGATGGTGTTAGTCTTCAAGGGCCACTAGAGAGAGGTTATATAAGGATGAGGCATTAGAAAAATAATGGAAATAGATAAGTTTATTTCTAATCCCATCATCAACAAATGGGTCATTGGGTCTAAACAAGATGCTTTGAAAGGTTTTGATCAATTCAAGGGAGGTGTGGGCGGTGAATCCCCAAGGAAGACTATAAGAATGGCCAGAAGTGGTTCCCCCTACACCTTCGGGGGGAGATGGATGGAAGGGTTGTACATCACCACTAGTCTAATCCCTGGGGTGTTTCATAAGAGAAGAGAAATCTCAATTTTAAAGGTAATTTCTAGGATTTGAAATTAAGGATCTTATTTAAGTAAATTGATTCCATATGTTATAAAACAACTAAATATTTGTCTATAATTATAATGATTTCAATATCTCCACATTTATTTAATAAAAATTTATACATCGTTAATTATCAGTAAACCATCTATAAATCATCACATGGTGTTACATAAGTCCAATAAATCATTAAAATAAATGAAAAAAATTTCCTAAATGAATACCATTTTACTTCATCGTTAACACCATGATGTAATACCACCACAAACTATACATGTCATACCATGAAAATTTGTCGCTCACCAATTAATTATTACGATTTACTTCATATATAAAATAATATTCCAATATAATTAAATACACCGATTCTTTATCAAAACCTTTACAAATCTTTATGAATCAATTAAAAATCCAATTAATGTGATTTTTATACAAAATCTTACATGTTTTGGATTAAAACATAGTACCACAATTAATCCACCTAACATGTCCTACCAGGTGACCCTAGGATCCTTTGTCACATTTAAAATGAAGATTAATTTAAAAATTCATAATTGCAAGAAAATAAAACCCTATAGAAAAATATTTATTCTATTCAGGATATAATGGTGTCTAGTTTGATCTATATAAAACACACCCACATATCCATGTGAACATGAACACCATAAGATATATCTCTATGAATCATATTCCCAGTAATATAATTAATTTATCTATGATATTAAGTAACTTCAAGGAATAAATCATGTCGATATTGCATAGGTTAACTTTCACATTCATGTTTGTCTAAAATATACTAAATATATTCATTAAATACGTCACATTCCATTTATCCATGTAGTTAAGCACAAAATATGTAACTCAAATAATAATAACATGATTTTACTTAGATTAATTCAATTAAATAATGAATTTTATGCCATCCATAAAATAGGATGAATACCATATTGGAAAAACTAAATGAGAAATATGACCATAAGTAGCCATAAAAACTCTTGTTTAGCTCATCCTTAAGGATGATTTAAAAAAGGAATCATCATTTGAAGGTTTATATGATATTTATTTTATGATCCTAATATAATTATGATTAATATAATCATATTCCCCTAATAAAATAAATATCCATATATCATTCCATTTTATATGAAATGTATGTTTAGTTTAAATAATAATTATATACTAATAATGTCATATGTTTAGTCTATGTCGCATATGAGACTCTACTCATGTTAATCGTAAAAAATTATTAGAAACCATAATACCCAATGATTATAATTGAATATGGATAAATAAATGTGATACTTTCAGGGGGGTTATCATTTTATTATTAATGTAAAACATATAACACATGTGAACAATTTAAAAATAGATGTTTTCATTTTTATAAAACTTTGAAGCATTTACATTGAAAATAAAAAATATAACTATCTCTCTTTTATAAAATTACGAAATACAATACACAAATCTCATCTTTAATTTTATTTAATGAATTTTTAAATGGATATGCTACATTAACCCATATAACTACAAAAAGTAATATTTTTATAACTCCTATCAATAACTTCTTTAATGCAATGGTAATTTTAAATGGTGTGTTTTAGTCCTTTGGTGATATTATGGTTCATTATATTGAGAAATAGATCTATTTTTCTTATAGTAATGTTTAGTTACTAATAAAATTCTAGAAGGAACTATAAATTTATTGAGGAATGTTTTGATCCAAATAGCTTCTTTTACAATATCTGATGTCGTGATTTATTCTACCTATATTATTATGTTTATCAGGATGGATTTTTTGGAAATTTTCTAACTAATAGAACCAAAATTGATTATAAAACAAGACCATATTGATATCACACATCATCCTTATAGTTTTATAATCCTTAGTTAATGTAACACTTGATAATTAGTTATTCCTCATTTAAAACGACCAATAAAAATTTCATAGTTATTCTCAAGTAATTTAATATATTTCTCACAACAATCAAATGACTACAAAGGGTATTGAATTGATATTTACTAGTTATGATAAAATAATAAGTTAAATTTTCTTGAATACAAAACATTAAAAGTATGATATATTTTATGGCATTTGTATATGAAATATAATACATATTTATCAATTCTAACACATTATATGGATTTTGAGTCTTTATAAGACTAGTTCCATTAAATAATTGTAATGTACCTTGATTGGATTTCCCAAACTAAAACTATTTTACTAATAAGAAATATGTTTTTTCTAAATTATACACGCAATAATTTTAAATATATACCTGTAGATCTTTAAAAATATTATATAGGATGCTTCACATTTTACTTTCATTGAAAAACACTTTCCCAACTCACATTTACGAAATATAAAGTTTGGTTATCATTTCTAATGCGTAGTATATTATATTTATAAAATAATAAAACTAACACAATATTCCCAATAATCTAGTTTTATACAAAATAATCATCCACAATTTTTATGACACTAAATTATTTAACTACATTATCAAAATGCATTTTCTAAAATAGAGAAGCTTATTTTTTTCCAAAAAAACCATTTCGATTACCATAACTCAGTATCATCATTAGTTACTTCAAACCCGTTGTTATATATCATATACAAGTCATTAACTAAATTCATATTAAGATAATTATTTTTGAAAAACCTTATTATATATCATTATTAGAAAAATTTCTTGTTAGAATATTTTTAGCTATGTTTTTCAAAAAGGTAGTTGTAAATTAATTTAAATGACTAAAAATATGATTCCTAATAAAGACCCAATAATTGTTATTAAAGATAATGATTTTTTTATTGGTTTTATTTTTTTAAAAGATATATAATTGGTCATTAATTATTTTGTTGTTAGAATCAGTGATGATTATAATATTAAAATATACAAGAATTAAATGAATCCCAATTATTGATTACTTATCATGAATTTTTATATTGATTTCATTAATAAATAATGGTAGTTATACAACATTTAGTGATTATGGGATGATATTTAAAATAATTTGTTTCTAACACCAATAACCCAATGCTCTAGGGAGCTTTGTCTAATACAATTTATTAATAGTTGGTTTCACAAATGTCTTAAAATTATTAAATGGGAAATGTATATGTACATTTAAGAAGGTGATATAAAGGTAAGATAGTTTAAGAAAAAGGTACATTGAAATAATTGTGATGATTTAATATTGAACACTATTGAATTTTTCGATACATTCATAGATTGGGGGAATATGATTATCGAGGGTAGGATTAGACTTGTAAAGACACTTCAGGTTGTGATGAAATTAAATCTTCTCAAATGATTTAGTGTCAATTTAAAATTTAACACCAAAGGTAAACTAGATTTCTTACCATAGTCTATCACTAGATGAGTCGAGCTAGTGAAACACTACCCAATTCAAGTATATATATTTTTAGTGTTTTCAATTTATAAACTTAATAAAGTTGTGAGATTATAAAAACATAAATATTAAGAAATGAAAACATACAAGTTAAAATGAAATATACAGTTACCTATGGTTGATATATGGAATCCTTCATCAACAACATTGCTTTCTATCTCCAAGTGGTAACTCATCCCAACATCATGAGTTCCCATCCCATATATAAGTTGTGGGATCGAGTTAACCTAAGAGATATATTTTGTATATATTATCTATATTTATCCATAATATATTATAATTATTATAAAATAGAAATAGAATATCACCATACGATACAAATCCCCATCATATATTTTTTATTCCATGATCCCCCTCATTTCAATATATATAAGGTGAACCAAGATGAGGATGAATTATTTAGTAAGGAGTGGAATGAGTTGTTGGATAACTGATGTAAGATATAAAATATCCACACCTAACCACAAAACTCCTCTTTCTTCATAAAAATTTGGATAAAAACGTGATAATTATGAAGAAGTATTCAAGAATACCATGATCCTCACCTAACGGTTCTCACCCTTACGTTAGTTTCCAAATATGGTTGGAATTAAGTGGTCGTTGTGTGGGAGATCGAAGAAGGGAATCACAATAAATAAAAATAGAGTGTGAATACTAAATTAACTATTTGATATTATAAATAATATTCTATTTAATTTAATTAAATTCTAGTCTACTATGGCAAGATCAAACCTCCTATTATAGTGGCTTCATCTTGCATCTATAAGTAGAATAAAGAGACTGTAATTTTTCCTAGCTTCTACGTGGAATATTTTATTCTTCACTAAGTATCAACCATCACGGGTCTTGATTATCATTCTCTTACTTAGACCTCTCTACATGATCATTCTCTACATGGAATATTGTATGTGAAGTTACCAAATTTAGTTAGATATACTGATAAGAAGATTCCATTTTTCCCATAACCAATGTGGGTTATCTATGAAACAAAAAATTCATCCGCTGATCACAAATGATTTTTTACCCAATTTAATTCCCCTTTAGGACTGATCAAGGGAGGTTTAGGGTAGCATGATCTCCTTGTAATCAGTTCAGTTATTTGACTGGTGATAAAAAATCATCTTGTATATTTAATCCCTATGAATCCATTGGTGAGGTCAGATTTTACATTGGATTGTGGCGTTTCATTGGATAGGAAATGTAATCATGATATTACATTATTTAGATTTAATTAAAAGGAGAATTTACTCTCATGGTGTATTTTGACATGGTGTTGGTGGCCAAATTTATTTTCATGGTATAAAATGGATTAAATTATCTATGGATAGAACTATATGGTGAAATGTGGACTGATTCAATGGTTTAAAAATCCTAAAACTTCCACCATTTTCGTTTTAAAAAATAGTAGATCACAATACTGATTATGTTTCAAAAACGCTTCCTCTTTTATTAGACCCTAAAATTTCATTTGGTGTAGATTGTGTCATGCCATGTCTATTGTAATGTAGTGTTGTCAATAGATACCACCTAAATAATTCCTCCCCCATGTTGCATTAACACAAACATATTTATAATAATTTAACATAGAATGTATTTAGAGTGAATCATGATAGAGTTCACATGATTGTGTTAGGATATGATCAGACGCTGCGTTGATGTCAGGGAATCAGTTGGAGTGATCTCACGCAAAATGTTTTATTTATCACTTGTTGGTTCCATGAAATTATTTTCATATAGAAACTAGGAATGTGGGGTTATCATAACATGTGACATACATTTACATGTTCAATATAACATGTGATCCATTTATTATAATGTAACTTCTAGGCCAAGTCATCTTCTCATGTTTTAGTTCCTACCCTTTATTTGTAAGAATATTTTTAGTGCTGATGCCCTTAAGCTCCACTACATCAGATATCCAAAAACTGGTTTAGTATATTCTCCTCCATATTAAAAAAATTAATAAATTTTGAGTTACTGAGGTCTCTTCTAGATCAAATTAATGAATCTTACACAGTTGGGCATGCCCATGGTTCTATATTAATGTAGAGAGTTTGGGCACTCGGTTATCTATACTCTAGGTTACTTTCATCTATGTTATTCCAAAACAAAAACTCCCATGACTACATTAATAACACACAAGGTATTAAAAAATCCATTTAATTCTATTGTAGACAGAGAAAAATAAAAAACATTCCATGTTCTTTCATATTTAATAATATATTCATTTTTTCACTAAAAACCATAATTATTTTTTTACCAAATTATACTCAAAGTTATTCTAATATACTTAATATAAGAAAATATTCACCGGATCTATACTATAGATGAGAATATTATTAATCAATAGTAGAAAAAGATATAGAAATTAGTTCTTAATCAATTCCCCAAATTTATCTCATGACTCTCAAATTAAATTTCACAGAATTCTAGAAAAGTAATATAATTCCAAGTTCAAATACATATGCCTAAGAAGAGAGGATAAAAAGTATAACCATAATTGGTTCTAATTTAGCCTATTATATGTGTTGTTCTTCCTTCCCCACCTCATCTCAATTTTTTCCAACCATTAAAATCTTCTGCTGCCATTAGTGACCTACAATGGATGAATTTTCCCTCATAAATTCAAGAACATTTATTAGAATGTTATTATCATTATTAGAGTACTTTTATTTCACCATATTCTTTCATTATTCTGAATTTCTCATATTCCAGAATCAAGATTTCAATTAAATAGATATTTCAATAGGTTCTTCTACCTTTTTAGGGTTGGTTGGTTGAAATTTTAAATGGTTTGATGAAAACTAATGAGTTTGACTACTAAAGTACATTGTATGATAGAATTTGTAAACTGTATCAAAATGATTGTCTCTTAGTCTTACCATTTGAACAATAATTCTCCCAAAACCTTCCCCATATATTATTTGGTGATTCATAATTCATATAGTGAAATTGAATGATAGATTCACCCTCTTCATACTATTTTCGTATATTTATTTATTTATTTTTTGTTTTTTATATGTACTAAATTTTTCAATGATGATATACATATATATATATATATGTATATTACAGAAAAATAGGTTAAATATTATAAAAATATAAATAAGCCTATTATAACCTCACCCATAATCAAAAAATGATCCCACATAGATCATCCAAGACAATTAAAATTTCTCCCTAAAACTTTAATGAAAAAAGCAATCTCCCCAATACTTAGATAAAAACATATCATGATCTATTCAAAGATAATAGCATATAGTTATATAATGGTTTATATTGTATCATAACTAATAGGTGATACATGGTTTCCAGTGATTAATGAAGGTAAAAATGTTATAGGGGACATATAATGGATTTTACATTGGATTCCAAAATGAATTATACCCTTAATCATACGTAGCATACTCTAAACCTATAGGTTCAAAAAATAGTCAAGGATTGTTCAGTTCTAAAAACATCCAATCACTCTGAATAAATATTGTCCAAGGAAGTATTTTTCAAATAAACTTAAAAATTATAACATCTTAGATTTTCTCAAGAGGTAGTAATCATTTATTGTATAGTAAAAAATTTTTTTCCATTAAGTAAAGTGCTTAAAGGTTTAAGAATGTGTTTAGGATTTTTCTTGTATTATTGAGAGCCTAAAGCACCAATTTTTTAAGAAAAAACTAAGGATAATGGTTTGTTAATATTTAGTAGTAACTATGAAAGTCAACCATGTGGCCAAGTAAGAGGAGGTTCACGGTTAGATTAACCATGAAAAAGATATTTCATGGTTGTGTGAGGGGTTATATAGAACTACATAAGGGATCCACATAGGATGAACATGAGTTGGGAGACTATTCTTCTTGCCCGTATGGGTTGTTGCACATAGGCTATGACCCCACATGATTGGTGCATGGTTTCCCTAAACCATGAAGTCAAACCCTGATGTCCTTTAAAAAAGTGGAGAATTACCTTTTACCCCTCTTTTCTTCTATTTTTTCTCCTCCCATTTCTCTTCATCACCTTGAATAGCCTCCTCCATTTCTTAGAGATCCCAAATTCATCTACCATAGGCATTGGAAAAAATTATTTATCCTATCTTAGAATAATTTATTATTGGGGGCATTGGATCTGTATCGGTATGCTCTTTGATCCACTTGATTCTCTTCTTTATTTATCTTTTTGTATGGGAAACTAAATCTTGGTGATTTAATATGGAATATTTTTAAGTTGTTCAACTAATTATTCTATTTCTCCTATAATATCATGGGTTAATGGCTGAGAAAGGATGAGGAGAGTATTTCTCGTCTAAGGTAGGGGGTTTATACCTTTTCCGTAAATGCTTGGGAGTGTATACATTGATGTCGTTGTACAAAAAACAAAAAATTTCTAGGACTAATCCTTAAATTAATAAACCATTAAATTGATTGTTTAACCATATTTAAAATATGTTATGACACCCTTATGTAATTTTGGTGGTTGTTAACCTCAAAACGATCCATCTTTCAGGTTAGTTTATTGTATATTTATGATTATTCTACCCTTAGGGTGAGTTAAGAATTCTAATTATTAATGAAATCCACATATAAATCAAATTAATTGTTAAAGGTTAATTACCTCTAGTAATACATTATGAATTATGAATTATGGGATGTTTTAAATGCAAATAATGGAAGTTTTGATGTGAAATGGAAAATCCCTTGGACTAAGTATAATTATGTATATGATTAGTGAAGTTCCATGGAAACTAACATGAACCTCCTTTTTATCACTAATGTATGAATAGATTAATGACATTAATAAAATAAATTATGTCCATAAAAGGAACAGACACTAATATGGACCTCCTTTTTATCACTCATATATGAATTGATTAATGAATAGAATATGATAAATTAAATTGATAAATGGCATGGGGACTAACATAAACCCTTATCCCTTTTTGATTATTTAGATGAAATTGGTTAATGACATGGTCAGTAAAAGATTATCCTTTATTAACCCTTGTAAATGGGATGATTAATTAAATGAATATGACAGATTCTATTGATAATGTGAATGGATACTGACATAGTCCCTTGGATATTTATTTTCTAAGTTAATAGTGGATGAAACAGTATGGAATCAATGTGAGGTGTCATGGCATGGAACTTATGACCCACTTACATATTTTATATCAGATGCCTTTGATGGTTACCTTGGATTCAACATGCTTGGACAGTCTTAACCTTGATCCATGGGCTCTACCCAATTCAATATTGAGTCTATAATAGATGTGATATGTGGGCACAAAGAGGATTAGACAGACATGGGCGATGGTTTACTGTCCCATGTTATTCTACCTTACACTAATGTTTTCTTAGATGGGATTTGTTGACTTTAAGAGGACACATTGGTCATTGTCCCTAGGTCATATCCCTCGTAGGTCTGATACATTAGTATTCATAATATGCCATAGTTTCTTATAATATTATATGTTAACATAGTTCATAGATAATTATTTATTCTATTATATAGATATTTGTCATTTATGGACTGCTTGATCATAGCATGTATTGGTAGAGTGTGTTTTATCAGTTTTTCATTTATAGCCTTTATTAATATCATACATTCACATTCCCTTAGCTTATATACATATACTGGATTTTTTATTGACCCTATTAGTGGTGGCATAAATAATATTTATCACACCTTTTAGTGCCACCAATTGGTACCTGGAAAGACCTCATGATTGAATGCAGGAAAAAATAAAGGGTCTAGTCGTGGATTCGTAATTTCATATGCTTGTATATAATAATAGAGTGGAGGATAAATCTTATGCTCATGACACGATGGAGATTTCCCTTAGGTATTTACCCATTTTTATATATCATGTTGTATATGATTGTTTCTATGTTTCCCATGTACCATACCTTATTTTATATCACCATGAGATGGGAATAATTTTATATATGACACTTGATATGGTTTCTACAAAATTATTTTTCATGGTTGGATGATTTACTTTTCTATTTCCTATTTAGTAAATATATTTACACTGTTTATATTCTTATTGTTCCATTATGCTTAACACTATTCATTAGGGTATAGCCTCCCTATCATACTATCATAGACTCTCACTACTAATCAGTAGGCTCTTCAATATGTGGAGGCTCTCTTGAATCCAGAAGGATTCCAGTTTAGATTAATAATTAGTGAACTAGACCTATGGTGATAGAGATGGTATCAAACCCTTCTTTTCCTTTTTATTACTATTTGATTAGTAGATTGGATACTAAAAAGGTGTTTGAATTTAGTAATGACCTTGTTCCTAGGATAATATAAAATATTTATAGGGAGAAATAATGTTACCTAGGATAGGAATTATTGTTATGTATTATTCTCATTGTAGTTTCATTTATTTTACCATTGGGTGATGCACATGACTTGTGTCATTTGTTATCATTATGTGTTATCTTTACCCTTGGCCCATTATAGTAAAGAATTATTACAACATGCATCATATAGGTGTGTAGGATTGACATATCATGCATATTCCACTGCATATTTATATTATTATGATAATTTACTACTACATGATTTTAGTTCCTTGATTTTATATACCCATAGAATTGTTCTAGCATTTCATCTAGGGAATGGATAAAAAAGTTATTATTAAAGTGTATTAATCAGTTTAAGAGGTTTCTTCCCATGTATCATGATGGTGGAACATTAAATAATCAATTATCACATGTTTAAGCTATGTGAAAATGATTACATAATCCAAAACTTTAGTTAGCTATGATTACAAGGATTCAAATTTCAATTTATAAGGTTGATAATTCTAAAAACTGTGAATGGTTATCCATTTAATCGAGCTATCATTATGGACTTGTTTTATTCTGATGTCAAATGTAAATGTCAGTTCATAGTTACATGACATTCCAATTGAAACTTATAAATCATAGCACTTTATAAATTAGTAATGGAAACTCATCTAACATGACCTTTATATACATTATTGAGTAAGAACTAGTGATTCTTAAAAATTAAAGGAAATTAATTTCATTAAATGCAGATGTAAATTGAAAATTAAATTTTTTTTTCTTATATAAAATTTTACTGACAGTCCATATACTAGGACCCAATATATGAAACAAAGAAAAAGGCCCTGGCCTAACCATAGTAGTAGGAAGTAAGATGTATCTTTTATGATTCTTTGTGGTATTATATGACACCCAAAACTGGATTTATGATAAGTTAGAGGGGTGTTTATCTTATGAATTATGTCAGGTTCTTGTCCTTTTATTTTGTATGTGGTCTATTTCGTTATCAAGTATTTTCTGAGGTGTGTTCTTTTAAATTATAGAGATATTCCACCATGATGTCCTATAGTTATGCACTGAGGGGGTGGTGAAGACCATGCTCTAGGGTTGTGTTGGGAAATGATCCCCTGGTATTACATTTTGGAGTTTCACTTGTGGAACCTCCAATTATAACTAACCAGGGAACTAATTCACAATTTCAAGAGGTATTATTATAGATCATGTAGGCCGTATAGGGATCCCCATGACCTACACCTAAATGGAAGAGTTGACATAGGAATTTAAAAAGTAGAATCCGCCCATGTTTTTCGGAAATGGTTGTCCACACACAGTTGAGTAATGGTTAGAGGCCATGGTATCTATTTTCAAGAATTTGACTATGCATCCTGATGGGTCACTTAGGCCCGTAGCTTAAATTCTACACGATTCACCCCGTAGATGGTGGGATTTTTTAACCCATGTTGATCGTCATCAGAACTGGTTCGATGGGTATTCATAGACAAGCTAATAAGGTTATACATTTTCAAAAACAATAAAGGCTGATAGATCTAGAGAGTTTATATGTTTATAGTAGAGAAATCTATCTATTATGAACTATTTAGATCATTTTACTGATTTTGAATCTAATTCCTACTCTCCTTGGTGATGGGCTTTCAAAAGCTATAAATTTTGAGTATGAGCTCATATACACCATCTGATCTTATGAGAACATGTTTTATTTGACCACCATTACTAAGATAGTGAACCAAAACCTCTTTAATGATTGTAACATTAGGAAAGCTAGTGTTATGGGGTATAGTGGGTTAGTATATCATTAGAGAATTTGATCATCTAGTAGTATAAAGCATCATTTTGAGCTTTCTTCAGGAGGAAAAGTCATCATAGCTTGTTCCCGGATAGCCATTTGATCTGTCATCTGTGTGGTAATAAGGACTATATAAAGCCTTAATGTGATAGAGCCATGTTTGAGTGCAGATCCAATGATAGGATTGACTATATTCATAGGTTTTTCATATCCTTACACAAATTTCTAGTAAAATCTGATTCATACTAGATCCTCCTTCAGGATTAGGAACAATAGATTAATATTAGGTAGGGAACTGGAGAACAAATATTCATAAAATATGTATAGGTATTCATATATGAGGGTCCCAAACACCATATTTACAATAGAAATTGAGAGGGCCTTCGAATGGAGATAAGGATATATCTCAAGGATTCATACAATGCTATATATATGTTGTGTTCTTGGGGTGTACAGTGAGATGGGGTGAAGGGCAGTGGGAAGTGGTGTGTGTAGGGGGTGGGAAGGGGGTGTGTTGGGGAAGGGGGAGGGGGTGTTCTGAGGAAGGGGGAAGGGGAAAGGGGTGTGATGGGGGGAATGGGGTGAAAGAGGGTGCTGGGGTGGGTAGTGTGTAGGGGTGGTGGGCAGGGGGTGTGCTTTGGGGAAGGGGAAGGGGGTGGGTAGGGGTGTGGGTAGGGTTTGGGTAGGGGGTGTGCAGGGGAAGGGGGTAGGGGTGCGTTGGGGAAGGGGTAGGGGGTTCATGGGTATGGTAGAATACATTCTAGCTACCTTTTCTCTGTAAAATAATGTCCTCTCAACAGCCAACAATGCTGAAAGGTGCTATTTTTTATGGAATGGGGGGACATATATCCACGGTTTAAAATCAATGTTATAGATATATATCCACGGTTTAAAGCTATGGAAAAAGTTTTATAGCCATGGTTTAAATTGTTGGTATATGTATTGCATGACTTAGGAATACTATCACAGTTTGAAAACCATCTCTATAGGGTGTTTCCATAGTTCAAACACTAGATATAGGTTTTTTCCTTTAGTTATGCCAACACCAGCCATGGATTATGTAACTATGGCTATAACCTATATCCATGGCATGGGGGCCTATAACCATGGTTCCAAACCATACCTATAGCCTTGCTTTTTAGTAGTGTGAATGGAAACTAATATATTCCCTTGGATATTTATACGCTACATTGATAGTGGATGACACAATATGGAATCAATGTGAGGTGGCATGGTTTGGAACTTCTGACCCACTTAAATATTTTATATGGGATTCTTTGGATTGTTACCTTAGATCCATCTTGCTTGGACTGTCATAAACATGATCCATGGGCTCCACCAAATTATATAATGTGTCTAAAATGGATGTGATATGTAGGATCAAAAAGGATTCCACAAACATGGTCCATGGGATCTTGTACCATGTAGGTCTACATTACACTGATGTTTCCATATTATGGCTTCATGGACTTGAAGAGGACACATTGGACTTTGTCCATAGGTCCTGTCCCTCGTAGTTCTGATATGTGATTATTCGTCATATTCCATGGTTTCTTATTAATTTATATGTTAGTGTAGTTCATAGATAATCCATTATTCTATTATATAGTAATTCATCATTTATGGACATCTTGATCGCAACATTTACGGGTTGAGTGAGTTTTAACCATTTTTCATGTATATCCTTTATTGTTATTATACATGCACATTTCATTAGATTATATACATAGACTGGATTTGTTATAGACCCCATTGGTGGTGGCCTACCATGTATTTATCACACCTTGTTTGTACCACCAATTGGTACCCAGACAGACTTCACGATTTCATGTAGGAAAAAATAAAAGGTCTAGTCATGGATGCCTAATTTCATATGATGGGATAGAATATAGGAGTAGAGGATAATGTTTATACCATGACGTGATCAAGATTTCCTTTTGGTATTTACCAATTTTTTTATAAAAAGTTGTAGATTATTTTTTCTATGTTTTCCATGTATCATCCCCTATTGTATATCACCTTGAGATGAGAATAATTTTATATGTGACACTAGATATGGTTTCTACAAAATTATTTTTCATCGTTGGATGATTTAATTTTCTTTTTCCTATTTAGTATATATATTTTCAATATTTATCGAATTATTATACCGCTATACTTAACTATAATCATTAAGGTGTATCCCCTCTATCATATTATTTTAGACTCTCAGTAATAACCAGTAGCCTCTTCCATATGTGTAGGCTAAATTAAGTCTAGATGGATTCTATGTTAGATTATTAATGAGTGAACTGGAACTAGTGTGATAAATTGTATCAGAACCTTCTTCTGTTTTTTTTACTATTCGATTGGTAGATAGGATACTAATAAGGTGTCAGAATTTGGTAATTATCTTTTCCCTTGGATAATATTAAACATTTATAGGGAGAAAAAAATTACCTCGGATAGGAATTGTTGTCATGGATTATTCTTACTATGGTTCCATTGATTTTATTATTGGGTGATGCACAAGACTTGTGGAATTTATTATAATTATTGGTTATCATTAACCTTGTCCCATTACAGAAAATAATGATTACTATATTCATCATTAAGGTTTATAGGATTCAGATATAGTTAATATTCCACTCCATATGTATATTATTATGAGCATTTACTACTACATGATGTTAGTGCCTCGATTTTATATACCTGTGGAATTGTGATAGCATTTCATCTAGTGAATGGATGGATAATTGGTTATTAAAGTGTAATAATCAATCTAAATGGTTTCTTCTCTTGTATCGTGATGTTGGAACATTAAATAATCGATTTAAACATGTTTGAGTTATGTTACAATGATTACACAAGCCATGATTTTAGCTAGTTGTGATTACAAGGATTCCAATTTCAATTTATAAGGTTGATTATTATATAAATTATTGGGGTTATCCATTTAATCGAGCTATCTATATAGAATTGTTTTATTATGATGTCAAATGTAAATTTCAGTTCGTAGTTACATGACATTCCAATTGAAACATATAAATCATTTCAATTTATAAATTACGAATGGTAACTCATCTAATTTGACCATTATATACATTAATGAGTATGAGGTGTTGATTCTTAATAATTAAATGAAATGGATTTCATTAAATGTGGAGGTAAATTGAATATTAAAGGGTGTTTTTCTATATAAAATTTAATTGACACTCCATATACAGGGACCCCATATATAAAATAGAGAATAATACCCTGGCATAACCTTAGTATAATGAAGTAATAAGTATATCTTGTGATTTTTAGTGGTCTTATATGTCATCCAAAACTGGATTTATGATAAGGTTGAGGGATGCGTCTCTTATGAATTTTTTCATTTTATTTTACTATACTTATGTATGTGATCAATATCATTATCAAATATTTTCTAAGGCGTGTTACTTGAAATTATAGAGAAATTCCACCGTGATGTCATAGAGTCATGCACTAAGAGGGTGGTGATGACCATTCTCTAGAGGTGTGTTGGGACATGATCCACTAGTATTACTTTTCGGAGTGCCACTTATGGAACCGGAAATTATAACTAACCAGAGAACTAATTCACAATTTAAATACGTATTCTTATGGATCATGTAGGCCATATAGGTAGTGGAATTCCCTACCCCTACTATGGAAGAGTTGACACTGTAATTTAAAAAGTAAAATCCACCCATGATTTTAGGCAATGGTGGTCCACACGTAGTGGAGTCAAGGCTGGAGGTCGTGGTATATATTTTAAAGAATATGAAGATGCATCCTGAGGGGTTTGTTAAGACCGTATCTTAAATTCACCATGATTCAGTGAATATATTGTAGTATTTTTTAACCCAGGTTTTTTTTCATCAAGAGAGGGTTGGGAGGTATTTATACACTAGCATCTATGGTTATTTATTTTCTAAGACACTAAAGGCTGATAGAGCTAGAGATTTTATATGTTGGGAGTAGGGAACTCTATATATTATGAACTATGTAGATCATTTCAAAGATCCTTAGAATTTCATTCCTACTCACCTTGGTTATGAGATTTCGAGAGCTATAAATTTTTCAGTATGGGCTCATATACACCATCTGATCTTCGGAGAACATGTTTTATTTGACCTTCATCACTGAGATACTGAACCAGACCCTCGTAAATGATTGTAACCTTATAGATGCTAGTGGTATGGGGTATAGTTTGTCAGTCTCTCATTAGGGAATTGGATCATCTAGACGTGGGAACGATCATTTTGTTACTTCTTCATGTGGAAATAGTAGTCATAACATGTGCCTAGATAGACATGTGATATGTCATCGGTGTGGTAAGCAGGACCATATAAATACCAAGTTTGATATATCATTGGTTAAGTGTAGATCTTATGATTGGATAGGCTATATTCATAGGTTTTTTCATACCCTTCCACAAATTTCTAGTGGAATATGTTCTATACTAGATCCTTTTTCAGGATCAGGATAAGTAGATCAATGTTAGGTAGGGAAATAGAGAACTAGTAGTCATACAAGCTAAAGAGGTGGTTATGGATGAGGGACCTAGATACCATATTTATAACACCAATCAAAAGGGACTTACAATGGAAGTATAGATATCTCCTAAGGATACGTACAGAGCCATATATATGTTCTGTAGTTGATTTATACAAAGTATAGTTCTAGTCCATCAAGGATAGATGTACGGTTTTATTTTCTTCTACATTAGTATCTTCTTTATTAGATATTGGAACATACCACCACATTATATCTATGCAGATTGGGGAGATTCATGGCCTCTGGATATATTATTTTACTAGGGTTATGAAACTTGATTCTCTTTTAAGAAATCAATCAGATATTGTACACAAATGTTAGGAGTTACCCCTTGAGATAGGTGGGAATCATTTCTCAGTACCAATTTTTCATGAAATGATAGGTTTTGATATTATTCTAGGTATGGAATGGTTAGTTATTTATAATAATTATATTTATTTCTATCATCTAAGGATCAAATTCACATCATCAGACCAAGATAGTAACATTCATAAGGGTAAATGGGATATCCAATTAATTTGAGTTAGACTAGAGAATTGTTGGAAGGGTAGAGTGAAATCCTATATTTATATACTTTATATAGATTATTAGGGAATGTTTTAGACTGATTTCTCTCCTATAGTAATTTTTGTCAGGATTTATTACATGAATACTTTTCTAGTGTAACTCTAGGGAGAGAGGTATAGTTTTCTATTGGTATTGTTTCCAGTTAATCACTAGTATCAATTCCTCCTTACAAGAATTCTACTATTGAGTGGATGGAGCTCAAGAGGCATCTAGAAGACATGGAATCAAAGGGTTTTATATGGGAAAATACTTCTCTATAGGGTTCACCTATCCTTTTCACTATGAAGGTAAAATGATATTATAAATATTTTCATAGACCACCGTCATTTCAACCCTCTTACTATTAAGAAGTGATATCCACTTCCATGTATATATTTAATCTTGGACTAAATCTAATAGGAAAGGGTTTTATCCAAGATCAATTTGAGGTTGGGAAACCATCAGGTGAATTTTTGATAATCAGAAATACTGCATATAGTATTCCTTACTAGATATAGATTGTATGATTATTGGCCCATATTTTTCAGTCATAATAAGACGTCCATTGTATTCACATATTTCATGAATCAGGTTTTACACACATATATGGATTCATTTGTGATATTATTTATGGAATAAATCTTTTTTTACTCATACACATGACACAAAAATTTCCAACAACCTGATATCGGGTTGATCATAATGGGAGAGCATCAGTTGTATTCTATGATCACAAAATTCCACATTTGGACTAATAAGGTCCCCTTAACTTGGAACATCATCTTATAGAAAGAAGTATCATTTGACAGAGATAAGGTGCGAGTAATTGTTTCCTGGGAACATCACAAGAATATCTTTGACATATGGAATTTATTGGGGTAGGTGGGTTATTATATGATCTTTATTAAAGATTTATCATGTATAAAAACCACCAAGTGGGATTCACTAAAAATGGGGTGAAATTTGTGTGGTATGAAGCTTGTGATAGATAATTTCATAATTCCAATGGAAGTATTATCTTTTCACTGATATTGATTTTTCCATTCCTAGGAGAGTTAATATGGTTTACTGTGATGGGTCATGAATTGGTCTAGGATCTATTCTGATCCAGGGAGATTGGTATATGGTCTATGGGTCTCACCAGTTGATTTACCATGAGAGAAATTACCTGTGATGTGATCTTGAGATAGTAGTTTGGGTTCATGTATTTCATTTTTAGAGAAATTGCCTTTTAGGAGAGTGTTTCTAGTGTACAAAGACCACATGAGCCTTAATTATAGATTTAAATAGCGTGAATTGAATATCAGGAAGAAAACAAGGGTTGAATACCTATATTCATTTGAATCTGATATTGCATATCTTCCTGAGAAGGGAAACATAGTGGTTTATTCTTTGAGATAGAAGTCTAAAAAACAGTTAGTTTAGGAGGCCAATAGTGAGTGGCATTTGATGGTCCTCCTTTTTGACATTAATTGGGAGTTTAGATACTCTCTTAGATAGCCTTTACTAACATCTTTAGCATTAACCAATTCACTATTAGATAGATTGAAGATAATGACGATTTTTTTTCGGAGGGTTTGGTCCTACATGAGAGAATGTTGGGTGAGGACCGAACACCACAATGGTTTGATGAAAGGGATGATATATTTCATATTCATGGACATTTATATGTTTCTATAGAAATCTGATATGAGTTTATATGAGAGTATCTTGACTCTTCTTTGATGTTAAATTATAGATTTATGAATATGACCCGTAATTTATGCTACTAGTATTGGTGGCCCAGTATGAAAAGGGGGATAACATGTTACATTACACGATATTTCATTTGTCAACCTGTGAAGGAGGAACACCAACAACAAGAAAATAATTTCTATTCATTTCCCATTCTTGAGTGGAAATGAGATGATGTCTATATTTATTTTGTTATGGAATTACTCATGTCACCTTGAGGTGGTGACACAGTATGGGTGATTGTAGACATGATGATAAATGTTTCTCACTTTCTACCTAGTAAAGATGATTTTTCAAAGTACTACCTAGGAATTTTGTATGTCAAAGTGATCATACACCTTTATGGAGTTCCATTTACTATAATATCATATATTGATTCTCATTTTACATCATGATTTTGGAATGGGGTTCATAGAGAACTACGCTGATATGTACTTATGAGTACATCTCTCGTCTAATTGATGCTCTATTTATGTTTGAATTAGTTTTGATTTTAACTTACTAATCAAGGTCATTATGGAATCCACCTTTAGTTCCTATTTAAATGAATCTTCATAAACATCTAATTCCATGAAATATCATTGGTTTCCCAAATAAACAAATTCAAAGAATAGAGAGTTGGTACTCAATAAATTTTTAATTAAATGATATAGGAATGGGTTAATTTTTTTTTTTAAATGTCTTTGTATTAACTTAGAATAAATATCCTGTTTTTCTATCAGTTCTTCTTGGACGTGTGTTTCTGGTGTTGGAGGAAGGTAGGATGTATTCTACAATATTTATTTAATTTATACCAATTTATTGGTGTCTTGTTCTTAATTGACCAACATGAGGTACAATGGTTCTAATTCTTCATTTTCTAATATGGGAGAGTTGGTTTAAATTTCAAATTGTAAATAAACATTTTACAATACATGTAGGTCTTGTTGATCTATAATGGTCACATCATCTAGAAATTACTCATCAAGAATATTCTCTAGTTGAGAAAATGAGGGGTTGTATATTAGATCCTCCGAGAGTTCATTTTAAAACTTCTCAAGTCCTTTAATTGGGAAAACAAGTGGTGACACTTATTTATCCACATTATTTAAATTATCTAACTGTGATTCATTTAATGCATGGTGGTACTTTGTAAGAATTTTCATTTGGTTCATCATCTCATGTATTCCCTCTATTAGATATTACATATGGAATTCCGACTAATTTTAAACCTCTTATTCTTAAAACTAATATATATGATGATGGTTTTGAATGGATCATCATATGATCCTCGTTAGAATAAGAAAAAAAACATAATTATCCATCTTCAAGAAATAAAAACATGCAAGGAATATCTAAAATAGATCATTCTTGAAAGGTCAGTGTAGTGGCATCCATCTTTTTCATGAATAAATAACTTCTAATGATGATGAATAAATCAATAAAAAAATCCTCCTAACTCCATGTGGATTAAACCAGCCATTGGACACCCAAAAAAATCTTAAGGATCATAGTACGATGATGTGTGGTGAGTGTATTCATGGTGAGTGATAAATGGAGTACCAAGGACGAAGAGTGTCTCTAAAGTCTTGAAAATAAATCGTCCCTTATAGTATGGTCAAATACATCCATAGTATGAGGGATCATATCCCTTATATTTTTATCCCCAACTTATTTGATCAAAATGAAATGTGTTGGCCAGTTGTAATATATCGGCATATTTTGTTTCTCATTAGACAAATCCATTGAACTCATTCAATGAATATGAAATCTATTTTTATATTCATTAATAATGGATTTGAAACTTATAAAACCATGTTGGAGTGGATTTTAAAAAAAATTCATAATATTCATGAAAAATGATGTAGCCACAACATCCATACACATTATGGGTAAAACCAAAACATAAAGGACCATCAAATGGTTCCTTCCCAATTTTAGTGTACATCTAAAAATCTCCCACTTATACTAAAATATCATAAAGACATTATGAAAAACTCCACTAATCTTTTTAAATTCATCCAAAATTAATTTGATATGATTTTATCAAACTCACTTCATTTTGCAACAAATATTTTTTCCAAAAATATATCATTATCCAGAATCCAAACTATGTGACCCTACGAGCCTTAATAGGTTTGAAAATAATATCAAACCACAAATTCATAAATTTAATAAAAGTGAGTCATCTATCAAATAATCAGTGATAATCAAGCTATTAAAGGTTATGATGTGATCTCCCATTAGAATACTCGTATCTATAAACAAACATGTAACACTTGAGATTCAATTATAGTATGTTTTCTTTTTATTATAAAGAAAATATGGCATAATGCACATATATTAATTCATTATTATGATTAAAACCAAAATTACAAAAAATTATAATTATAATTTTATTAATGGATTTAAATTTTTTAAATTCATTATCTCAAAATTAACTCAAAGTGTTTTTTTTGGTTTTTTCATAAATATTTGATTATTATGTCAATAGTGAAATAATATTGATTTTTCTAATATTGTGAATTTTGTGACATTATAATGATAAACAAATTAATTGAAACTTTTTTAAACCATTTTTATAAAAAATATATATATTCAAAAATTAATATAATAAATTTAAGAATATAATTTTGAGCATATAAATATATGTTTAACACTTTTGAAATCTTTGTAATCTTTTTGTTCAAATGAAAAAAATGGTTCTTCAATTTTAATCAAGTATTCACACGGTTACTATCAGTTTTGGTTTAATTTTAATGTCAAATAGGTCTCTTATTATTTTATATAATTTAATTAATTCTATGGGAGTGAACATTATAATTTACTTTTCTGTAAAATCATTTTCTTCTTAAATGAAATTTTTTTCAAAAAATAGTTTTCTTTGTGTTTTTTAAATTATATGAAATGTAATTTCTACGACTTTTATGAATTGAATAATTTAAAATGTATTCCCTATTTTAAATTATAATTATTATTATTATGTAAAATGTTTAAATTAATATTTTCATATTTAATAATAAACACGATTTATAGTTCTCACCTTGGTTATGGTCCAAATGAGTTAAAAGGGTTGAAATAAATGGATAAGGCATTAAGATAACACAAAGCACATAAATATATTTGGGTTTTTTATATTGACCATAAAAATCTAATATTTGAATCTATGAAAATTTGGAGAAACTTTACTTGAGTAATAAATATATTATATAATAATTTTTCAATTATTTACATGTTTTCCACCCTCCTTACTTATAAAAGATAACCTCCGCTTCTATCTTATCCAACACTAATTGAGCCACTTACATTGTCAAATCCCATATGAAATGACTTTAAAACATTATTTTATTGACCTAGAGTTACTAATCTCTCCATCATAAATCTTTAAGAATGAATAAGGTGTACTATAAAGAGGATTTTCAATATAAGAATATGATATAAGATGTCTAGGAAATAAGAAGTCAATGGTAAGGGTTTTTCTTCTTAATTTCAATCCAATGAGACATATATTATATTATTCACCTGTTGTATTTCATATAGTGTATATAATTCCCATTTAACTCATTTGTCATGAATTTATTATTTACACATTGTATTCAATGTTTCAAATTAGGTATTATCTTTTAAGGGGCTTAGAATCAAATGTTATTAAAGTAGTAAAGGTTTATTTTCTAATCATACTCTTATTTGAGAATATTCTTGTTTAATTAATCATTGGAGATATTATATTTTCTTTATATTCATTAAAAAATGATTTATTCTCCCATCTTTATTTTGTGTTTTTTATTTATTAATTATAACATTTCATCTCTTTGGTACTCAAATTCAAAAAAATATGAAATACTAGCCATATTTCTTATTTTAGGAAGAGATCATTTTTATTACATATGTGTGTTATTAAAATTGTTTAATAGATGTTTGTATATTTGCATAAAGGTTTCAAATCATGCTTTTCTAACTACACATTAAATTCATTATAAAGGATTAAAATGAATATTTTTTAGGTTTTCTAAACAATTAATCTTTTAATTTTTAAAATAGTTCTAAATGAATATTATTTTTAATATATACGGTGTAAAAGGATATTCTCACTGCCATGGTTTTTATTCATTAGTTTGATTCCTTATAAATTTTATAAGTTTTTTTTAAAAAAATATTTTCCATTAATTAGTTAATTTTATGTTTTTCTATTAAAATAAAAGGTTATTATCTTAGAAAATATTTGAATGAATTTTGTAATTATTTATAATCTTTTTTATGAAATAGTTACAACATTTAAAAAAAGATATTTTTAATTATATATTTTCATTTTTCATTTTAATTATAAAAAACTTCCTTTATTATATGAATTAATTTATTATGAATTGATGATCTTTTATCATTATTTACCAATTTATGGATTATACCTTATTTTGATATCATTCACTTTCTTGTGCACTTGTTCACTATCACTCTCCATTATTTATTTGACATTATTTTTATCATTCATGCCCATATTTTCTATATGATGGATTAAATAAAATTCTTTTAAAGTAATTTTATACTTTGATGATCACATACCATTTCAATATATGGTGTTAGGTGAAGGAAACTTATAAATAAATTTATTTCATTTATTATAGAAATATATATTTTTCATATTCTTGATTTAATATGGTTATTTATTGATTGATATGGAATATTGATCATGTGTTATATTATTGATTAAATATTTTAGGAATTAATTAGATATATATAAGTATTGGGTGCGTCCGGTTAGAGATATACCATTGATCTCTTGAAAAGTCTCATTAAATAAATATTTGGTGAAATTATTTGGGTATTTTTGGTATACCAACCCATTCATAAAAATGACTTCATATATGTCCATGATGGTAAGGTTTATGAAGTCTTAGCATGAGGCCTTGATGATAAGGTCATGAAATATGAAATTATATATTTACATCATTGTGTTTTTTGTTATTATTATCCATGTAATTGTAGTGTTGATATTTCCCCTGGATACATTTTGAATCTCATGATTTACATTAAATAGAATATATTTTGATCATCCAATATACCAAATGTTAATTCATTATCTTATCATGATAACTTACGTTGTATATGTTCCCTTACTGATAGTATGATCTCACCATTTTTTATGTTTTCCTTTCTATGGAATATAAAAAAGTAATATTTTAATTATATTTAATGATTCAACCGATTTATCATGTTATGTATTATTTTTACAATATAATATAAAAATAATTCATGTATCTAGTCTCCCAGGATAGCTAAATAGTTTGATACTTTATAATGATCATCCTTGCATTATTTACTAATGTAATAAAGTATACAAAGTATATGGGTTATTGGATTCGAGGTCATTATAGTTAGTATAAAAGGAATTTTTGTAGAACCCTTGGGAAATTAATTTTAGATGAATAAATATTTCATGATCATTAATTTAAACACCATAATTTATTTAAAAATTTAATGAATTTTTACATTATTTATCCATATTTTGTATGTTACAATCTAATTATGTGTGTTCGATTGTTTAGATATAGTTCATATCAAAAAATTTGAAACCATGTTGACACCTGTAGTAGATATAGGAATTTACCATACAAGAAATAAAATACAATGGGTGTTCGAGATGAAGGATCAATAGAAGAATCTTAATGATTTACAGCTAGGTAATCTTTCCCAGTTTTTATCGATCACAATAAGACTATTAGTGACAGGTTGTAAAATAAAGGAAATCTATACAGGATTTCAATGATTTTTTTCTTCAACTGTCCTCATGAAAAGGTGTTTCTAGGGATATCACCATTAATATGGTGTAATAACAAAAATTGAAGAGAATAAATTTTGTGCATGTTGTATTTATTTTTATTGAATATTCAAGGTGTTTATTCCTTGAAATATTATATTTGTTCATATATCTCATGTTTCTTATGGCCATTCTCCTATTATTCTTCACCTTATGATGGATGATTGAAAGCGTCCTAATGTTGGATTCTAAGCTAGTTGTGTATAAGAGGAAGGATTTCTTCAAACTGTTCAATATTGTTTTGATTAAATAGTGAGTGGAACATCCTAGGATGTACTAATTGATCCACTATATAGACTCATAGGCCACATGATCTAATGTTTCTCAAAAAATACCAAACATGATTTCTCCTAGGAAGATAATAAACAAGAAATGGTAGCGATGGATGTGAATATTCAAGAGAATTGGGATGATGATATGTTTGATAGGATTTTGGAGAAATAAAATACTCTATCTTAAGATATGGAAAAAATAGAGAGTGTATAAAGTGATAAAGATAAGTTCCTTTGGTTAATGGATCAAGATAAAAACACATGATTAATTCTTGTCTCCATGAAATAGATGACAAGCATGAGGATGATAAATCTACTGTTGGAGGATGGGAAGTATACTAGGGATGTGGGTGTGGCTGGAAAGATAGTTGAAATTCACTATGAGAATATTTTATCAAGGACAAGTTTATCTAGTGATGGAGCCATTTTAAAGGGTGTCACTAATGAGAGCATATTGAGTACTATCCTAATGTTCGTTGAGGATCATGATAATGACCATATGGATTCTACAGTGAATGAGAAAGAGGAAATAATATATATATTTGATTTGAATAATAAAATCGATCCAAGACTGGATGAATTTCCTTATTATTTTTAGGTTTCTGATTTGTATATAATTCACCCTCACGTTAGTGAAGTGGTGTAAGAATTTTTTAGAGTGGGACATCTCCCAAGAAAGGTTTATGACTCAAGGATGGTTCTAATTATAAAGGTAAAGGATATGATGAGAATAAATCAATAAAAGATTATTTTCCTTTTAAATTTATCTAACAAAATTCTCACCATCATATTAAACAAAATATTTGAATGGTAGCTACCTCATATTATCTTAGAGGAAGAGCACGGGTTAATTTAGGGAATGAGAATTCAGGGTGTGGTTGTTATTGTGAAAGAGATGGTCGATGCTCTAAATTGTACACCTATAAGATATAATATAATGATAAAGTTGTATTTGGAAAAAAATGACAGTCTAGAGTGTGGATTTATTTTTAGATTTATAGGTAGTTATTGTTTCAGTGGATGGGCATGTGATCTATGTTCATTTGTTTTGATTTATCATGGCTTTCTATCTCTCTTCTACGGAGAAATTTTTTCTTCTAAAAATTTTTATGGGGACTATGTGAAAGGGATATATTCATTCCAATTCTTTTTATAATATCTTATGCGGCACTTTCATGTATCTTAAATCATTGGATACCTTGTAGGGATATCACTCCTTTTAGGAACATGTCCATGACTATCATCATTTCTCACCACATGTTTCTCGATGATATTATTTTCATTCTAAATGGAAGGGATAATTATATCTAGGTATTCAAAATATTGATGCAAAACTATGGTATTAGGAGTAGGAAAAATATCAATATTTAAAAGATAAGTATTTATATCTTTAAAGTCTTGTTTGACCATGGTAAAATATTCATTCAGAATAGAATAAGAATTCAAAGAATATAAATTCTAATAGTTTATCTTAGTGTCCAATTTCTGATGAAAAAATAAAAAGATGATGTATGAGGATCTGGTGAGACATGTGTCTGGTCGTATTTATGAGTAGAAAAATAAGATTCTCTATTTTGGGACATCAAATAGGTATGTAGAAACCACTACTCCTCATTGTAAAGAATAGTGAGGCACATTTCTGAATATGGTGTCAACTTACGGAATCTGGAGATGGACATGTACAGAATATAAATAAAAATGGAATGAAAAATAATTTAAGGGATATATTTTTGGGTAATATTCAAAAAGGACAAGAATGGTGAGGAATGGAGGAGGGAAAATGGATGGGTAAACTATATAGTGTGAAAGGATGAATGGTTAACCATTTTGTGTTTTTGGAGGATATAGGTCTGTGGGTGTTTGGTCATGGAGACACCAAATGATGAAAAGATAATTTTGTAGGCTCCTCTCTCTTCTTTCCTAGCTATAATGTTCCTGCTATTATATTTCAATGGGAAATTTTCCATCCTATACTTATTTAATCCACCGTTAACAAAGATAAAAAACACATGTTTGAAAAGATAATTATCAAAAATGATCCAAATATATGTATGACCACTTATTTGATCAATAGTAATTTGGAATCTTGGGATTGCAGCCGGTAGATACATATCTAAAGGGATATTAATGAATGGGCTACCAAAATATGGTGTTAGGAGATTCTGGTCAATCTAAACCTCATGTTTTATAGAATTCCTAATATAACAATACCCACTGAGGATAATATATAGAATAAATGAGTTTAGATGGAATCTTGTTGCATGTTTCCCAAGAGACCGACCATTGAAATTACATGTAAATTGTTTTTTAGAGTGGTTGGGATGGAGTTTCATTGGACCCCACTTGGTGGAAGTTGGGAATTACCATATAGGGTGATGATTTATGAAACTTCATATCCTCCTAGATTTAAGGAAATAAGTAGAAACTACATGCATTTTGGGAATGTGACATAGTTCCTTCCTCAGTTTTTCGGGTTATTTGGGAAGATTGTAATAGCAATAGAGAATGTAATTGATAATCATTTCTATATCTCAATGTTTTTATTTTTTTGATGTTTGACGAGATGAGCGATCTTATACCAAGGGGTGAGGACATGGTTTCTAGTTTTAGTTATATAAAGGGTAGTAAATTTTTCTAATTATAGGGATTCAGCTACTCAAGGCTGATAGGTCAGGTTGAGGCCACCACATACTAGTCTTAACCTAAATATAGATGGATCTTTCCACGAGGGTGTCATGAGGGGAGGAGGTTTTTTATAGGATGTCAGCGAATCTATGGTGTTTGGTTTTAGTACATAATACGGTCCTTGTAATTTCAAATATGTGTAAGTTAAATCAATGTTCAGTGGTCTCCCTATCTTCATAGGCCTTATAACATCCATATCACCTCTGTTGAATCAGATTATAACATTATTTTCGGCTTCCCAAGTGATAATGAAAATGTCTCATGGTCTATGGTGTATGATATTTTGAATTTCATGTCTCTTTAAGGCCACAGCATTGAGATATCTCACACATTGAGGGAGGAAAACTTCACTATGGAAAAATAAGCAAGTAATGGATTCCCTATTGATAGTCTCATTATTTTTCATAATATAGGCCCTCTTCCAAATGATTATATCTAAATTGTTATTGGAGATTCTAAAGGGATTCATCACTTTAGACCCCTTGACTTTTAGGAATTTTGAAATAAAATGTAATTTTTGAGTGATTGTATAGAGAAACATGTTTTTTCACATTAAAATGTGCGTTAGTTGGATCCCATTATGAAAGAAAATCCACTATAAATTAACATAAATACAGATACATTAATAGCTGAGAAATATATAAAGTCCCATGAAAATATATTTCTATATTTTTAAATTAATTAAAGGGAAAATGTTGTTCTGGAAGTATATTGTCTAAAGGGAGAAACTGATCAATATTGGTCATTGATCTTGAATACTACAGATGATGATAAAATATAATGTATAGAATAGAGAACATTTAATTTGATATTATTTGAGAAATATTTTCATTGAGGGAAACATGATGAAATGGAGAGAAACTTCCTTTACATAAATTTGATGGTATAGGGTATTATTGCTGACTATGAGGATTGTATTCACATAAAAAAAGGAATGCAATGTACTGTATACATAATCTAGAATGAAAGATGGATCATTTCCTTTATCATAAAAATCCTAACCTTATAATGGAACTGGTCTCCTACGAAATTTCATTATATGATCCTATATAACCATGTTTCATCAAGATAGAGAAATAATTTTCAAGGTCTTATATCGTTATGGGAAATCTTGAATAGAAGAGTTTGGATAAGCCCTAAAGAAAAATACATTCAATAAAGATGAAGAAATAAAATATGGGATTTTGATTATTTGATAATATTGGAAATAAAAATCCATGTAAATTTTTAAAAGGAATGGGAATTTGTTACACATGTAGGGATAAGGGTTATCTTGATCATTAATTGAAGGAAAATAAAGAAACAATTTTTTATACACCTATTATTTTATTGATCAGAAATCATGTTTAAATATTGTAAATTCTATTTAATCTTGTTCTATAATGTTTCATTAGGATCATATTTAATCTTAACCAATTCTGTGAGTATTACTTTTTAAGATAGATTGCAGATATTTGGTAAAGGGTCACTGTTAAAGTGTACTCATAGTCACCGTTACTATGACCAAACTGTTTCACCATTTTGTTTGAAAATGGGTAATGTATTATTCATCTTTATAGTGACACCATTATATCATTCTATTGGTTCTAAAACTTGAAAGTACTAGATGTTATTGTATTAAGTCACCGGTACATAATTTTCACAATGGACCTGGCACTGTTTCAAAGAAACTATTTATAGTGACATTGTTTCTCACTAAGGATGTGACACCATTATCGCAACACCATTTCATTACCTAATCGATTCAAAATGTTCATGACGTATGAGACACCGGTCTTGAGGAACCACATGGAATCAAAGGATGAGTCCTCGCTGATTGTGGTACCACTCCTGACTCACTATTCTTATGACATTGTACCTATGTCACTGCTAACTATGACACTATTCCATACTTATCCATTTCTGACGTTTTAAAATTAAATTCAAAATTATTTATAAGGGTCGTATTTGAGATATTTAATGACATTAAAATTATTAATGAATCTTAAAGACATGTCAGTAGATAGTATGAGGTATGATGTGCGAAAATAATGAATTTTTCAGTCTAAACACAAACACCCAAGGATTAATATATTATAGCACACGAGATGAAGAAGATAAGAGAGAGAGAGAGAGAGACACCAGACCACACATAAGAGCCACTATAATCCATCTTTCTTGATGTGATCTAAATAATAACTCGATGTGAACAGTCCTGTGAACATCCTTGTGGTAGTAGCAACTCAATGAATAAGAAGAGAAATAAAGAACATCTTATTGAACTAGAATCCAGAACAGAGAACCCACGACACTGTTTTTCTGAGTCTATTTCCATAAGTGGACACAAGATTGAAATATTCTAAATTGAAAGAGTCTAGAACTGCATAAAACAACACAAATATCATTTCTAATCCCTTCTTATTATATTTTCCTATGTTGTGTACTATTTTATTATTACTTTGAGTAGTGTGTGTTTATGTATTAAAAGTACACACTATTACCTATGATAAACTATAGGATACAAGATATTCTCACACTACGACTCTCTTACACCATTTTACTCCCATGTATAACTATGGAAGAGGTTTATGTGTGACCTGCTTATATTTTTTCCCACATAAAACTGTGGTAGAGGTATAGTTTACCCAGATAGTTTGTATACTATTGTAAACCCCAATCTAGGGTGTGGATGAATCTTGTTTATATATATTTTTCCTGGTGGAAGGTGATCACCAAGTGGAGAGGACTAGGTCTCTACATCAGACTGAACCTCTTATTTTATATGTTTGGTTCTATGTTTTTTTTCATTCTTATATTTGTTTTTTCAATTAATAAAACCTTACTTTGTTTTGATAGTTAATCTTATATAGAGTTTTAATTAGAATTTTTTTATAATACTGAATACAAAAGTTAAAGTAATCTCATAAATTTCTTTAATTGAGAATTAATCAATCTTTGATAAATCTTTCAAATAAGAAAAGATTTTACAAATCTACTACTTTGATTAACTATCCTATTTTGTTTTTAAATTGGAGGATTACTAAATAAATATTTTAATAGAATTTTTTATATAAACTCAATTCACCCCCCTCTTGAGTGTCCTACTCCTTCCAACATTTTGTATCAAAGGGTGTTTTTACACTTATCTTTTTAAATATTTTCAACTGTGATTTAAGTTATTTTTTAAAGATCTCTAAATTTCAGTTAGTTCTAAATTCTTAGCTCTTTAAAATATAGTATTCATTATTTATTATGGATAATACATTGGAATGTTCTTGTACCAACATAAGTCATTAATTTAATTGTAAAAATTATGCCCACTGGGAAATAAAGATGAAAATGCACTTACGGGGATTGATATTTGGACAGTAATAGAAGATAAATATGACTTACCTGACACTCCAAATCTACTTGGAGTGAAGACACAATAATTTCTTTTTATAATAATTTTAAAGCTATGAATTCCATGTTTTGCGATTTAGGGGATTAAGAAGTTAATATAATTTCTACATTTAAATCTTCCTATAAAATTTGGGATACCATAGCAGAATCAAATGAAGGAACCACTAATGTTAATGAAATGAGACTTAATACCTATACTATTAAATATGATACCTTTATGATAAAGCCTGATGAACCCGGCTTGAATATGTATCATATGTTTAATGAGATAATCAATACAATGAGCTCTCTTGGGAAGCTAGTGAATACCAGAGAACAAATCATTCGGCTACTTATATGTCTACCCAAAAGGTGGAGAGGAACCTCAGTATCAATTAGAGAATAATGTAATATCAATAATTTTCCAATAAAGGAGAGAATAGGAATGTTGATGATGTATGAGTAAAAATTAAAGGTCAATAATGGAGAAGAGGGTGAACCAAAGAGAAATTCCGTATCATTGAAAACCACTACTTCAAAAAATAAAGAAAATGAATGGGTAAAAAATCATTTTGATATTACAAGTAATAATGATTCAACATTTTAGAGTGATGAATAAATGGATAAGATATATAGAAGCTTTAAAGAATCTATATAAAGTATATGTTCTTTAGGAAACCATTGTAGAAAAAAATGACAATAAGGGAAACTGAAAAAATCACTGGAAGAAAAATTAAAATTTAAATGAGATATATTTTTATGAATGTAGAAGAAGAGGACATGTAAGTGCCAAATATCCTATGTTAAAGTATAAGAAGAAATATTAGGATAAAGATAAAAGTAGAATGAATTTAATGAGGACCACCTAATGTTCCTGAGAGGATAGCTCAAGTGTGTCATAGTCATCACATGATGAAAAGAAAAATAAATCCAGCAAGTGTTCTAAGAAAACAAATATGAGTTAACACTAAAATAATTTGTACAAAAGTTTTACTCTTATGGCGATGAATTTTATTCTAAGAATGTTTCTAATGATTAATTTTTTTAATAATAAAATAGGATTGATGATACAAGGAATGAGTTAAAAGATAAAAATAAGGTTTTAAATAAACAATATTCTCTTACCTCTACTGTTAAATCCAAACTTACTATGAAAAAATAAAATAATGATCAATTTCTTAAAGAGAATAACGAACATAAACTGTCTAAACATAAATTGAAAAAGGACATAGAAAATTTTACAAATTTAATGAATACTCTCACACAAATTCTTGGTAAAAAATTTTCCCCCAAATACACTACTGGTATAGAATACCAACTAGGTCAAAAGAATCTGGTCAAAAACATTTTTGAGTCAAAATCTAGAAAATCTATTTTCATGCCATGAATTGAAAAATCTACTGCATGTTCTAGAAATGGATATTCATTTACTGTCTCAATATTTTAAAGACCAAATAGAGGTTATTTTTTCAATACTTTAAAAACTATTTATAGGAAACCCATGAAACACATGTGGGATCCTAATGATTGTATTACTAATATTACCAGACCCAGGAAAGTTTGGGTATCAAAGCCTTTTCTTAGTTAAATTAATTTTCTAGGTAATATTCTTGAAGAGTTAATATAAGATCTTATGGTACATGGATAGTAGATGCTCTAGACAAATGACAGAAGACTAATCAAGATTCAAAAATCTATTCATGATTGATGGTGGGCATGTCACTTTTGGTGACAATACAAAAGGGAAAAATAATTGGCCTGGGCTATATTGGTAAATCTAATTTAGTTTTAATTTCAAAAGTAATTTTTTTATGGATAAAATTATAATATTATTAGCATCCCACTATTATGTGATGATGAATTTTGTGTTAAATTTAAAAATGATGCATTAAATATTTTTAAATTCTAAAAAACAAGTTAGTATTTTCATATTTTAGGAATGATAATGTCTATTTTGTTAATTTAGATTCCTTAATTTCTCAAAATGTTTCTTTTTTAAGTGAAATTCATAAATATTCTTGGCTTCAGAAAAGGATATAAGGATATTTTAATATTCATTCACTTAGAAGTCTTACTAGGAGGGGACTAGTCAAGGATCTAACCAAACTAGAATTTCCAAATGAAAAAGTCTATAATACTTTTCAAGAAGGAAAAAAACAAAATATATTTCAACCCAAAGAATTGATTCTCAACTTATCAACCTATTTAGGTGGTTCACATGGATTTTTTTGGACCTTTATGATTTTGAAGTCTTAATGGGAAGCATTATGTCTATGTTTTTGTAGAAAAATTTTCTAAATATAATTGGACGTTTTTCATAGCTCACAAAATTCAACATTTTTTTATTTCATCAAGTGTGGTAAATTAAATTATAACCTAAGTGGTATTATAAATAAATCATTAAGAGGTGACCTAGGTTTTGAGTTTGTAAATTAAGAGTTTGAGTATTTTTTCTCAAAAAATGTGTATTGTTATAACTTTAATTCTCCTAGAACACTCTAGCAGAATGGAGTTGTAGAAAGAAGAAATATAAACTTACAAGAAATATCTCAAACTATACATAATGGATATGATTTACCTATTTACTTTTTCATTAATGTAGTTAACACATCTTTTTATATAATTCATATAGTCTTGATTAGACCTATCCTTAAGAAAACCCCTTATGAGTTGTGAAAGAATAGGAAACCCAAAGTTAATTACTTTAATGATTTTGGATGCAAAGTATATATTATTAATTCTAAGGATAATCATGAAAAAATTTCATCCAAAGGTGATGAATTAATATTTATAGGTTATTGAACATATAGAAAATACGATAGAGTCTTTGATAAAAGAACCAAGTATGTGGAAAATCCATACATGTCAAACTTGATGAAACAGATCCACCTAAACCTAAGACCTTCTTGGAAAATATTGAGGATGATCTACCCAATCTGAAAATAACTACCAAGTATTCTAATAATTCTGTTAAGCAACCTGTTAAATCATCTAGTTTTGAAAATTTTCCAGACTCTAGATATGATGAACCTAATCTTGTTGAAGAAGCTTAAATTACCAACCCTTTTTTTCTAGACCTACAAGAACTCTTAATAACCATCCATTAGATATTGTAGTTGGATATGCAAGAAAAGGAACTAAAACTAGATTTTCTATTTGAAAACAGGTTGAAAATCATGCCTTTTTGTCACAACATGATCCTAAGAACATCAATGATGTAATAAATGATGGATTTTTGTTAACGACTAAGAAATAAGAAGTGAATAATTTTGAAAGAAATAATGTTTGGAAACTAGTGGATATACTTAATTACACCTCAAATATAGACACTAAGTGGGTGTTTAGAAATAAATTCGTTGAAGCTTGTACTATTGTAAGAAATAAACTGGATTGGTTACACAAGTATATATTCATAAAGAATGCATTGAATATGAAGAAACCTTTTATCCACATTCTATACTTGAAGCCATTATAATCCTTCAAACATATGCAGCACATCTAAATTTCAATCTATATAAAATGGATGTTAAGAGTTAATTCATAAAATGGTATATAGTTGAGGATGTTTTTGTTGAATATCCCCCCGGTTTTACAAAACCTCTTTTTCCAAATCATGTTTTTGTCACTACTAAAAAACATGGTAATAGACACAATTTGGAACTATGGATATAGACCGAAAAACCATGGATATAGTCTATAGCCATGGTTTCATAAACCATGGAATGTATTGGAACAGCTATAGGAAAAAACCTATAGCCACAGTATCAAACTGTAGCTATAGAGAATAAGCCACAGTTTGAATAGTGGAAACACCCTATAGCCATGATTTTCAATCTGTGGTAATATCCCTATGTCATGCAATAAATATTTCCACATTTGAAATGTAGTTATAGACATTTTCCTTGGATTTTAAATCGTGGTTATATGTCCCCCCATTCTGTAATAAAACTACATCATTATGTAGTTATGGCTATTAATAGGACTGTATTTTAGAGAGAAAAGGTTCCTGGAATGTATTCTGCCTTGCCCCATGCACACCCCCCAACCCCTTCCCCAGCACACACCCCATTTTTCCATCCCCATGACACCACCCACCCACCCCCCTGCACACCCCTACCACTGTCCCCAACACCCCCTGCACACCCACATACCCACACCCCCTGCCCACCCTACCTCCACCCCCCCCCCCTCCCCCCCCCCCCCCCCCCGCACACACACACACACACACACATCACCCCCTTCCCCCTGCACACCCCCTGCCCGATTCCTCAGTACACAGCCCCTGCCCACCCCCATGGTCATTGCCCCCCCAGCACCCCCCCCCCCAACACCTCCCATCCCATGCACCCCCTCCCCCCCAGTACACCCCTCCCCCTTCCCCAGAACCCCATCCGCTTCTATATCATTTCCCAGCACACCCCCTACCCACCCCCACCCCCATCACACCCCCAGCACCCCAGCATGCCACCCTTCTCACCCCCCTGAACCCTACCCCTTGAAAAAGAACGCAACACACCCATCTTCCCCTTTCCCCTACCCCCAAGCACCATCCCCCTTCCCCTTTCACCCCCTACCCCTCCCCCAGCACACCCCACTACCCCCTCACCCTACCCCATGAACACCACCTTCCCCCTTCCCCAGCACACCCACTGCAACCCATCATACCCCATGCCCACCCCATTCCCACCCCCATTCACCCTACCCATGCCCCTTGCAAACGAACCCATCACATCCCCTACCCATTTCCCCATCCTCCCTACCCATTGCACCCCCCCCCCCTCAGCCCCCTCCCCCCATCACACCCCCTGAACCCTAGCACATCCCTAACCTACCCCCTGCACCCTACCCCGGCCCCTTGTTAAAGAACACAACTCACCCCCTACCCTTTGCCCCCCCTGCACCCATCCCATGCCCCTTGCTCCACCCCCTCCCCCGAGCACCCCCCCCCCAACCCACCCACCCACCCTGCAAACACACCTTCCCTCTACACTCCCCCCAGCCAATTGCACCCCACTTTGAGCACACCTCTTACACCCTACCCCTTCTCCTTGCAAAAGAACCCAACACCCTTCCCTGCCCCTTGCCCCCTCCCCCCAACACCACTCTCCCTGCCCCTTGCACCCCATACCCCTCCCTCCATCGTACCCCCTACCCCATCACACCCATCCTACCCTCCCCACCCCTTTCCCACACCCCCCCACCCTCCCACCATCCCACTACACACCCCTCCCAGCACACCCCCCATGAACCCCTCACCCTTGCCACCCCACCCCTTCCCCCTCCCCCCAGCACAACCCCTACCCCTTCACCCTACCCCCATGCACTATTGAATATCATTTTCTAGCATCTAAGATCTATGGTCATTCGAGAGTCGGTGGTAATGGATATTTCATATTGGAATTTAGGGATAAGTGGGTTAGCCACATCTATTTATTAAATTTATTGATGGATAGAATAGGGGCTACATAGACTAGCTGTTTGGTTTGGAAGATCAATGATAATGGTACACTTATGGTGGGGAGAATCATATCAGTTGTAGGAGATAGACTCTCATGTCATAATGGTTTGTTGTTGGAGTGAGGCTGATCATTGAACAATTGAGGTGAAAAAGTTATTTTAGTGTATGGGATGACCCTATCTTTTTTGGTTCCTTGGGTAATACTAGATTTGAAGTTCAAATGTGGCGTTGAGTGGATTTAGTGAAATAAAATCGAGATCAGGATGGTTTTTGAGTTATATGATGGCGAATCACATCAGAGGTGAGTCAGTTACTAGAGTAGGATCATGATGGAAGAAGAAAAGTGTGACTTGATTTTTGGATTTTTTGTAATAGAAATATGTTTAGAATTAAGATATGGTGAATAGTGAGTTCTCAGGGATTTGAAAACTATAAAAGTTTGCGAGACATGTTTTTAAAAATACCATAGCTTCTCGAGGATGAAAAGTGTTAAGGTGGGAAGTTTATAATGACCCACAGTTTTCCAATTCATTATTTTTTGAGGAAATTTATGTTTTTAATATTGAGCATCATTTTTCTCTTAAATTGGATTTTGGATCATAAATCATAACATTATATATTACTGAATGGTATTTTTGGATTTTTTTAGTCAACTTTTGGAACCTATGGGGTTTGGGTGGAAGTTGGTGGAGGTTCAAGGTGATGAATAACTGAAATTTAATCTATCGTATCCTTTCAGGTTGTGACCTGTCGGGTTTATTCCTTGAATGGGGTTGGTTAAGGGGTTAACCTCCTATCTCGAACATTTCCCATCGTGAACCTCAGTTCATTCCATGAAATTTTCAGGTGAAGGGATTCATGGTGTGAAACCCCTGGTAACACCATGAATCATGCCTAGGTTGATTTATTTTAATAGGTTAAATTCTATCTTTTTCTGTGTCAAGTGTTTCAAAGTGATGTTACTGTAGTGTCAAGTTATCAAGGCCAGTTGTTTGCATTTGATGAAATTAAAATAATGATTTTCTTTATGTTTTATATTTTTATGAGAATTATCTATTCATGTTTTCTCAAGATGAGGACATTGTCATCTTTAAAGTGAAGGAAATTTAATTTTCTAGTATTGAGTTGGTGAAACATTCTACTAGTCCATGTTGAAGGATTAATAATATCATGTAAAATAGGTGAAATCTTCATTTCAATGAGCCACAACCAATTTTCATATCATATACACATTATATAATAATGAAAACATGTATTTAAATTTCTCAAGAAATTATAGGATTCAAATTAAACTGTTAGGGAGAGGAAACTTACCTCAACCTCAAGGTACGCTAATTTTGACAATGACAACTCAAATCATCCTTTTTTTTAACTTGCACGCATATGAAACTTAAAATATATTTATGGACACATAGCCCCTATGTACATATTTTCTTGTCCGAATATACATAAGGGGGTCCTTAGATATATGTTTAAAATTTCATATACCCCTTTACACTTACACATGTATGCATTTTTCATATCTATATATAATACAATCTAGACACAATATATATATTCATACTCCCATGAGTGAGTATATATATAATGGGGAAATTATATATGTATATGTCTACTTATGAATACACACATAAGCCTTCTTGAATGGAAACTGAAATCCACATCAACATGATCCATGAAGCACTGCAAATTATAAAGAACTCAAAAATCATAAAATCGCTAATTAATATTTGGACAAAGAATAAAACGGAATAAATCTTACCCAAATTTGATGTTGAACTCATTGTCATCAATGGTGGTGGATAGAACTGGCCTCATCATAAGAAACCACCTATAAATAAATAGTGGGAAAAGAAATGAGATATAACAACTACTTATATATGTGATCAGTGGTGATAAATGATTCATGGATCCATTACCACTGTAGATTCAATAATTCCTTCATATTATTAATGCAATGTAATCATTTAGTCACTCCCATTGCACTGCTAATTTATGGTGCTCATGTCAACAAAAAATATCTACAAACACACACATTTGTCATCACAATATCAATAATCATTGCATTAGTACATGCATAAATAATAGAAATAACAAATCCATTAAGAATACCCCACCCCACCTACACCCCATCCCCCAGCACCCCCAGCACTAGTCCCCCCCTGCACCACTCCCCCCAGCCCCATAGAACCCCCACCCCAGCCCTCATCCCCCCCACACCCAAACCCCACTTCTCCTTGCACCACCCCCTACACCACCCCTCTTCACCACTCTCCCCATCCCCCACCCCAACTCCCACCTCCCCCCCCCCACACTTCCCCCTACACCACCACCCCCCCTGAACCAGCCCCCTGCACCACTCCCTCCATCCCTCATCACCCCCAACCCCACCCACAACCTATACCCCCACTGCCCCCCCATCACCATCCCCCTGCACGAGTATCCCCATGATCATAGCCAAATAAGATGATATGGAAGGATTATCATTATTTAATCACACCCATATTGTTACAAAATTTGATTTTAAACCATGGGTAATAGACAATTCTATATGATTACCAAAAGATTTATCAGGATAGCCTTTCACATTCCCCCATTATCTTACAGTGAAAAAATTAGTGGAGCAATTAAAGTTATTTTGACACAATTATATGTATTTTTTTAGTAATATTATCATCATTATTGTCTGTGGTAGCTACTCATATTTTACTAAAAACATGTGAGGATTCAACTTGGGTGTCTTATTTATTTTTAAATTTCACCTCTTAATCCAATAATTATATATTTAGATAATACATATCATATTCGAGAGATTTTAACATTTCATAAAATCCCTTTTCTAACTTCAGAATGAGATCTCCATACACTTTACTAGAATTTAAAATAGAACTATCTAGTTCTTTTATAATTTTATATTTAACATCCATCTATAAATATTTGACATCCATAGAGGTCCAATATGGTTTTTCTAGTAAAAATACCACTTCTATAATAACAACCTCCTAAAAACTCTGTTTTTCAATTCTTATTGATTTATAGACAATTTTTCATTAATAATTGTTAGAAATTTCTCGTTAGCTTAAATAAACATTATGATTGTGATACATTTACTTACCTTTCTAATATTGTATCCCCATTTCACCCACTTTGAAACCAACGACCCCTTTCACACCCCACCCCTGATCAGCCTCCCATGCACACCCCCCCCCCAACCCCACTACACAGCCCCTCCTACACCCCCCTATACTCCCCCCCCCCCCCCCCCCCCACACCCCTTGCACCCCCAACCCCCATATCCTCTTGCACACACACCCATTCACACCCCAACTGCAGACCCCTTTCAAGAACCCTACACAGCCACCTACACCCCCCCCACCCACCACCCTTGCTCCACCCCTTCACCATACACAGCCCCCTTATACCCCCCATTCCACCTTCTATATTTTATTCCACTTCAACTGCTTAATGATAGGCAAAACACTTAGATATATTTCATTTAATTCAAGTAATCATAACGTATCATTTTATTCTGACAAGGTCCTCTCAATTTAAACACTCACGAAAAGTCTTTCCTCCATGATAATCCATTCCATCTAAATTATGCTATTTACTTTATCAAAACAAGGCTATTGGATTTAATGTGTCAAGAATAAAATTTGAATGTGCAACATTCAAGACGGAAATTACCAACTTGGGTAATCACTTAAAAAAGAAAGTCAAAACATAGGATGTGTTTGGTTATAATTGGACATTTACCACTTTCCCTTAACTCATTTCAAGAGTGGAGTGCAAGTCGCTATGAATAAGACAATCTATTTATTTAATGACATAGAATTAAACATTAGAAAGGAGGCATAACCATTACATAATTCACTACACGAGGCATTACCACTCAAGTGCCAAGTCAACCATGTTTGGTTACATTTAACTCATTAGAATCATTAAAACATGACAATTCCATTTATAAGCTCCAAGGGGGGGTCACTTAGTGGTGACTTGCTCATTACAACACTTTCCTACTTGGGAAATTCCCTCATAAAAGTCAAACTACACATAAAGGGTTTTTTGTTCAAAGAGTTGTTTTTAAAAATAGAGCAACCCCTAAATTTATATAAAATGGTTCAAGTATGACATATTCTTATGACTAACAACGACATCAAGTATAAAGAAAACATCAATACAATAAGGTCAAGAAAGGTATACCACTGTGAGTTTTTGCAGACAAAGTACCTCTATTGGATGGGTTTTATTACAAAACCTTCACTAGTTTATCAAAAAATCAATTATCTTAAATAACACTTATTCAAGAATTTAAATTTAACATAAACAAACAGAATTAAGAAGGAAACTAAATGTAATTTAGACCAATCTAGAATTAAAGAGGCTATGATAGGGACCCTACCTCAAATGATCCAAGCCACAGTCAGCACTTGACACTTTTATCAGCGACAACTCTAAGGTACTTCATCCATCCTTTGAGCATATACACCTTTTCATATACATAAGGAATATTTAACCCATATTTACGAGTCTGCATGGCCTTGAACACACACAAGAGGATACTTATATATATGCTCACATGCATAAGCTCGTTATCACCCACACACGTATGAATTTTCCATATATATACATAAACACACTTATCCCCTTATATTTAATCATGATGTCATGGGTTGATACACATATAGAGGGTGAACTTATTATATATATTCTTACCTATGAATATGAGTTGAGTTTCCTTTTACTCTTGTTTCCACAACAGACACGAAAAGGTCCCATGAGACTTCAAAAAAATGCCAGTGATCTGATGAATCATCATTAATTGAGCATAAAACTTGATGTGGGAGGAACATGATTAGTGGGAAATGTGATCTATCATATTAAATTACAAAACTCTACTCTCATGTTATAATCCATCTCACCTCACAACTCTTCACCCAAATTATCTACAATACTACCCATTGATAATATCTTACATTGTCCCACATATAGATTTTAATCATAATGGAATGCTCACATTATATAATTTTCAATCACAATGATTATACACCAATATATCATATTAAACATAAAAAATCCTCTCATTTAATCTTTTATTCCACTAATAATTTCTTACTGTAGTTAATCATTAAGGGATAAAAATAATCTATAAATAATATAACCTCATATCTATTAGTCCAATGAACCATTGGACCTTGATCTAAATTATTCTCTATTATATATATATTCTTGATCAAGGAATATCACTATAGGTAGATTCACGTTAATTAACATAGAATATTATATTCATTGCATGAAGGATTATGAGGGGAAATAAGAATCACTATTTATGATCTTTATCATGATCCCCAAAGTCATCGATAATATAAAACTCTCATAAAGGTGGTCTTATGATCTGTGAGGTATTAATAAATGTCAAATATATATCTATGGTATACCAATAACCCAGAACCCTTCTCAAAGGCTTCATACCTAGAAAATTTATATCATTCTAGAAAATGAAAAAACTAAGATGGTGGAGAGTCACTCTTCTCTTTTCCTATGATTTCATACACTGTATAGATTGTGATATATAGGGATTATCTTCCCAATTTGGGGTTAATCCATAAATCAAAACAACCCATGTCTAACTTACAACAATTAACTCATTAACATCAAGGTCGATTGTGAAACACTTCACCACCAGTCAATCATTAAAATGTTTCTCACACTATCTAATGTCCATACAATGACCTAATCAAGATTTTGACTTATCACTAATAAATACTTATTATAATCCCATGAATAATCTCATTGCCATCAGGAAACATAATAGTCCTGAAATCCATCTCAAAACCTTATGGGAACCTTCCCAGGCCCCAAGATTGTGAGATCATTATGTAACCCAGTGGGAATCTCATATTGTACAAACCAACCCATATTATAGTAGTAATTCATGACATTTATATCATAAATAATCAAATAATAGTAAAAATATTGGGAAACTCAACAAAAAAAGTGATAATACACGAGAATATTTCAATTATAAATAATTAATCTACTATAAGAGGTAAATAAGACCAATAAATTTCAAAAATAACTTACATTATGTTATATCAATAAATCAGTTCAGAAACACTTTTATAAAAACTTTAAAGATTCATCTCATTCCTATTATTCACACATGAGTTCCATGAAAAAATATATTTAAAATATCCTACCAAAAATCACAAAATTCAATTTTAAAAAATTATTTCAAAAAACTCATTTTAAGATGATGTCTATAATGAAATTTTATTTCAAAAACTCTTCACATTTAAAATTACATTTTATGGATAAAAAAAATTATTTTTAGATAGCACAAAAAATCATCACCTCACATGACCTTGTGAACTATATGATGGTCCACCTATAAATATTCATCTAAAGTAGAACTAAATATAATATTTTGGAAGCTATGTAGCCTTGGGTGATTATTAATATAATAATATCCCATCACAAATATAGAGTTAGAGAATGTCATAAAATTGTTTCAAAATAATAGCAATAATAACATGAATATAAAATAACTTGTATCAATTTCATAAAATAAAAAGGATTAAAAAAATTAATGAAAAAATAAAGCCTATATTAATTATACATCAAATATAAATAAATGATTATACCAACTAGTTTCTATGACAAAGATCCATTATCTCTTCAAATTACCTATAAATATATATGTCGTATATTAAAAATAAACTCCAATGTTTGGAAAAAATGAATACTCACCATATGGAATAATGTAACTGAAACCATGCGAATTTTGGTGTAGAAAAATAATAACATACCCCATCATATACTATAAGAAGAATCACAAATTTATAAATCCCAATAAAACATTGATTTCATGAAATTTTTATAAAATCGATAAATAAATGAGTCTGGTAACATACGTCCACTAAAAGAGTGTGTATCAATATGCATTATTACACTATAAGTGCCCTTTATCTATTACCCACAAAATACATATTATTAGTGTGATTGAATTAATTATCAAGTGAAATTACATAACCAAATACCCATAAAAACATAAAAATAAAGGGAAGAATAATATAAGGTAATAACTAGAGACAAAAGGAAGACTCTTAACAAGGATTCATGAACTAGAACCATACTAATCATACCATTGACACATTTTTGGTATGGGGAGAATCTTGAAATTCACCATAGATTAAAGAGGTATCGAAAAAAATCACTGGAAATATGTATCAAAGTGTAGGTGTCGACTCACATGGATCCTGCTCGTGGAAGGACACGGTTCGGCCAACAGACCGATTGGAGGAAAGCACGATTAATGGGGTGAAGGGGTCACACAATGAAGGGGGTGGGACTGAATAGAGAATCCAGTGAAGATCAGATGAGGGATAAATGATTGATCGGCGGCAAGGGAGAAGGGTTTCCGGGTGGGAGATGTGTTTCACCGCTGTGAGAGAGGTTTAGGGTTTGGAGATTCACAGATCGGGGGAGGAGCGATGGCGTTCAGCGAGGTGGACAGAGCGGAGAGGTCGAGGGAGGATGAGGGCATAGAGATGTAGATGGAGGAAGAGGGTCACAGATCAGGGGAGGAGTGGTGATGTTCCACCGGGAGGAGGTCGTGGATTAGTCGAGGGAGGAGGGGTCGTATAGGGGTCAAGCGAGGAGGAGTTCAATGCTTATGTAGAAAAAAATTGTTTCCATAGTTTGTTTATTAAATTGTGTCTATAAACATGCTATAGACACAGATCTATAAAAAAGTGGCTATAGATCTATGGCTATAAGTTAAATTTCTTGCAGTGTACGTTAACAAAGGATTTATATGGTTAAAATAGGCTCCATGAGCTTGGTATGACATAGTAAGTACTTTTTCTTATTACTAAATGTTTTACAAAAGGTATATCTTATATTACTTTTTTTATAAAAAGAATTTATAAATATTGTTTGGTAGTACAAATCTATGTTGATGATATTATTTTTCAATCTTTAAAATTTTATATATTTGTTGATTTTTCATAGATGACATAAAATGAGTTTGAAATGAGTTTAATGGGTGAACATAAATTCTTTCTTGGATTTTAAATCATTAAAAATAAATAAGGTATCATTTTAAATCAAAGTTAATATACTAATGTTATTCTAAAACTTTTAGTATTGGATAGCTCTAAAAGTATTGATACTCTTATGAGTACCACATGTTAGTTATATCTTGATAAAATTGAGAAATCCATTGATCAAACCAATTACAAAGGTATGATTGGAAGTCTTCTCTACATGAATCCTAGATGACCTGATATAATGATTACTGTGTGTATTTGTGATAATTTTCATGAAAATCCAAAAGTGCCACATCTTTTTATTATTAAAAGAATATTCAAATACCTAAAAAATACTACCAACTTAGGATTGTTCTATCCTATAGGGAAATAATTTGACATAGTTAGTTATTCTGATACTGATTTTGGTGGTTGTAGGTTAGATAGAAAAAGTGCCTCTAGAACATGTAACTTTTTGGGAAATTCACTAGTATCCTGGTGTAGTAAAAACCAAAATTTTGTTTCTTTATCTACTGGTGAAGTTGAGTAAATTGTTGTTGGTAGATGTTGTGATCATATTCTGTGGATGAAACACACATTTCTAGATTATATATATATATCAATTTACATATTTCCCTATAAACTGTGATAACACAAGTGCTATTAACATCTCTAAGAATCTAGTTTCTCATTCATGAACAAAACTTATTGATGTAATACATAACTTATTGATAAATCATTATCAAAAAGGTAATATTATTTTAAAATTAATTGGCACAGAACATCAGTTTTACGATATTTTTATTGAGCCATTAAATTATAAAAGAATTAGCTACATAATACAAGAATTAGAAATGATCAACCTTTAGTGGTCGTTTACTATATCACAGTTTATCGCCTCATAGTTTATTGTCTCATCATTTGTTATCTCAATAACTAATGTCTCACAGATCAAAGTCAACCATTTTGATTCCACTATAACGTCACATTATTGTATCACCGTTATGACATAGCATTATATATTAATTAATCTTTTCCTAAATCACTTTTTTAATTATGTCATTTTACTTTTATATTATTATTTTTCTAATTTGAAGCTTTTGAAATCTCAAAATGATAAAAACCCAATACTCCAGTTCTCTCCTCACTCGCTCTCTATACTCCAGAAACTAAAACCCTTCCCATTATAACTCATTTATCACCTACAAAACCTATCTATGTGTCAAAACTGATGAGGATAAATCTTCCATCATTCTCAACTCCAAATAATCCTAAGTTCTCAAAGAAATTGAAATGAGCTCTGATTATAATGCCTAATAAACCACTAAACCCTCGTCTTGTTGATCGTGTAGTCAATCAAGAAAACGAAGTGTGTGAAAAAATGGATTCCCTCAAGTAAGTCACCGGTCCTCAATGTTTTGGATGAATAGGGATGGTTTGAGTGATTTACAAAAGATAAGAGACCCTTATACCCCAAACTAGTTTTTGAGTTCTATCAGAATGTCATGTTTACATTCAATTCTAAGGATTTATTTCTTGATCGAAGATGGGTACATGAACAAATGTGTGAATTTTCTTCAAGGTTGTGGGATTCCTGTTTAGGAGTGCTTCATGAAGGTATATTTGAGGTCTATCAAAGATTCCTTCCACTTACAAGCAATATATTAAGCAAAACATAGTCTTTGGTGACTTTATTGGAGGTGGAAAAAGGATAAGGCCAATAGCTACTGAATTAGATGTATTAAATATATTTTTCATCAAATTTATTCAACACCTGGTATGTCCAAGGAAAGGTGACTTTTCCACTCTAAAATATCATAATACATTCTTCTTTCATCTCTTGAAGAATGGTTACGAGAAAAATATGTACAAGTTCCTTGTCCTTCACAAGTCTGATATGATCAAGAAAACTTCAAATTCAATAAAATTATTCTATTCAAGAATCAATTATACTATGATTCAAGACAAGGGATTAGTAGTGAAGGAAGAATAAGTGGTTTAGGATTATTATTTTTTTCTATCTAAGGATATATTCAGGAAAATGAAAAAATAGTTAGAATCCATGGAAGAGGTTGTGGGTTGAAGAAAATGAAAGGTTTTATACGGATCTCAATTTGGATGAGCACCATTAAATACCTAATGATATCACTAATCTTGGTTTGGAAATAGATGATTTTGTGGAATATTCAGCTGAAGGAATGGAATTTGATGTTCTTAGAGCTAAAGCTGGAGTTGTTTCTGAAAGCAATGATCCAGATATTTTCAAAATCACGGAAGAGGCTACTCATGAATCTCTTTAACAATCTTAGGTTCTTCCCTCTATATATTCTCTTCTCTCTAAAGGATGTGAAGGTGAAAGTAAATAAAATACATATAAGGATAAATATGCTGATAAAGGTGAAGCAACTATGGAAGCACATGTTGATAATGAAAAAAATAAATAAGAACAATTTGTAGAAACAAAAGTCATTTTACCTCCTAATGTAAAGATAGAAGAAGATTTTTAGTTGGAAAGAATTATGGCTGATTCTATTAGAACAAAAGATATGGAATGTTTTCTGAAAATTTAGTCTCTTATCCCTCAAGGGGGGGAATTGGTTTAAGGGGATTTTTACCTAAATTTGGAATGAATTGAAGTACAGAATATTGTGGATTCAAGTTCAGTGGAGTTCTGGTATATGTTTCCCAAATACATAGATATTAATGATTCTCAAAAGACCTTAGAGAATGAAATTGACCTCACAATTGAGATTCAAATCAAATAAATCATAGTTAAAGAAGTGATATCTACTGAGGTTTAGGATCTATCTCTATTCTTGAACCTGATCAATCAACCCAAGTTATTTAATCCATGATTATATGAATGTTTTTGGAGAAATTTTATTTTTTGGATTTTGAAGGATTATGAATTCATTGCATGATCCAGACTAAACATTGTGAAATAGATGCTATAATTCTTACAGAAAAGTTTATATTGAAAAATAAAACAATAATTATTCATGATATTCTAGAAGACTTGATTAAAAATAAACTTCTAAGTGATGCAGTGAAATAAATAACATATTTTGTTGAATATATTAAGAAGTATTTTCAAGTTTATCTTTCTCTAGGTCTTGTTTCTAGTATTTGTGAGGGTAATGCTGCCATGCTCACATGGAAGGTTGTATCTCATATTCAACCTAATTTTATTTCATTTGTTGAAGTAATCATGATCAAAGCCAAAGTATCGAATGAAATGAGTGGACAAGTGGTTGTAATCTATCGACAGATAGATGAATATAAAGGCTCTCTATAGATAGTTCTAAGAATTTTGAAAAAACTTACCTCAGCCACATCATCTCTATCTACTTCTACTAAAACCCCTCAATCTTTGGATATTGATTTGATCATATCAGTGATTAGAGAAGAGAATTATAATTTTATTGGTGGTCTATGTATGTAAATCCTTAGTATTATTGAAAATTATAATGGTCATGGGAATGATATGGTCATGGTTTACTCCAAGACTGCAAATGATGCTCAACTAGGGATTTCAAAGAATGTGGATTCCTATTTTACAGATATTTATTCCAAGTACCAACTGACATGTTATTTCAAATATCTTGTGGAGAATTTTAGGTTACCTCTGGAGACTCTTGCTTTAAAAGAGTAAGTCATGCAGTTGAATGATTTTACTCCAACTCTTGAGAATTCAATGGGAAATAAGGATGATTTTGAGAATACTATAGAGTATGGTGGTGAGATCATCAATGATTTGTGAAATCTTTTGAATCCTTATCTATATCGTCATAGAACATCCTTAGTTTCTCTCATAACTTCTCCTCTCATACCCGGCCAACATTCTTCTACCACTCCTTCCTCTACCTCCATTGCTCCAGTTACCATGACCCATGCTCATTCTCTGAACATAATCAGACCTGTCATCACTAAGAAACCCTTACCTCTTTCTTCGTCTAGACTTATCCTTTAATATTCTATTATTAAAGGAGTTATTCTATATTCTAGCTCTATTCCAACCATCTCTACTACTTTTGCACGTGATTCTCCTCATCCTCCTATCTTTAACAAGGATAATTTGAAGGATACAGAATCTAAAGAGAAGTGATGGATGATTTTTTATAGAGATATGATGTATTTTATTATTGTGATTGTATTGTAGTATGTCAATATATTCAATGAAATGTTATATCCCTTTTATTCAATTATTTATTTCATTTAGTGGTTATTTTTATTTCTCTTACTTTCATTTTGATAATCCCAAAAGTGGGAGAATAACTAGAATTTTGGCTATTTTTACACGTTTGATCTAATAATATAATGAACTACCTTGATTTTATTTCATAATGTCATATAATATATTTGATATATTTATAAAACATTTTATTCCTTTCTGAAGTGTATGGCTTGTAAATTCCATGATTTGTGATCATTAAAACGGAGTTGATTGTTATACTCCTCTTGTTTTAATGCTCATAAATCATGTTTAGATCATTTAAATCATGTTTAAACTTATTATATGATGTTTCATTATGCTCATTTTTTATCTTAATCTATCCAATGATTATAATTTCTTAAGACATAATGCAAATATTTGGTAAAGTATGAGTCACTGTTAAGGTGAACTCACACTCACTGTTGATGTGACCAAACAGTCTCACCGTTTAGTATGAAAATCAGTAAAGTATGATTCGCCATTATAGTGACACCATTTTATCATGATATAGGTTCCAGAACACGAAAATTACCAGACATCATTGTATCAATTCACCAGTTTAGAATATTTGCAAAGGACCATACATTGTTTCAATAACATCATTTCTAGTGACACCATTTCTCATAACAGACCTTATATCATTGCTACAACACTGTTGTATCGCCTAATCAATTCAAAAAATTTGTGAAGTATGAGACACCGATCTTGAGGCTCCTCTTAGAAGAAATTTACGACTCACTGATGACAGTGGTATTGCTCCAGAATAACTGTTCCTTTGACATCGTTCTTATGTCATCATTGACTGTGACACCATTCCATACTTATCCATTTCTACCTTATTTCAATTAAATTAAAAATTATTTATAACAGCCATATTTGTTCTATTTAATGGTACTTATATTATTAATTATTTCTGAAAACATGTCAGCAGATAGTACGAGGTACGATAAGTGTAAATCATGCTTCTTGTCGACCAATACACAAACACTCGAGGAATAATATATTATGGAATACAAGATGAATAATATGAGAAAGTGACACACACCAGACCACATATAAGATCCACAATAATCCATCATTCTTGTTGTGATATAATGAATAAATCCTTGTAAACCATCCAGTGAACGTCCTTGTAGAAGCAGCAACACAAAGAGAAAGAATATGTATGCAGAACATCTCATTGAACTATAAACTAAATCACAATACTCATGAAACTCTATTTATGAGTCTATTTTTTGAAGGGGACCCAAACATCAAATATAATACATTAAAAGCATCTATAACTTCATAGAATAACACTCAGGTCATTTCTAACCCATTATTATTATATTTTACTCTGTTGTGTACTGTTTTATTATTCCTTTGAGTAGTGTGTGTATCTATATTAAAAACACAGAATACCCCCTATGCTAAACTTGATGATACAAGATATACTCACACTACTTCTCTCTTACTCAATTTTTCTCCCATGTATAAATATAAAAGAGGTCTCTATGTGACATAGTTGTATTTTTTCCCGCATAAAATTATGGTAGAGGTCTAGTAGAACTGGATAGATTCTATGCTTTTGTAAACCCTGATCTAGGGTGTGGATCAATATTTTATATATTTTTTTATTGGTCTAAGATGATAACAAAGTGGAGAGGACTAAGTCTCTTCTTTAGTGTAACTCCCCAACCCTAGAATACCCTATCCTTTGCATTTTTTTAATACAATGGCATGATACAAGAAATCTTGTCTTGAAAGACGGATCAATTTAGTATCCTTGGAAATACTATATACATACATAAGTTTTACATTACATCATGAAATAAATGAAAATGAAATTGTGTCACCCTTGAACACACTCATATCATTGTCCTATCCGAGTGGGTTAATCATAATTTACTTCTTCACATCCTGGATAAAATAAAACATAGTAATGGGTGAGCATAGATGCTCAGTAAGGATAACAATATAACAGAAACTTTCATAAATAATTATAAACATTTTAGGAAATGTATAAGACTAAAAAAATCCTTTTAAGATTAATCTTCAGCATAATATGGAAATGATAATTCAAATAATGTCATTTACTTATTCAAATGGATATTCTACTAGTCGAATAACCACATGTAATATCAATAACTAATTTCATAATGATGGAATGTATAATGCCAAACTTCATAACCACATATTCAATGCCTTGTTCCAAGAATACAAATAATATTTTGTCAAGGCCTTGTTCTAAGACACTAGTTTGTCTCATGAGACCTACCGATGCATCAAGAAGCTATAGTAGGCTCCACCCGTCAGTTACTAAGTCCAATGCATTCCTCATATGAAAGCGTTCAAACAAAACATATCCATTCGTATTAAAACAAGCACATGAAATGTCAATACTTTATCCATAAACCATGAATGGTATAGAAACAGCCCATCCACAGTCAAACATATCACAAAAAATTCTATAAATTATGGAAGATTGTATAATAAATCAACCATGATCAAGAATAATATCTCGTAAAGGATGTTGACATAGTTGAAAATGTTCAATAAAAATCTTTGAGTGAAATATCATTTTTTCCTGATATCATTTAAAAGCCACATAATATATAAATGAAGTCATTTAAAAGATGGTTTTGAATAAAAGTGTCCCATAAAACTTTGAGACTTTTGAAAGGAATTAACATTTTAAATCATTCATGTCCATATAAAAAAAATCCCTAAAATAATTTTGAAAACATGGACATTAATGAAAAAGGTTTAGAAGAATAAATCATTAAAAAATTTAAAATGATGTTTTGGTAAAAATTACCTTAAAATAATCCCCTAGAAAACTATTTTATAAAACATGTTCTTTGATAATATGTATGTCCTAGAAGATACTTATCTAAAAACAACCTCAGATAATAAAAAGATTGTGAAATTAACCCTTACCACGTTGAAATCAATTAAGTCATATGACTAAAGTTAATAACCACAAAAAGAATCACATAATACAAGGAATATAAATAAATTAATGATAATATATATCAAATGGAATTACCCAATACACCACATGCAATAAATAAGTGGCGAACAATGGTAATCTCATGAAATTAAGAGTGAGATAAGAAACCCCTTACCTCATGTCCGAAATGTCTTGTATCTTCCTTGTTATTACTGAATAATAAACATAAGTTAATTTCTACTTGATTAAGAACATTTTTCAATTTTATTATTACTTTTATATTCCTTAATACGTTTCTATATTAATTGGTTAATTATTTCAGTTCATGTTGGATATTTTATCGATGTTTGGAAATTGAGTAAAAAATGAACTTGTTTTAATTACAATTTGTTTTTGTGGTAAAAATTACATTATCTCCAAAATGATATAAATGATTTATATATCATATATATATTATATATCCAGTATAAAAATTTATTTATAACAGTACATTACATTTGGGGATATGAAATGAAATGCATCGTTCATGGAGAAGGTAAGTCGTACGTACACATGAATGCTACTTTCATTTCAATTTTGTATTTTAATGCCATTAAAACAAAATGAAACATAGGTATTTTATAATTCTAGTATAATATCATATATAATATCATTAACTCCATCCTTTATAAGTCCCACATAAGGCATTAATGAGTCATATCACTTTGAGAGGATGGTAGTGCCCACTTCCAAAAATGAAATTATTATGTTTTACCCATAATGGAAGCCATAAAGGTATGATAAAAATGGAAAATACAAAATCATAAAGTAAACAGAAACATAATATATATCATATATAAATACAGTTCCCTCTTAATAACCAGAATGAGAGGCGGTAGGAGGTAATTGAACAATCATCATTTTGTGAGGCGTTAGTTTTCCATCTACAAAACAATATATTCTTTACCAATTAGATGGATGTGTGTGTAAGTGTAGTTTAAATGAATATCATAAAATCATAATAGTATATTTAAGATACTTTTGTTGTTATAAAATAAAGGAATAAAATGATTTTAGGGGTTGGATAAGTAACATAAAGGAAAAGAAGTTAAGAAAAACCATTTCCATTAATTTGGGTAACTACCTTTGGTTTGAACCAAAATGACATATTGAAGTGACTTGAGACTAAGTTAAGGATTCTAGGTGCAAGATAGGGATCTTGAGATCTTATTTGGGTAGGTTTTAGATGAGCCAAGGGTCTTGAGTGGTGTGAGGAATTGGTTAGAAGTGGTGTCCATTTATAAGGGAGAGGAGGGGCTCTTTTGGATTGTTTGAAAATGTTATTTTATTATAAACTATATTTGGTTTAAAAAGATCCATAACTCAATAAAGTAGAAGATATGTTGACTCATGTTCGAAATAAAATCATCCAATAAGAATTGGACAGATTTTTGATATCGTTTTAATATTAATAATCTTTTTTATTTAGATTATTTATTATTGAGGTAAATACTACATCATTATTGTGTCTTAAGTAATTTAATCTATTTGATGGTTAAAAATTATAAAACAAATACCATTATGTAGGAAATTTTTCTATTTTTCCAACTAATATTTATAGTCAAACATATGACTTATGTAACTCCATGTGAAAATTGATATACTAGAAGATATTTGTTAATGTCTTTTTTATCTTCAATTTAATTTAATTAAAATAAAGTTTCATTATAATACATAAGTGGCTCCATGGGGTCCCAAAAGTAACCTAAGGATTCCCATGTTCAGTCATGACTTGTCAAATAAGGTTAGGACAAGTGTTAAGGTAATTTAGTATTGTTGTAATATTCTTTTTACCATGAATTACCCTATTTACCTTTAATCGCGGTAAATAAAATCAAATGTTATTATTCACCAAAAACTATTTTCATCTTATTGAACAACATATTACTTAATAATAAAAAACATGTATGTTGGATTTTCAAAATTTAATTCACAGAAACTGGAAAATTTCATTTTAATGTAAATGCCGGTTTTTTTAACTACTACTAAGTTGTTTTACTATTCATCAAAAAATGAAGTTTTTTTAAAAAATACCAAACATTCAGACTAAGATATATTTGATATACCAAATTAAAAAATCATGTTTTTACCTAATTCAAAACATAAAAGTTGCATTAATTAATTTAAAATTAATTCCCATTGTCAAAACAAATAGAATGTTTTCAAGAAATAATAAATATCATAAGATTGACACTTGTTTATGTATAATTTCAAATTGAAATTAATTCCAATGACCAAAATTGGATTAAAGGACAAGAATATACTCTAATTATACTTCCAATCCCTTCAAATGTAGAATTGAACAATATAAATTATTTTTATTAAAAATGTTGTTTTCAAAAAAAAATTAGTATTTTTCACTATTCATCAAACTATGAAAGTTATCATAAAAACACCAAAAAAAATTCAAAACTATAATTTTATGTCTTAATTCAAAATAATATGTTTATTTTGTAAAATTTAATTTATAAAAGTGTAAAATATTGGATTTAAAAAAGGGTTCTCCATTAAAAGGTGGTAAAATTTCATTTTTTGAAAAATACTTCTTTTATCTGAAAGAAAATGAATTTGTTCTTATATTACATCTAAGAAACACATAATATGGATGTTAAAATTATATGGTAAATATTAAATTCAAACTTCAATTAATACTATTAATAAAAACTTTTTAACGGAAAGTTTGGTAATTCATCGTGCGCTCAAACTCGGTGTTGTGTGAGGTGTAAGCTATTGGATTAGTTTAAAGAGATAACGTACAATGAAACCTTGTGGTGTTATATTCTCCCATCCTTTAATAAATTGCGTCCTCACAATTTTATCTCGAGATTGAAAACATGGGTTTTTACATTTCAAAATATCAATTTGGAAATCCCACATCGAAAAAGGATTAATGATTCCTCTATTTTAAAATAAATTAAGGTAAGTATGATGTTTACCGAAAATAACACATACTAGGGTTTCATGTAGGAAAACATGGAAATGGAATAGAAAAATAATCATCATGTTCTTATGGAGAGTGATTGAGAATATTATTAGGAGAAATTTAATGATCTGAAAGCCATAAAATAGTGATGGTTTGAAAGGTATTTGATTACCTAGTATGAAAAGTAAACGAACAACATTTTTGTATTAAGTTCCTTTTCATAATTCTGATGAATTTATTTACGAGATTGACTCATAGTATAATGAGATATACTTACATTACATGTATAGTTTCATCTATTAATAAATCTTTAAAAATAACTCCTCTTTTACTTGAACGATGAGTATTCAAGATGAATTGGTTACTCTTGAAGCGCTAGAATCAACTTATAAAGAATCACATAATCCAAAAAAGGTGAACTATATATTTCCCGTGTCATTAATCATTAACCAATACCAAAATGTTTTGTACATGATCAGATGATCCCCAAAAAATAAAATCCTTTATAGATATAAATATTAATCTTAATCTCCAAAATATAAACAAATAATACCCAATGTTCAAAAAATACCCATCAATGAACAATTGTCCTTAAAATCCTTCAATATAATCTTAACTATGACTGAAACTGAAAACATAGAACATTTTGATTACATAGTCTTCCACATTAAATTGTTTCTCCAAATAACATCGACAACTCTTAAAGTCACATACTTAAAAGTAATTTAGCTAATCACATATTCTCTATGATAGGTTAGTCATTTCCATAAATAACCCAAATCGCTATAAATCCACAATAAAAACATAGAAACATTCCCACCATTACTCCTCAAATGAAATCCCATAGTATTATATTTTATTTAGGCATATAGTGTTCCCAACAGAGCGGACGTCTTCCAAAATAACATTTTTCACTTAATCACCAAATCATTTTCCTATACTAATGATGTCCATTTCATATATCATAAGGCACAAATAAACATAATAAATTCATTTAAATTAAAATAATTTGTCACACTAACCAGGGAATTCACGTAGTCCACTGGAAGGTGATAAATACCAATCGCACTCTGGTTTTAGGTTCGATTCCCACAAATTTTTCTGACTCGGCGGGTTGTCGCAAAGTCTATATGTTGTCCATTTTCAAAAACTATATTTTATAACATTACCAAAAGGATATAAATTCCCCAAAATAACCATAACATAATTCAACCACAAATGTTATCTCATACCTAGCATTTTAATCCCACAATTTAATAACATGGAATTTCTTCAAACTCAAGGATCATATAAAACCAAATGGTTGTTTATACCTATATCCACAAGAGAAAATATAATTAATCATCAAATATCATTTTAACATGACAAACATTAGGGTAACACATAAAAGATAAAAGTCTTCCAAAGTAATCTAATCAACAAAGAGCACTAATACATTTAAACATTTCACCATCCATTTATTTCCACATAGCTTCTTCCTTGACCAAGAGGATATCCTATAGAATAGGGTATTCACTCGGGTAATGTCTAGTTCCCCTACATTTACGGAAAATGACTGTGAATGTATTTTTGGGACCATTTTTTTTCTTCCATAGTAATCTTCTTTTTTCCTTGACAATTATTTACATTATTTCCTTCTTTCCCACACATAAAGCATTTAATTTTTCAATTGAGACAATTTCATCAGTGTCTCCATCCACATTTCTAGCATGATGGAAATTGAGTTTTCTTTTCTCCATGGTCACCAATGCTGGAGATCTTATCATTCATCACCTTTATCTTCTTTTTTGAGTCCAGGAGTTGGTTAATAAATATGTTGTAGATCATATTTTTGGAAAACAGATTTATCATGAACCTGGTATCTTTTACAGCTATCATCATTCCATTTTGTTTCACATTTCCACCACCATTCCAAACTCGTACATCATTCTCAAAGATGCTATGACTTCCTTGGAATCCAGCCATTGACTATAACCAAAAAGCATTGTGTGAGTGACAGTAGTTATAAAAACAATTAGAGAATATCATAATACCTTATTTTCAATTTGAAACACCCTAAAATTAACCAAGGTCATTTATTATCATCTTATATTAAAATCCTTTAAATCGGTTTATAATGAAAATATAAATTATCCTATGAATATATCCTGGTAGTGTCGTAACCAAGAGTGCATAAAATCCCATTGTCTTGAACCAGGATACCTCGGGTCACGCCCGAAACTCCTTGTCGGAGTTTTTTTTCCTAGGTATATCTCTATTAGAGCCATGTTTACCTGCTCGTATCCAGACAGGGATATGTTTCTTATAAAATACACAAAATCTCTACATTACCAATTTTCTAAGAAGTTATTCTATACTAATTATCAAAGTCTATCTTAGGGTAATGTAATCTGATCAAAGATTATCTAAATCTAGTTTCCAAGTTTTGAACTAAACTTCCCATGATACCAACTATAACACCCCGACCCCAAAAGCCCGAATCCAGTGCATTATTTTAATACATTGGAATGATACAAGGAATCATGTATTGAAAGAATGATCATTTTAGTACCCTTGTAAGCACTAGATACCTTTATAAGTTTTACATTACATCATGAAATAAATAAAAATGACATAGTTTCCGCCTTGAAAAAACTCATATACTTGTAATATCCCCGCATTTTAATCATTATTTACTTCTTCACATCTTGTGAAAAATAATACATAGTAATGGGTGAGCTCTAATGCTCAGTAAGGATAAAAATATAGCGGAAACTTTCATAAATAAGCATAAACATTTAAGGAAATTTATAAGACTAAAACAAAAGCTTTTTAAAATTAAAATTTAGCCTAATATGAAAAAGATAAATCAAATAATTCCATTTACTTATTCACATTGTAATTCTACTAGTTGAATAACAACATGTAATATCAATAGCTAATTTCATAATGATGGAATTAATAATGCCAGAATTCATAACCCCATAGTCAAGGCCTTGTACCAAGATTACAAATAATTTTTTTTCAAGGCCTTCTTCCAAGACACTAGTTTTTCTCATGAGACCTATAGATGCATCGGGGAGCTATAGCGGGCTCCACCCAAAACTTACTAAGTCCAATGCATTCCTCATATGAAAACATTTAAACATAACTTAAACATTTTTATTAAAAATAGAATATGAAATTTCAAAACTTTATCCATAAACCATGAATGGTATAAAAATTACAAATCCCTAGTACAAAATATCACAAAACCTTCAATACAATATGGATGATTTTATAAGAAATCAACCTTGATCAAGAATAATATCCCGTAAAGTATGTTGACATAGTAGAAAATGATCAGTAAAAATATTTGAGAGAAATATCCATTTTTCATGAAATAATTTAAAAGTCATGTAATTTATAAAGGAGTTCGTTTAAAAGATAGTTTTGAATAAAAGTGTCCCATACTACTTTTAAACTTTTTAAAGGAATCAAAATTTTAAAACATTCATGACCATATAAATAAATCCTTCAAATCATTTTGAAAACATGGACAATAATGAGAACTGTTTAGAAGAATAAATCTTTAAAACATTTAAAATGATGTTTTAGTAAAAATTACCTTTAAATAATCCCTTTGAAAAATCTATTATGAAACATATACATGGATAATAAAAATTTCCCAGTAGATACTTACGTAAAAACAACATCAGATAATAAAGAGATTGTGAAATTAACCCTTACCACGTTGTAATCAATCGAGTCGTATGACCAACGTTAATAACCCCCAAATGAATCACAGAATACCATTAATATAATGAGAATTAGGATAATATATATCAAATGGAAGTACACAATACTCGACATGAAATAAATAAGTGGTGAAAAATGGAAATCTCACAAAATTATGAGTGAGGTAAGAAACCCCTTACCTCATGTCATACTTGTCTTGTATGTTCCTTTTTCATCTTTAATAATAAACTTAAGTTAATTTAAACTTGATTTAGAAAAATTTTCATGTTTATTATTCCTTTTATGTCACTTATTACTTTTCTATAGCAATTATTTAATTATTTGAGTTCATATTAGATATTTTATCGATGTTCGGAACTTGAGTAAAAAATGAACTTGTTTTAATTACAATTTGTTCATGTGGTAAAAATTAAATTATCTCCAGAATGATATATATGATTTACATATCATATATATATATATATATATATATTATATCCAGTATAAATATGTATTTATAATAGTACATAACATTTGGAGATATGAAATGAAATGCACCGTTCATGGAGATGGTAAGTCGTACGTATGGATGAACGCTACTTTCATTTCTACTATGTATTTTAATGGAATTAGAACATAATATTACATAGTTATATTATAATTCCTGTATAATATCATATATAATATCATTAAATCCATCCTTTATACTTCCCACATAATTCATTAACGAGTCATATCACTTTGAGGGGCGGTAGTCTGCACTTCCTCAAATGAAATTATTGTGTTTTACCTCTAATGGACACCATAAAGGTATGCTATAAATAGAAGATAAAGAAGAAAAATGAAAAAATATACATAATATTTTTCATATATAAATACAGTGTCATCTTAATGGCCACCATGAGAGGGGGGTGGAGATAATTGAACAATCATCGTTTTGTGAGGCGTTAGTTTTCCATCTATACAAATAGTATGCTCTTTACCCATTAGATGGAGGTGAGTGTAAGTGTAGTTAGAATCCTTCTCATAACAAAATCCTAGTATATTTAGGATATAGGTTATGTTATAAAATAAAGGAATAAAAAGAGTGCAGGGGTTGGATAAGTAAAATAAAAGAAAAGAAGTTAAGAGAAACCATTACAATTAATTTGGGTAACTCCATTTGGTTTGAACTAAAAAGACTTCTTGAATTGTCTTCTGCCTAATGTAAGGATTATAGGTGGAAGAGAGGGATCATTGGAGATTATTTTGGTAGGTTTTTGATGATCCAAGGGGCTTGAGAGGTGTGAGGAATGGGTTAGAATTGGTGTCCTTTTATAAGGGAGAGGAGAGGCTCTTTAGGAATGTTTGAAAATGTTATTTTATTATAAAATTATCATCAGTTTCAAAAGGTCCATAACTCATTAAAGATAAAGATAAGATGACTCCTGTTCAAAATAATATCATCCAAATAGAATTGTACAGGTTTATGATACTGTTTTAATATTAATAATCATATTTATTTAAATAATTTATTAATGAGGTAAATACTGCATCATTATTATGTCAAAAATAATTTAATTTATTTGATGTCTAAAAATAATAAATAAAATACCATAATGTTGGAAAACGTTATAGATTTCCATTTAATATTTATTATAAAAATATGACTTATATAACCCAATGTAAAAATTGATATACTGAAAGATATTTGTTAATGTCATTTTGGTCATTACATTAAGTTAATTAAAATAAAGTGCCATTATCATTCTTATGTGGCTCCATTGAGTCACACAATTGACCCAAGTATGAATATGGTCGTCCTTGACTCATATAATAAGGTCAGGGTAGGTGTTAAGTTAATTATTTATTATTAAAATATTCATTTTCCCTTGAATTACCTTATTTACCATTAACCGCGGTAAATTAAAGTCAAAAGTTACTATTAACCAAAAATTATTTTCATATTATTGAAACACATTTTACTAAATAATAATAACCTTGTATTTTAGATTTTAGAAATTAAATTCATAGAAGAGGTAAAATTTCATTTAAATTAAAAGGTCAATTTTTTTAACTACTACTAAGTAGTTTTACTGTTCATCAAAAATTGATGTTTTTCAAAACAAATACCAAAAATTCAGCCTAAGCTATATTTGATATTCCAAATTCAAAAATGATGTCTATTTTACCAAATACAAAACAAATAAGTTACATTAATTAATTTAAAATTAATTTTCATTGTCAAAACAAATAGCATTTTTTAAGAAACAATAACTATCCAAATATTGATATTGTTTATGTATAATTTCAAAGTGAAATTAATTCCAATGACCAACATTCGATTTAATGGAAAACATATAATATAATTATACATAAAAACAATTCAAATGTATAACTGAAAACTATAAATTATTTTTATTAAGAATGTTTTTTTCAATTAAAATTTAGTATTTCTCACTATTCACCCAAATATGAAAGTTATCAAAAAAAACACCAAAAATACATCAAAAATAGGTTTTTATGTACTAGATCTAAATAAGAAGTTAGTTTTGTTAAATTTAATTTTTTAAAGTGTTGAATATTGGATTTAAAAATGGTTCTCCATTAAAAGGCGGTAAAATTTCATTTTTTGAAAAATACTTCCTTTATCTGAAAAAATTGAATTTGTTCTTATATTACGTCTAAGAAACACATAATATGGATCTTAAAATTATATGGAATATATAAAATTTAAAATTCAGTTAATACTATTCATAACTACTTTTGAACGGCATGTTTGGTAAGTCTTCATGCACTCGAACTCGGTGTTTTTTGAGGTGAAAGCTGTTGGATTACTTTAAAGATATAACGTTCTACGAAACCATGGGGTGTTACATTGATAATGAACCTCTTTTTTATCCATTTTGTTCAAATTTATGTTTTACGTAATATATTTTTTTATCCAAATCAGAAAACATTACATTGCTTTGATAGTTAATCTTTGATAGTGTTTTCATTAGAATTTTTCTTATTAGACATATTTTGAAAAATAATGTAATCTAATAAATTGATATACTTGATAATTAATCAATATTTGAGTAATCTATCAAACAAGAAAAGATTTTACAAATCTGCAACTTTGATTATCTGGATTGTTTTGTTTTTAAATTGGGGGACTGTTAAATTAAATTTTCAACATTAATTTTTTTTGGAACTCAATTCACCCCCTCATGATTTTCTTACTCCAACAACACAATTCTTATATAGTGATTTAAATTTAGAAATATGTGGATTTATTCAAAATAATTTCCCAACTGTTAAGGGAACCCACCACAAATTATTTTGAGAAGGGATGTTTAAGATTATGTGATTACAATGGAAAAAGTTATAGTTCCTAAATATTTTTTGGCAGGCAACGTGATCATGAACTCAAATTTATCTATCGGTTTATTTGATTTTGTATCTTCACGATTTTTTATATCTTACATTTTATTTCATGAACATTAAATCATTCCCGAGTACCTTAATAGCAGACTTTTCAATAAATACTCCAATTCGAAATATTATTATAACAATAATGTGGCAATCAATCCCCATTTTCATACATAAACATGCCATATTTCTAAGGTGAGATGTTATACATACGGTTTAGTTTTATATAATCCTTATTATGGATTTTATTTTAACGTATAATATGAAAATTTATTTCTAAGGGAATGATATTATGACTCGTGAAGGAGGTATAGAATCCCTTATCTTTAGATGATAAATTTCAGAATTTGAATCAACCTTTAGTATATATCCTTAAAGAAAGTTTGGGTGAAGAATAGTATATTCAACATATGGGTGGAAAATAGAACCTTATCATAGAATACAATCATATTTTATAGGAACAAATTGATGTGTTTCTAGAATTGTTACTTGTAAATCAACCCGATGTAACACCCGAGACTTTTATGTGAAATATTTTGTTTTTATATAAATCATCAAAGAAATCTTGCACTACACACACCACTAGCTTGGCATGCTTTACACGCAATGGCGACTTTCCTCAATAGCTTGCGTCGTACGCAATACCGAGTTTCACTAAACAACGATATGCTATTAAAATATTATTAAAACTAGCTGTTATGAATAGTAATACCCACTGTTTGAAATTTTGTAAATATTATTTTTCAAAATGGACTTCATTTTTTTGAATCGGAATATTGAAATTAGCCTAGGGTGAAATTTTGGTATTTTTCTGAAAACATTCAATTTTTTGATGAATAGTGAAAACACTGGGTTACTATTTAAAAACCAACATTTTATTTAAAGAATTATTTATTTTATTTAAATTTATTATAGGTAAAAATTGATACATAATACCTATATAAGTTCAATTCAAATCATTGGAGTTATTTTATAATAATTTTAGATATATAAAAATTTTATTGAACTTTTCACCGTCTTTTACCCACCTTCTAGGAGAATTACCAAATTCACATAAAACATAATTTTACTTCTTTTGTGTGTGTAATTTAGAAAATCCAAGAGACATGGTTAATATCAAGGAATAAAATGTGGTTCAATAAGATGAAAATAATTTTTGGTGACTAGTAACGTTTTACTTTTTTTACCACGGTTAAATGTAAATTCGTTAATTAAGGGTAAAAATAATATTATTATTACCCTAACACGTGTCCTAATTCTATTGTAAAAGTTAAGTTAGACCCAAAACAACCTTAGGAAAAATAATATGACCATTTAGGTCCACTTGGATTAGATTAAGACATTTATTATTAATTTATTTTAAGAAAAGTTAAAATAGTTAAATTCAAAGTTTAAAAACTAAATCATTTTTAATAAAGGGTTATACATACGATAAATTGAACTATAAAAATTAATTAGAAAGATAAAATGATATCATACATAATGATATTTTATTTATAATTTTTAGACACTAAATAATATAATTTATTTTTGACACAGTGATGATGTTGTAATTATATTATAAATGAAATATTGACATAATTGATGTTATAAATACCCAAATAAATTTAATTTTAAAATTTTTATGAATTCATATAATTTACTAGGTTAATATGACATGTTAGTATTGATTTATGTAACTTTTTTTAACTAATATTTCTGTTATGATTTTCACAAAAATCAATTACCAAATAGTGTCAAAATTGACATAAAATAGTTTTTAAAAAAAATATTATATTATTAATTTTTATTTTATTCCTAAAATTCTAAAGTTTGGAAAAATGATTTAGATAAGTTTATATATATTAATAATAAACAACTTGGTGTTAGTTTGGCTTGTTATAGTAAGTTTATTAACCTTATAGTGTAAGAAAACAAGAAGACGCGGTAAAAGTTAAATTATATAACTTAATGTTAAATCTAAATTATAAGGTTAAAATATAAACCTAAACTTGTATAAAATCTATTTAATGAGATTATTTCGACCCATAACCACCTTATCTTAGAAATAAATCAATTTGGAGTTATTAAAAACCGAATATTACTTTATAATAAAATAATATGTTTTGTTTTTTCAAAGGTGCCCCTCTACTCCCTTATAAAAGGGCACCTCCTCCCTCTCTTCCACACACCACTTTGAGCATTCAAACTCGTCCAACCCCTGACAAATTCTCTTCTCCACTTCCCTATAAACATCATAGAGGTCCTTTGTTTCTTCAAAGAATAAATTTTAGTGCCCTAAAAGGAGGTATCAAAGAGGGGATTCAAAGAAGAGGTAATGTCCGTTACCGATTCATTCCACTTTCATTCTTCTTCCACTTCTTCTTCTTTAGTTGTTTTGTTATGATGTAATAACATCAGTATCACTCATATACTAATATGTTATTATAAGTATGAAACAACCCTATTTCACCATCTATCCATCCTATGGAAAACAAAATCATCGCGCGTGCATACGTACGGAATACCGTCTCCACAACGTGTTGTAATCTATTTTCCACCACCACCTTACTTGGATGGGTATAATGGTGGAAATAATAACTATATATAATTATTGTAAATTTATATTGATTCTGAAATGGTATAAATACACTCCAATACAATTCCATGATCATGGGAACGATATCATCGCTCGTGCGTACGTACGGAATACCGTCTCCACGATGTGATGCTACTCATTTTACATGATTTTCATTGCATAATGATTACATAAATGAATTGTGTGAATAAATATGATATTTATTACACTAATACCATTCTGTAAATGAGGTATCTATAACCTAAAAAGAATAATAAGTGTTTATTCGACAAAACACGCATAATAACAAAAAATAATAAACACCTGAATAATAAGTAGCAATGAAATTTTACTAATAAGAAGCTAAGAATATGACCATATATGATATCATAAAAATAAATATGATTCTGTAATAAGTCAATGACATTATTTAAATCATTATACAGGAGGTTCAGACACATTCGAAGCAAATCGGACCTATGGTAAGGGAAAATATCACAATCTCATTTTTATCTGAGATTGATTATACTTTGGTATTTACTGTGGTGTATTTCATCATCCACATCCATGTTTCCTTAATATGAAATATTATTTCCATCCACCTAAAATTTTTTAAATCCAATTTTACCCTTCGGTGAGTTTTTAGTAAAAGATATGAAAGGAATCTTTTGTCGTTTTTCGTACGATGTACTTTTTGACTTTCCTGACAAAAGTACGAGAAGAATGTTTTTTTAACTTATACGGCATGAATGGATTTCTAAAAATTTATTTCCAAGAAGATTACTTTACATGTTTTCATGTTTATTTTTAATCAACTACTTTTAGTTTAAAATTTTATGACATGTTAAGAAAGGAAAAATGTTTTTGAAGTATAAAGGATATTTTCCTCAAGAATGGAGTTCAAGTGTTTTATCAAAATTATTTTCCATCTAAGATAATATAGGGTTCTTTTTCTATCCCTATTCTTACATTGATATGATTATTTTGTGATGGAATTATTTTTATGAATTATTTTATCTTATATGAATTGTTTTATGATGTTAGGATGTTTAAGAATCCCATTTTTTGTTACATGGGTTATACAATGATGTATGATTTATAATTTTGTGGCACACATAAGAATGGTATCATTATGAGATGGGTGGGACCTAAATCCATGTCCAATGCATTGGGTAAAGATTTATATCTCATGAGATAGAAATGGCTGGAATGGCAGGCTAAACTGGTTCAGTGAAACAGGACTGAAACGAGGAGTGAACTCGGTTCAGAAATGGAATTTCTCCACTAAGATAGTCTTGGCAATGAGTCTTGACTAATAAGAAATGAATCTATATGATTATGGGTGTATTCCATAAAGTTTCATGTTTTATCTTATTATTATTGGGATTACATTTCACTACTATGATTTATTCCATGTTATGAAATTATGATCTCTTTTGTAGGTTAAGATTTCCAAAATGATATGTTCTTATGAATATGATGTGATTGATATTTCTTTTTTTTACCCTTAATGAGCATTTGAGATCACCCTTTTGTATGTTTTCTTTCCCCAGGTCATGAAGAAGGTTATTAAGTAGGATATTCCAGAAAGGGACTCCAGATATGATGAAATAAATGGGAGACAATGTAGATGATTTATGAACCAGTTGTTTATGTTTCCCAGTTTCTAATGACACTATACCTATATGGTCCTTTCATGGTTTTGTTATATGTTGTAATAAGTGTACTTCAATTTTTAAGTATTAAAAATGTATGTAAAGTATGGGTCGTTATAGTTGGTATCAGAGGAAAGCTATAATCAACGTTTGGAAACTAGGATGTGAAATCCTTAGTAAGAACCCTAAGGTTATATCTAAGAATAGAACACAATCTTACTGTTTTAGAAATGTCCATGAACAACCTATGATAATACCTTAACTATGATATTTTTTTATTGATTATGTTTTTTTCCTATTATAATTAGTGTTTCTCACACTATTCTTTTTGGTTTTAGTCAATGTCTAGAACCCGAAGTAACCGTGTTAATGCGGAATGTGACGGGCAATGCAATGATTGTCCCCCTGATCAACCAAATGTTATAGGAGCTGGAATGCAAAATCTTATAGCCATGATCACACAACTTTCTCAAGCTATGAATCATGCAGGACATCCAAATGAGCAAAGGAAGGAGAAACATTCTGTTGAATCCTTAATGAGGCAGTGTCCACCTTCATTCAGCGGGTCTTCTGATCCATTAGTGACTGAACTATGGATCAGTACCACTGAAAATATATTTTCAGTTCGTCAATGTTCTGAACATGATAAAGTCATCTGAGGAGTATATCATTTTTAAGGACATGGAGATCAATGGTGGAATCTTATGAGGAATATGAGGCAAAGAGATGAAATTGAGTCCATGGAATGGGACGAGTTCAAGAACTTATTTTTCAATAAGTACTTCCCTTGTATTCTTCGAAAAAAGATGGAGAAGGAGTTTCTTGAACTAAAGAAAAAGCATGATGAATCTGTTGGTACCTATGAATAAAATTTTACAAGACTTGCAAGGGACACTTCTGGTATTATTATCCAACCCGAGAGTAAGATCGATCGATTCATTAGTGGCTTAAAACCAATTCTTCGAAAGGCCTTAGCCATAAGGGACTTCAATAGCTATGTGGAAATTGTTCAATGTTCTCTCAAGGTTGAGATGGATATTGGAGTAACCCATCAGTCATATGGGTTTGATAAGAAGAGGAAAATGGAATTCAAAGGAAAATCTAAAGAGCACACTGAAAAGAAGATGAGTTTTCCCTTATGATCAAAGTGTGGAAAGAAACATGGAGGTAATTTTCTTAAAGGGAAATGTAAATGTTTCAAATGTGGAAAGGAAGGTCATCAGGCACTTGAATGCTGCAATGATGGGAAGAAGATGTCTAGTGATGCGAACAAAGAAAAGGCTACACAGAGTGCACCTCCTACACATCAATGTTACAAATACATGGAAATGGGGCATTATTCCAATCAATGCCCTAATCCACGGGTTGATGATGATGATCGACGTGAAAAAGCTCTTAAGGAAAATGGAAAATGAAATTCACATGAAATTTCTTTCAGCGATGTAGAGTACGATAACGAAGTGGTTAAAGGTACACTTACCATCCACTCTAATGTATCCAATGTTTTATTTGATTCTGCATCCACCCACTATTTTATTTCTGAAGAATTTTCTAAGGGTATCACCGTATTACCTCAACAATTATATATTGAGTTAGCTGTGACAACTCCTAATGGCACAATAGTCACATCAAAAGTTTATAATTTTTCTTCGATTGAAGTTTGTGGGAAAGTGCTTCCTACAAATCTTGTGATCCATCCTATAGAGAAATTTGATGTGATTCATGGCATGGATTGGATATCTTTATATGGAGCTCATATCAATTTCCAATGAAGGAAAGTCACATTTCATATTCCAGATCAATCTATGATCGTCAATCAATGCAAGGATGAACATAACCTTCCAGTGGAAATTTCTTCCATCTTAGGGGTCTTGATTCCACTAAATAAGGATTATTTATCTCAAATGGTTGGAGAGAAACTCATGATTAAGAATATTCACATTATACTGGAGTTTGACGATGTCTTTCTGGAGGAATTTCAGGGTCTTCCACCAAATCGTGAAGTAGAGTTTTCAATAGAACTCGTACTGGGTGCTTTTCCTATTTCAAAGACACCTTATATAATGGCCACAATTGAGTTGCAGGAATTGAAGAAGAAACTCCAAGAGAATCTTGATAAAGGATTCATACACCCTAGTGGGTCACCTTGGGGAGAACCAGTTCTGTTTATTAAGAAGAAAGATGGATCAATGAGACTCTGCATTGATTATGGAGAACATAACAAGATCACTATCAAGAACAAATATCCTCTCCCACGCATTGATGACTTATTTGACCAACTACACGGATCTCAATACTTTTCCAAGATTGATCTTCGTTCAAGGTATCATCAATTAAGGTACAAAAGGGGGGATATACCAAATACGGCTTTCCGTAAAAGGTATGGACACTATTAATTTATAGTGATGCCATTTGGTATTACTAATGCCCCTGTTATCTTCATGGATCTGATGAATAGAGTCTTTAGAGACTATCTTGATCAGTTTGTGGTGGTCTTTATAGAAGATATTCATGTCTATTCAAAGAGAAAGGAAGAACATGAAGATCACTTGGGAATTATATTGAAGACCCTAATAAAGGAGTTGATTTATGCCAAATTTACCAAGTGTGAGTTTTGGCTTCAAAAAGTTGCATTTTTTGGTCACATAATCTCAAAAGAGTGGTTATCTATGGATCCAGTAAAAACAGAGGTTATCAAAAGATGGTTGAGACCAACAACAGTAACTGAGATCCTAAGTTTTCTTGTTTTGGAAGGATATTATCGACGTTTTGTGAATGATTTTTCATGATTATCTAATCCAACCACCAGGTTGACTAGAAAAGGAGTTATGTTTTTGTGGACAGAGGAATGTGAAGATAATTTCAAGGAGTTGACAACAAGGTTATCCAGTGCACCTGGACTCACACTTCCTTGTTGTTAAGAAAGGTTTTTGATCTACATTGATGCATCCAAGAAGGGGCTGGGGTGTGTTCTTATTCAAAATGATATCGTGATAGCTTATGCCTCACGAAAGTTGAAAATCCATGACCAAAATTACCCAACTCATGATTTGGAGTTATCTACTGTAATCATTGCATTAAAGATTTGGAGGTATTATCTTTATGGAGAAAGGTGTGTTATTTTTACTGATCATTAATGTTTAAAATATATTTTCACACAAAAGGAGTTGAATATGCGCCAAAGAAGATGATTATAGCTGATTAAGGATTATGACTGCTCAATTCATTACCACCCTAGGAAAGAAAACAAGGTGGCAGATGCATTATGTCAACAAGACCATGCTAGCTTATCCATGATGTGGATCATAAAAGATCCAATATTTATGGATTTAAAAAGGTTGGATCTTGGAATTATAATGAATGGGGAAAAATCGTATCTTTCTCAAATGAATGTTCAACCATCTATACATGTCATGATTAAAGAGGAACAGAAAGTAGATGTATAGTTACAAAAGAAGGTGAGAAATGTTCCTGAATTCAACCTTGATTGTGATGGGATAATAAAGTTCAGGAATCGGGTTTGTGTTCCTCCCATCCAATAATTAAAAAAGGAGCTGGTGGATGAGGCTCATAGTTATTCATTCTCTATTCATCATGGAAGTACAAAGATGTATAGGGACCTAAAAGAGTACTTCTGGTGGGATGGCATGAAAAGAGATGTTGTTGAATATGTCTCTCGATACTTGGTTTGTCAGCAAGTTAAAGTTGAGTGACAGAAGTCTAAGGGGATGTTACAACCATTACCCATAGCTGAATGGAAATGGGAAAACATCACTATGGACTTTGTCACTGGAATTCCTAAAACATCCAAAGGCAATAATTTTATCTGGGTCATAGTTGATCGTCTTACAATGTTTGCACACTTCATCGCTATTAAAGAATATTTCTATCTGGATCAGCTTGCCAGGACATATGTAAAAGAAGTGGTAAGATTGAATGGAGTAACACTTTCTATTATATCAGATCAGGATCCAAGGTTTTCCTCAATGTTCTGGAGAAGTCTTCTGAATACTCTAGATACAGAGTTGAGTTTCAGCACTACTTATCATCCTCATATTGACGGTCAGTCTAAGAGGAAAATTAAAACATAGAAGATATGTTGAGAGCTTGCTCTATGGATTTCAAAGGTGGTTGGGATCAACACCTACCTTTGGTGGAATATTCTTATAATAATAGATTTCACTCCAGTATTTAGATGGCTCCTTATTAAGCTCTCTATGGAATGATATTTAGGACTCCAACTTGTTGGGATGAAGTTGGGGAAAGAAAGCTATTATGACCTGATCTTGTGGATGAGATGGAATACAAGGTCAAATCTATTCAACAACACATTAGAGAATCTCAGAGTCGACAAAATAGTTATGCTGACAACCGAAGAAAAGACCTAGAGTTTGAAGTGGGTGATAATGTGGTCTTAAGAATATCTCCTTGGAAGAGAGTAATGAGATTTGGAAAGAAGGGAAAGCTGATCCCTAGATATATCGGTTCTTTCGAAATACTGGATCATGTTGGGAAGGTAGATTACTGATTGGCGCTTCTAGTGAATCTCTCCCAAGTTCACGATGTGTTCCATTTATCTCTATTGAGAAAGTACATACATGATCCTTCACTTGTACTCAGCTCAGAAGTTGTACCGCTGGAGCAAGATCATTCTTATGAAGAACAACCGATAGAGATTCCAGATCATAGTGAAAAAGTCCTACAAAAAAAAGACAACTCGCTTGGTGAATGTTTTATGGAGGAACCACCAATTAGAAGAAGCTACATTGGATCTTGAGGATATGATGAGGGAGAGGTATCCTCATCTGTTTTTTACAAAGTGGTGAATTTCAAGGGCGATATTCATTTTAAGGGGGGTAGAATGTAACACCCGAGACTTTTATGAGAAATATTTTGTTTTTATATAAATCATAAAAGGAATCATTCACTACACACAACACTATCTTGGATTACTTTACACTCAATAGCAACCTTCCTCGATAGCTTGTGTCGTACGCAATATCGAGTTTCACTAAACAACGATATGCTATTAAAATATTATTAAAACTAGCAATTATGAATAGTAATACCCTCTTTTTTAAATTTTGTAAATTTTATTTGTCAAAATGGACATCATTTTTTGATTCGGAATATCGAAATTATCCTAGGGTAAAATTTTGGTATTTTTCTGAAAACTTTCAATTTTTTGATAAATAGTGAAAACACTAGGTTACTATTTAAAAACGAACTATTTATTTAAAGAATTTTTTATTTTATTTAAATTTATTTTAGGTTAAAATTTATACATAATACCTTTATAAGTTCAATTCAATTCATTGTTGTCATTTTATAATAATTTTAGATATATAAAAATTTTACTGAACTTTTCACCGTCTTTTACCAACCTCCTAGGAGAATTTCCAAATTCACATAGAACTTAATTTTACCGCATCTGTGAGTGGAATTTCAAAAATATGAGAGACAATGTTAATATCAAGGACTAAAATGTGGATCAATGTGATTAAATAATTTTTGGTGAATAGTAAGTTTTTTCTTTTTTTACCACGGTTAAAAGTAAATAGGGTAATTAAGGGTAAAAATGTTATTATTATTACCCTAACACATGTCCTAATTCTATTGGATAAATGTAATTCGACCAAAAAAAACTTAGGAATAAAATATGACCAATTAGGCCCACTTGGATTAGATTAGGAAATTTATTATTAATTTATTTAAAGAAGGGTTAAAATAGTTAAAATCAATGTTTAATAACTAAATAATTTTTAATAAATGGATATACATAAGATAAATTAGACTATAAATATTCATTGTAAAGCTAAAACTATTTCCTAAATAATGGTATTTTATTTATAATTTTTAGACATTAAATAATTTAATGTATTTATGACACAGTGATGATGCAGTAATTATATTATTAATGAAATATTGACATAATTGATCTTATAAATACCCAAATAAATGTAATTTGAGACTTTTTATGAATTACACTAATTTCTAGGTTTATATTTCATGTTAGTGTTGATTAAATTAACTTTTTTTTTGAACTAATCATTCTGTTTTGATTTTCACAAAAATCAATTACCAAATAGTGTCAAAATTGACATAAAATAGTTTTTAAAACAAATATTATATTATTAATTCTTATTTTATTACTAAAAATATAAGGTTAAGCCAAATGACTTAGATAAGGATATATATATTAATAATAAACAACTTGGAGTTCTTTTGGATTGTTATAGTAAGTTTTTTATCCTTATAGTGTAATAAAACAAGAAGACACGGTAAAAGTTAAATTATCTAACATAAAGTTAAATCTAAATGAAAAGGTTAAATTATAAACCTAAACTTTTCTAAATTCTATTGTATGATAGGATTTCTACCCATCCCCACCTTAGCTTCTAAATAAATCAATTTAGAGCTATTAAAAACTGAATATGACTTTATAATAAAATAATATTTTTATTTTTTCCAAAGGTGCCTCTCTCCTCCCTTATAAAAGGGCACCTCCTCCCTCTCTTCCTCAAACCACTTTGAGCCTTAAAACTCGGCCAACCCCAGAAAAATTCTATTCTACACTTCCCTATAAACATCCTAGAGGTCCTGGACTTCTTCAAAGACAAATTTTAGTTCCCTAAAAGGAGGTCTCAAATAGGCGCTTCAAAGAAGAGGTAATGTCTGTTACCAATTCTTTCAACTTTATTTCTTCTTCCAATTATTCTTCATTAGTTGTTTAATTATGAAGTAATAACATCAGTATCAATAATATACTGAGATTATATTATAAGTATGAAACAACCATATTTCACCATCTATCCATCCTACGAAAAACGAAATCACCGCGCGTGCGTACGTACGGAATATCGTCTGCACGTCGTGGTGTAATCTATTTTCCATCACCACATTACTTGGATGGGTATAATGGTTTAAATAATAACTATATATGATTATTGTAAAGTGATATTGATTCTTAAATAGTATACATACACTCTAATACAATTCCATGATCATGGGAACGATATCATTGCTCGTGCGTACGTACGGAATACCATCTCCACGATGTGATGCGACTCATTCTACATGATTTTAATTTTAATAATGATTTCATTGATTAATTGAGTGAATAAATATGATATTTATTACACTAATAAAATTCTGGAAATGAGTTATCTATAACCGAACAAAGAAGAATAAGAATTTATTTGACAAAACATGAATAAGAACAAAAAGTAATAAACACACGAATAACAAGTTGCAATGAAATATTTGAAATAAGAAGCTAATAATATGACCATATATGATATCATAAAAATAATTATGATTCTGTAATAAGTCAATTACATTATTTAAATCATTATACAGGAGTTTCGGACACTTACGATGCAAATCAGACCTAAGGTAAGGGAAAATATCTCAATATCATTTTTATCTGAGATTGTTTATACTTTGGTATTTACTGGGGTGTATTTTATCATCCACATCCATGTTTCCTCAATATGTAATATTATTTCCATCCACCTACAATTTTTTAAATCCAATTTTACCATTTGGTGAGTTTTTATTAAAAGATATGAAAGGAATCTTTTGTCGTTTTTCGTACCAGGTACTTTTTAAATTTTCCGACAAAAGTATGAGAATAATGTTTTTCTAATTTATACGGCATGAATGGATTTTTAAAAAATTATTTCAAAGAAGCTTCCTTTAAAAGTTTTCAATTTTATTTTTAATCAACTTCTTTTAGTTTAAAATTGTATGACATGTTAAGAAAGGAAAAAAAATTGAAGTAGAAAGGATATTTTCCTCAAAAATGGAGTTCATGTGTTTTATGAAAATTGTTTTCAATCTAAGATAATATAGGGTTATATTTATATACCTATTATTACATTGATTTGATTATGTTGTGATGCAATTATTTTTATGAATTCTTTTATATTATATGAATTGTTTTATGATGTCACAATGTTTAAGAATCCCATTTTTTTTACATGGGTTATGCAATGATGTATGATTTATGATTTTGTGGCACACATAATAATGGAATCATTATGGGATGGGTGGGACCTATATCTCCCTCCAATGCATTGGGTAAAGATTTATATCTCATGAGAAAAACATGGCTGGAACGGCAGGTTAAACCGGTTCAGTGAAATAGGACTGAAACAAGGAGTGAACTCGGTTCGGAAATGGACTTTGTCCGCTAAGATATTCTTGGCAATGATTCTTGACTAATAAGAAATGATTCTCTATGATTATGTGTGTATGCCAAAAAGTTTCATGTTTTAAGTTATGATTATTGGGATTACATTTCACTACTATGATTTATCTCATGTTATGAAATTATGATATCTTTTGTAGGGTAAGATTTCTGAAATGATATGTTCTTATGAATATGATGTGATTGATATTTATTTTGTTTACCCTTACTGAGAATTTTAGCCCACCCTTTTGTGTTTTTTCTTTCCAAAAGTCATGATGAAGGTTATTAAGTAGGATATTCCAAAAAGGGACTCTAGATATGATGAAATAAATGGGAGACAACGTAGATGATTTATGAACCAGTTGTTTATGTTTCCCAGATTCTAAAGACACAATACATGTACGGCCCTTTCATGGTTTAGTTATAAGTTTTAATAAGTGTACTTCAATTTTTAAGTATTGAAAATTTATGTAAAGTATGGGTCATTATGCCCAAGAAAGAATTTTATTTCTCCATTGAAATAATCATTAGGCAAGACCCCATATCTAAGACTCTTTTCATGATGACCACAATAGAATTAGTGCAACTGGAGAAAAAAAATGAAATATTTTTTAACAATGTATTCATTTTCCCTAGTTTTTCAACATGGGAGCCCATATTCTATTTATTAAGAAGAATTATGGGTATGTGGTTTTTAAATCAATTATAGGGAAATCAATGTCATTATTATAATGAAAATGTAAAATCTACCTCAAATTTATGACCAGTTTGATAAACTTAATTAATCTAAATATTTATCAAATATTTATCACTACTTTAAGTACCATCAATTATGAGTGATGAAGTAAAATATTCCAAATATGGAATTTCAAAAAAGGTTTATAAATTTTGAGATTACATTAATTCCCTTTGAATTGACTAATACACAATCTTCTTTTATTGACCTAATGAATAGAGTATTCAAATATTATATTGATAATTTCATTCTGGTATTTATTTATGATATCTTCTCATTCTCAGACATCTTTGAAGATCACAAAATTCTATTTGATAATAATTCTAGAAAATCTCAGAGGGAAGGAGTTGTATGAGAAATTTTAGTAAGTGTGAATTATTAATTCAAGAATTTTCTTTTCTTGGAAATATTGTCTCGAAAAATGGAATAACATTTGACACTTCAAATAAAAAGGTAGTTAAAGAATGTCATACACTGAAAAACATAATTGGGATACATAGTTTACATGGATTAACATATTACTAGTTATGTTTTGTTCAATAAAATCCTAATCAAATAACCTATTAACCAAGTTGACATGTAAATGGGTTAAGTTCATATGGTCAAAATAATTTTATGAATTTTTTAAAAAATTGAAGAGTCCATTGATCAATGCACTGATATTAACATTACCATCAAGAAGGCATATATTTTTTATATATAGTGATGCATCCTATAATGGACTCATATGCATCATTATACAGAATGATAGGTTTGTCTCTTATGCATCAAGATAGTTAAAGATCCATGAATAGAATTATCTATCCCCTAATCTTGAGTTGGTTTCCATAGTCATTTTTGTAAGATATGGATGCATTATCTCTATAGGGAAAGATGTAAGATATAGATAGAACACAAAACTCTTAAATAAATTTTTTTATAAAAAAAAATCAACCTAAGACAATGGATATAGATAGAGCTACTCAAGGATTATGATTTCTCAATATGTTGCCACTTAGGGAAGTTAAATAAGGTAGATAATGTGTTGAGTATAAAATATCATGGAGTTATAACTAAAATAAGTATTAAATTTGATCTTATATTCATGTATTTAGTAAATTTGGATATGGTAATCCTTATGTAAGATGAAAAATCACCCCCTTTCCAAATTAATACTAAACAATATTTACTAGAGATCTTAATAAGGTCCCATCTTGTTGAAAAGAGTTTATAAAAAAATAATGAATTTATTGGTGGGAATCTATAAAACATCTTTCATAAATATGGTGTGCACAAAATTATAAAAATGGATTTATATTTCATAAATTCCTAAGTTGAAGAGGGAATTACTTTGTATGTCCCATAGATAAAATTTATCTATATACACTGGTAATAATAAAATATATTTGTATTTAAGAAATTATTTATTATTGGATATTATGATGTGTGTAATTTCTGACTATGTATAAATATTCTTGGATTTAAAGTAGGTAAAGGCTGATAGATAACCCCTTAATGTATTCATGAAACCTATCCTTATTTCTATGTTGAAGTTAGAGGATATAACTATATACTTTTTCACTAGATTGACAAAAACTCCTAAATAAATGATTTCATTTGGATTATTTTCAATCTCTATACCAATTATTCACATTTCATTATTATAAAGGAGGATTTAACACTTGATAATCTTGCAAAACTCTGTATAAAAGAAGTTGTGAGACATAATGGTTATCCTCTATTTTATCTATTCATAACCTATGATTTATATTGAAATTTTAGAAAAGTATTCATACAGCTCTCAACATTAAAAAATATTTGAGCACTATTTTTCATACCCATATAGTTAGATAATCTAAAAGGACTATTCAATCATTAGAATACATATAAAGGTTATTCTAACTATAATATCAAGGTGCATTGGATTAATATTTACATTTGGTGGAATTTTTATATTATAATAGATTCCATTCACAATTTCAATTGGCCCTGTATAAAGCATTGTATGGTAAAACATTTCATAAACCAATGTGTCGGGATAAAGTTGGTGAAATGAATATTTTAGGCTAATAACTTTTTAGGAAAAAATTGAAAAGGTAATAACTATTTAGAGTCATATTAAGGAAACTCGTAGTAGGAAAAGGATTTATGCCAATTACTAAAGGAATGACAATTAATTTTTGGTATAGGTAATCTTTTCTTAAAGTAATCCCCTTGGATTGTTGTTCTAAGGTTTTTAAAAAATGGGAAACATAGTCCCATGTACATCGAACCTTTTTATATTTTATAAATAATTGTAACTATGTCTTATCATTTGGAAATGCCACCCAACCTCTCTAAAGTGCATGATGTGTTGGATATCTCATTATTGAAAAAATATTTGTAAGACCCAACACATGTACTCACATCTAAATAAATATAATTCGGTCACGATCAATCTTATTATTAATAATATACCTAGAAATTTGATAGAAGAGGCTAGTTTCCCAAGACAGACTCTACAAAAAAGGAGAAGCCCGAGAGGAGGATTCAGAGCAGGCACACTCACCAGAGTGAAACAAATTTATTTGTATGAATGATAGGGTATGTATACTCCATCGGAACCAGCCGATGCTTGCATGGGAAGCTTATCCAAGGCCATGTTAAGGTGGAGAGATACCATCATGATACAGATTCTGGGGTGGGGCAGTTTATTATATTTATAGTCTAGTTGAATTCCCTAAGACCTTTTGGTCATGAAATGTCTCTTAAGACTATGGGCAATGTAATATCTAATCCTACGGGCCTTGTAAGGGTTCCCCCTCATCCCTTGAAAGAGGGGTTATCAAAAATCAATAAAAATTGAAGGCCTTCGGGCCATTCAGGTGCGGCAGGAAGAGATAACTTGAAAACCTGAAAAAGTTTTGTTATATAACTGCCTATATTTTTTTATGATGTTTCATTCTATAAATTTCAAGGATAAAATTTTTGAAGTGGGGAAAATGCAACATCCAAGATTCAATTAAATTAACTAATACTTTTATTAAATAAGAACTCAAAAAATAAACATGTTTTTAATGAATGTGATTAAAATATAAATTCCCAAATTTTATAAATAAAATTTGATTTAAGGGTTTTTTATTTTTTTATTCATCATGTCGATATTAACTTATAGTGATTTTTTGTAATTATTCAAAAATAATTGTCTTGGTGAATACTGAAAATACTAATTTTACGAATATTTTCACTACTATGAAATTATAATGATATAATAATGACTTATAATATTATAAAACCAATTTTATAGACCAAATAAATATTTATGAATTAATATAATGGATTTAAAAATAAAATTTTAAACACATATATCTATTATTAACATTTTTGAAATCCAAGTAGTGTTTTTATTTAAATAAAAACCTTTTTTTTGGTTCTTCTCTATTAATCTAGTATTCAAAGGGTTCAATTCAATTTTTGTTTTATTATATTTTCAAATAACTATCGTCAGATTTAAACTAATCCAATTTTTCTATGGGAATCAAAATTATATGTTATTTCACTATAAAATCATTTTTTATCACAAAATATTTATTTTTTTTGAAATGAGTTTCAATGTGTTTTATAAATTTATATTATAATCAATTTACACCACCTAATGGAATTGAGCCGATTAAATTAGATCCCATAATCAGAATAAAAAAATTAATTTTAGTTAATAAGTTCAATTTAATTTTTCGTCATAATGAACATTAACCATGGTAAATATGTATAACCACGGTTTGGTTAAGGGTTAAATGTGTTAAAATGGATCAAATAAAATGATAAGGCTTCCAAATAATACTAAAAAATTGATTAAATCTAATTGGTTGGTTGTAGTTTGACCCTACTCTTCCAATATTAAAAAATATCACAATTTGGAGTAACCTAACTTGAGTAAGACAAATATTATGTAATAATGTTTCAAGTATTTAATAGTTTTCCAACCACATCATTCATAAAATGGTACCTCTCTTTATCACTTCTCTAATAGTTCTTCAGACACTTATCCCAAACAATCCCTGCCCAAATGCCTTCCCAAAATTATTATTCTATACAAATAGGTCAAAGTAGCACTAAAACACCACTTCAAGAAATCATAATGTGTAAGCTAAGATGGATTACCAAAATAAGAGAAGGATATAATGAATCTAGCTAAGAAGGAATCCAAGGCATGGGTTTTTCATCTCAATTCCATTTCATTGAAACATATTTTATATTATGCATATGATTTATTTTATATGGTGTATATACTTCCCCTTTAAAATATTATATCTTGAATACCAATTTATTCATAGTATTTAAACTTTTTATTTACATTTTATATTTTAATGGGTATTGTTTCAAAAGTTATTAAAGACATAAAGGATTGTTTTATAATATGAATTTAATTCAGGATTAATCATGTTTGAATTTAAATTAGAAAAATTATATTCTATTTCTCCACTTAAACTTAATCTATTTTACTCTCTTATGTTCATTTCTAGGGTTTCCACATATTACCTCCAAATTTTATTCTCTTTGGTACACAAATAATGAGATAATGTTTTTATGAAAAACTAAATATATATCTTATTTTAGGATGGGACTACTTTTATTCTATGTCTATGTTCTCCCAATTTGATAATTAAAGATTTTATCTATATTTAATGTTTTAAAAAATTTATTTTTATACTACAAATGAATTTATTAACAAAATTTTAGAAATATGTTTTTTTTAATATTTAAAAATAAGTCATTTTTAAATTTTTACATAATCTGGAAATGAATTTTCGTTGAAATGTACACAGTATAAATGGATTTTCCAACCTCAATGACCATTTTTCACTATTTACATTCCTCCGAAAGTTTTTATACATTCCTAAGAAAATAACTTTTCCTTTATCCTATGAATAGTTAGTTTTTATATGAAAATAAAAAGGCATTATTTTAAAAAATATTGAAATGAATTAGGGATATGATTTATAACATTATTTTTATAATATAATTATAAAGACTTTAAGAAAAGTTATTTTAAATTTTCAACTTCCATTTTCATCCCTAATTATAAAAATTAGTTACTTTACAAGAAAACATAATTTCTAATGAATCTATGTTCATCTATCATAATTTACATATTTAGGTGTTATACCTTATTATGAAATCATTTTTTATTCTTATGATCATGTTTTCTATCACTCTCTCTTATTCAGTAGAATTTATTTTTCTTCTTGATGGTTATATTTTAATTATCATGGATATAATATTAATCATTTCTCATCCTTTTCCATTATCTTAATTGTATACCATTTCAATATATTTCTTTATTTGAATGAATTTTATTAATAAAATAATTTCATTAATTAGGAAAATATTGTGGTTTCGTATTATTGATAGAATATTCATATTTATTGATTGATAAGGCATATTGACTACCTGTTAAATTTTGGATTCAATATATAAAGAATGAATTAGAAATATGTTTGTAATTTGTGGGGACCAATTATACATTTCCCCTAAATTCATAAATGGGTCTGAAGAGAAAAATAGTTACCCAAATTTGTTTGGTATTTGGAATATACATTCCCATTATTTGAAATATCTTTGAACAAGGCCCTGATGGTAAGGTTGATTATGTATCTTCATGATGCCTTGAATGTAAGATCATGGAGTGTATAATTATAAATTTCATCCATTAATATTTGAGTTATATTTATCCATGTGATTGTTATGTTAATATTTTCCAAGGATACATTTTTGAGATCAAGTATTTTTATATATTTTATATTTTTTGATTATCATCTTTTCCATATTGTTAATTCCTTATCAACTTCTGGATGATTCTGTCGCACTCTTTCTATTACTAAGAATGTAAGATCGTTATTTATTATATAATATAGTCCTTTGGATATGAAGAAGTATTATTTTATTGATCTTCAAGTATGTAATAAAATTTATCATGTTATATTCTATTTTTCCAACGTAATAGGAAATTATATATGTATCCTGTCTCCCAAGACTTCTAAATTGATTGAAAATTCATGGTGTTATTACTTGTATCTTTAAAAACTGTAATAAGTTAGACACTGGATCAGGGTTACTATAGTTGGGTTCATTACAATTGGTATCAAATAAAGATTATTAGTACACTTCAAAACTAGATATTAGAAGAACACAACTAGGATTAGAATTAAGATAATCCACTAGAACGTTTAATAAATTTCTCTGATTTTTTTGTTATTCCTTAATATTCATGATGTTAGAAACTAATTATGTGTGTGTGATTATATACATATAGATACTAGAGGAAGAAATTTAAATCATACCAATACTGGTAATCAATGTTGGAATTTACATTATGATCAAGACAATACAACATTTTTGGGATATGGGAAATTCATGGCCATATTAGGGAAACTAAACCAAGTTTAAACAAGTATAATTAACCATGTGCGGAGACATGTTATTAAATAGTGTAATGCACCCATTTTTTATCACATTATGAAATATAATCCCCTTTCCTTTATTATATATAATAATAAATTGGTAGTTGAATAATAAATCAAATCCTTTGGAAAGCTATTCCTGGGTAACATGAGTAATGAAAGGGAAAGGTTTATTTTAATGGTATATTTTTTAAAGAGTGATGTTGATCAACGGTGGTCATTAATATAGAATACTAAAGAAGAATATGAAATAGAATATATATATAATTGAGAAATTTTAAAGTTTTATTCTTTGATAAATATTTTCCTCGAGATAAACAATAAGAAATAGAGATAAAATTCCTCAATCTAAAGAAGAAGGAAGAGGAATGTGATGATGAATATGAGTGTGATGTCTAATAATCGGTTCACTCATAAGTAACCAAACAATTATATCCATATGGCCTCAAGAACACCTCTATTTATGCTAGAGTTGTCTCACTATAAGTGGGAATCTATGGTGGTATAATGGGTTGACTATATCCACGTTACCAAAGTGGAGCACAGAGGTAGTCATAATAAATTGGAAAAAGTGGTGATAAAATACATGATGAATATGTGGAAGTCATTACCATCCAAATATAAATATATAATAAATGATGAGTAGAACATGTAAAAAAATTATGTCATGTATATATATAAAGGGAAATTATGAATATATGTAAGTAAGAGAATAATATAATTTATATACAAAAAAGGAAAAAAGACTCAAAAATACCCCATGATCATCATGAGAACTAGATCAATCGTCTACTACCAAGATCCCATCCTAATATATATATATATATAATCCAAAACTGAATGCTTTCCCTTATCCCTGCCTATATCCAAGAATAATATCTATGTATCAGTAAGTGTCTGAAACATGGTTTTAGAAAACCATAGTAGTCCACCACTAACTGTGTCTATAACTAACCTAGTCTATGAATAAAAAATGTAACAATGAGTGGGAATATTAAGACACGAGTAGATAAATAGATTTGACACATGCCATGTTTAGAAACCTAATGGGACTCTTGGATAACCATGCCTACTTCATCCTAAGTTAGGATTATCTTAGTATATAATCATTAATTTGGTCAAGCTCCAAGGACACATAATCAAGGTGTCCAATTAATCATAATAATAATAATGTAGGATTTAAGTAGAAACAATGCATCCTTGACCTAAGAAGGACAATCTAGCCAAGAGTAATAAATTAATAAGCATATTTACAGGGGTATAATTGTAATAAAAGGGATAAAACCATGTAATTATACGAGAACATTATTTAAATGGGTCTATTGAGAATTTCCAAAGCAATCATTGGCTAAGCATGACTGGAGCCCAATGTAATACAAATTTACAAATATGGATCAAGTGAATCAGTGGTATTATGTTGTGGAATTCATATAAAAATAAGACAAAATTTAAATTTCATGTAGGTTGTCTCCACTGGTAATCATCTTGATGAATCTGGGTGGTGTCATCTAAGTGCACAAGGAATCCAATTAGGAATCCAAGGATGGATAAAGTTTTACCACTTTTAAAATGAAAAGTTCCAAAAAAAATTGTAACCTTATATATAATAAATATTCATAGGACAAGTTATATCATTATGATTATAGGTAATTGAGATTCAATTACAATATTCTATTCCCTAGGAAGTGATAAAGAGTGAAAAGTAAAGGTTACTTTCCATTTTACATTTCATTAGTTCCATTTATAAATTAACATACCAAGACAAAGAGGGGTCACATGATATTTACAAGACACTTACAAATTATTAAATTATTTTTCCCTTTATTTTATCATAATCTAAATAAAACACTACCATGTGGTGTTTTGGATAATTAAATGCATTTTTCATCGAGGGTGTATAACAATACACATAAAAGGGGGTTTTTTCTATTGATGTAACAACATACCACAATTTAAATGGGTCCCATAAATGTTCAAGTTCATGTTCTATGAAATTAATTTAAATTGTTTCATATTTAAGGAGCAACACATAGAAATTCCAAAATGGAACACAATGGAAACAATATATAAAGGATGAGAATTTGGGGGAAAACATATAGAACAACTACCTTAGTTGTGTATATGAATCCATTTCTAGTATCAGCTTCTAATTTTTGCTATAATTAGATAAATTAAAAGATTTAAAAAAATAAATTGAGAATAGGGAATGTTAGATTGCATGAGGATAATATTCAATACAGTGAGAGAAACTACTAAAATAATCAAAACAAATCCTATACTTACTAAGGGTTATCAAACATGACTAATGATGTTTGATTCTGAGTTCATATGGAGGTCATCTCACAAATACTTTGAGGATATCCAAGGGGGACCTCTTATATCTACTATACATGATAAGTGAGGGAGAAACAATAGGGGTTAAAGGGTTAAAGTCATGAGGGGAAATTTTAATTTCACCCTTTTTAAAGGGGCACACGTTACGGCCACATGGTTTTCCATGCTGTGCATAAAATATGTGGTTGTCACTATATAGGTCCACACAATCATCATATCTAAGGCACACAATTTTACAAATGTTTCACAGTTCTTGTGTTCCTACTACCTGAATGCTCCCTCCCTCATACAGTTCATGCGCATGGTTAGACAACCAATTTGAAAACCATGCGAGTTACTTATAAAATTTTATGTAAGATTTTCACAGCCATATGTACCTAAATTCATGGATAAAAAATCACTTTTCACCACTTATGGTACAAACGTTTGAAGTGCACAGTTATCACTAATTGTGTACTAACTGTGAGTCTATCATATTTCCCAAAAAACCAAATCTATGCGGCCCAAAACATGCCCAATATATCAACCCTACTTGTAATTATGCATTAATATCTGGTCTATTATGTAAAATTAAATATAATAAAACCCAAAATATCGGTAATTATAGTATCTTTGGGAATTAGGTACAAATAATAAAATCGTGAACATGTGATGCAATAACATTAATGAAACCTTTCTTAACATACTTCTAAAATTCCATGGATTTTTAAAACTACATGGGATATATTAGGGAAAAATATACGAAAGGAGTGATCTATAAATCCTATTATGGGAATAAACAAGGCATAACATGATTAAGATAATACATTTTACACAATAGTTCTATCAATGTGGAATAAATTGAACAATAATAATAAGGATTGATATAGCATGATAATCAAAACATGGGAAATGTGGAAACAACATAAAACACTGAATCATAAAAATAGTTAAAGGATAAACCCTCCAATACACCTTGGTCAAAAAATTACCATAAAGGAATAAATTCTAATACATGCATCAATGTGATATATCATGATACCAAACATTACCCAATGCAGTGGCGCGCTATTTGGGCGCACTCATCACATGCATTTCATTCGCATGCTTATGTGTGCCCCATAGATCTTGACAAATGGATTCATTAATAATCATAATTTATTCTATGATTAATTATTTTAGAATAAATATATGTATGTACCTAATCAAAAAAAATATGTGCATAAATTTTAACACTTTTTACAGGAAATGGGTATGGTATTCACTACAAAATTGCTTTAGCATGGAAGATCAAGGTGAAATTTTGGTAGCATAACGGAATCACATAAGGATTTGTAAAAAATGTTTTATGAGTGATAATAGTTTACCTAATCACCTAAAATTAAAATTTGTATTAATAGTTACATGAAAAAAAAATCTCCCAACATATGAAATTGGAAATAGAAGGAATAATTTAATGAAGAAACTTGAATTAAGAAAAGTATCCTAACTATATTACAACATGGAAACAATTGTACATAAAGGATAGTAGGAGGATTAATAAGAGTGAAAAAATGGATCTCATAATTTATATATTAAATGGAACATAAGGTGAATATGAAAGAACATATTCCAACAAAATAAAATGTAATTTAATCAGCATAACATAAAAGAAGTGTTGGAATGGAAATGAGAAGAGAGAATCCCTTACAAAATTTCACCATATTAACGGCTTAGGTGAAGGTAAAAATGGGAGATAATAAATGAACAATCATTAAAATAAAATAAATTGTATATTAGGGGATGTTTATAAATAAATTCCATCCCATCCAATTTCAATTAAGAAGAAAAATTCCAATGAAGATGCTTGAATTGAAAGAGATGAAGGTAAGGATCCCTTGCATGAGTGTGTGACTTCAAAAGCATGGGAGGGGATTCATGAGAGATTGTAGGTGCCTTGGGAAGATTCTAGAGAGTGTACGTAAATATATGGTCGTGCTCCAAGTAGTTTGAGTGAAGATAAATGGGATCTTGTGAGAGTTTATATAGGAAATTAGGGGGGTTTCTTTATTATTTTGGTTATGGACTCTACATAATAAAATATCCAAAATGAAAAAACAAACCCATGGATTTTTCAAAGGATTCTACCAAATGGGATTGGTTTCAATTATTTTATTAGTTCAATGGCCGAACTTGTCAAAATAGTTCCCCTGCTTATGTGGAGGTTATTCACACTCTTAATGAAATGATTTTAAAATATAAAAAAATATTATAGGTTTTGGAGGATTCAAAATGGATCTAAAAAAAATATTAATTAAACTTAAAATAAAATTATTTTAAAGGAAAAAAATATATTTGGTTGTGGATATAATTTTTAGTATTTATTAAATCACTTTTTGGAAATTATGGATTTATAATACACAAATTATATTTATGGGGTGTTTAATTTTTATCTGAAAATTTGTCTCTCAGAAAATTATGAAAAAATAAATTTTGTATAATTTGAAAATAATAATTCAAAAAAATATCCAATATATATTAATAATTTTCTAAATAGGTGAATCTTAAATTTTAAAATAAACCCCTCATTTATAATAAAATGTTGGTGTTGGTCGGAGTGGAATCTCAAGAGGGGGGTGGGGGTGAATTGAGTTCATACTTAAAATTTCGGTTAAAAAATGTATTATAAAGATCCCTCAAATTTAAAATAGCCTAGTTAATTAAGGCAGTAGATATATAAAGTTTTATTTGGACAACATGTTTCTAAATGGGTGATTAGTCTTTAATTGAATCAGTGTAAATGTAACACCCTGAGATTTTATGAGATATGTTATTTTTAATTTCTTTGATATTCTATTATACACTACACCAAGATTAGCTTGTACTATACGTAACACCGAATTAGCTTGAAATATATGAAACACTATTCTTGGCTTGCATTACACGCAATCACAACCTTCCTTGATAGCTTGCGTTGTACGAAATATCGAGTTTCACTAAACAACGATTTGCTATTAAAATATTATTAAAACTAGCCGTTATGAATAGTAATACCCACTTTTTTAAATTTTTAAATTTTTTTTTTCAAAATGGACTTCATTTTTGGATTTTGAATATTGAAATTATCCTATGGTGAAATTTTGGTATTTTTCTGAAAACTTTCAATTTTTGATGAATAGTGAAAACACTGGGTTACTATTTCAAAACTGGATTTTTATTTAAATAACAATTTATTTTAATTAAATTTGTTTTATGTTAAAATTGATACATAATACCTATATAATTTCAATGTTATTCATTGGAGTCATTTTATGATAATTTTAGATATATAAAAAGTTTATTGAACTTTTCACCTTCTTTAACCACCTCCTAGGAGAATTTCCAAATTTACATAAAACCTAATTTTACCACTTCTGTGAGTAGAATTTGGAAAATCCGAGAGACACGGTTAATATCAAGGAATAAAATGTGGTTCAATGAGATGAAAATAATTTTTGGTGAATAGTAACTTTTCAATTTTATTTACCACGGTTAAAAGTAAATAGGGTAATTAATGTTTAAAATGATATTAATATTGCCCTAAAACATTTCCTAATTCTATTTTATAAGTATAATTCGACCAAAAACACCCTAGGAATAAAATATGACCTTTTAGGACCACTTCGATTAGAATAGGACATTTATTATTAATTTATTTAAAGAAGGGTTAAAATAGTTAAAATCAAAGATTAATAACTAATTCATTTTTAATATAGGGTTATACATAAGATAAATTATACTATAAATATTACATAGAACTATAAAGAGATTTAATACCTAATTGTATTTTATTTATAATTTTTAGAGATTAAATAATTTAAGTCATTTATGACACAATGGTGATACAGTAATTACCTAAATAATGAAATATTAAAATTATTGATATTATAAATACCCAAATAAATGTAATGTGAGACTTTTTATGAATTAAAATAATTCTATAGGTTAATATGACATATTAGTATTGATTTAGTTAACTTAATAAGAACTAATCATTCTGTTATGATTTTCACAAAAATCAATTACCAAATAGTGTCAAAATTGACATAAAATAGTTTTTAAAACAAATATTATATTATTAATTGTTATTTTATTCCTAAAAATCAAAGGTTCAGCCAAATGACTTATATAAGGTTATATATATTAATAATAAACAACTTGGGCTTCGTTTGTCTTGTTATAGTATGTTTATTGACCTTATAGTGTAAGAAAACAAGAAGACACGGTAAAAGTAAAATTATTTAACTTAGAGTTAAATCTAAATGATAAGGTTACAACAGTAACCTAAACTTGTCTAATATCTATTGGATGAGAGTATTTCGACCCTTCCCCGCCTTAGATTCGAAATAAATCAATTTGGAGCTATTAATAACTGAATATGACTTTATAATAAAATAATATTGTTAGTTCTTCCAAAGGTGCCCCTCTCCTCCATTATAAAAAGGGCACCCCTTCCCTCTTCTCTTCACACCCTTTTGAGACTTGATACTCGGCCAAAACCTTCCCATTTCAATTCTCCACTTCCCTAGCAACATTATAGAGTTTCTGGTCTTCTCAAAAGACGAACTCTACTTCCTTAAGAGAAGGCTTAAAGGAGGTGCATCGAAGAAGAGGTAATCTCTTCTTTCGATTCTCTCAAGTTTATTTATTTTTCAAATTCTTCTTATTTAGTTGTTTCATTATAAAGTAATAACATAAGTATCACTCATATACTGATATGTTATTATGAATATGAAACAACCCTATTTCACCTTCTATCCATCCTACGGAAAACAAAATCACCACGCGTGCGTACGTACGGAATATCGTCTCCACGCCGTGGTGTAATCAGTTTTTCCACCACCACCTTACATGGATGGGTATAATGGTGCAAATAAATAACTATATATGGTTATTGTAATGTGATACTGATTCTTTAATATTATACATACACTTCAACACAATTCCACGATCATGGGAATGATATCATCGCTCGTGCGTACGTACGGACTACCGTCTCCATGAACGCGATGAGATTCATTTTCCATGATTAACCATTGAAGAATGATTATAAGGTATCTATAATAATAATTAAATATATGACGTAATTAAGATACTGGATTTATGTATACATATATATATATATTTCATCTACTTACTTCCTTTCAAGTCAAAAAATAAAGGAAAACAATGTTCATGCGTACGTACGGCCTACCGTCTCCATGAACGGTGTTTTTCATTTAATTTGTCTATCTATTATATATATATACTGAATATATATGATATATAAATCATATTTTACAATATTTAATTAATTAATGATATAAGTAATAAAAATATCAAGAACAACAAGTCCAAACATGTACGATAAAAGAAACAATTTTACCCAAAACACTACTTTAACATGGAATTGACAAATGAATGAGTAATATAAATACCTAAGTGAACCATATATGATATAAAACAATGAATATGATTCTTTAATAAGTCAATGACATTATTTAAATCATTATACAAGAGGTCCGGATACATACGAAGCATATCTGTCATGAGGTAAGGGATAACTTTTCCAATCTCATTCTTACCCGAGATTGATTATTCGTAAGTATTTACCGGGGTTATTGTTCTCATCCATGTCCATGTTTCCTAAAAATTGTTTCATGTATGTTTAATGTATTTTTTACCCATTTTTTACTTTTAATACATGGTATGTATGGAATCTTTCATTTACGAGGTACTTTTTGACTTTTCGGCAAAAGTACGAGAAGAATGTTTTTTAACATATATGGCACGAATGGATTTTTACGGTTTTATAAAGCCTTATTTTAATGAAGATTCATCCAAAAGATTTAATGAATATTATTAACAAAATATTTTTATTTTAAAATTTCAAGATGTTTTGTGAAAAGAAATTGATTTTGAAGAAGAAATGATATTTTTCTCAAGAATTCATTTCAAGTGTTTTATCAAAACCATTTTCCATATAAGATGACATTATTTCATATGTGTTTGTTTCAAGTATAAAGACTCTATGAATTACATGATTTTCACTTCTCTTATTATGAAATGATATCCATTTATTTTATATGGATTATGTGATGATGAGATGATGTTTATGAAACCCATTTTATTCGTTGGGTTATTATGAATGATGTATGTTTATTTTGTGGCACAAGTAAGAATGATTTCATTATGAGATGGGTGGGACCTATATCTCCCTCCAATGAATTGGGTAAAGATTTATATCTCATGAGATAGATATGGATGGAATGGTAAGTTAATCTGGTTCAGTGTTACAGGATTGAAACGAGGAGTGAACTCGATTCAGAAAGGGACTTTGTCCACTTAGATGGTCTAAGCAGCAATGCCTTGGCTACTATGGAAAACATATCATGTGATTAATGTTTTTCCACAATTACAAGTTTTATTTACAGGATATTTTATCATGATTGATATTCCTTTATGATATATTCCTTACGTACTTCCAAGATTTATGTCTTTACTCAAGATTTTGATGTTTAGATTTTATGTTCAAGTTCTTGCATTCAAATGTTAATGGATTGTTTTATGTTTTCTATTTTTACCCTTACATAGCATTTGAGTTCACCATTTTTATGTTTTCTTTTCCCCAGGATATAAATAAAGGTTTTAGGTAATAAAATCAAAAGGGGAAGATCTTTATGGGAGATGTTGAAGGACTTTTACCATGATTAGAGGATTTCGTTCCGAGTTTCCAAAGACACTAAACTAATACGGTCTTTGGGCGCCTATTTTTGTCATGTATTAAGTATTCCGCAAAAGTAATGTAATGTTAATGTACTTAAAGCTTTGGGTCTCTACATTTGGAATCCGAGCAAAGGTTTAGTTAACCTTTGGAAACTAGGATGCGAAAAATCTAGTGAAATCCCTAGAGATATTTCTAAGGTATGTCTAGGGATGTCCCTAAAGTTAAGTATACGTATAGGTTATAGTCCTAGAATTGTGCTAAAGATCATAGAATTAAACCTTAGATGTTAGATATTGAAGGTACTCCCCCTTTATTTTGTTGTTTTCCTAGCATGATTTTTTCCTCTCTCGCTATTCTTTTTGGGTTTTAGAAAATGGCTGGAAACAGGAAGATTCACGATAATGGAGGATATGATAGACAATGGAATGACATTCTTCATGATAAACCAAATGAAATTGGATCTGGAGGTCCACATATCATTATTTTGCCTAATCATAAATCTCATAATATGATCAATAATCTCAACTTTGGTAAGTTTCCTGACTCAGCTAATAAGAGAAAGATGGAGTTTCATGATGATCATAGAGGAAAGAAAGTTCAATTCCCCACATGTAAATCATCTGGGAAGATGAATCAGGGAGAATGTTTCAAAGGAACTGGAAAATGCTTTGGGTGTGGAAAAGAAGGACACAAATCTAGTAATTGAAAAGGAAAATGTTTTGTTAAAACCATTGACAAGGATAATGGTGTTTCTAAGACATCAACAATGGTTAAATGTTTTAAATGTGGAATGTACGAGCATTATGCAAACCAATGCCCTATGGTAAAATCTCATGAAGAGAATCAGAAATTCCATATGGGTAGTATTTATGTGGATGATGATGACGAGACTACAAATGATATATGAGATGAAAGAAGTGTTGAAGCTCAGTCAGTTGTTTAAGAAGGTAGTGTAATGATTATATGTTTATCAAGAGTTATGTTGTATAGTTAATGGTACAATGGAATAAAGAATCATCTATAGATTGTTACACTATTGTTTTTCCTAATGTATTTGAATGTATATGTTGAATAGTACGGGTAACCATGAAAGGTTATTCAGATATTTTTTGGAAAGTAGATGATATGCGCCTAATGAAGGGATAAGTACATAATGAGATGTTTGATTGTATTCATGAGCTCATGACTGATATAAGGACTAAGTTATATTATGGTTTGAGTATATAGAATTTTTGGGATTTTGGTATGTGGAAAGTGTTAAAATTTAACAACATTCATGTTTTCACTGAGGTTCAATGGGTATTTATTCTTAAATAGAATACATCATTAAGGTATTCACATGTTTGTAATTTGACCAACAAGATATATCTTATGATATCTGGGGGATAAATGATGGCATTCACATGATTGTTATGTGACATTTCAAGTAGTAATTTTCTTTATACTATGAGCTTGGACCAAAGTATTTTAGATAATCATAAAGATTGGAATGGATTATGTTGGACATAAGTAATTATTGTTTAAGGATAGAACTTTTTTCGCTATTATTGATGGGATGTTATAGTAATGTAGTTTTAGGAAAAAGGGCAACCTGCAGGACATGCGACAGCCCATCGTGTCAGACAAGGCTGTGGGAATCAAACCCACAACCGAAGTGCGACTAGACTTTTTCACCTACCACTGTCCTACAGAAACTCCTTGGTTAGTAGAAAGTAGTTTTATTTTATTATTCAGTATGATATTTGAAGTATAAGTTCATTTTTGGAATCGTATATGGTTAACCTCACCGTAGATAGACTTATGTATATTTGATAACTTTTGTTAACCTTTTGTTTGAAACAGATGGAATGACCAATCATTCTATCACATGATCTGTTAATAGTTCATGAATAACAAATTCAACTTTATTTAATTAAGAGATGAAGTGGAAATTGTTCAAAGCACAAAAAATAGTGAGATTGTACCAAAATCAAGCAAGTATTTCTTCTAATTCAAAATTTTCAACTTTAGGGAAATGATATTGAAAACCAAAAATGTTGTCATAGTGATCTTATATCAGATGAATCAGATGGTACCTTAGATCATCACAACTTTATGGCTTTTTGATTGATGGTTTTTCATAGCCATGTTCTCTACCACTCTCCATCAGAACTTAATGGTTACATTTTTCTTTCATATCCATATTTTCACCTATGTTCTCCTATATGGATACCTAGTGATGAGTTACTTTGGGTAATCATTACATTTCATACATTAGTATTTAAAATTATGTTTTATTATTCCTTTTTAAGATGTGGGTTTCTATGAATAGTAAACAATTTATAAACCCAACGAATTTCGAGGATGAAATTCATTTTAAGGGGGGTAGAATGTAACACCCCGAGATTTTATGAGATATATTATTTTTAATTTAATTGATCTTCTATTATGCACTACACCAAGATTAGCTTGTACTATACGCAACACAGAATTAGCTTGCAGTATACGCAACATTATTCAGGGCTTGCATTACACGCAATTGCGACCTTCCTAGATAGCTTGCGTTGTACGCAATATCAAGTTTCACTAAACAACGATATGCTATTAAAATATTATTAAAGCTAGTCGTTGTGAATAATAATACCCACTTTTTTAAATTTTTTAAATTTTATTTTTCAAAATTGGTTTCATTTTTGAATTCGGAATATCTAAATTAGCCTAGGGTGAAATTTTGGTATTTTTCTAAAAACATTCAATTTTTTATGAATAGTGGAAACACTGGGTTACTATTTAAAAACCGAATTTTTATTTAAATAATTATTTATTTTATTTATATTTATTTTAGGTCAAATTTGATACATAATACCTATATAAGTTCAATTCAATTCATTGGAGTCATTTTATGATAATTTTAGATGTATAAAAATTTTATTGAACTTTTCACCGTCTTTTACCCACCTCATAGGAGAATTTTCAAATTTACATAAAACATAATTTTACCGCTTATGTGAGTGGAATTTAGAAAATCCGAGAGACACGGTTAATTTCAAATACTAAAATGTGGTTCAATGAGATGAAAATAAATTTTGGTGAATAGTAACTTTTCACATTTATTTACCACGGTTAAAAGTAAATAGGGTAATTAATGGTAAAAATGATATTAATTTTTCCCTTACACATGTTATAATTCAATTGTATAAGTATTATTCGTCCAAAAACAACCTTATGAATAAAATATGACCATTTAGGTCCACTTGGATTAGATTAAGACATTTATCATTAATTTATTTAAAGAAGGGTTGAATTAGTTAAAATCAATTTTTAATAGCCAATTCATTTTTAAGATAGGGTTATACAAAAGATGAATTCAACTATAAATATTAATTAGAAAGTTAATAATATTTCCTACATAATGGTATTTTATTTATAATTTTTAGACGTTAAATAATTTACGTTATTTATGACACAATGGTGATGCAGTAATTACCTAAATAATGAAATATTAAAATAATTGATATTATAAATACCCAAATAAATGTAGTATGAGCCTTTTTAATAATTAAACTTATTTTATAGGTTAGTATGACATATTATTATTGATTTAATTAACATTATTAGATCTAATCATTCTGTTATGATTTTCACAAAAATCAATTACCAAATAGTGTCAACATTGACCTAAAATAGTTTTTAAAACAAATATTATATTATTAATTGTTATTTTATTCCTAAAAATATAAGTTTAGTCCAAATTACATAGATAAGGTTATATATATTAATAATAATCATCTTGGGGTTCATTTGGCTTGTTATAGTAAGTTTATTAACCGTATAGTTTAAGAAAACAAGAAGACATGATAAAAGTAAAAATATTTAACTTAGAGTTAAATCTAAATGATAAGGTTAAAATTGTAACCTAAACTTGTCTAACATCTATTTAATGAGAGGATTTCGACCCATACCCACCTTAGATTCAAAATAAATCAATTTAGAGCTATTAAAACCCGAATATGACTTTATAATGAAATAATAGTTTTAGTTTTTCCAAAGGTGCCCCTCTCCTCCCTTATAAAAAGGGAACCCCTTTACTATTCTATTCACACCCTTTTGAGCCTTGAATCTCCACCAAAACCTGACCATTTCACTTCTACACTTCCCTAGAAACATTCTGGAGGTTATGGTCTCCTCAAAATACCATCTCTGTTTCCTTAAGAAAAGTCTTAAAGGAGGTGCATCGAAGAAGAGGTAATCTCTTCTTTCGATTCTCTCAGGTTTCTTTCTTATTCAAATTCTTCTTATTTAGTTGTATAATTATAAAGTAATAACATCAGTATCACTCATATACTGATATTTATTATGAATATGAATCAACCTTATTTTACATTCTATCCATCCTATGGAAAACGAAATCACCACGCGTGCGTACGTACGAAATACCGTCTCCACGCCGTGGTGTAATCAGTTTTTCCACCACCACCTTACATGGATGGGTATAATGGTGTAAATAAATAACTATATATGGTTATTGTAAAGTGATATTGATTCAGTAATATTATACATACACATCAATACAATTCCATGATCATTGTAATGATATCATCGCTCGTGCGTACGTACGGACTACAGTCTCCACGAACGCGATGAGATTCATTTTCCATGATTAACCATTAAAGAATGAGTATAAAGTATATATAATAATAATGAAATATATGACATAATGAAGCTACTAAATTTATGTATACATATATATATATATGTCATCTACTTACTTCCATTCAAGTCAAAAAAGAAAGGAAAACAGCGTTCATGCGTACGTACGGCCTATCATCTCCATGAACGGTGTGTTTCATTTCATTTATCTATATATTAAATATATATACTGAATATATATGATATATAAATCATGTTTTACATTCTGGATTTAAGTCATGATATATGTAATAAAAATATCAAGAACAACAAGTCCAAACACGTACAATAAAAGAAACAATTTTACCCAAAACACTACTTTAACATGGAATTGAAAAATGAACGGGTAATATAAATACCTAAGTGAACCATATATGATATAAAACAATGAATATGATTCTATAATAAGTCAATGACATTGTTTAAATCATTATACAAGAGGTCCAGATACATACAAAGCATATCAGACATAAGGTAAAGGATAACATTTCCATTCACGATCTTATCCGAGATTGTTTATTCGTAAGTATTTACTGGGGTTATTGTTCTCATCCATGTCCATGTTTCCTAAAAATGGGTTCATTTATGTTTAATATCCTTTTTACCCTTTTTTTAATTTTAATAAATGGTATGTATGGAATCATTCTTTTACGAGGTACTTTTTTACTTATCTGGCAAAAGTACGAGAATAATGTTTTTTTCACTTATAATGCACGAACGGATTTTTACGGTTTTATAAAGTATTATTTTCATGAAGAATACTACAAAATATTTCATGAATATTTTAAAAAAAAATCTTTTTCTTTTAAAATTTCATTATTTTTTGTGAAAAGAAATTTATTTTGAAGAAGAAAGGATATTTTCCTCAAGAATTAATTTCGAGTGTTTTATCAAAACCATTTTCCATCTAAGATGACATTATTTCATATGTGTATGTTTCAAGTATAAAGTCTTTATGATTTACATGGTTTCACTTTTCTTGTTATGAAATGATATCCATTTCTTTTATATGGATTATGTGATGATGGGATGATGTTTATGAAACCCATTTTATTCATTGGGTTATTATGAATGATGTATGTTTATTTTGTAGCACAAGTAAGAATGATTTAATTATGAGATGGGTGGGACCTATATCTCCCTCCAATGAATTGGGTAAAGATTTATATCTCATGAGATAGACATGGCTAGAATGGTATGTTAATCCGTTTTAGTGTTACAGGACTGTAACGAGGTGTGAACTCGATTCAGAAAGGGACTTTATCCACTAAGATGGTATTGGAAGCAATGCTTGGCTACTATGGAAATCATATCATGTGCTTAATGTTTTTCCACAATTACAAGTTTTATTTCCAAGCTATTTTATCATGATTGATGTTCCTTTATGATATATGCCTTACGTACTTCCACGATTTATGTCTTTACTCAAGATTTTTATGTTTAGATTTTATGAACAAGTTCTTGCATTCAAATGTTTATGGATTGTTTTATTTTTTCTATGTTTACCCATAATGAGCATTTTATCTCACCCTTTTTATGTTTTATTTTCCCCAGGATATAAATAAAGTTTTTAGGTAAGAAAACCAAAAGGGGAAGATCTTTATGGGAGATGTTGAAGATCTTTTACCATGATTAGAATCTTTCGTTCCGAGTTTCCAAAGGCACTAAACTAATACTATCATTGGGCGTCTGTTTTTGTCATGTATTAAGTACTACACAAAATTATTGTAATTTCCATGTACGTCAAGCTTTGGGTATCTACAGTAAAACACTTCTTCAATATTTGAAATAGTTTTACTGAATTAAACACCAACACACACTAACCAGAACTAACGATCAATGTTAATAAAAAACATATTTCTATTTTTTTTATAATGATCCAAGGAAAATAAAAAAATAGAGTATAAAAAAAGATAGTACATAGAAAAGTTAAACAAGAGTTTCTGTCTCAAGACGAGACTTAATCATCTCCAGTTGGTGATCACCTGCCACCAAGCAGTTGATATTAACAATAGCCATGATACACAACCCGTATCAGGCTTTACAACAGTTTTGAAAAACAGTCTAGGGTTCACACCCTCTACCGTAGTTCTTCGTGGAGAAAAAATAATAGGCCACACAAGGTATCTTCCATAGTTATACGTGGGAAAAAGGATTAAGTGAAGTTTGTTGTGAGGATTTTCAGTATACTCCAATTCAAGAAAAGGAGATTGTGTGTGTTAAACAGACAAACACACACTTCTTAGAAATGTAAAATAAAAGAATACAACAGATCTAATACTATAAGATTTATTTTAGAAATATATGTGTGTTTTCAGTTCAACTCTTGACTCCTTGGAGTGAAGAAATTGCAGTTCGAGTCATTCTCTAGAAGTTTTTCTCAAAACAGAGTGTCGCAACTCTAGGTTCTAGCTTTCAGAAACTGAGTTTTCTACTTCTTGTGTTGGAATAGAGTTGATGAAGCATAGAAGGTAGGAATTATTTTGTTGCAAATTATCTTTGTGATGCTCTTGGTTTCTCAGTGTAAGTGTTGGATGGTTCTTCTTTGATAGTGTGAGTAATCTATTTCTTAAACATTCATTCCTCTTTACACACTTCTTACACTTTTCATGCCCTCATTAGTTTCTTCTTTGTTATTCTATTTTATATTTGAGGCCTGACAATAGGAATAAGAAAACCACGTGTGGTCCTCCTCATACCTCGTACATTACCCTGATACGGTCTCTTGATATGTCTTCAATTAGAATTAATTAGAGTTAGAAGCATTAAATTTACCAAATATGACAGTTAGAATAATCAAATCAATTTGACAAAGTATGGATTAAAGAGTGAGTATTGATATACTAGTAATGATATCCTTCAGCATTAGCCTTCTATATAGTAACCTTGAGTTGCAACCTTCTCAACGGTAGCCTTCATTGGTGATCTTTAATTGGTGACCTTTCATCGGTAACCTTTCATCAGTATCCTTTCATCGGTAACCGTTCATCGGTAACCTTTTATCGGTGACCTTCTATCAGTTACCTTTCTATTAGAGACATTTCATTGGTGACCAAGCATCAATGTCCTTTAATCGGTGACCTTTGCATCGGTGACCATGCATTGGTGACCTATCATCAGTGACCATTACATCAGTTACCTTTTCATCGGTAACCTTTGCATCGGTGTCCTTCTATACGTAGAAAAAAATTTCTCTGTAAGCTTAAATATCAGAGTAGTGAGATTAAAAGTACATGGATATCACTTGATGAAAACTAATAATATTAATGACATGTTTATCCAAATAATGAAAACATGATTATTAAATAAAGGAAACATGATTTGGGATTATCAAAATAGGTGAGTCCAATAATCTCCCACTTTTTGATAATCATAAATTATGTCTGTGAAAATTTAGATTTAAGTATTATTAAATTAGGGTTAATCACATTTGATAATATCTTCAAAGGGGTGTATAAGTACAATTGAACCATGTTTATTGTGGAAAATATAGATATTATATATAAGCAATGATTTCAGTCAACTTAAAAACCTTCCCCCTTCAGGCAACTTAAATCTTAAAACTTCTCCCCCATTGTGATTTACAAAAAGAATGTAAGGCAAAAAGTGACAAAAGAGTATTTTATTATTTATGAAGCAATAATTCAAGATAAAAAAAGTTTACAAATATCCCTATCAACTAAGACATCCCACATTCAATCCACATCATATATGTCCAAGGGAGCTTTCTCTTTAGAAGCTGAGGAATTAGGTTTGGAAGATGGAGGGATGGGACTAGGGATGGTAGTAAGCAGGGTAAGAGGACCTACTACAGAGGCATCAGTAGACCTATAGTGATTATATCATTGAGGAATCACAGGGTTCAAGATTCTGATGGCCTGATCACGAGTCATCAATGGGGAATCATGGGAAATCATGAGGCAGCTGACGAAGAATGTGAGACTGGAGGGACAATGGTGGGAGTGCAGTCCACATGGAGGAAGGGTAAAAGAAGATTTCAGAAATACATACTAATGCTTCCTCCACTTTCCATGGATAAAATAAAATATACTTTATTCTCCCTGAATTTCTCCAAGGTAGGAGTCAACTCTCTAAGACTAATAACTTGATCCTTAAATTCCGGAGTGCCATGTGTAATTCTCATGTTTTCCAACAACATCTTAGAGTGACCATCCATATGACGCTTAGTGTACACCCATTTATAGAAGAAATAATATTTCTATTTGATTTCCTTATGATCTTTAGAAATTTCTATTAAATAATCTCCCACATGTTTGTGAATTTCCCTGGTAGTGGATATGACCTGAGTCATAAACTGAGGGTCTGAGGTACTTGCACCAGATAATTTCTCCAATTATTCTCTAACAACCGATCTGAAAGCTTCTAGATGAATTGGAGGAGAGGTTGAAGAGGAAGATGATGCACATAGAGGTACCACTTTTAAAACCATTTTTTCCTTAAACGACATGGTCAGCCCACTGATCAGCCTCTTTACATCATCATCTTAGCCACTCACATGTGCCTCCATTGACTTCTTAAAGTCCTCAAACACAGTGACCATCTGCTGAACCACACTTTGAACATATATAAGATCTCTATCCACTTTCACACATGAATCCATATAATATTATAATCTATAAATATATTGTTTCATAGATTCCATAGACTCTTCCAAGTTTCTAATCTGATTTTGACAATCCTTCACTTCATGTAGTAGAATGGAGTGAAAGGTTGAAACGATCCATTCTACTACAGATGTTACATGATATTTATGGAGAGATAATAATATTTCTATCCCAATAGATCTATCATAAAAGTGAATCTCAAAATATGATTTTATTGATTCTAAATAAACCTTATTCACATAGTCTCAAGGAAAAATAACTACTAGATGAACAGTGGTAGTTTCTGAAATAGAAGGAATTGGATGACTTCTGATAGGTTGGTCATCATCTGAGTCTCCATAATCTAATTCAAAAACCACAAATCTAGGGTCTTAAAACTATCTTCTATCCCATGAGAAACAACAATTGATCCTATGGAAACAGGTTCCACCCCCTCACATGGAGTATTCTCCTAAGCAACCACATTCATTTTAGCCATACCTTTTTGATCTCCAATATAAGCTGGAGAGTCCACTGCCACTTCTTCTACTGAATATGAAATTACTACCATATAAATTCCAACTTCAACCAAATTATCAACCTCTTCATCTACACTTTATACCATTTCAGTATAACCAATTAGAGGAATGAGACTTAGACATTCATCTACAAATTCATGAGCAGTTTCCTCAAAGTAATCATGACTAGATTCAGTTTCATCTTCCTCCTCTGAGGTCACTCTAATGTCTCTCACTACTACAAAAACGGGCAATAACAGCGCTAAAATCGGGCTTTAACAGCACTAGAAAAGCGCTGTAAAGCTCAGCGCTGATAAAGGGGGGGTCCTTTCACAGCGCGTTTTAAGCGCTGTTAAATGTCACCTTTAACAGCGCTAAAAAAGCGCTGTTAAATGTCGCCTTTAACAGCGCTAAAAAAGCGCTGTTAAATGTCTCCTTTAACGGCGCTAAAAAGCGCTGTTATATGTTGCCTTTAACAGCGCTAAAAAAGCGCTGTTAAATCCCTGCCTGCTGCTAAAAAAAACCTGCACGAGTACAGCCAGCCGGGCAGACCTGCACAAAAACCAGTATATCAACCACAAACCTGCACAAAAACCAGTATATCAACCAAAATCATGTCATCAACCGATCACAACCCAACCAAATAGTGTTCTTACCATGAGTTAGATACCATCTACCCAGAAACAAAAACTACCTCATTACATAGTATCACAAAATATTCCTACACATCTCAGAAGATAAATACTAGAACATTCCACTATGCATTGTTTCTCCTTGGATTGCCACTTGGTTTTGACAAATCGTGCAGAGCCCGTGCTCCTTGAATCATTCTGCAATACATAAAAAGGATATCCCAACTCTCCCAACCATCACCCTTAGTAATTATGTATATTAATACAAAAAAGGTAACATATCATAAACTGGGGGACTGTAATGAGACATCAAGATTAACATTCTATATATAGGATCGATGTCTGGTAGGATTGGTTTCGTTGATACATGACTCTACCTGGACCTCAAAAATAGATATATGATCTCACTCCAGGACTTTCAGAGAGACTCCAACTATGTCTAGGACGTCCTGCTGAAGCGATCGTACTACCGTAAGTAGGAAAAGATACCAAAACCATCCTAGGAAGGATCATGAGAGCCAACCCTAATGAAATATGTCCTTGATATACTGTTCAAAGAGATCAATCATGGTACATAAAATTATGTGTCATTTAAAGGGTCACATGCCTTGTCCCTTTACCCTGGGTAACTCTAATGTTCAGCTGCCTGTGTGAATATACATGTCATATCAATAGGAAATTACATGGCATGTTAAAAAACATATACTTGTTACCCTTTGATCTTGTGTCCTCTTATGCACCCTTGCCCTATGTTAGTACATGATGTCGATCCCGTGTGATTCTTCCTGTGTATCTGTACAAGGGATAAACTGCGTAGCTGGCTCATTAAAGACGTGTAGTGGGATATATTCCATGTAGGAAAGCCATGTAATCCACCCCATGTTTGTGTATCTCAAAAATTCATGCGATGTCTTGGGGGAGGGTCTACAGTACATGTGAGGTGGATATCTCAGTTGTTGATTTCACTTAAAAATAAGTCCATTTTGAACAAAACATAGACACTTTGAGTGGTGTCGACCACACCGGGCCTCGGAATGAGTCGGGGTTGACTCATACACATCAAATTTGACCTATGGATCATTTTCCTTAAGTTTCAATAGAATCCTAATGTGTTTGGTCAGTTTCCCGTATGTCAGTTGTTGATTTCTCACTTAAAATTAAGTCCATTTTTAACAAAAACATAGGCACTTTCAGTGGTGTAGTCCACACCGGGCCTCGTATTGAGGCGGGGTTGACTTTTACATGTCACATTTGACCCATTTATCGTTGTTCTAATGTTTCAATAGAATCCGAATGTGTTTGGTTGGTTTGTCGAATGTTAGTTGTTGATTTCACTTAAAATTAAGTCCATTTTTAACAAAAACAGAGGCACTTTGAGTGGTGTCGGCCACATCGGGCCTCGGATTGAGGCGGGGTTGACTCGTACATGTCACATTTGACTCATGGATCGTTGTCCTTATGTTTCAATAGAAACCGAATGTGTTTGGTCGGTTTGGTGTATGTATGTAAAATATTGTCCATTTTAAACAAAATACATACACTTGGAGTGATACCGGCCACACCACGTCTCGGATTGAAGCAGGGTTGACTCGTACACGTCACATATGACCCATGGATCATTGTACTAAAGTGTTAACACAATCCTAAGGCGTTTGGTCGGTTTCCCATATGTCAGTTGTTGATTTCACTTAAAAATAAATCCATTTTGAACAAAATAGAGGCACTTTGAGTGGTGTCGGCCACACTGGGCCTCGGATTGAGTCGGGGTTGACTCTTACACGTCAAATTTGACCCATGGATCATTTTTCTTAAGTTTCAACAGAATCCAAATGCGTTTGGTCGGTTTTCCGCATGTCAGTTGTTGATTTCACTTAAAAATAAGTCCATTTTGAACAAAAGAGAGGCACTGTGAGTGGTGTCGGCCACACCGGGCCTCGGATTGATGTTGTGTTGAATCGTACACGTCACACATGAGTCATTAATCGTTGTGAAAAAGTATCAACGCAATCAGAAGCCGTTAGATCGGTTTGGCGTATGTACATAAAATATTGTCCATTTTAAACTAAATACATACACTTGGAGTGATACCGGTCACACCGCGCCTCTGATAGAGGCGGGGTTGACTCGTACACGTCACATTTGACCGATGGATCGTTGTCCTTAAGTTTCAGTAGAATCCCAATGCGTTTGGTCGGTTTGTCGTATGTCAGTTGTTGATTTCACTTAAAATTAAGTCCATTTTTAACAAAACAGTGACACTGTGAGTGGTGTCGGCCACACCGGGCCTCAGATTGATGCGTTGTTGAATCATACACGTCACACATGAGTAATTGATCGTTGTTAAAATGTATCAACACAATCAGAAGCCGTTAGATCGGTTTGGCGTATATACGTAAAATATTTTCCATTTTAAACTAAATACATACACTTGGAGTGATACCGGTCACACCGCACCTCTGATTGAGGCGGGGTTGACTCGTACACGTCACATTTGACCCATGGATCGTTTTCCTTAAGTTTCAATAGAATCCCAATGCGTTTGGTCGGTTTTCCGTATGTCAGTTGTTGATTTCACTTAAAATTAAGTCCATTTTTAACAAAACAGTGACACTGTGAGTGGTGTCGGCCACACCGGGCCTCGGATTGATGCGGTGTTGAATCTTACACGTCACACATGAGTCATTGATCATTGTGAAAAAGTATCAACGCAATCAGAAGCCGTTAGATCGGTTTGGCGTATGTACGTAAAATATTGTCCATTTTAAACTAAATACATACACTTGGAGTGATACCGGTCACACTGCGCCTCTGATTGAGGCGGGGTTGACTCGTACACGTCACATTTGACCCATGGATCGTTGTCCTTAAGTTTCAATAGAATCCCAATGCGTTTGGTCGGTTTTCCGTATGTCAGTTGTTGATTTCTCACTTAAAAATAAGTCCACTTGAACAAAACAGAGGCACTTGGAGTTGTGTCAGCCACAATAGGCCTCAGATTGAGGCGGGGTTGACTCGTACACGTCACATTTGAAGGTGAGTATGCATACACGATAGTTGACCTTCTTAGAGAAGAGTTTCTAGAAGAGTATAAAAGACATGAAGCAATGAATATCATTAGAGTGTTGGAGCAAATGTGGTTGCTACAAACAATGTGGAAATTGGCTTGTGCAAAGCGACCTAAGTTACAACTTGCAGGTATTGTACTCTATTTTTTTTGGAAGGTTTCAGTTTAAATGCATTTTGGAATGATCATTGCTAGCCATTGTCTTTTAGGTTTTTTTGACAGCCGAGGGGAAAGGGTGGGGTCTGCAGACATTGGAGGATATGTCGAAGGGTGATTTTGTGTGTGAATATGTTGGAGAAATGTTAACTCCCGCAGTTCTAAAAAGAGTCACTATTTAAAAGAAAGTCATAAGTTTAGATACATCTCAAGATGGTCAGTTTAAAGACATTTTGAGGGACACTACTAAAGACATGCTCAGATATGCACACATCCCCCACTTTTAGATCGTTGTCTACTACAATTATCTTCCAAACAAGATATGCATTAGAACACTCACGATACATAGAGAAATTAACTGTCCACCTTCGAGAATGATCTGAAGCACAAACCATGACAGCATTATGTTTTTCCTTGAAAATTCTCTTGGCGAACTGGAATGGCAACTCACTCTTGTTATTTTGCATCTCTGCTTGTCTCTTCATGTGTGCAGCTACTGCCATTCCAGTTCGCCAAGAGAATTTTCAAGGAAAAACATAATGTTGTCATTGTTTGGGCTTCAAATCATTCTCAAAGTTGGGCAGTGAATTGCTCTATGTATCATGAGCGTTCTAATGCATATCTTGGTTGAAATATCATTGTAGTAGACAACGATCTAAAAGTGGGGGATGTGTTCATATCTGAGCATGTCTTTGGTAGTGTCCCTCAAAATGTCTTTAAACTGACCATCATCAGATGTATCTAAACTTGTGACTTTCTTTTAAATAGAGACTCTTTTAAGAACTGCGAGAGTTAACATTTCTCCAACATATTCACACACAAAATCACCCTTCGACATATCCTCCAATGTCTGCAGACTCCACCCTTTCCCCTCGGCTGTCAAAAAAACCTAAAAGACAATGGCTAGCAATGATCATTCCAAAATGCATTTAACCTGAAACCTTCCAGAAAAAAAATAGAGTATAATACCTGCAAGTTGTAACTTAGGTCGCTTTGCACAAGCCAATTTCCACATTGTTTGTAGCAACCACATTTTCTCCAACACTCTAATGATCTTCATTGCTTCATGTCTTTTATACTCGTCCAGAAATTCTTCTCTAAGAAGGTCAACTATCGTGTATGCATACTCACCTTCAAATGTGACGTGTACGAGTCAACCCCGCCTCAATCTGAGGCCTGTTGTGGCTGACACAACTCCAAGTGCCTCTATTTTGTTCAAAATGGACTTATTTTTAAGTGATAAATCAACAAATGACATACGGAAAACCGACCAAACGCATTGGGATTCTATTGAAACTTAAGGACAACGATCCATGGGTCAAATGTGACGTGTACGAGTAAACCCCGCCTCAATCAGAGGCGCGGTGTGACCGATATCACTCCATGTTCAATGACAATTGTCTTGCAGTTTCTTCACTTCCATATAGACGCCTAAACCTTGGAATGATTGGAAAGTACCATACAACTTTCGTAGGACTGCGTTCCTCTTTCTTGTATCGAGAAGCACCACACTTTGGGCATTTGTAAGTGAATTGTTCTCCTTGCAAAACAATATACAGTCTTTCGGGCAGGCATGTATTCTTTCAGAAATCATACCCATCGAGTGTAGTATTTTTTTAGCTTCATATGTCCGTCTTGGGAGCTCATTATCTTCTGGAAGCATGTCATTCAAAAGAGCAAGTATTTCCGTGAAACTGACATCACTCCATCTGTTGCCTGCTTTCAATTTATACAACTTCAGTACAGTTGACAATGCAGTATATTTAGTGCAGCCAGCATACAATAGCGTCTTTGCACAACTCTTTAACTTCTCAAACAATTTTGGGAAATCACGGAGTTCATGTTCAACTGTCCTTGTCATTTCCTCAATACGATCTTCATCATCATTGATATCTGTAATCACATCCTCTATACGGTCTTCTTCATTATCCATATTTGTAATCATACTTGATGATCCTTAAAATGCAGTTTTATTCCAGCCAATAGCTACATTCGCTTTTTCCCCGTGTTTATTCCAACATTTATAACTCCTATCTATTCCGTGACATATCAAATGTTCTTCCAACTCCTCTGGAGTAATTAGTCTAGAATAACAACAACGTAAACACGGACAAAGGAGTTGAGAAGGATCCTTTTCATGATACTGTGAAAACTTGATGAACTCTTTCACTCTGTTCTCATACTCTATTTTCAAACGATTAGCATCCATCCAATCTTTATTCATTGCCATTAATTCTGAATAAACAACATGGAACATCATGCCCATTAATTACAAATGAACAATAACGAATGTCGTGTCCATTAATTCCATGTAAACCATAAGGATCATATTGTTCATTAATTTTGAATAAAAAATATAGAACATCATGTCCATTAATTCCAAATAAATAATAAGGAATTTCATGTCCATTAATTCTGAATAAGCAATACAGAACGCCATGTCCATTAATTCCAAACAAACAATATATAATATTAATTCCATTAATTTTGAATAAGCAATATGGAAGTTCATGTCTATTAATTCCAAATAATCAATGAAACATCATATTTATTAAAGAAGGTAATAATGATGTAATCACATCCATATCATATTATGATCAAGTCTAAGGAATATCACCCTTGCATTTTATCAATTAATTTGATAAATTTAAGTCTTATAACTGATAATTAGTAATATGGGGTCCAAGGTATATAATCAATAGCACTACATTGTTTAAAAATGGTTACAGAACATGGCCTTACCATTAAACTTTTATTTAATTCATTTATAAGTGATCAAGTAGTCCATGGGTATGTCCATTACACATAAATATCATTAATTCCCTTTAATAAACCCATGGGCATGGGATATATCAACACATGTCAAAGGTGGTTCAATTTCAAGCCAAAGATCAATAGGGGTCATGGGCCTATAAGAAACACACCCTAAGGGGGTGATTCGAGTAAGGTATACAACCTCCAAAGAATAAGTTTGGTGCACAATGACTAACCAATTTAAGACATGATAATCTACTAAATTAATTTTACATTTTATAGTCAACATGGAGAAGGTTAACCACACGGCACAATAGCGCATCTTATAAACTAGGGGTGTCCATGGGTCGGGTCGGGTCGGGTTGGAGGTGTTTCAAGGCCCGACCCGAACAAAAAAGTTCGGGTTGGGTTGGGTCGGGTCACAAGCTTCCAGAGCAACCAACCTGACCCAAACCGACCCAGTGGGGTCGGGTTACCCGTCGCATGCCCGAAGGACCCAACCCAACCCAAACCATCGAGGGTCGGGTCAATTTGGGTCGGGTTATATGTGTAAACCCGACCCAACCTGACCCAAACCAATCCAACCCATCCCAACCCAACGGACCCGAACCATCCACTCAAACCCAACCCCCTAGACGCAACTCGATGGACCCCCTGCACTGCACCAGCCTGCTGCACAAAAAAACCAGCCCCCCTGCACAAAAATTTTAGCCCCCTCCCCCTGCACCCTATGCCCCCTCCCCTAGGCACACCACCCCCCCCCCCCCTCATGTACCCTGTACAACACAACACCCCTCTCCCCCTGCCCCCCCCCCCCCACACACAAAAAATTCATCCCCCCTGCACAAAAAATTTCAGCCCCCTGCACCCTCTGTCACCCTCCCCCAGGAACACCAGCCTCCCCCCTCCTGTACCCCGTACAACAAAACAACCCTCTCCCCTTGCACTCCCTGCCCCCCTCCCCCTGCACTCCCTGCCCCCTCCCCTCCCCCCTCCTGCACACACCAAACCTACGCATCCCGTACCCCTGCACACACCAGGCCCCCCTCACACCCCCTGCAAACCAGCCCCCCTAATGTGACTCACTATCAACACCAGTAACAGAACCAATTGAAGTTAAAGTGGATTAAATTCATGATGCAGTAGAAATAAACATTACTAACATAAGGAAAATCAAATCAAAAAAACACACAGCAGTAGCATATTTGAAGAACGAATAAGCGAAAACATATGAAAAAAAAATCATCACCAGGAGTAGAGTGAATTACATTGATTCAGTCTGAAAAGAGGGAGGAGGGGAAGCAGAGGAGACAAATAAATGACAACCACATAAAAACCTACACTGCAAAACAATATTTAGGGCATCCACATACCTTGGGTGAAGAAATCAGAAGTCCAAAGAGGTGAGGGAGCCTTCTGCGCTTCCTGGAAGACGCGACCGCCGGAGTAGGGGTGCACGGGAGGAGCCGCCAACCGTTGAAGAGGAGGAGTAGGGTTCGGAAGGGAGGAAGATCCGCGAAAGAGGGTCGAGAAGAAGGAGAAGGAGAACGGTGGAGGTCCGGCAAAGGGAAGATCGGGGGGAGGAAGCAGTCGCAAGGGTACAGTCCTGCGAGAGCTTAGGGCACGATAAAAAAGATGAGACTGTCGGCCTCCTTTTAATAAAATGGGAGACAGGTTTTAACAGCGCTAGAAAAGCGCTGTTAAAACCTGTCCTTTATCAGCGCTAGAAAAGTGCTGATAAATCATCCCTTTATCAGCGCTTTTAAATAGCGCTGATAAAGATTATCCTTTATCAGTGCTTTTTGATTAGTGCTGATAAAGGTAGCGCTTTGCTTGCCCATTTTTGTAGTAGTTTCTTAAGACATTTTGATCTCCTTCTTCTTCACTGGTTTCCTCATCATCATTTTCCCTAATGAAAGTATCCCTTATAGGCAATATTTTTTGTGGGATAGGCTCACCAAAAGATACAGTATTGGCATGAGGATTTGAGGTAAGGTTAGGATCACTCAGGAAATATATAGAAGAATCTTGTTTTCTCACATAACAACATCTTCCTATTCATCATCTGAGTATAATGGATCCACTTTATTTTTATTTGGACTTGGGTATCTCTTATTTATAGTCCTAGTAGGATGAGTAATAGGGTTTAATTCATAATACATCTTAGCCTCAACAATCACCCATTTTTGTTGCCAAGGGTTCCAGTTTATCTTCTTTAACATGAAAATCATCTTGGTAATGCATAAGTTGTCCCTTAAAACAAATATTTCCTTCTTATTTCCAGAAACTCCTTTCACTTTCAACATTAAGGATATCATTCTTGCATGAAACAAAGCATTGGACTTGAATCTGGGCTTTGTCATATCCTCTAATTGAATCATCAACAATATAAAAATATTCAACTTTTGTCCATTATTTAATAGATACAAGATAAATATGTCCTAATACATCAAGGTATCAAAGTACCCTTTCTTGGGACTCAAGAAATTTTAAAAAAAATTAAATAGTAATTTATCTTGCCCTTCCATTTCAGTAGTAATCACTCTCATGGGGATCCCATTCCCTGTCAGTTCAGTTAAGGCGTCTTCATAATGTAAGAACTCACTAGTGGGAGGTACCACTTCTGAGATGTAATCAAAAATCCCTTCTTGTTGGACTCTTAAAATATAAACCCATTCAACATAAGAGAATCTCACACTTACTCCATTTACCTTATAATACATTCAGTTTTAATTCTCAGACTACTCAAATTTCAGAGACTCATAGAACTCATTCACTAGCTTCGATTAATATGGTCCATTGTTATTTGCAAATAATTCGACCCAAATTTGAGCCTCAAGTGCCTTCAGCACTAAAGACCTACTTGACATCCACCATTCCAATCTTAGTTCCTTCTTGAATATGATTTACCTCTTCGAAAAATGTGGATTGGTCAACCTTTCCACTTCCATGTTTCCACTACTAGACTCAACTCAAGGTCTCTTAAGATTCAGCACATCTCCTTCATCACTAACCATCGGTCTCTTCATTATTTTCATTTCAATCTGGAATGGTTCGAGGGTTTCAGTAGGAGGAGAGATTATAAGATTAGGAAAAAAAGGTTTGAGAGATAAGTGGATTGAAATGTGGTTTGTACTTTATTTTTATTACTTAGGCATCAAAAAAATCGAGTAAAAGAATAAGTAATTATAAAAACATTTTAGATTCCAGTAGAAAAATGTGATGTCCTGAAAAGATCAATTATCAGTAAGGTTCCAATGGGGATGTCCAATGGTGAGTTTCCTAATGGTGAGGTCCAACGGTGAGGTTCCTAACTATGAGGTTCAACGGTGAGGTCCAACGATGAGGTTCCCAACGGTGAGGTCCAATGGTGAGGTTCAATGGTGAGGTTCCTAACGGTGAGGTGAAACGACGAGGTTCAACAATGAGTTTCCTAACATTAACAGTTTATCATACTTAAATAATGTTTGATGTAATTTAACCTCTCAGCACTCAAAGGATTTGTGAATATATCAGCTAATTGGTGTTCAATGCCAATGAATTCAAGAGTGATATCACCTCTTTGATAATGATCTCTTGAAAAGTGATGTCTCGCATCAATGTGATTTGTCATAGCATGAGATAATTGTTTTTAGAGATGTTAATAGCACATGTATTATCACAATTTATAGATAATTGTTTGAATTGTTATCCATAATCTAGTAAAGTTTGTTTCATCTACCTAATTTGAGCACAACAACTACTAGAAGCTATATATTCATCTTCAATAGTATATAATGCAATAGAATTATGCTTCTTACTACACCATGATAATAGAGACTTTCCCAAAATGAGACATGTTCCAGATGTTCTCTTTCTATCTAACTTTCTACAAGAAAAATCAGCATTTGAATAACTTATTTAATCAAATGATTTTCCTCTTGGATAAAATAGTACTAAGTTTATAGTATACTTGTGATATTTAAAAATCCTTTTAAGAGCAGTTAAATGGGACTCTTTTAGTTTTGATTGAAAAAGATCACACATGCATACACTGAACAAAATATTGGGTTTTATGGAAGTAAGATAGAGCATACTCACAATCATACCTCTGTAATTGGTTGTATCCACTAATTTACTAGGTTCATCATCATCAAACTTGCAGGTGGTACACATATGTGTATCACTACCTTTTTTACTATCCAAACCAAAATGTTTCAAAATATATTTATTATATTTACATTGATTTAAAACAATGTCATTTTTATTTTAAAAAATTTGAAATCCGAGTAAAAATTTAAGTTCTCCCATTACACTCATTTCAAATTCATCTTGACTCGTTTTTGAAAAATCAGTACATAAATAATTTATAGAGTATCCAAATATAACATCATCTACATAAATTTGTACTATTAATATATCATTGGAAATCCTTTTAATAAAAATATTAGAATCATATATTCCATTTGTAAAAACTTTTGAAATAAGAAAAGAACAATGTTTATCATACCAAGCTCTTGGTGTGTGTTTTAGACCATATAGAGCTATAGAAAATTTGAAGTCATGATTTGAAAAGGGGGGATTTGTAAAACTAGGGGGTTGTTAAAAAAATATATCCTCAACTATATACCCATTTAGAAATACATGTTTTACATCCATTTGATAATGTTTGAAATTTAGATGAGCTCTATAAGCAAGTAGTATCCTGATGGATTCTATTCTGGATACAGAAGCAAATGTTTCCTCGTAGTCTATTCCTTCTTCTTGACTATATCCTTGTGCAACTATTCTAGCCTTGTTTCTAACGATGTTTCCATATTCCTCAACTTTATTTCCAAATACCCATTTAGTGCCTATGGTCAAAGTGTCTTTATGTCTTTCTACTAATTTGTAAACATTGTTTCTTTCAAACTGATTTAGTTTTTCTTGCACAGCTATCACCCAAAATTCATTACTGATAGCCTCAAATATAATTTTGGGTGGATTATGTGAAAGAAAATATTGATTTTCAACCTAATTCCTCAGAGAAGCTCTAGTTTGTGTTACTCTGATTAGACCACCTAATACAGCATATAAAGGATGATTCATTAGGGTTATAAAACCACTAGAATGAGTTGAACTAGACTCATCATGGTTGTCTATAGGTTCAGATTCACCATGCACATATTCTAGAAAATTTCTAGAACAAGTTTTTTTTATTAAGGGTTCATTGTCTTTATCATTAAGATATAGAATTCACATATCTTCCTCAATATGTTAAATAATGGTTTGGGTTCACGTGGATTAGCCTCCTAAAATTTGACATGTATTAATTCTTCCACACATTTGGTTCTCTTATTTAATACTCTATAAGCATTACTATAGATTGAGTATCCTAGTAAAGTTCCTTCATAAATTTTAGAGAAAACATGTCAAGATTATCCTTACTATTAATAATAAAAACATTGAAACCAAACAGTCTAATGTAATTAACCATAGGCTTCCTATTATTCCATTTCTCATAGGAGGTCCTCCTAAGAACAGGTCTAATTAAGACTCTATTGATGATGTAACAATCTGTATTAACAAATTCAACCCAAAAATAGATATGAAAATTATACACATTTAGTATTGTCCGGGAAATCTCTTGAAGATTCATATTTCATTTTTTGATGACTCCATTTTTTTTAGGTTTTCTAGGATCATTGAAATTGTGATTATAGCCATTTTGTGATAAAAATGAATCAAACTCCTGATTTTCAAACTCACTGCCATGATCACTTCTCAAGGTATTATTTCTAAGTCCACTATGATTTTCTACAGATTTAGAATATTTAATGAAGTAAGAACATGCTTCACTATTGTGAGCAAGAAAGTATACCAAAGTATATCTAGAAAATACATCTACAAGAATGTAAACATAGTTATTCCCATTTAAACTTGAAAATATGGATGGTCCAAACAAATCCTTGTCAACCAACTCAAGCAGTTGGGAAGTAGAAACTTCTATCTTTGGTTTGAAAGAAACTTCGTGTTTTTTCCTTTTGATGTTGATTACAAACTATGTTATGTTGTAATTCCAGTTTAGGTATGTCTCTAACTAATCCTTTCTTATTTTGTTTCCTAAGTGAGTGTACATTACAGTGTCCTAATCTTCTGTGTCATAACTAGTATTCCTTATGAAAAGAATTTAAAAAAGAAACATTTTTCTTAGCTAAATAGTTAATATCAACAACATATACATTTTCATTTCTAAGAGCACTGAATATTGAATGTTTTTTAGAATTGAAAATATTACATGCATCATTTTCAAATTTAAAATTAAAAACATCATCACACAACTAAGAGATACCAAGTAAATTGTATTTTAACCCATAGAAAAATGCACCATTAAGATTAATATAATATTAGGGTTACCAATTTGGCATAAGATGATGATATTCCCCTTTACATTATCATCGAACATGACATGTCTGTCATCAAATTTAATTAGGCTCTTGACGAATGAATATTCACCTATCATATGTCTTAAATATCCACAGTCTATGTACCATAAGGTATTATGGATCTCTTCAGTATATTTTCATGCAAAACAGATTAAGTGTAGGGAAGCTTTGCTACCCATATTTTATTGGGTCCAAAGAGGTTAGAATGTAACTATTTGGGAACCCGTACCTATCTCACAGGTCTCCTACAATCAATTGATATGAATTGAGACATGAACACTTTGTTAGGTCCTTCAAATAATTGTTTTTTAAAAGATGGTCTAGAACGTGAACTAGCAGTGAACCATCCATATTTTGGAACAAATTTATTTTCATTAATCTTTCTCTATCCTAGTTTATATCCTAGACTAGTTGTGTATTTTAGAGCAAATTGTTTTCCTAGAAACACATTCAAGGTATCTCTACTTGTGATAAACTGATCAAGATATTTTTTTAATTCTTCATTAGATAATTTATGTTCAGTATTTTCATTTAATAGTTGAGCACATTTTTCTTTCCCAATATCCAAATCATACTTATTATTATCATTTAAGGCAAGTAGTCTTTTCAATAATTTTTATTTATCATTGAGTTCATTAACGGTATCCTCAAGCATTCCAAAATATTCAAATAGTTCATCCATAATCATATTTTTATCATTATTAGATTCACTTTAATTTCTAGAATAATAAGAATTAGCTATAGGGGAATTTGTTATTACCTCATATGTTTCTGTCCTGAAAGACAAGTTTGCATGTTTGTTCTTTTCAATGTCAGAAGTGTCAGATCAACTTGAGTTATCTTCTAAATCACTATAAGTATCTTTCATAGCCTTATTATATCCCTTTCCCATGTCTTCATATTTCTTCTTAAATTTCATCTTGGGGTAGTCAGCCTTCATATGGAATTTTTGTTTACTCTCATAGCGTACTATCTAATTTGTGTTGTCATTCCATTTTCTATCCTTTTCAATTGTCATTTACTATCATACCTTCCTTTATAGTTTTAATTTATAATGAGATTATTCTTATGGTTGAAATATTTTTATCTCTTAGAAATTTTAGCCATATCATCATCACTGTCAGAGTCTGAGTCTTCACTGGTGGATGTGTCTACGGCAGCTCGAACTTTTTCTTTATATTTTCTCATTGAGGTGGTAGTCTTAAATTCTACAGATTTCATTCTTGGTTCTTCATTTTCTTCTTCTTTACCTTAAGCTCTTCTTCTTACATCATAAGATTTCTAATTAGTTCCTTAACTTGTATCCTTCCTGTGTCACGGGATTCTCGGATAGAAACAGAAGTTCCTCTCCATATATCAGGTAGGAATCGAAGCAACCTCATAATCTGATCCTTATGGTCCACAAGTTTCCAAATCATACTCATAGTATTTACTATTTCATTAAACCTAAGATACATGTCAGATATAATTTCATCAGTATTCATTTAAAAATAATCATATTTAATAGTATAATTATTTAGTCTTATTTCTTTAACATTGGTGGTTCCCTCATGAGAAACAGCCAAAGTATCCCAAATATCATATACAGTTTTACAGGAAGATATTATATTGAATTATTCATCACCTATAGAATAGTACAATACATTCATTTCTTTACAAATATTGTAATATGTAGCTTTAGACAACTCATACCATGGATCCCTTTCAGTAGTAGGCAGTGCATGTAGTTCTTCAATTGTGTTCCAGATTTTAGGACCCATTCTCTCTAGATACATTTTCATTTTTTATTTCCACTGAGCATAGTTATTACTATTAAAGAAAGGTGGAATGTTATTAGTATCACCCTCAACACTGTTATCCATTTATAATTATAATTTTAATGAACTGAAAATTTAGGTGTGAAAAAAAATTTATTCTCTTTAAGATACAAGCAAAATCAAAGTAGAAAAGAATTTGAAAACTTGCACAATAGTTCATATAGTAGAAATAAATATTTTAACCTTTGATACCAAATGTTGTTCAGAGTGGAATCTAAAGAGGGGTGTGAATTGAGTTCCTACTTAAACTTTCTGTTAAAAACATTATTATAATGATCCCACAATTTTAAAACAACCCAGTTAATTAAGGAATTAGAGATATAAAAGATTACTTGGTAAACAGGTTTCTGAAAGGGTGATTAGTCCCCAATTGAATCAGTGTAAAACAATTCTTCAACTGTTGAAATAGTTTTACTAAATTAAACACTTACACACACTAACCAGAACTAACTATAAATGATAGAACAAAAATAGATTTCTATTTTAGAAATAATGACCAGTGGAAAATATAAAAACAGAGTATAACAAAAGATAGTAAAAAAGAAAAGTTAAACAAGCAGTTCAATCTCAAGCTGAGACTTAATACTCTCCAATTTGTGATCACATTCCACCAAGAAGTTTATATTAACAATAAACTTGACACAAACCCTATATCGTGCTTTAAAATAGTTTTCACCAACTGTCCAAGGTTCACACCTTCTACCACAGTTCTTCATGGAAAAAACAAATAATAAAGACCACAGATGGTTTCTTTTATAGTTATACATCTGAAACAAGGTGAAAGTGAAGTTTGATGTGTGGAATTTCAGTATCCTCTAGTTCAAACACATGAGACAGTGTATGTGCAATAGATAAACACACCCTTCTTAGAAATTTAATATAAATGAACACAATAGAGATAAGATTATAAGATTGAGGTTTGAAAGATCTATGTGTTTTTAGTTCATCTCTTGACTCCTTGAAGTGAAAAAAGTGTAGTTCGAGTGTTTCTCTGGAAGTTGTTCTAAAAACAGAGTGTCGCCACTCCAGGTTCTAACATTCAAAAACTGAGTGTTCTACTTCTTGTGTTGGAATAAAATTGATGAAGCATAGAAGGAAGATGAGAGTTTGTCTCAAATGATCTTCGTGATGCTCTTGGGTTCTCAGTATAAGTTTAAGATGGTACTTCATTAATCTAGAAAGTAATCTCTTTATCATGAATTAATTAGTCTTTACACACTTCTCACACTTTTCACACCCTCGTTAGTTTCTTACTAAATAATCTCTTTTATATTTGAGGTCCTACAATAGGAACAATTAAACCACGTGTATTTTCCTTGTACCTTGTACTGTCCAAAGTTACTGTCTCCTGATATGTCTACAATCAGCATTAATTAATGACAGAAGCATTAAATTTACCAAATATGACAGTTAGAATAATCATAATAATTTGAACAGGTATAGATTAGAAGAAGGCGTTTCCGTAGACTGGTAACGATAGCCTTCAACAGTAGCCTTATCAATAGTATCCTTGAAAGGTATCCTTCTAAATGGTATCCTTCGTCAGTGACCATTCATCGGTGACATTTCATCGGTAACCACTCATTAGTGACCTTTCATCGGTAAGAATATTAATGAAACGATTATCCTAATAATTAAAACACCATTATTGCATAAAATAAACGTGATTTGGGATTATCAAAATAGGTGAGTCCAACAGTTGGGTTTTGACAATAATATTTTTTGAAAACATATAAATATTATACATTATTTCACAAAAATTATATAATCATTTATATTTGATAAAAATTATTTAATAATAATATTTTACTAAAAAAAATTACTTAAATGTCCATTAATTCATAAATTCATTAACTGAATTTGAATATTAACAAATAATAAAACTTTTGCATTATTGTGTCAAAATAAAAATCATTTACAAATTAACAATAATTGGATGAGAATATATTCATTATTCTATAAAAAATTAATGTGCATACTCATATTGACATATTCTTGATATGTATCACTTTAATACACCATCAAACACCCTAAGGGTAAGGTGTGTAATGGTGGGACTTTGATGGGGTGGTTCAGTGAACATGGTTTAGTTCATGATCTCGATGAGCTTGAACTTCTCCCATAAATGGTTTCACTCATGCTTAAGTTTTGGGATCTAATCTAGGGATTGTTAAAGGTAATATCCCACAAATTTTATCTCCTTTGGAAACTTTGATAAATGGTCTTCATAAGGTATGGTCCTACTAGTTTAGGTCATCGCTTCCTTTATATATGTCAGTTGGATTTGTTAAAACCCTATATTTATACTAATCATGTGATCACTATTCAACGACTATATCAATAATTTTAATGATGTATTTAAATCCTATTGGATTTAATAAAACAAAATAAATTCACATGTTTTATATAAACATATTATATAATAAACCATTTAATTAAATAAAATGTAAAATTTTATTCATAATAGTTCAGGTTTTTACAAACTTTCCCCATTTAAAAATTTCACTCTTGAAATTTTAATTTCAAAAAATAATCTAGCTGAGGGTAACTCTACTTCATCAATTCCTCCTGATCCCACATTTCTTTTTCAAAATTGTGGCTTCTACACAACACTTTAACAAAGTGAATTTTCTTATTTCGTATATTTTTTTTCAATCTAAGGTATTCACTGGATACTCTTCATATGAAATATCATTATCCAATTGTACCGCTTCTATATTGAGTACAGGTGTTGGATTTGGTATGTACATTATTCAGATGGATACATGAAATACATCATGTACTTGAAATAGGTTTGATGGTAGTTCTCGTCAATAGGTCACCACTCTAATGCAATCAATGATATCAAATTTGTCTATGTATATTGGACTAAAATTTTCTTTATTCCCAAATCTCATCACCTCATTCCTTGGAAATATGAGGATGAATATCATATCTCCAACATGAAGCTCTAGTTCTCATTAAAAATTGTCATCATAGCTCTTTGGTTGACTCTCAGTAGCCTCAATGTGATTAAGAATGTTATAAAACTTCTTCACCATTTCATTAACCACTTCAGGACCTATAAGTTATTTTTTCCCAAATTAATCACAACATTTTTGTGTTCTAAACCTATTCCCATAAAATGATTCATAGGGATCCATTTGGATGATCAAGTAGAAACTGTTATTGTATTAGAACTCAGCTGAAATATGATATTGGGCACATCCTCCTTTGAAGTCTACAGAACATGCTCACAACTTGTCTTCTAGTGATTGAATAGTCTTCTTAGATTGTTCACCAATTATAGGATGATAGGTTATACATAAGTTCGACTCAGTGTTTAGATCATGTTGGAGTCTCTTCCAAAAATTAGAGTTCAATCACAAATCTTGATCAGATATAGTCAAAAGTGGCACTCTATAAAACCATACCACTTCCTGGATGTTTAGGTGTGAAATTTTATCTAGTGATAGTTCTGCATAAAATTTTGATAAAGTGATTGGTCTTTTATGATGATCGACAACAACCCATATAGCAATGGTTCCCCTTGTTGTTTTCAGAAGTCCGGTGAAAAACTCCATGGTGATGTTTTCCCATTTCAATATTGTTATGGGTAATAGTTACATCACCCCTTATACTTATACCATTAATTATTTTATTTTTGGAATACCAAAAAAATTTATGTATATTTAGCGATCTCTTTATTCATAATGTCCCACTAATAGTGTTCATGGAGATCTTGACACATCTTCAAATTTATTGAGTTAGTATAGAAGGTCGAACTATGTAAATCATCAAACAGTTCTTTATTTAACTTATGATTATATAGAACACACATTCCATACACAAACCTCAAAATTCCATCTTCATTAACATTGAACTCCAAGGATTTACCATTCCTTATAGTTTCTACTTTCTTCTGAATTCCCACATCACCTCTTTAAGCATCCATTAACCTCTCCAGAAGATAATGATGAGTAATAATTTGTGAAATAATTGATTATACATCTTCATTTATCATTTCGATTTATAATATAATAATATCAAATATGTATAGATTCTCATTAATTATATAATTCTTGGATCCTTTCTATATAGAGAATACACCACCTTATTTTCATTACCAAGATGGTAGTAGATTGAGCAGTCGTAAACCTTGATGATATCTATCCATCTACACGTGCGCATTTTAGTTTCTTTTTGTGTGAATATATACAATTTTCGTATTTCAATCATTATATATCTCACATTTCTCCCCACAGATATAATGCCACTATATTTTCAATGCAAAGATCTTGGATGATGACACCAGATCATGCATGTGATAGTTTTTCTAAAAAAATTCAATTTTATTGACGTTTAGTCTATCACACGATAATCATGCATCAATATACATCTTATGACATTATTTGATGCATCATTGAATACCAAAAATAGTTATCCACTTTTTGGTAGTGTGATAACTAGTGTAGTGATATTCTTTTTTTGACCTCCTTAAATATTTCCTCACATTCTTGCGCCAATAAAAAAAGCACTCTCATTTTAGTTAGCTTGGTAAGAGGGTTTGATAATCACAACAAATGTCTCAAAAATCATTGATAATACCCACCTAACCCAATAAAACTACATATATTTATCATAAATGTTGGCTTCATCCCTTCGTTTAATATCATCCATCTTTGAAGGGTCTATAAATATCCCATTTCATTTGATGATATTCCCCAAGAAAGAGATTTCCATTAAATAGAACTCAAATTTGTTGTACTCGGTTTTAATATTATTCTTTTATAGGGTCGTTAACACAATGATTAGATGCTCCTCAAGATCCTCCTTACTTTTTTATTATATTAGAATATCATCTATAATGAATACCCAAAATTTGTAGAGGTAATCACTAATGACTCAATTCATCATGTCCATAGATATTTCTAGATAATTAGTGAGTCTGAATAGCATCACTATGAACTCATAGTGCCTATACCTTATATGAAAATTAGACTTTGGGATATCTTCCTTCTTCACCCTTACATGATAATATACTGACCAAAGATCCACCTTGGAGAATTATTTTCCTCCTTTTAGCTGATTAAACAATTCATCAATATAAGGAATACGTTTCTTGTTCTTTATCATGATATTATTGACCTCGTGATAATTGAGTCAAAGGCACACTAACCATCCCTTATTATTGATGAAGAGAACTGGTGCACCCCATGGTAAAGTAGTTGGGTGTATAGAACCTTTTTCATGATTCTCCTATAGTTTTTTTACTCCTCAAGTTCCACAACTTCCATTCTATATGGAGTCTTGGATAATAGAAATTCCCTAGGTATAAGTTTGGTTGAAAATTAAAACTCTCAGTTAGTTGGAAGACCAAGAAATTCCATAGGAAACACATCAGCATATTCCCTCATAATAGACATGTCTTCGGCGATGTATATTTAACTAGAATCAATAATTTGGTCTATATATGATTTCTCATATGGAAATTATATCCATGCTTGAGATGTTTTTTTTTCAAAGAAGTTTCATCCCCCTCCATGAACTTATATAAAATGGGAGGTCGATTCATGATATGGAGAGTGATTCCCATCTCGCAAAAATTTATGTTGTATCTATGTAGAGAGATCCAGTCCATTCATGTAGTTGCATCAAATTATACCAAAGGGAGTATGATAAGTTTCTCCATGGATTTTATCACACAAACATTGATAGAGAGTATGAAAAGGTTCTTTAAGGAATAACTATTATACATGTCACCACGTTTTTATTAAGATCCACTTCAGTGGTAGTGATTCAAAAATATCACCCTTGTTTCCTTGTAGGTTATTTATTTTCTATGATAACCCTTGTCTTAGGGAATTGGTTTTCAAAGTTCCTTGGTTACTTGTATTTGAAGCAATGAAAAATGTTCTAAGGATTGACTGAAGCATTCCTTTCCATTGTCATATTAGTGGGTATCTCTTGTTAGTAATTTATAGCAGGTGTCCTACCTTCCCACATCGAAAACATTTCTTTGATCCCCTAAGGAAATTTCAAGGGTGTATCTTTCTACACCTTTGAAAAGCGGGATGTTGACATTTCTTGGCACCATTTGATCTCCATAAAGCCTCTAGAACTGAATTCCACTTTACACTTCTTATCCCCATGATTCTCTTGAGATTATATGATCTCTATTTAATATTTTTGGAAACATTGTACAATTTCTTCATAGGTATCAAAGTCACAGATCATCATGGATTTTCGTAGACAGGTTTTTATCCTACCAAAGAAAAGGTAAACCTTTCATTTGGGGGTAACAACAAAGCTAGAGGCTAATCTTGAATGTCTTGTGAATTTTTCCTTTTATTCCTCGATAGACTCACTGTTTTTTTTCTTGAGGTTAAGTAAATCCCTTTCCATTCCAAAATAGTGGTTGCAAGGAGTATATTTATCTAATAACATATTATGGAATTCCTTCCATTCCATCAATTTGATTTATTCCATAGGCTTCATATTATTAACCAATGTCCACCAATGATCATTTTCTCTCTCTATATGATAAATAGCCTTTAGAACATTATCTTTTCCATAACACGGATGAATGGATAATATATTCTTAATTGAGTTGATCCAATGTTCCATGATTAAGAGATCATATGATCTATTGAATTTAGGAGGCCTTTATCACATGAAGATATTGATTGAAAATTGTTCTCTCTTAGGGGGGATGGGATGCTTCCCTTGATATAGGTTTCTATTAAGCACATGGGTAAGTTGAGATAGTATCTGCACATAGTTTTTGATACTCATTCCCATCGGGTTGGGCATCTTGTTGTCGTAGTCATCACATTTCCCGTCACATTGATTGTTTATCTGATTCCTCCTATATCTAGCCATTGGAATGAATGAAGTGAAAATTTTAAATGATTATTTTTAAATTATAAAACACGTAAAGGGGAATCCAACAAAATTAAATAGATAACTTATAATTTTCATTTATTTCTTAACTTGTGGATTTCTAGGATTCAATCTATGTTAACCATGATCTATTTTCTAACATTTCTTCTTATGGGAAATTTTTTGTTCCCTTAATAATGGTTCACAATGAGATTATGAATTTTCTAATGCATATCTCTTTGGAGTGTCAAAAAAAGTGTATTAAGGCCCTCTATCATGTAATAAGTTACCCTGAGTCAGTCATATGACACCCTATTGGAGTTGTTACCCCTAGGTTCAACAATACGTAAACTAAATACACTTGTAGTATCTACATAAGGAATAATTTTATTGATAAAACAATTAATCTATAACTACCAAAAATTATGGATCTATTATTTTACTTAGCCTTCATCCTTAAGTATTATGTTAGACTTTTCTAATTCTAATCTCAAAAATATATACACTCTTGCTCTGATACCAACTATAACAAACCTTATCTCTATTGAACATTAATACATGATTTATTACATAACATTACACATAATAGACCCCAAAATAATGATAATTATAGTGTACTATGGAATTAGGTACATATAATAACATCTTGAACATGGGATACAACAACATTAATGAAAACTTCCATAACATGTTTCTAAAATTCCATGGATTTTTAAAACTGCAAGGGATATCCTAGGGATAGACATAAGAAACTGGTTAGATATAAAACCCAATAATGTAATAAACAATAAATAAAATTAATAATATTATAAATTTTATAAAATATTCATATTAATGGGTCATAAAAGGAACATGAATAATAAGTCATGATATAGCATGATAATCATAACATGGGAAATGTGGAAACAACTTAAAACACACTTAATCATAAACATAGGTCAATATTAACCTAAAAAGGCATAATTTTGGGGAAAAACCCCATAAAAACCAAGTTCAATATATATCCCAACATGACATATCATTATACTGAACATTACACAATGTATTGGAGGGATATATGGGCGCACCCATCATATTCATTTCATTCTCATGATTAAGTGTGCCACATAGATTATAACACATGGATTCAATCATCATTATAGTTTATTACATGATTAAGGAGTTTGGAATAAATATATATATGTCCCCCATAAAAAATATACGTGCATAAATTTGAACACCCTTGATAGTAAATGGGTATGAAATTCACTACCCATTTGTTTTGTCATGGTTGATCATGGTGAAATTTTGACCGCATGGCAGCATCCAATAAAGATTTGTAAAAATGGTTTAATCTGAGAGAAATGGGTATATCATAACATATAAATAAAATGGGAATTAATAGTAACATGTAAGAACATATCCCATCTTTAGAAATTGTAAATTTAAGGTAAAAGTTAATGAAGAAACTTGAATTAATAAAAGAAATAAAACTATATTATGGAAAGGTAACAGGTGTACATAAAGGATAATGGGTGGGGTTAATGAGAGTTAAAGGGGACTCTCATAATTTATAAATTAAATTTAAATTAAATTAAATATTTATGATCATATCCCAATAAAATCTAATGTAATTTAATAGACATAACATAAAATAGGTTCTTGAATGAAAATGATATGAGAGAAATGCCTTATTTAATTTTGGTATAGTAACGGTTCAAGTGAAGGTATAAATAAGCGATAATAAATAATTCATCATAAAAATTTCAATTAAGAATACAAGTTCCAAATAATATTCATAAATTTAAAGAATGAGAGGAAGGTGAGGATCCCTTACCTGAGTGTGTGGCTCCAAAATCTTGGGAGGGGCTTCTTTATAGCTTTTAGGAATTTGGGAGGACTCTATAGAGTTTAGAGAAGATTATTTATGTGCTTACAGTATTTTTAGTGAATGGAAATGGGATCTGGGGTGGTTTTATATAAAAAATGAGGGGGACTTCTTTATTATTTAGGTATTTAACTCTACATAAGAAAATATCCAAAAACCAAAAAACATCCCATGGTATTTTTCCATGGTTTATTACCAATGGGAGTGGATTATATTTTTTTATAAGTCCATGTTTCAAATTTTTTAAATCAATTCTTTTTCTTATGTGGAGGTGAGTCACACTCTTAAAGAAATGATTTTAAATCCATAAAATATACTATAGGTTTTGGAGGATTCATAATGGATTTACAAAAAAAATAAAAATAAATTAAAATCCCATTATTTTAAATTTGAATCATATATTTTGTTTTTAATACCTTTTATATTATTTATTACATCATTTATGGATCATTATAAAGTCATAATACACAAAAGATATTTTTGTTGTATTTAATTTTTAACAGAAAATTTTGTTGTCTTGGAAAATTATTAAAACATCAATGATTGAAAAATTATAAATTTTGATTAAAAAATAATATCAATTTTATCAAAATAATTATCCAAATATTTTAATTTTCACTTCTAAAATAAAACTGACATTTATTAGGAAATGTTGGGTTTTTTATAATAATAGATTTCGAACACTTAAAAAAATAAATTTCAGTTCATAAAATTTATATTATCAATTATATTTGATAAAAATTATTTAATAATTATATACAATAAAAATATTATTTATTTAAAAAATACATAAATTTATAAATTCATTAATTGAATTTTAATGTTAGCCAAAAATAATATTTTTGCTTTATTATATCAAAATAATAATAAATTACAAATTTATAATAATCATATGAAAATATATTCATTACATAATAAAAAATAATTTATATAATCATATTTATTGGGTCTCGATACATATCCATTTAATAATATATAAAATTTCCTAAGGGTATGATGGATGATGGTGGGACATTCATGGGGCGGTTCAGCGAACATGGTTTTTGTCATGATCTCGATGAACTTAAACATCTCTCGTAAATTGTTTTTCGCATTCTTATGTTATTGGATATCATCATGGTATTGGTCAAGGGAAAAACCTAAAAATGCTATCTCCCTCAGATTCTCCGATAAATGGGCTTCATAGGGTACTGTCCTACTGGTTTAGGCCATTACTTCATTTATCTATGTTAATTGAATTTTTTAAAACCCTGTATTTATAAAGATAATGTGATCATTGTCCAACGACTATATCAACAAAGGAAATAATAATAAAAAGTAATTTAAATACAATTTTATATAATAAAACAAAATAAGTGCAGGTGTTTTCTATAAATATATTATATGATAAGACTATTAATTAAATAAAAAAGGCAAATTTTAATTGTAATAGTTCCGGATGTTAAACCCAAACACTCCTAAGAACTCTATGACCACTTTAGGAACCTTATTATAGATAAAACAAAATTTATAAAATAAATTTAATGATATACATACCTAAGAGAAAAAATATTATCTTACAACCTGGCCTTTACAAAACAACATTTCTTCAAGTTGTCCGGAGGGCGGTTTAGAAACATTTGAAAATAAATTTTTCTATTGATAATTTACATCACACTATCAATCATCAATCATTTCATGTACATGTCCATGATTCTATATCACTAGAAATAAAGGAACTAGAATACCCTAAAGAGCCTTCAAGATATGATAAATGATATACACAATATACTCCTTAGAATAAGAAACAATATCCAACAGAACCTCATCTGGATCCAGAACATGATAAGAGTCATAATGACAATGATGTGATTAAGAAACATGGAATACATCATGTAAATCCCTGTATCTATAAGGGATTTATATCTGATAATACACTATTTTTACCCTCTCTAAAATACCAATAGGACCAATAAATCTAAGAGAAAGCTTCCCCTACCTACTAATTCGTTGAAGCCCTATTTTAGGTGAAATAGGCTAGAATATTCGGTCCCTGACCTCAAACTCTATAGGTTGTTGATGGTGATCAGAATAATAATTTTTCCAAGACTAATACTTAACTATACTTTTGCTGAAAATATGTACCTACTTTGATATCTCCTTAATTATATTGGGGTTCAGTCATAGTTCCCCCCTTTCCTCTAACCAGCCCAGAGGTGAATGGAAAAACCTACCGTTGAGTGCCTCGTATGGATCCATGTGTATTTTTCCATTGAAAATATTATTATAAGTTAAATATTAGAGAGTTAAATTTATTTCCCAATAACCTCCAAAATCAAGGAAACATTCTGTAATCATGTCTTATAACACCAGTATAGTATGTTGGGATTGAACATTAGTCTGTGGGTGGTATGTTATACTAATAAGTACCAATGAACCCAGAGCCTTCTATAACCCCTAATATAATAGAGAAGTAAACCACATATCCCTATATGATAAGATGGTATTATGGATACCATGAAGACGTTTAATCTATAATACATAGAATCATTCACGTTCCTAAACTGATAAGGTCTCTATTACCGACGGGAAATTGGTGACCTTCTTCAGTTTTTCAACAATCACCCCTACCCCATCACTTAATCGAGGGGATTTTAGTAAAACCATTATAAAATCCCTAGTGGTTTCATCCATTTTACACTCTATAATGGTTAATGGTTGTAAAAGACTAGAATTCCTATGGTTTTTTTTCATTCAATTATTGACAGGTGGAAAACTGAGTAGCAAAACATGTTATCTTCATTTCTATACCCGACCACCAATATTTGTGTCATATGTCATGGTATATCTTGGTGATTCTAGGATGTAATACCCATTTTAATGCATGATTATCTTACATCCATTCATCTTTCATACCTATAGGAACAAAAAGTTTCTACAAATACACCAGATATCATTATTTAATGACTTAACCAGGATGTGGGACACCACCTAAAACACTATCCATCTGGACCAACCTTCAGGATTAGAAAGATACCACATCCTTACATGATCCAAAAGTGATGAGGTTATTTCTAAAGGTATAATAATAAGATACTCATGACAATACTAAGCTCCAAAAACATTTTAAAATGAATGACCATCGACTACCAATAACTAATGGGTTCCTGAATATCTTGTTTCTGATTCATCCATCTTGGAGCATCAGACTCTGCATTTCCCTTATTATGCATATAAGTAAGTTCAAAATTGAAATAGTTACGGTATTTAACCCAAATTCAATGTTTGATGTTCAAATCAAATAGAGTGAATATATATACTTGATTTTTTTTATCCGTGTGTACCAAAAAACGTCATCCTATAAAATATTGTATTCATTATCTTAACGCATGAACTACTACATCAAAATCATTATCATGTATTTGTTAATTGTTTTAGTGATGAATAAAATAGTGAATATTGTATTCCATGACTCATTCTCCTTGTATCAAAATGGAACCCATCATGATTTCTATTTCATCACAAAAATGTGTATAGCCACTTCCATGGTAAGGTAAAATTAGGATCGGCTCTGAGGTAAGTCTTTCTTTTAACACCTGAATTGAATTTTCAAAATATTAAGACCATGTGAATTTAACATCCTTATTTATTAATCCTATGAGAGTGTCTTAAAATAATGATAAGTTCTAAAATAATTGATTATAGTGTTGATTAAATCCTAATAAACTCTAAATATCAACGATGTTCTCGGGATTCTCTCAGGAAACTATGCCTCTCACCTTCTCTATATCAACAGATACCCTTTATTTTTATATAGTGTGTCCTAGGAAGTGAACTTTATCAATCAAGAAAAGACATTTGGTGAACTTAGAAAATAGTTGTTACACTATTAGTGTATTCAATATGATGTCAATGTGTTTAGAATGATCAATCCATGTTTGGGAATAGACTAATATATAATCTATGAAAACCATTACCATGTAATCCATATATGGATGAAAAATCCAATTTATCATGGCCATAAAAATTGATACGTTTTTGCGAGACAGGACGGTGTGAGAAAATACTTGTACAATCCATATCTACTATGTAATGTCATATGTTGTATAAGTAATGGTATAACTCATACCATATGATAGCCTAACATCAAATAAATCATTGAGAAAACCCATACACTATGGATCTGATCAAAGAGATCATCAATATGTGGTAGTGGGTACTAGTTCTTAACTATTATCTCATTCAACCGGAATAAATCCATGAAATTCCTAAGTATATCATATTCCTTCTTGGTGAAAAAAAACTAGTAAACCCCAAGGTAATGTATAGGGTCATATAATCCCCTTGGTTCCTAGGTCCTCTAACTTCCTCATATGTTCCTCGAGATTATTTGAAAAAATACATTATAAAGGAATATATATTGATGTTTTCATGGGGACTAACTCTATGGTAAACTCTACCTAACTCTCATGTGTTAGCCAAAAAAAAGTAATCATGGAATACCTCAATCAGTTACTCCCCCACTAGAGGTAAAAACTACATATCCTAATACTTAATTATTCAAAACAATTATAGTAATCTTGGATAACACTACACCCACCCCATAATGCTCAAGTCCATTTTGACTTTCCTAGACATCCCTTTTTTTATACATATCTACCACCCTTGGGGTGAGAAGGATACCCTCTAGTGATAAAAATCAATATTGTCTCTATTGGGAATCAACGAGTCCATACTAATAAAAATATCAAATATGGTCAAATTAATTAAGAAATGGTTCCATATGAAATGGTAATCATGAGTCTTGAGGGGAAACTCCTTAAATTGGAATGCACACTATGTTCAAACTCATAATGGAGTATTAAGAGTCAAAACTCCACAAAATTACAAAATCTAAATCCTAATACTATCAAAAATATCCACATATGTGAAAGAGTGTGAAGATTATATGTAAAAAATAGAATATAAGAAATTATGGGCTATAAAGATCGTACTTCTTACTATAGATAACCTGAAATTATTCTCCTTAGGGGTAGGTCGTACTACAAGTAACTAGCCAGATCCCCATCCCTAATCTACAACCATACTACCTTGATTAAGAATGTTATTTTAGTGTAGTATAATTTAATTTTGGCTTCCTCGACCACATCCACCACCTCAGCATATACGGTTATTACTACTCCGTCTCTCAAACAATCATGGAGTAACTTATCCTACTCCAGAATGTGGATCTGTTGTGAATCCAATACCACTAAGAACAAGTTGAAAAGTCTGGAAAACATCTGAATATGGAACATTTTTTCATATGATCGAAACAAAACTTGGTCTGTTCAACAAAGATATTTCATGCGACCCTACATTCCATACCGATGGCTTATTACAAAACTACCTATATAGATACTCTGGTCACCACTACTCTAATGCTAACCATTAAGGTGACGCTTCCTATAATTTGATGAAGTAGTTACCTACCTATGAGATATACTTACAAGCCCTTTACTAATAGATTACCCAGATTTATTCTTGTAAATTAGGTCATGGTTCCCAATTTTTTAAATGGTATCTGGTCAGAATACATTCACCTATGATCGGATGATATAACCAAGCCCATCCTCAAAGTGTCTCACTCTCAACATCTCATCACTAGGAAAGGATGGTGAAAAACACTAGATCATAGTAAATAGATAATAATATTATATAACATCCATATATCCATAATCCAAGTGTATAAACTATTTGTATTGATCATACCTCAACATATCCAAAAAGAATTAGCCATAGAATTGGGATTTGAAACCCTCCATTCCAAGCACCTATTTCGGTCTGCCTATGTATGAACATCCCACCAATGCATGGATTAACCATGAAGCATGTAATAAAAATTCTTAAATCATGTTTCTAGAGACATATCTGAATGGTCAAAGATATGTAACATATCGTCAATCTATGACCCAGCGACACATGTCCACCATCACCAGATATAGTGGGTGGGTATTGCTACTGAAACTTTCACATTAAGTCGGATATAGTCAGTGCAGGTTGTGGAGCCCTATCCATCGACTACACTATCCAAAGAAAAGCCTCTCTAGAAGAGTGTCAATTCCTGGTCTATTTATAAGAGAAGATACAACAGGAGGTACCATAGGTTTTACTACTGGCAGGATAGGTCCCACCACCTTAGTATAATGGTCATCACCACCTTCCTAGTGCTCGATTGGAGGTTATCATGGAGGAATATATCTATAATTCCAATAGCATGATTCAAATAATGGTAAAATGGTAGAAATTATCACTAAAATAAATACTATAATATACCCCAATGGATAGATATAATATATTAGAAACATGATCAAATTTGAGGTCTTGCTACCGAAGGTGTGCTAACCCGTATACACAAATTCTAGTTCAAGGTATTGGAAATATTCCATGTTTATAATCATAGGGGTTTCATAATATAGAGTGTAAATTTCAATTTATAGAGGAAAAAATTTATATTTAAATTGGTATCCCCATTTAACAGTAACGAAATTCATTTATGACTCATAATTTTACAACCTTTTATATTTGCACAGTGATTCAGTTAGATGAATTTTCATTCCCATGTTATAGACCTAATCATTATAAGTTAAGACTAGAAATTCATATAACTTAAACTAGAAATTTTATATATGATATTGTGATGTAAGATTCCATATATGATGGTTAGATTATATATTCCCAATTTCAGAATCAAGAACTTAATAAAATATAATTAGAATCCATGTAATCACAACAAACTAAATTTTTAGCTCATATAACCATAGAGACATAGCTCAAACATGTTATAATTTGTTTTTTTAATGTTCCGCCAATAGAAGTTATGGAGAAAATACATTTATGTTAGTGTAGAAAATTTATGTAACCAATTATTGTTTAACATTTTCCTATAAGAAATATTGGAAGTATTCAGGTACCGAATGCAAGGAACAGAAGATAGGTATTAGGAAGAAAAGAAATGTAGTATACATGGAATTAAATTTACGTGAAATTTGAATTTATACATACCTATAATGATGCATGAGACAATAATTCATTTCCATATCATACAACAAGTAAAAATCCATAATCAATTCATATTTCTGAAATCACTTCCATCACCCTATGATGAAATTAGTTCAACTGTTACCAGAGAAGTACATAAAAGCAAGTCCCATCATTGAAAATTTTTCTTTTTCTTATTTAATGCGTTAGATTATCCTAGTAATAGTATCATTACCATATTTTGACAAATCATTTTCTCTTTTATATCATATCAAAATAGTAAGGAAATGAAAAAACCTCTATGATGACACTTTGTGATATCCTGGACTCAGTTCACTCATAAGTAGCTGATCCTAGTTGGACATGTGGACTCAAGCACACCTCCCAATATTACATAGGATACCAATGATTAGTAAGGTACTATAGTGGCATGGTGGGGAGATTATACCCACTTTACTATAGTGGACACAATGGTAGTCATAATTATTTAGCAGTAGTAGGGATAATATAAAGGATGAAGCAATGGAATTCACAATCGTCTAGATATAAATACAAAATAAATGTTGTGCAATATCCTATAAAAAATTATGATTCCATGTATATAAAAAAAGAGAAACTAATCATGCATTGAAACAAGATTATTATATGATACATTTACAAAAAATACACAAAAGGACAATAAATTATACCATGAAAATTCTGGGCTAATATAATTCATCTAATACCTATCTCGCATCCTAATTTATATCAAGAATACATACTTTAATGTTTTCCCTTATTCCTACTTGAATCCAAAAAGTATATTTGAGTATAAAATTCTAGAATGAATAGAGTGTGAGTAAAACTCTGTAGGACACTACCAAAAGTGTTTATAACTAATTCAGTAAGTGAATACAAATGAAATAACAGTTTTTATGAATATTAAGAGTGAAGTAGAAAAATCAATACAAACCATGTCATGATTAGGATCATAATGGGACACTTGTATAGACATACCAAGTTCCACCTAAGATAGGTGTCTCAGAGCATGTGTTCATTAATTTTTTTGGTTTAAGAAAACATAATTGTGGTATCAATATAGTAATAATAATAATATAGGAGCCTAGGATAAACAATGTTATCTGTTATAATAGAAGGTCAAGCCATCTCACAATAATAATCTATACAACCTAACTATTGGGGAATAAGATTAATCCAAGGGATACACCCTTGTAATTCCACTGGAAATGTCTCTAACTGAATCCATGGAGCATGTCCAATGTAATCTTAGGCTAATTATGATTGGAGCCTCAGTTGATAGTACAAGGCATCGGGTGTCTGAGGACATTAAACTGAATCCAAGGAGATAACCTAACGAATTATAATTTATATTTATTAAGAGAGTTAGTCATAGGTACTATGATAAGGAATTTATGTAAATATAATACAGATACCAAATTCAAAGTTTGGTTTCTCCATTAACTACTAACTCGATGAATTGGGATGAAATCCTCTAAGTGATGAAGGAATTCCACTATGAATCCAAGGAATATTGAAGTTTGATCACCCATTCAAAAGGAAACATTTCAATTAATATTAGTCACCTTATTTAAAATAATAATTATAATACAAGTAGTATCATTCTAGTTATAGTTCATTAAAAATTGTGTACAATATCTCATCCACTCAGAAGTGATAAAGTGGTACATGTGAAGGTTAAATTCCATTTTACATTTCATTTGTTTAATTTATCAATTCATTTACCAAGACAGAAAGGATTCAAGTGATTTTTCCAATCCACTTATAATTCATTGAATCAACATATCCTTTATCAATATAAATACAAAAAGTAAACACTCTAAAGTGTTTTTTGGCTAATTACATGAAATGGTCATTGATGGTTTATAAAAAGACACATTAAAAGGGATAATTCATTTTGACGTATAAAAATAAAACATTATAAACTTGTATCATTATGGTTTTAGGTCATGGTATAAATAATTAATTTAAGGAGTTTGATATTTAAGGGGAAACACATTGAAAATCTGGTATGTTTCACAATGAAAACAAATTACAAAGGATCAGTATTTGAGGGAAATATTTTATACCATATATCTTAGGTGTGTAGAAGACTCACCATTCAGTATCATCATATGATTCTATATGGAATGAAATAAATTGTAAGAACTACAAAAATGATATGAAAATAGGGTATATTAGCTCACAAGAAGATATAATTCAATATAAAAAGAGAAACTGAGAAAATAATAAATATGAATTATAGACATACTGAGGCTGATCAATTGTGACTGAGAAATTTTATTCTGAGTCCATATAGTAGATATTTAAAAAATAATAGGAAGGAAGAAAAGGGGAAGCATGACTATCTACTGTACATGAGAAATAAGTGTGAAATGGGAGGGTTAAATGGTTAAAGGCATTATGAAAAAATGGGAATTTCACCATTTTTAAAGGGGTGCATGATTTTGAAAAATTGGTTTACAACCCATGTGCTAATAGTGCAGTTGAAAATTTACAAGGGTGCACACCCCACATATACAAGGAACATAGTTATACAACCCTTGTGCGTGCTATGTATACTTACAACCCAAATCCCCCCAACCACACACACACACACGCACATGTTTCATGCACAAAGTTAGACAAACCATGAGTAAACCATGTGAGTTACGTCTATAGTTTTTTTAAAGGTTTCACACATCCAGTTAGACTTTATTACGCATTTAAAAAATATATGTAACACCTTATATCATCAAGGGTTGATGTTAATGTTTAACACTAATAGTTTGAGAACAATGTGCCTCCCCTACTTTTACATACACCGAAACATTACACCCTAGACCAAGATCAAAGGCTCCTAAGACATCCAGGACCTCTTTAAGAAATTTAATTTCGATAAAACCTAAGTATGTGAATAAAATTTAAAGGATTCATACCTAATGAGAAAAACCAAGATCATATAATGAGTATTATTTTATAAGATTAACGTGAAATAAAACATACAACATATGCAATCTAGAATATAAGATTGATCTGATCTTTAATGGACTTAATCCTAACCTTCATATGGAACTAGTCTCTTAATATTTTTAATTATATTATGATATTGTATCATATTTAATCATGAATAATAAATATTTTTTAGGGATTAAATCTTTAAGATAAATCATGAAAATAATATTTTATATGAAAACCAAATAAAAAATGTGTTAAAGAAGAAGAAAGAAAATATTGTATTTCAATAATGTGATTATTATAAAAAACCTTCATGGTAAATTATTAAAGGGAACTATATTTTGTTTATACTATGGATATATGGGTAATCTACCTCACAAATTAATGGGAAGTAAATGTAAGGATTTTATCTAGTGAATCAACTATATAGAGATGTGGTGTTTATCCAATTCCCCAAGCATCAAGGGAACCCACCATAGAAGATGCCAAATTGGGAAGGCCTAGATTATGTGATTACTATTGATGAAATTAATGTTCATTAAAATTTATTGGTAGGTACATATATTGTAAACTAAAATTTAACTAATTATTTATTTGATTATGGATATTCAGTCTCTTTTTTATCATATGTGTTTTCCATGAAAATTAAATGATCCCCTAACAACTTTGGAAGGGAGTTTTCAATTCTAAATTCTATTGAAAATAATACTACTAGAATGATGTGTTACTCAACCCCATTAGGATGCATAGACATACCCTATTTTTAAAATTTTTTACTATACATATGGTTTAAATTTATATAATCATTGTTATGTTGTGGATTTTCAAAATATAATTTAAAAAAAATCTAAGAGAATCAGATTATTATTGAAAAAGGAGTTGTAGAATCCCTTATCTTCATATGGAAAACATCATTATATGACTCCTGTCTAGATCAAACACAAATATCCCTCCATAACTAAATTAAAAGAGAATAATAGTACATGAAAACTATAGGGGGTAAAGGTAACCATATCATAGAATATGTACCTATTATGTAGGAATACATTAATGTGGTTCTTAAAGGGTTTCTTATAGAACCACCCAAGCATCATGTGGATAATTACATTGCACTCATCCCTGATACAAATCCTATACCTAAGACTCTAAATAGAATAGAAAAATTGTAATTATAACATCCAACCCTCATTCACTCTATAAATTGTAACTAGGTTGTTTCTCCAAGCGACCTAAGCTGTGCCTCCCTGTATTCTAGAGGCTACCGACTAGAAACATTGGTATTAGGTGGTACATTGGGGATACTATACCACATATTTAAAAGTGTGAAATAATTAAATAAATATCCAAACATCATCAAACACAAAATAAACTAAAAATAGATGAATATGTATATAACAAGAAAAAAATAAATGAAATAATTTTCATAAAATCCTGAATAGGCATGCCATATATACACTAACCACTAACTAGGACAGTTGCATATACATACCAAAATTAAATAAATAAAAGAAAAAGAAATATTTTTTAAAAATATCCTGAATCTATACCTCATCCTATGATCTGTGTACATGGATGATTTATCACTCTTGATCGACCTCGAGCCTCAACCCAACCTGTGTCTGAAACCAAGTGAATGTCTACTTGGGTACCCAAGTACAATAACAGTTTGGTTGGTGTGTGAGAATAACACTTAGCATAGAACCAAAAATGTGGACCCATAATTACCATCATACATCTTGATATGTTTATGTGATATTCTCAACTCGAATAAATAATATCTAGAAAAATAAAAAAACCAACATCAATCCTTTGGTCTACCACCTCAATCAACCATACCAACATAACCTAATATCAGGGGTATCTCTAAGAACATAGAATAATCATTATAACCATAATAATAATCCTAGTATCTACCTCTATGGTAGACCCAACCACAGTATCACAATCCTCCTTCCATGGGGAGATTTCATAGTTATAATTGACCACCCTTTGTGGTTGTTTTCTCATCAAGGTCCTAGGACCATAAGTATAAAAAACCTTCCCTATGGGAGTTTTATCATATAAGGCATAAACCCATAAATAGTAAAAAACCAAATCCAATATCTTTCTATATACTTGACCAACCATGCCTTAGTATATAGCAATCCCTTAACTGATTGCAAGCTTTGAAACCCCACTACAAGGACCCTACCTAGCTAGCTTGTGATAGTCTACCCCGAAATTTCCTAGATCCAAATCCACATTATTACAACTATATATGAGCTCTAACTCTATTGTAGGTCCATCCATATTAGGTTCTAAATAATGAATCACTTACTACTATCACATACATCTCCATTTGTATTTCTCAATCCATTACAAATTCCCTATAAACATTTCATCCATCCCCTATCGGAGTTTCCAATCCATTCATCAGAATATCCTATAAAGTAATTAAAATAAAGAATTAATATATAAATCATAAATATTGATGGGAATATGCCTAACTAGTCGTGAAACCCATAATTTTGTCAAATCAACTAGCCACTGTATGCAGAAATAGTCCCAGGTCTCCTCCTCCAAGGTAGCCTTAAAGCCCCATCATGATCATCTGATTCCACCATGATTTAGTAGAATAAAATCTAGATCATAAAACCAGGAAACAAAAAAATTGAGTAGACAAGAGGAGGATATCAAATAAGATAACATAAGCAGAGAAATACATTAAATCTCCCAAAAAACACCCAAAAATTAACTTCAAATAATGGGGGGAAGGAGAAGGGGTAAGGACAACCTAGTCAGCATGGAATGAATAGGAAATCCAATTACACATCCCAACAAACCTCAATTGGGAATTCCCACTAACATAGTCATCTTCTATTCTCAAATTCCCAAAGATCATTCAAGGCACAAACTACAACCTAAGGGGCCAAAGCTGCCAAAATATGTCATGACAATCTCAACCACAAACAAAACATTGAGATGGAACTTTCCTAAGACTGTATAAATCAAGTCATGATCATTTCACCATATTATACATCACCTTCCCTATGGTTCTCCCCACCATAGGACTAGGTCTATAATGCCCAATTTTACTAACTTAGTGACTTCTCTATTGGTAAAGCATACTAAAACACACCTCTAGAATCCTAGGGATTATCCTATCATAGTTTCAAACTTTTCACTCCATTAAAAAATGAGGTCTCTCCCAATTCCCAATTTTAAACCTAATCCAATGGGTCTCATTGCCTGTTTAAGAAGGCTATGAACATGCTAGCTTCCCACAGAAGGCTCGGACAACACCAAAACACCATGTATTATCAAAAATGACATTCATATCATGGTTTACAACTAACATCATCTAATTATTCATGAACACGGTAGTCCAGCCTCCTCTTGTAGACCATCCCTATATATTATTAGCTACACTATTTGACACACTCCAACATATCCAATCATATTTCCCTTAGCCCAAGTAAATCCTATGACTATCTAGAACACTCACCAAATCATGTACCAAAATTATGGTGACATTCCCATATTGAACCATCTAGTTTCCATTTCAATCATTATTTCACCCATGAACATTGACGCACCACTGATCAGATCATGCTTGGATCACTAATCCTCTAAAAGCATCAATGTGACCAACTAAACACTCAAATGAACCTATCATATGACACCCACATGAATTATATGAAAACCATGTCAATATTGATGATAATGCACCTAGTTCACAAAATTCAATGTACATATTGATAGCTAGAATTCAATGAGTTATCCAGTAGCCCTCAGTTCTATTTATTCATCATCATAATAATTCCAAAACATAGTCAAATAACTAGTTACACAATCCTATAGACCTACTAATGTAAGGGTCACACACTCATGGCCAATATCCCACTTACCGCCTTAGGAGCATCATTTTCATCACACTATTGAAGCCTGTTTTTGAAAACTATCTCACATGACTTGTCCACTACTAATCATAATGAATGTAATGGCCATGTAATGCCCCAACCCCAGAGGCATAGAGTCGGAACATTATTTTAATACATTTTCATGATTACAAAGAATCCAATCTTGAAGGACTGGTCAATTCAGTATTCATGGAAAATATATTACATATATTAACATTACATTAAAATTCAGGGAATAAAATTAAACATAGATAATTTTTTGAGAACTCCATTATTCTCCTAGTTTAACCCTACATATCAAAAATAAAAAACATCTTGGAATCTTGGTAAAATAAAACATTAGAAATGGGTGATCTCAAATTCTCATTAAAGGTCAATAATATATAATAATCTATCATAAATTAGCATAAACCTTTAAGAAATGGTATAAAACTCAAACACAATCCTTTAAAAAAAATATTCATCACAATATTGAGAGAATAAATCAAATATCTCCATTTAAACATTCACATGGATATTCTATTATTCCAATAATCACATGTAATATCAATAACTATTCTTATAATTAGGGAGTTCACAATGTCGGATATCATAACCAGACCATCATGACCCCTTGCCAAGACCATACATAAATGAGTAAAACCCCAAACTAGAATGTATCATCAGACCTACCCTTGCATCAAGAGGCTATATCAGGCCCCATGCATCACTTACATATTCTAATGTGTTACAAATATAGAAATGGTGAAGCATAACATAAAAATTAGTATTAAAACTGGCATCTAAAATGTTAACACATTAACCATAAACCAAGAATAGTATCAAAAAAGCACATCCACAATCAAGCATATCATAAAAAATTCAATAAAATATGGAATGTTGTATCATAATAAATCTACCCCAATAAATCATAAAATCCAATAATTTATTTTGACATAGATGAAAATAATCTAATAAATTCATTTAAATTCATTCAGTGAAATATCCCTTTTTTTATCTTTAAAATTATTTAAAAGTCACGAAATTATAAATGAAAACATTTATTATGAAAATAACCATTTAATATTATAATAGAATATTCAAAATGATAATGTTTAATAATGGAGGAAAATATCCTCTCACATCGTATACATTAAAAAACATTCTTTCCTTAATTTTTATAAAAGGTCATAAAGAACTTGTTTGGAAAACGATAGAATGATACCTTTCAAACCATTTTATAAAAAGTATAACATGTATAAGAATTACTTCAAACAATTTTAGAAAATATTTACAAATACATTTTAATAAATAGGGACTTGGATGAAAAAGATTCCCTAGTAGATATTTACGTATAAACAACAATAGTTAGTAATGCGATTGTGAAAAGTTATCCCTTTCATTATGTCTGATTTCTCCATACATGTCCACAACCCTAGTATAGTGGATTTAAACATATTATTAACTTATAATATAATAATAATAATATTTATGATATCATATATGATTCATTTAGGACTTTATATTACCCTTTCATTTAAAAATTTCATGTTAAAGTTACGTTTCGGGTAATAACCCACGATATTAATCATTTGTGTTTTGAATTGTTATTCTTGATCCTGTTAATTATATCATGATTTAATTACTACCACAATAAAAAAAATTATTTATATAACATATATATATTTAGTATATAAATATATTCATATATAAAATATTTGGAAAGGAATACATCGTTCATGGAGATGGTAGGTCGTACATACGCATGAACGTTGTTTCTGTTTTCTTATCGTATTGAATGGACCAAAGTAAATGACAGATATATATATATATATATTATTCACGTATAATTACAATGTCATATATTTCATATTTATTCAGTATATTCATTTTTATAATCATTCTTAAATGGTTGTAAACGAGGATGAATCTCATCACGTCATGAAGATGGTAGGTCGAACGTACTCACGAGCAATTATATCATTCCCTTGATGGTTAAATGGTTTGGAAAAAAGGATGGTATATTAATTATAAATAATCATAATCATGATATTTTAATTATTTATATCAATTATTCTCAACATTATACCCATCAAAATAAACTAGTTTTCAATAAAAATTTATCCCATGGCATGGAAAAGGTAAGTCATACATACGCACACATGGTGATATTGTAATTCACGATGGATAAAAAGAGGAATTTGGTTGTCCCATAATAATAATAACATATTATAATAGATATGATATTGTTTCATTACTTTATTATGGAAACAACTTAGTAATATGAAGTAAAAGAGGAAAATAACATTGATAGAGTTGATAAAATAATTACCTCTTCTTCAGGTATCTCATTTTGATTTTCACAAAAAGGGATCCTTAGGTTGGATTTATGCCCAAATTATGGAAATTATAATGAATTGAGTAAAATCGGGAGGATAAGTGGGTAGGTTTTTTCCCAGCCAAAGGACGTTAGATGTGTGAGAAGAGAAGGATAGGTTTCCTTTTATAAGAGAGGTGAGGGGCACTTTAGAAACTCCAAAACAATTAATTTATTATAAAATTTTTATGGATTCCAAATAGTTTAAAAGTGATTTATTTATAAAAATAAGATGATGATGAGTGTAAATCCTCTAAAAAATTAATTTTAGAAATTTTTTTATTTTATAAACCTTATCATTTTTATTTATCCTTAATTAATCTATTTAATATTAATCGTAGTAATACTATTCAAAATATTAAATGGTTATATATATTCAATTATGTGGTGTAATTTTTCCATAAATGGAAAATTAAGAAATTTTGGACCTTTTAATTATCACTTTTTAGTTTTTAAATATTTTTATGATTTTTATATAATTTAATAAGATTTTATTTTTATAAAATATAAATAGTGTCCATTTTAAAATTGTTCATAACGTTGACTTTAATTAAAATCCAAAAAAAATATAACTTAGAAAAAAATAATTGAATATTTTCTAAAAATTTTGTAGTCACTTATAAAATTTGTGGATAACCTTAATTAATTCAAATTATATTTAATTTAATATTTTTAAAACCATTTATTTGATATTTCATTTAATAAAATAATTTCTGCACCACTATTCTGTCCTCATTAATGGTATTAATTTAATCACTAAATATTATATATAAATTAATATAATTTAGGTAATTATTTTATACTTCCAGAGATTATTTATAATCGATTTTATCTCCTGTTTTTCCCATTAATAAAATTAATATACTTATATAAAATGAGTGGGTGACATTTTGTCACATTCATTGATTTTTATAATATGCTTTTCATTTTCATGGACATGAGTCCATTAAATTATTACATTTAGAAACATAGGTGATAATGTTCAAATTAATTCATCCAATAGAATTTTTATAGGTGTTAAGGTAATTTTATAATATTATTTTTTCTTTTAATTACCTGAATTTCCCTTAAACGTGGTAATAAAATATTTACAAAAGTTATTATTCTTAATGACAAAAATAATAAAAATAGACCTTATTAACATAATTTGGAACCACTGATCTAAAATATGGAATCCATTTTTGAAAATTCTAAACAAATAATTTTTATTAATTAAATTAAAATTAATCACAATTATGGAATAATAAAAAAGGTTTTTTAAAATTGAAACCCATCAAAGGATTTAAAAGTGTTTATATCCTGTTTTAATGTGAAAATAATTCTAATTACCTAAATTAAATTAAATGATAAAAATATAATCTAATTGTACTTTAAAATAATTCAAATATATAATTTAACACTATAAATTATTTTGAAGAAAAAAATTCCAATTAAAATTTAGTATTTTTCACTATTAATCAAAACATGAACCTTATTAGAAAAGTATCAAAAATTGATCCAAAGTGAATTTAGATATAAAAAAATGAAATAAGAATTTTATTTTTTTCAATTAAATATATAAAATTTTCAAATAATGGATTTAAATTGTGTTCCCCATTAAAAGGAAGTAAAAATACTTTTAGTAAAAAATAGCCTTTTAATGTGTAAGATTAGATTATTTTTTTTCTTATAAATATAAAATAATTTGGATGGATGTAAATAAATTTAATATATAAATTTTATAATTTTGTTTTTATTATTATTTCATTCAAATGTAATGTCTAGGTTATAAAGGTCATGTTAAAATTACAATATTTAATTATATATCATTATTCATTTTAACATGGTGTTGTGTGAAACGAAAGATATAGAAGAGATTAAATTTATGAATATACAGTGTAAAATCTTGTGGTGTTACACTCTCCCCTAATTGAATAAATTAAATCATCTCAATTTTTGAATTTCATTTTGGTAACTAATTTTTACTAGTAAAATTTTTTTTATTGAAATCCCTCTTCAGAACAAGGGTTGATAAAACTTCCATGTTAAAATAAAGAAAGGTAAGTACGAAGGTTACCAGAGATAACACATATTAGGGTTCCATGAAGGGAAACATGGACATGAAAAAAAAATATAACCCTCAAGTTTGGATGGAGATTGCTAGAGAACATGGTTAAGAGAAAGTTAATAATCACAAATCTAAAAATCTACAATGACTTAAGGGTCCATTTGATTCATCGAAAAAAGTATTATGATTGAATTTATGTTTCAATATCGTTTGCCAAGAGTTGAAGAATATTTTATTATTTAGATATTCAGTTAATTTATTTCTTTCCATGTCATAATCATAATGTCATCCTGTAGTTATACTTCAATCTATTTTCACTTCATCCCTTACACATAGAAATGAATGTTCAAAATGAATTTTTAACACCAGAAGAAATTTTGATAAATCATAAATCCCAAAATTATGTCATTTATAGTCGGAATGATTATTGAAACCAAAATGGTTATCCCAAATTATCTGATAAATCATTATTTAACCTCAAAAAATAATATTCAATGTACAAGTTACTCCACTCCAACCTTAAGAATTATCCAAAATACTTCTGTCCAAATTAACAGTCAAAAAAGGTCTCTAAATTTTCAAAAGTAATCGTAACATCCGTTCCCTCAAACAGCATAATGTAGCTCTTATTGACACATAACAAAAATTTAATCACCTTAAAAACCATAATGAAAATGTTCATACCTCTAAATACATAAATAGTAAGTATTGTAGTATAATCCTTATATATCACATTATTCTTATAACCAGAAAATAATAACATAATTTGTGGTTCCAAAAACAAAAATACATTAATTATTGTACTTTTACCATAGTAACATCATAATCAAAACCATGAACCATTTTATTCTTCTGAGCTATATTTTAATACCTCTATAGACAATAATTTTCATAATGTACAATCTCTTTACAATTATAGAATTCAACATTTACAGCTTATTTATTTCCATTAAAATCACGAGCTCGGTGACTTTTCCCTCCACACTTATAAATAACTCACATTCATTATAGTCATGTACCAGGGGTTTTATTCCCACAATTATCACATTTGGGAAAATCTATCTTTTCCTTGTTCCCTTTATCTATCAATTTCTATACCGTTCTCTTTTTCTCTTTCATTATCATAAATTCTAAAGACGTAGAAATTATTTCTCTTTCTTGATAGCAGATGAGACTATATCTTCATATGATGATACTGTTTTGGAGATAAATTGCTTTCATAGAAATGGTTTTAATAAATCAAATAAATGATCATTATGTTTGTAGTTTGTATCATGCCTTACTAATCATGTAAAGTTAGACTCATACATTATAACAATATCATCCTACTTCTGCCTAAAATTCAAGAATTGTCTCCCCATATCCACTCTCTGTTCATGAGGGAAATACCTTTCCAAGAAAATTTCATTAAAATCCTTCCATTACATAAATGAAATTTATCCCTCCTCTTTCGTGTTTGGAATCAGTGATTACCATTCAACAACATCTCTTGAGAGATGATAAACTGACACGACATCTTTATCCCTTTTATTCCATCCCAAAGTAAGAAATAACTTCTCTAAAGAACATATTCATTGTTCATCTACAAATGGATTTGTAGTCTCATTGAATGTTGGAGGTCGTTTTATCATGAAGAATTTTAACATTGATCCTCTGCATTGTGGATCAGGCTTCTCCCTACAGTTATGGTTATTATTCATAACCAGAGTTTTTTGTCTTAGAATAGTTATAAGTTGTTTAGAACTAGTTTAATCCCCTGATACAACATCATTAACTTTCACAAGAGGGTAATATATCCACGAATTATTTGTGTTGATATTGTTTCTATTCCTTCTACTAGGTGTCATTTCTAAACAATATCACTCACTAGATTATGTTATGCTTTATAATGTTTAATTTCAAAATAAAAAATATAAATTGAAAAAATTATGCATACCTAATCTCATAATCGTAAACATGGTTTATTTTGTGACATATTTATCATAAATACTTCCTAACTATTTTTATATAAAATGTGAATTATCCTAAGCATATCCATGGGGAGTTCCAAACATGGTGTGCAGTAAGTCTTGTTGTCATGTACCAGGTTACCCCGAACCAGGATCATAACAACTTGTCATGGTTATTACTCCTATGAACATTTTTTCTAGAACCACGTTCTTGTAGTATCTCGACAATGATTTATTTTCTAGGAATACCCACATAATCTCTATATTACCAAACTTCTAGGATTTTCTCCTATAATTATCCTCAAAGTTTATATGAGGGTTATGTTCCCTAATCTATGTTTTATAAATCTAGTATCTAAGGTTGTTTCTAAAATTCCTCTGATACCATCTTGGACACCCCAACCACAGAAGATTAGAGTCGGTGAATTATCTTAATACATTGTCATGATTATAAGGAATAAAATCTCAATGTATTGATCTGTTTATTAGTATTGGAAAATATATTACATACATGAACTTTACATTACAAATCAAAGCATAAAATAAAATATAGATAATTATTTTAGAACACTATTATTATCCTAGATTAACCCTACATATAATACATAAAAAACTTCTTTGTATCCTAGAAAAATAAAATATAAGAATGTTCTGAGCTCAGATGCTCAGTAAGGATGAATAATACAATAGAATCTATCAAAAATTAACATAAACCTTTAAGGAAATATATTAAAAAAACACAAGAATTTTAAACACAATATTCATCGGAATATGGAAACAATAAATCAAATAATTATATTTAAACATTCACATGGATATTTTACTAGTCAAATAATCACATGTAATATCAATCACTAATCTCATAATGAGGTAATGCATAATCTCATAAATCATAACTACTTCGTTAAAGTCTCATGTCAAGACCATACATAAATGGGTAAAAACCCATACTAGTTTTTCTCATGAGACCTACTAATTCATATAGGGGATATAGTGGGCCCCACCTATCACTCACTGTTTCTAATGAATTATTCAATAGAAAATGGTGAAACATAACATAAACATTCATATAAAAACTTATATATGAAATTTTAATACATTAACCCTAAACCATGAATGGTATAAAAATAGTGCATCTATAGTCAAACATATCATAAAACCTTTAATAAAATAAATTATAAAATAAACCTCAATCAAGTATAAAATACAAAAATGGATGTTGAAATAGATGAAAATAATCTAATAAATTCATTAAAACTCTTTGAGAGAAATATCCCTTTTACATTGAAATTGTTTAAAAGTCGTGAGATTATAAAAGAAAGAATTTCCTATGAAAATAACCTTGTATTATTGTAAGGGAGGCTTAAAAATGGTAAGGTATCATAATGGTGTAAAATATATTCTCGCTCTATATAAGTTAAAAATCATTCTTTCTTTAATTTGTCGAAAAGGTCATAAAGTACATCATTTAGAAAACGACAGAATGATTCCTTTAAAAACTTTTATAAAAAGAAAAATGTGGGTAAAAATTAATTTAAAAAATTGTATTGAATATTAGAAATAACTTTCATGAAACATGGATTTTGATGATAAAGATGTATCAGAAGATACTTATGTATAAAAAAACTCGTATAGTAATGTGATTGTGAAAAATTATTACCTTAGGTCTGATTTCTTCCATAAGTGTCCAAAATTCATGTATAGTGGTTTTAAACATATTATTAACTTGTTTAATAATAATAATAATATTTATTATATCATATATGATTCATTTATTACATTATATTTGTTGTTCATTTAACAATTCAATGTTAAAGCAACATTTCAAGTAATAACCATCTTTGTTAATCGTATGTCTTTTCACATATTATTTATGATCCTATTATATTCATCATGATTTAATTACATGAATAATTTAAAAAAATATTTATATATCATATATATTAAGTATATAAATATATACATATATGAAATATATGGAAATGAATACATTGTTCATGAAGACGGTAGGTCGTATGTATGTTTGAACGTTGTTTCTATTTTCTTATCATACAGAATAGAAGAAATTAAATGACATATATATATATAATTCCAATAGCATTATTATGTCATATATTTCTTATTTATTCATTATATACATTTTTATAATCATTTTGAAATTGTAGGAATGGAGGATGAATCTCATCTGGTTATGGAGACGGTAGGTCATACGTACTCGCGATCGATGGTATCATTCACATTAATGGTTAAATGGTATGAAAAAGGATGGTATATTAATTATAAAAACTAATATTAATGTTATATTAATTATTTATATCCATTATAAACATCGTTATACCCTTAAAAAAGGTAGAATAATAAATTACAACGTGGCATGGAGATGGTAAACTGTACATACACACGCATAGTGATATTGTTATTTATAGGCTGGTTAAAAGGAGGAATGTTGTTTTACCATAGTCATAATAACATCTAATCATATAGATTATATTTTATTATTATTTTAGTATGGAAACAATATTGGAAGAGGAATTATAAGAAGAAAATGGCTTTGAAAGAGTTGAGAAAACAATTACCTCTTCTCCGGGTATCTTCTTTTGATTTGCACTAAAGAACTCCTTATGTTGGATTTATACACAAATTATGGCCACTATGATGAATTATGGGAATTTTTAAGGATAATTGGGAAGTTTATGGTTGAAAAAAAGATCTTTATGGGTGTAAATAAAAGAGAATTATATGATCTTTTTTATAAGAGAGGGGAGGGCCACTTTAGGAAACTCCAAAACTATTAAATTATTATAAATTTATTTTTGATTCAAAATATCTAAAAAGTGATTTATTTATAATATAATATGAGTATGGGTCTAAATAATATCAAAAAATTAACTTTATACATGTTTTAATTTTATTTTAATCCTTATCATTTTTATTTATCTATAATTAATCTATTTAATTTTAATTATATTGACAATATACTAAATATTAAAAGGATATAAATAACTAATTATATGATTTAAATTATCCATAAATAGAAAATTTATGAAATTTTATATCTAATAACTATATTTTTATAGTTTTAAAATATTTTTATGATTTTTAAATAATTTAATAAAATTTTGTTTTTATGAAATATCATTAGTCTAAATTTTGACATTATTGAAATATTTGACATTAATTAAAATTAAAATGGACATATAACTTCATAAAATAATTTAATATACTACTAACATGATATAGTCACCTAAAAAATTTGTGAAACACCTTAATTTATTCAAATTATATTTCTTCTAATATATTTAATACAATTATTTTTGATATTTCTATTAATAAAATAATTTCTACATCACAATTGTTTCCTCATTAATGGTATTAATAAAATCTCTTGAAATTATATATAAATAACTATGATGTAGGTACTTTTTTTTATATTTATAGAGACTATTTATATTCGAGGTTATCTATTGGTTATCCCTATATTAAAAATTAATATACTTATATTAAATGAGAGTGTGACATTTTGTCACATTCAATGATTTTTATAATATCTATGTCATTTTCATGGAAACATGTCCATTAAATGATTGCATTTTAAGAATTGTGTTATAAGGGTACAATTTATACATCCAATAGGATTTTGACAGTTGTTAGGGTAGTTTTGCAATATTAATTTTATCATTAATTACATGATTTACCCTTAACCACGGTAATAAAAAAATCACTAAAGATAGTATTCAGAATGTCAAAAAGATAAATGAAAACTATTTAAATAATTTGGACCAACTTATTTCAAATATAGAATTTTTTTTTCAAAATTCAAGAAATGTATGTTTTAGTATTAAAATAAAAATTAATCTCATTGATTGAACAGGAAAATGAGTTTTTTAAAAGTAAAAAACCATCAAAAGATTAACACGTATTTAGATCTAGTTTTAATACAAAAAAAATACCAATGACCTAAACTATACTAATTACAATAATTTAATTATACTTCAAAACCATTCAAATTTTTAATTTAAAATTATAAATTATTTCGATGAAATAAATTGTTTTCAATTAAAATTTAGTATTTTTCACTATTCATCAAAACATGAAACTTATCAGAAAAATTCCCAAAATTAAGTCAAAGTAAATTTTGATATTAAAATTTCAACGAAGAAGTTTATTTCAGCAAATTTAATATATAAAAGTGTCAAATATTGTATTTAAAATAGGTTCTCCATTAATAGGTGATAAATTTATTTTATAATAAAATAGGCTTTTAATGTGTATGGCAGGATTAATTCTTATCTTATACCTATAAAATCATTTGGATGGAAGTAAAAACATTTAATATATAAATTTCATAATTTTTTTACTACTATTCATAAATTTTAATGTAATTTCTAGGTTATAATAATTGTGTTAAAATAACAACATTTAATTATATATCATTGTTCATTTAAACTTGGTGTTGTATGAAATGTAAGCTATTGAAGAGATTAAATTTATGAAGTGACATAATGTAAAATATTGGGGTGATATAGGAAAAAAAAATCATTCGTTAGTTCTACCCCAAAATAGAAAACATCACATGTTCCAACTTCCTAAGAACGTTTCCCACGACAACTACTGAATTTCAAAATATAACGAGGGTCACCACCCTCAAATGGATAATGGTTCACTCCCCACCATATGGGTTATAACATATCACACCATGAGAAGATCCATATAGTTTCAACACAAACCATTATTTTCACTTTTTCAAATGTATGATCACCAGGTTCTCAAGAAACCAGACCCACACAAAAACAACAAAAATTACATTACTCTTTAGTCATGGCAATGTCATCATCAATTCCATCATTGACTCATACACATATAAGTAAAACTACACCAAATAAAAGATGAATGTGATCCATGCCATGTTAGTGTAAACACATCCGGAGATCCCTTAGAAATCCTCTCCAAAATTGGGAACCTTGGGTGTGCCATTATTTATCCCATGATCGTCTTCTACCAGGCATTTCCCATTCGTTAATTCAACCACATGTCTATACACTGCCAAATTTTATAATAGTCACAGAATAAACTTTTTATCTATCCATGATTCTTAAGCTATGTAAAAAATATATTTCTAAATGGTATCTAATCTCTTACCTCAAAACCACACCCACTGGTCAATAGGATCAAAAACCTGAAAAATCCTTCCCATCGATGTTGATCTCAATTCACAAGTATCCTAGATGCCTCCACAAAACCCAAATACAGAAACCTAATCATTCCAAAAAATCCCAAGAACATATCATGAATTGGACTCATGCCTTGAATCACCTACTAGTTATTTTACTCAAATAAATACAATATCTCAGGTTAACCCATATTGTAAGTCACTCTGACAGACCATTAGGCACAGACTCCCGGAATCCTGAGTCATGCATCAAAGGGTAACTAGGTCCTCCCACCTAACCCAAAGGTCCATTATTATAAGTTTTGTAGCCCATGATGAATCTTTTATGCACCAACCTCAATATCCTACAATAACCTAAATTCCAAAACACCCACTCATGGGTATCATAACCCACAATGATATCCCATGAAAACTCAACAACCTAACTTTACATCGCTTCCCATCGATCATCCACTCATGAAATTTTTCCCTCAATAATCCCAACATATAAACGGTAATAAAAACATAACTCCATCATCCTAGATGATTAATATTCAAGAAACCAATAGTAAATGGATCAGATATGTAAAATATAATTCCAAACTATATAGGAAATTTCTATATAGGTTTTTACTTATCAATTTAAAAAACTAAACCTGAGTAGTAGTATCTCAACAGGTGTTCATAATTATGAATTAATTTCTATGTAGATACCCCATGGTAATAGCACCTCCTATGCATTGGGAAAACTTTTTCATCCTCATCATCATGTGTCTCATCTTAGATCCTCATAACCTTTCATAATAATATGAATTCATACATAAGTTGATCTATCCTAGTAGAATTTCACAATGTACATATTAAATAAAACGTCATATGAGTTGTTATTGAAACTTTAAACTAATTAGTCTCTATTTTCAGCAAAATCACACACTACTAGGCCTATAAAATGTGGTTCTTATGTGCCGAATATGATATATGATATGCTTCTTGCCTCTATATGATAATATTCAAAATCAAAACCCTAGCATATTTCGAGAATACCAATATCTATAAGTCCATAATAAATAATAAAATCTATACCGTATGTGTGTTGATCATAGATAAATTCAAATAAATTGTAACATCGCAAACCAAAACAACAATCCCTACTCTCCGGTAACCTAGAATTCTTACTAGATAATAGTTTCTCAAAGCACTAGTCCAATATCCATTGTATGCTTTGACACATTCATAAATCAATGATCTATTGAATCATTGAACCCTTAATACCAATGAATATAAAATCTCTTATACCACTTTTTAATGCCCCTCCATGGTTCAGTCATTGAATTATAACTGTACTGGTACACCACATGACCATTAAAACTGCCTCCCTATATGCCAGAGGCTGATAAAAAGTAATGGTGGGTTAAGGTGTTGATCTGGGAAGATTATACCCCCTATATCAGAGTTCTCAATTATAAAATAAATAACCTTACATCATCCAACACAAAATAAACTAAAAAATGAATCATATAGATATAAAAATACCAAAATAAATCAAATAAATGTCATAATTAGGATATGAAAATTGAGGCCTTGAGTGGGAATTATGCATATAAAACATCCCTGAATTGCCTTACAGGGAAATATGGCCCTTTGAGTGTAGATGAGATGTGATTGGTATTAAATACCAATATAGGGCCCACATTTGAGGCATCCCCACTATTCTATTGGAAAAATTGTCATAAGTTTCTAAGACCACATGAGCCACGATCTGTGTGAGAAACAAAATATAGTTGGTGATCAGACACATTTCATGAGAGAAAATTCATACGCGGCTTACACATTTAAGTTTCCCTTTGAGATGTGTGGTTAATGGTCTCGTGGAGGATATGGTATGGAGATAAGGCCTTAGAAAATTTTCATATATATATCCAATTTAGGATAAGATTCAAGGTCATCGTAGTTTGGTTCATCCTTGGCTTGTCGATGGGTTTAGGGTAATTAAGGGAATGGTTGGGGCTTACACGTAAAATGATGCAAGTGTATAAGACATCTTATGAACTACTTGTGGATTATAAAGGATTTTATACTTATGGGAGAATTAATTCCCATAAGTTAGGAATATTTGGGATATGAAGGGACTTACACTGGGGTGGATGCGTATTTGAGATCATCCCTTAAGAAGGAATCATACATATCCTTATTGGAAAATAATCAGAGTCCTCATAATTATATTACCCCTATCTCACTGATGGTTTTGAGTGGGTGATCACACTTGAGAAATTATTATTATCTCTATGTTTTAGGAAAACTAGTTCCATGTACCATGATAGATTCCCATTTTCTTATTCATTCTCTATGTTAGGAAAGGTACAAATAGATGGCGACCATGAAAGGCCTGTTGAATATGCTTGGTATAGCATGGATGTCCCATCCAAGAGAATCAAACAAATAAGGTTCCATGAGTGTGTAAACCTAAACCATTAAGCCCCCCCCCCCATAAAGAGGTTATGTGGTCAAATCAACCTGGTGATGGGGGCCCACATAGTATAACTTTGAGTGACTCTATCAGATGAAGTTTACATTTCTTAGGGAATCTTATCATCATATATCGATTTCCTAATATATATAAGCCTTGATTGTTTTATGTAAATTTCTTAATTTTCTACTAGACATGTCTTGATTTTCTATTGGAAAAGTCTAGGGAGTCTGTCTATCATGGAAGACATGACCAATGGTGTCTTCTTGACATTTCCTAGGTGCTTCTCATGAAGGATGTTGATATGTCCATGACCTTTTTCAGGACCAAATAACTTGTTTGGGATGTCATCACATTATCAAAGAGGGCATATTCAATGCCTTTAAGATGATCATTTTTCTTTTCTATGATTTCATTTCATGATCAAAGTGCATTGTTTGGGTTATCTTCACATGATCAATGTGGGCATCATTAGTTTCTTTCACATAGTCATCCATCTTGTCAAGGTTGTATTCGAATGATCAAAGTGTACATGTCGAAGATATTTTTCATGATCTAATGGATTTCTTAAATGTTGGATCAGGATCACCCTAACTTTTCTTTGGGATATCACATGACAATGTGGACATGTCAAGGGACTTTCTCATGACAATTCTGGTATGTCGATGAGCTATCGCATGGTCAACCTAACCTGTCCTCTGGTTATCACATGATAATTATGACATTTCAAAGGAAAGTTACATTTCAATGTTGACATCTATATAATTTTTTTCATGATCAACCTCAATTTTACAAGGCCAATTGTTTGACCAAAATTACTCCAAGGTATGTCTTGTGATAAAATTAACCTATCCAAAGCCACTTAAGGTCATTGAAATACTTGTTAACAATATTGAGATTATGTGGCCTTAATTTAATCACATGATAGGGTCTTGAAACTATTTTCATTGTCATGCACCTGTCCAAATTTTGTAGTTTCATGTGGAAAGGGATCATTCCTTAGCCACATGGGAAACAATTTTCCTAGGAATAATAGTGCATAGATAAGGGTTTTCTTCATCACTGCACCTCCGAGATATTTTATGGTGATATGATGGCTTGTCTATGGGTTCTCATGTATGTTAAGGCCTTGTAAGGCCTTGTTAGGGGGTCTTGAAATGGGTTATTTGATCATGAGATAGTATCACATAATATAACCATTTCATGAAAGGATGAGGGTGAAGATCCGAGGATTTTCAACCTATTTTTCATTTATGAGGTGGACTCCCACGTAATTCCTTTTTAGGGTCATGGATCTATGAGGGCGCTTCATGTTAAGGCAGACGAATCTAGTGCCAAGTGAAAGCAAAATGAGACATAGGGGGTTCACAAGATCTCTTGTTCAAGATTTCATGGAGGATTCACATGTCCCTTGATTCTCATGAACCTCAAAACTACATGTGAAGGATAAAGGTTCACTGGAGAATACATGCTCATAGATGTTCATGGCTGAATGGAGATGTTGTTTCATGGGGTATTAACATTTTATTATTTTGTATGTGATCTTGTGATCTTAAGGTGATCATATGATGTGTTCTTACGGTAGAATTCTGTAGTGGGATATCATGATGGGGATCTTGTGGTTACCTAGAGGTTAATGGAGGATCTTTTCTAGCGGATCAATGGTGGTGATCTCAACAACACAGATTGGTAATTATTTAATGCACAGAGAATTCCTATTACAACTCAAACAACTCTCCCTATTTATAGGGATAAAAATCTCACAACAAAATAAAAGAGAAAAAAATAAAAGTCCACAGTTTGTTGTAGCATGTGCCGCCCGAGCATCTAGATCCACACACGTCAAGCAACTGTTCATGGAATTTGAGTTTATTATCCACAATCCCCTATTAAACTCGTATTCCTCATGACACATAATTTTTTCATCATATATAGGTGGGTAACCAATGGGTATTATGACTTCACTATAGTTAGTTGTAGTAAATTCAGAAGATTATGTGGAATTTGATAACCATATCACTAGAGGTGATCATAGAAAAAAATATCAGAAATAGGAATCCAACCAGATTTTATTGATTCTATTGTGAATTGTTACAGCTTGTATTCATCTTCTGGGATAAAAATATTTTTCATGGAATCATTTGTCTTGGGTTCTTCAAAATATTCTCCCTTGTGGAAGGACTTCATTAGGGCTCAAACAAACTGGACGAAGGCATCACTTTTCTTCACCAAGGAAACAGACATAGAGCTTCTATGGTTTATGATTTATGAATCGGAAAATGGTTAATTGAATAAAAAATTGATTTCGGTCTCATATTTTGGGAGGGTGTTTGTGTTCGATAGTAAAACTTGTTCTTCAATTCCTTTTGGGAAGGCATCTTAATAGAAAAGAAACTCCATTTATTTGGTAGCTTCTGGTGCATACAGTGTATTAATCTTTGGGAGATGAGATAGATAGGTGAAAGATAAAGGCAGAGGGTGTCTATTATCATCATTGATGTTTAGAAATAATTTTAATGGATCGATTAAATTGAATTAAATATCTAATAAAACCATTTTTCTAGATAGTGCATATACTTTTTTAATTGCATATTGCAACAATTTTATTTTTCTTATCACCCAAATATTTTTTTCAATATAGGATTGGAGAATTTTTTTTATATGATGGGTGGAGAAATAGAGTGGATTAAAATCACATAGTGGGACATATTTTATTCTTCTCAGTGAAAATGGATTAGGCATGGGAGGCTTCTTTCTTAGTGAGGATTTGGTGATATTTTTTTGATGTACAAAGAGGACAATAGAGGTGTGAGGAGCTTGGATGGGGGGAAAAGAATCTCCTAGGGAAAGAAAGAGGGGAGGTGTGGAGGAAAAATCCAAATATATTCCTTTAGTTAATGGATAGTTAGAACCTTAGGTAGACAAACTCACAAAAGTGGCATGAGTAATATAATTAAGTAATTTTTTTAAAAAAATTTACAAAAAGTTGTGATGGAAATCTCATGTGGTAGAATGTGAACCTTTACTATTCATATTATTCCTTGCAGATCTTCTGCTCCATGTCGGTAACTGGTGGACACTCATTTAACCTCTTATGATACCACTGAAGGTAGTTCTTTTGCACTAGAAGTGGAAGAAAATATCACAAGCACTTCTTCAACCTCCCTTTGATACCCCTAATGGAAGATCTTTTGTAGTAGATCACTTATGGTGATCTCACCAACCAAAACGGGTACTTATTTCTTACCCTGAGAATTCATATTATTAATCACAGAACTCTCTCTATTTATAGGGATAAAAAACACACAACAAAATAAAACACTACCACAAACATGCTTTTATCAGTGCTAAAACATAATTTATCAATGCTAAAAAGATATTATTAATCAATCAACTTTTAAAGGGGGTCCCCTTTATCATCGCTTCAAAAAGAACTGAAAAAGGCCCCCCATTATTTGCGTTATTCGAACAGCTGCTAAAGTCCCCATTTATCAATGCTTCAATTATCACTGATAAAGACTTCCTAGTCTGGGTATGCTATTTATATAACAGCACTCCCCACAACCTGTAAAAAATAATCAGCATCCAAATCATACACCAAAATAATGAAACCAGCAAAAATAACCTACACAAACCAGAAAAAACCTTCTTAAAAATAACCACTCATATGGTATAAAAAAGATCCACATACACGATGCAAATGATGAAAAAACAAGCAGCGCACACAAATGATTGGAAAACAATCCTATATATATTTAATTTAAATCATGAATAAATAAATATTCACTCATGTTATATACTAAAAAAATACTTTTATATACATTTTGAACAATGTTTTATAAAATTACATTTACAAATATCCAACAAATCGTTAAAAATATTAATGTTTTCTCTTTTGATGTTTGTGGTCCCCTTTAAAAAAGTCATCTGATGTTAATAGTCTTCGAAAAAATAATCCCAACTCAATAAAAAGGTTCCACCTATATAAGAAAACAATTATTACATCAGTAATACTATAAATAATTAAATTAAACATTAATATAAAGAATACATTAAAAATGGAAATGTTTAATAAAAATGACACATTTTGAGTTATATCAATCTCACCATGCATTGTATTGAGGTGGGGTTGATTCATACATGTCACAGATTACTGATGGATCATTTTCATAAAGTATCAAAATAATAAGTATGAATTTACTTAGTTTTTGGTATTTCGGTTGTGTTTTTTACTAAAATGTCATTCCAAACCACTAACATTCAATTTGAGTAAAATCAGTTTAATCATGCATCAGTTCAAAATGATACTTCTTCATAAATGTAAAAATGGACTTATGAATTGTTTTACTTAATTTGGAAGACAATCAGAGTGTGTTTTCTTGGTTTTCAGTGAGTGACATGGATTGAGTTAAAATGTCAATTTTAAACTGATAGCGGACACTTTTAGTCATTACGGTCACAAAATTTGTTGGATTGAGGTGAGGTTGATTAATACGCATCACAATTAACTCATGTATTGTTTTCCCAAAGTATTGAAACAATACGAATGCATTTTATTGGTTTTCAGTATGTCAGTTCTATTTTTTACTTAAATTAATGTCCATTTTAAATAACAAGAGACATTTTCAGTTATATCGTTCACATGTTGCATCGTATTGAAGTGTTTTTGATTCATACACGTCAAAAATAATTGTTAGATCATTTTATTAAAGTATCAAAACAATCAAAATGCATTTCCTTGGATTTTAGTATGTCAGTTGTTTCTTTACTAAAATATCATTTCAATCTGAAATCATGAAATTTGAGTCATACTGGTCGCATTATGTGTCAGTTTGGTGTGATGTTTCTTAATACACATCATAAAGTACATCAAAATTTATGTACATAATATGGAAGACAATTGGAGTGTGTTTTTTATTGTTTTCAGTGAGTGGAATGTTTTGAACTAAAATGACAATTTTAGACTGATAGTGGACACTTTTAGTCATAGTGGTCACACTGTTCGTCAGATTGAGGTGGGGTTGATTCTTATTAGTCACAACTAATTCATGGATCATTTTCATAAAGTATAAAAATAATTTTAATGTGTTTTCTTCATTTTAAGTATGTCAGTTGTGTTTTTTTACTTCAATTAATATCAATTTTAAATGACAAGACAGATTTGGAGTCATACCAGTCACACCATACGTCATATTGAGTTTCATTTGATTAATACACATCACAAATGACTGATAGATCATTTTTCTAAAGTATAAAAACAATCATAATTCATTTTCTCAGTTTTCAGTATGTCAGTTGTGTTTTTTTACTTGAATTAATATCGATTTTAAATAAAAAGACACAATTGGTGTCATATCGATGACACCATGCATCATATTGATGTTTGGTTGATTCCTACACATAAAAAATTACTGATAGATCATTTTCCTAATGTATCAAAACAATCCGAATGAATTTCCTCAATTTTTAGTTTATCAGTTTTTTTTACTAAAATGACATTTCAAATTGAAAACATGCAATTTGAGTTATATAGGTCGTATCGTGCATGTGTTTGACATGAGACTACTACATACACAAAAAAAGGACTGACAAATAAATTTCCATAAATTTTAAGACAATCAAAGGGTGTTTTCTTAGTTTTCATTTAGTGACATGTTTTGAGCTAAAATATTAATTTTAAACTGATAGGGGACACTATTAGTCATACCGGTCACACCGTTCGTCAGATTGAATTGGGGTTGATTCCTACAAATCAAAATTCACTCAGTGATTGTTTTCCAAATGTATCAAAATAATATGAATGTTTTTTCTCTGTTTTCAATATGTCATTTGTGTTTTTTTACTTGAATTAATGTCCATTTTAAATAAAAAGACACATTTGGAGTCATACTGGGGACACTGTGCATCTAATTGATGTGCGGTTGATTCCTACACATCAAAAAATGACAAATATATCATTTTTAAAAAATATCAAAACAAATAGAATGCCTTTCCTTAGTTTTCAGTATATCAGTTGTGTATTTTTACTAAAATGTTATTGCATACTAAAAACATGCAATCTGAGTCATATTGGACACATCATTCATCGGTTTTATGTGAGACTACTTCATACACATCACAAATGACCAACGAATCATTTTCCTTAATTTGGAAGAAAATCAATGTGTTTTTTCTTGGTTTTCAGTGACTGACATGGTTGGAACTAAAATGCCAATTGTAAACTGATAGTGGAAACTTTTAGTCATATCGATCACACCATTTATCATACTGCGTTGTGGTTGATTCCTACACATCACAACTAACTCATACATAGTTTTTTAAATGTATAAAAAAAATGAATTAGTTTTCTTTGTTTTCATTATGTCAGATGTGTTTTTTTACTTGAATTAATGTCAATTTTAAATAAAAAGACACATTTGGAGTCATACCAGTGACACCATGAATCAGATTGAGGGGAGTTTGATTCCTACACATCAAAAAATACTGTTACATCATTGACTTAAAGTATCAAAAAAAATTTAATGCATTTACTTAGTTTTTCAGTTTGTCAGTTCTTTTTTTTAACAAAATGTCATTTCAATCTAAAAACATGAACTTTGAATCATATCGGTCGCATCATTCATCAATTTGAAGTGATACTAATTCATGTACATCACAAAGGATTGAAGAAAATTTGTCCTTAATTTTGAAGATAATAAGAATTTGTTGTCTTCGTTTTCATTGAGTTACAAGTTTTGAGCTAAAATGTCAATTTTAAATTGATTGTGGGCACTTTTAGTCATAATAGTCACATTGTTTGTCAGATTGAGTTGGTATTGGTTCCTACACATCAAAACATACTCAGGGTTCTATTTCCAAATGTATCAAAACAATTTGAATGTGTTTCCCCTGTTTTTAGTATGTTAGTTCTGTTTTTTTACTTCAATTAATGTCAACCTAAATAAAAAGACACATTTGGAGTCATATCGGTGACATCATGCATCAGATTGAGGTGTACTTGATTATTACACATTACAAATGACTAATAGATTATTGTACTAATGTATCCAAACAATCAGAATGTATTTCCTTAGTTTTCAGTATGTATGTTCTGTTTTTTACTAAAATGTCATTTGAAACCAAAAACATGAAATTTGACTCATACTAATCAGATCGTGTTTCCATTTGATCCATGTATGGTTGACATGGAATAAAATCCACTTTATGTATAATATATTTAGATGACCTAGTGAAGATCCAATTTTCATATATTCTAGACCTCTGAACGAATATATGATAGTTAGTTATTCATTGGCTCAACTAAAGAGGGGAACTACCAATGTTTTTGATTGAATCGATGTTTTTTGGACAAAAACCCATATTTTTGTTAAAAATGAGAAGAGTGGAGTATTCTCCGGTTCCCATTATGTCTCATGACATCACAACAAACTCAAGGGGTGGGGAAACCCCTTCTGGATAATCGTAATATTTTGTGGTGTACCAAAAACACACATACCCTATAAATGAGGATCATCAATTTCTTTAAAAACCAAATAAACATGCAATTCATTTAGTGCGAAAACAATGACCACTAATGGCCATGATTTTCAATGGGGAGTTTACCCCAGAAAAATCAAAACTTTATCATCAAAAAAATTAAAATGATAAGGCATATAAGATTATTAAAGTCTAAATTATTTGATAATTTTACCATCTTCATTATATATTTGTACAATCATTCATCAGGTATGTTTCCCATTCATTTCTAATAATATCTATATCATCTGGTGAATGTGATTGTTTTTAGTAGTCATGGTAGTACTAAAAAAATATAAATACATAGAGGATTAATAACTATTTTAAATTAAATTCCACTTATCTTCAAAAATAACTCTTCTGGGATGCTGGTTTTTTCATGTAATATGATCTCATTCGTAGATTTACAACCATAATAACCATAGTATTTATCATTTGTTTTTTTCAGGCACTACAAAAACAATGAGAAAAATAAGTATTTTTTATATGTGTTTAGATTGTGAAATCTGATTATATATACCCTGATTTGTATCTTGTCATAGTACTTGTTAGGTTTCTTGTCCTTTTCCCCCTGCATCATTCCATGATGTAGACGATATTCACACATCACCCTACCATAATATAATCCTCATTAATATATTTTATAAATTATATAACTGGATTTTTAGTTCAAAAATGATGGATTTAGTGTATTACACATTGAAAAACACCATCAACTGTGGTCTGTTTGTTGGATATCTGTGAATTGAATCCAGAAAATAAATCTTTGGAGTATCTAAATTGACTGAAATGAGCATACAATGCTACCTAAAAACATAAAAAAAAATAAGTAATTAATGAAATTAAAATATATTTGATATCATAAAATTTTATAGTTTTTTTCCTGCATCGTTGGTATTAAGAAGAGTCATTCGTCCATAATTTTTTTGTTAAATTATTTGTGCAGTCCTGCCACTATTTTTTCCACTTTCTTGGAAGTTATGTCTTCATGTTCTGTAGTGGTGACATGAGGACTAATGAGTCCAAATTTTTGTTCTTGGGGGAAATCCCTTCAAATTTTTTTCATATATACACATACGAAAAATATGAAATTTATTTAGTCATAATTATCATAGTATATCATATTTTGGAAACTCAAATCATGAAAACATACCTCTTGTAAACATTTACTAATGAACTGCCTAACCAGTCATAATCGAGTATTTCAGTTTCACTCTCATCATAAATTATGTATAGATCTTCTCCTCCATACATATTTTATTCAAAATCAATTATGTGATTACCACCATCTTTCAACTTCATATCCACATGAGCATTCAATGATAATAAATGTGGATATAAAATGTTTGGTTATGGTGCTATGGGTAGATCATTTTGATTGGTTGGTTAATCCTTAAGATGGTTCTTAACAGGTATTTTTTTTCAACCCCTTCCCTTTGTATGTCTATGATAATATGAATTAGTTCAAGACTTTTTTCATTAAATTTTTATGGTTAAAATTGAAAATTAAATTTGAAATTAATTCATCATTGTCGGAATTTTTTACAATATAGGACAACCATGAAATGAATGTTCCAAGATCATGTTCGACTATATAAAAATCTATATCATCAGTTGGAACATGTAGCTCAGCACTCAACTCTAGGGATATAGTAATTGACACTTTGAAATGATCTATCAGAAGTGTTCTATTGTGTATCATGTCATTCTGGATATTGAACGATGTATCCCTCGCTACAAAGAGATGGGTGGGTGTTGATAGATATAAATTACAGTCATTTTCTTCTTGTAGAATATAAATATAGGAAAATTATCAGTGTTTAGTGTCTATTTTATTCACATTTCAAAGAAATAGTTATTATAAAGTTGACTACCTCAGTTAAGAATTATTTTTTAGGGGAATGGGTCACCTCAAAACAAGTGGGGTTGGGTGGTATCTTCAAACGTGAGTTGTTCTTGTGTTGTTTCTTCTCCCCCCCCCCAATAATACATTCTATCATCTTTCTATGGTATTGTAATTCTTCTTGAAACATAGATAATGTTTATATCATATTTTTAATTACCTTATTTCGATCCTCTACTTGTTTGTTTTCTCCAAATATGTCCGAGGTGTCATCCCAAAACCTACACCTCTTACATAGCCATACTTTTCTGGATGCTTCAAGGCCACTAAAATTATGTCTTCTTTATGTGTGGTTGTTTTTGATTCTTGTGACTATGTTACATTGAAAATATTAGAATATAAGTAATCATTGTTATGTAATAGTAATTTAAAGAAAAATATTATTATTTCATACTTACAGATGTTTCCCAGACTTTTTGTGTATTTTCATCTATTAGTTTTCCATATTTAGTTACACGCTCCTGCTTCCGTAACACATGGTGTGGGATGAAATTGGTTGTAGATTTTCACTCCTCAATTTGCATATAAACAAAATAACATATTTATTTTGTTGTTTTATGTCACATAAAATTATTATGGTAGATTAAAATTACATAAAATTCTTTTTTCAAGTGATGCGTAACCCATCCTTTATTTACAATAGGGGTATGCTGGTTTTGATTCCCAATGTTTATTTTTAGTACTCATTTGATGTTTCATAAATAAAACACAATCAATAAAAGTGACGAATACACATATCTTCAAATAACGTATTACCAGACACAATGTACCTGAAAAGACTACTTCGCATGATGGCCAGTAAATGCATCCCACGATGCTTAGGTTATCAGGTGTCCATAAATAATTTTTTGGTGTGGTTTTTTTTTCCCTTCAACATATTTAAGATGATATTTCATTAAAAAATTTCAAAAACCCCTGTGAATCCCTCCAAAAACCCTTAAGACATATTCTTTATGCAATTAATCGACTATAAATGCACCATGCATGAGATGATGAAGTTTAAGTCAATGTTTCATTATTTAATTTTTAGTAAAATAATAAAATTATATCACAATGTTACTATAATATCACTCCACATCAGTGTCATAATATCATCCACAACATGGTTCCCTGAAGTTACATCAATCTCGGTGCATTTCCATGTGATGATTCCAATGTAACTACTGAACATTTCCTTGTTGGGGATAACATGGTGTCCCCACGTATTCCATCCAATCTCATATTGGATGGATTTTTCTTTAGCCTTAATGATATTTGATAATACCGTAAAACTATGGATCTCTTGTTTTTTCGATGTCATTGGTTCTTCATCTCATTTCATTTCCTTGGATCCGCCATCATAAATATGTTCCTCTAGCTCCGGAGGGCTCGCATCAACACATGTAGATGCTGGTTGTACCTCTGCACTAGGAGCAGCAACAGGTTGATAAACCTATTGATCGTCTGCATTTTGAGAAACAGTAGGTTGAGAAACATATTGTGCCTAGGGACTGGGAGCATCATCACGTGCAGAAGTCATTATCTGCAAAATTTGTTTAACATTGAATTTAGGGAACTTAAAAGTAGCAATGAACAAATATTAACTTAAGGAAATAGGTTGAGAAACCTATTGTTTGTCTATACTACGTGCAGAAGCATGTTGAGAAACCTATTATGCCTGGGGATTGGGAGCATCATCACATGAAGAATTCATTATCTGTAAAAGTGGATTAACATTTCATTTAGATAACAGAATTATAGAAATGAACATATCTTAAAATAAATTATCACGATGTATATGAGAAAAAAATAACCTAATTATTGAACTCTATCTCTATAAAATATTGAAGGGATTTTACCAGTCGATTGACCATCCAAATCCCTTCATTGTGGTCTCCTCTAAAATAGAAAATGCCATCTACTCAAGGACCACTGTGAAATGATTGCAACGTCCCAATGAAAGGATCATCCTCTATGGAATTTTCATCTAAATATTTAGTGGTTTTGGTCAATAACCGAACAATTGACTATTTTTGGTTAGTTCAAACTTGAATATAAAATACATGTACTGCCTATGATATGATTACAAATGGTTTGTCTGTGTACCCTTCCTTACTAAAATCAACTTTCACAAATCCCAACTCATCTATTTTAATATCACTTCTATTATCAACTAATTTTCATTGAAAAATCAGCACTTGGAATGTCGTATAATCCATCTCCCATATTTTATTATGATTCAAAAATATTACATATTCACATAAATTGGATTTATTTCCTTAGCACCAAAAACATGCATCGCTTCGGCCACAATTGCAACTCCACTATTCTGTTTCGTACTGTCTTTATCGTGTTCTTTATTATAGAATGTATAACTATTAATTACATACGAATTTTAAGATAATACATACACACTTACTCCTCTGGTTATCATTCTATGTTGTTATGAAATTGACTCTGGACTATCATTTTAATAATTAAAAATATGGCCCTTAAACCATCCTATAAACTATTGATTATATTTATTAGATATCCATATTTCGGCCCTTGATGGATTCAAATGCTTAAGAATTTTTTTTTGGGTTTCAACAAATGCGTTAATGTCCAAACTATTATGAAAAATGTAATGGTGGACCTACTCCCAATCTATAATATTGATTGTGATGACCTCCTTTCCAAAAATTCCTTCACCCACAAGTCGCCAAGTGTGACTATATTTTGTTAGACTAATTCTTTGTACACCAGATAGTTATTATTTATATAATCCAAAGGCTTACTTAATAATATATCTCTCCAAAATACAACCCTTTTGATGACTTTAATTTTTGACATACCCTTTAAAAATATTCATATAATCTTTAATGGGATACATCCATCTATAGTTCACAGGACCACATGGCTGAATCTCTCTCACTAAGTGAACCATCAAATGAAATATCCTATCAAAGAATGTTGGTGGGAAAAACATTTCCAATTCACCTAATATAATGGAAATTTCTATTTCTATGGTTGGAAATTTTTTCAGGTCTATAACTTTTCTACATATAGCTTTGAAGAAGAAATGGAGCTTCATTAATGTATGACAGTCATACTTGGTATAAATGCAATGTAAAGATATATTAATTAGATATTGCATCAAAACATTAAATTCATTCCATTTTAAACCTTATAGCATTAAATCGTTCATTGACATTGTGTTCTTGATACTCAAAGAATACCCATTTTGGAACTTTACATCATTCAAGATGTTTCCAAATCGATATCTCTCTTTCCTAGAAAGAGTGTAAGTAGAAGGAGGAAGAAATGTTCATTTTCACCCTTCACTAGTGTCAACACTTCTCATATTCCCATGTCAACCATATCCAACCTAGCCATAATTCCATCCCTTTTTTTCTAGGTGGATTTAGAAACATGTAGATGACACTATCACATACATTTTTTTCACCATGCATAACATCAAGAAAATGTCTGATATTCAAACAATTCTAGTATGGTAATTCAAAAAACTGATTTTTTTTCAATCAGTTTCTATAAGGTTTTTTGAAAATGGTTTACCAAAACCAGTGCCCTTGTGTTTAACTTTCTCAAATAGTTTATCACATGTTAGTAGAGAAAATGGTTTACATTCTTCTGAACTTCAATCAAATGATGTCATCTAAGATTGGTACTTATGTCATCAGGGTAGAAATATGTGATGTCCTAGAGACATAGTTTTTTATGAATGTTTCAACCTAATTGATTGTGAATCTTATTTGCAGATGGGACACCGAAGAGCTTCTTTAATTCTATATCCTAACAAATTTCCATAATCAGAAAATTCATTTATCATCTTGTACAACATGGCTCTTAAAGTGAAATATTCATTTCAATAATCATTATACGTCGTAACACCTGAATCACACAATAATTTCAAATCCCCAATCAATGGTGCCAAATAAACATCAATATCATTACTCTGTTGTTGTGGTCCTGATATAATCATAGATAACAAGATGTGTTTTTATTTCTTGCATAACCCCATTGGAATGTTATAATTTACCAAAATCACTGGCCATGTACTGTGAGTGCTACTTTGAAAACCAAAAAGGATTCATTCCATCTATAGATAACGCAAGACAAATTTTTCTCGAATCATTTCCAAAGTTAGGGTACTCATGATCAATTCTCTTCCACTGAGGAGTGTCTATTAGATTTCATTGTTTTCTATATTTATTTCTTCTGTCTGCATGCCACAACAGTTTCCCTGTAGTCTCCTTACTTCCATATAGGCGCCAAAACCAGGGAATTATTGGAAAGTACCAGGAAAATTTTATAGGACGAGATTCATCTTTATTATATCGAGAAGCACCTCACTTTTGGAATTCTCTAAGTGATTTTTGGTCCTTAAGAAACAGTATTCAGTCATTTAGACTAGCATGTATTCATTTAGAGATCATACCCATTGACTGTAGCATTCTTCAGGCATCATATGTTCATCTTGGGAGCTCAATATCTTTTGGGAGCATGTCATTCAAGAAATCAAGTAATTATAAAATTCTTGAGTCACTCCATCTATTTCTTGCATTCAAATTATACAACTTTAGTATGGCTGATAATTATGTATATTTAGTCCAACCATCATACAATGGTGTCTTTTTTCAACTCTTTTACGGATCAAACAGTTTTGGGGAATCATGACGTTAATATTCAACTATCATTTTCATTTCCTTAATATGATCTTCATCATAATGAACATCGATGATTATTTCCTTGATATAGTCTTCTTCATTTTCCACACTTGTAATCATATCAAATTTTCCCTAAAACACAGTGTTATACCAGTCACTAGATATATTCTATTTTTCGATGTGTCTATTCCGACATTTATATCTTCGATATATTCTGTGATAGATCAAGTGTTTTTCCAACTCCATGTGACTAACCTATCTTGAATAATAACAACATAAAGACGGAGAAAGTATTTGAGAATGATCATATACATGATCATTTGAAAACTTTATAAACACCTTCACTCCATCTCCATACTCATTTGTCTGATGATTGGCCTCCATACATTATTTATTCATATCCATCCTATTTTATTTGGTGATATTAATATTTAAAAAAATAAAAACAAAAAACATTCGTATAAAAATTAACCAAGTCTAAAAAATTTATTGATTTTAATCTATTTTAAGAACTATTTACATAATCACACTTGAAATCCCATTAAAAACCCAACCATTTATAAAAATTCCTCTTTCAAATAACAAACTATTTTTAAAATAAACCAATTAGTTCCAAACATCATTTCTAAAAACCCTAATTATTTTTCTAACCATTTTAAATCAATTTAATACCAAAAAGGGCATGTCAAACACATATAATTTTTTAAGAATCATTTCAATACACCTGAACACTTTTAAAAGTGGACCCCTAACAAAATCACTAGATGTCATTTTCACTCCCCTATGTCTGGACAATGGATATAATTGATGTATGCATGCATTATATGTCTCATGACACCCCCTATCTAGCTCTGATAACTAGTTTCCAGTGTTCCTCCTTTCAACCTTATAGACTGGCCAACCCATCACTGGTGGGTAAACTCTTTTTCTAGTGTTCCAAACCCCCAAATGTCTACTAAAAAACATATTCACATTTAAATTTATGATTAAATATTAACACCATCACACTCACCCGTGAACATAGAAACTTTATAATTTATTCACATGTATTATTATGAGTAGATCTTAATACAATCACACTCACCCTTTTTGAACCAATAGACTAACCGACCTATTCACATAACAATTATATATCATGATAGATAATCTTTTACCCAATTCATTGGTGGGAAATATAGGTACTACCCATCTCATAATACATAAATTTTTTTCCACGTGAAAATAAAATATTCATTATCTCATAAAGAACCCATATCATCTGGAGAAAATAAATTCACAATGAAGAAGGGACCATGTGATCTAGGAACAATATAATAGTAATGAAATCCAATATTAATATTCAAACTAACAAAAAATCATAAGGTTCATGTAATCAATATAATAACATAATCATCTATATTGATCCATTGATCAAGAAACAAAAATGTCATGGGATATACCCTAGGTATAAGTGTGTGGTGATTGAAAACGACACTATAACTATATAGACCAACATCTAATATATGTTTCATGAAACAATAACATGATCCACCCAATTACAGCATACTTAAATCACTATAATGGAAAATTCTCACTAGACATGTCTTAAACACCACTAGGGGGACCATAGAAGTGTGTGTACCAACTAGGGTAGCATGAATCAAGACCTTCCACCTAGACACCCAAGTTACCAAAAACAAACAATCCTGGAGGTCAGAAATAAATCAAGATAATTATCAAAAAAATGTCTCACACTTCACCTCCAACACCATCACGTATAACATCCCCTTTTCCCATCATCCATCGATCATATAAATAATCAATAACCCATAACTAGTGAAACAAGTATAGGGGAAATCATTGAGGGTCACATGAGAAATAAACCATTTACATTTAAAAGTGAAAAAATGGGTCTTCACAAGAAAACCAATTTATTTTGTAGATTCTCACTCCCCTTAATTAAAGTCTCATCATTTCAATGATTTTTGAACCACTTGAAAAAAAAAATCTTTTTTCTTTCCAAGACATTCTCCAAGAACATGTAAAATTCCTTTGAGAAACCAAAAATCCATAAGACATAAATTTACTATAAAAACATTTAAATGACCTTATAAACCTTTTCAAATATGATTTTCATTAGAAGTAATCTAATTTAAAAATATTACATGAAATTATCATGAAACCCCCATTATTCCAAGCCAGGAATTTAAGAAATAAATTTATAATTTCACCCAAGAACCCATACATTACTATACTTTAATTGAAAATAAATTTATAAAGTATACACATTCCGTGAATTATAAAATATAAAAAGTGAAAATAAATGCCTACTTTAAACTGATTGGTAACCAATACACAACATGTCACTATTGGGACCAAGTTGGCTGATAAAGTTTTTGGATGAATGGAGTATTTTATTTTTTTGTCAATGAATTTTGAGAAGAAAGGAAATCACATCACTTTTTAAAAGTGGGTGAGGAATGACATGAAAGTTACAATACATACCATGGTAAATCGAATGATGCTTTTCTGATCTGTATTTCACAAATATCATAAGTATATAGGAGAAATTTTTATGAAAACTTTATGAAGTAAAGGGGGAGAAAATATGTTGCCAATTAGCATGGTTGGTCTTGAAAAAGCAGGTGTCTAAGGTGGTGCAATTTTTCAGTGTTTGCAAAATTTTTGGGGTCCAAAATTGAGAGTTGGGATAGCATTGCGAAAAGTGGATTTCCTTGAATATCTCATCAAAATATGGAAGAGGAATTAATTTTTTGAATATGGGCTTCATGAAGTAGATTTTGTGAAGACATGAATAATTTTGATGGTGTTATTCATGATTATTACAAGCTTTGAGAATGGCCGAAAAAAGGAGTATTGCAGGTATGCATTGTGGTGGTGATGGTGAAGAGAATTGATGGTGCAAAGGAAGAAGGATCATTTCCACAGTACAAAGGATCTGATGAAACTATTTATGATTACGACAAGCTTTAAGAATCCAAAAAATATCCACAGTGCTTCACTAAACAGAGTGAATCTCGACGGAAATTTGGAAGCTCTTTTTTTTGTGCTGATATGGCATTGTGGTGGCTGGAAGGTTCTAGAGTTGGTGGAAAATGCCTATAAATATGCCCCTAACCCCTTGTGAAAATTATACTGACTTAATGAGAATTTTAGGGCTCTCAAATTGTGAAGAAGGTTCACGAAGATAATGAGATCTGCGAAGGTTGTGAGCTCCGTGAAAAAAAGGTGTTTTGCGGTGATCTGTTGAACGTTGCGAAAGAAGCGAACATAGAAAAGTACAATCTTTACTCCACAAAATAGTGAGCTCTACGATCTAGTGTGATCTACAAACTAGAGAGATTTGCGAACTAGAGTGCCCTGTGAAGCTGGGAGTTTCGCGAAGGAGATCTGTGAAGGAGCTATGTGAGATGATGATTTGAGTACCAAAATTAAGTGAGACGTGTTTTCAAGTGGATCAAGATACGACTGGGGTATAAGACAAAGTATTATTACAAAGTCTAGGAATTTCCTATCAGCTTTTGGATAGGAAAGAGAATAGTTGTTTTCAAAGATCATATTTGTGAATGCTTTTCAATGAGCACAGAGATATTGCTTACCCTATTTGTGCTAAGAGGGTACACACATATTTTAGTATTATCTCCAAAGTACTATATGAGTGAAAGGTAATATTCTACTCATTTTATTCCAAATATAAGGACAGTTTTCTAGTTGATTGTGTAATACAAGATTATGTCTTTACCATACCAATGACGTATCTACTCTTATTAAGTGGTGAACCTTTTAAATCTTTTTCTCATGTGGTTGTGTGTGTTCATCAATTAAATAACTCATTAACAGGAGGCAAAGGTTGTTTCAACAAGAAAAGAAACATAAAAATAAATGATATCACTGATTCACTCCCTCCCCCTCTCAGTGATACTTGTATCCGGACAGGGAACTTCAGTCACCTTCCATGGAAAACACCCAAAATAACTAAATCCCTAAATCCTTATGAAAAATTAATTTCAGTTCATAGTATAATTATAAACCTATTGGAAATAGAGAAGATAAGTGGTATGGGTAGATAAAGGATAAAGATAGGGAAAAAATTTTGAAAAAGAAAAAATATTTTTTTCTTATATAATTCAAAAAAAGTCACATAACACAAGCTTAATAAATCATAGAATATTATAATTATCATTTTTTCCAAAATAAATCATATCCTAATAACATATAAATTGTGAAGAAAATATCACTACATGAAAAATAATCCTAATCTATAAATATAAGTGAAAATACAAGCCTTTTCACAAAAACGTTTTAAAACAATCAAGTGAAATTTATATTTAATTTTTTTAAAGAAAATAGATTTCTATTGAAAACATTATTATATATTTTTTCTAACAAAAATTTATTAAATATACGCAAAGGTTTTAAAAATGAGAAGTTAAAATACTTTAAAAGTGTTTACTTTTAATAGAATCCTTAATAATTAAAACATCAAAATGACATAATGTATTCATGGGGAAAGGTCTCTATAATGTGGTAAATAAGAGACCCCTAATTCAGGGTGTTGTAGGTGTGTGATACAATCAATTAATTTGGGTAATGATCTATAGCCTATAAAGGGATGATTAGTGTGGTGATGAAATCTACGTTTGTAAATTTATTGTGGGTGTTAGATCATCATGATTGATTGTAATTTGAGTAATGATTAGTTTTCATTCTTGAAAATCCTAAAAATTGTTTGGTCACAAACAAGAACATGTGAGGATGTGGAGATTCAAAGAGTAAGAGTGATATCTGTGTAAGTGGATTGGTCCTTGACTTATTCCATTGGGTGTTGTGATGTGAGCATGTATGGGAGTTGTTGGAAATGATTGTGAGTGTCAATATTCTGCTAACAATGAGATATGTTCATGCTTATGTTTTGGTAGTGAGTGAATTTCTTAGTACACATTGGGAGTGGTGTGTAGGTGAACCTAACCCGTAGGTAGAGATTTTTTTGTTTTTTGAGTGTGCATAAGTGGTTGAGTTACACTAGTAGATGATAAGTACTCATGTAAGGGTATAGATTAGAGGAGATAAAGAATGAGTCAATGATGTCAACCTATAGATAAGGGCTCGGGTTGTTAGGGGAACTTGGTGATCGAATATAGTATGGTTTTTCACTAAGTTCAGGGGTTTAATCTTGTGAAAAATCGTTATAATGTTTTATTTATATATCTATACTTGGGAAAGTAAGAAAACTTGGTATTATTTAGACATCATTTGAGAAACATATACTATGAATTGTTGATTGGATTTAAAAGGTATTGAGAAAGAAGTTAGTTCCAAACATTTGAGTTTTTTTAATCGTCAGCGTATTCATGAAGAATATTGAAATATAGAGTCTGATGTACAGGCTTAGTGGCCCAAGATGGTTGAGCAAGACCTCTAGAGACACTTCTCAGGGATGATAAGTCCTTATAGGTGGATATTTTAAGGGACTCAGACTTTCTAGGTGTGTTATTCCTTATTTTCAACCTTTATTTTAAGTGATTTTAGTTATTATCTTTTAGGGAGAAATAATTCCGATAGTTTTATATGACGATACACATTTTCTTATCGCCAATCCATGGAGATCTAGAATCAGATTCAGGCCCTATACCGAGCCATATTGGGTGACATTTCATGTTGACCCATGTTAGGTTGTTATATATATTCACTTGAAAAGTTCTGGGAATGAAAATTTTCATCACCATTTGAATCTCATTTTCTTCTGAAAACAGAGGCTCAAGCTTAATCTACTACATGGTGTGATACTCTTTATTATAGATTATAATTGTTAACCTCAAGGTTTCATATCTCACACATAAAAACCATGTCATGTAGAATATCTCATAATTATCCTTTTACTAGAACATGACAACAGAAGTTTATCCATCATAGTGTGTTCACATGGACTCCATGTATACAAAATCATTCATACCAAGATGTCCTATATGGCATGGAAATCACAATTTATGTAGAACCATCAAAGTCTTCCTAAGACATTACAGGAAATGTATAAACTCCCCATGGCATGAATAACTCTTACACATTCCCCTCATAGTGTGGCCATTATTACCATTTCATGAAAAAACCTTATATATAAACATAATTATCTATATTCCCATTAAATAGTTCATGAATGTTGATATTCTATCTCCCATGGTGTGATCAACTAGTCACCTTCCAAACATCTTGGATTTTAATTCTCATGGGTACCACTACATGGTGTGAATTATTCCTCGTTAAACCAACCATAGAATAATGCATATTTGTCGTAGTGAATTAGTGTGTTGGGATGTTACTTATATCCTATATATAGAATTTCTATAATTGCTTCCCAAAACCATCCAAAACTCCATCATCCTTCTCTATGACATCATAATCTTTTTTGGAAGTACCTTACACATTGGTACATGTTGGCCGTCATGTATCACTATAAGGTTCTCCATACTATTCCATTTCATTTGAAATGTGGCATGCATAATTATATATATATAGGGATTATTTTTCCTTTTTAATTTTTTTAGAAACTATAATAATGGGGTAAAACTTATACTCATTCCTTGGTATTTCCTGCAACTTCTATAATTTATCAAATGAACTCCATCCTGCTCAACTACATTACCAAAATTCCTGAATTATTCTTTTGAACATCTTCATCCCCTCTCATAAAATAACTTCCAAAAAATAACAAATACTTTTTTATAATAACTTTCAAAACAACCATATATAATTCTAGACATCTACTTCCGAAACAACATGCAATAACCAATCATGTGTTGATAATAAATCCAACACCAATAATAAACATATGATTAAAACAAATTTATCACTATCCATGATTATAAAACCCAGTGTTATTACATTTTTTTAGTAAATCCATCACCAACATATTACCAATAAATCCAATACTAACCTATATCTAATAAATCCAATATTAACACATTTCCAATAAATTCATTACCAACACCAATTCTCAATTAAATCCTGAAAATATCACCCTATTAATTATTTGGAACCACTATCATAAATCCAAAACAACATCACATCATGCTTCCTACTGCATATTTATGGGACCAATAGATTCATGGATTCATCATGATTCCTACTACCGATTCCATAAAAAACAATCTAAAGAAAACACTCATCATTAAGGAAAAATATATAGTCTTTGATAATTCCTCTACCTTATGAGAGCCATGATGAAGGAGAGGCATGGCGTAGGAGAGCCACTAATGGAGGAGAGGCACAGTGGAGGAGAGTCACGCGGTGAAACTCAGTTCGCGGTAGCGGAGTCGGCGGCTGAGGGGGAGGACGATGAAGGAGAGGAGGTAGGAGAGGTGGGAGGAGAGGAGACGACAACGACGACAAGGATCAGTTTCCGCGAGAGATTGAGGGGTGTAAGTAATGAGGATAATGTTAGGGTTTATTTATAAAACTCAGCAACACTTTTATTAGCGCTAGATAAAAAGCCTTGATAAAAGTATGTTTTATCAGTGCTAAAATTGAAAGACTGATAAAACATACATTTATCAGCGCTTTTTAAATGCCGATAAAGGCACATATTTATCATCGCTAAAAAAGAACAGCTAAAAGTATGTTTTATTAGTGCTACAATCGAATGTGTTGATAAAACATTTCTTTATCGGCACTTTTTAGCATCGATAAAGTCCGATCATTATCAACGATAAAAAAGCACTCATAAATGCAGGTTTTATTAGTGCATTTCAGATAGCGCTGATAAAACATACCATTTATTCATAATTATAACATTATGAGCAATATATTTATTACATTTATAATTTTAAATATATATATGTGTGTGTGTGTCTGATTTTGTTTGTGTATCAATTACAATTAAATATGTATGTATATAATTTTAGAATTTAACTTATAATTATATATATATATATATATATATATATTCATAACATATTTTTATTTTTATTTTCACAATTATTTATATATATATATATATATCTGTGTTTGTGTACATATTCATTAAAGACATATATTTATAAATAAATATATTCAAAAGGTATTCATAAATATATATTTATCATTAAAAAATATATTTTGTAATATTATAATTATTTAATCATATTTATATATAATTAGTTATATATAATTAAAAATATATATGATATATTTAAAAAGTATATAATTATATATAACCAAATATTTATATTTTTAAATATAATAAATACATATATTATTTATTTAAATATATTTATCTTGATTTTAATTATTTATAAGAAGGTAAAGCTTCATATATATAGGACAAGAATGAATACACCAATTATATATAGTACTATAGTATATATATCCAACATTATAGGGTAAACAATAATGAACATATATTCATGAGAATATGAACCTACACATCAATTGACATATTCATTTGGAAACATAATTTATTTTAAATATATATATATTTAATAAGTATTTGTGTGTGTGTGTGTGTGTGTGTGTGTGTATATATATATATTAAAATGTATTTATTTATAATATTATAAACATATAGTATAACAAATATATAATAAATATTCAACTAAAACTAATAAACATAATAAACATAAATAAAACATAAACATATTAAACATGAATTTTTTATTTAATGTATACTTAAAAACATTATTTTTGAATATAACTAAACTATTTTTATATAAATTAATAATATTTTCTGTTAAAAACATTATCAGTGTTATTATTAGCACTGATAAAGGGTACATTTATCAGTGCTTTTTTCTAGTGCTGATAAAAATTTCCATTTTATCAATGCTAATCAGAAAGTGTTGAGCAGTTCCCTTGCCCGCATTTGTTGTAGTGAAACAGGGAAAATAAAAGTGCATGGTTAGTTGTAGCAAATGCCGGCCAAGCATCTGTATCCACAGATGTCAATCATCCTTTGCTTGAATTCATCAAACGGTCATTGGAACAGTTGAAGTTTGGCACCGCCCTTGGAATATGAGTTCATTATCCAACAGAGGTAACCTCTCAAAGTATGTAGTTAATGTTCCATCTCCCCTGTTTCTTCTACACTTCTACTTCTCAGCTTCTATCATTTTTCTCCCCACCCATGTGTGTTTTTTATAAGGGGATGAGGTTTTATATAGGCGATGATTGGCCATGTTTGTTGTTTTTTTTTTATGGTGAGTGGGTGAAGGAATTAGAAACTTCTATGATCCACGTACAGGAGGCTCTCAGGATGTGAATCATGTTCTTCTTCATGTTAATATAAAGGGTCGGCCCTGGGGGAAGCCCAATGAGCCCCCGGTCTAGGGCAACATGCAGGGAATGAAAATAAAATATAGAGGTGAGGGGAACAATTTTACAATATCACTATAGATATTAAGGAATTATAAGGAAAATTTTATTATGCGGTGTTGGGCAATGGAATTTACCGATCCGCTCCTGTGAATATATGGTGACACCCAAATGACTTCGCTTTATCGTCATAGTAATATCACATGATCTTCAAAAACTCTGGCGATGGAATTTATGTGGTTGAAGGATTGGTTTCATGCGATAGCACACAGTGTACATGCGATGACACAGGTAATCGAACCAAGGGTTTCTTAGTGTGGCGGGCGAGTGGGTGAGTGGGAGGTTAAAGGAGACACGAGAGAGGGATCGGAAAGCTGATATCAGCTTGATTCCATGACCATCGATTTTCCATTTGTTTTAAAATGGAAGAATAGTGTCAGCTCTTTTCTGCATCACAAATCGATCTAGAGCCTGTTCAGGGAGCGCTTAATAAATCAATCCATGGCATCTATTAATCTTGTTGGCAGCGGGGTCGGCACCCACAAGACCTTCACCCAAATCCTCACCGGCCACTACCTCTTAGCCACACCCGCACTCTCTCTGGGCACACACCACTTGATCTATGTTCCCCCACTCTTGCCGCTAAGCTGGTTGGCTAGCTAGCCCCCAAGGTGCGATTGAAACTTAGAAAAATAATGTAATATGGTTAAAAATAATGGGCCAATTTATCTTTCCAACCATAATAAAAAAAAGTATCACAGATCTCCATCCATGGAGAGTTTTCTTAGTAATCATGGACCACCCCTAGTATATGTTTTCTAATCAAGGGAATACGCCTATAAGTATAGAAAACCTACCCTATGGGAGTTTCTCACCCATGGAATAATCTCATATGTATCATGAACCTGCAGCCAAGATCACCCGGGTATACAAGACCAGCCACACCTAGGTGGATATAAATCCCTCAGCAGATCGCAGGTTCGAAGCCCCCACATTAAGGCCCCTATTGGGATAACATGTGACCGTCGACCTCACAATTTCCCCACCTTAAGGCCCCCGTCGGGATAGCCTGTGACAGTCCACCTCATAATTTACCAACTCCAAATCCCTAATAGTCTAGAAATATCAAATCTCTAACTCCCTGGTAGCTCTATCTAAATATAGTTCTAAATCATAGAATCCCAACAAGTATTCCACACCTCCCCTATGGGAGTATTCCATCAGGGGTATACCGTAAGATCCCAGTTTTATCTAGAGTCATCTCATGAGCGTTTTTAGGTACTTTTTGAAGCTTTTAGGTACCTTTAACTTGGAGTAGTGTCTTGGACTGCGTTTGAGTGAACATTTAAAGAAAACCAAAGGGCAGTGGAATGTGCACTATTTGCGCACAGTTTGACAAACCGTACGACTAAACTGTGCCAAGCGTATGAAACTCGGCAAAGAGTTGTGCACAGTTTGGGCACATTTTGACAAATCGTGCGACCAAACCGTGTCAACTGTGCAAACCTGGATAGAGTGGTTGGCATGGTTGGTGCACAGTTTTCCTAATCATGCACCTCTACCCTGGAAACCAAGCACGCAGGATTTTAATTCTGAAAATCCTTTTTAAAACCACCTGAACCCATGGGTCTTCTATAGTTTTGACCTTGGCTCAGGCTTAACGTATTCTAGGTGTCTCCAAAGCCTGCCAAAAAAGATTCCATGGCGATTTGAACACCATTCTTTGAGATTGAAAGCCCGGATTGAAGATTCTCTCTTCTCCCAATATGGGGATTTCATCCTGATGTTTCTCCTTTTCTTTCTTCAATCATTCATAAATATTTCCCTGGAAGATCTCCACCGTTTTCATTGATATAAACCTATGTGATGAGATCTAGATCTAATTTTTCAAGATCTAGATTCCATTTATCATAATTTTGGTTGTTGCGATTTAGATTAGGAGCTTGATTGATGACATTGTGCCACTTGGATTTTGGGGATTTCCGTTGGGCTAACTTCCATCAAGAAACTGAGGTAGGTTGTCTAAATCGAACTCTCATAGTCATGTTTTATGATATGTGAATTTCAGTTTATAATTTCTATATTAACTTGATGATTGTTTTCCTAAATATGAGTAATTAGGAATGTTGAATTGAATTGAGTTCCCTTGGTTTTTTAATTGATATTTGAATCATGGAAAAAACAATGGGGGTTTCTCAAATAGATCTTTTAGTGATTTAATTTTTTAATTGAGATATTTAATTGAATGTGAAAAGGTAATTAATTTGGGGGAATTAATTATGGAGTGTTTTTTGGATTTGTAAGATAATTGATTGTGAGAATTAATTATGTGTCATGATGTTGACTAGAGATAGTTAATTGGGAGAATTAATTATATGTATTGATGTTGATCAAAGATAATTAATTGTGAAAAAATAATTATGGAATGAGAATGGTATTGACTGATTAATTAATTGATTAATTAATTAATGGGTTATGTGCTTAGTTAATTGTTTAATTAACTACTGGCCTTGGAAAATTTTAACTAATCATTGGATTAGTAAATGAATAATGTGGGGAATTATTGAGAATTAATGAATGTTTAAATGGATGAGACTTTGTGGTGCTAGGCACCTAGACCAATTAGAAGTTAAGACTTCGATATGGAGTTCCTCCCCAATAAATAACCAAGCAAGAGATTAGGGGGTTCTAGGAATAGAGACCTACACCGAATGAGAATTGGGGTGCTAGGCATGGCAACCTACACTCAACGAGATTTGTGGTGATAGGAATGATGACCTACACAAATTGATTAATAAATTAAAATAATGAATGATGTTTCAACTGAGATTAGGGGTTCTAGGCATGACAACCTACACCAAATGAATGATAATAATGAATGATGATTCAAATGATAAACATGAATTAAATAGGCCTAATATGATGATTATAGATTAAATGAAAATGTGATAACTGTTTAAATTATGAATTTTAATTATTGCTTCATAAAACTACATGCACTATCGTTTGATTAGACTCGTTTTAGACATCGTTGGTGGTGGCCTACTGAGTTGTACTCACACACTATTCGGGTTGCCTCATTGGCACCCAAGCAGACTTTTTTATTGTAGGACAGGATAAGGTCAAGGCCCTAGGATAGGTTTTTTATTGGGATTGAAGCATGAGAGAGGGAACCAAACACAGTTTGGGCCCATTTTGGAGTCGTTATATCTTTACATTGAGTTTCATTATACACACTTGGAACTTTCATTTTCATAGAATGTTTTACCTTTCAGTTGAGTATTGTATTTTCTGGTTTTTACTATCATATGTCATTGTAATGTTCTAGTTATTTATATGCTTATGTACATGGTTATTTTTATTTTCTTCCACGGGTGTTTTATCCTGATAACATAGGGTATAGTATCCCCAACATAGACTTACCAGACCATCTCTTCTAATCGTCACACTCTGATATACAGAGAGGCATTCCTGAGGGAATGTGGCCAACCGACTTGGGGTAGCATTCAGGGGTTCCCAGGATGGGACGTCACAATGTTGTATCAGATGGGTTTTCTATTCTATCTTATTTTTTTCTTCCTATTTTGGGAATGGAAGACAAGAGACTATGAAGATTCAAGAATTGGTAATGAGCTCGTGAATGGGAGTTGAAAAACCTTGTATGGGGTAAAATCTGAGTACTCATGGTGGTATTTTTTTGATTTTTATTTGTTGTTATAGTTGTATATTATTTCATCATGGCTGACGTACTTGTGGTGTGATGTGATATTTTTTTTGAAAATTATTAAATGTTGATTCGTGGATTAAAGAGGCAGGAAACATGAATCTTCATGCATCATTCTAGGCACTCTGGGTTGTTGTAACATGCATCATTCTAGGCACTCATAGGGAAATGGGTTATGGGTAGTTGTTGAACTTGAACTATTTTCCTTGTTGTGAGATTGAAATAATTATGAAAAATGTGAATAAATGGGTGTCAAATGATATCCTTGATTGATTAAATAGATATTAATAATTAATTAATTGTCGGATTAATTAATTTGATATAATGTGATTAATTAATGGTTGAATTAATTAATGAGAATGTATGTACCCTTGTTAACCAAGACGTAGGAGTGTGATGGTTAAGGGGAGTGAAAAGGCCTCGGTGTGACCATATGGAAAGAAAAAAGGGAAAGGACATGTTGATACTTGTTGTGTTAGTTTTATTGAAATAGTGGGTGCCCTAGACCCAACTATGTAGTACTTTTGATTACCGTATCATGTGTAGAGTTAGATATGCTTGATAATATCTTACCATTATATTGCAGACTTTTCTGCGTCCACTATAATAATGATAATGTTCAAAGGTTAGTTGTCGTTTCGAAAGGTTATAGCAGATCCCAGGCTATAATGAGAACCTCAAGATACAATGACATTGACCTTAAATATATGTCCTATAGTCTATATACATCTTACTGACTGGACACAGTAGATGTCTGACTATCAGGCGTTGGGGGCTCATAAGCATTGAGACATCTTCTCATGAATTTTCCACTTTGTGATCTCTAGTAGTGAGATCATGAGGACAGACCCGCCAATAGGAACACCACATGATTTGGGTGTCATTGGTTGTTCCTATCTACGAACATGGGTATTGGTCTCTTGACTTGAGACTATTACCAATGTATATCATTTAATTACATACTTTGATGCAAGGCGAAAACCATGACAGTAATGTCGTGGCGAGGTAGTTTGTGTTGGGTGCGTCATTAGTGGTATGAAGTTAGTTGAATGGTCAAGAAAGGATTTGTCCCTTCCAAGTTTATAAAGTTATGTATCTTAGGCCTGGTTGATCAGGATGGTGCCGACTTCTTAAGTATTTGTCCAAATCAGTAGAAAGGCGAATCCATCCGGATACATCAACAAATGATAAAGAAAGATAAGGATGATGACACAAGAGTGCATTCTGCTTTATGAGATATTTAATGAAAAAGAGACTATTGTACACAGTCAGTGTTCGTAGGATGGTAGTCGTTACTATGACTATCCTTATCTCTTTTGGGGATATGATGGGTTGTTAGACTGCGCTCTTGGTATGTGAATTTTATTCATTGCTATCGAGATAAGGGCCTAGAGGGTCACACACAATAGCGTATTCAAGAATCCGCACCTATTCAGTTGAATGGGTATATGACATAGTGGGCCCCACCACGGGGTCCAAGCGTTCTCCAAGTTGTCGATCACCAACTGAATTAAATAAATTCATTAATATTCATGTTACGAATATTTGGGATTGAATTTATTTAATGTATTTACGAGTTTAGTAAATACAAGAAAATATTAATCGAACGAATATTATTTTAATATTCAAGGTTCGTTTAATATTAAGCAGGACAGCGAGTCGAGTTAAAAGGCTCAGATTTTATCACGTAATATATTTTATATATTACAAGTATGTGATAAAATTAATAAATAATATTGACGCAGTTATAAGTCGTCATAATTATTTATTTAGAGAACGCTGATATTAACGGGGGTCGGGGAACCCTACCGGGTATTTATCAACATGTCTATAAATAATAGAAAAGGCTCTTTCACTTTGTGTGAAAAACATTATTCACTCATTTGCATGGAATGAGAGTTGAGAGCCTCTCTCTCCTCCCACTTCTTAGAGAGAGAAGCACTCGATCCAAGAGTTTGGATCAAGTTTCTCCTCACGCATCGCAAGATCGACAATGCGGTGATCGTCGGGACGTCAAAGATATCATTGAATCACTATGCTAGCACCCAGAGTTCGACGATCGGTGTTCCCGTGGATTTTTGAGGCGCGTGTGGATGATCTAGAGGGATCCTGCTATGGATCTTTCATGCAACGATCGATGTCGACAAGTAGCGGTCGACAACAGCTTCAGATATGCAATGGGTATGTTTTCAAATTTATTTTTGTGCTCTAAAAAATCTTCGCGAGATCCTCGGACCTCTCCGGGGCTCGGATTGTTGGCGACGACAAGTACCGTCGTTGTACCGACGAAAATGTTAAAATCTCAAGCTCACCAGCTTCCGCTGCAGGCCCCAGAGACCTAACAGTGGTATCAGAGCGAGTCACGTAGATTTTCAGAGCATAGAATATTAATTTGCATAAATAATTAAGTAGAGGGTTCAAAAAACGGTCACAACGGTTCAAACCGTGCGCCGATCCAATTTCAAACGACCAAAATATGATCATTTGATATTTAAAAAAGGATCGGGGGTATTATTTTTCGACTATTTCCGATCATTGTTCTTGTTTGGTTTTTCCTAAAACACAAACAAGGATGATAATTATTATTATTTAATGATAATAAATATCATCATAAATTAATAATAATAATAATTGTTTTATAATTATTAAAATAATAATTATTTTATTATTATTATAATAATTATTAGTATAATAATTATTATTATTATTAAAGGCTAATCTATACCCTTTAAAAAATGGGATGACATGACCCAACAGGTCAAGTATTTAATAAAAAAAGTGGGTTGGGAATGTCTTCCGCATGGAAGACTAAACAAGCAAAAAAAATAGAGGCCTGGCCGCGTGAAGAAAAGAGTAGAACAACAAAAAAATGGTGGGAACTTGTTCCCTGCACGGCACATGCAGCGCCACGCTGCCTTTCCTCCCCCAGGCGCACAACAGCGCCGCCGGATCTCATCTCCCGCACGCAGCAGGCCGCCGAGAGTTCTCTCCGACACGAGAGGCCGCCACACCCCAGCTGCCCAGCCGGGTGTCTCGCTTGCTCCGGCTTCCGCATAGCGGCCCTTCAGGCCAGCTGCACGGCTCCTCCCCGGGAATCCACACAAGCGCAAAGGCGCCCCTCCCCGGCACCGGTCCGCCGCGCACATCTGATCCCTCGGCCGTCGGAGTCGTGCCCCACCATGCAGCCACCGCCTCCCCTCCGCACCCTGCCGCAGCAGGCCCTCCGTCCAGCCTCCTCCACCACACTACTCCACCTCACGCCTGGCCGGCCTGCCACCTTGTGCCAGATCCGCTCGGGCAGAACCAAGTGACCCTCTGCCTCTGCCTTCGATGAGCAGGAGCAGCCCACTGGGAACCCCCCCTGCCCAGGCGGTGCACTGCAGGAGCGGTGCATGCAGTGCCGCCTTCTCCTCCTCCGGTGAACCCGCATGGCGCACCCTGCCGGGCTTCATGCACAGCCGGCCGTCCCGCTCGGGCATAACCAGGCACGTTGCATGCAGCGCCGCGGAGCAGAACTGTTGCACTGGACCCGCGCGCGAACCCGCCTAGTGCATGCGCAACTAGCGCAGCAGCGCCCGGCCGCCGCCCGGTCCTAATAGCGGGCAGATAACTCTTCAGGTTTCGTTAAAATCAATTAATATAATTAATTAATATATATTAATTGTAGTGAATTAATATTTTTTAATACCCTATAATAAATAATTTAATTTAGATATTAAATTAATTAAAGGGCCGTTAATTAATTAAATTATTTGAATTTAGTAATTCATTTAATTTAATTATATATCCGTCATACTTATTTATGCAGTTTAATTTTTATCGCGCAATATTTTAAATTACCCGTCGTCTGGTCTTGAGCATCGACCCTTGCATGTTTGCATTTAATTTTATTAATTATTTAAACTGCGTGCGATGATTGTATTTAATTAAAGACGGTCTTCACATCGTCTATTTTTGGTTAGAATGTATAGGGGGTCTGCGCGCCCAACAATTTATATGATGTACTTTTTTACCCGAGTCCCCCTCGCCTACGCGCGAGTAAATTTGTACTTCGGACAAAGATGATGAGCGACGTCGACCCTACCAAGACGAGGCATAGCTTGTTGGTCAAGACGATGCATGCAAGATTACACATGGACTACGCCAAGATGAGGCGGTAATCCAGAATGTGGCGTGGACTCTGCCATGATGAGGTGATGCTCCTAATGAGAAGCAGACATACAGAACGAGCAAGCTGCATCAAGAGTCAAGTATACAACTCACGTATAATGCGCTTAGGTCGTTTAGATGCTCAAGACCAGTTGGGTAGTAGTTTTACCTTTATGCATTTATTTATTATTTTATGCGTTTTTAGAACAGCGGGAAAAGTACATAAAATAATAGATAATAAAATGCATAAAGAAGCGACGTTTGTTTTTCTATTAAAGTTCAGTTGTGAGCGCGACAACATAGCCGAACAAGTTTAATATAAATGGATTACATTCGTCGAGAGAGAAAAACATAAAACCCTCAAAGAAAATATTATGTCACCAATAGCCTTCAATCATTCAAGTTTGAACAAAACCGGGTGTTCGAGGTGCCGGTTCAAGCCTTAGCTGAGGGTGCCTCTTACTACTGGGGAGTTCTTATTTGTGTGGTGGGTCAACATAACTAAAATTTTAGAAAGGATATAGCCTTATCTAGTTTGTTGTAATTTTAGAGGAAATCATTGAGTAAATCAGTAAATGATTTATGAAGTTGGGAATTCTCTCAAAAGATCACGGAACCACGAGCTACTGCGGTTGGCCAGCCTAAAGCCTACCTTGGACCCTCCGAGTAGTGGTGTAGCCCTATCATGTAGACTATGACGGGGGTTCAGGGATCCTTGCCACTAGAATACTCAAGAGTATTTCAATTATAGTACAGAGGGTTCCAAGAATTAAAAAAATTAGTGGGAGACATTTAATGATTAAATATTCAGTAATGTAAGTTTAGGTAATCACATAAAAGTACAATTTTCTAAAGTATAGTTTTAGAAAATGGAAAGCATACCATAATAAAACTGTGATAAATATTAGGCAAAGTTAATGTCTTAACTAAGCACGAATTTCTAGAATGTAGTATAGGCACTTGCGCACATTACTACTATAGTGGAAATTCAAGGTGCTTATGTCCCAACCTGTTAAGCCACCTTAAGAAGCGACGGTGTAAAACTGCTTACAGGAGACTCATGAATAATGCATATGATGGTTCTATCATAATGCTATCATCAAATTCCGATGTTAGTTGTGGTCTCTACATCAGGATTTGATGATCACATGTAGTCTCATCTCCAAGATCCTTTCGAGGAGAAGGTGAAGCAAGATTTGAATGTGATGGATGCACTCGGTATGTGTAAAGTGAAAGACGGTTCACAATATTTCATGCCATCCCATTTCTTATAAATTTTACACCCAATTACTCTAGTTTTGTTTAAATGTTATAAAACGAACCATATAGAGTAAGCGCTTCATTACCGTTAAGGTAACATTCTCCATGTAATAAGAATATTGGAGATAATGCCATCTTTTATTCTTATGGAGAATACATTGAATGACAAGGAAAAAAGGCTTATGGAAAGTTATGGAAAAGGAACCTTCGTGATGTCCTTCAATGAGAAGTGATCAGTTATTTAACAGGAGGTTATTTGCATAACATAATGAAATGAATTCATGGAAGTTTGAAAACTGAAATACAAGAAGCAAGTACCCGCTTCCCGTTCAGGTTATATTTATCAGATAAAAGTATTGTTTTCTCTCATACTTTTTGGGTACTGAAATAAAATATGATTTTCGCATATTTGTGTGGAAATACAATAACTAAGAAAGTAGAGAAACATTACTATAAGTAAAGTGTCTTCTCAAAGCAACAGAGAAAGGGTGATTCCTAAGTCAGTGAGGAGAAACACATAACTTCTAATTGCCAAGTGATTGATTCAAATTGAACAAGTTGTGGAGTATAACCAAAAACATTTATCTCATGTTCCCATTTGGACATGATGAGACATTATTCCATGTTTTGGAATCAATGTTGTTTGAGGTGACATACTCAACAAATAGTTCAATACTATTTGAATCAATGGAAATACATGATGAATATAAAATGTAAGACCTACCCAATTGTGTCAATATGATTCTTTGTCAAGTAAAAATAAGAGATAAAGTCAACTATATACCCAGTATTTTATTTAGGCTCGGAACAGCTAAAAACCTAAGGTATTATTGACACCCTTAGTTTAGACAAAGAAACCTTTTTAAATAATGATACGCCACAAAGCTTACGAGGTTATTTCAACATGAGAGTGTGAACAGTTCCAAAGAAAGATAGAGGTAAATATAATTCATAAGATTCATTTAAGTCATTGAGGAATGTACCAATGAAGTATAAGTTTTAGTCAGAAGATATGAGTTGCTTCGGATCGGTAGGCCGAAGAATATCTTGACCAAACAATCATCGATCATGATAATGTAGCATGGAGATATTCCTAAACGCATGTTACCTTATCTGCATCACCGTATTGATGTTTATAAGGAGGATAGATGACGAGTATTACATATTAACATTGATCAACAAACATATAGCGTGGAGCAATACATAAGATCATATGTTACACATCAATGTTATGGTGTAAGTTGTATCAATGTTGCAACTTGTGGAAACTTCCATCATTTTTCAAAATGTGATTTGGAAATAACAGCGTAGACCCATAACCAATATGGCAACTAAAATGACAATTGGATTTCATATGAGTCATAGTATGATGAAAATCCATTATGTCATAGGACGTGTTTAGATTCAAAGTGTTTGTTAGGATTTAAAAAAACATGCATCAAGTTAAACACGTTGTGCATCTAAGGTAATTATCCTAACAGTTTCTTAAGATATTAACTAAATCCCTAAAATAAAAAAGATGTTGTCAAGCATTAGACTACTTTTCTATACAAGGGTGCACATCTCTATTAGAGATAGTGGGAGCTAAATTGACTTGGACTCAGCAGAAGCATGGTATTTATCATGTGAGTAGCTAACAAGTTTAGTTAGAAAGTTGGCTCTAGTGCAAGTGGGAGTGTTGAAATAGTGGGTTCCCTAGACCCAACTATGTAGTACATTTGATTACCGTATCATGTGTACAGTTAGATATGCTTGATAATATTTTACCATTATAGTGCAGACTCTTCTGCGTCCACTATAATAATGATAATGTCCAAAGTATGGTTGTCATTTCGAGAGGTTATAGTAGATCCCATGCTATAATGAGAACCTCAAGATACAATGTCATTGACCTTAAATATATGTTCTATATTCTAGATACATATTACTGACTGGAAACAGTTGATGTCTGACTATCAGGTGCTGGGGGGTCATATGCATTGAGACTTCTTCTCATGAAGTTCACACTTGGTGATCTCTTGTAGTGAGAACATGAGGACAGACCCGACAATAGGAACACCACATGTTTTGGGTGTCATTGGTTGTTCTTATCTACGAACATGTGTATTGGTCTACTGATTTGAGACCATTACCAATTTATATCCTTTAATTACATACTTTGATGCATGTTGAAAACCTTGGCAGTAATGTTGTGGCGAGGTAGTTTTTGTCGGGTGCATCATTAGTGGTATGAAGTTGGTTGAATGGTCTAGAAAGGATTTATCGCTTCGATGTTTAGGAAGTTGTGTATCTCAAGCCTGGTTGATCAGGATGGTGCTGCCTTCATAAGTCTTTGTCAAAAGCAGTAGAAATGAGAATCCATCTGGATACATCAACAAATGATGAAGCAAGATAAGGATGATGACACAAGAGTGCGTTCTGCTTTATGAGATATTTAATGACAAAGAGACTATAGTACACAGTCAGTTTTCGTAGGATGGTAGTCATTGCTACGACTATCCTTATCTCTTTAGAGGCCATGACGGGTTGCTAGACCCCGCTCTTGGTCTATGAATTTTATTCACAGCTATCGAGATAAGGGCCTAGAGGGTCACACACAACAACATATTCAAAAATCCGCACCTATTCAGTTGAATGGGTATATGGACATAGTGGGCCCCACCACGGGGTCCGAGCGTTGTCCAAGTTGTCAATCACCAACTGAATTAAATAAATTCTTTAATATTCAAGTTATGAATATTTGGGATTGAATTTATTTAATGTATTTACGAGTTTAGTAAATACAAGAAAATATTAATCGAACGAATATTATTTTAATATTCATGGTTCATTTAATATTAAGCGGGACAGCGAGTCGAGTTAAAAGGCTCGGATTTTATCACGTAATATATTTTATATATTAAAATTAAGTGATAAAATTAATAAATAATATTGACGCAGTTATAAGTCGTCATAATTATTTAATTAGAGAACGTTGATATTAACTGGGGTCGGGGAACCCTACCGGGTATTTATCAACATTTCTATAAATAAGAGAAAAGGCTCTCTCACTTTGTGTGAAAAACATTATTCACTCATTTGCATGGAATGAGAGTTGAGAGCCTCTCTCTCCAACTCCTTCTTAGAGAGAGAATCACTCGATCCAAGAGTTCGGATCAAGTTTCGCCGCACGCATCCCAAGATCGACGATGCGGTGATCATCGGGACATTGAAGATATCGTTGAATCACTGTGCTAGCACCCAGAGTTCGATGATCGGTGTTCCCTTGGATTTTTTAGGCACGTGTGGATGATCTAGAGGGATCCTGCTATGGATCTTTCATGCAACGATCGAAGTCGACAAGTAGCGGTCGACAACGGCTTCAGATTTGAAATGGGTATGTTTTCATATTTATTTTTGTGCTCTTAACAATCTTCGCGAGATCCTCGGACCTCTCCGAGGCTCGGATCGTCGGCGACGACAAGTACCGTCGTTGTGCCGATGAAAATTTTAAAATCTCCGGCTCACCGGCTTCCGCTGCGGGCCCCAGAAACCTAACGGTAGTATCAGAGCGAGTCACGTAGATTTTCTGAGCCTAGAAAAATAATATTCATAAATATTTAAGTAGACGGTTCAAAAATGGTCACAACGGTTCAAACCGTGCGCCGATCCAATTTCAAACGACCAAAATATGATCATTTGAAATTTAAGAATGGATCGCGGGTATTATTTTTCGACTGTTTCCGATCATCGTTCTTGTTTGCTTTTGCCTAGAACACAAACAAGGATGATAATTATTATTATTTCATGATAATAAATATCATCATAAATTAATAATAATAATAATTGTTTTATAATTATTAAAATAATAATAATTTTATTATTATTATTATAATTATTAGTTTAATAATAATTATTATTATTAAAGGCTAATCTATAGCCTTTAAAAAATGGGATGACTTGACCAAACAGGTCATGTCTTTAATAAAAAAAGGGTGTTGGGGCGTGTCTTCCACGTGGAAGACTAAACAAGCAAAAAAAATGGAGGCCTGGCCGCATGAAGAAAAGAGCGGGATAACAAAAAAATGGGGGGAACTTGTTCCCCCCAAGGCGAATACAGCGCCGCGCTGCCTTTCCTCCCTAGGCAGCGCACAACAGCGCCGCCGGTTCTCCTCTCCCGCACGCAGCAGGCCGCCGAGAGTTCTCTCCGACGCGAGAGGCCGCCGCACCCCAGCTGCCCAGCCAGGTGTCTCGCCAGCTCCGCCTTCCGCACAGTGGCCCTTCAGGCCGGCTGCCCGGCTTCTCCCCGGGAGTCCACCTAGGCGCAAAGGCTCCCCTCCACGGCACCAGTCCACCACGCACATCTGATCCCTCAGCCGTCAGAGCCGTGCCCCACCATGCAGTCTCTGCCTCCCCTCCGCACCCTACCACAGCAGGCCCTCCGCCCAGCCTCCTCCACCACGCTACTCCGCCTCACGCATGGTCGGCCTGCCGCCTTGTGCCAGATCCGCTCGGGCAGAAGCAGGTGCCCCTCCACCTCTTCCCTCGGTGAGCAGGAGCATCCCACCGGGAACCCCCCTACCCAGGCGGCGCACAGCAGGAGCGGTGCATGCAGCGCCGCCTACTCCTCCTCCAGCAAACCCGCATGGCGCACCCTGCCGGGCTTCATGCATAGCCAGCCGTCCCGCTCGGGCATAACCATGCACGGCGCATGCAGCGCCACGGAGCAGAACCGTCGTACTGGACCCACGCGCAAACCTGCCTAGTGCATGTTCAAGCAGTGCAGCCGCGCCCGGCCGTCGCCCGGTCCTCATAGCGGGCAGATAAGCCTTCAGGTTTCGTTAAAATCAACTAATATAATTAATTAATTTAATTAATTAAATTAATTAATATATATTAATTGCAGTGAAATATTTTTTAATACCCTATAAGAATTAATTTAATTTAGATATTAAATTAATTAAAGGAACATTAATTAATTAAATTATTTGAATTTAGTAATTCATTTAATTTAATTATATATCCCTCATACTTATTTATGCATTTTAATTTTTATCGCTCAATATTTTAAATTACTCGTCGTCTGGTCTTGAGCATCGACCCTTGCATGTTTGCATTTAATTTTATTAATTATTTAAACTACGTGCGATGATTGTAATTAATTAAAGATGGTCTGCACATCGTCTATTTTCGGTTAAAATGTATAGGGGTCTGCGCGCCCAATAATTTATATGATGTACTATTTTACCCGAGTCCCCCTCGCCTGCACGCGAGTAACTTTGTACTTCGGACAAAGATGATGAGCGACGTCGACCCTGCCAAGACGAGGCAGAGCTTGTTGATCAAGACGATGCATACAAGATTACACGTGGACTACGCCAAGATGAGGCGGTAATCCAGAACGTGACGTGGACTTCGCCAAGATGAGGTGATGCTCCTAATGAGAAGAAGACATACAGAACGAGCAAGCTGCATCAAGAGTCAAGTATACGACTTGGGTATGATGCACTTAGGTCTTTTAGATGCTCAAGACCAGTTCGGTAGTAGTTTTACCTTTATGAATTTATTTATTATTTTATGTGTTTTTAGAACAGCGGTAAAAGTACATAAAATAATAGATAATAAAATGCATAAAGAAGCGGCATTTTTTTATATTAAAGTTCATTTGTGAGCGCGACAACATACCCGAACAAGTTTAATAGAAATGGATCACATTTGTCGAGAGAGAAGAAAATAAAACCCTCAAAGAAATATTAAGTCACCAACAGCCTTCCATCATTCAAGTTTGAACAAAACCGGGTGTTCGAGGTGTCGGTTCATGCCTTACCTGAGGGTGCCTCTTACTACTGGGAAGTTCTTATTTGTGTGGTGGGTCGACAAAACTAATATTGCAGAAATGATATAGCCTTATCTAGTTTGTTGTAATTTTAGAGGCAAGTGTTGAGTAAATCAGTAAATGATTTTTGAAGCTGGGAATTCACTCAACAGATCAAGGAACCACGAGCTACTGCGGTTGGCCAGCCTAAAGCCTACATTGGACCCTCCGAGTAGTGGCGTAGCCCTAGCTTGTAGACTATGACCGAGGTTCAGGGATCCTTGGCACTAGAATACTCAAGAGTATTCCGATTCTATTACAGAGGGTTCCAAGAATTCAAAAAATTAGTGGGAGACATTTAATGATTAAATATTCCGTAATGTCAGTTTAGGTAATAACATAAAAGTACAATTTTCTAAAGTATATTTTTAGACAATGGCAATCATACCACAATAAAACTGCGATAAATATTAGACAATGTTAATGTCTTAACTAAGCACGAATTTCTTGAATGTAGTATAGGCGCTTGCGCACATTACTACTATAGTGGAAATTCAAGGTGCTTATGTCCCAACCTGTTAAGCCACCTTAAGAAGCGAGGGTGTAAAAATGCTTATAGGAGACTCATGAATAATGCATATGATGGTTCTATAATAATGCTATCACCAAATTCCGATGTTAGTTTTGGTCTCTACATCAAGATTTGATGATCACATGTAGTCTCATCTCGAAGATCCTATCGAGGAGAAGGTGAAGCAATATTTGAATGTAATGGATGAACTCAGTATGTGTAAACTGAAAGACGATTCACAATCTTTCATGCCATCCCATTTCTTATACATTTTACACCCAATTAGTCTAGTTTCATTTAAAGGTTATAAAACGAACTATATTGAGTAAGCGCTTCATTATCGTTAAGGTAACATTCGCCACGTAATAAGAATATTGGAGATAATTCCATCTTTTATTCTTATGGCGAATACATTGAATGAAAAGGTGAAAAGGCTTATGGAAATTTATGCCAAAGGCACCTTCGTGATGTCCTTCAATGACAAGTGATCGGTTATTTAACAGGAGGTTATTTTCATAACATAATGAAATGAATTCATGGAAGTTTGAAAACTGAAATACAAGAAGCAAGTACCCGCTTCTTGTTCAGGTTATATTCATCAAATAAAAGTATTGTTTTCTCTCATACTTCTTGGGTATTGAAATACAATATTCTTTTCACATATTTGTGTGGAAATACAATAACCAAGAAAGTAGAGAAACATTACTATAAGTAAAGTGTCTTCTCAAAGTATCTGAGAAAGGGTGATTCGTAAGTTAGTGAGGAGAAACACATAACTTCTAATTGCCAAGTGATTGATTCAAATTGAACAAGTTGTTGAGTATAACCAAAAACATTTATCTCATGTTCCCATTTGGACATGATGAGACATTATTCCATGTTTTGGAATCAATGTTTTTTGAGGTGACATACTCAACAAATAGTTCACTACTATTTGAATCAATGGAAATACATGATGAATATAAAATGTAAGACCTACCCAGTTGTGGAAATATGATTCTTTGTCAAGTAAAACAAAGAGATAAAGTCAACTATATACCCAGTATGGTATTTAGGCTCGGAACAGCTAAACACCTAATGTATTATTTACACCCTTAGTTTAGACAAAGAAACCTTTTGAAATAATGATACGCCACAAAGCTTCCGGGGTTAGTTCAACACGAGAGTGTGAACTGTTCCAAAGAAAGCTAGAGGTAAATATACTTCATAAGATTCCTTTAAGTCATTAAGGAATTTACCAATGAAGTATAAGTTTTAGTCAGAAGATATGAGTTGCTTCGGATCGGTAGGCCGAAGAATATCTTGACCAAACAATCATCGATCATGATAATGTAGCGTGGAGAAATTCCTAAACGCATGTTACCTTATCTACATCACCGTATTGATGTTCATAAGGAAGATCGATGACGAGTATTACATATTAACATTGATCAACAAACATATTGCATGGAGAAATACATAATATCATATGTTACACATCAAAGTTATGATGTAAGTTGTATCAATGTTGCAACTTGTGGAAACTTCCATCATTTTTCAAAATGTGATTTGAAAATAACAGCGTAGACCCATAACCAATATGCCAACTAAAATGACAAATGGATTTCATATGAGTCATAGTATGAGGAAAATACATTATGTCATAGGATTTGTTTAGATTGAAAGTGTTTTTTAGGATTTAAACAAACATGCATCAAGTTAAACACGTTGTGCATCTAAGGTAATTATCCTAACAGTTGCTTAAGAAATTACCTAAATCCCTAAAATAAAAAAGATGTTGTCAATCATTAGACTACTTTTATATACAAGGGTGCACATCTCTATTAGAGATAGTGGGAGCTAAATTGACTTGGACTTAGTCAATGCTTGAGATGCACAAATGGTTGGCATAGGGAACAAGTTCCACATGTACATGTGGAATAGGATTGTTCCAGAGACACATACTGTGTAGGAAGTATGAAACCATGGTGATGGTTTTATAGTCACTGTGGTCGGTGATATATTTATTCATTAATCCTAAAAGTAAGAGGTATATGGCAACAAGATATGATTGACAAGATCAAAATTCAATAATATATTCCATGTATCAAATTGAAAAGGGGATTATAAATTGAATGCTGTGGTGGGTATTCAAATGAAATGATACATGGATGGTACATGTATGGTACCAATAAGGCTCGATTGGTTATACTAAGTCGGTACGCCTAAATCTATTATAATTTTACTTGTCATAGCTGAACTTCTAAGATCCTTTTATTGTTCATTCGATGTCAAGTTCATCTATCGCGGAAGGTGTCTATACAACACAACCAGAAAGAGATGATGACATCAAATGATGCCAATAAGGGTTGCAATTTACTAAAATAAAATTCTGGATTAAGTAAAGCAACAAGATCATAGAGTATTCATTACAAATGAATCATTGCCTTATGTCTACCATAGGTTATTGAGAGCACAAATGTTTTCCAAGAGATATATGTTCGGAAACATATGAAAAAAGATTTTGATCTTACAGTTAGATGAGATCAGGTTAAAAGTAGTTCTCCAATGATTTAATTCAAGTAGCTACCAATGTTCTAGGGTATAGGATCCACTGAGGAAGATCCAAAGGTTTCTTGGTCCTAGTCAATCGTACATATAGTGACATTGTATAGAAAAATACAAGTTGGAACAATTCATGTTCAGAATTGTTACCTATGTCACATGACTTAATCTCTACAGGTTGACATGTTCTAAGCAAGTGTAGAGATTAATGTTGTGAATTGATATCATATGCTTTAGTGATGGATCAATCCCATATTCCATAATATGATAATAATTGATACTGCCAGGATATAATTTATTATAGGTAGATATCAATTATTTCCAGGAGCACTGCAAGTGATGCAGTCAGAACTATCATCTTGTAATTCTGAAAGTAAAAATCATATATACCTAGAATATGGAAAGGAAGGTTTACTAGGTGTTGTGGGACACATACTAGTAGTCCTTAGATCAATTTGATCTGGTATCGATGTTCGGAAAAGTAGATGAGCGAGTCAAGTTCATAAAATCTTGTGGTATCCATACCTACAAATACAGTGTATGTTGCAGCTTCTAAGGTAGTTAAGAAGCAGTCATAAATTGCAAAGAGTTGTTCCAGTTCTTGGATTCGCACATAGTGAGAAAAGTATTATCATAATGAGAATTATAATATTCATACTAGACATGTTGTCAAGTTATGACAATAGAAAAAAGTAATATACTAGGGGATACCCTATCTTGAGAAATTTTACTCAAGCATATGAGGTCACATATAGCAGATATGCCACACATTGAAAATGTGGCAGGCCCAGCAGTTAAATCCATTACTCAGCAGAAGCATGGTATTTATCATGTGAGTAGCTAACAGGTTTAGTTAGCAAGTTGGCTCTAGTTCAAGTGGGATTGTTGAAATAGTGGGTGCCCTAGACCCAACTATGTAGTAATTTTGATTATTGTATCATGTGTATAGTTAGATATGCTTGATAATATTTTACCATTATAGTGAATACTTTTCTGCATCCACTATAATAATGATAATGTCCAATGTATGGTTGTCATGTCGAGAGGTTATAGCAGATCCCATGCTATAATGAAAACCTCAAGATACAATGACATTGACCTTAAATATATGTTCTATAGTCTAGATACATATTACTGACTGGAAACAGTTGATGTCTGACTATCAGGTGCTGGGGGATCATATGCATTGAGACTTCTTCTCATGAAGTTCGCACTTGGTGATCTCTAGTAGTGAGAACATGAGGCAGACCCGCCAATAGGAACACCACATGTTTTGTGTGTCATTGGTTGTTCCTATCTACGAACATGTGTATTGGTCTCCTGACTTGAGACCATTACCAATGTATATCATTTAATTGCATACTTTGATTCAAGTCGAAAACCATGGCAGTAATGTTGTGGCGAGGTAGTTTGTGTCGGGTGCGTCATTTGTGGTATGAAGTTGGTTGAATGGTCTAGAAAAGATTTGTCGCTTCTAAGTTTAGGAAGTTGTGTATCCTATGCCTGGTTGATCAGGATGGTGCTGCCTTCATAAGTCTTTGGCAAAAGTAGTAGAAAGGAGAATCCATCCAGATACATCAACAAATGATAAATCAAGATAAGGATGATGACACAAGAGTGTGTTCTGCTTTATGAGATATTTAATGGCAAAGATACTATAGTACACAATCAGTTTTCGTAGGATGGTAGTCGTTGCTATGACTATCCTTATCTCTTTAGGGACCATGACGGGTTGCTAGACCCCGCTCTTGGTCTGTGAATTTTATTCACAGCTATCGAGATAAGGGACTAGAGGGTCACACACAACAGTGTATTCAAGAATCCACACCTATTCAGTTGAATGGGTATATGGACATAGTGGGCCCCACCACGGGGTCTGAGCGTTTTCCAAGTTGTCGATCACCAACTGAATTAAAAAAAATTCCTTAATATTCAAGTTACGAATATTTTGGATTGAATTTGTTTAATGTATTTACGAGTTTAGTAAATACAAGAAAATATTAATCAAACGAATATAATTTTAATATTCAAGGTTCGTTTAATATTAATCGGGACATTGAGTCGAGTTAAAAGGCTCAGATTTTATCATGTAATATATTTTATATATTACTAGTATGTCATAAAATTAATAAATAATATTGACACAGTTATAAGTCCTCATAATTATTTATTTTGAGAACGTTGATATTAACGGGGGCTGAGGAACCCTTCCGAGTATTTATCAACATGTCTATAAATAAGAGAGGAGGCTCTCTCAATTTGTGTGCAATGAAATATTCACTCATTTGCATGGAATGGTAGCTGAGAGCCTCTCTCTCTCCACCCGCTTCTTAGAGAGACAAGCACTCGATCCAAGAGTTCATATCATGTTTCTCCTCACGCATCGCAAGATCGATGATACGGTGATCATCGGGACGTCGAAGATATCGTTGAATCTCCGCGCTTGCACCCGGAGTTCGACGATCGGAGTTCCCGTGGATTTCATAGGTGCGTGTGGACAATCTAGAGGGATCCTACTATGGATCCTTCATGGAACGATCGTCGTCGACGAGTAGCGGTCGACAATGGCTTCAGATATGCAACATGTATGTTTTCATATTTATTTTTGTGCTCTTAACAATCTACGCAAGATCCTCGGACCTCTCTGGGGCTCGGATCGTCGACGACGACAAGTACCGTCGTTGTGCCGACGAAAATTTTAAAATCCCCGGCTCACCGGCTTCCGCTGCGGGCCCCGGAAACCTAACATGTTTCTCCTATATTGTAAATGTTATAAGGTTGCGTTATAAGACCTAAGACGTGTGTTTGGATTTGTAGAGATATGCCTCCACGATGCTTTTTGAGGGGGAGATTTAGGGGTCTAGCCCAGAATGAACTTCCAGATTGGTAGATTGAGGCACCATTGGTATAATTTGAGGAATAAGTGGAACAATTCTGTGATAACATTGCTCGTTTTATGAAATTCATGTTGAGAGACCCAGAGCGGGCTTAGAAATGCATGTTCGATTTGGCAAGAGAGTTTCAACTACTGTACCCTCCTACTTTTACTGGAGATAGTGGACTTGAGGGATCTGAATTATGGATTGAATCCATAGAGATGATACATGACCATTTAGAGACACTGGTTGAGAGGAGGGTCAATTTGGTTGCTTATATGTTGGGGGGTTCAGTGAAACGCTTGTGGGACATTCAGGTATGATCTGGAAAGACTGATGATATGTTATATAAGGACTTTCTAGAGAAGTTCTTATATCACTTCTATCCAGAGACATTGATACAAGATAAGTATTCATAGTTTATGCATCTGACACAAGAATGAATGTCAATAATGGAGTATGTTGAATGTTTCACAGAGTTATAGTGTTTTTCTCCAGCTTAGGCGGTTGATAAGTCTTCTTGGAAAACAAATATTTCAAGATGTACTTAAGTGTGATATTAAGTCCCATTTGAATATCATTAGCCTGAAAAAATTTCCAGAAGTGGTTAATCATGCTCTCATTTTAGAGGGGAACCTATATGAGGCTTCTAGTACTAGACAAGTAGCAAGATGATTAGGTAGTGTGCCGTCCGAGACCAGGAATCGTTGCCCTGAGAATCTTAGTCAGGATAGTGGATAACAAGGTGGGAAGTTAGGAGTAATATGTACACCGGATCTTTCTCATGTACATTTCCACTAATGTGGTAGGTAGGGACATTATCGTACACATTTTCTTCATCCCCCAGTATAATTCTGGTTTTGTGGCAAGATGGGTGACCAATATAAGTTTTGCAGGAAGCAGCGACAAGCTGGTGCTGAGGGATCGGCTGCTCATAGTCATAGTGTCGGAAGGGTGTCTTCTACACCATATAGGATTGGTAGTCAGAGTTCTACGAGTAGAGGTGGAAGAAGAAGTGGCCATGGTACTTCAGGGTATGAGAGCCCATACCGACAGAGTGGTGCTACTCATGGGAGTCAAACAACACCACAGGTAAGAGGGTAAGGATAGTTACATGTTGTGAAGCCTACACTTGTGGAGAGCAAGGATAGTTTGTCAACAATTAGAGGTACTGTTCTCATTGCTTCTACTTTATCTACTTCCTTGTTTGAAATTGGTGCCTCTTATTCCTTTATATCTGAAAACCTTGTTAATAGCCTGATCCTGGAGGTGGAGTCCATAAGCGCGATGATGAATATCAATACACCGTTGGGAACACAGACTAGGGATATCCGTTTATGAAAGTGATGTTCTCTAGATATTGGATAGTATCATTTTCTTTACGATATCTATGTCATTGATATAAGAGGCTTTGACCTGATTATGGGTATGGACTGGCTAGCCACATACCAAACCCACAAATATTATTATCGCAAGAGAGTGACCTCTGTATCTCCTGAGGGTGACCAATATTCTTTTCGTGGAGAATGGAATATCCATACAAGCATAGCTGGTCTAATTACTCAGAAACTATGAGAGCTTAAAACCCAAGTTGCATGAATTTTTCTAGTTGATGGGAGTGGTAGGAAAGACGTCCTTCAACTAGTGGTAGCACTGTTTCAGGATATATTTTCTGAGAAATTTTTAGAGTTACCACCTAAGAGGGTTGTGGAAATCACTATTGAGCTCATGTCGTGGGTTGAGACGGTATCTATTCCACCTTAAATGATGGAACCAAATTAGGTTCAAGAACTCCAATCACAGTTGGAATAGTTGGAGAAAAAATGATTTTTCCGTCCAAGTATGTCTCCTTGTGGATCACCTGTTCTGTTGGAAAATAAGGTCGATGGGAGTTTACACTTGTGTGACAATTATCGATAGTTGAATAAAATGACTGAAGAACCAATATCCTCTTCCACATATCAATGATGTGTTTGACTAGATGAAGTGGGGTAGTGTGTTCTCAAAGATCGATTTGATATCAGGGTATCATCGGGTGAGAGTTCGTAATTTTAATATTCCAAGAACTACTTTCAGAAGCAGTTATGGACTTTATGAGTTTGTTGTAATGTTTTTTGGGTTTACTAATGCTCCAGTAGTGTTAATGGCCTTGATGATCATGATCTTTCATCCGTACATAGATCAGTTTTTTGGTGGTGTTTCAGGACAACATCTTAGTGTACTCTAAGACTCATGATGATCATGCTCAATATATTGGCATCATCTTGGGTACACTGAGAGAGAATCGTCTATACACCAAGTTATCTAAATGTTAGTTTTGGATTGATAGGGTACACTTTTTTGGACATATCATCCAAGAATAAGGTGTGGCAGTGGACCCAGAAAAAGTAAAGGTAGTGGTTTCTTGGGAGTAGCTGAGGAATATTTTTGGTATTCGATGATTTTTGGGATTAGCTAGTTATTACAAGAGGTTTTTCGAGGACTTTTTTTGAATGGAAGCACCACTTAATGGTTTGAAAAAGAAAGGTATAAAGTTTTTTGGGACAAAATCTTGTGAGAATGTTTTCTAGGAATTGAAGAAACTCTAGACTTCAGAACCAATTTTGATCTTACCTGATTCAGGTGAGGAGTAAATTGTGTTCTATGATGCGTCTCGGATTAGGCTCAGAGTTTTGTTGATGCAAGGGGATGTAGTCTTTGCTTATGTGTCTCAACAGTTGAGGCCACAAGAATGGGATTACCCTACGCATGAACTCAAGTAGGCAGTAGTATTTAAGGATCTTAAGTGTTGGTGAAACTATATTTTGGGTGAAAATTTTACAGTTTTTATGGATCACAAAAGCTTGAAGTATATCTTTTCACAGTGTGACTTGAATATTTTTCAGCAAATATGGGTAGAGTATATGTAGTCTTTTGATTTTGAACTATTATATAAACCCAGGAAGGGAAATAGTGTGGTTGATGCCTTGAGCAGAAAAAGTCAGACTCAATTGGTACATGAGTTTAGTGTAGAGTGGAAGATGATGAATTTTTAGGTGGAAATGCATGTGGTATTTTAGGAGAGTCAGGAGGGGATAACTCTAGTATCTTTAGTAGTGGAGTCTACACTCTTGAGATAGATCAGGGATAAGAAGTATGAGGATACGGAGTGTTTATCCTTAATGGAAAACCTTAACGGTATGGAGACACCTTTAGACATGAAAATAGACGAGGATGAGATCATATATGTGAAAAATATAGTTGTTGTGACTACAATTATGCGAGAGGAACTCATGATAGAATTTCATGCTTCAAGGTGCGCAGTAAATCTTAGGGTGGAAAAAATGTACAGTGACCAATGATGATAGTTTTGGTGGACGGACATGAAAAAAGAGATAGAAGGGTTCATAACAAGATGTTTCACTTATAAGTAGGTAAATGCAGAGCATCAACAACCTGAAGTCCTATTGAATCTATTACCTATTCTGGAATGGAAATGGAATTACATGACTATGGATTTTGTGGTAGGGCATCCAAAGACTCTTAGGAAAAATGATGCGATTTGGTTCATTGTGGATCGACTATTGATGGTTGCACACTTGTTTCCTATCAAGGAAACCTGTATAGTAGAAAAGATGGGAGAACTCTATGTGAGAGAGATAGTTTGTTTGAATGGGGCTCCACAAACTGCAGTTTCAGATCGAGATTCAAACTTTACATAATGCTTTTTGTAGGGCTTATAGACAGAACTTGGTACACAGGTTCTATTAAGTACCAAAATTCACCCATAGATAGATGGGTAGCCGGAGTGTACCAAATAGGTGTTTGGAGATATGATGCAAGCATGTGTTCTCACATTGGTGGTTCTTATGGAAAGAATTTGGATTTATTGGAGTTAGCCTATAATAATATTTATCAGGAAACTATACAAATGGAACCATATGATGAACTTTATGGTAGACCTTTTATATCACTACTATGTTGGTTATAGGTGGGTGAGTCAAATCTGTTAGGACTGAGTCTCGTTCAGGAGACATCAGAGCATGTGTTGTTCATTCGAATGTGTATGCCTATGGCTCATAGTAGGAAAAAGTGGCAAGCTAATTGAAGGAGATGACCCCTAGGGTTTACAGAGTTTTATCATGTATTCCTTCGAGTGTCTCCTAGATTGGGTCACCATAGGATACAGAGGAAGGGAAAGTTAGTGCCCAAGTTTGTGGGGTTGTTTGAGGTGCTGGACAGAATCAGGACACTGGCATACCGATTAGCACTTCCATAGAAATACAATGCTTTCCATGATTCTTTCTATGTGTCAAAACTATGAAAGTATCACCCTGACCCATATCATGTGATTTATTTGGATTTTCATGACCTTGAGACAGATGCATCCTTTGAGGAGCATCTGATACATGTGTTGGGTCACAGTGAGATAGTGTTATAGGGAAACACGGTGTCGTTAGATCATGTGTTATGAAAAAATGGAAATGCTTTGGATAAAACATCAGAATGGGAAGCATACATGAGGGCTCAATGGATTAATCTTTTTGTCTTGGAATCTTAGATAAATATTAGAGAGAATCTAGAGTATGACTTGTTATAAGGTGGGGAGATTGTAAGATCCTGGCCTTTTCTAGAGTCATCTCGGGGATGTTTTTAGGTACATTTGAAGATTTTAAGTGACATTAACTTGGATTAATGACTTTGGGTGATTTTGGGTGAAATGTTAACGAAACATAAAGGATAGTGGACTATGAACGGTTTGTATACAATTTGAAAAACCGTGCGACAAAACTTTTCCAAGAGTGCGAAACTAGAAAAAGAGGTATGCACGGTTTGTGCACGGTTTGAAAAACTATGCAACCAAACCCTGCCAACTGTGAAAACCTAGATAGAATAGTATTCATAGGTGGCACACAGTTTTCTTAACCATGTGCATTTTTCCAGGAAACTATGCGTGCTAGAATTTAATTTCAAATATCCTTTTTAAATCCACCCGAACACCCATGACATCAATATTTTTGACCTTGGCCCGAGCTTCATGAATTCTTGGTATTTCCAAATCCTCCCATTGAGATTCCAAGGTGATACAAACACCGTTATTCAAGGATGAAATCCTAGATTTAAGATCTTCTCTCCTCCCGGTTAGTGAATTTCATCCTGATGCTTCTCCCATTATTTCCTCAATATTTATTAAATATTTTCATGGAAGATCTCCACCATTTTCTTCGATCTAAAACTATGTATTGAGATATATATCTAGGATTGTGGATATAGATATTTTTTTCAGGATCATTATTCCATTGATATTAATTTTGGTGTTATGGATTTAGATTCATTGCTTGATTGATGACATTGTGTCACTCAAATATTTGTGATTTCTGTTTGGCTGACTTCCATAAAGAAACTGAGCTAGGTGGTCTAAATCAAACACCCATAGTCATATTTTATGATATGTGAATGTGAGATTATTATTTATAGACTAACTTGATGATTTGTTTACTAAATTGGAGTAATTAGGAATGTGGTAATGAATTGAGCTGCCTTGGTGATTTAATTGAAAAGTGAAGCATGGAACAAATGATGGGGGGTTTCCCAAATATGTCTTTTGGAGATTTAATTTTGTAATTGATATATTTAATTAAATTTGAAAAGATAATTAATTGGAGGAATTAATTATGAAATGATGTTTTTTTATGTAAGGTAATTGATTGTGATAATTAATTATGTGCCATGATGTTGACTAAACAATACTAATTGGGATAATTAATTATATTTCATGATATTGATCAAAGATAATTAATTGTGAAGAATTAATTATGGAATGATAATGGTATTGATTGATTAATTAATGGTTGAATAAATTAATGGGTTAGGTGCTTAGTTAATTGTTTAATTAACTAATGGACTTGGGAATGTTTAAATAATCATTGGATTAGTAAATGAATAATGTGGAAAATTATTGAGAATTAAAGAATGTTTAAATGGATGAGATTTTTTGTTGATAGGCATGGTGTTATAGATTGATTAGATGTTGGGACTTGTACATGGTGTTCCTACCCAATATTTATACAGGCTTGAGATTATGGGGTGCTTGGCATGGCCAACTACACCGAATGAGAATTAGGGTTCTAGGAGTGAAGACCTACACTCAACGAGATTTGTGGTGCTTGTAATGACAACCTACACCAAATGATTATTGAACTATAAGAATGAATGATGTTAAAAATAAGATTTTGGGTGCTAGGAATGACAACCTACACCAAATTATTGATAATAATGAATGATGATTCAAATGGGAGACATGAATTGAATTAGCCTGATAATATTATTAAATATTAAATGAAAATGTGATAATTGTTTAAATAATACATTGTATTTATTATTTCATAAAATTTCATGTACTATTTTTTGACTGGACTCGTTTTAGATAGTATTGGTGGTGGCCTACTATGTTTTACTCACATCCTATTTGGGCTGCCTAATCGGAACCCGAGCAGACTTTGTTGTTGTAAGAAAGGATAAGGTCAAGGCATTGGGATAGGTTGTTATATGGGATTAGAGAATGATAGAGGGAACTAAATGCAGTTCAGGACCCGTATTGGAGTCATTGTGTCTTTAATTTGAGTTGCATTGTAGACACTTGTAACATTCATTTTCATAGCATATTTTACCTTTTGGTTGAGTATTATATTTTCTAGTTTTGACTATCATTTTTCATGGTATTGTTCTGGTTATTTATTGGCATCAATACTTTGTTATATTTATATTCTTCCGCTAATGTTTTATTCTAATAATAGAGGGTATAGTCTCCCCAAGACAGACTTATCAAACACACACTGTATATTGGAACACTCTGGCATACCGGATGCCTGCTTGAGGGCATGTGTTCGACCGGCTTAGGGCACCGTTCAGTGGATCCTAGGTCGGGATGTCATAAAGTGGTATCATAGGGATTTTAATTTCTTTCTTATTCTTTTGTATTGCTATTTTGGGAAAGGTAGATAGGATACTAGGAAGAGTTGAGTCTTAGTAATGAGCTAGTGCATGGGAGTTGCAAACCCATGTATGGGGGGAAATCTAAGTACTCAGGGTGGGATTGTTGCTTTTTTTTGTTGTTGTTACAAGTGAATATTATTTTACCTTGGTTTACACACATGTTTTGTGATGTGATATATGTTTTGAAAATTGTGGAATTTTGATTCAAGGACTAAAGAGGCACGATACTTGAGTCTGCATGAATCATTCTAGTCACTCAGGGTTGTTGTAACCTGCATCATTCTAGGCACTCACAGGAAAACGAGTTATGGGTAGTTGTTGAACTAGAACTATTTTTCTCATTGTGATATTGAAATAATGATGAAAAATGAGAATAAATGTGTTTCTAATGAGAACCATGATTGATGATATGGATATGATTAAATAATTTGAGATAATCTGATTAATTAATGGTTGAATTAATTAATGAGAATGTATGTACCATTATTAACCAATATGTGGGAGTTAGATTGTTAAGGGTAGTGAAATGGCCTCGGTGTTGACCATGTGGCGAGAAAAATGGGAAAGGACATGTCGAAACTTGTTCTATTTTTTTCTCATCTTACATAAATGTTATAAGGTCATGTTATGAGACCTATGATGCATGTTGGGATTTGTAGAGACATGCCTCCATGATGCTTGTTGAGGGAGAGACTGAGGGGTATGGACCAGAACGAACTTCTATACAGGGATCTTGATTAACCATTTGTGCAAGTTGAGGACAAAGGGGAACAATTATGAGACTACTTTCCTTGTTTCATGCAATTCATTGAGAGAGACCAAAGGTGGGCCCAGAAAAGCATGTCGAAGTTGAAAAGAGGGTTTTAGCTACAACACCCTACCAATTTTACTAGATAGGGTGGACTTGAGGGAGCTATATTATATATTCAATCCATAGAGACAATACATGACCATTTAGAGACCCTGGCTGAGAGGAGGGTCAAGTTGGATTCTTATATGCTGCAGGGTTCAGTGAAGCACTGGTGGGACATTTCTGGTACGATCTAGACATACTGATGATATTCTATAGACATAGTATGTGTGGAAGTTCATGGATTAATTTTATCTAGATATGTTTAGATAAGATAAGGCTTTAGAGTTTATGCATCTAACATAAAGAAGCATGTTAATAATGGAGTATTCGGAACGTTACAGAGATTAACAATGTTTTCCTCCAGCTTTGGTGGAAGATGAGGCTTCTTCGGAAAAATGATTTCAAGGTCATACAAGACCAAACCAGGCCAGGTCGAGTTAGTCAAATTAAACATGGGTATGTGGGATCCCCAATCTGGTTTGGTCAGTTCGGTCCGACCGGGTCAGACCGGGGCTAGACGCAACCGGACCCTCATTACTAAAATGTTAATAACTTGCAAACCGGGCATCCTATTGATGATTTGTTTGCATTGTTTGGACCCTCTCAATGAAGGGATATTTTTATGATCTAAGGAAATTTTCAAGGAAGTTGATTTCCAATGTATGGCTTGGGGGAGTGGTTCTCTCAGGATCAAGTGTGTAGACGAGTAGTAGCTGTGTGGAACTTAGTGTCCTACAGACGAGAAGTTGTGTGGACCTTAGTGGCCTGATAGAACAATAGCCATGTGGGCCTCAGTGACCTAATAGAGCTGTGTATACCTCAGTGTCCTAACAGATGAGAGGTAACTGCGTGGACCTCAGTGGCCCGACAGACTTCTACAACTCATCAGGTATGATTCCATCAACAGTATTAAATGTTATTCCCTATAACAGATGAAAATTTCATACTCTAGAATATACTTGTTATGAGATGTCGTTACTTTGTGTCTTTTTTTTTGTGGATGCATTTTGGTGTTTCTCCTTAGTAGACTGGGTCCCCTACTGAGTACGATGTTACTCACCCCTACACGGGATTTTCCAGCACATGTTGGGTCTTATGTAGAGATGGGACGTTTCGATAGAGGATTTAGTGGCCTAGGAGCTGTTGGGGCCTAGTATGATTACGTGGAAAAGATGAACTACTTCAGCTTCCAGTAGCTACACTACTCTTACCATCATGTGGGGTTTTCAATGGATGGCTACCCAAGTCCCATTGTAATTTGTTGTTTTTAGTCCTTTTGTTGGGTTTGTATTCTAGCCCCCTTGTTTTTAGTTTTACTGGTACTCATCACTTGTTTCAGAATAATTTCCTTCCCTTTCAGTTTGTGGGACACGGTTGGGCGTGTGAGTGTGTACAAGTACTTCGGAAAATACCCCCCACTAACAGGTTGACACATTCGGTGCTAGTCAGGAACCACTAGCCATCGGGAGGTGGGCCTGTGGTATGTCATCGTATGGGCCCCGGGGGAAGGGTCGTGAAATAATCATAGAATTGTTAGAACATCATTTAAAACTAATCCCACTAATGGGATGACACTGCATGTTTTTAAAACAAAAACATCCAGACTTTTACTAAGTTTTTCAAGCCAATTTCAAAATGATATTGATTCAAATGAACTAAATTGGATTTATTGACAAAAATATTATCCAATTAATCTTTTAAACCAATTAGAATTATAATTTAACCTTATTAATAAATTATATGAAAATAATTTTTGAATTAAAATTTGGTATTTTTCATTATTCATCCAAAAAGGATATTTATCAAAAAAATTCCAAAAATTCACCCAAAGGTAATTCATACATTATAAATTAAAAAATGAATGTTTTTTTATCAAATTCTGTTTCTAAATTTATCTAAATTTAATTTTATTATTTTTCAAAAAAAATCATATTAAAATTAGTTCATTTGAGAAAATAGTATCTTTAAACATATAAGGACTTTACCAAAAAAATTATAACTTTCATCATAAATTTGTTTTATTTATATAAGTCCATTATAAAAAATATTCTAAAATTATTTACCAATATTCATATTACTAATTTCAACTTCTAGATTATAAATATATTATTTACATAATTATAAAAATAAATGTTTTTTCATAGAAACTTAGTGTTTCGTATAATGTATTACAAGTTGGTGTTGCATGTAATGTATTCCAAGTTGACGTTTCATGTAACATAATCCAAATAACAAGATAATCACATTGTTATATGTAGGGAAATAGAAAATTAATATTTTTTTTAGTGCATTTTTAACATGATGTTGCATATAATGTAAGACAAACACTGTACTTTAATATAAAATAAACTATTTTCAGTGTTATGTGAAATGAAAAATATCGCAAAGGTTAAATAAATTCAAAAAAATAATTCAAAAAATCTCATGTTGCTTAATGTAAGGACAAGGGTTCATGGATGAGGATTGTCAAGATTCTCATCATATATGGAGTGCATGTCCATGAAATTCCCTTTGCATGGTCAGAGATCTTAAGGGGTGATTCATGATAATGTAGCCACATCCAGGGCCTCGTGTAGATGCTACAATACTTGGGGGTTCATGTGATCTCTTGTACAAGATTTCAAGGAGTTATTTTACATCCACTGGTTCTCATGCGCCTCAACACTACATGTTAAGAAGGGAGGTTCATTTGATGGGGATACACACCCAAGGATGGTCATGGATGAATAGAGACGTCTTTTTCTTTTGGATTCACATGATATTATTTTTTCATGAGATCACATCATCTAATGTTTATCACATGATGAAATCTTATGGTAGAATTCTATAGTGGTATCCATTGATGGGGAGATCACGGTAACCTAGCATTATCATCTTGAAGGTATTAGATGAAGTTCATTATCCCCTATTTCTTCTCCACTTATCTTTATTTGTATCTCTCATTTTTCTACCATTAATGATTGTTTCTTTCTATGTATTTTGGGGATTATATAGGTGAATTATTTCCACATTTTTAACACCCCAATATTCCACAACAGACATCTCTTTGAATAATACAGTAGTGTTTGTTGTACGAAACTTTGAGTTCTAACAAACACCACAACCAATCAAACTAGCCGTTATGAATAGTAATACCCACTTTTTGAAATTTTATAGATTTTATCATTCCAAATGGACTTCATTTATTGATTCAGAATATTGAAATTATCTTAGGGTGAAGTTTTGGTACATTTCTGATAATTTTCATATTTTGATGAATAGTAAAATTACTAAATTTTAATTAAAAACAACTTTTTTAATCGAATTAATTAATAGTGATAAATTATGAATTTTAATGGATTTAAAGTATATTTAGAATATATTTTTACAATTTAATACAATGTTGGTCATTGGACATTATTTCACACTTAAACTGAACATAAACAACTGTCAATCTTTTGATAGTTATTATTTCTTAAAAACACGATTTTTTTACAGAGGGAATTAATTTTAAATTAATTTCTGCCACTTCAATGTTTTGAATTTATAAAAATTTATTCCATATTTATAATCATGAGGTCTAAATTGTGTTAATAGTTAACGTTTATTTTTAGACATTTTGAAAAATTACTTCGGTAAATATTTTAATTACCATGTTCTAAGGGTAAATCCGGTAAATAAGGGTAACAAATTAATATTATAATAATATTAATTTACCGTAAAACGTGTCCTAACCTTATTGGTTGACACATATCCTACCATGGTCATATTGGGGTCGATTTTGGGACCCCATGGAGCCACTTGTAGGTGATAAGGACACATTATATTAATTAAGTTAAAGTAAATACAAAAATGACATAAGAATATATATTTTAGAAAAACAATTTTTACATAGGGTTATATATGTTATATTTTCGACTATAAATATTAATTGGAAAGATAAAACTATTTCCTACATAATGGTATTTTACTTATAATTTTTAGACATTTAATAATTAAATTTATTTATGACACAATAATGATGCAGTATTTTCCTTATTAATGAACGAATTGAATAATTTGTATTATAAAAGATAAAATAAATATAATTTGAAATGTTTGATGAATTATAAGAATTTTATTGGTTACTATTACATGTCATAATTTCTTAAATGAATTTAATTAGAATAAATAAAGTTATTAAGACTTTAAAAAATATCAATTATTAAATAGTGTCAAAATTGACATAAATGAGTTTTTAAAAAGAAATATTATATTATTAATTGATATTATATTCCTAAAAATCTAAGGTTCTTACAAAGGACTTATATAATGATAGGTGTATTATTAATGGACCACTTGGGGGTCTCTTGGATGTATATAGTATGTTTATTAACTATATAATATAAAAATACAAAGATACATGGTAAATGACAAACTAATTAACTAAAAGTTAAAACTAAAAGATAAGGTTAATATAGTGACCCAAACCTGTCTAAAACCTATTGGTTGAGTTTTTTCGGACCTATCCCCACCTTAACCTATAAATAATTTACTTTGGAGCTGTTATAAACCTAATATGAATTTATTATAAAATAATATTTCTAGCTTTTCCTAAGGTGCCCCTCACCCCTCTTATGAAAGGGAACCCCCCCTTCTCTAAAATTAATACCTTCAAAGCCTTTTGGATCTACCAATCCCTATAATAATATTTTCTCAACTTCCATCACTTCATCCTAGAGGATTTATTTTGATCATAAAGCCATCCTAAGGATCCCTTTTGATCAAATAAAAAGGAAGAACCCGAAGAAGAGGTAATGTTTTCACCACCCTCTTTCAAGTTCCTTTCTTCTTCCACTTCTTCTTTATTTGTTATTTACATTCTAAAATAATAAATATCGTATATATACTGTGGTGGTATTATAAATATGGTACAACAATATTCAGTATTCTATCCATCCTTGGAATGACATGTCACCATACGTGCGTACGTAGAGCTTACCGTCTCCATGTCGTGGTGTAATTGTTATTCAAAACATTATTATTTAGATGGGTATGATAATGATGTGTAATTTAAGTAAATAATAATTATAAAATTATAATTATTCGGTATATATGATACACCATCCAATTATTTATGATTTTAATATCAAATAAATTATATTTTTGTTCGTGTGTATGTACGGACTACCGTCTCCACGAACGCGATGAGATTCATTCTCCGATCGTATCCATTCAAGAATAATGCTCATTTTATGATTTAATGTAATGTTCAAGGACTTGATATCATTCTGGATATGAATAAGATGCAACCTATACATAATAATGACGACTTACGTAACAAATCAAATAAAGGAAAACGAATCAGTTAACACCTCAAACAATAATAATACTACGATATTTTTAACAAAGCAATGTTAAAAGATCATATATGTTATCATATTATTGTATATGATTCTTGTATAATATAATAAAAATTATTTCACCATTATATAAGAGTTAAACCAACCCTCGACCAAGGAAAAGTACAAGGTAAGGGTTTATTTCACAATCTCTTCATTATCCGAGTTTGTTTATACGTAATTATCTACTGGGACCTCTTTATCATACACATCCATGATTCTTAATATTGTATTTCAAAACATCCTTACTATTTTATACACTATTGGTTAAGTTCAGTTATATCCTTGTTTGAAAAGTGATAGGATGTGTATAATGGAATCTTTCTGTCGTTTTCCAAACAAGGTCCTTTTTAACCTTTTCGACAAAATTAAGGTAAGAATGTATTTTTTTTAACTTATATGGCGGGTGCGGCTATTTTCCACCATTATAAAATCGTTGAAGATTCCCTTATAATCTTATAAGAATATTTTCAAAGTAAATGTTTTATTTTATAATTATGTGACTTTTAAATGATTTCAAATAAAGAGATATTTCTCTCAAATAGTTTTGTTTTCATCTATGTCAACATCCTTTTATAGATTTTAAGGTTATTTGAAGTTGATTTATTATGATCCAAAACATCCATATTGTATTGAAGGTTTTGTGATATGTTTGACTGTGGATGTGTTATTCTTATACCATTCATGTTTTATGGAGAAAGTATTGACATTTTGTATGGTCGTTTTAATATGAATGTTTATGTTATGTTTAAAATTGTTCATATGAAGAATGCATTGGATTTATTAAGTGATGGGTGGAGCCCACTATAGCTCCTCAATGCATAGGTAGGTCTCATGAGACAAACAAGTGTCTTGGAAAATGGCCTTGACAAAATATTATTTGTAGTCATGGCACAAGGCCTTGACAATGTGGTTATGATGTTCTGGCATTATGCATTCAATCATTATGAAAGTTGTTATTGATATTTCACGTGATTATTAGAATAGTATAATATCTATGTGAATAAGGAAATGGAATTATTCAATTTTGTTTTTCCATATTATGCGCATGTTCAAGTTTAAAAGGAGTTTGTTTTAGTTATACATTGCCTTAAATGTTTATGCTTAGTTACGAAAGTTTCTGCTATATTGTTATCCTTACTTAGCATCTGAGCTCACCCATTTCGATGTTTTATTTTTCCAAGGATGTGAAGAATAATTTTATGAATTACTTGTAGGGATAGTATGAAAATATGAGTGTCAACTATAGAGACTATGTTGTTGTAGTTATTCACATTATGTTGTAATGTAAGACTTATGAATGTATCTAGTGTTCTCAAGGCTACTAAACTAATAAGTCTTTCAAGAAATGATATTTTGTGATCATGCCAATGTTATGTAATAATGCACCGACTCTGGTTAATGGGGGTCAGGGTGTTACAACATTTGATTCCTCTTTGCGTGGTGAGTGTGCCATGTGGATAAGCTGATGATGGTGGAGGCTTCTCATAATCTATAGATGGGAGGATATCACGATGGTAATCAAGTTATTATTTATGTAAAGTTGTGGTGATTCATAAATGACTTCTGATTATCATCATCATCCAATCACATGTTCTTCAAAAACTCTGATGATGGATTTTACATGGTTGTGGGATGAGCTTCAGGTGATGGAACACAATGTCCATGTGACAACACTAGTAATCATTGGAATGTTTTATATGTTGTTTCATGCTCCAATGATTGATCTTGGTTGTCTTCATTTGATTTCATGATCCATCATGCATATTGTGATGTCTTCTTGTTATAGTTTGATCAACTTCATGTGAAGAGAATTTATGTCCATTGATTTTAGACATCGAGTCTAATTTGGATCTCTTGAGATTTATCGTTGGATAAGTTCAACATGTTGGTCATCAAGTGCCAAGTACATGAAGATGACATTAGGTGTGACTATAATTGTCAAACCAAATGTGTCTTAGTTCTATAGGTGAGCGGGAGAGTTTGAGGTTGAATATTATGTGGGAGAAAGATTAGATGGTTGATATCATCTTGATAGAGTGTCCACCATTTTGTATATAAGTTTTTAAATAAAGGAACAATGTCGCCTCCTTTCTATGCCCCACATCAATCTAGAGATTGTTTAAGGATCGCTTTAAAAAATCATTATTTTAAATCCATTCTTTATATTGGAAGTGGGGTCAGCACTCGTAGCACCATCACCCACTCCCTCACTAGAGGCATCCTCACATTTCATCGTCCACCTTGAAACACATGTATACACCCAATGTGGGCATTGCATGAACTATTCTCACCCACTCTCTCCAATAGGTTGATTGTATGGTTGGCTTTTATGGAATGGTTAAAGAAAATCTTTCAAGTTACCTTGCTTGATCTAGCTAGTTAGCTAGTTGTCCTAGATGGATTATTTTATTCCTAAGGGGAACCCATAAAAATTAGAAAAATATTCTATGTAATATGGGTAAAAATAAGGGTCCAAAATATATAAACTTATAAGGAAATACCAAAACCATTATTCAAGAATAATTTTCCAAGACATTCAATAAAAATACATTGATATTTTTTGTGCTTTGCACACTTCTAAAATCTTATATGGATAAGTTACTAGTACATAGTCATGGGTGCCTGCAAAATCCCCCTCCCTCATAGAATTAGATTAATTCCGAAAAAACGAATTTGATTCTAAGATAAGAATATATCACTTTGTTCTATATTTGAACATATGAGAAGCTTTTATATTGATACATATGAGAAGATTTACCTTGCGTGTGTTGACTGAGGGATTTCAGGTGTTATCAAGAGGAGACTCATATACATTATTTCTTAGTTGATCCAAGATAAGAGGTATCCCGGGCTTGGGTCATGGATACCATGGAACCAAAATGTGTATATATTATATGATGGTATAGGGATCGAGTGAAAATAAGACTATGGATGGATATGGGGTAAGGTACTTAGACGTATCTATCTATCCCAAGATAATGGGAATCAATCCATACATAGTTATGAAATATACTACTGTTCATATAAAACTCATGAATAGGTAACATAGGTTCATGGATTAGGAACCCAATGATGAAATATCCTACATAGATCTATCTCATATGTAAGTAGGGGAAATTCACCATTTTTTCATTAAATCCCATATAAAGACCCATGTTTTTGGTGGAGTGGTATCAAGGATTATCAACAATTACCATACTTTTTGTAATACCAAATTGACCTAAATTCTTATATTTGAGTGCTTAACTTACAATAGTTTTGATTATGAAATTATAAAGAAGTATCAATGACATGAGATTCATCATTGATATACTTAATCTAGTTGTATTTATATCACCTTATTTATAAGGATAATTGGGGTAAGATACACATCTTGTAAGAAGAATTATTGACATGATATTCATCATTGATATACCTACTCCAATTGTTTTGATATCACCTAATTTATCGGGAAAATTTGGGTAATATATACATCATAGATGAAGATTGATCTAAATTATACCTTATATAGTAGACTTAGCTAGAATAGCTTTATTTTTTATATGGAAAAGTAATAGTCCATCCAATAATTGATTCTTTTTATCTTATATTTTCCTAACAGTTTCCTAAGCTTCATATTGGGGAAGGCTTGGTGGGTGTGGACATGGCTATTACTCAGTCCTCCCTCCTTTAAGATTTTTCAAAGAGAAGTTTTGTGTCTTTTCCATTTTATGATTCATTAATATTTACAAGAGCATGTAATGAACATGCCTATCGATAAGAGACTCAACTTTTTTCCTATATTCCATTTTTGAGTTTTTAACCTAGTGATCATTATGACACTTTTAGTTACGTGTTTTAAGGTAATTAAAACATGACCATTATTGTTATGTAGATTATAGTCATCTAAATTAGACTTGTTTTTTCTTCAATTTAAGGACATATATTTTGGACCAAATATTACTATGGTTTAAAGCCTCCTAGCTCGAACCTCCTGTTGTTGTAGTTTAGGTTATTCTAGCTTGAACCTTCTATTGCTTCAGTTTATGTACTTCTAGTTCAGACCTTGTACAACTATAGTTTATCAAATTTCAGCTTAACCCATTTATTATTATAGTTTAGGGTCTTCTGGATTGGACCTCTTATTGGTAGTGGTTTAAGGACTTATTTCTCAAACCTTTTATTATTTTAGTTTAAGGAATTCTGAATCAGGCCTTCTATTGGTAGTGGAGGATTTGTTCTCATGAAGGCATAGAGATCAAAAAATCCTTGATGGGATTATAAATAATGAGTTTCCATGAAGGGTTCTGATACCCTTTATTATTAATTAGTATTCTATAGAATAAATGTTCATGAAGTGTTCCAAAACCCTATTTTCTTGTAAACAACTTGAGGGATGAGTATTAATGATGGTTTTTGACACCCACTATTCTCATTGATATTTTTCTGGATGTGTGGGAGAATACTAGGAATGTTGGGACCACTTAGATAATTGGAATATGGGTTGTTTAGGTCACATGTCCATGATCTTGAATCGGTGAACATGTATTGGGTTAGACGTATCAGGGATAACCCAAAATACACCAAGGTCTTGTGTTTTACCTAGATTCTACTGGGGATCACATGGATCAAAGTTTCGGGCTTACATAGAGGAGTTTCCTTTTGTTGTTAAGTCAGAATCACTTATGTATGAGCTCATAAGGATTACATTCATGGCCAATTATAGGGGATCCCCACCCATTTACAAGGACCATGGAGGATTTGTGGAGTCTCAAACATCTAGATTATAAAGAGGTTCATGGGGAAAAGGACTATTCAGGATGGGTTTTGGAAACCTACATAGTTATTCTTTTGGGCTGGGAGGCTTGGGCCCTATTCCATGTGGTTTCAAGTCACCTGGTCTTGGACATCAAAAGTTATAGGAATAGAATGTAGTATACCTTCTTTGAGAAAGGGTAAAATACACTGTGATGTAACGTTAAGGATGTCATATCTTCTTAAATAGTCGTACTATGGGGATTGTAAATCATGGTCTAGGAGTATATAAGTTAATTGGAGGTGGAAACTGATGGGTACATTCCCACCATCAAGGATATTAAGATCCTATAATTTACCTAGGATCATGGCAATAACTCATGGGTTTAGGGGGGCCTTCCCGGGATCCATGGGTCTATTTGGAGAAACCATCCCTTTTTAACAGCCAAATATTGAGAATATCACAGATAAAAGAATACTATGGTCCATGGGGATCCATGATAAATATATCAACTCAATGAACTAGTTGTGTCATCTCATACTTCAAAGGCACAAATGGGTTTTATAATGTTGGGAAAAAATCCCTCAATGTAACATTGCAGTATTTTTGGCTTGATTATGTTAGTTGACAAAGCAGGTTTCCATGGAGAATTTTCTAGTTCCTGAGATGTTGTTGACAATCCATGTTGACAAAGAACGATGAAAAAGGAATGGATGATCTGGAGGTGGTACCAAAGAGCAGTACAAGGTGGCACCGTTTCCCAGTGTTTGCCAAATTTTTGGGGTCCAAAATTTGGAGTTTGGTGAGCATCGTGAAAATAGGATTTCCATGAAGATCATATTTTTATGTGGAAAAGGAATGAGTTTTGCGAAGATGGGATGCATGGATTGGATTTTGCGAAGGCCAGAAAAATGGAGGCGGTGATGCTTCGCGATTACGTCAAAGCTTTGCGAATAGCAGAGTTGAAGCGAATCACGGCGGTGGAAGGGCTTTGCGAGGGAGCTTCGCGGCGAAGGTGTGAAGGAATATTGACGGTAATGCTCCGAAATTACGACGTGCTCTGCGATCCGAAAATTTCCGTGGTGCTTCGCGATTTAGACAGAATTCCGGCAGAATCTTTCGAGCTTCACGATTTGAGATGATGTGGAGTTGACTTGACGTGGAAAGTTTGAGGGTCGGTGGAATCGCCTATAAATAGAGGTCGACCCCCTCGAGATAAGTAGAGTGAATTTTCAGAGAAAATACTTTTCTCTCGGTTCGCGAAGGAAGTTCGCGAAGGTAGTGTGCTTCATGAAATAGGAGCTTCGTAGTGGCTACTCTAGCTCCGTGAAAGACGTGTGCTCCGCATTGGCTCAGTGAGCTTCGTGAGGGAAGTCGCTTTGCGACGACTTGAGCTTTGCGAAGTCCAAAGCATTGCGAAGGATTGAGCTTTGTGATGGTCTGAGCTCCGCAAAATTGTGAGCATTGCGAAAAGGAAGGTGCTTCGCGAAGGCTTGTCAAAGCATCACGAAATTGGGAGCCCCATGAAGTAGGGTGCTTTGTGAAGGTGTTTCCAAAGTGAATTGCCCAGTGGTTAAGAGGAAAAGTGGTATTCATTAGTGGATGAAAGTTGGACTATAACAGAGCATCCATCAATAGTTAAGGATGCATGTATTCATGTAAATGAAGAGACCTACAGGTCTATAAACTGTGAGTAGATTCCCTTCCAGAGCAGTGAGCTTAGGAAGAGGAAGAAGGTGATCCTCTCCACTGGCAGTGAGCCAAAGAGAGAAAAATAGGGAGTGACCCTTGGGAAAGAAGTGAGATGACCCTAAACCTTGCAAAGGCAGTGAGCCTGGGACAGAGTGACTGTACCCGAACATTTTAATCCCCAACTAGTGAAGTATAGTGGAATTTGGTACGACCGGAAACCTATCAGTGTATACTCCTTGGATGTAGCCCTTAGCGGTGAACCAAGTAAAATTGTTGTGTCCTGTGCTTACTTTACTTTCTGTTTATTTTGTGCAATAGGAAAGAGAGAGAAGAGTGTTTTTCTTAACCGCAAAACAAGATCATAACGGGAATTAATTTTAAATTAGTCATACCTTGATTCACCCCCACTCTCAGGGTATTCATCCTTGTGGACCTAACATATAAAAAATGTAATATTCAGTAATGGATTTAGAGAGCTAAAAGACGTGTCACCACCAAGTGAAAACATTATCATGCAGAGGAGTTGTAAAAAACCCTTACTCTAACTTTTACCTAGACCAAGGGATCTAGTGATCATGTATTAGATTTTACTAGGGACATAAATTTGGACCTATAAGCTTTATGCCACATTTATTTATGATTTTTCTTTTGCCTAAACTCTAGAGATAAAGAGTTTAGTGAGTAGAGACTTGAATTTTTCTCAGGCCTCACTTAGTGGTATTTCATCCTAACATATTTTATGTCCTTTTTAATAATAGTTCTAGGGTATTTCAATTTAGACCATAAAAGGATAAGGTTTAAGGTCATAAAGTATTAACCAAGGCATTTTAATTGTAGTATTATGTTATTCGGTAAGTATATTTTCCTTGTAGTTTAACTTCATGCAGTAAGGATGTAGAGACCAATATGAAATTTTGAAATATATATATGGGGATGATTTGTATGGGTCTTGGAGTTTAGATGTAGGGAACACATCTTATCTATATGGGCTTATTGATGGGTATCCATATGACCGAACCCTTCTTTCACAGATTTTATCTCATGTGAAAGAAAGATATATGTAGACATTACATGGGAAAAGGCCGAGTAAGCTTTTTTTATATGGACCTTATAAATAGAGGTATGTACTAATTTTATAGAGAGACTTCCCTGGGTTTCCCTATATATCATAAGGGAATGAATCATGTCATAATTATATCTTATTAAGGATATATTTCTACGTAGACCCAATTCGTATACAGGTGAAAGGGGTTACTATATTTGAATGATTGGGTATTTAAAGAAGTTTAATACCTATAAATGGAAGGGTATAAGGATACAGAGACATATAACTAATTTGATAATTAGTATGATACATATATTTATTAAATCATGGGAATTTGAGTCCACATAAATATTTGGGTTATGGAATATGTAAATAATTACCAAAGAATATCTGAATTAACTAGTGGTGGGAACCAATTTGTATATATAAAAACCCTCTCTTTTCACATATAGACTTTATATAAATTTTTATTAATACTTAAAATATTATAAAAATAGACCCCCAAAGACCGTATTAGACTAGTGCCTTTGGAAACATGAAAAAATAAACACGAGTACATAAATTAAATACATTATCTCCCACTAGGTTCTTCTTGACTATCACCCTTCTTAGACACATCAAACATAATACATACACTAGTACAAGAATGACCTTTAGCAGCCGCCAAAAGCCATCGCTAAAGGTCTATAGGGGCCGCCTAGCGTCCGCTAAACGATGACCGCTTTTTCCCCATCACTATTGCTATCAGCAATCACCATTTGGCAGACGTTGTAAGAAGGCCTGGGTGGGCTTTAAAGGCCGCTAAAGCCCAGACCTATAGCAGCCTCTATAGGTCCCATCGAAAAACCTATAGCAGCCTCAATTTGGCAGCCGCTATAAAATTTTAATTTTTTTTTAAAAAAATTAAAATTATACATTAATATATACCCAAATAAATCTCGGTTGTCATCTTCCAAGCTCCACATCCATCATCACATATAACTACATAATAAAATTTAATAACAATATTAGTACCGAATAAAACCTAGAAAAAAATTAACATATTTAACTTCAAACTTACTGTAACAGATCTAAAGTATTTGATTTTCAAAATAATATTCATAATTTTGATTGCTGTTTTAAAATTTTAAAATCATTAATTATATTGTTCTAATTATATTGTTTTCCTGTGATTCCAGGTGAATTCGATGTCGTCCGCTATGAGTTTGACCGTTAGAATCCCGTTTTGGTCGTTTATGACACCAGAACGGCGTTCCCGGTCACCACGGGCACACGACACGTCCGATTGATGTTCTGTTTGATCTACCACATCACAATTCACTCACCCTTTGATGTCATCTGATTTCAGGCCATTCGAACTTCGTTCAGCCCGTTTGGACCCCTCCCCCCCCCCCCCCCCCCCCCCGCGCGTTTATCAAGCGCGTTCAACACTTAAAAAATGCATAATGAGCCCTACGGCACAGAACGCACATCCGATTGATGTGACGTCTACACGTGAACATCAAGAATAATAATTGGACTGTTGTCCTATGATTTCAGGTCAATCCGATGTCGTCCGCTATGTGTTTGACCGTTAGACGCTCGTTCTGGCCGTTTATGACACCAGAACGGCGTTCTCGGTCACCGCAGGAACACGACGCGTCCGATTGACGTTCCGTCTGCTCGACCAAATCACAATTCACTCAGTCTTTTATTTCGTCTTATTTCAGGCCATTCGGACTTCATTCGGCCCATTTGGACCACCCCCCCGCGCGTTTATCAAGCGCGCACAACACTTAAAGAATGCATAATGAGCCCTACGGTGCAGACCGCACATCCGATTGATGTTCCGTCTACGCGTGCATGTCGGAAATAATAATTTAATTGTTGTGCTGTGATTTCAGGTCAATCCGATGTCATACGCTTTGAGTTTGACCGTTAGAAGCCCGTTTTGGCCGTTTATGACACCAGAACGGCGTTCCTGGTCCCCGCGGGCACACATCATGTCCGATTGACGTTTCGTCTACTCAACCACATCACAATTCACTCACCCTTTGATGTCGTCAGATTTCAGGCCATTCGGACTTCGTTCGGCCCATTTGGACCCCCCACGCGTGTTTATCAAGCGCGCACAACACTTAAAGAAATCATAATGAGCCCTACGGCACAGACCGCACGTCCGATTGATGTGCCGTCTACTTTTTCACGTCACGCATAATAATTGGATTGTTTTCCTGTGATTTCAGGTCAATCTGATATCGTCCGCTATAAGTTTGACTATTAGACGCCCGTTTTGGCCGTTTATGACACCAGAACGGCGTTCCCGGCCACTGCGGGCACACGGGATGTCCGATTGATTTTCTGTCTGCTCGACAACATCAAAATTCACTCACCCTTTGATGTCGACTGATTTCAGTCCATTCGGACTTCATTCATCCCATTTACCCCCCCCCCCCCCGCGCGCGTTTATCAAGCGTGCGCAACACTTAAAGAACGCATAATGAGCCCTATGACGCAGACCGCATGTCTAATTGATGTGCCGCTTATGCGTACACGTCGCGAATAATAATCGCATTATTGTCCTATGATTTTAGGTCAATCCGATGTCGTCCGCTATGAGTTTGACCGTTAGACGCCCGTTTTGGCTGTATATGACACCAGAACGGCGTTCCCAGTCACCGCGGGCACACGGCACGTCCGATTGATGTGCCTTCTATGTGTACACATCACCATTCACTCACCCATTGATGTCGTCTAATTTTAGGCCATTCAGACTTCTTTCGGCCTGTTTGGACCCCCCCCCCCCCCCCCCCCGCGCGCAACACTTAAAGAACGCATAATAAGCCCTACGGCTCAGACCGCACGTCCGATTGACATGCCCTCTGCCTGTGCACGCCGGGAATAATAATTGGATTTTTGTTCTGTGATTTCAGGTCAATCCGATATCGTCCGCTATGAGTTTGACCTTTAGACGCCCGTTTTGGCCGTTTCTGACACAGGAACGGCGTTCTCGGTCACCGCGGGCACACGGCACGTCCGATTGATGTGCCATCTGCTCAACCACATCACAATTCACTCACCCTTTGATGTCATCTGATTTCAGGCCATTCAGACGTCATTCGGCCCATTTGGACACCCCACGCACGTTTATCAAGCGCGCGCAACACTTAAAGAACGCATAATGAGCCCAACGGCGCAGAATGCAAGTCCGATTGACGTTCCGTATCCGCGCGCACGTCACGAATAATAATTTTATTGTTTTCCTGTGATTTCAGGTCAATCCGATGTCATCCGCTATGAGTTTGACCGTTAGACGCCCGTTTTGGCCGTTTATGACACCAGAACGGTGTTCCCGGTCACCGTGGGCACACGACACGTCCGATTGACGCGTCGTCTGCTCGAACACATCATAATTCACTCACCCTTTGATGTAGTCTGATTTCAGGCCATTAGGACTTCGTTCGGCCCATTTGGACCCCCCACGCGCGTTTATCAAGCGCACAAAACACTTAAAGAATGCATAATGAGCCCTACGGCGCAGACCTCACGTCCGATTGACATGCCGTCTACGCGTGCATGTCGTGAATAATAATTGGATTGTATTCCTGTGATTTCAGGTCAATCCGATGTTGGCCGCTATGAGTTTGACCGTTAGACGCCTGTTTTGGCCGTTTATGACACCAGAACGGCGTTCCCGGTCACCGCGGGCACACGACATGTCTGATTGACGTTCTATCTGCTCGACCACATCAAAATTCACTCACCCTTTTATGTACTCTGATTTCCGGTCATTCGAACTTAGTGCGGCCCATTTGGACCCCCCCCACGCGTTTATCAAGCACGCACAACTCTTAAAGAACACATAATGAGCCCTACGACGCAGACCGCACGTCCGATTGAAGTTCTGTCTGAGTGTGCGCATCACGAATAATAATTAAAATTTTCCTGTGATTTCAGGTCAATCTGATGTCGTCCGCTATGAGTTTACCGTTAGACACCTGTTTTGGCCGTTTGTGACACCAGAACGGAATTCCCGGTCACCGAGGGCACACGGCATGTCTGATTGATGTGCCGTCTAATCCACCACATCATAATTCACTCACCCTTTGATGTCGTCTGATTTCATGCCATTCAGACTTTGTTCGGCCCGTTTGTACCCCCCACGCGCATTTATCAAGCGCGCACAACACTTAAAGAACGCATAATGAGCCCTACGACTCAGTCCACACATCTGATTGATGTTTTGTCTACGCGTACACGTCGCGAATAATAATTGGATTGTTGTACTGTGATTTCAGGTCAATCCGATGTTGTCCGCTATGAGTTTGACCGTTAGAAGCCCATTTTGGCTGTTTATGACACAAGAACGGCATTCCCGGTCACCGCGGGCACACGGCACGTCCTTTTGACATGACTTCTATGCTTACATATCAAAATTTACTCACCCTTTGAGGTCGTCTGATTTCAGGCCATTCGAACTTCGTTCGGACCGTTTGGACCCCCACGCGCGTTTATCAAGCGCGCACAACACTTAAAAATGCATAATGAGCCCTACGGCGCAGACCGCACGTCCGATTGACGTGCCGTCTGCGCGTGCACATTGAGAATAATAATTGGACTATTTTACTGTGATTTCAGGCCAATCCGATGTCTTCCATTATGAGTTTGACCGTTAGACGCCCGTTTTGGCCGTTTGTGACACCAGAACGGCGTTCCCGGTCACCACAGGCACACGGCACGTCCGATTGACGTGCCGTCTGCTCGAACACATCAAAATTCACTAACCCTTTCATTTCGTCTGATTTCAGGCCATTCGAACTTCGTTAGGCATGTTTGGACCCCCCCCCCCCCCCCCCCGCGTTTATCAAGCACACGCAACACTTACAGAATGCATAATGAGCCCTACGGCGCATACCGCACGTCCGAATGACGTGTCGTCTGCGCGTGCACGTCGAGAATAATAATTGTATTGTTGTACTACGATTTCAGGTGAATCCGATGTCGTCCGCTATGAGTTTGACCGTTAGAAGCCCGTTTTGGCCGTTTGTGACACCAGAACGGCGTTCCCTATCACCGCGGGCACACGAAACATCTGATTGACGTACCATCTATGCATACACATCACAATTCACTCACCATTTGATTTCGTCTGATTTCAGGCTATTCAGACTTCGTTCACCCCGTTTGAACCTCCCCACGTGCGTTTATCAAGCACGCGCAACACTTAAAAACGCATAATGAGTCCTACAGCACAGACCTCACGTCCGATTGTTGTTCCGTCTACGCGTGCACGTCGCGAATAATAATTGGATTGTTTTCCTATGATTTCAGGTCAATCCGATGTCTTCCTCTATGAGTTTGACCGTTAGACGCCCGTTTTGGCCGTTTATGACACCAGAACGGCGTTCCCGGTCACCGCGGGCACACGACACGTCCGATTGACGTGCCGTCTGTGCGTACACGTCACAATTCACTCACCCTTTGATGTTGTCTAGTTTCAGGCCAGTGATCTCTCTTCACCCTTGACTTGTAATCCTTTCATAATTTTCGGCATTTGGACATACAAACAGCCCGAAACTCATCTGGACAGGATGTCAAATTATCCTGTTAATAATATTGTCAGTAGATGTTACAATAATAATAACAATATGATGAAAAATTAAACATTTAATTTACCTAAACCTCCCTCCATAATCATTACATCGTATCCTGAGGGAAAGAACTCCAGTCATGAGTCATCAGAGGGAATCTGTGTGAGTCTCGTATCATATGCCCAAACTGACAACTCAATGAAGTAGCACCATCTCCAACTGGATGAAATGTTTCGTCAAATAACACATCCAATCGGGCTCCAGAGTTCCAGGATCGAACCCCTCTACCAGGACCCCTGCGTCTGCTGGAAGAAGCAGTATATCCTGATAAACATAAATGCATAATTCAATTACAATATAAATTAATGATTAGAAACAGTTAGGGAAATATAAACAGAAAATTACAATCAATTAAATTAGAAAAATGAAAACGTACATACTAACAACATCAGGTGAACCACTGTGACCACCCTGTGACATACCTACATTAAAAGAAATTATAGTTAAATCAAGCAATTTTTATACAAATATAACTCATAAATATTTTTACAAATAATAACTAGGGATATAATTAAAATTTCCACTAATTATGAAAGTCTATCGTATCTCCTTCAACTGTCTCTCTGGTCCATTGTATATCTTCATCTCAAACAGCTACTATTGTTTGGTCAAGTGTTTGATCAGGAAATACGAAAACTTCAGGTTCTTCTGGGTCAATAAGAAAAAACCCTTTTCTAGACATTTTTACCACAACTTTCCAATCAGAATCAATGCCGAAAAAGTAAACTTGTTCTGCCTGAGATGTCAGTATGAAGGGCTCATTTCTCACCCGATCATCTTTATATAGCATATTGTTAAAGATTACTAATGTAAATTTGAAGTTATCAACTTTTGTTCCACGAACAGGATCGACCCAATCACACCTTAACAATATGTGTTTTAAGCCACGATCATAAATAACCTCAATAATATCTCTGAACAATCCATAATAATAACCCGCACCAACAAAAGAACAACCAATGCCACTATTTTGTGTGGCTCAGTTCATGTCAACATCGGTAATATGAAATCATAATCCGTTAGCATCCAAAGACTTGTAGCGATGAGCTGTAATAAATGGACCATCAGCTAGTTGGTTGAGTTCTTCGCTCACATGCTGGGTTAAATCACGTAACTTTCGAATCTGCAAATTTCACATATATAGTTTAATGGATAAAGGATTGTGAAAATACAACTAAGTTGCACTATAAAAATATTAAATCAATTATACGTACATGAGTCTTGAACCACTCATGAAATGTGTTGAAATGATGTTTTTGGATTTGATACTCAGTTGCACGTGGCCCTTCACGTTTCAACTAAGCGATATTCATCCTAAATCACAACACAATATAAGGTAAGAAATAAAATAAATATAGAAAAAAAATACACATCAACTATGAAACTTACTGTATCAATGGAATAACTGATGGAGTGCTGAACAACACATATCGATGAGCTTGAACCCACTCGTTGTTCCGCATATCAAATGTTATTCCTCCTCCAATTGGACCCTTGTCAGTCTGGGATGGTTTATCTATCTTTGTTTTAACCTCATCAATATATGAAGCACAGAAATTAGTACACTCATCCATTAAATATCCTTTGGAAATTGATTCTTCTGGACGAGCTTTGTTTCACACATAGAGTTTCAATGTATTTAAGTATCGCTCTATTGGATACATCCACCTGAATTGCACGGGACCGCCAACAATGACTTCACCAGTTAAATACCCAGTCAAGTGAACCATGACATCAAAAAAAGATGGCGAAAAGAGTTTTTCTAGGTGACATAGTGCAATTACAATCCTATCCTGTAGCTTTTTCAAATCACTCATGAAATGATTCCTAGAACAGAGCTGTCTGAAAAAATTAGAAACTCTAATCAATGGCTCAACAACATGGGAAGGTAAGCAATCACGAATTGCTATAGGAATTAACTGTTGAAGCAGAATATGATTATCGTGACTTTTCAAACCCTGTAATTTCATGCTCGTCATATTCACGTGCTTTGAAATATTATAGCAATAACCATCTAGCACCTTAACAATCTTCAAAATTGATAGAAATGTTTGTTTCTCTTTTTTACTCATTGTGTACAGTGTAGCAGGAATGTATGCCCGATTACCTTCACCCAGCTATAAATGTATTGGTTTTCTCAATCCCATTACTTGAAAATCACGTCGAGCATTAGCACTGTCCTTTGATTTCCCCTTGACGCCCAAAATGGTGCACAAAATATTATCGCATACAGTTTTTTCAAAGTGCATCACATCTAAATTATGCCTTAAAATATTATATTTCCAATAAGTCAATTCAAAAAATATACTTCGTTTCTTCCAATTATGACTTCGCTGTCTATTTGCAATAGGATTAGAAGGCAATGCAGGAACCAATAAATCATGAAAATCATACATTGTACGTATTCTTTCTTCATCATGTTGTGCAAAAATTTCAACCCCAGACAGTATTTGTGGTGATGGGTCAAACTCTCTATTCCCATCAAACGATACACAGTATTTTCTGAACCTGTGCAATGAAGGAATAAAGCGTCTGTGACCAAGATATTCCCAACTTCTACAGAGCTTAATCCATATAGATTTCTTACTCTTATTACAACAAAGGAAAGCAAATTCTTGTTTTGTACTCCAACCTGATAGGTTAGCATACACTGGGAAATAATTAATTATCCATAACAAAGCGTCCCAAAGTCTAAATATTTCATTTGCTACCGAGTCAAAAGTCATTACACCATCGGCCCAAAATTCATACAGCTCATCAATCAAAGGTTTCATATAAGATCGATTTTATCACCAGGTCCTCTCAGTCCATCAATTAGAATTGACAATAACAAAAAAGGTTGCTTCATACATACCCATGGGGGAATGTTTTATGGAACCAACACCACTGGCCATGTACTATATGTCGAACCAAACATGGACCTAAATGGGTTAAAACCATCTGCTGCCAAACCCAGTCGAATATTATGATCATCTCGGGAGAAGTCTAGGGGTCTTGGATCAAACTCTTTCCATGCCAAAAAATCTGCCAGGTGAGTTAATTTATCAACCTCTTTCTTTCTCCCTGAATGCCAAGTCATCAATTTAGCAATTTTAGTGGACAAGAAGAATCTCTTCAGTATCGGTTTCAGTGGGAAATAACACATCTATTTAGCGGAAACTTGTTTCCCTTGATTCAAGACTCTCCTAGGAAGAATCTGACTACCTTTATTAATCTCATTGGTTTTCCACCTGGATGTATAGAAAATATTATAATTATTTAATTGCGCATTTTCTTTTCTGAAAAACATACAATTATTGCGACATGCATCAATTGTATCATATGTAAAACCAATATCATCGATTAACTTGAAATCTTGATAGAATGACTCCCGAATCATCGCTTCAGCAGGGAGTACTTTCTTCAATAATACCAACAACATGTCGAATGAGGTGTCTGACCACTGGTTCAAGGCCTTTAGGTGTAACAATTCAACGATGAATGAAATTTTACTAAATTTAGTGAATCCAGGATATAATTCAGTACGTGTATCATCAAAAATTTCAAATAATTTCAATTATTCTCCATCTTTAGAAGAACTAGGATTACTCAATCCAACGTCGTCATTTACGGCATTACTGTCTTTAGATTGAAACTGATGCATCATATCATTCAGCATTATGTTCATCAGATCAACTGTTCTCGAATCAACATTCCTATGAATATTTTCTGAGCGATGACATGAAACAAAATCTTCTCCATGACGCATCCATGTCATATAGTTTTTCAAAAACTCATTCAAAAACAAATGTTCTCTAACACTATCTTGTTTGAAGAGATATCTATTTGCACATTTTCTGCATGGACAACTAATAATATCGCTTGGAAATTTGTTGGTGAAATCCATAAATCGCTTAATGCCCTCATAATATTCAGCTGAAAATCTATCTTGCATATCAATCAAACTCTTATCCATATCTGTATTTAATATAAATCAAAAGTAAAATATCTTATTTAAATTCTAAAAAAAACACATATCATTAAAATTTAAAAACCAAACTTGGATAAAAAACATTACCTACGGAGGAATCGACCGCGGGTAACAGGGTCTGACTCAATTGCGGATCCATGACGGCACGGTGACTTGATGACAGAGGTTCAACGACCGGACTCGAAATGAGCGGAACCGTTGGACGAAGTGTAGAGGGTTCTACACGATGGGGAACAATGGACCAGAAGGGTCCAACGGAGGCAGGAGGACTTGCTGGAGGGATGAAACGAGGCCGCGAGGGGATGGCATCGGCGGGGCTGTCCAAAGGTGCCGCATGGGCAGGGGTGGGGGTTCCCAGGTCGCGGGGGTGTTGGGCTCACGGGGGCGCAACGCAGAGGCAAGGCGGTGGGGGTCGCCAGGGTGCAGCGCGGGCAGGGGGTGTCGAGGTCACAGGGGTGGAACGTGGGGGAAAGGCAGTGGGGATTTCCGGGGTTACCGGTGGCATAGCACAGAGGCAAGGGGGTGGGGATCGCCGGGGGTCGGGGTCGACGAGGGTCGGGGTCTCCGGAGGGGTCGGGGTCACCGGGGGTCGTGGAGGGGTCGACGGGGGTCGGGGAGGGTCGCCGAGGGTCGGCCTCACTGGGGGTCGGGGTCGCCGGGTAGAGGGGTCGAGGTCGTGGGGGTCGGGGTCATGGGGTCGGGGAAGGGGGGGTCATGGGGTTGGGGATGGGAGGTAGGGGAAAATAGGGTAATTTTAGGAAGTAAAGTGTAGCGGCCTCCATTTGGTGGCTGCTGTTGATAGGATTATCGGCCTCCAAATGGTGGCCGCTATAGGTGCCCTGACTCGAAAACCAGAAATTCTAGTAGTGATATCTTCATAACCTTGGGAAGGAAAAATAAAAAGGGGTGAACTCAAATGCTAAGTAAGGGTAAATAAGTGATACATGTAAGAATAATTATGAGAATAAGGGTTTGGGAACATTATCATGAAAAGAAAATATCACAACTTTCATATCAAATATCATATACATGAATCATGGCATAAAGCATGGCAGCTCATAAGACATGAATCATAAGGAAATAAAGAACATAATCTAGGAAATCATAACATAAGAATAAAATATTTAATTGTGGAAGGGACATAAGCATATATAATGATTCCTATAGTAGTCATGGCATCCCTACCAAGGACATATTAGAAGATAAAATACTTTAAAGATCCGGGTTCACACCCCATTCCCGTCATGTATTACTTATCTGAGTTCACTCCTCATTCTAGTCCTGTATTACAAACTAATTTCACTCCACTTTCTAGACCTATATTAATGACTTGATTTTATTTGTTATTCCATCCCTGTAATACTAAACCTATTTCATTTATCCTTCCAACCATGTTTATATCATGATATATAAATCATTACCTAATTCATTGTAGAGAGATATAAGTCACAACCATATCATAATATAATCATACATACATGTCCCACAATGTTATATATAATCATATCATAACCCATGAAATGAAATAGGTATTATAAAAATCATAGAATATCATAACCTGTGGAAAGATACTGGTTTCATAATTATTTCATCATAAACATTACCCATGAAAAGTAATGGGTTTCAAAATCATATAACCCATGAAAGGGAAAAATATTTCATAAATATATAACCCATGAAATAGAAATGAGTTTCATAAATAAAATAACATTAATAATAACCCATTCATAGAAAGAATATGTTTTGAAACATTAGATCGTTTCTTAGATGGGAATGAGTAACATCAATAGATTTCATATTAGATGGAAAATAATTTTTAAATATCTTTCAAAAACATTTCTTCTAAAAAATATCCTTTCTTATTTGAAAAAGTATTTTTATTACATAAAACCATTATAAAATCATTTTCTTGGAGAATTGATTGAAAACTTATAAATATAACATGAATACATTTAAAAAAACATTTCCTATAATACTTAAAAAAATAAGATTCAAAATATCTTAAAAACTTTTTTCTTTGAAAACACATTAATAATTTATAATGAAATCTTGAGAATGTTTTGAAAGGCATTCCCTAGAAAATAATTTAAAAACTTATAAAAAAGGAGTGAAAACATTTTGAAAACAATTGTCCATGAAAAGAAATAAAATATGATTGAAAACATTTTCAAAATAATTTTCCTTGAAAATTAATTTTAAAAAATTCCTATAAATTATCAGTTTAAAAATTAAAAGGATGCTTTAATGAAATGATAGATCGTAAATATGTACATGTCACTCAAGGTAAAAAGGACATTCCTTTTGCATGAAAAAAAGGTTAGAAAAATTATATGTTTGGAAATTATTAATAATATTAATTCAATGATATTGGTAAAAGAAAAAAAGGTAAAAGTTTATGTTAAATATTATATTATAATTTTACAATATTCATGGAAACTGATTTTAAAAAACATGGTTTTGATGGAACACTGATTTCCGACCGAAGAGAGGGTAAAGTTAGGATTTGCTAAAAACACTTTCTTAAATATATTATGTACCAAGGTGTATAACATGGTACCAAATACACGAATCCTTCATTAATAACCATAGGATTATAAAATTCATGAATTTTCATGATAGATGAGTTATATTATTTCATCAAATGAAATATAAATAAAAGCAAACTTTGAAAGCAATGAGATTGTTTTAATAAACTCTTATCACATGGTAACTAGGAATCAAACTCTCCATGTAAGAAAATAAATTACATGATTATTAGTATATCATGAAAATAAGGATATTCATGATATATCATGTAAAATTAAACTATATATGACTCAAAATAAATTTAGGTGCATACCAAAACATTAGTCTCAAAGAAGAAAAATTGAGACAAACTATTTACCAATTTGATAAATTTGGAAACTTAAACACCATAAATTAAATGTCATAAAATTGATATGTAAAAACCCATAAATATGACAATGATAATAATTAATTACATCTACGGGTAGTATACATCACACAAATGGAATGAGTGGTGAATAAAGAATGTATCTCACAGAAATAACAAGTGAGAACAAATCCCTTTACCTTGTGTCCTGACTCTCTTCGTACTCATACCAGATTATTTTATAATAAATATAAGTTTATTATAAATATTTTAGAGATTCATATTATTATATACAGTAAAATATATAGTTTTATCATGACCATATATTACCCTCTTGTTAACAATATTATGTTAAGGTTTCACTTAGGGTAATATTTTCATTGTTCTTTACGTGTCTTAATTTGTTATATATTAAGTCCTCATACTTATGTCATGATTCTTGAATGTAATAAATGATATAAATATAATTAATATTAATTATAAATTTATTATAAAAATCTATATAATATATAATTATGAAATGGAATACACCGTTCATGCAGACAGTAAGTTGTACGTGTGCATAAATTCTATTTTGGTTTAATTGTCATGTTGAAAGAAAGTAAGTAAAAACATATAACTATATATATATATATCATTATTAAACTAGATTTGTGATATAATATATATTCAATAAACTAATCCTTAATACCTTCCATGTAGTGTACGAATGAATCATGTCGCTTTGAGGGGATGTAGTCCACACTTCCTCAAACAAAATTATCGTATTTACACCGAATGGAAAGTAAAAACGGTAAGTTTTAAAATAAAAGATTAAAGAAAAAATAAATATAATATATTAAATATATAAATATATTATCCATCATATTTTCCACCATGATATTTGTTAAACGAAAAATTTAAAATAATTGTTTAATGAGGTGACAATTTTTCATACACATAAACAATATGTATGTTACCCATTAGATGGAGGTGTGTATAAGTGTAGGTACAACCATTAGTATAAAAACATCCTAGAATATATAAGATATTTGTTTTTTATAGAATAATTTAATAAATAGAGTTTATGGCAGGAGGATAAAATAAAATTAAGGAGCTTGAGAGAAGACATTACCTCTTAATCAGGTAACCCCTTTTGGTTTGAGCCAAAAGGATTTCTTGGATTCATTTCTAGCCAAGGTGGGGATTTTATGAGAAATGTAGGAATTTTTTAAGTGTATATAGAAGATATTTTAGGAAACTAAGTGGTTTTAGAGGTGTAAAAAATATGGATAGGCGATGGCCTTTTATAGGAAAGGGAAAAGACACAGTTGGAAATTTTAAAAACAAGTTATGTGTACCCGCATTTTTACATAACAAAAGTCATAAAAACCAAAAAAAAAAAACTCATTAATGGAAGTTTAATGGAAGAATAACGGACATAAAATGGGTTTTGGACAAATTACTGATTGTTTTTTGTTGTAAAATTAATGTTTAGAAATTTATTAACCTAATTTGTTTCTTGACTGTTGTAATTAATTTTAATCACTTTCACTAAACATTTTGGTAAAAAACAAAGTTAAACTTATTATAAATTATAAATTATTTTTATTAAAAATATGGAATACATGTTTCAAAATTATAATTACACAATTGGTACAAATTAATTTTAATTTAATTCCACTAACGGGATGACATATTGAGATTTTAAAGTAAAAACGTCCAAACTTTTGCTATGTTTTTATACCCAATTAAAAGGTAAAATTGATTTCAATGGCATAAATTGGATTAATTGATAAAAATATTATCCAATTAAAATTTGAAACCAATTTAATACATAATTTGACCTTATAAATAAATAATAAAATAAATTACTTTTGAATTATGATCCAGTATTTTTCACTATTCCTCCAAAACTGAAGATTCTCAGAAAAATATAAATTTTTTTCAAAATGATATTTTCAACATTCTAAATTCAAAAATGAAATTTATAATATAAAATTAAATATCTACATTTCTCTAAAATTAGTTTTATAATTTTTCACAAAAGGTAATTAAAAGAAATTTATTTGAGAAAATAGTATTTTAAAACATATAGGGACTTTACCAAAAACCATATCTTTCATAATCAATATGTTTTATTTATATAAAAACATTACAATAAAATATTTCATAAGTAGTTATCAAAATTCATATTACTAATTTTAATAGCTATATTATAGTTATATCCTTTAAATAATCATTTCAATAAAAAGATGTTTCATAGAAACTCATTGTTGTGTGTAACATACGCCAAGTCAGTGTTGTGTGTTGTGTATGTCAATTCAGTGTTTCATGTAACATACACTAATTTGGAATCTAACCTCGATGATTCATGTAGTCAAGCTGAAATTAGTTTTATATGCAGTGTACTATTAACATTGTGTTGTGTATAATTCAAGCCAAACATAGTTCATTAATATAAAATAAACTATTTTCAATGTTATGTGAAATGAAAATATGAAAAATATTGAATTAATTCAAAACTAATAATTCAAAAAATCTTTCGGTGTAAAATTCTACCCCCCTTAAATTTAATTTCACCCTCTAAATTCATCTGGGTTATAAAAGGTTTAATAGTTGAATGTTTCATTCATAGAAACCCACATCATAAAAATGGATACTAAAACTTCCTTAAAAATGAAAATTTGGAACCATGGTGGTTACCCAAAGTAACATATAACTAGTTTTACACATATAAGAACATAGGTTGGGAGTGGTTATTGGATATGGAGTGAAATCATAGATATTTATAATGAGTGATTGAGGTCATCAATCACAAACAAGTGAATGATCAAATAAAAGTTAAGGGCCTCAAAGTCATAAATATGTGATGATTTGTAAGGCCATTGGTTAAAAAAAAGGTATTAGAACAATATTTTTTTGATAATTATCCTATATTTGAGTAATTATTTTATCGTCCAAGAATATAAGGAAATATACATACTTGATATATTTTTATAAACAAAAGATCATTATTTGGTTGTAATTTTATCTATTTTTAATTATTCCATTACTTTAAGAAATAGATGTCTAGAAATTAACTTTGATGCCCAAAGCACTAAAATACACTTTTATCAAATATTAAGGCCAATAAAAGAATATAAAGTATAACTATTTATCAATAACTATTCCTAAAAATCAATATGGTTAAAAAATTAATCTATAAACAAAAAAATTAACACAAATATTTTACAATAAATAATTATTCCTAAAAAACATTACATTAACTAGGACATCGCGTAGGCCAGTGGTAGGTATGAAACCCTTATCATCCTTTGTTCATGAGTTTAAGATTTTCATGCTTGCTGAACTTGATTGGTTTTCACCTAACATAAATGATGACCTTTTCTGAAACCACACTAATATTATTTCCAAAATATGATGGACATCCTTTAAATAAGATTAATCACTAAATACCATTTTAACCAATGTTTTCAACACAATATTAATACATAAACACTTCCATTGATGTTTAACATAAAGTATTCATGAATTTTTTACCTTATAACCCCTATAAATGATTAAAATACACAACATTAGAAATAAATACACAAAATTAGCTTAACATTGATCGCCCATATATCACAAAGTATCTCTAGGTTTTCACATTCCAAACATGTCCATACCCTTATGGAAAAATATCTTGAAATTTTTTATTAACCTTTATTATCATAAATCCTTTTGGAAAACATGAATGCTTACTTATTACATAGATTATTGGATATAATCCATAAATCCAATAAATTTTAATGTTCATCCATGATATCATGAACTAATTTTCAAAAGGTCTATAATTAGTTCCAAGGTAGTTAGTACCATCTAATTTACTTATTCATACACCACATATCTTTATCCAAACAACAATATCTTAACATAATAAATATATTAAGGGTTATATTTCCCTTAACCATGTTATTTACATGGAATGAACCTTACCATTATATCACTTTTGTATTCCATCGGAACCATTAAACGTGTTCTTGTAAATCCGTAGTGAGAAACATAAACTAAAAAATCCTTATATATTTCATCATTCATATAACAGTATTCAAGAATAATAATATATATAACATTTATTATTCTACTTAATAATTATTCCATTAACAAGGATACCCCATCCTATTACACAATACCTATTTCTTTTCACATTTCATTTATAGTGTGGTCATCATCCACAATGTAACCGTTACTCACACCACCATGTCGTTTCTATTTAAGAGATTTCCTCTTGGTAAAGTTAGTTGCATAATGACAATTTGTTCCATAAATAAAGAAAATACCCTTAAATGATGCCTTATAGAGGCCAATATTCTAATGTGTTTCATTAACCAAACTCATCATTTTTACTTTTTGGTCACTTTCTTTTTGTCATTTTTTCCACAGTCAAAACATATTCTTGTTCCTCTATGACATTCACTTAGGTTATTCTTTTAACATTCTTAAATCAATGCAAACTGAATCTTATTTTCTCTACGGTCTCCATTACCCAAACTCATAGCAAACTCCTCTATATTTTTTGGTGAGACCAGGAGTTTTCTATGGTACACATTGTTAATCATGATTTGTGAAAAATGGTTAGGCATGATTACAACATCTTTCACTCCATTGATCATCACACTTAAATTCTCATTAGAAAATCATCCATCACATTCAACATTAATCTAGTTCCTTTCAGTTCCCACCATTTACTAAAAACAAAATCATAGTGTGAGAATTACTTTCCATAAAAGAAAACCACATAGTCATGAAAAATAATTACTTATAAGATGTCCAAATCATGACACCTCCCTTAATTGATGACACCCTAGGTTTATCCTAGGTTATTCATAGCCAAATTATTTTTAAATCTTTTATGATGGTTAATGAAGATTTTGTGAATTACAAATGTATATCCTTAGGGAGTGTCAAACCATGTGTGGATCAAGGCTCATTGTCATGTACGATATTACCCCGAGTCAGGCCCAGAACATATTATCAGAGTTGTTACCCAAGGTATATATGTGCGAGACCCACATCAACTTATAGTATCCAGACAGAGATGTATTTTTAGTAAACCACTCACTCTATCAATTAACAAAATTCCAGGACATTTTTCTATACTTTTCCTTATCCTTAGACTTATCCGTGTAGATGTACTTTTGGTTCTTACTATGTTATTTCTCATTCTAGACTGCAAATGTTATCTAAAAATTTTCTATTATACTAACTATAGCTACCCTCTCATTTCATACATAGACATTACATATCTTTTTTGGAATAGTTAAAACATTAAACAAACATATTCCAAAAGACTGTATTATTCTAGTGCCTTTGTAAACATGGAAACATAAACCCTGGTACATAAATGAGCTATATTATCCCCCACTAGGTTATTCTTGACTAACATCCTTTTTAGAAACATTAAAAATAATATGTATCTTCATAACATGGGGAATTAATCATAAAAAGGTGTTATATCAAATGACTTGTAGTGTAAAATAAGGTTGATATATAATAATAATGATGAGAATAAAGGTATGAGAACATGATCATGAAAATAGAAGATAACACCATGCATAACAAAGGTCATATAAATGAATCATGGAATAAATCATGATAGTTCATAAGGCATGAATCATAAATAAATAAAGAACAAAAGCCATGAAATAATCACATATGAATAAAACATGGAATTTTTGAATACATATAAGCATATAAAATGATTCCCACAGTAGTCAAAGTATCCATACCCAGGACATCATAGTGTAAAAAGTCCAATACTAAACCTGGTTCACACCCGGTTCCATCATTTTATCACTAAATCTATTTCCCTCCTTGTTCAAGCCCTGTACTACAGAAACTAATTCACTCCTCATTCCAAACCTGTATTACTAAACCGATTTCATTTCTCATTCCATAACTGTAATATAGAATCGAGTTCATCGATCAGTCCATCCATGTTAATATCATGAGATATAAATATTTACCCAATGCATTGAAGGGAGATATAGGTTCCACTAATATCATAGTTATGTCATACAAACATGTTCCACAACATCATAAATAATCATATCATAACCCATGAAATAAAATGGGTATTTTAAACATGTAATCATGTCCTAACCAGTGGAAAATGACTGGTTTCATAATCATTTCATTATAAATATAACCCATGAAAATAAAAGGGTTTCAAAAGCATATAACCCATGAATGGGTAACATATTTCATTAAAAAAATATCTTGTAAAATAGAAATGGTTTTCATAAAGATCATGACATTAATCATAAACCATTCATAGAAATAATATGAATTAACCCTTTATAACATTTTCTTGAGGGGCATGAGTAAGGAAAACATATGTAATCTTGGATGGAAAATAACTTTGAATTGTATTTCAAAAATATTTCTTTAGAAAATTATATTTTTCTTCTTTGAAAAATTATTTTTAATACAAAAAACAGTTTGAAAATCTTTTTTTTAAAATACCTTGAAAATTTATAAAGAAGACTCGAAATCATTTGGAAAAAAATCATTTAAAACTTATAAAATAATATTCTAAAAAATTAAAAAAACATTTTTTATGAAAACACTTTGAAAATTTATAAATAAATATTGAATATTTTTTTAAAATAATTACCTTGAAAATGATTTTAAAATGGATAAATAATGATTGAAAACATTTTGAACACTATTTTCCATGAAAACATATAAATGAAGCTCGAAAACAATTTGAAAACAATTTGAAAACAATTTTGCTCGAAAATTTATTTTAAAAACATTTTTATAAAATATTATCTATTTAAAAATGAAAAGGATGATTCAAATAAAGGATAGTGGGTAAATCTTTACATGTCATACTAGGTAAAAAGGACATTCCTTTTCTATGATAAAAATGTTAGAAAAATGCCTTGTTCTGAAAGAGAAAAGAAAATTCCATTGAATATATAGTTAAAAAACAAAAATGGTAAAATATTTCTTTAATATTATAGGATAATGGTATAATATTCTTGGAAATTATTTTTAAAAAACATGGTTTTGAAGGAACGCAGATTTCCGACCAAATAGAGGGTAAATTCATACTTTCATAAAAACCACTTTCTTAACTATATTATACACCAAAGAGTAAAAAAATGGTACCAACAACATTAATATATCATTAATAAGAATAGGGGAATAAAATTCCTTAATGTAATTGGGAGATTTTTTATAATATTTTGTCAAAGGAAGTATAAACATAAGTAATCTTAAAAAGTGATGATATCCATTGAATAAACTACAATCACTGGGTATCTTGGGATCATACACTACACATAAAAAAAGAAATTACATGAAATATATAAAATCATGAAAATAAATAGATTCATTATATATCATGTAAAATTGAATTATTTATGTTTCAAAATTAATTTAGGCACATAACAAAATATGAGTCTCAAAGAATGAAAATAAAGACAAAACTATTTTACTGATTTGATAAATTTTGAAACTTAAAATCCATGAAATAAAAGTCATATAATGGATATGTACATACATTTAAATTTAAATATAATAATTATTGATTAAATCCATGGGTATTATACATAACACATAAAAATAATGGGTGGTGAATAAATCTTGAATATCATGGAAATAATAAGTGAGATGAAATCCCCTTATGATGTGTCTTGACTCTCTTTGTACTTGTACAGGATTCCTATATAATAAATGTAATTTTATTATAAATATTTTACATATGTATATTGTTATATCTAATACCATATATGGTTTGATCATTACCTTATATTACCCTCTTGTTAACAATCATATGTTAAGGTTTCACTTCAGGTAATATTTTCGTTGTTCTTCGCATGTGTCTTAATTAGTTATATATTTGATCTTTATACCTATATATTGATTCAATAATGTAAAAAATGATATAAATATCATATATATTCAGTATATGTGTTTTAAAATAATCTATATAATATATAATTATAGAATATAAGACATCATTCATGGAGACCGTAAGTCGTACGTACGCGTGAACGTTATATCCATTTAATTGTTGTGTTGAAAGAAAGAAAGTAAAGACATATATGTAAATATATAATTATTAAAATTTCTTTGTGATATCATATATATTCAATAATATAATCCATAATAAATTCCATGTATTGTATTATTTAATCAAATCACATTGAGGGGCGGTAGTCTACACTTCCTTAAACGAAATTATCATATATACATTGAATGGAAAGTAAAAATGTATGTGATTTAAAAAGAATTACAGAATTTTAAAGACATAATAAATATAATATATTAAAAATATAAACATAGTTTCAATCATAATTTCTACCATGATATTCAGTAAATAAAAAATGAACAATCATCGTTTAGTGAGGCAGTAGTTCGTCGTACACATAAACAGTGTGTTTGTTACCAATTAGATAGAGGTGTGTGTGAGTGTAGGTATAAAACTTAGAATAAAAAATAATATTATATTGAAGATATTTTTTAATTTATTCAATAATGGAATAAATATAGTGGGGTTTGTCGATAATAAAATAAAATAATGGAGATTAAGAGAATATGTTATCTCTTATTCGGGTAACTCCTTATAGTTTGTTCCAAAAAGGACTTATTAGATTTCTGTATGCCCAAGGAGAGGAATATAGGAGAAATTAAGGTATTTTGGGAATTTTATATGGAATATATTATCCAAACTTATGTTATTTGAGAGTTGTTAAGTAGACAAAGAGGTGGTGACCTTTTATAGGGAATGGAAACGACACACATGTCATTTTTGAAAAAAAGTTCGATTTCCCAACGTTTTTACCTAAATAAATTCATACCAAAAAAATAAATAATCTAATATTAATGGAGTAATAATATCTACAAAATTGTTTTGGGACAAGTTTCTAGGTTTTTTGGTTATTAAATTTAATTTTTTCGATGTTATTTACCTAATATTTCTCTTAACTATTGTAATTTATTTTAATCACTTTCACTAATATTTTTGGTAAAAAACAAAGTTGAACTTATTAGAAATTAGAAATTATGATGATTCCAAATATGGAATAAATTTTTTCAAAATATATTCACATAATTATAAGATGTTAATATAAATTTAATCCCACTAACTGGAGGATGCTACAAGTTTTTAAAGTAAAAACGTTCAAACTTTTTCTATGCTTTTATACCCAATTTCAAAGTGAAATTGATTCCAATGACCTAAATTGGATTAACTGATAAACATATTATGTTATTAAACTTTAAAAAAAAAATTAAATTATCTTTTAAAATTATAAATAATTTATATTAAAAAGTTATTTTAAATTAAGATCTGGTATTTTTCACTATTCATCAAAAAATGTCGTTTCTCAGAAAAATCCAAAAAAAAATTCACTAAGATAATTTTATCATTAAAAATTCAAAAAATGAAGTTTATTTTGTCAAATTATATTTCTAAATGTGCCTAAAATAAATTTTATTATTTTTTGCAGAATGTTATTAAAATCAGTTCATTTGGGAAAATAGTATTTTTAAACATATAAAGAATTTACCAAAAATTATATCATTCAAAAAACATTATTTATATAAAACCATTATAAAAAAACATTAAAACTATTTATAACTATTAATATTACTATTTTGAATTTCTAGATTATAATTATATCATTTAAATAATTATAACAATAAAAGGACATTCTTTAGAAACTCAATGTTGCATATAGCATACGCCAAGTCGGTATTGTGCCTTGAGTTTTCCATATAGGTGTTTCATGTAACATACCCCAAGTCATAATCTAACCATTGTGTTCCGTGTATTCAAGATTAAATTTATGTTGGGTGTAGTGCATGATTAACATGGTGTTGTGTATAATGTTATTCAAACACAGCGATTTAATTTAAAATAAACTAATTAAAGTGTTATGTGAGATGAAAAATATCACAAAGGTTGAATTAATTCATAAAAATCACAAAATTTAACGGTTTTATACAATAGATCAACCATAATTGATCATGTAAGGAGATTTTTAGGTTCCACGTGGCTGAGACAATATATCCAGGATTTAAGGGGGGATTTCCTAGGAACCAAGGGTCTATTTTGAGGATCCAGTCCCTTTTACTAGTTTTTTACGATGAAGAGTCAAAAAATGAATCCAATGGTCCATGGGGTTCTAAGAGAAGGGTATAAACATGAGGGATTAGTTTTTTCCACTAAAAAATTAAATAAATGAAGTTGGTTCCTGGAAGATGTATGATTCAATAAAGGTTTGAGCACTCTAAATGTTATGCCAGTGTGTATTGAACATGTTTCACGAAAAATGAATAAAACATGTGATTATTGGATACACAACCATCAGAGGGGATGATATATAAAATGCAAAGAACTTTTTTTGTGTAATTTAAATTTATGAGACGAGGATGTGGGTCTCAATCTAAGGTGTATCTTGGTCACATCAGACATCGTTTCTTTCTAGGTTCCCAATATCACAAGAATCATTCTTGACATGAGAAATAAGGGATAGCTCTGTAGTCGACTGAACTATGAGAGAGTGAGTTTCAGATATCATATTGTATAGCTCCAAACCATATGTAGTTAGTGGTGAATTTTTATTATATTATATTTTTTGGATGAAATCGTGATTGGATATGTGGATGTATATACATATCTTATGGTGACATGAATCAATCCATATATAGTTAATGCATCAAATCTCCCTGCACATGTCTAACCCATAGACATGGATGTGGGAAATGATTTATGTTGCGAATATTACTCAGATTATAGATTTAGGAATCATTATGTGTCATATGGTTATAATAATAATGACACATGTATTTTATTAATGGTAAACTCTCTATGTAGGTCTGATCCATCTGAATAGGGGGATAAGTTCACATTGATTGTTGTATATGGACCTAGGATTGGAGACCCGGATGTCACAGCATATCTTGTCATAACAGGAATCAATCCACATGTAGTTATTAAATGGGATACTATCCATATAGGTCTAACTTATATGTATAGGGGATAATTATTCACATTTAATGTTTTATTTAGACCCATTATTATAGATTCAAGTCACTAAATATCCTATGATGACAATAAAAAAGCCACACATAGTTCTTGAGAAACCACAAAGTTTAACGTCATGTGGAAAGGATGTAGGTTCCTGGATGTGAAAAGGAAATATTTGAAATGGACCTAAGAATATTTATCTAGTTATCACTACATATCGTGTAATGATAAGAATCAATCCACACATAGTTCTTAGTGGTGGGAGACCAACACCAAGGAAAGTGGTTCTCTCATGTAAGGCCAAGAGTAATGCGAGATTTTATGTCATGCAAGAGACATCAACCAAGAAATTTATGATCATATATAAATGACTCAATGTATTCCTTTTAATGTATTTTATCTTGGAAAATTATATCCCTTTCAAAAAATAATAAGCCTCAATCATATTGTGAATCCTTTACCGGAATTCCTAAGACCATGTGAGCCATGCTTAGTGTGAGAAACAAGGAATAACAAAGGCTTATTTCATGAAACTAAGGAAATTAAAGGAAAAGAAAGCGTAATTTTGATTCATGTGGTGGATGAGAGAATATATAAGATCTATGAATTATTATATATCTCATTAGGATAAGAATAAATCCAAAAAATGTTCTAGAAATTGTTTATTTTAACATCATGCGGCAAGGCTTTCATCCATGAAACTTAACGCCATATGGTAAAGATAACAGTGGCTCGATATGAAAAATAAATATAAATTTCTTTGGATAGTTGGGTTCCCTAATATTAGGAAAAATATATTGTGGATAGACCTTGTATTTGATATATAGGTGTCTCTACATATCCTATGATAGAAGAAATTATGTCATGCATAGTTCTTGGATGGTAGATTTCTTATGTCGATCTGACACTTACACAACGATGTGGAGGATTTCGTTTTATTCATAGATTGGGATCATTTACGTTAAATCATCTATGATATTATGCTTCTTATTTATTTTAATATCATGAAGTGAGGATGTTATCTTTGCAGTTTCACATCATGTGACCAGGATGAATGATTTTAATCAGTTGAATATCTTGCTACCAGGAATTCTTCCATGAAGTTTAACATCACATGGTTGGGATGTATTGTATAGTTTAACATCATGTGACTAAGAGTTTTTCTTTGACATTTAGCTTCATGTGGTCAGTATGTGGAAGCCTGAGGGGGTGTATTCTCTTAGATATTTTCTTGAAACCGTGATGGTCATCGTTTAATCCTTGATGATGTTTAGTCATATCGGGTTTCATCTCAATAATTTTTATATAATTCCAAGATAACACATATTGATTGTATGTTACAAATTAAATATAAACCTCCTACTACTCAACAGGAATGTAATAACTAATCAATATAGTACTTGGTCTTCTTATGTTCCCATATTTACCTTCCTGAGCTCATTAATGGTGGTGGAGACACCTTCCTCAGATACGGGAGGAGTGTTCATGAGGATATTCGATTATTCTTCCACCTCTTAGTATATGGATAAATTTTTTGATATGGTAGGTGATCTAGGGTAATATTTATCACTATCATGATAATAGATTTTGTGGGAAAATATATTGTCATCCCCTACTTCCATAGTCATTATAGATAGATTCTAGAGATGATTTTCATTGACAATGTCACTATGAAAAATGATCTTGGACATCTGGGATAAAATCTACTTCCACAATAAGATTTATGGGTATCATTTAATCAATGTTGATCATAGACTTATTCTTCATAGTTGTATTCCCAAATACCCTAGGGGTATTAACCTACATATTTTCATCCACCATTGGTTTTTTGTATTGCCTTTTATAGAAACCTGCCTCACCATATATAGCTTCACAAGACTCGAAGGGAGAGATATCACCATATAGTGTCAACCTTTCCATTAATTTATAATTTCAAACACTGGTGAAATGTTTAAGGTACTTTCACATGTCTACAAATACAAACTCTTTCGATCAGGACATTATATGTGGTGTATTTCTGGATAACCATGAACTTAGGATTATATGTGAGATCCCTAAATTTATCCTTGAGATTGGTCTTCATGATAGGCCTTTTCATGATCTTATCATAACCTTTAATGGTTATAATTTTAGTATATAAATATCCCTCTCTATATCCCATAATTTTTAAGTTTGTAATCGAGATGAGGTTGATCCCAGAACCATTTTCAATCAAAGCCCTTTGGATGCCAACATCATCAATTTTTTCTAAACATATAGGGGTATAATAATTACCTGGATAACCTCCTACTGATACTAATATATGAATAATATGGAGACAAGAAATTCTGATGACAAAGACTCCACTCAATAAACCTCGGCTACAATGACTTTTTTCTTCAACTCTTATGGTCTCTAGAGGGACTTGATGAGTGTCTCTCTGAGTTCTCTTGAATGATGGAGAGAATCCAGGATTTTATAACTTTCGCCTAATGTTGATGACATATTAAAAGGTTAATATGCCATAAATATTACCTTCAAGTGACCAATACATGTTCTGTACAGTTTAATGTCACATGGTTAGTACATTATTAAGTAGTTTAATGTCATGCTACTGGGACATCATCATGTTGTTTTGAGTCATGTGACTAGGATGTTGTTTATCAGTTTATCATCATGAAACTGGGACATGGTTGTGTAGATTAACATCATGAGGCTAGGATATATCATATCAAAACCTATTACAGGGGTATATTTATCTTTTTTGATGGATCTCGTATGACTCTTATTCATATTACATGAGTTTCAAGATCAAATAACATAATTAATCCTTTATACACAATATTTCTCTAACCAATCATTAATGTTAAATAAAATCTACATTATTTTCCTAATACATAATAGAGAGGTAAGTAATTGTCATGGCATATCATCCATTCCTCACTCAACTTCCTCATTTCTTGAAGTTATATCCAATCATTCTCTATGTAATAACTATAGTACCTAGGTACATGTTTCAATGGGAAGGAAAATACCTTTTTATTTTTTTCCTCAAGAGTTGAGAGAACACACAACTTATCCAATGTGATATCTATACCTATGTTGGAATGGTCACACTATTGTGTTTGTATTTTGGGATGAAGATCCCCATTATTCATTGGTTCATGGGGTAGGTTTTGAGGCATTGGCGGCCTTAGATGACGTAGATTCTCCCGAATGAATTAGATATCTCAAATCTTTGGGAGGCATTGTGGAAATGACTAAGGATAAATGGTTTCTAGAATACCCTTGATGAGGAGTTGGACATATGGAAATTCCCATAAACCTGTAGATTGGGGTAAGGTGGAACAATGTATTTATTTCACTTGATGAAGGGATTAAAAATATGAAAATTCCCTGATCCCTTTTAGTTGGGGTCCTCACTAAAAGGAGTGATTTTGTAGGAAGGTGTTGATAAATTATTCTTGGATAGAGACACAAATATAATTATCACAATTATTTTCAAGAAATACTTATTATCTCATTTAGTTTGGGTGATTGTTTCTTCCATATAAATTTATTTGTAATCATCAATGTGTTGGCTGGTAGGATTCATGACAACAACCTTTCCTCTATCGATGGTAGGTTGAGTGGATGATGATAGCAATCTCAACATAGACCCTGAAGACTGAATATTTTTTTACAACTAACAATATTCTTCATTGTAATTTTCCTCTAAAATACTGACATGGCCGATAATACCATTTTTATATATATTAATGATACGATCGAGCACTTATTTTTTTATATCGGTGGCAGAAGTTAGGCCAACATGTTGTGTCTTGGATGACTGTAGGAGGGTATGATTGTACTTTTCAAGATTTCACTCATATAGGCTCATTGAGAATTCATCATATTCAATTGATATCATATTGATGAATACATATGTATACTGGTGCCCCTCCTTAATAGACTATCTCATTTGATGGTTGGTGCTGGATATGTTGTTTGGGGGGATGGTGTTGGTCGTGCTATTTGGGGGGTTAGTGCCCATAGTACCATTTGGTGGTTTGGGTCCCATAGATCCATTTGGGGGTTGTTACCCATAGTATCGTTTGGGGTTTTAATTACCATAGTACTATTTTTGGGGGTCAGTTCCAATATTTCTATTTGGTGGGTTGGTTTCCATAGTACATTTTGGTGGGTTAGTGAACATAGTACTATTTGGGGGCTATATGCCTATAGTGCCATTTGGTGGGTCGATTCCAATTGTGAATACAATATTAGGGTAAAATATAATAAAAAATTTATAATCCCAATGGGATGGGGTTCACCCTGGGATTGCACAGTCACAAAGGCAAGTTGTGATGAAGTTAGAGGCTCCTGAATGTGATAAACTAGGGTCAATTACGAGACACTATTAGGATACAATGATGGGACTCAAAAAAATTAAAAGTAACATGAGATATAATCCTACTCTGGAGTTCCATTATTTGGATACCCATGACAGGCTCTCCTATTTGATTCCCTAATTTGTATAATCAAGGTGGTCATAACTTCCTCTACAGCTCCTTGTGGAATCAAGGTCACATGTCGATGATAATGACAAAAATGGATGGGATACCATCTAGGTATTTTCTGACTAGTTGATTTGATATAGTGATTTTCCTTATCTACCTCCCTGGGGTAGTGAATTATATGTTGTTTTTCTCTAGTTATAGGATCCCAATGTTGTTGAATGTGCCAACAAGGACCACTTTTTCTATGGTGGCATGTCCTGAAGAATCTGAACTATGATGACTCATCATATAAATGATTTCCTGAGATTATTAAAAATTTGGGATGGATCCATTTATTTGGTACTCTTAGACCAAGATGTTTACTAAGTGACACTGGAGGTGATTCATTGATGACAGTGTACTTTGGGGCCTTAGCTCCAAAACAACTTTCCGAGTAGTCTCAGAATCCATTGGAACATTCAATGATTTTATTTTAATTTTATGGAATCTATAATGTTGTGAGAGGGAAAAAAGATACCTTATCAGTGTATCATCATATATAATTGCACATGTTTGATAAATTACTATTAAAAAATTTTCACATCAAGTTTACCATTTAAATTTTCAGACAAATCCAGAATAGTCTCTACCCATTGCTCGATTTTGGGTGATTAAGGGTGGTTTCCCAATAATTTGTATTAGGTTTACTATATTTGTATTTAATGGAAAAAATCAATAGTTCCCACATCCATAATTAAGTATGGACTAGCTTTCCAAAGGTATGCGGTCCTTTGGGGTTTCAAACTTAATGACACTTAGAAACTCACATTGGTCGAGAGATGAGATGGTCGGATCATAAAACCCTATTAGGGGGAATTATTTCCTATTTCGAGACTCTCTTATAGATTTAGTATATGTTTTTGAAATCCTTCTTAGGTCCTAATACGATACTGGTTACCCATGTGTCAATGACTTCATTATGAATATGTATTGATGGGAACAACATTATGTGTCAAAGGTTCTCCATCATTATATTTCTAATTTATGATTTCTTCAATTTATAGACATGTTTATGAACTCTAGAGATTATTTCCATTTAAGGATTCATTTGGTGTCTTGGAGATGGAATTGAACCTCTGTGAGTCATCCTACGTATACAGTGAGAACAGGAAAAAAACCCACATAGTTCATTTGAGATAGTTTAAAGTTGTGTGAAAGGACTATAGCATGATGTTTAATGTCATGTGTAAAGGATGTAAATATCATGAAAAATCCCCAATTATGTTCCTAATGTATCCTATTAATATAGGAATCAGAGTATATGTAGTTCATGAAATGGGAATCTATTTTCTGAAAAATGCGATAATAGAGGCCTTGAGTGGGACATATGAATGTAAATCTTCCCAAAGTTTCCTCATTGGGATTATGGCCTTCTGAGTGAATATGATATGTAATAAATATTACATATTAATAGAGGACACACAATGGGTGTATCCTTATTATGTTATTGTTACAATAATTTTTGGTCTCTAATCCTATGTGATCCATACTCGGTGTGAGAAATAAGAGATAGTAGGGGATCAAACACATTTCATGAGAGAATATTCATATGGGGATTACACATTTATGTTTCCATTTCAGAGGTATGATTATTGGTATCATGTAGAATATGGTATGGTGATAATTAATTAAGAAGTAATCCATGTATCTAATTTATTAAAGGAATCAGAGTCATCGTAGTTCAATTTTTCCATGACCCACTGACAGGTTTAGGGTACTTGTGGACATGGCCAGGGCTTACACTAAAAAGGATGCTTGTGTATGTACCTTATTCTCATCCATGGATGTATGATGAAGGATGTTCGAATTATGGGATAATAAAATCCCATAATTACGGAATATTTGGGACATGAGGGGACTTACACCAGGGTGGATATCTATTGGATATCGGACCATAGGAAGGAATCCTACGTATCCTGCTTGAACAGGATTTGGAGTCTGCATAGTTCTTTTACCCCTAACCAACTGAGGGGTTGGGGCGGGTGGTCACACTCAAAAAATTATCATTATCCACTATGTTTAAAAAAACTAGGGGCTTATACCAGGATGAATGCTCATTTGCATATTTATTCTATATCTTCTAACAAATAAAAAGAAATGATGACCATCAAATATCTATTGAACAAGACTAGTATGAAAAGTAGGGCTATTCCAAGAGAACATCATAAATAGGGTTTCATAACTGCATAAATAAAACCTGTTAACACTCCACTTATAAATGGGGTATGCCGCCAAAGCATCCTAGTTGGGGGACCACATGGTATAAGTATGATTGTGTATGTAGGATGAAGTTCACATGTACTAGGGGATCCTCCTTACATGTCTTGATTGTTTAATGGACATTCCTTGATTACTTTATGGAGATGTATTGATTTTCTTCTAGACATGTCTTTATTTTCTATTGAAAATTTCTACGGTGTTAGTCTAACATGAAATACATCCATGGGTGTCTACCTAACATGTCATATATGGTTTGCATGAGTGAAGTTGACATGTCCAATACCTTTGAAATGATCAAATTACTTGTCCAGGATGTCCTCCCATGAACAAAGTGGGAATGTTCAGTGTCATTTCCATGATCACATGTCTTGTCCAAGATGTATTTACAAGATCAAAGTCCATTGTTTGGTATTTCCTCACAAGATAAAATAGGGAATATCTGGTGTCTTTATCATGGTCATCTATCTTTCCCAAGATGTTTTCTCATGATCAAAGCATACATGTAGAAAATCATTCACAATATTAGCTGGATTGTCTACATGTTAGAGAAAGATCAACCTGACTAGTCTTCGGGATATCACTTGATAATGATAGCATGTCAAGGTATTATCAGTTAATATTGATATAATGTCGATAAGCTATCAAACGATCAACTTATGTTGTCCACAAGCTATCACATGATAATACTGACATGTCAAGGGAAATTTTCATGGATATACTAACATGTTTATAAGTTATCACATGATCAACATGAATTTTCAAAGGCCTATCATGTGACAAAAATAACTTTTACAAGGTCTATACTGTTATCAAAGTGACTTGTATATATCCACCAAATAGAATCACGAGACCCGTTAATAATCATAATATCATTGTGACCTTAATTGAACAATGTGATAAGGTCTTGAAAACATTTTCATGGTCACACTTTTTTCTAAGTGTTGGAGTTTTATGTTTAAAGGGGTCATGCCTCAACCACATGATAAATAATGTTCCAAGGAATAGGAGTGCATGACTAAAGGTTTTCTTCATAAACGCACCTCCTAGTGTTCTCATGGTGATAAAAGGGATTTTCTATGGGTTCTCATGTATGTTAAGGCCATTTAAGGGATGAGGAATGCCCTTATGATGAATTCTAATAAATCTCCCTTTTTTCATGGGATCACATGACCTTTATGGAGTCTTGAAATGGGTTCTATGATCATGTGTGAGTTCTTCATATGAGAAATATTTCATGAAAGGATGAGGGTGCATGGTTGAAGATTATCAACCTATTCTGTATATATGAGGTGCATGTCTGTGACATTCCCTTCGCATGGTCTGGGATCCATGGGGGTGATTCTTGTTAAGGAAGCGACATACAGTTCCACATGAAATCACAATAAAACCTAGGGTTTCACATTATCTCTTATCCAAGGTTTCAGGGAGGATTCACTTGTCCCCTGGTTTTCATGAACCTAAAAACCACATGTTAAGGATATAGGTTTTCATGATATGGATACATACCCACAAACATTCATGGTTTAATAGATATGTTGTTTCACAGGGTATTCACATGATATTTTTTTTTCAGGAGATCATTTTATCTTAAGATGATCATGTGATGGGTTAATATGGTGGAATTATGCAGTGGGCTCTCATGACGGGGATCTCGTGGTTACCTAGAAGAATCCTCTCAATGATAGTAGTTGATGTTCGCTCTACTATGTATCTTTTAAACTTCTCCTTATCTAAATATCTCATTTCCACTCCAACATGTGTTTTTTATAAGGGTAAGAGGGTTAATATAGATAATATTTGGCCACGTTTGATGAATGCTTTCAAGGAGAGTGTGTCGTGTTCATTGGTTAAAGGTTGCAGAGGCTTCAAATGATCCATGGATAGGAGGCTCTCATGATGAGAATCATGTTCCTATTCATGTGAACCAATAGTGATTCCCAAATTAATTATCATGATTATCATCATACAATCACATTATCTTAAAAAATTATCAATATGAAGTTTATGTGGTTATAGTATCGGCTTCAGGTGATAGAACACAATGTCCATACGATGATAATAGTATTTTTCGGTATGTTTATATGAAATTGAATGCTTATTTTACATATCTAGGTTGTCTTTATCTGATCATGTGATCCATCACGCATCTTTTGATGGATTCTTATCATAGTTTAATGAGATTAATACATAGAAAAATTGTGCACAATTCTATGATACAACAAGGTAAATTCAAAAGTTTTGGTATTAATTGTTGGAGAAGGCCGACATGGTGCTTATCGAGCACGAAGATCATGAGAATGACATAAGTTTTGAATATTAATTTTAAACTAGGGGTTTATGAGTGTAGCATACAATTCAGATAGTGGATGGTCGAAGATGACAGGGGATTGGGAGTGGACAGTAGAGATCAGATTGATCTGGTGACCATAATTCTTTCCATATGTTTTTAAATGGAGTAATATTATCACCTCCTTTACACATCCCTCCTTGATATAGATATTGTTCGGATAGATCTTAATAAATCAATCCATGACATACATTTATTGAGCTGTAAATGGGGTAAACACCCACAACACCATCACTCACACCTTAACTGGCCAAATCCTCCCATTGTGTGGATCGCTTATGCACACCCACACCCTCCCTATGAATGCACCATGTGAGATATTCTATATCACTCTCACTACTCGGCTAGCTGGCTAGTTAGATCCCAATACACAATTGAGGTGACTTCCACAAGTGCCCTTTGTTGAGCTGGCCAGTAGGTTATCCTAGCTAGAAACTTTTATGGATAAGGGGAGCCAATAAAACATGAAAAAATATTCTAAGTAAAATTATATAAAATAAAAGGCCAAAAAATATTCCCTTGAAAATTAAATCCCAGGAATATTCTTCATGCATATTGATTCCGAATATTTCATGTAAAATACATCAATATTTTCTGTGGTCTTTACACTTCTAAAATATTTGACGGCAATGTTCATGGTGCAAAATTATGGGTTCCTACAGCCGGTTATATGTAAAAACAATAACTAAATAAATTAAATTGGGCTCCAAACCATCCATAATCCATACCTCATATGAATCACTGTGTATACATCTGATCCATCTCATTAGATGAACACCAAACATCAGCCCAACCTATATCTACAACCAAGTAAACATATACTTGAGTACTTTAGTGCAATGGAGGACCAATCAGGCTATGATTAAAACACTCATCTGGGGACCACCAACATGGTCTCATACTAACAATCATGAAACTTGATATGTGCATGTAATATTTGTAGCATAAATAAATAACCACAATGAAATAAATAAAACTAACCAATGTTGATCCTTATGTTTATGACCTCGATCTACCAAGCCTATTTTTCCAATTCCGAGGTGGCTCTGAGTATGTCTAATAATCATGATAACCATAATAATAAACTTGGGATCCATCTGTATGGAATCCCCAGACATAGTATCATAGAAATCCCTCTATGGAGTGTTTTCTTAGTTATCATGGACCACCCATTATGGGTGTTTTATCAATGAGGGAATAGAACTATAAGTATCAAAAACCTCCCCTTTGAGTGTTTTCTCATCCATGGAATAAGCCCATAGGTATCCAAAAACGAGTTCTTAGATCACCTTGGTATAGTAGACCAAGAACATATCAGTAGATAGAAATCCCCCACAAGGTAATGAGTTTTAATCCCCCTCCTTAATGCCCCATCTGGGATAGCATATGACAGTCCAACTCAGAATTTCCAAACACTAAATACCCCATAGTATAACAATATCACATCTCTAACTTTATGGTACCTCTATCTATATCTATATCTAAATCATGGAATCCCAATCAGTATCCCATACCTCTCATATAGTATTTTTTCATCAATGATATACATCCAATAAGCATTTTATCCCTACCTTGTGATATTTTTCCATCAACTCAACAAAATAATCTATGGATTGAGTCATTTAAATCAGCAATATAGAAATCATAAAAGTGTTTTATATATTCTCAACTCTCTAGGAATCCTATGCTTACACACCCTATAGTGTGACCTATCTCATCATAAACTATATAGACTAGAATCATAAATCTGAGTTCTAAGGTGACACCTACGATCATGTCTACCCATTTCCATGTCCACTCTCTCACTATGGTTCCACTAGTCAAAAAATATGTAGTTTATTCACTTGGGGTCCTTGGTCTTATGTAGGGTCTCAGGTTAACACCTAATTATCTAAAGATGTAACTTCCAATATTATGTTCATCAAGATAGAGAGGCCTTTACAGTTACATGAGGTATCTCTATATAGTCAATAGTCAAGATATGGTCTATGTACCATCTCTGACCATATGGTCTCTCTAGTTATTTACTCTCACCCAACCCGATCTCATTCTACCAAAGGATTATCCACCAAAGCCAAGTCATAAAAAAGGGAGAGGATCTCTCATCCATCACTAATTTTTATGATCCCAAGTATATCAAATCTTTAAAGCCCCCCCGGTTCTTACACAACCAACGATATCTAAGTATATTCTCACATGTATCTTTGAGGTGTCCCAGCCCCATTGAAAAGAATATGGTCTCATTTGGTCCACCCTTACCGCTCAGAGGTCTAGAAGCAACCTGGTGTCTCAACAGTGTTGGACTTGTCCATCAATGAACTAGGTGATAAGATATAACATGAGGGTTTTTCATGACCCCACATGATCAATAATTTAAATTATACATTTTAAATTAATTATAACTAATTAAACACATCAGTGGAATCACCCTTTGTGGTGTTCTTAAGAATCCAGATAAAATTCAATAAGTAAAAAAATCAAACATCAAATAAACAAGACCACCTACCATTTTATAAGCATTCTTATTTAATCCCTAAGGGTCGGTAGACTTTGGTAAGGATATTTTAGCTACATCCATGATTAACCAAGATCATAATAGTGGACTGAGATTCTACCCTATCCAAATCAATAATAATTATTTATTTATATTATTTAAAATTAGTTAATTAAGTTAAACCTTTTTTAATTCATTGAAATCTCACCATCTCATCATGTCACATTGAAACTGAATCTCTAAATTGGGAAACCAAAAATGAAGCAGAGAGGTGGATTAGATTCATAGAGTCCAGTGGATGGGTATGTATACCTCAAATATCCTGAAAACAAATCCAAAAAAGTCACCCCAAATCAATAGGTAGGAGGAAAGATATGGGTAAATGATTTCTTGGTCAGCGTGGTATGAATAAGAGAGGAATACTGGCTCCCCTATTAATAATTTGGGAGGGAAAACATAAATTTAACATTTTAATGGGACAATTTTTTTGGCAAAATGATTTTAAAAACCATGATCTAACTATTTTTTTGTACCTACCTCTAAACCATACACCTTTTATGGTTTGGTCGCAGGGTTTACCCAATTGTGTGACAACCATATGGGTGGCTCGATAACCCCTTTGCATTCTCGCACATTTTCCTTTAAAAACCAACACCTTTTACCTTAAATGTACACCAAAAAAGTTATCTAACCATTATCAAAATAAATTTAACTAAAAATGGATAAATGATTTTGGTGTTTCATTGTTTCCCAAAAACCATGCACCCTAAAATGTTCATCCTAGACCGAGTTCTCCAAAACTCTTAAAATTAAACCTAAAGCTCCCAATGCTCACTTGAGCAACCAATTTGTCTTATGATCCGAATTAATTATCTAAAAACATAATCATGATATGATACAAACCTTATATTTCTATTTCTAATCTTTAAAAAAAAATTTATTTGTCCATTAATTGACAATTCAAATTCCTTCTAAAATTTTCAACTCATATGAACATGGGTTTTTACAAGAATTATTAGAACTAAATAATTAACTATTTGAGTTTTTCTAAAAGGTATTCATTCTCCCTATTGTATCACCATGGGGAGACAATGTTCTTTTTCTTGAATAAGGATGAGTCTATGAGTTCAAACATTGGTTATAGGGAAATCAATCCTACTACAATAAAGACAAAATATACAATTCCTCACATTGATGGATGATTTAATAAACTTCAATGAGTTTAATATTTCTCAAATATTGATATTCAATCTAGGTGTCATCAATTATGAGTAATTAAGGAATATATTCTTAAGACTTCATTTTTTAAATGGTATGGATTTTATGAGATTACAACAATGCCATTTGGATTGACTAATATAGCCTCTATTATTATGGATCTGATGAATAGAGTATTCAATGATTATCCTAATAATTTTAATACGGTAATTATTGAAAATATATTTTAATACTCAAAATTATTTGATGGTTAAAAAATATATTTTATAATTACTCTTGAATATATAAAAGGGAAGGAGTTATATGAAAAATTTAGTAAGTGTGAATTTTTAATTTTGGAAGATTCTTTTTCTGGTCTATATTTTCTTAAAGAATGGAATATTAGTTGATAATTTAAAGAAAAACCATGTTAGATAATGGATTACACCAATGAAAATAACTAATATATATATTTTTCCAGGATTAGAAGGTTATTATCAGTTCATTGTTCAAAAAAATTATTTATTAGCAACCCCATTATACAAAAAGGGTTTATGTTCATGCAGTCAGAATAATGTATAGAATTATATGGATAAGTGAAGATTATATTGGTTAATTCATTAATATTTAAACATTCACCAGGAAGGGATGGGCTTTTGATATATTGTGATACATAAAAGAAAGGAATCATATTATTCCTTATTCGAAATGAAAGAGTTATTTCATATGCATGACAACAATTAATGATCCATGAACTGAATTATCCAAAGAAGAATTATCTCTATAGTGAATGATATTAGATATATAAAAATCATAAAAGTATGAAATACAAATTTTCACAATGATATATCAACCTGAAAAAATTATGTGGCTTGATCTACTCAATGATTATGATTTCTCAATAAACTACCAACCGAGGAAGGAAAATAAGGTGGTTGATGCATTGAGTAGAAAAGATCATAGAGTTCTAACTAAAATTAGGATTTAGAAAGATCTTATTTTCATTAATTTAGTAAATATATATTTGAGAATAAATAGGGAAGAGAAAAAATCACTTATTTTGTAAATTATTTTCAAACCATTATAACTAGAGAATTTAAAAATGTCTCATATTGATGAAAAGATTTTATATAAGAATATTAATTTCATGAATGCTTGAAATCCGTGATAATTTTCATAAGATGATGTGTTAAAATTTAGAAATAGGTTATATATCCCAATAATTCGTGATCTAAAGAGGGAGTTACTTATCAAATACCACACCTCATATTTCCCTATGCAACCTAGTATCACCATGTTGTATATGTACATAATAGATTTTTTTAGTGGGATGATATGAAGCGTCAAGTTACTGACTATGTATTAAGATACTCAATATTTAAATAGGTAATGGGTGGTAGAACAAATCTTAACAAATTCATGAAACCTATCCCTATTCATATATGGATGTGGGATAATAGTACTAGGTACTTTGTCATGATATTTCAAAAGACAACTAAAATAAATTAGTCCAATTGGGTTATTTTTTATCACATCACTATGTATGAAAATTTAATCACTATAATAGAGGATTTACCACTTGATCACCTCATGTGACTCTATATTAATGAAGTTTAGAAACATCATTTTTCACCTCTTTTGATTTTATATGAGCTTGATCCATGATATACATCAAAATTTGAGAAAAGTGTTCAAGAGGATCTTAACACCGAAAAAAATTGAGCATTGCTTGTTATATATAGATAGATGGATTGTCTAAAATGAATAATAAAACATTAGAATATATACTGAGGTAGTGATCACTTGACTTTATAGGTACATGTGATCAAAATTTACCTTTAGTAGAATTTTTATATAATAATATCTTGCATTAAAGCATTCAAATAGACCCATATAATGCATTGTATGGAGAAATATTTCATACAACAAATTTTTTAGATGAAGTTGGTGAAATATATCTTTTAAGCCAAGAAATATTTTAAGGTACAATGTGGAGTGTTAGAAATATTCAAATACATTTTAATTTAGCTCAAATCATGTAAGAGTTATGCTGATAACAAATGGAAGGACCAAGAATTTCATGTAAAAGACCATGTTTTATTGAAGGTATCTCCATGGAAGTATGTTATGTGGTTTGAAAATAAATATAAACTAAATCCCAGTTATATCATACCTTTTGATATTTTATAAGGAATTGAAACAGTGGCTTACCATTTGAAAATTCCACTCAAAATATATGAAGTGAATGATTTATTCTATATCTCATTAATGAATAAGTATATTATAGACATATTCATTTACTCACATATAAATAATAATTGAATCATAATCTATCTTATTTTTATGAACCTAACCATATTCAAGAAATAATAGAACAAGTGTTGCGTAATCCAATGAATCGGTTTAGAAAGGTTATTGAGAAAAATCATAAGATAAAGAGGCATTGTGGGAACCAAAATAATTTATGATGAATATATAACAAATTTTTTATGAGGTTACATTCTAGAAATATTGAGTATAAAATTTTAGAATGGTAAATAATATAACACTCAATATTCAATTATAGTATGTAAGCATTTTATTCTAAAGAAACTATAAATTAATGAATGTAGATTCTTTCATAAATATGACTAAAACCTAAATTTAAAAATGTTTTAATTTTAATAATATTAAATTAATTTCATTTTTGAATTCATAATTCGAAAATTAATTTAGGTAGATTTTTTGGGTTTTTTCAGAAATAGTTAATTTTTGGGTGAATTGTAAAAAATAATGATTTACAAATTATTCCACTTTGGTTAATATATAATGATATCAGAATGAATTTAAATTTTATTAAATATTTTTTGTAGATGAATTATATACTTACTAAGTAGTATAATTCATTTTAATGTTGAACTTATAAATTTATTTTTAGCATTTTTAAAATCGTAGAAATGTTTTTCTTCAAAAATACCCTATTTTTTGTTATTCTCTTTTAATCGTCTAATTCACAATGTTAATTTAAGATTTAATTTGATTTTAAAGATGAATAAGTGTCATTATATATAATAAAATTAAAATAATTCTATTTTAGTCAACATTAATCTTTATTTTTTTATAAAATTATTTTTTCTTAAAACATGGACTTTTCTAAAAATAGTTATTATTGCATTTTGTGAACTTATATTTAATTTTATTTATAACCTTTATTGGAAATAAATTGTGTAAAATAGATTCAATTTTTAGAATCATATCTATTAATAGTATATAAAATGTTCAACTTAATTTATTTACATAATGAATAGTAACCATGGTAAATATTTGTCACATAAGTTATGGATAAAATAAGTTAAAAGGATTAAAATAAATTGATAAGGCTTCATTATAACACAAAAACACTTCCTAAAATCACATTGGCTGATTTTAATTTGACCTTAACCTTATATTATTTGAAATTATAGAAATTCTTATCGACATTACATGAGTAATACATATTACATATAATAAAGTTTTAAATAGTTACAAGCTTTCTACCCACATCACTTATAAAAGGGAACCTCCTCTCCTCTCTTCTCCAACACTTATTAAGCAACTTATCTTAATTAATACCTACCTAAATTACTTCTTAACATTATTTCTCTCGATATAGTGTTCCTAGTATCACCAAATTAACACTTCAAGAAGGATTAAGATGTAATCCAAATAGGATTACAAAAATAAGAGGAGGATATAACAAGTTCAACCAAGAAGGAATATAAGGTAAGGGTTTATCATCTAAATTACACTATAATTATGTATATATTATATTAAGAACATAATTCCTTTTATACGGTGTATACATATTCTCATTCACATATTATATCATGAATTTTACATTATACTTGGTATTCAATGTTTCAATTGTGGTTTTCTCGTTTAATTGTTTTTATTAAAATGTTATTAATGATATACACATTTATTTTCTAATCTCACTCTTATTTGGGATTATTCATATATAAATTTACAATATATTAATTATCTGTCCCCGTATATTTTTTTCTCCTATTTTATTTATGGGGATTCCCTGTTTTTATTCCAACTTTTCCTCTCTTTGGAACTAAAAGATCAAAGGAAATATTTTAATAAAAACCTACCTTCCTTCTTATTTTTGGTTGAGATTATTTTTATTCATTGTCCCTATTCTTCAATATTTTTAATTAATTTTATATCTATACATAAATTTATAATAAAGGTCTTTTTATACAAAAACATAATTTACCTATAATGGATTAAAAGAAACATTTTAAAAAAATTGAACACATAATTTTTGTATTTTTACAAACTTGTAGAAGGAATTTTAAATTAAACATATATGGTGTAAATAGGTTTTGTTATCACCATGACCACAATAATCTATTTGGATTCCTCTAAAAGTATCTACGATTTTCCAAGAGAATACATTTTCATTATCATATAAATTCTTAATTACTATATTAAAAAATAAATGGTATTATTTTATAAAATATTGAAAATAAATTTAGATTTGATTTATAACATTTATTTTCCACAATGATGCAAAATAATAAAAAAAAAATTTAATGTTTCAAGTCATTTTCCACTATAATTATCTAAATAATTTCCTTTATTACAAACTTTAATCTCTAAAGAATAATTTTAATTCTATCGTCCTTGAGTAGTTTATGGATTGTACCTTTTTTTGAGATCATTCAAATTCTTATTATCATGTTCTCTATCACTCTAAATTATTCAATTGACATTATTTTTATCCTACATGTCCATATTTTTAGTATCATGGACATATTAATTATCATTTTTAATAATTTTATAATTTTTTAACCATATTCTATTTCAATATACATAATTAGGTGAGGGATGTTTATTAAGAAAGTTATTTCATTTACTAGGGAAATATTTTTGTTTTGTATTCTTGATTCAAAATATTTATTTATTGATTGATAAGGTATATCGATTATGTATCATATTTTTTATTAAATATATGATTAATTAATTGGAAATATATAAGTTATAGGTTAATCCTAGTAATAGATATCCCCTTGATGCATCAATAGGTTTCATGGGATAAACAGTTTTCTAATTAGTTTTTGTATTTGTTGTATACCAACTTATTCATTGAAATTTCTTAGCATAAGGCCTTGACAATAAGGTTAATGAGTCCTTGGAATGAGAACATGATAATGGTATCATTGTGTTTGACATTATTCATTTCCCTCTTCATGATTTTTTTAATTATTATCCATGTTATTTTTATATTGATATTTTCTATGGATACATTTTTAAAGATCATATTATTGATTAAATGGAATATGTTTTGATTATTCACATTTTGGTATTTTTATTCCTTATATACTCATGATAACTTCCATTTTATATTATTCTTTATGGATCATCTAAAATCTCTCTCTATTATGTTTTCTTTCAATGTGTTATGTGGAAGAAATATTTAAATGATCTTTAAGGAAGGAATAAATATTCTTGTGATATGTTTTATTTTTTACAATGTAATATGGAAATATTATTTGAATCTAGTCTCTTAAGACTGCTAAACTGATCAATCCTTTGTTTTTTAATCCCATTTATCTTACACTAATGTAACAAAGTAGACACTGGATCTGAGCTACAAGAGTCAGGGACAATTCAAAATTTTCCACCATAAGATGTATCTTATACATAATTTTTAAACCTATAGAATAAATTTTATTCAAACCATTGAGTGAGAAATATACATTGAACAAGTCAATATAGTATTGATCAACACATATTTTCATGATTTTATGAAATAGACTAACCAGGTTGATGAATACATCACATGTCATTCATCTAATAGATGAGAATATAACATGTCCCTCATCCAAATAGATGAAAATATCATATGTGACTCAACTAATCATGATCATGAACTTCCTTAATTTAATTCGATCATGGTACATATGTCTTTAATCATCATACAAGTAGAAAATTCCCATCATGGTTGAGCTCCAATCGACAACATGATTGAAAACATACCCAACAACCACTTTATTAGATAAGCTACATTTGGCTTTTAGAGTTAAGGTATCAAAATATGATGGTTTTCCTAGTAGGTATCTCTTCAACCTCTCATAATTGGGATTGATAATTAGAATACACCTATATATATTTCAATAGTTGAATGGAATTCTCTGAGATATACTTTACAAATTCAATCCACGTAACAAATATATACTTATTAATTTATAAATCTATTCTTCATAACTCATATACAACCATTTGTAATGAGTATAAGATTTTATTCATGTTAATCTTAATATATCACCAGAACACATAATACTTTGTGATAATCATCGATTAGGGGCATTTAAAAGTCATTCTTTAAGTGGGTTTCATCATTCTACTATTCATGTAAAGCAAAATGAAGCACACATGACTGAATGATAAATAGAGGTAGACTTTATTAAAAAGTCATGATAAATTAAAAACTCTTTCAACCAAACTACCATGTGTTTAACACCTAGATATTCATATAACCCTCATGTTGTTTAATAGGTAATGGTTTCATAAATGGATCCACTAAATTATCATCTCTATCCACATAGTATATCTAAAATTATCCCATCTCAATGATATCTCATATTTTATTGAGTTTTCAAAGAATTTTTCTGGGTCCTCTTATAAAACCATGGTTCCTTAGCCCGTGAAATGGATCCATTGTTTCCATCATAAAGATCTATTTCTCTCTCAATGCTACAGACCACATCTAGTTCAAAGATGTAAATCCTTATAAAAAAAATCATCCTTTAAAAAATCAGATGTAGTGATGTAGTTTGACTCTATTATTGAGTCCACCATAGTGGCTTTTTTGGAATATGTCTAAGAAATAGATCCACTTTTTATGAAAAAAATTACACCATATTAGGATTTCATATCATCTATACTAAATTATAAACTATAATATCTATAACCACTTACATAGACCTTATGTTATTCTACAAAGATCAAGAACATATAATGTGTCCTTCTCAGTACATTAGAATATTCATTATAGTAATCTAGTGACCCTCACTACGATTAGATTTGTATCAAATGGTCATGCTAAGAGTGTAGGAAGAATCAGGTCTAGTACACAACATAGAATTCATGATAGAACCTATATCAGACACGTAGGGAATTATATCCATCATTTTTATCTCTTTTGAAGGATCCTAAACAATCCTTTTGTTTATTCCATGTAACACTGATAAATTCCCCTCTTGAATACTCTACACTAAACCTCTTTATAATATTACCAATGAAAGTTTCCTGACTAAGTCCAAGAATCCTCATATATTTATCTCTATAGATCCGTATAGCAGGTACATATGTTACTTACCCAAGTATTTCATTGAGAATAATTTACCCAACAATAACCTCATAGAGTAAAGAGGTGATATATCATATTTGATAAGTAGTACATCAACCACATACAATATAGAAAAAACCACTATACTCACACTAAACAGATTATATAAAAAGGAATCATCTACATTCATAATGAAACCAAACACTTTGATTACATCATCAAACTAGATATTCCAAATATGAGAAAAAATTCAATACATAAATGGGCAGTTTCAACTTGTATACTATAGAACACTCATTTTAAACTTCAAAAAAAAATTAGTTTTTTGTAAAATACACATACTTTACTAAATTATCATTGAAGAAAATTGGTTTTTACATCCATTGGTTTTATTATATAATCAATATTTGTAGCTATGTATAGAATAAATTTAATGTAATTAGTCAATGATAATGGTGAAAAGGTTCCTTCATAGTAAATACCTTGAATTCTTTTACCCATTTTCAAGTTGGTGAGATTTATAGATATACACTCTATCATAAATTTTAATTTTCAGGCAATAAATACACTTTCACCCTATTGGTCTTACCCCTTAATGTGCATTCACTAAGTTATAAACTTGGTTATTGTATGGGGAGATCATTTCATATCCCTTCAATTTTTACTATTTTCATAAACAAAACTCTTGATGACTTCATGGTAGGTATTAGGTTTATCTATTAATAACAATAATTCATCATCATTTTCAATGATAAATTCATATCAATTACTTTATTAATGAATCCTATCATGCATTCGATGTTTTTGTGTAACTTTCTTCATTTCATCTTCTATATCTCTCTTTAGAACCGGCTCCACCTCCATCTCAAGAACACCTCTTATTTGTTGGTCTTTAACTTATTTAAGATCAAATTTCCTCCCAATGAATACTCAATCCATATATTGTCTCTAAATGAAATCACTAATTCAATCCAAAAATTATTTGTGTTGAGTATGTTTATAGAAATAATATGCACTTATTTGTTTAGAATAACTAACAAACATGTATTTTATTAACTTATGGCCATGTTTTCTGATTACCAATCAATTTAAGAGTTAATAACAATCTAAAATCCTCATAAAATAAAACTATTATGTTTCTTATTTTATATATCAATGGTCTATTTAAGACTTGTTTATTTAGAACATGTTTCAATAAAAATTTAGCAGTTGTCATAGCATTACACCATAATAAAATATGAAGGTCGCATAGACACATAATTAATCAATCCATGTAAAAAAAAAACGATTATTTCTACTATAATACACAGAATTAAATTGTGTTTCTCTAGGAGGAGTGATTTTTAGAACAATTCCACAATATCCGAGAAGATCAATGAATTTCTGGATTAAGTATTAACCACCCCAATCTGATCAGAGAATCTTAATGAATTTTCCCAATTTATTTTGTACTTCATTCTAAAACTCTTTAAACATTTAAAAAGTTTCATGATTTTGTTTCATTAGAATAACTTAACCATAACTTATAAATTCATTAGTAAAGGTAATGAAGTACCTATAACCATTTCTAAATTGTGAACACACTGATATACATAAAATATTATGTATAAAATCCTAAAATCCACTACCCTTTCACTTTTTATCCCTAAAGGTTTCCTTTTCATTTTTCCAAATAAAAAAGATTAAAAAATATAAATTGATTCACAATAAAATAATTCCAACAATCCGTATTTATGGATGATTTTAATGTGTTTATTTGTTTTTATTTTCGAGAAGACAATGCCAAAGGTTTGTGGGATTTTATTCCACCATGATATTCTTATTCTAAATTTTATAAACATTGTTGTCTATATATAAAGTCTCTAAAACATTAATTATATTCCGAATTCCATAAAATATACCACTATTAAAAAAATAATGACGTTTTCTTATAGAGAACAAAAATCTAGACTTATCCCAACAAGATATATAAATAAAATTATTGTTTATAGAGGGAACACAGTAATAGTCCCCTAAATAGAGTATTAATAAACTTTGTCAAAATAGATCATAAGTGTTGACCTATAATATAGTAAATCATTACCTATTGCCAATACAAATATATACCTAACTCGTAATCAATTCCCTCATATATCTATGAATGTGTTTATGAACAAAAAAACAAAGAAAACACATAAGTAGGAAAAGTGGTGTCCTTAGTGTTAGTTAGTGGCATCCTTCATCACCCAAATTTGTTGTCTAGCATCTATTGATAACTCATATTATCATTCATGAATTATAATCCACTTCTTATATTGTGAGATTAATTTCACCAAATACATAACTTAAGAAAATCCTATCACACACCCCCCATATTAGAATATAATAGTCATACCATATATAAGTCAAGTGACCATACTCCACCAGTCCCCATAATATGTTGTTCATGCATCTATTCACCTAATTTCATTCTATATAAGGATGATAGAAACAAGGGGTGGTGATTTATTTTCTAGGGAATTTAATGAGGTGATGGGTACATGAAAAAAATGAAAAATCACCATGTCTAACCTAAATAATTCTCCTTCTCCAGTATAATTGGAATAAAAACATAAGAATATAGGGATGATGATTTGAGAATACCGTGATCCCCTCCCATATTTCTTTCCATCATCTTAGTTTCCTAACATCATGATAATTAGGATGTCAGAATCGGGGATAATGAAGAATATAATCAAAATAATGTGAAATAGAGTATGAGTAATAAATTCAAAGTATGAAATTACAAATTTTATCCTAATCGGAATAAGTCAAAATTTATTTGACTTTATCCAAGATCCAAAATCCAATTAAAATGGATTAAGATAATATTTATAAGTAGATAATTTTTTTTTGTCTGTTTGGATTCTATGTGGACTCTTAAATTCTTCATGAAGATTGATCGAGTATTGGTTCTTGTGTTAATGCTTTTTATTCACCCTCTCTCCAGGATTAGACTCCATGTCAAAAAAAATTCTTCTCATACTTCTATTAGAGAAATCTCTCACACTATATCAAGATTATTGAAGCTTAGCTCTATGAAATGATTCATTCATAGGGATTGGGTATTAACTAAATTAATATTATATTTCTCAGTGTTCCTGTGATTTTATTCTAATTTAGTAAATTTTGGGGATGGGATATTTATACACCAGTTCACCCCCACCCCCCAATTATTCCTACATAGCCACTCTCGCGCCTATTTTAATTCCATAAATGTATTAAAACTTCTATTTAATATTAAAAATATCCTAGAAACACACAAAAACCAAATCTAAAGACACAAATGTCCACATATAATTTCAAATTAATATTTTTTCACTATATTTCATAATAAAGTAATTTCCATATTAATCACAAAATTATTCCAAAGTTATAAATATGAAAATAAAATCTATGTTTCATTATATAGATTAGGATATTATCAATGAATATAAGACAAAAAATGAAATTTTTAATCACAACCCAGTTGTTAATAATGTGAATTAAATACTTCAAAATCTACCACTTCACTTCAATATTAAGGTATTGGGGATTAATGACAAGGATCCAATTATAGTCTCATGGGATGACTTGAAAAGAACTCTTGTTTCATAAGGAATGATAAATAGTGAATATTATACTATAGTAAATGATAGATTCTGGAAATTATCAATAAAATAAAATAAGAAGATCACTATTAAGGATAATAATGATGTGAAATAATTTGATAAGGTGGTGTTATTACATTACTCAAAATTTAAAAAAAATGAAATGTAAAGCTTTACTTATATGATTCTGATGTGGAAAATTTGTGTAACCAACTACAAAGTTTCCTAATAAATTTATAGATGGTGTAGGTGATGATTCACTATTAAAGTAATCCTATAAGTAATTAAAGGGAAAAAATAGCACATAATATAATTTATTCTAGAAGGTGTTTAGTCAAAAAAAATTGATAGCGGAAGATATTCCAGACTATAAATACCTCAATGAATAATTTATTATGGTTTTTATTGAAAATCCATAATATAAGTAGTAAATTGAAGGTATAGAAACTTATGTTAAGTTTATTATTGAATATATTGTCAAACTAAAGGTTTCACATAAGGATATAGAGGTTTAATGGGATAAAATGAAGAAATATAAAATATTTAAAATTCTCTCTAAACTCTATATAGAGTAGTTGTAAGAGTAGAAATATGATTTGAAAACTAAGATTAAAAATCATTAAACCCATAGAAATTTAAAAAAAACTATTAAGATCAAGATTAAAACCCAATGAATAATATTGAATATTGATTATTATATTCATACAATGAAATATAGGTTTAAATGAATTGAATATCTTGAAGATAAAATTTTGGAGATGAATTTCAATAATGATGATAATAAAACGGAATTGAACCCATTTAACCCTAATAAGTTGACTTTATAAAACAAAAAAAAACTATTGGATGGTTCAACAAACGGAGTCAAATCCAAGGATAACATTGGAAATTTGACTCACTGGAAATGTTAATAATTTAAAGGAGATACATGGATATACTTAAAAGGATCTCTTGTAATGTGTTCAATAATAAATATTTTCCCATAAAGGGAAGGTTGTATTGGGACATAATACAAAATAAAAAAAACTATCAAGTTTGAACCAAAGAAACTATCTACCACCATAAGAAGAAATATTGATTATGGAGATACATAAAATACCATTAGACTATCAATGAAGATACATAATAATATAACTCAGATTTGGTGATATTGTTATGGAAGGATAGATAAATCAGAAAATGTGCATTCACTACCACAAAACAGCGCCAGGGAAGCACTTCCCTTTATTAGCGCTAAACAGAAAGCGCTGATAAAGGGGTGTGCCTTTATCAGCGCTAGATAAAATTGATGATAAAACTAACCTTTATCAGTGAAAAAATAAGAACTGATAAATGTTTTTATTCTTAATTTATATAAAATTATAATATTTATAACCAAAAATAATGTTTTTTTTATACATTAATAATTATATACCAATATTTATTAATATACACTCTTTATTATTATAATTATTAATAAATTAATATATATTTATCTTATATGTCATTTTAAATAAATATATATATATAATAATATAAATAAACTATTAAAATTATACTTTTATAAAATATGTATTTATCAGCACTATAATTATGGCGCTGATAAAACAGCTATTTATCAACTCTATAATTATAGCGATGATAAATCAGTGTTTTATCCGTGCTTTTATTTTGGTGCTGATAAAACATACCATTATCTGCACGTTTAACGAGTGCTAATAATGGTTTCAACAGTTTTTATTTAATAACCCTAACAGTCCTCTCCTCTCTCAATCACATTCTAGCTTTCGTGGAAGATGAACCTGACCCCTATTCTATCCTGACCTATCTTCCTCTTCATTCTCCTCCACCTCCTCCTGCATCGCCGCTGGACTTTCCTCCTCCACCATTACCATAATCCTCCTTCGCCACCGCTTCCTCTGCCGCCGATGCCTCTACCACCTCTACCTCCTCCGCGGTTGCCTCTTTCATGGATGCCTCTGCCACGGCTGCCTCATCTGTGGCTTCCTCCACCGCCGCTTCCTCCACCGTCACTGCCTCCACCGCCGCTGCCTCCCACGCGGCTGCCTCTGCTATTGCTACCTCCGTCGTGATCCCTCCTACATGGTATACCTTAATGGTTTATAAGAAGAGATTATTAATTTGATATATTGATCAGGTTTTTAGTGTTGCAGGTAATATGTATGAGGTTAAATGAGTTTAATGAAGGTAAAATATGTTAGGGGTTATCCTAGACTTGTGAATTCTTTAGAAACATGAAGCAAAGGTATATGATTTGAGTTGTGATTGGAATAAGTGGTGTAATGCCAAGTATGAGATATATGCCTTGGTGATGGCTTAGATATTGGGAATATGGAAGGTATGGGTAATTTCCATGACTTGAGATTGTATAGGCATTGATATTCCTTGGAATATTTTTGAGAAGGGTGCCTTGAGTGTCGATGTTTTTGGTATCAAGGTTTGTTTCGAGGGTAAGATTAGTGTGGTTCCTAGCCCTGTGTTTTTATGTGTTTCTTAGTGGATTAGCTATTTTATTATGGATGGACACATGTGATTTTAAGACGATACCGGTTTAAAGGCATTAGTGCGGTTTTCATGCAAATTTTAAGAATGTCAGTATTGTTGGAAAGTATCATGGATGTTCATTGTTTTGATTATTGACAAACCATGGAGCATGGTATGGGTTTAGGCATGTGAGCATAATGTAGATGAGATAGGACTCAAGTTAGTCCATGTCAGGTGATAATTCAGGGTATCGAAGAGTTTTACACCTGTCTAGACATGCATTATTTCAATAACGAGGGTTGTTGATCACTGTTCTGAAGACTATCTCATGCAGTTTCATGGGGTGTACATCGGTAAATTTATATATCAGGTTAATTAGAGTATCGAATGGAGATGGAAATTCATTATAACAAAATGGTGTTTGACTTGTGGGATCATGAGTCATGTAATTTTTTCAGGTGGTACAATATTTTACACCCATTATATTGGATGAGGTGAGAATGGTACACACCAGTTATGTGTCGTACCCATTTAAATTTTAAGTCAGTGAGATGTAAAGTGTGAGTCGAGGACTAATGGAGTTGATGAAAATATTTTAGACTCAATTTTTTGGAGTTTTGGATGAAATAGAAAATTTCAATCTATATGGTGGAGGATACGTCACAAATGGATCACAAATAGTTTCATGTTTGATTCGAGAGTTAATCACTGACATGTGTTTTTTTGGATAAATGGTCATGGTTAAGGAGAAGAAAAAGGAATTTGGTGATATAACATTTTGAGGTGATGATCGATAAATGGTATATGGTTAAAATTTAGTGGGGAGTGAACCAATGGTTGTTGAGGGTGCAACTTTCATTTCAAATGAATTTCAATGGGTGATGGGTATAATATTTCATTTACCGGGAAATATGTGGCACTGGATATTTCATGTTAGATATTAGGTATGATAAAAATGATCACATATATTAAATATCTATGATAATATATGCATCATTCACTATGGAGGTATGAACCTCATGTTACAAGGGTCTTCAGTATAATGGGACTCGTGATTGGATGGTTGATATGGCATTTGTATGTCGTTGGGTTGGTGAATTTGATTTATTTGGTCCCACATAATTACCTTATTGAGATTTTAAATGATTTACTAGATAAATTTTATATTTTTACAGAATGATCAGGATAATCTCGATGTGATCCAAAGGTGATTCATGAGGTAAATCATGATTCATTATGTGATTTTGGGGGTGAAACCCATTCATCGCATTATTTAGGGGGTTAACCTATTTCTTTACTTGATTCAAGGATAGAATCATGTGTAAAAATGTAGTGGTGGTGTTTTTCATGAGATTACATGTCGTAGACAACAAAGGAAAATGGTTACTTCATATTGGGTATGACAGGTTCATTTTGAGGTATGACTAAGACTTTTTTAGGGAAATTCAGCGTGTTAGGGGCTTGTTCATAAGCAGTAGAGACTTGTTTGAGTCTCTTTGAAATACAATATGATAACTAGTAATAGATTTTATAGCGTTTTTTCTTATGGGTTTTGGTATGGTTAGCTGCAAACCACACCAAGTGGGTTGTTGGACTTCTAGATGATGTGTTAAAATAGGTTTTTATGATGGTGGGGATCACTTTGGATCAGGATCGTGGTGGGTATCACCATTAATATGATGATGTGTGTAGTGAAAAAATTAATCCCTTGAATGGATGGGTTTCATGGATCATCATATATAAATTTCAATGATTTTAACCAGACATTCCCCATTCCTAAATTTCATTGGACCTATTTTGGATAGGTATAACATATGAGTTCTCTTATTTATGTTTTCTTTTTAGTTGGAAATCTCCTCTGCTGCGTGCCTCTCCTCTGGTGCGAATGCACCTCTGTCATGTGCTGAACGACACCTTCACGATGAGTTTTCCCCTATTATTTATTGATTTTCTCTTGTACACATGTTATTAATGTTTGATATTTATGGTTATAATGTAAAATGTACGAGCTATATGCCCCGCTAAAAATGGTTTTCGTTGGTGGTACTTGTTTGCACACTAAATGAATTGCATGTTGGTTAGTTTCTGTTGAACATTTGAATATAAAAATTGGTAATTTACATATACTTGAATTATAAATGACTTCCCCAGGATGATAAGACTTTTGTGATAACCTATGAATTAACAAACAAAATTAAATAAGGGATGCTTTGTAAAATCTGAAATTTTGATTGTTTGGTTTGTATGGTGTTGCGATTGTGAGAATGATTGTGTGTCTGTATGGTGTTGTGTTTGTTGGCATAATTGATTTTCCATTTTTTTTCCATGTTTTAGTTATTCCACCATTTAATATCAATCCAAAATTTACCAATTTCAATGACACCACCCCTTTTTTACTAGTGCAATTCCACTAAATCCTAGAAAACCACTTCACAAGAAGACTCTATGAGACAAATTATGGACACCCTAGTAAAATAATCTTGTTTGGATCTTTATGTGGAAGTCCAGTGAATTTCATAGTGTTTGTGATCATCGAGATGATTGTATGTTTTATTTTTACGTTTTTTGCTGCAATGGGGGGTTCTAGGATGATCAGTTCCAATTCCGTGTTTGATAGACTCCAATAGTCAAGCAGCATTCAAACCCCCTGATATCTTTGTAGAATTTGATTTTGTTCTGCCCTTGTCATTTCTCTATCTTTGCTGAACTCTAGGCTCGGTTCTGACTTGTTTGTGGAATCAAGGATGCATTTTTACTTTGATTGCATTTTTAGTTGTGCATGTAAATATTTGAAAACCTAAAAAATAACAGCACAAAATACATAGCGTAAAATGTGGAATTAAAATAAAGAAATAAAATTTAGAAATTGGAATCCTAAAAAACTAAAAGGATACCTCATCCCTAGAAACAACACCAATTTGATCACCCTGTAAGGCATCATTAATTCCCTATGGTACCATGATTTTTTTTTTAAAACCCAAACAATGCTACCTGATTAATTAAAACATAATATTAAGCAAGTTCTAGATCGAACCCATAAAGATGATGAATATGAATAAAGAATGGATGAGTGACAAACGGTTGAAAAAAGACTATAAAGATGGAATGAAAGAGTTTATCAAGTTTACAGAAGATCATGCATGTAACACTTCTCAAATCTTTTTCCATGTTTATGCTATTGTTATTCAAGACAGATTAGTCCATAGGAGTTTGAAGAACACCAGATATGTCACAGAATAGATCGAAGTTATACATGTTTGAATAAACACAGGGAAAAACGAATGTAGGTAGTGGCTCAGATAACACAACATTTTATGGATCATCTGATATGATTACAAGCATGAACAATGAAGAAGATCGTATGGTGGATGTGATTATAGATGTGAATGATGATGGAGATTGTATTGAGGAAATGAAATGAACAGTTGAAAATAAACTTTTTGATTTCCCAAAATTGTTCAAGAAGTTAAAGTGTTGTGAAAAACGCCATTTTATGCTGATTACACTAAATATAAATCATTGTCATTCATACTGAAGTTTTATAATTTGAAATCAGGCAATGGGAGGAGTGACGCCAGTTTTATGGAACTACTTTATCTCTTGAATAACATGCCTCCAGAATATAATGATCTCCTAAGCCAAATATACGATACCAAACGAATGCTCCGATCGATGGGTACGATCTTTGAAAGAATACATGTAGGCCCAAATGACTTTATATTGTTTTTAAAGGACCACAAATCACTTAAAGAATTCACAATGTGTGGTGCTTCTCACTACAATAAAGATGATTCCATTCCTACAAAAGTTTTATGGTACTTTCCAATCATTCCAAGGTTTAGGTGCCTATATGGAAGTGAGGAGACTGTAGGACAATTGACATGGCATGGAGACATAAGAATTAAAGATGGGAAACTACATCACCTGGAAAACTCTCCTCAGTGGAATAGAATTGATCATGAGTATCCTGAATTTGGAAATGAGCTGAGAAACCTTCGTCTGGCACTATTTACAGATGGGGAGAATCCTTTTGGTTTACAAAGTAGCAGTCACAATACATGGTCGGTTATGTTGGTAAATTATAACTTACCATGGTGGTTATGCATGAAATGAAAATAAATCATGTTATATAGGCTTATATCAAGAAAAAAACAACCGGGTAATGATATTTATGTTTATTTGGCTCCACTGATCGAGGATTTGAAAATATTGTGGGATTCAAGTGTTATGTTGTATGATGCTTACAAAAATAATGATTTCACTCTGAAATACATGTTGTACAGGATGATAAATGACTTTCCTGCTTATGGAAATTTTTCAAGATATATCATTAAAGGAACTCGAGGGTTTCCCATTTGGAAACAAGGTACACAGTCAATTATGTTGAAACATTAATAAAAAACTGTGTTTCAAGGACATCGTAGATTTCAACCTCAACGGCATAAGTACCAATCTTGGTAGACATCATTCGATAGATGTTCAAAATAATGTACAACTCCATCTCCACTAACAAGTGATCCATTGTTTGAGAAAGTAAAATATGTGGACACTACTTTTGGTCAACCGTTTTCGAAAAACCTTACGAAAACCAGTTGGAAAACGAGATCAGTTTTTTCTGAATTAACATACTAGAATTGTCTGTATGTCAGACATTTTATTTATGTTATGTATGTTGAAAAAATAAGTGTGTTATAGTATCATCAACACATTGATAAATTCACCCAAAAAAAGGGTGGAATTATGGCTAGATTGGACATGGTTGAGATGGTAATACGAGATGAGTTGGCACCAATGAAGGGTGAAAAATGAACATTTCTTCCTCTTGCAACTTACACTCTTTCCAGATAGGAGAGATATCAGTTTTTCAACTTTTTCAATGATATAAAGGTTCTATAGGGGTATTCATCAAAATCAAGATCATCGTGTCAATGAGAGATTTAAAATTAAAGTGTCTGAAACCACATGACTACCATTTTTTGATGCAAGATCTAATTCTTATAACCTGAAATTTCATTTTTCCCAAGAATTTCTGCCATACATTAATAAAGATATCTTTCTTCTTCAAGGCAATATGCAGAAAATTTATAGAACCAACAAAATTTATAGCTATGGAAAGAGAAACTACCATCATATTATGTGAATTAGAAATGTTCTTCCTGCCGAATTTGTTTTGATATGATGGTTCATTTGATGGTTCATTTGGTGAGAGAGATTCGAATATGTGTTCATGTACATTATAGATCGATGTACCCCATTGTATGGTATTTGAAGATTTTGAGGGGGTGTCTAGGTGGGAGGGTGGGTGGGGGTGTCTAGGAGTGGAGGGGGTGTCCAAGAGGGGAGGGGGCTATCCAGGGGGTGGGAAGGGCCTACCTAGGGAAAGGGAGGGGGCTGCAAGGGGAGGGAGGGGGGTTGTCTAGGAAGAGGGAGGGGGGATACAGGAGGAGTGGTGGGAGGGGGCTGTCCAGGGGTAGGAAGGGGGCTGTCTAGAGGGGGCTGTCTCGAGGAGGGTAGGGAGGGGGTTTTCCCGGAAGGAGGGGGTGTCCAAGAGTAGAGGGGGTGTCCAAGAGTGGAGGGGGGATATCCAGGAGGGGAGGGGCTGTCCAAGGGGTGGGAAGTGGGATTTTTAGAGAAAGAGAGTAGGGATGCATGGGTATGGAGGGGGGTTTTCTAGAAGGATGGAGTGGGACTGTAGGTGGAGTGGTGGGAGGGGGTTCTATCTAGGGTTGTGAGGGGGGCATTGATTTTAACTGAAGCATCGAGGTAGACCAGAAAACAAGATAAAATGATTTTTTGATCCATTAACAAGATTAACATGTTGCCTTCAAATAGAATTTAATATCTTCATTTATTCCATCAAATACATGACTAAAATCCAAAAAGATAAGACTGAGATTCACTCAAATTTAGGTTTTATAATCCAAGAATTTTGTGCCATTTTTTTCCAAATGTTTCTCCTAGGTGCTTAAAATAAAATGATGTTGCAGTTCACTATCTCCAGAGTGATGGTGTGGTTCCATAAATGGGGTTTTTGCCTCCGAACAAGAACATCAGACGGTACCACTGGATTAAACAGCACAGATTCATAATCATTCACGGTCTGAATGGAAATGGAAACGTCTTTTATGGATAATTTCTCGCATGTTTCCACTCATGTGTCCCATCTCCTCAGCTCCCTTCCATCGAACAAAGGTTTTTCAGTTCCATGGGCAACTTGATTCCCATCGCATGTGACTGTGATTGCGTTCTCCTTGTTGTTCTCACCTCTGTTTCGTATCCTCAATGATCACTGTTGACCGAGCGATATTTCCTATAGTTTCTTCAAGTACAGACACGTGCTTTTCCAGTTTCACCATAATTTATAACTACCGCACACGGTCCCATGGAAAATATAGTGTAGGCAGCTCCTCTTACTCAGTTTCCGTCGCATTTTCTGCCAAAGATGTGACTGACATCCTGATCACATCTCTCCCATTTGTCTCCCTGTTTCTGCCTCCTTCAAAAAGTGTCAGCATCCTCTGTAGACAACATCAACTGATCGTCTTCCTTTTTCTACATCTCATTCATTCTCATCGCCAATGTATGTCACTCCCCCTTTTATAGGGTCATTTTCACTATGCTGCGTAGCATGTTAGTGGTGTGTTTTCAGTATTCATCTTGCTCTGTCAAATCATCTTCCCACCTTCACTTCTCTTGATGCCACCACTGCTGGTGCAATGTGAGAGCTCACATTTTGGATATAGTGGATTAGTTCTAAAAATATCAAGGGTTTCTTCCCCTTTTTGAAACAAAAATGTTTTTTATGACAATATGTTCATTTAGTCATACCCACTAAAATATATTATTATTATTGTCACTATTGTGATTGATATATTTATAGTAGATTTTCATTAATTGTACAATGACATCATTTGGTTTTTGATGGTTCATGTTCACTATAGAATTGTAGAATATTGTGTTATTGTTCTGTCTAGGGGGGGATGTCTTGGGGAGGGGAGGGAGGGGGTTGTCCAGGATGTAGGGGGTGTTTGGGAGTGGAGGGGTGTCCAAGAGGGGAGGGGGCTATCCAGGAGGGGAGAGGGTTTTACAGGGAAAGGGAGGGGGATAAAATGGAAGGGAGGGGTTGTCTAGGAGGAGGGAGGGGGGATTCAAGTTGAGTGGTGGGAGGGGGGCTATCCAGGGGTAGAGAGGGGGTGTATAGTGGGGCTGTCTCAGGGAGGGGAGTGAGGGTGTTGTCTAGGAAGGAGGGGGTGTCCAAGAGGGGAGGGGGATGTATGGGGAGGGAGGGGTTGTCCAGCAGGAGAGGGGGGATGCAAGTGGAGTGGTGGGAGGGGGGTTGTCCAGGGGTTGGGAGGGGGCTGCAAGGGGGTTTTTTCCAGGAGGAGGGAGGGGGAAATAGCTGGAGAGGTGGGAGTGGGGTTTTTCAGGGGTAGAGAGGGGTCTATCTAGGGGAGAAGTCTTCCGGAGGGGAAGGAGGGGGTTTTCCCGGAAGGAAGGGTTTCCAGAAGGGGGGATGTCTAGGAGAGGAGGGGAGGGAATGGGTGGGGAGGGGAGGGAGGGGAGGGGGGGGGGGTTTCCAGGGAATGGATGGGGGATGCAAGGGGAGGGAGGGGGTTTTACAGGAGGAGGGAGGGGGGATACTGGTGGAGTTGTGAGAGGGGGCTATCCATGGGTAGGGAGGGGCTGCAAGGGGACGGGGGTTATCCAGGAGGAGGGGGGGGGGGCTATAGGTGGAGTGGTGAGAAGGGGGGATGTCCAGCGGTAGGGAGGGGGATGTCTAAGGGGCTGTCTCGGGGAGGGGAGGGAGGGGGTTTGGCTAATCACACTAAAGAACTAGGAGTTCAACAGAAAAGTGAACTGCTATGATCATGGCCTATCTAATTGTGTAGTTTCTCATCATGCCCTCTCTAAAACTGAGAATAAATTCCTTCCATACCTTTAACAGGACCATAGATATTTAATGGGGTCCTTTGAGAGGAATAAGTGGTTAGGGTCTAAGCTGTTTTGGACTCATTGTCTGATGCAGACGCACTAGAACTCACTCCCTTTGACTTGGAATGGGAGAGTACACTCTAAGAGGATCCTAATACATGTAACTACTAGGTTTATAACCTATCTAGGATGGTGGTATCACTAGAAAATTTTAGAATTTATTCTAAAATTGAATACTCCTATGAAATTGAATACACCATCATGTAAATTCATTTTGTATAACCTGTGGAGATTCCTCCCTTTTTTATTGTCAATAAATGAAAACTTTTGGATTCCATGTTATAGCTGAAATTTATTCATCTTCTATTCTCATCCATGTATTATTAACAAAACAATATTTATAAGTTAATGAGTCATGTTGAGCCTCTTCTAAAATATTAGTTCAATCCAAGGAAATATGGACATGTTAAAGTTGTAAAAGGTAATAATTGAAATTTTATTAATGTATTATTTCATATTAATATTTAATTTATTTAATTATTGTATTACTAAGATAATATTTATTTTCTTATATAAGTGAGATCTTTTCCTGACTCCAAATGCTTTTTTTGGCAACTAATACCATGGAAGAAATTTTTTTAGAGCGGATCATGGATGTAAAAAGGATGAAACGTTAATTTTTTTACTATTTGTTGGATAATTGTAATTGTAACCAAATTAAACATTGTTTGAAATGTATATAGAAGTGTGTTGTTTTATATTCATGATTTCATGTAAATGTATATATAATTATTGTTCTTATGTGCTTTGTGTCTAGGTGTGGTTTGTGCTGTGTGTGCCGGTGTTGTCTCAGGTGTGCAGGTGTCGTGCAGGTGATTGGTTTGCACAAGAAATTTGGCCTTTATCAGCACTAATTAAGCGATGATAAATGTCTAATATATCCGCTCTGAAAATAGCAGTGATAAAGGTTTTATTTATCAGTTCTATTTTTAGCGCTGATATATTATCCATTTATCCGCACTAAAAATAGTGTTGATAGAGGTAAATTTTATCAGCGCTAAAAAAGTGCTAATAAAGATGGTCATTTATCAGCACTAAACAAGCACTGATAAAGGGGCCCTTTATCAGTGCTTTTTTTAGAGCTGATAAAGGGAACCCCCTTTATCTTCACTGTAATTAACAGTGCTTTTTTAGCACTATTAAAGGCAGTTTTTAGCGCTATAAAGAGTCCTATTTGTAGTAGTGATTCCATATATAAGTGGAACTTGAAGGTATAATATTAGTATATACATATGTCAAATTTAATAATATCTATATGGTTTCTATGGATACCATTTTTGGGGAAAATTGAATAGATGAAAACACATTTATTTATCATTATGAAGACAAACGAATTTTCTAAGCGGGGATAAAATTGGTTCTAATAATAAAATCATCATGTCATCAAGAATGTTAAAAACAGGTTTATATTTTTGAAAGTTGAGTGAACATAATATTCAACGGAAGATGATACTATAAAAAATGAATTTAACCACATTTATTTTTTGTGTTAGCCATATTTATAAATGTGGTTAATAAATTTACCATTATTTTATAGAAATGTACTTAAATAGAGTGTAGTTAAATTTAGTCATTTTTAAGATTATAGTAACCAAATTTCATGGATAAAATGGTATATTATGGCTAATTACCTGTTTTAAACCAAATTTTTAAAATAATCATAACTATTTTATGGAAAATATTTTTTCCATGTTTTCATTTCCTACACCTTCTTTATCGAGTGTCACCACATATCGCATCACCATAAGCACCCTTGAATATTGAAGTCCCATTATTGTTTTTTGAAGTATGTTTAACATAATTTTAACTTCTCATTCCTTCCCCATTGCATTTTGTTATGTCTCACTACCCTGCATGCACTTAAAAATGTAGCTAAATTAGAATCATTTTAAAGAAAATCTACTTAAATTAACATGTAAACACGTTCTAAAATGTTCCTAAATTAAAAATTATACACATTTCATGAAAAGGGAGAAAAATAGAATGTATATAATTATTATATTTTTATTGGTATTATTTTATACTGTAAGTATATTTAAAGAATCAAGATTGATTAAAAAAGTGGGTAAGAATAGAAAGGAACTGATTTTTTTAAATTAAATAAATCATGTTAGAGTTTGGATTATTAATAAATGATTAAAAAACCTCATTATTGGAATTAAATTCTATTTAAATTCATAAAATATGATAATTAAGTAGTTTTTAGATTAAAAAACAATGAATTATTGAAGATAATTAGTTTTTAGAAATCCAAAATTGAAGGAAAATATATGAGTAACCCTAATGTCATAGTTTTTAAGGTCTTATTTATAATTTATTAAGTATATAAAAATTATATGATACAGAACATGTTATACAATTTATCAATAATATGTATATTTTTAAGGGGAAATATGCTGAAATAATGATGCAAGGAAATTAGGCTGAAAGGGATATCTATCTTTTAGTGGAGAAGAAGCCTTTTTATTTCTTACTAAGAAGGATGAAAGATATTTATGCAACAAATATCATTTAAAAGAAGCAAAATATACTTGAAAATTTTAGATGAATACAAATTTTTGAGGGGTATTTATAGCATAATTTGTTATTACATTTATACATGTTATGTTTTATTTAAATGGAAGAACATATATAATTTATAGAGGCCAAAGGAATAAAATAAATCAAGGATTCTTGAATTTGTGCATATGGAAATCTATTGGGCCTTAAAACCAATATTAATTGATTCAAAATTGTATTTTAATCTCATAATTAATTACAATACTAGGATAGTAAGGTTAATAGTGATCACTTATAAATATGAGGCATTTAACTACTTAACTTATTATTATAATTTGGATGAGAATATTATTATAAAGATAATTTTAATGGTGTAACTAATCATGGTAAAAAAATTCACATATAGATGTAAAAGGCTAACTTAAAAACACATCATAAAGTAGTAAGTATCATAAATGATTATTATTTACCATAAAATTATTGTTGAGAAGAGAAATCAGATAATTAGTAACATATATTAGAACAAGATTGTTGAATAAAATAAACCAAATAGGATTTGGAAAGAAGTGGTCATGACATAAATTTATATAAGAAATAGAGTCTAGTTATGTCAAGGTGAATATAAATATTCATATGTGACGTGACATAAGAAGAAAGAAAGCTAAAATATTTCTAAATCATTGAAATTAAGTATTTTATTCTCATTAAATATAAGGATCATTGAAATTTGAATCCTTATGGGGTTACATATTTTTTCAAGGAAGTTATTCCAAGATAAAGTTATATATATTTTATAACAAAATGATTGGAATATTTTTTGAAATCTAAGATATCATTATAATTGAAAGAGATAATAATTTTAAGTAAAGTATAAAATATGTTTCATAAGTAATATTGTTGAAGCCTGTAGTGGGTAGAGAGTAAAGGAGTCTGATGGTGATTTAAATAAAATCAAAAATAATGATGATATTTAATTAATCCTATCAATAGTGAAGAAGAAAGGATTAGATTTGAGATTGATGTGGAATACATTGTTAGTGATTTGATAACTCTGGTGAAAACTAAATGGTTTATTTATCTATAATAAATTAGTCTCCTATCACAAGAAGAACATAATAGTTTTTACGAATTTGTTCATGATGAAATTTAGAAAAATATATGAATTTATATCTAGATAAGATTAAGGAAAATTTGAAGTGGGAGATAGTTTCAAGGAAAAAATATCCTAGTTTTCATAGAACTAAACAATTATTTCAAAAAAAAAACTAAATAAATAAGGAATGGTGATTCAAAATAAGACCAACGTGGAAATGGTTGAAATAGACTCACACATCCTCCATGAGTATTTGAAAGATAATGGTAGGCCTCCCTGGTCAATCATTTACACTATCAAAATGTTTATCTTGCTTCTTCGGCATCCCACACTATGGTCATTACTTTATTCTCTTATTTTAACTCTTTTCCCCCGTAAGGGGTAAACTTTGTTAGAGGAATGAACTTGTATTTAACTATTTTAGTCCCCCCTAATAAGGTCTCTATGTATCTTTCTACTCTTTTCTAATTAATAAAATAATTTTTATATGTGTAGAAATCAATATTATTTTTTAAAAAATACTAAAAAAATTAAAAAATAGAACTTGATAAATTAATTTATCCCACATAAATATTATATATAATTATATTGTTTTAATACATTTCAATCTAAATAAAATTAAATGTATTCAAAATGGATGTAATATTATATTTTCTTAATGGATTTATTAAATAAAAAGACTATATTGAATAGATAGATAGATTTATCATACGTAAAGATAGGGAAAAAGTGTGTGTTGATTTAATAATGTTCATTATGATTTGTTATTATCACTAAGATAATGGTATTATAGGTTTGATCAATTTATAAAAAAACATTATTTTTCATAAAGATTTAATCATAATATCTAAAAAAATAAAGGGAATGATCAAGAATGTCATCACTAATTTATATTTATGTCATTATATTTAAATAATAAATGGAAGTTTAATGTATGGAATTCATAAAATTTAATATGTGTGAGTTTTAAATGTCCATTATTAGAGAATTGGAATATTTAATTTTTTATATATTATATAAGGATTGATATTTCTCCATTAATATATATATATATATATATACAAAGTATGTTTTTAAAAGATTTTTCAATGAGGAAAGAAAATATATTACAACACCAGCAGGGACCTGGTTAAAATTGTCGAAATATAATGATAAAAAGTTATTTAATATCAAATTGTATAGACAAATCATTAGTAGACTAATGTATACAATAATATCAAGACCTTAAATTGTATTTCACATTTCAAGGGTCAATATATCAAAGTAATCCAAAATAAATACAATAACCTATAGTAAAAAAGGTTACATTTGTATATCAAAGGTATAGTGTATTCTATATTGTTTTAAAAATAAACAATGAAATATAATTTATTTGGATCTATAGATATTTATTGGGAAGTCATGGTGGATGATATAAATAAATCGTCATGAGATACATTTTATAATGTTGACTTGTGAATTTCTTGGATGAGTAAGAAATAATATTTCATATTAATGATAATTGTGTTTGATGGGTATATTGCCACTAATTAAGTTCATAATAAACTATTATGGATAATAAGACAACTTCAATACATTCATATTAATGTATATTCATATATAAAAAATAAATATGATAAATTGAGTACTGCTAATATTAGAAAAAAATAACTAGTACATAATTTGAGAATGAATCACATTGAGATAAAATATCACTATATCTATGATAATATTGAGTAAGTGATTATGATATTAGAATAAATATATAATGAAATAAAGTTATAGATAAAATGAAAAAGAAATATCCAAAATATATTTCTGAGAATCACCATTGGACTATTGAATTTTAACCATCTACATCTAATTAATAGTTTCAAATAATGAACCCCATTCTCCTATTCATTCTAATGCAGATATTTTTGAGATTTAAAAAAATATCTCATTTAGTGATTCATTGGTATATTTAATGCTTTAAAAAACCACTAATAAGTTCTCTTTTATTTTTTTTGAAAATTGGGAGAAATAAATAAATTCATTTTAAAGGTAGATAAATAACTAAGTGTTAACTCTTAGAGAGGTTTCCAAAAATAGAGAGTTCACACATTTAGGTGGAATACTATTCATGAAAAGTAAATAGATTAAGGGGTATATAAAAGGTTTATTAGGGATCGAATTTCCTAATGTTGTAAAAAACCATGTGGATATTGAGGTGTTTGATAATAAAATTTCTTCTTAAATATTGTTTATAACACTAATAATGATATGTTTGGGATTAGAGTGAATGATTTTTGAATCATTTAACACATATTAAATATGATACTTATAATTTTGGGTTTCAATTGTCGATAATGAAAATTGAAAATCCATAAAAAATAAAAAATCATTTCTATGTAGGTCCAAACACTCATAATGATAATGTTATACTTTATAAAACAATAATTGAATGGAATTTTATATTTCTATCAGTGAAATAGTCTATCTTAACCCACCTCTATAAGAACCCATCATGAATTTTTAGTGAAGGATTAATCCTTGATGCTTACCTCCAATAATCAATGGATTAAATACTAGAATAGAAGGTAAAATCAGGTAATATTGAAGGAATTCACCTAAAAACATATGAATGATAAAAAAACCACTAAACACTAACTTTAAATATTAGAATAAACCATACACCAAATGATGATGTAAACATACATGTGACATCATACAAAAACAAAGGAAAAATTCTCTAAAAAATTACAAAAAAAAAAGAAAATATGTCTTATGAGAGTGACTATAACACAAAAAAATACCCCACATGAGCTAGTAATCCATATCATGATCACCAAATTCATCCTATAAAATTTTAAAATAGTATAAATAAGTAGGGGTTAGAATAAAATTATACTATATTGGTTCCTTCTTGGAATCTCTCATATAATTATAATGAAATTTTACCAAATACATGGTGAATATGTAATAAAATAAAATCATTACCTTTCTTAGGTAAATTATCTCCCAACCCCACCAAGGATATCACACAAAATATGTTTACATGGTACTTATATATTAAACAAAAATAATATCATGAATGGTACCTCAATCCCACTGGCCTACAAATATAGTCCCTATCATATCCCAACGACATAATTCATAGTGATCACACCTCTTCTATATCCACATACCACATCCATATAACCCCATAATAATACCCACGTTAATATAAAATTGTAACAATATTCAAATGGATTCCACTATAAAAAAATTATTTTCAAAACATCATCTCCACATCACCACATTACTTCCAAACAATTATCTAACAACACTACATTTGTAAGACAATGGAAGAGAGGGGGGGAATAATCAATCTGTTTCACCTCCATCCTATATGTTTAGGTATGCCCAGAACTAAAAAAAATATTATTCACCTAATTTTTCTTACTATAATTATATTTTGGTTTATAAGAAATAAAAATAATATGATAAAATAAAACACATAATGTCTATCCAATGGTATTATGGCACCTCAAAATTCCATTTTCTTATTAGTGTTATTATGGTTGATTTCCCCCCATAATTTATGGTTATCTTAGGGTGTAATTTTATTTTTTTTATGATTCTACTGGGCTAAATGGTTTAGGAAGCCATGTAGACTAAGATATTATACCTTAGTAGTTTCAAACAGTGGCGATTTCATGCTCCTCACATGATTTGGTAAACCATGTGAGACAATCATGTGACCCACTTAGGTTTTGTAATTTTTGACATTTTATGTTATTATTAATTGAGGCTTCCTCCCTAATCCTACCCATTTTTACCCCTTCATCAAAGGAACCTTTAAAGGGACTCTCTTTATCTTCCAATCATATCCAAAGAGACATATAGTGGTTTACTTACTAAATAAAAGGTTTATGTATTCCACTTTATTCTCTACTAAGTTTATTCCAATTTCTATTATATACAAGAACAATAATGGATAATCATGGTTGATTTGGGTATATTATCTTTGATAATTTTTTGGATTTTAGTTTCAAATGTTATTGATCCATATCTGGATGGAAATTATAGTGATTTTTAACAAATATTGAAATGTTTCTCCACATTAGGTAGGAGTTTTTGTTCCATTGCATTCTATTAAATATCACTTTTGTATATTGAGCCTTAAAAGTATTTTCGACTAAATTGATGATGTATAAAAAACATATCTTTTTTGTTATCAATAGTTCTTAATGAGTTTTTGTTTTTTTTCTTCAAAATGGGAAATTTTAATATATTAATAGAACTTGGTTTTCCAATGGTGTTTTCTATGAATTCTTGGGGTTTTGATAATTTAATATTTTATTCTTTAAGAAAATAAATTGGTTTATGGTGACATAAGAAAATTTTGTTTTATAAAGTGGGGTGTGCATACTTTAAATGATTTCTATTTTTTTAAAAACAATTTTGTGTTTCCTCATGAGTTGATTATTTTGGATGAATCATATTTTTGATTTGGGAACGTTAATGATTTGATATTCATTATGTGTTTTCTAGAATTTAAATTATTTTTCAAGGTGATTTTAAAATCGTATGTTCAAAGATAATAATTTGATTATATTTTAGTGTTATGTGTTTATTACCTTGTAAATGAATATGGGTTCTAAATGGTTTTCAAAAATGGATTTCCAAAGCATATCATTTATATGTATAAAGAGAATTCATGGTTTCAACATTGTGTGATATTATTTGATTGATGGATTTTACACCCTAGTTGAGCCCCATTTCTTTCCTTTATTTATTCTTGAGTGAATGTGTTATAGTTACATTAATTATGATTCACATTTATGAATTTTGGATAGGTAATTATTATTGAAGGTCTTTTGTTGGAAGTAAAAAAATATTCATTATTGTGATATATTAACTTTGGGAATTGCGTTTTTCAAGTGATTGATTATGGCTTGATAGTGTTTAATCATTTTTTACTATGACAATAGGATCCCTAGGATACTAATTGTTGATTCATGGGGATATTAACTATGATAGTTGATATGTAAACATTGTCTATTAGCCCCTAGTTGAATTTTATAACCTAGATATGGGTTTGTCACTGATGAGACTAGTTATTGTGATTCAATTTATGGGTTATGTGACCATTAACTAGGTTTTAGTTGATTCCACTATTTCATTTCATGTACTTGTGATGTTTTTTTGTATGTTTTTTCCTCATGCTATGTATCATTTGATATGCATATTTATTATGTATTGTTATTGAGTTACTTAATATTTTATTTATGAACATTTTAATATATTGGATATTTATTCTTGAGAATTATTATTGTAAGGATTTCCTTCTATTATTATTTTCATTTATATTACTTTCCATGTATTTTAATTTTATTATTATTTCCCTTGTCCTTTACTCATGTTTGAGGTGTGTGTGTGTGTGTGTGTTGAGTCTTGAAAAGGGGAAAGTGATGGTTATTTTATGTACAATTCCTCTGACATATTTCTTTTGAAATATATTTCAAACCATGTATTGGATTTTTTTTAAAAGTGGTATATTTTAAATGAAAAGATAATGCTTAACTTGTTTATTTTATAAATGATTTTTTTAGAAAAAATGGTAATTGTTTGTTTTTGAAATGACATTACCTTGGTAAGCCCTCTTTGAGTCATGTTTTATAAACGGTGTATCTAAATAAATTATTTAACGTATCACATGTTTATTTCTATTTTGTAAAAAGAAAATTAAAACGTATTTTCTTATGAATTTTGAACTAGAATACATGGTTTCTTTATAAAAGGAAGGTGATAGACTAATGTTGGTATATAAATATCCTTTTAATCACACCCTATATACTCATATTTGTGGGTATTTTGTCTTCATTATTTATAAATGTTTTAGGTTGTAGATTGTAGGTAATATTGTTTGGAATCCCCATTGGGAATTGGGTGATCTTTTAGATATTGTGGTGAATTGATAGTGACATAATGAGTATTATATTTTTTTCCTATGTTTGTTTTACTGATTTGGACAATATGGTGTATCATATTTTTTGGAATCCAACTTTTTTATATTTTTTTTACTTGTTTTGGTTTGTAAATGTTTAGTATAAAATGTTTTTTATATGAGGAATTTTGTTTGAAAAATATTTTGTTATTTTTTATATCTATTATACCATATTGGTCAGAATTTATTTTCAATGTAGTTACTGATTTTGGCATGGTTGTTCAATTGAATAAGACTTTGATTTGTGTTCCTAGTTGGAACCATTGTTTATCCTAGTTTTCTTGAGGGTGAAATATTTCTCACATGGTCACTTATAATACCCTCGAATTTATCTAAAGCTCTGAGATTATGGACACACTTCAATCCTTATGGAGGAATAATACAGGTTTGGGGTACTAGTTCAGGTGGAAGCCTAGTCTAGTTCATTACAAAATGATATCAAAGGCCTCATGTTATTTGGGAGTTGTTAATAGCTATGAGTTATAACCAACAGAGATTCAATGGTGGGTGTGGAGGAGTGTTTTTTCATCTCTTCCTAAAGTAAGACCTCATGTTTACATGGTTTTTTAGTCATTTTATTTTGAATTCATGTTTTATGGTTGATTATTTTTGAGATATTTTTTCATGTTTTTCTAATACTCGGAGTTGTGAGAAGATCTCTAGATACATCTTGATTAACTCCTAGTTTCTAAGTAAAGCTAATAAAAATACAGTGGTGTTTGGATAAGCTGTGTTTTCTATCTAACCATACGTAGAGTGTGAAAATAGTTATGGAAAACATCCAATGGTACTTGTACCATTGGATCATGGTCTGAAAAACCATAAATATAAACCGTGAACAATGAAGAATGTATGTAATTTTTTTCTATCCTTTTATTCTTTTATCCCCTCTTGTGTTTGATTATGATACTTTTTGACTAATTATGTTAATCTTTTAGTTTTTTTACCATAATTTATTCATAAATTTTAAGGTTATGTTTTTCTCCTTAGTATTTATGTTTGTTTTGAAAACCATATTTTGGGTTTTAGAGTTGTTTTTATGAAATGTTTTTTGGACTCTAACTCAAATTATTTTATTGGGTCAAATGACCTTTGGGAATTCATGGTTATAATTTAAATAATTTAATTTTATTATGCTTTTTTAAATGTTTGAAATGGTTTTATGAGTGTGTTTTTTTCCAAAGGATGAGTTTCTTTATGAAAAAATTGAATGATTTTGGAGTGTATGGATCAATGGGAGAAATTAGTTTACGAGGTGCATGTTCCTTTTATTGTTGGTATTAAAATATATTAACATTTTTGAAATGTTACCTTTAAGGGGATTATTGTAGACCCTTTTATGTTTTAAGATGGAAAATTTTTTTATTAGGCACTTTTGAAATAAGATTTCAATGAGTGTCTATAATCTTTTTTGTTTGAATTTTTATTTTTTGCCCCTTGATTTAGGCTTGGGATGGTTTTATTAAATGTCTGTTTTTAGTTTGTTTTAGATTATTACTCCCATAAAGGAATTAAAAATTAAAGAAAGTAATATATTGGGTGATCACTCTAGTGATCCAGATGTGGTCTCACAGTATATGGCTCTTCCAAGACACTTGATGGACTGGTAGGTCCATGTTTTTTTCCTCATAGATTATACATGAGAGATTCTGAATTAGAGTCCTTAATTATTTTCTGGTGATTGAGGACCCCAATTGTTGATGGAATGTTTGTCTAAGGTCAAAGAGATCTTTAATTCACTAGGAACTATATAATTCATGAGGTTTAAGCTTACCACTCCTTTGTTTGAAGGATTTAGCTTGGATTAGTGGAATAACGCTAAACAATATCAACTAGTTGAGTCGTTGTCTTATGGATTTTTCATGTATACATTTATTAAATGGTTTTATCCTAATGAAATAATAATTTAAAAGGTTATGGAATTATTGTGTATACATTAAAGTGATCAGTTGGTGAAGGACTATATTGATCATTTAACTGGACCGGCCCCTTTTTTGCCTAATTTGGTTATTGGTTATTTGAATAATGCATGGTAATTTTCTAGATTTCATAACACAGATCTTAGTTCGGCAGTGTTTTAGTATAACATGAATACATTTTTAGAGGTTATGTGTAAGGTTTTCATCACTGAGTCTTTATCAATAGGGAATCCTATGAAAATTGGTTCTTTGACCCCATCATGTGCCAATAAAAGGATTCATCTAGTGGAAAGTGGAAGCCATTAGTGTGATTCTATTGTGGGAAGTTAAAGCATGTTATACCCTCTTATATGATGTATCTAAAAATAAATCATTAGTGTGGTAATCCCAATCCCATCCAAATATTTTCTAAGTTCAAAAGATGTTATAAGAATAAGTCTTAGAACCACCATTGATCTGATTAGGGATATATGGTATTGCTTGCACCTGGAGATCTAGATGTTGATTCATAGTTTTGGGATTTTTATATTTTTTAGCCTCGGTATTATTGGAATTTGTCCCATATATTTCTTATAAAACATATCTTTTTTTAAAATATGATAGGTATTTGGGCCCAAGTTATTGTTCTTTTGTGATTTTTGTTCCATTTGATGTTCATTCCTTGTTGCTTTTTATTATTGTTACCATGCCAACATGGTAATGACCATGGTCTGATGTATTTTAGTTGGTGACATTGGAATAGATTGGGTGTGGGATTGGGTAATATGAATAATGTTTTTGCCTATTATTATATTTTTATAACTATGGAGGTGAGGTTTCCTTTTAAGATTGTAGAAAGTTTTTGGTTTGTGAGTTTGGCCTCCAAATTCCATATGTGTAGTTTTGTGACCTGATGTCATAATAATTCCATTCCATATTGAGTAATGTACATGTTTGGGGTGTTTGCCCCATTTTACAGATTGTGTTATCCTGCTTATCGTAGGTTTCTTGAAGAGGTTTTTCTCTTTTTAGAATTTATAGCATGTAGGTTGTGGTTGGTGGAACATTCAGGTATCATGATGATCAGTCTTTTGGGTGTTTTTCAATATGTTTTAACCATTTAATATTAGTTATAAATGTTTAGGATACCTAAGTTTGGTATTTGTGTATTTCCCTTATATATGGGAGTTTTCTTCCAGGTTCTTTTGGTTGATTCCTGACATTGCTCATAGCCCTTGTCACCTCGCTATTTTGGGAGGGAGGTGTTAGAGTTATTTTTTCCTTTGGACAAGTTCAGAACATAGAAAGAAAACGTGGGATTTTATATATTCATTTATTAGAGTTCACCAATTTATGAAAGACCAAAGGAGTGATCATCCCAATGTTTTATTTTGTAAGGAATTGTTTTCTAGGATTCTAAGCACTCGGATGGTTGGTAAATCTTAAATCATTTTTAGTGGTTTTCCCTAGGAGTGGGAGGTTCAAGTTCAATGTTCTTTTTTTAGGTTTGGAAGTTTATTTTTGTAAGATAATTCTCTTTAGTGAGTTAAAATATACATTTCCCCCCAATTTAATTTTTTAATGAATTTATGGGAGTGGAAATTATAAGGTAATAAAGTGGAATGGTGGAGAGAATTGTGACACCCCAAAATTAAAATTTCTTTATTATTTTTTTATGATTGATTTATCACTATAGCTTAGGGGGTCCCATGGTGAAATTTTAGTTTTTTTTGATTCTATTATAGTGATACAATGTCAAAAACATGGTTTAGGAAACCATGTAGTGGAAAATGAGAATGATGGGTAGTTTTGGATAGTTGTGATCACATGGAAAGGCATTGTTTGGTAAACCATGTGAAACAATCATGAGACAAGATCATGTTTGGTAATTTTTGTCATTTTTAATTCTTTTTAATTGATTCACCCTCCATGAACATCCCTATTTTTACCCCTTCATCTGAGTCACCTACCAAGGGTCTCTTTTAATCTTCTAAGCACATTCAACGAATATTTAGTGTGCTTTTTTAGTGTTTTCTTCCCTAAATTGAATGTTTTGGAAATATTCTTCCTTTCCCTCTATGTTTCATACAATTTTTATAATATTGTCAAACCCTAATGGATATGTTTGGCCAATTTATGTTGTATCAGGTTTATATTTTAGGGGTTTCACTTTATAAAGTTTTTTATTCATCTTTTGAGGGCTATTATGGTGGTTTATATCAAAGGTAGCATCATTTAACCTCTTAAGGTAGGTATTTCTATCCCATTGCATTTTATTAAAGAGTCCCTTGGATTTTTATTACAATAAAATTTATATTTAGATAAATTAATGATGTATATGATTCCGAGTTTTGTGTTATCCAATTTTATCTATGATATTTTGGTTTTTTACTTTGGAAAAATGGGAAATTTTAATAATTTAGCAGTATAACATCCCTAAACTCGCACTCCTGAATCCTATGCTGAAATACATACCTTTATATTACTAGATTTGATGATGATAATTGTGACCCAATTTTTTCCCATCAAACCACAAAAAAATGGAATGCTCAGATCATTTATTTTCTAGATGACCATTTAGGTTTAGAGTTTTCGATAATTTGGGAAAACACCTATATAAGCAATTCACAAGTCATCAAAAGAACATTTATCACATTTATCCCTTATTTTATTTTTCAAAATGGGTCATAAATTTTATAATTTTGGAATCCTTTATAGACGTAATCATTCAAAATAATTCTTTAAAATTTGTGGAAAATGAAACATAGAAAGGAAAATATTAAATGCTCAGTAAGGGAGATTGAAAGCATTATAAAACAAATTTCATCAATGAGCATAAGAGTGCATAAGGTTATGATGAAATAATCAACATGAATTAGAAAATCATAATATAACTCAAACCAATGAAAACTTAGATCATGAAATATGAAAACATGGAAAAGGAAATAGTCATCAAAATCATTAATTAAGATTATCATTACCCGATGCATTGAAGAGCTATAATGTGTAACATGGATAATCACTTTAATAAAACCATTTAAAACCCTTTAATAACCCTTATAATTATAATAACCATCTGATGGACTTTTAATATTATCGTTACCTAATGAATTGAAGAGCTATAATGGGTCTCACCCTTCGTATAACCGATATCATGCTCACCCATACTTAATAAACTATAATGGGGGTCATCGCTTTATATAAGATATATTGAGCTCTCCCGTGTGATACTATTAGGCTCAACCATTTGTATAAGATTTATAAGGCTCACCTATTTCATATAATGATCATGTATTGTTTCATTATTAAAACATTTTCATCATAAAAAACATAGAAATAATAATTATTCTTTTATAACTTGATCAACACATGGAAAATAAATGGGTTACATAAAAAACTATTGTAAACATGATTAACACACAAAAAATAAATGGGTGCACTAATAATCTCTTTGAAACATGGTTAACCCATGGAAAATAAAAGGGTTCTATAATAATCTCTTTGAAATTATATAAATCTATGGAAATGAAATGGGTTCCTTAAAAATATCATTGATAAAATAATAGTCCATATAAAGAAATTATGAGGATGGTATCAATAAAAAAATATCACCAATTGAGGATATGTAAAAACTATTTTTTTTAACATTGATGAATGTAAATTCCCTTAAAATATAATTAAAAACATTCTTGATGAAAATAATATTTAAACATTCAATGTGTCTCATACAACTTTGAAACTTTTGAGATGAGACCCCATTACAACAGACGTAACATCTGAATTAGAAGCCCCAAAATTAATAATCATCAAATAAAACATTAAAAATTTAATATAAAACAATTCATGATATTATATATAAAAAGGTTTAGTATATATACCACATAAAATATGAATGTGGTGAATATAACATTTATTTCATAGATGTAAAAAGTTAGATGAAAATACCCTACCTTGAGCCTGATTTGCCATCCTTGTCCTCTATCTTCATGAATAATAAAATTATGTTAATTATTGAATATTTCAAAAAAAACATTTACAAGTTTATTATTTCATTTATTTCACTTATAAAAAAGTTATATTCAATTACATAATCAGTATTTTTTAAGTCGTATGTTTTGACAACATTCTGCATATGTATCAAAAGTGAATTTGATAGGTCGACTATAGTCAATGAGGTCATTATTTAAATATATATAGAAAAATAACCATGAAATAATTATAAATTTTTAACATAAATTATACTTTTAAAATCATATAGTAAATATGGTTATGATAAATGAACCAGTTTTACAATCATGGAGACGATAGGTTTTACATACGGATGATAAATATTCCCATTTTCAATGATTATTAAGGAAGGTATGTAACATTTATATTTAAAGGATTAAAATTATATCATAATTAACATATTATTTAATTATATGTACTTATATATATCATTATTTTTATGTGGTAATGAAAAGGGAAGAATCACATCACTTTGAGGTGGTGGTAGTCCACACATCCATGAAAGACGTTATCACTTTTCTAGTGTGTGAAATTAAATGAATAAAATTATATGTTATATTTATAGATATATAATTATGTCTTTAGTATCATAAACACATCATTTATATAATATATTTTTATTATACACATCCTTAATAGATTCCATGTAATGTGTGGATGAATTACATTTCTTTGAGGAGGCGGTAGTCCACACGTCCACAAATAAAGTTATTATATTCCCACAAAATGAAAAACATGAAGGTATGTCTCAAATAATAATTAATGAAACATAAATACATCATAAATATTATATATTTCATATAAAAATTTATTTAAATCATATTTCCAAACCATTATAATTGGTAAAGGAAAAATGAATGACATTGTTTCATGATGTGGTAGTCAGTCATACACATGAATGGTGATTTTGTTACCCATTTGATGAAAGTTTGTGTAGGTGTAGATAGAACCCTTAACATAAAAAATATAAATTTATTTATGATACTTATTTAATTACATATTCATGGAATAATATTAATTTAATTAGTGAATAAAGTGATAAAATAAAAGTTCTCATTGAAGAATGTTGCCTCTTCTTCAGGTAACGCCTTTTGGTTTGCACTAATGAAATTCTTTATTTTTTGATTATTCAAAAAAATTTTATTCTAGGATGATAAGATTATATTAAATAGATTATTTAGACAATTTTTGGATGATACAAATGCCTTGATAGGTTTTAAGAAGTGAGGAGAGTGAGTGCATGTTTATAGTGGAGGAGGAATGACATTCTTGTAAATACCAAAAAGAAAACACTATTGGGAGGTCTCTCTTACATCATGTGCCTCAAATAATGAAAAATATATAAATAAATATGGGATATGGTCGTGATATTTATGTAAAATATGTTTTCGACAAGTGAATAGGTCATTTTACTCTTAATAATAAAGCTTAACCACTAAGTAAAATCATTTTTACTTTAATTGTCGAAATTAATTTTAATTGATTTTACTAATATTTTTAATTAAAAAATAAGTTGACCTTACTATAAATTATAAGTTATTAACAATAAAAATATTAAATAAATGATTATAAATTATAATCACATCAGTGGCATCATTTAATTTAAAATTGAACTCGTAGAAGGGATAATGCAATGGGTTTTCAAAGTAAAAATATTCAAACGTTTAAAATGTTTTTATATCCATTTGAATGAAAAAATTATTTAAATGGCCTAAATTTTATTTATTGATGTATAATTGAACTAATTATACCTGAAAATAAATTTTAAATATAATTTAACTATATAAATAAAATAGATGAAAAAGCAGTTTTCAATTAAAATTTGGTGTCATTCACTATTCATCAAAATATGAATGTTCACAGAAAAATACCAAAAAAATCACAGAAAGTAAATTTTGATATTCCTATTTCAAAAATAAAGTTTATTTTTTCAAATTAATTTTATAGAAGTGTAAAATTTTAGTTTTAAAACAAGTCTTCCATTAAATGGCAGCAAAACTGCCTTTTAGAAAAATAGAAAATTTATGCTTAGAAATCAATTATTAATATTTTTTTCCTATAAAAATTATTATATTAATTTTAATTTAATTTTTGAATATATAAAATATTAATTTAGTTAATGTTTTCACTAATATGGATTAATTTAATTTATTAAGGTAAAATGTCTTTGTGGTATAAAAATAGTTTTCTTGTAAAAACACATCCTTTATATTCAATTGGTTTTTATTTTCATTTCTAATTATATTGGTTTAAAATGAGTTAATTTTATAAACATGTCTAAACTATAATTTCATAATTTCTATAATATCATTTATTTTTATCATTCCAATTGTTAGGTGATAACTATAATAATAATATTAATAGTATATTTTCGTCAAGTAAGACTCAAGATTGTGTGCAACAGAAGTCATCAAAGGAATACAATGTTGTGTGTAACACAAGATAAAATTTATATTAATTGTAATAAAAGATAAACTATTTATTGATTTTAATTAATTATATTAAATAATTTAAATTAATTTGAAATAATATATTTTACAAAATCTTAGGATGTAAATAATGGAACTTGGATTTTAAAATGGTGTCTTATGTATTCTTGGTGCTTGATAAAATTATATTTATGGTTTTATTTAATAAAATTTACTGTTTTATATTGATTTGGGAAAAAATAGGTTTATAAATTATGGTGTGCATACTTTAAAGGCCTTCTGTGTTTTTTAAAATTGGTGTGTGGGTGTGTCCTCTTGGGTTTTCTATTTTGGATGATACATTTGTCTTATTTCGGTATGTTGATGATTAGATATTGGTTATATGTTTCTTGGAATTTACCTTATTTTAAAAATAATATTTAAATGGTATTTTCATAGTTTTTAACTTGATTTTTCTTTGATTTTATGTTTTATTTCCCTATGAATTTTATTGGGGTTCTAAATTGTTTTTAAAAATGGATTTCCAATGCATATCATTTTTAGGTAAAATATAAGGCACTTATGGAACCATGTGTGGTGTCATTTTATTAATTGATATTACACCCTAGTTGAGCCTCATTTATGTCCTTAATTTATTGATTTTTTGTATGTTTTACGGTTATATAAATTATGATTCATGGTTATTCTATTTAGGGAGGGGTTTTTTATTGAAGGGGGTGTGTTAGAGGTGGAAACCATTTGATTATTTTGTTATATTTCTTTTGGGAACTATGTTTTTCATGTTATTTATGTTGGATTGATAGTGGAATTCCTCTATTATCTATGATATGAGGAACCCTATGCTATTATGTGTGGATTTAGGGGATGTTATCTATGATTGTTTAGATATATGCATTGGTTAGTGGCCCTTAGTTTAATGTTATGACCTGGTAGGAGAGTTTCATAGTAATGATAGTAGTTATATTTATTTGGGTGATGGGTTATGTGACAATTAACTAGTTATTAGTTGTTTACACTTTTTCATGTATATTACTTACGCCATTAGTCCTAATGTTATTTCCTCATTCTATGTAACCCGGGTTATACCACTTTATTGTGTTTTATCATATGAGTTGCTTACATTTTTATTTGATCCAATTTTAATATATTGGTTATTTATTATTAATCATTATTATTATAATTCTTTCATTGTATTGTAATTTTCATTACTATGGCTTTCCATGGATTTATATTTCATTATTCTTTCTCTTGTCCTTTACTCATGTTTAAGGTGTGTCCATGTGTTGAGTCTTATAAAGTGAAAATAGATGTTTGTTTTAGATGTAATATTTTTGAAATGTATTTTAACCATGTGTTAGTTTTTTTTTCAAAAGAGGTTTTTTTTAAATGAAAAGATAAGGGTTTACTTATTTCCTTTTGAAATTCATGTTTTTTTGTTTTAAAAAGGGTAACAGTTGTTTTTTGAAATGAAATTACATTTGAAATCCCCCTTTGACACATGTTTTATAAAATCTATATTTTAAACTATGATATAAGGTATTTTATATTTATTTCAATTTTTAAAAAGGAAAAAAAATTATATTTTTTGTTAATTTCAAACTTGTGGACTTATTTTCCTTATAAAAGAAACATAATTTACTCATGGTGGTATCCTACTAGCCTTTGGCTCACACCCTACATACTCACGTTGGGGTTAAAAGTCTCCATGTTTTATATGAGTTTCAAACTAAAAACTATAGATTGTATTGTAACCTCTATTAATTAATAAGAGGGTTCTCATTTGATATGGACATGACTAGAGAATCAACGGAGATGGTGGGGGTTGTCAATGGAGTCTTTTTGACTTGTTTGGGTCATTTGGAGTATCGACCTCTTCAGTATCTCACTTTTATTTTCATGTTCCTTGTTTTTGTGTGTAAAACAATTTATAAAATGTTTTCTTTTATCTGATGATTTGTTTTTGAAAATAGTATTTGTTTTTTTTGTATTTATTATACCGTTTTTGGTTTGCATTAATTTTTATATATTCTTAATAATTTTGGTATATTTGTCCAATGTAATGAAAACCCATGTTGGGTTCCTAGTTGGAACATTTTTTATAGATTTATTGAGGGGGAAATCATTCCCACATGTTCACTTGTGATACCTTGTAACTTTTCAGCAACCCTAGGTGATGAGGAACACACATTGGGCCTTGTGATATAATAGTTTCGGGTTTGGGTGACAATTCCGGTGGCATCCTAGTCCAATTCCTTATAGGTCCACTTCATATCAAAACCATTAATAGTCATATCCTATCGCCAAATCTTTATCACTATAAAAATAAGAATAATAATTACCACCTCTAATTATATAACCTTCCAACACCATAAAAATGAGACAACATTAATTCCTTCCAACAAATTAACTTCATCATATTTAATATTTAATTAGTAATTCTACTTTCATCAATTATTCACCACATTAAGTTCATTAACTGTATTAATTTATAACCACTATAATATTATATAAATACTTAACACTCATTTATAATTCAATTATCATATATTTCATATCACAATATTAATTTATAAATTCCCTCACTTCATTCATTTATCAAATCTCATTCCCATTCTATTTTATTCAATTAATTTAATTATTTTAGTATCCTCTATAATCAATATAATCTATTATAATAACTTCACCAGCCTCTTCACACCACTACATCAATAAATCAACGCCATCCCATAATGATCTATATACCACTACAATAATAGGAAACCTATTAATGAAAGCTTCATAAACATATCGATGTACCAAAACAACTCATCTATAATAGAAGTAAATATAATCACATCTTCTCATCTCTTCTCATAAAATTATCATTTCACTCTTAGTAAAACCAAATCAATCAATAAATTTTTAATTTTATCTTCATTAATTAATTAATAATTTTTAATTTATAATCCCATTTAAAACATGAATTAACTTATAAAAAACTTATATACTATCATCATTATTATCATGAAAATTAACAACATCCACATAAAAATAATAAGGAAATAATATAAAGATTAATTTTTCACACCCCCATTTCAAATTATAATTCATTCATGTGTATTTATTAGGAAAATTTCATATCATCGTCCAAAATAAACCAAATGATTATTATTCCACATAGACATAATAATTAATTAGATAGTAATTTAATCACTTACCTAAAACAAATCTTGATCAGTCACAATGGATATAGAAGAGAAGTAAACCTAGATCAAATTCCAAAAAAAAAACACAATGGTCTCCCACTAAATTTAAATTACCTTAATAACCTATAAATACTTTATCCAATCTCTATAAAAATTAAACAGCATCCACTTCCATACCTCATTAATATATAATAAACATGAAAAATAATTGAAGGGGGTGTGAAAATGGACTTGGATCTTAATTAATCAATAGCATGAAACCAATGGCATAAGAAACTGTCAATAATTACCAAGGGATCCAAAACCAATCCTTTTGGATGACTATGGTTCAAGGGAAATAAAATGAATAAAATAATTATGAGGGATGAATAAATTTATACTAATAATATAAATGGAAATCACCTTGAAATTGAGAGATAATACCCTGTAAAGGTTGTGCTTGTTCAATTAAGATCTATAAACCATATCCTTTAAAACAACAATCTTTTATAAAATCATACTAACTTTATATTTTATTAAAAATAATTTTAACTATAACCACAATTTATCCATATATAATATCAATTAATTCCTTCGACTTATACCCTCAAAATATAAACCACCACAATGATGTTCCCATCAACAATGTTGTTTTCATAATTTACCCTTAAACCTCGATGATAAGTCCACAATATGGGGTTAAGAAAACTAGGTTATTTCAAACCCTGAAAAAAAATGATTAATTTTTCCTTCCATTTTAAAATATATATTTCTCGCTAAACCATGACCTTAAAAATGGGGACCGCCATGTCAAACTGTCATGTCATGATATATTCATCCTCAAATATATTTCTAATAAACCCAACTCTTAAAACCCAAAAACACCGTCCAATTCACCCTGACTTGAGCCACCATTATGATAAAACCAACACATTCCATGATTTAATGGGTAAACATCCTGTTGGGGTTTTCTTAAATATAAAAAACTATTCTCATTTCCTCTAAACCTCCATAAAACTCTATTTTCTTCAAAAAACACATGAAAACACAAAGTAAAAGTCTAGGAGAACCTAGGACTCTACATCAGATACATCTCAAATGAATATATTTCTTAGGAATAAAAACCAATCTAGAGAGATAAAAATAAATTTTAAATTAGAAACATGAGGTGATTACATTGAAATTAGAATATTTCCATCATAATAGACCAATGAATCATGTGATAGAAGAAAAAATTCAATGAAAACAGCATAAATCTAAATATTAACACGATAATAAGAAATAAAACATCAAAAAAGCTATGTATGTTGAGGTATAATCAGTAATACACACACCCATGTATATTCCATCGACTCTCTATTCCTCTAAAAGACATGAAACAATGTAATGGAATATACTCATAGCATATAATCTTAATGATCAATAATATCAATAGTACACTTAATAAATATCACATCCCCATTCGTATCAAAATCACCTCAATAAATGAAATGGTAATTATTGTAATGAAGTCACCAAAGTTGTTATACATGAATGATTTCATGTACATGATCTCTATATATAGGAATAACCACTTTATACACTGCATATCCAACTCTATCCAATATATCATAAGATCCAACAATCCAATGAGAAATATTATAGAATTTTTCAATGCCCTACTATCCAGGATATGGATAATCCTTTAAGAAAAAAAGGATTCAAACCTCAAACTCTAGAGTTATCCTCCTCTAAAATAAATAAAATTATGACTATATATAATCATGAACTACTTGAACTTTCTGAATAATACTATAACCCAAATCTAATCCAAGAATCATTGACTCTCAAACTCCAGTCTAATGTAATAGAGATATAAAATATTTACTATAATTTTCCTTGAATAGATCCATTCCAATCCATGGTGAAAATATTAATATATAAAAACACAAGTAAATATAAATTCATAACCCATGAATTGATAAAATACTGAAACCATGTATTTAATATGTCCTCCAATTTCTATATTGACCACTCTGTTGAATCATTAATCTATAGGTTAAAAGTAAAATCAAGGTGTAATTAAGAGTCAAAATTACACAATAAACTATTACACACTTTAGAGTTAAAAAATGACATTTATTAGTGAAGTTTATCATCAAAACCCCCAGAATCCTCACCACCTCACCAATCCATAGTATCATTAATGAATCCACCATGGTAGACTCACTAATTACCCAGAAATAATCTATCTTCATTAATCATTCCACAAAAACCCAAATACCATCACATACACTAAAAACATAAGGAAAATGATTATGTAATCAATCAAAATATTATCTAATTTTAGTTAGGTAATATATAATGGATATAATGAACCATCAAAATCTCTATTCTCTACATTAAGCAACTAATAATCCAAGCATCGGGATAATAAATTAACTACCTACCTCTTTATTCCCCAACACTAAAACGACTACATTTTAGAATGATGTATCTTGGATATACCATGATGTGAAACAATAGGTGAGATATCAAAATAAGGTATAAATGTTTCTCACATCACATAAAAAATTACTAACTTCTCATGAAAGAACACCTAATATTTATTATCCTCTGACTATTCCATAAGATCATCTCTTTAAACAACATGATCCCATTATAACAACATATCTGGATCACCCAACTAAGACTCCTAAACTTATTGAAACAAAGAAGAATGCTTATCATAAAATATAGGTAAATTACACTAAATACATCCTATAAATATAGATAAAAAATATTTACGTTCCACTATTATTCATTACTCATCTTCAGAATCTCGAGCTGCATCTCCATGAGGATTCATACATAGAACCAAAACTACTAAATTTTATTTCACCTGAGTAAAATAAATCTCATATTCATTACCCAATGAGAACTCCAACAATCTCTGTTAATAAAAATTCAAATCCAATTTAGAGATTATATATTATAAGATACTATGATGTTGGAATACTACAAAGCACTCTCCAATAAGTTAATTTCATCATAGATTCATAGAAAACATTACCAAAAAAACTCAATATTAGGATTGTTGTAATTATATTCATGATGGCATTGCTTATGAGACCCATAATATATCATATCTCAATCCAACATCAATTTCCCACAAAAACATGATGACAAGTATCAAAATTTATCTTGAACATGACTCCATATTTTGACTACTGAAGAATATGATCACGGATCAGATTCTACTTTTAGTTCTTAAGAACTTCCAAAAAATGACCAGTTCACATTAAATCCTATTTTTTCTAGTCAAAGATATCAAAGGTTCAATAATATAACCTAAATAAGATAATAATATCCTATATTATCTTGTAAAACTAAGAAAACTTCACACATTGACAAAAAAATTTGGAGCTAACCAAGAAAAAACTTCTTCAATATTTGAATGATTGATATTCATAATCTTCTAAGAGATTTAATGGCTAATAAAATTTACCTCTAACATCTAAGGCATACACTTTGATAGTCTAATGTACAAAAAATCATTTAAGGTTCTAAAAAATGACCCTAAAATCCTATTTATGATTTTCTATTATTCAAAAATACACATATAGATCATTGATAAACACATACATGAACTGTTCCAGGAACTCACTAAAAATTATATCATCGCTCCTATAAAAATAATTAGAGTTTTCATGACTCTAAATGGAATAGACATAAACTCAAAGTGTCCATAGATACACTTGAAACTATACTTCATTATATATTCCTTATACACACTCTTGTGATGATATAAAAACCGTAAATAAATATTAAAAACCCAATTAGATCACCTCATATGATTGATCAAATCATCAATCCTTAAGAGTTAATTGTCGTACATCACTGTTACATTTTTTAATTTGTGATAATTTATTCATATACATAAATGAGAATTTTACTTCTTTGAAGACAATATTGTAACTCCAAATAGTGAAAAATTATGTTTAATGAAACTTTATGAAATATATCATCATTATAATTCTATATCTAACATATTGTTGAAGATCACATAATATAAAGAGACATAAATATAAGATAATTATAATTAAGAAATTATCCCAAACTTGATGTCATGTTTGGGTGGTAGTTCCACAACCTCTTTAAGCAAAAGAATCTTGGAAATACTATATAACAAACGAAAACACCTTCATTTACACCTCCCAAAAAATCATTATTAACTCTTAAAAGATGATCAAAACATATGAAATCTATTTTATGGTCCCACTTTTTAGGTAAACCATACACTCACCTTCCACATCAAAGAAAAAAATCCACTTTAAAACAATATATACTGTACCAGAAAGAGTATAACCAATCCCTTTCAAGATTGGAATCATAAAGTTGTATCTATAATAATAATAACTCTCCCATATGTTAATGTTTTCTTATCACCAGCTCACTCAAGTGACACACCTCAACCAAACTAGATTGAACTCTCAATGATGTTGTCAGCATCAATAGAACCACAATTATAACTACCATAAGTCCAAAATCTAGGACTAAGGTATGTGAAAAAATGGTGTGTGAATCCCCCAAACCAAAATACACATAAACTAGAGTAAAATTTTGAAAAAGGACTCCCTAAATGATATCACACATTACTACAAGTATAAATTGCATTTTATTAATGTTTTTCACCATTTTCTCTACATCACAATCCCTGATGATATCCACCAACCCTTCCACACTTAGCCGCAGATCCTTAGGTATATGAAACATCTCAAGGATATCCCATTCTTACTTCATCACCCCTCTATGTACCAAAATTATAAGGAACTTATTGCTTGTAATAATTCCATGAAAGAAACTATTATTGATACTCTATCTAAAACTATTTTTCCCCCACAATGAACACTAATAATGATTGGGAACATGAACTATTAACGAATTCATCCTTTGAAAAACAAACAAACTACACAGGATCTCTTATTATAAGCTTAAGAACAATTATTTCCATAGAAAAAATATAGTGCGGATTTAAAATGCATCCTCACCCATAGAAACCTCAAATACTCATTAAAGATATAAATTATATCCACAAATCTACACTATGGAATTTTTTAACAACTTCCCCCATAAGATGATACAATATACACCAAAATCTTCTCAATCACCTCATCATTTATAATATAGTATCGTAAATAGATTAACATTTTACATGTTTTCCAGGAAGAAATACAACTCAATATGGTATATAATTACCTAATCATCTAGAAGAATATTATAATAATAAATGATTTGTTTCAAGAACCATACTTTGATTTTCCTCACACTAGATCTTCCCTACCAACAGGTGGGAAACATTTTCCACCAGGAAAGTTTTTCATCAATGATAGAAACACGGATCAAAACTAACTTTGAAACTTATCTCATGTTAGAATTAATTCTTCATGATAACCCAAAAAGGTAATTGGGCCATGATGACTTTTATATCTCAAAAAACTATCATCCATGTAAATCAAATTCCCTATTCTTATATGAATCAAATATAAATTAATACAAAGCTACTCTATCTACCTATATATATAAATAATGGTGACTATCCCCTCATACTTTGAAAAACTATGATAATTAATCCCGTATAAATAATTACCTAATGAATGATCCTCCTTGGGATTAGTCTTATTATGATAAAATATAAAATATTACAATGTATCACCACCCTAAACCACATGGGTGTGATTTTCACCAATAAAATCAATAATTACAAAAAAAACTCTATTCCTTGTATGTATAAATCATTTAAAATTATTTTAATTAAATTCATTTAATATATACTAGAGATCTCCAAAATTAATGTAAGTGTGTAAACAATCATAATGTGTATACCACATAGAGTTCACTACCTATATGTAATTATAATCATTCTTGAGTTTTTTTCAGTAAACTTAGGGTCATTAAATTGGATAATGTGGGACTTGTATGTGTCATGGTCAATCACTCTTTCCAATATAATAGTTAATATTGAATAATATAGTTACTCTATAAACCAAATTTAATTTGTAAAACCCTGAAATGTAACTTTATTGTTTATGATTTAATGGTTAATTTCTTCCTTATGTTTAGGGTGTCTTAGTGGAAAATTTTAATTCTTTTGGAACATTTCTCGGGACACATGGTCAGCCACATGGTTTTTGTAACCATTCAGTAGTAACCATTTTACCATTATAGGTTGGGAAAGTGGTGATATCTTGGTCATCATATAGTTTAGTAAAATATGTGAGAAAACCATATAACCTACTCAGTTTTGGGTATTTTTTTCATTTCAGGTTACTTTTATTTTGGACTCATCCATTGGCTTCCCCCAATAAAACCCCTTGACCTAGGAACCTCCTAAGAACCACTCTTCCTTTCCATGCACATCCATAGAGGATTTAATGTGATTTATTAGTGGATTATTTCCCAAATTTAAAGGTACAAACTTCTCCTACCTTCTCTTCTTGGTGTTTTACTTTTTCTCTCAAATTCTCTAACCCTTGTGGAAATGTTGAATGATTTATCAATCTATGTTTGTCTAATAATTGAGGTTTTTTAGGGTTTTGATCCATCAATTAAGGCTCAATCCATGGGAATTCATCATGGATGACATGGTTGTTGTGTTTAAGGTTTCTTCTTCCGTTTCATTTCCTTTTATTAAAATTTTTCATGGATTCCTGATGTCTTATATATTATTTTCAACTTAAATAATGAATTATATGATATTTATCATGTGTTTCCAAAAAAAAATCCATGATTTTTGGGTTTTTCCTTTGAAAAAAACTGTTCAATTTAATAATTTAATCGAACATTGATTCAAAATGGTACTTTATGTATTATATGTGTTTGATAAAATTCCATTGATAGTTTTATCAAAGAAAAATTATTATTCATAATGTTTTGTTCCAAGATAGATTTTTAAAGTGGGATTTGACCTTGTTTTAAATTTTTCCTATTATTTTAAATGGGGCATCCTTATTTTAAATAGGTTTCCCAATTTTAAAAATGGTTGTGTTTATTTATGATATTTTATAGTGATTTGTTTGTATTGCTTCAAGAATTGGGATTTTATGTTGTGATGTGTTACCTTGGATTTACACTTTTTTAAAAGTGGGTTTTGAAAGGTTAGTTCCAAATATTCTATTCTTTATTTTAATAAAAATGTTTTTTGAAATCATGTGAAAAATATGAGTTTTATTAGTTTATTTTTCTCCATATATGGGCCCTATTATAACCCACTGTTTTTCATTTTTTGCACGTGTTAATGTTTAAAGGAATTTTTATTTATGATTATGTGTTTGGGTTGGGGGATCATTAATGATGGGGGTGTGTTAGAGGTGGGAAATATTTTATTATTGTGTTATGTTCCCTTTGGGATATGTGATTATCATGTGATTGGAATTGGATTAATAGTGGCCCTCATCTTTTAGGTGCTCCATGAGTAACCCTGGGCTACTAAGTGGTGATTTGGAGGAAATTGGTATTTATATTTGAGAGTTATGAATTGAATAGTATCCTCTATATGAATGTTATGTCCTAGCTAGGGGATGTGTACCTAATGAGGCTAGTTGAGAGATATTTGGGTGATGGGTTGTGTTATTGTTAACCTTTTAGTAGTTGGATCGACCTATTAAAATTGAGTAATGTTTAATTAGACACTATAGTATTACCTAATGATATGTATATTATGATATGCAGCTTTATTATTTTTTGTCATGTGGGTTTCTTAACACTGGTTTGATCTTGTTTTATGTGTTGGTTATTTATAATTGAGCATTATTATTTTATGGCATACCTTATGACATTTTTTTTATTACATTATGAATTTCCATGATTTATAATTCTATAATGATTCCTCTTTGTTATTTTCTCATTATTTTTAGGGTCTCTAATGCTATAAGATGTAAAATCGGTAGTTATTTTCAAAGTGCTAAACTTTTTTAAAATTTCTTTGATGTGAATTAAAACCATATAATGGTTTGTTATGAAAAGTTATATTTTAAATAAAAAGGGGTCGTTTAACTCTATTGTTTTTAAGGTTAAATATTTTAAATAAAAAAAGTTGGTTTTTGAAATGATATTTCCTTGGTAATTCCTCTTTGAGGCATGTTTTATAAATAGTGTGTTTTAAGAAATAATAGAAGTGTTATTTATTTATATCTGAATTTTTTAAAGAAAATTTAAACATATTTAAACATATTTATTTTTAAAAAATAATTTTTGGTTTATTTATAAAATTAATGAAATAGAATCTTTGTGGTAACCTATTAGGAATTGGCTTACACCCCACATAATCATGTTGCTGGGTATGTAGTTTTTATTTATTTTGTAATTATCTTAGTTTTTGGATTTTTGGTTGGATTTTCTACCAATATCTATTGTAAGTAGGGATTATTTAGTAATGGTGGTGACTATAGAGTCACCTGGTGGTGGTTGGGTGTGTCTCCTGAGTTCATTAAACCAGTCTAGTCAAGTGGTGTATTGGCCTCTCCAATATCCTACATTGTTTTTAGTTTTGTTCCTTATAGTCCATTATAAAAGGATTGTATGAAATGGTTTCATTTATATGTAAAAATGTTTTGTGAAAGAAATAACATACCTTATGTTTCATTTGGATGTTCTAGTTTAGAACTGCATATTTACATTGGCATGGTTGTCCATTGTATGAAAACCTCATGTTAGGTTGCCCGTTTGAACCGATTATTGATACTAGTATTTATTGAGTGCGAAATAATTCACGTATAATCACTTGTGATATCATGGTATTACTTTCAAACCTCAATAAATTGGAGACATGCCTTAGGACTTTTGGATGAGTGGTTCTAGTGACGGGCTGACACTCAAAAAATGATTTAATGCCAATTTTCATGATCTGAAACCACTAAAAACCCTCTAAGTCTAGTAGTGAGGAATGGAGTTATCGTTAAATCCCATATCAAATAGGTCATGGGTTAGATACTAACATGAAGAGTATAAGTATACAATATGAGAGACATAACCCTCAAAAACCCAAAATCTATAAAATAACCACTAATTAAAAAAAACTCTATATAATATAATAAACTGTGATCCCTATAATATTGTAAACATACACGAGTTATTATAAATAAAAAAAATAAAATTTATTCAAAATAGATACTAAAATAGAAAAAAAAATCATACACCGGTGATTCCAACTTCAGAAAACACTACCATAAATTCTTGTAATTACCATAGCAATCACAAAATCTATTCTATAAATTTGTAAATCCAATATTTTAAGAAGTATTAAGTGTGAAATTATATATAAATGGTTCCACTCTAGTCCATCTTGTGATCATTTGAATGAAGCATGCTAAAGCCTCAATGAATAAATGGTGAAACCAGCTCATTACCTTTCCCTAGTCAACTATAACCCAGCCTCACCAAGGATCCTTCATCAAATATATATAAAATAGTAAAATTGTAGTCATAAAACTATATCATGAATAGTATCCCACACCCATTGGACCCCTGATATAGTCAACCTCATATCCTAATGACTTATGTTTTATCACTCCCATTATTTCCCTATCCACATACCACATATTCATACCATATATAGTATATCATAAACACAAAATCATATAAACACAACCAGATTTTCATAACTATATAAACACGACCACTTTTACTCCAATACATAACTACATAATCAAACATCAATACCCATCACAAAATATATGTGACACATCTACACAAAAATATAATCTATAAAAGATATAACAAGGTTGTGGTAGTAAACAACCATTCATAACACTTATATCATGGATATTAAGTTACAATTGGAACCAAAAAACATATTTTGGTTTTTCTCATGTCATCCAATATAGGTTGCAATGCATAAGAAATAAATAAAATCTAAGATGATATAATGTAAGACATAATTTTTATCCTATCATATTCTTCTAATTGTAATCCATTCAAACCACAACCCATCATCACTTCACCACCACCACCACAAAAACAACAGCAATAACAACCAAAACTTCTACAAACTTAATCAAAACAAAAATACAAAACAGATACAATTAAAAAACACTACTAGCTCATAAAAACCATATCCATCCCAATTTATATATTATTAATGATTCCACTTCCATTAATTACTAACCACTTTATTTTTATTAAATATATTAATTTTTATAAACCTTTATCTCATTTAAACACTTCCAATTTCCCATTAATAATTCAATTACTACATCATTAATTTCAAAATATTAATTTATAAATTATAACATATAATTCATTCATCATTCCCCACTCTCATTTCATTTTCTTCAATTCATTTAGTTATTTTGGAATACTCTATATTTCTGGGAATCTATAACTTTAACCACATTAATAACATTACACCACTACTTCAACAAAAAACTATAATACCATAAACATGTCTATACCATAGACACATCTTATAACCATATCATTACCTCTATATAAACTAATTGATACATAAATACAATTTGGAAACCATAGAAGCTAAACATCTATCTCATTTATTAATATCTTATCATCAAATTATCATTCCATTATTAACAAAACAATACTAGTCACTAAGTTATAGATTTAATATTTTTAAATAATTTACTATACTTTATTTATTCACAATACTTACAAAATGTTTTAGTATATCATCATAAAAAAATTTAAATCCCAATAGTATAATTTGAGCAATAATAAAAACCATCATTAATAAAATATCAAGGAATTTATATAAAGAATGATTCAAAAAACTACACTTTAAAATTCTAATACATTCATTTATATTTGATAGACTAATATTATCCCTCCACCCAATAAATAAATCATGACAATTCCATATTAATATAGTAATTAGTTAGAGAGAATTTAAACCATCAATTGTATTTGGTTCCCTAAAACCAACAAATTTTTACATTAGATTAATTGTGTATTCTATGCCCTGAATATTAAAAAATATATTATCACATATCAATTGTTCTTATATGTAACATTAATGTGATAATGTCCTTATAGTATTGTATCAGCAAAAGGTCCTGAAAATTTCTTATGCTGATTAGAGAATTGAAATTATTTGAAAATGTTCAAGAACCTATTATTCTAATGGTCAGTTTTCTTTATCTGATATTAAATAGATGATACAAACTATCAAAGGTTGGATTCTCATAATAAAGTGATAATTCATCTCATAAAGTTAAAACTTGGTAATTTTTAATCTGTAATATTATTGGAACATGTTCTTAAGTGGTAATTGCACCTGTTTACATGTCACATTATATTATTATCTGTATAAATATTTAATGATACTTAGACTAAAATATTATAATTAATACAATCATGAATCATGTACTTTGATGTATTTCCCAAAACCATGATTCCATATATTCATGATCAAGTAGGATATGTTTAGTGTTCCATGAAAAATATGTTAATAGTATATAAGTATATAAATTGTTTTTCTCTTCCATATATATATAAGATTATATCATAGATTTAATGACCTGGCTTTTAGTGATGTGTGTTTTCTTTTATTTTTAGTTAAAAATTCATTGAATTTTCATTTTTTGGTTAATACCTGAAGACTGAACCATTAGGGAAATTGGTTGGTTTTTTAGGAGAATTTGGCAGGAGGGATGAAACCTAGATGCAAACCAAATACATTGTGTGTATATAAATACACAACATGTATTAAATACATGACATGTATTTGGATGGATGGATCATGTTCACATAATGTGGAGGTTTTTCCCTTGAAGAGATGTCCTAATAATGACATGACCTTTAATTTATTTACACACCATGTAAATTACAAATGTAGCTTTTAAAAAATAGGGACGATCATTTTTTACAAAGGATAATTTCCTCCTCCAACAGGAGCCGTGTGAGAGCCCCCTCTAATTCCAAATTTAGGTTCTTCAACTCCTCCTTTATATGAGCAATGTTTCCTTCACTATTGGTTATGATAGATTTGAAACTATAAGTTATCCACTCCTCTTATTTACTTTCATCATTTATCTTCTTATGTACTGTTCTATTTTTGAGCGAACTCATATGCCCAATTTTTAAGGTTTCCCTCTATTCTTTCATTTTCTCCCATTATTGCTCGAATCAAAGGGTAGAAATGGATGAGTAGTTGTATATGAGCCTAAGGTTTGTGTTCAAGTTCCTTTCCCCCATGTTTAGTTTCATTTATATCATTTTTTCATTTTTATTCAAGACAAGCCTTACAGAAATGCCTCAAAAATTATTAATAAAATAAATTGAATGGTTTTACTTGCTTAGTTTGGTCCTAACAGACAGAGAATCAACACCTTTATTTGATCTCTTTAACGTGATACACCCCTATGGGTGTGCCTTTCGTTAAATTCCAAAATTAACTTTACCTTGATTTGTTTAAGAACCTTTTTGGGTTGTGTTTCCCTTGTAATAAATATATAGGAATGTGAAATGAATTAAGAAGGATGATTTTACCTCTGTTAGGCCCCTATTCCATATTCCATTACATTCCCTAACTTATGAAAATGAATATTACAACTTGATTAAAATAATATAGTTTTAGTGATTTGATGAAATGATATGAGATTGTGATAACCAAACCATGCCCTTATTTTATGATGAAAGTGATACTCAGGATTCCATATATTGATCGCTATGGATAAGATAATCATTCTTACTAATTAATGTTTGTAGTTGAGTTTCATATATGCAAGTAGTGATACTAGGTATTCCTTCAATGGTACGACCATGCATTTTATCTTCCTTCATGTGAGTGATTCAATTCCACATGGGAGACATCGTGGACAGGACTAGTGGCTAGACAGTTATACTAGGCCACTAGTGATACTCAATCCCATACATGAGATACTAGAGACAAACTTGGATGTCTAGTATTGTCTTTACACTATAACAGGAGTGATACTTAGGATTCAATTTATAGATCACCTTAGATAGAATCTTATAGAATTAGGTATTTATTGTTCTTCTGGAGTGATACTTATGTTACTTGATATGGTTCACCTTAGATAGACCGTGGATGTTGCTTAATAAAATTCAAGATATGGTTTTTTATAAATACATGACAGTTAGTTTATTCAATTAATGGATGAATATTCCAAGAAAAATCACATTATTTTTTTGGTACATATTGTGATACTTTACTTATAATGGAACATTGTACTTTATATCATACTTTCATAGGTCACCTTGTTTCAAAGACACATGGCTTATGCCAAAGCGAGTAGAGTTGGTCAGGTATCCCTTGAGGAAACTGGTACAATGCATTTATTTATTTATTGACCACCTCACATCTATTATTATTATAAAACTACTCATTTTATATTCACTGACTAAAATGATCTACCTACCATTGGTGGTGTCCTAATGAATATATATCACCCGCTGTTTGGACCAAACTTGGTATCCAAGAAGCTTCATGATTAAAGGTGTAGATAAAGTGTTGCATCCGTCTTATGATCCTATATTTTTGATACCGATATGGAGTACGTGATCAGAGGACCAATCCTATTCTTTTAATTCTATTTGGATCTTCTTTTGGAATTTTTTTTATTTTTTCTCTAGCATGTGATATAGGCATGTTTCCCCTGTATCCTATGTACTCATTTTTTGTATAGCTAAATGACATGATCATCATCATTTTGTGTCTGTTTATTATTATTCTTCCTCCTGTTAATTTATATTGGATGTTATTTATTATTCTTACATTGTTTCTTCTTATTTGTTTTAGTTTAAATTATTTACCATTTATATATTACCATTGTGTTACACTCTAACATGTGAGGGAATAGTCTCCCTAATGATACACCCTAGGCCCTACCTTATTTCCAGCTGCCTCTAGCGTGTGAGAAGGCATACTTGACATCATGTGGCCAACCATCACAGGGAATCATTTAGTGGCTTCTAGGGCGGGATTCTACATCCAACCTTTGATTGGAATGTAACAGTCAATCTAAAATCTAGGTTCATGGTGTATTGATCGGTTCATTTTAGATAGTCACAGATATACATGTTTAACACATATGATGATTAAATTAGTATAAAATCTATTTAATGAGATATCGAGACAAAGGGATTATATTAAATAGTGACTATTCATATGTGGTTGTTATCATTATGCAATTGAATTCTACCTCTATGGGTGATTTTATGTGTTACATCATGCTAATAATAGACTTTAGGCAAGCATGTGTAATGCCTCAAAGAAAGATTCCCAAAGGGTTACAAACATAGTATATCCATTTACCTTAGTTAAATACTATTTTTATTAAATGTTAATAATAAATTTTATTCTGAAGACCAATAAATGATATTTATTCATGATTTATTGATTAAAAAATATTTAGTCTCTATTTATATGTGAGTTGAATATTGAAATAAATATTTTATCACCATGCAACAAAATAGAATAGTCACTTATCTCTTATTTTGTTTATAAGTATATAAAAAATAATTTTAAAATAATTTTTTATTTAGTTACTTGAATTTTACATAAATCATTATTCAAATGATCATGAATATAGAATTTATTTATTTATCAAATTGATATCTATTTTCATGTCTATTAATATAATATAATATTTATTTATTTAATGAATAATATTTATTTTTTAGTAAACATTTTATAAATATCAAAGAAAGTGTTTATTCTTTTTAAAACACTTGGTAACAAAAATAACATACAAAGTAATATATAAATAAATAATAATTTATTTATTCACATTTATATTATCCTCAAGACATTCCAACATAAAATAGATAGTATTATTATTATTATTATTGGATGTTGGCTTTTTTCTATATTAAGATATTTATTAAGGGAATATGTATAATTATTAAATCTCTAACCTTGTAACACCATGAAATTCTAAAAGAATAACATTTTATTCAATAGCATACATAACACACAATTTCAAAAATTAAAGAGAATATAAAACCCAATACTTTGAAACATATTTATTTTTGAATAAATTTAATTTCATTGATATCTTACGATACACAGAAAAAATATTTTCTTGAATAGCTTGTGTTACACATAAGACTGAGTTTTACCGAATAATAATATAATTTTAATAATATTATTTACTATGATAATTTTCGCATAATGGTTGAAATAGAGGGAAATAATAGGATAAAAAAATTATGAAAATATATATTTTACAAATTTATATTAGTGATATATTGTATAGAAATAAATTAATAATTATTTAAAATAAAAATAGAAATTGTTTTTGAAAAATCTTATTTTTCACTAAAAGACAGTTTAATCACACCTTACGCACATAATGTAAAATTAATTTATATAACTTGAAATATATTATATGAAAAAATTAACTTCATTTTTGAAATAAATATATCAAAATTATCTTAGAGAGAATTTTTTAGATTTTTTTGAAATGTTTTATTTTTTTAATAAATAGTGGTTATAACTGAATTTTAATTGAAAGCTGTCTTTTTATTTAAATAATTTATTATGTAAAATTATATTTTGATTTATTTTTAATGTAAAAATATTTCAAATTTATATAAGTTAATATAATTTGGTTCATTTCGCTCATTTTAATTTTGAATTTAGATATAAAACATTGTAAATATTTGGACGTTTTTACTTTAAAAATCTGCTTTCTCATCCCAATTCTCGAATTAATTTTAAATTAACTTTTATAAATTTTATGGACTAAATTTTAAAAAAATTATTCCATATTTTGAATTAATATATTTTCTAATTTCTAAAAATTTCATCCTAATTTTTGATAAAAAACGAACAGTGAATGCAGGTAAAAATAAATACTACGGTTAACGTAAAAAGGGTTTATTGGGCTGTTAAACTAAGAAGATAGTGTTAAAATGACCAATATACTTGTCTATAAACTATTTTATGTTCACATATAGATCACTCCACCTATAAAGTTCTATGATGGTTCTTTTGGGACCCTTTTTACATATGAAAAACATGGTAGCACTCAATTCATTTTAAAAATTCCTACTATGTCATCTCCCCCACTTATAGAAGTCTACCCCCTCTCCTATCTTATTAACACCTTAAATAAACATTGGTTCAGATAGAACCTATCCTAATAACTTAAAAAATTCCCTACTATAATACTATAAACCTTGTTTTGTATAAATCCAACCTTCGAAGGCTTTAGTGCAAACCTAAGCAGGATACTTGAAGAAGAGGTAATGTTCTTCAACAGACATCTTTATTTTTTTTCTCTACTTCAATTCTTATTAAACTAAAAATAAATAATATTCCAAATATCTTCAATATAATATTATTTTATCATAATAATTTTACAACTTACAACCATCTACACATTCATCAAATGGGTTAAGAAGTCATTGTTCATCTGTACGGTGTACTACCACTTCACAAACCGTTGTCAGTTGTTCTTCCACTACCACCTTTAATGGTGGGGTATGATGGTGAATATAAAATATATATATGATGTTTTTAACATATTTACACATATATGTCCATTATATTATATATATATATATATATATATATATCTTTTTACCTTTGATTTCGTAGGAGATAGGATAATGTCGCTCGTGGGTATCGTGGACTATTGTCTCGCGAAGCGATGTGATTCTTATTTTATTAACATTTCACAAGGACGGTGATATGGATAAAGTTAATGATTATATGTTATATAAATTAAATAATTATGATATTCCCGGAATATTTATCATTCAATTAATATAATATATTTTATTTTATTTCTTACCATTTCACTCACCTAAAGATGATAATATCGTTCATGTATGTGAGGAGTACCACCTTCATGAAGCGATGGAACTCTATTTTCATCACCAAACATCACGGATGATATATATAATTATTTAATATGGAATATATGATATTAAAATACTTATGTAAATATTATATATTTCTTACCTTCTTTCCATAATGATCATTGAAAAGTGGAAATGTTACTCAAGCGTACGTAAAGCCTACCATCTCCATAATAATAACGTGCATCATTTTTCATAACCATCCTTCAGGATTAGTTTTTATAGTATCATTGATGCAAAACTATTATAATTGTGTAATTTTTATTATTATTAATACGAAATAACTATATAATATGTTCAAGAATCATATCTTTCATGATGAAACACACATGAGAAAATAAGCCGATTAACACTCAAAACAATGAAAATTGTAGAGACCCGTATCCTGACGTACATTGACATTACATTACATTTTCGGAATACTTAGTACATAATAAAAACACAGACACAAGGATCGTAATAGTTTAGTGTCTTTGGAAACTCGGAACGTAATCTTCTAATCATGGTGAAAGATCTTCAACATCTCTTATAAATATCTTCCTTTTTTTTACCTAAAACCATTCTTTATATCCTGGGGAAAAGAAAACATAAAAGGGTGAGCTCAAATGCTCAGTAAGGGTAAACAAAAGAAATATCAATCACATCGTATTCATAAGAACATAACATTTTGGAAATCTTAACCTGCAAAAGAGAGCATAATTTCATAACATGAGATAAATCATGGCAGTGAAATGTAATCACAATAATCATAACTGAAAACATGAAACTTTGTGGCATTCACACATAATCATAGAGAATCATTTCTTGTTAGTCAAGACTCATTTCCAAGACTATCTTAGTGGACAAAGTCCCTTTCTGAATCGAGTAACCCTCGATTCAGTCCTGTTTCACTGAACCGGTATAACCTACCGTTCCAGCCCGGTCTATCTCATGAGATATAAAATCTTTACCCAATGCATTGGAGGGAAATATAGGTCCCACCCATCTTATAATGAATCCTTTCTTATGTGTGCCACATAATCATAAACCATACATCATAGCGTACCCCATGTAATAAAAATGGGATTCTTAAACAACATGACATCATAAAACAATTCATATAAGATAAATGAATTCATAAAAAAATTTCCATCATAACATAATCAAATCCATGTAATAATAGGGATAAAAACAGAACCCTTTTATTATCTTAGATGGAAAATAATTTTGATAAAATACTTGAACTCCATTCTTGAGGAAAATATCCTTTCTAGTTCAAAAACACTTTTCCTTTCTTAACATGTCATACTAAAAGAATTTGATTAAAAATAAACTTGAATACTTGTAAAGTAAGCTTCTTGGAAATAATGTTTTAAGAATCCATTCATGCCGTATAAGTTAAAAAAAACATTCTTCGTACTTTTGTCGGAAAAGTCAAAAAAAGTACCTCGTACGAAAAACGAAAAAATATTCCTTTCATATATTTTACTAAAAACTCACCGAAGGTTAAAATTCGATTTAAAAAATTGTAGAAGGATATAAATATTACATATTGAGGAAACATGGATGTGGATGATAAAATACACCCCAGTAATTACCAAAGTAAAAACAATCTCAGATAAAAGTGAGATTGTGATATTTCCCTTACCTTAGGTCCGATTTTCTTCGTATGTGTCCGAACCTCCTGTATAATGATTTAAATAATGTCATTGACTTATTACATAATCATATTCATTGTTATGATATCATATATGGTTCACTTATGACATTATATTACCCGTTCTTTTATAAATTCCATGTTAAAGAAGCGTTTTGGGTAAAATCGTTTCATTTATCGTAGGTGTTTTGACTTGTTGTTCTTGACATTATTATTACTTATATCATGATTTACTTACTTACAGAATATAAAATATGATTTATATATCATATATATTCAGTATATATATATATATAATATATAGATAAATGAAATTAAAAACACCGTTCATGGAGACGGTAGTCCGTACGTACGCATGAACGCTGTTTTCCTTTCCTTATTGTCTTGAATGGAAGTAAGTAGATGACATACATATATATATATACATAAATCCAGTAGCTTTACAATGTCATATATTCCATTATTATTTCTTATATATACTTTATAATCATTCTTAAATGGTTAATATGGAGAATGAATCTCATCGCGTCGTGGAGACGGTAGTCCGTACGTACGCACAAGCGATGATATCATTTCCCTAAATATTGAATTGAATTGGAGTGGATTGGATTATACAATATATCAGAATCAATATGATGTTGTAATAACTATGTATAGTTATTCTTTACACCATTATACCCATCCATGTAAGGTGGTGGTGGAAAATAGATTACACCACGGCGTGGAGACGGTATTCCGTACGTACGCATGCGCGGTGATTTCTTTTTCCGTAGGATGGATAGATGGTGAAATAGGGTTGTTCCATAATTATAATAACATATCAGTATATGAGTGATACTGATGTTATTACTTCAAAATGAAACAACCTACGAAGAAGAAGTGGAAGAAGAAATAAAGATGAAAGAATTGGTAACGGTAATTACCTCTTCTTTGAAGCGCCTATTTGAGACCTCCTCTTAGGGCACTAAAATTGGACTTTGAGGAAGACAATAACCTCTAGGATGTTTCTAGGGAAGTGGAGAAGAGATTTTTGCAGGGGTTGGCCGAGCTTGAGTGCTCAAATTGGTGTGAGGAGGAGGGGGAGGAGGTGTCCTTTTATAAGGGAGGAGAGGGGCACCTTAGGAATATCTCAAAATATTATTTTATATTAAAGTCAAAATCGGTTTATAATGGTTCCAAAGGGTCTTATTTCGGAGATAAAGTGGGGATGGGTCTAAATAATATCAACCAATAAGATTTAGACAAGTTTATGGTATTATTTTAACCTTATCAATTAGATTTAACTCTAAGTTAAATAATTTAACTTTTACCGTGTCTTTTTGTTTTCTTTCACTATATGGTTAATACACTTACTATAACATGTCAAACGAACCCCAAATTGTTTATTATTAATACATATATCCTTATCTAAGTCATTTGGCCGAACCTTAGATTTTTAGGAATAAAATAACAATTAATAACATAATATTTGATTTAAAAACTATTTTGTGTCAATTTTGACACTATTTGATATATGATTTTTGTGAAAGCCATAACAGAATTATATGTTCGAACCAAGTTGATTAAATCAACACTAATATATCATAGTAACCTAGAAAATTAGTGGAATTCATAAAAAGTCTTAAATTACATTTATTTTGGTATTTATAATATCAATTATGTCAGTATTTCATTAATAAGATAATTACTGCATCATCATTGTGTCATAAATAAATTAACTTATTTGACGTATAAAAATTACAAATAAAATACCATTATGTAGGAAATCTTTTTATCTTTCTAATGAATATTTATAGTCGAATTTATCGTATGTATAACCCCATATTAAAAATGTTTTAGTAAATAAACTTTGATTTTAACTCTTTTAACCCTTCTTTAAATAATATAATAATAAATGTCCTAATCTAATCCAAGTGGGCCTAAATGGTCATATTTTATTCCTATGTTTTTTTTTGATCTAATTTCACTTATCCAATAGAATTAGGTCATGTGTTAGGTTAATAATAATATCATTTGTACCCTTAATTACCCTATTTACTTTTAACCATGGTAAAAAAAAGTAAAAAGTTACTATTCACCAAAAATTATTTTCATCTCATTGAACCACATTTTAGTCCTTGATATTAATCGTGTCTCTCGGATTTTTGAAATTCTATTCACAGAAGCGGTAAAATTAAGTTTTATGCAAAATTCAGTTTTTAACCTACCACTTAGTGGTTTCAATATTCATCGAAAATTGAAAGTTTTCAGAAAAATACCAAAAATTAGGCCTAAGCTATATTTGATATTATAAACTCAAAAATGATGTCTATTTTACCAAATTCAAAACATATCAGTTGCATTAACTAATTTAATAATTAATTCTCGTCGTCAGAACAAATAGCGTGTTTTTAAGAGATAATAACTATCAAAAGATTGACACTAGTTTATAACTTGTTTAAATATGAAATTACATCCAATGACCAACATTGTATTAAATTGTAAAAATATATTCTAAATATACTTTAAAACCACTCAAATTAATAATTTATCACTATTAATTATTTCGGTTAAAAAAGTTGTTTTTAATTAAAATTTAGTAATTTTCACTATTCATCAGAATATGAAAGTTATCCGAAAAGTACCAAAATTTCACCCTAAGCTAATTTTGATATTACGAATCCAAAAATGAATTCCATTTTGAAAAATAAAATTTACAAAATTTCAAAAAGTAGTTATTACTATTCATAACGGCTAGTTTTAATAATATCTTTATAGCATATCGTTGTTTAGCGAAACTCGGTGTTGCGTACAACACACGCTATCGTGGAAGGTCGCGATTGCGTATAATTCAAGCCAGGTCAGAGATGTGTATTGTGAAGGCTCCTTTTGGTGTAGCGTATAACACAAGACATTAATAAAATTAAAAAGAATATTTTTCATAAAATCTCGGGCTATTACATTCCACCCCCCTTAAAATGAATTTCGCCTTCGAAATTCATCGGGGTTATAAATGGTTTACTATTTGAAAGTTTCTTTAATAGAAACCCACATTGTAAAAAGGAATACCAAAACATGGATTTAAAAACTAAAGTATGAAATGTAACGATTACCCAAATAAACTAATCACTGGGTTTCCACATAGGTGAAAATATGGATATGTTCTGATGGAGAGTGGTAGAGAACATGGCTATGGAAAATCCAGTAATCACAAATCCATAAATTTGTGACGATCTAAGGTACCATCTGATTCATCAGGTATAAGATCACTAGGACAACATTTTTGGTTTTCAAGATCATTTCACTAAAGTTAAAGAATTTGAATTAGAATAAATACTTACTTTATTTTGGTACAATCTCACTGTTGTTCGTGCCTTTAACAATTTCCACTGCATCTCTTAAATAAATGAAGTTGAATTTGTTATTCGTGAAGTGTTAGTAGATCATGTGATAGAATGACGGGTCATTCCATCTGTCTCAAACAAAAGGTTAGCAAAAAATTATGTACATAAGTCGATCTATAGTGAGATTAATCATATATGGTTCCTAAAATGGACTTATACATCATATGTCATACATCTTAATATAATAAAACTAGTTTCTACTAAACAGGGACTTCCTGTAGGCCAGTGGTAGGCGATAAAGGCCAGTCGCACTTCGGTTGTGGGTTCGATTTCAACAGCCTTGTCCGACGCGATGGGCTGTCGCCCGTCCTGCAGGTTGTCCTTTTTCTAAAACTATATTACTATAACATCCCATCAATAATATCGAGAAAAATTCTATCCTTAAACAATACTAACTTATGTCCAACATAATCCATTCCAATCTTTAGGCTTATCCATAATACTGCAGTCCACTCTCATAACATAGGGAAAACGATTACCAGAGATTTAACACCATCGTCGATCCCCATATATCATAAGATATGTTTTGTTGGTCACATTCCAATCATTCAAATTCCTTAATCATGTATTCTCTTGAATACCTTAGTGAAAACATGAATGCAGTTAAAATTTAACACTTTCCACATACCAAAATCCTCAAAATTCTATATACTCAAACAATGATATCACTTAGTCCTTATATCAATCATGAGCTCATGAATACAATCAAACATCTCATTATCTTCTTATCCCTTCATTATGCTCATATCATCTGTTTACCAAAAATGTCTCAATCACTTTTCATGGTTACCGGTACCATAAAATTATTGAAAACCACAATAGACCAAAACATAAATATTCCAATATTCCACGATACTATATACAACATTATTTTGGAATCCCATTACATAAACACTTAACCATTCACCACATCATTGTCATATTCAACATCGCCAATAGTGATCACATGTGACTTCCCTTTGTCCTTTACCTTAAGTAGTTGCTCATGTTGATCATCACTAACCCTTGGATTAGGGCATTTATTAGCATAATGCCCCATTTCCTTGCACTTGAAGCATTGATGTGTTGGTGGTGCGTTCTCTGCAGTGTTTGGTTTATTCACATCATTAGAAACCCTTTTTCTATTACTTCGACACTCAGCTTCTCGATGACCTTCTTTTCCACACTTAAAACATTTTCTAGTCCTTTTAAGACAATCTCCACCATGCTTCATTCCACACTTTGTGCATAAGGAAACATTCATCTTCTTTTCACCATTATTCTGAGATTTCTCCTTGAACTCCATCTTTCGTTTCTTGTCAAAACCATGAGATGGATATGTAACACCAACTTCCATTTCTACCTTGATAGCACAACGCACAATTTCTTCATAGCTACTGAAGTCTCTTATAGATAATGCCCTTCGAAGACATGGTTTTAAGCCACTGAAAAATTGATCAACTTTACTTTCAGGTTGGATGATAATGCCAGATGCATACCTTGCAAGTCTTGTAAAATTCGCTTCGTATATACCAACAGATTCATCATCCTTTTGCTTTAGTTCAAGAAACTCCTTCTCCATCTTTGTTCGAAGAATACGAGGGAAGTACTTATTGAAAAATAAGTTCTTGAACTCGTCCCATTCCATGGACTCAATTTCATCTCTTTGCCTTGTATTCTTGATAAGATTCCACCATTGATCAGCTTCACCTTCCAAACGATATACTGCTAAGATGACTTTATCATGTTCAGAACATTGAAGAACTGAAAATATCTTTTCTGTGGTACTGATCCATTGTTCAGCAACAAGTGGATCAGAAGAACCACTGAAAGAAGGTGGACGTTGCCTCATGAAGGACTCAATAGAATATTGTTCCCTTCTCTGCTCATTTGGAAGTCCAGAATGATTCATAGCTTGTGTAAGTATAGCAATTATATTTTGCACTCCATCTCCCATAACATTTGTTTGTTCAGGAGGACAATCATTGCATTGTCCATTGCATTGATCAACACGGTTCGTTCGGGTTCCATCCATCGTCTAAAACCCAAAAAGAATAGTGTGAGAGGCAAAAATCATGCTAGGGAAAACAACATAATAAAGGGGGAGTACCTTCAATATCTAACATCTTATGTATAATTCTATGATCGTTAGCGTAGTTCTAGTACTATAACCTATACGTATACTTAACCTTAGGGACATCCCTAGACATACCGTAGAAATATCTCTAGGGATCTCACTAACGTTTTCGCATCCTAGTTTCCAAAGGTTGACTAAACCTTTCCTCTGATACCAACTGTAGAGACCCGTATCCTGACGTACATTGACATTACATTACATTTGCGGAATACTTAGTACATAACAAAAACACACACACAAGGATCGTAATAGTTTAGTGTCTTTGGAAACTCGGAACGTAATCTTCTAATCGTGGTGAAAGATCTTCAACATCTCTTATAAAGATCTTCCTTTTTTTTACCTAAAACCTTTCTTTATATCCTGGGGAAAAGAAAACATAAAAGGGTGAGCTCAAATTCTCAGTAAGGGTAAACAAAAGAAATATCAATCACATCGTATTCATAAGAACATAACATTTTGGAAATCTTAACCTGCAAAAGAGAGCATAATTTCATAACATGGGATAAATCATGGCAGTGAAATGTAATCACAATAATCATAACTTAAAACATGAAACTTTGTGCCATTCACACATAATCATAGAGAATCATTTCTTGTTAGTCAAGACTCATTGCCAAGACTATCTTAGTGGACAAAGTCCCTTTCTGAATCGAGTAACCCTCATTTCAGTCCTGTTTCACTGAACCGGTATAAACTACCGTTCCAGCCCTGTCTATCTCACGAGATATAAAATCTTTACCCAATGCATTGGAGGGATATATAGGTCCCACCCATCTTATAATGAATCCTTTCTTATGTGTGCCACATAATCATAAACCATACATCATAGCGTAACCCATGTAATAAAAATGGGATTCTTAAACAACATGACATCATAAAACAATTCATATAAGATAAAGGAATTACTAAAAATATTTCCATCACAACATAATCAAATCCATGTAATAATAGGGATAAAAACATAACCCTTTTATTATCTTAGATGGAATTTTTTTTTGATAAAATACTTGAACTCCATTCTTGAGGAAAATATCCTTTCTACTTCAAAAACACTTTTCCTTTCCTAACATGTCATAATAAAATAATTTTATTAAAAATAAACTTGAATACTTGTAAAGGAAGCTTCTTGGAAATAATTTTTTAAGAATCCGTTCATGCCGTATAAGTTAAAAAAACATTCTTCGTACTTTTGTCGGAAAAGTCAAAAAAAAAGTACCTCGTACGAAAAACGAAAAAAGATTCCTTTCATATCTTTTACTAAAAACTCACCGAAGGTTAATATTCGATTTAAAAAATTGTAAAAGGATATAAATATTACATATTGAGGAAACATGGATGTGGATGATAAAATACACCCCAGTAATTACCAAAGTAAAAACAATCTCGGATAAAAGTGAGATTGTGATATTTCCCTTACCTTAGGTCCGACTTGATTCGTATGTGTCCGAACCTCCTGTATAATGATTTAAATAATGTCATTGACTTATTAAAGAATCATATTCATTGTTATGATATCATATATGGTTCACTTATGACATTATATTACCCGTTCTTTTGTAAATTCCATGTTAAAGAAGCGTTTTGGATAAAATCGTTTCATTTATCGTAGGTGTTTTGACTTGTTGTTCTTGACATTATTATTACTTATATCATGATTTACTTACTTCCAGAATATAAAATATGATTTATATATCATATATATTCAGTATATATATATATATATATATATATATAATAGATAGATAAATGAAATGAAAAACACCGTTCATGGAGACGGTAGTCCGTACGTACGCATGAACGCTGTTTTCCTTTCCTTATTGTCTTGAATGGAAGTAAGTAGATGACATACATATATATATACACATAAATCCAGTAGCTTTATAATGTCATATATTTCATTATTATTTCTTATATATACTTTATAATCATTCTTAAATGGTAAACATGGAGAATGAATCTCATCGCGTCGTGGAGACGGTAGTCCGTACGTACGCACAAGCGATGATATCATTTCCATAAATATTGAATTGAATTGGAGTGGATTATACAATATATCAGAATCAATATGATGTTGTAATAACTATGTATAGTTATTCTTTACACCATTATACCCATCCATGTAAGGTGGTGGTGGAAAATAGATTACACCACGGCGTGGAGACTGTATTCCGTACGTACGCACGCGCGGTGATTTCTTTTTCCGTAGGATGCATAGATGGTGAAATAGGGTTGTTTCATACTTATAATAACATATCAGTATATGAGTGATACTGATGTTATTACTTCATAATGAAACAACCTACGAAGAAGAAGTGGAAGAAGAAATAAAGATGAAAGAATTGGTAACGGTAATTACCTCTTCTTTGAAGCGCCTCTTTGAGACCTCCTCTTAGGGCACTAAAATTGGTCTTTGAGGAAGACCAGAACCTCTAGGATGTTCCTAGGGAAGTGGAGAAGAGATTTTGGCAGGGTTTGGCCGAGCTTGAGTGCTCAAATTGGTGTGAGGAGGAGGGGGAGGAGGTGTCCTTTTATAAGGGAGAAGAGGGGCACCTTAGGAATACCTCAAAATATTATTCTATATTAAAGTCAAAATCGGTTTATAATGGTTCCAAAGGGTCTTATTTCGGAGATAAAGTGGGGATGGGTCGAAATCCTATCAACCAATAATATTTAAACAAGTTTAGGTTATTATTTTAACTTTATAAATTAGATTTAACTCTAAGTTAAATAATTTAACTTTTACCGCGTCTTTTTGTTTTATTTCACTATATGGTTAATAAACATACTATAACATGCCAAACGAACCCCAAATTTTTTATTATTAATACATATATCCTTATCTAAGTCATTTGGCCGAACCTGAGATTTTTAGGAATAAAATAACAATTAATAATATAATATTTTATTTAAAAACTATTTTGTGTCAATTTTGACACTATTTGATATATGATTTTTGTGAAAGCCATAATAGAATTATATGTTCTAACCAAGTTGATTAAATCAACAATACTATATTATAGTAACCTAGAAAATTAGTGGAATTCATAAAAAGTCTTAAATTGCATTTATTTTGGTATTTATAATATCAATTATGTCAATATTTCATTAATAAGATAATTACTGCATCATCTTTGTGTCATAAATAAATTAAATTATTTGATGTCTAAAAATTACAAATAAAATACCATTATGTAGGAAATCTTTTTATCTTTCTAATGAATATTTATAGTCGAATTTATCTTATGTATTACCCCATATTAAAAATGTTTTAGTAAATAAACTTTGATTTTAACTCTTTTAACCCTTCTTTAAATAATATAATAATAAATGTCCTAATCTAATCCAAGTGGGCCTAAATGGTCATATTTTATTCCTAAGTTTGTTTTTGATCGAATTTAACTTATCCAATAGAATTAGGACATGTGTTAGGGTAATAATAATATCATTTTTACCCTTAATTACCCTATTTACATTTAACTGTGGTAAAAAAAAGTAAAAAGTTACTATTCACCAAAAATTATTTTCAACTCATTGAACCACATTTTAGTCCTTGATATTAACCTTGTCTCTCGGATTTTCGAAATTCCATTCACAGAAGCGGTAAAATTAAGTTTTATGCAAAATTCAGTTTTTAACCAACCACTTAGTGGTTTCACTATTCATCGAAAATTGAAAGTTTTCAGAAAAATACCAAAAATTAGGCCTAAGCTATATTTGATATTATGAAATCAAAAATGATATCTATTTTACAAAATTCAAAACATATCAGTTTCATTAACTAATTTAAAAATTAATTCTTGTCGTCAAAACAAATAGCGTGTTTTTAAGAGATAATAACTATCAAAAGATTGACACTAGTTTATAACTGGTTTAAATGTGAAATTACATCCAATGACCAACATTGTATTAAATTGTAAAAATATATTCTAAATATACTTTAAAACCACTCAAATTATTAATTTATCATTATTAATTATTTCGGTTAAAAAAGTTGTTTTTAATTAAAATTTAGTAATTTTCATTATTCATCAGAATATGAAAGTTATCCGAAAAGTACCAAAATTTCACCCTAAGCTAATTTTGATATTACGAATCCAAAAATGAATTCCATTTTGAAAAATAAAATTTACAAAATTTCAAAAAGTGGTTATTACTATTAATAAAGGCCAGTTTTAATAATATCTTAATAGCATATCGTTGTTTAGCGAAACTCGGTGTTGCGTACAACACACGCTATCGTGGAAGGTCGCGATTGCGTATAATTCAAGCCAGGTCAGAGATGTTTATTGTGAAAGCTCCTTTTGGTGTAGCGTATAACACAAGACATTACTAAAATTAAAAAGAATATTTTTCATAAAATCTCGGGCTGTTACAAAAATAATGAAAGATTATTAGTGAAAGGACAATAAGATTTTATAATATAATAATATATGATATTTAAAATATTAATATGGCTCTATAATAAGTTAATAACACGTTTAGAACTACTATATAGGATTTGAAGACACATTAATGAAAAACTAAGTGTGAGGTAAGGGATTTCTTAACTCAATTTCCTCTCATTGGGTTAAACTTCTACTTCATTGATTATTTCATGATATGAATATGTGTGTAATTAATTTTGAATATATTATGTTGTATTAACTCATATTTTATGTGGATTTCTATTTTACACACATAATTGATCCATAGATTAATTCTCACTTCAAATTTATGATCATTTTAAGGGATTATTTCATAATCTCATTATAATCGAGATTATTTATTCTTGAATATCAGTTGAAGGAAATTACATTAAAATTTCATATTTTCAATTAATATTACTATTATTACACTATTGGGTACATAAATTAATTAGGAAAATGTTTTTAGGAAAATATGACTTCATTTCTCTCTTTGTTCAGAAATCTGTTTTTCTTCCAAAATCTGTTTTCTAAAAATTCTTTCAAAAATGTTTTTAGCAATTTAGAAAAGATTTATTAAATTGATATTCAACTATTTTTACTATTTGAAAAAAATATGAAAAAGAATATTATTTTCTTTTCAAACAATTCCTATTTGAATTTTACCAAAAATGTAAAATGATTCTTCTTATGGTTTTCTGATTAAGGAACATTTATAAACTTTTTATTATGAAAAAGGAATGTTGTTTTTAACTTATACAGCATGTAAAGAATTACATGTCATCATGAACATCATTTATTTAAAGCTTCATTTTTTATGTTTATTAGGATCTTTATAAATAAAATATTTTTAAAAGTGATTTTAAAAAAAAATCAAAATAGAAATGATATTTTCATTAATAAATTTTTAAAGATATTTTTATGATATTTATATTCATCAATGAAATCATCAATTTTTCTAATTATGCTTCACTAAGGATATGCTGTACCTATATTGTCCTTATTCTTCCTATGGATGGTTTATGGTCATTTTGACAAAGGAAAGTATTGACATTCACTATCTTGATTCATTTTTGTAGTCACTAACTTTCCCTTGAAATATTAACTTTCATGTAATAGTTAGACATTAAATTTTACGTAAATATATTTATTATTTATCATGGGAATATTTTTTTCTTAAATCATATAACATTTCTACGTATGGTGTAGTACATTGATTGCATTTTCTTATCTTGGGAAATATTGATAAATGTTTATCTTTTATTCAATGTGGATATTTAATGATAAGGAATATTGTTTATGAATTTAATATATTATTAGATATGTGTGGATATATTTGGACTTGGAGATATGAGTGGGACCTATTATATATTTTTCCTCGATGCATAAGTAGTCTCATGAGAAAAATCAGTCGACCAAACCCTATGCATTTGTTACCAGTATGTTTTAAATTGTTAGGACAATAGATCTTAAAAGTTTGTGTCTTATAGAAGCTATTGACACAAATTAGTTATCCAAAATAGATTGGGATTCACCTAGTATGTTTTAAACTTTATTTAATATATATCTCAATAGTAAAGGTATCATGTACATAAGAAACATGAAATCATATAACCAATCATAATCTTTATTAAGAGTTCATTTATTTTTATCCATGACATTTTCACCAAGATATTATCTATGGATTCATTTAATTTTCTGTTTACTAATCAAGTAGAATGAGTTTTATATTACTTACCTTACCATATTTATTATGTATCATCCAATTATGGTAGACATGTTATTAATTAAATGGCATGTGTGCTCAGTTGTGTACCTTTTTATATGGATTATTCTTATTGATTCATGATAACTTTCATTGTACCAAACCATTACTGAGAAATTAAGATCACCCTTATTTTTTCCTTTCCCAAAAAGTCATGAAGATTACTATGGTTTAGATGAAAGTATATGCTAAATAATATAATTTTATTTTAAAAAAAAGTTGCAAATTTTATATTAAAATCTACTATGAGATTCATGTATATAACTAATTTACTAGGACTACTAAACTATTCAGTCCTTCAGGAGGAAATTATTTGTATCATATGACAATGCAATAAAATAGACATCATCTTCAGGCTATAGGAGTTAGTGTCGCTAGACTTGGAATCAGTGGAAGTTTAGTAGAAAACATGGGAAATAGATTTTGAAAAACATATCTTAAGGAACATAACCCTGTTATAGAATTTGAGTATGAGTATATAATAACATCGTAATGTTTTGGTATGGTATATATTATTTTTTTCCAAGAAACATGTCTTTTTATGGATACTACAAGTGGACTTGGTTTTGGCACAGAGGTTATTAGGGGTTATTGTAACATCCCAAGTAAGTAATGAATAATAGATATTTTTATCTAGGTCTATTAATGGTTAAGATAGTGTTTTAGAGGCTTAAAATGAAAATAAATACAATCTTAAGCATAGAATACACTAATATTCTTATAAGATTGTTTTACTGCCTTTTGATGGAAAACTCTTTTTAAATAAAACTTTTGACAATTTTATAATCTATATTTGTCAAAATAAACATATTTATTATGATTGGGACATTGAAATTTACATTGGATAAATTTTTGGTATTTTTCTGACAATGTTCATGTTTTAATGAATACTCGAAAATACTGCATTTTACATCAAAACTGCTTTTTAATATACTTTATTTATATGATTAGATTATCTTTTGAATTGGTATTAAAGTTTAATCTGAATATATTTTTACCATTTAATCCAATGGTTGTCATTATAATTAATTTCACTTTAAAATCGGACTTAAACTAGTGTCAATCTTTTCATACTTATTGTTTCATAAAAACACGCTATTTGCTCTGACAGCGGAAATTAATTATTAAATTAATTAATGTGACTTATATGTTTATAATTTTGTAAAATGGACTTCATTTTCAAATTCGGAATATCAAATATATCTTAGGGTGAAGTTGTGGTATTTTTCTGAAAAACTTAAATTTTTGATGAATAGTGAAACCACTAAGTGGTAGTTAAAGAAACTGATGTTTCGTTTAAATGAAACTTTGCCACTTCTGTGATCTGATTTTAAAAAATCTGACATACATGGTTGTCATTAAGAAGTAAAATGTGGTTCAATCAGATAAAAATAATTTTTTGGTGAATAGTAACTTTTAAGTTCTTAATCGCGATTAGTGGTAATTAGTGTAGTTTAAGGTAAAAATAATGTTTTAATAATATGAGATGAGCTTGAAACATGTCCTACCCTCATTGTATGTGTCATGGCCGACCACGAAAATCCATGGGTCAACTTGGGGTCCCCATGGAGCCACTTTGGTTGGGAAATGACATAAATAACTTTTTATTTAATGTTAAAGTAAAAATGGCACAAACATGAGATGTTTTATTAAAACAATTTTTACATGGGGTTATACAAGTCAGAGTTTTGATTATAAATAGTAATTTGAAAGCTAAAAAGATTTCCTACATCATAGTATTTTTCTTATAACTTTTAGACTTTATATAAATTAAATTAGTTATGACATCATGATGATGCAGCGATTACCTCATTAATAAAGGAATTAAATAAAATGGAAAGATAATGTAAAATCTAAGACCTACACATGTCTGAAACCTATTGGTGGGTATATTTCGAACCCTGATCACCTTAACCTCGAATTATATCAATGTTGGACTTCTTAAATCAGAATTACATTTTAAAATAAAGTGAATTTTCTTTACTTTCGAAGAGTGCCCCTCCTCTCCTCTTATAAAGGGCCCCCACCTCTACCTCCTTACCCACACTCCCAAAGCCTTTGGCTCGGCCAAACTCTACCCAGTTTGTCTCTCCACTTCCCTCTCTTACTCCTTTAAGCCTCACTTTGGGAAGAAGTCTTCCCAAGGAGGCCTTTGAGCTCAAACCAAAGGGAGTTACCCGATTTTAAGGTAATGTCTTCACTTGAGTCCTTTTGTTTTATTTTGCTTCTCCAACCCCCTAAACTCTTTTTATTCATTTATTTTGTAACAACTCCAGTATCATCAATATACTAGTATGTTTTTATAAGATTTATTCGAGCTACACTTACACACACCTACATCTAATGGTTAAATAACATACTGTTTTCGTGGATGGTGAATTTATGCCTCACGAAACGATGATTGTTCAACATTCTTTTAACACCTTCAAAGGTGGCCATTAAGATGTCACTATATTTATATATGATATATAATATGTTTATTTGTTCCTTAAGATTCTGTATTTTTTATTTTCGGCATACCTTTATGGTTTCCATTATGGGTAAACGCGATATCTTCATTTAAGGAAGTGCGGACTACCGCCCCCTCAAAGTGATTTGATTCGTTAAATACCATACGTGGGACGTATAAGGATGGAAATATGATATTGTATATGATATTATACTGGAATTATAATATACCTTTATATCATTATGATTCCATTCTATAAAATACGAAATAGAAATGAAAGTAGCATTCATGCGTACGTACGGCTTACCATCTCCATGAACGGTGCATTTCATTTCTCACCTCTAAATAATTATGTACTATTATAAATGCATGCATGTACTAGATTTATATGACATATATGATATCTACATCATGAATAACATTATTTATATAATGGATACATGAACAACTTGTAATAATAAAGGGCTTATTTTTGACTCAAGTACCAATGATCGTTAAAACGACCGTTATTAACTTAAATAATTACATAGTGTTCATGACATGGAAATAAGTGATATAAAAAGAATAAAGAACTTGAAAATGGTTCTAAACAAGTAGAAATTAACTCAAGTTTATTATTCAGGAGATTAAATAACGACCGAGTCAAGTCGGACCCGAGGTATGGGGCTTCATCTCAATCTCCTTTCATTGAGGCATATTTTGTTTTATACACAACCTTATTTTATACGGTGTATAAACCCCTTTGACTTTTATGTTTATTCAAAAGGAATATTTTTTATACGAATAATTTACTAAACGACTAAAGGGAATGTTTTTGTCGTACGTATGCGGCGACAACGACTTCTCCGCCGCCGTGACCATTATTTGAGTTTCGGCTTCCTCTACAAGCCATACCTTTTTTAAAGAAAAATAAATACCATGTTTTACTTTTATTTTATTTTGGTATTGAAAATGGTTTTCATAATATTTTTATATCAATGTGTGGTATTGATATATTTTGATTGAAAGGTGGAAATGTTATGTTTCCTTTATGCATGTTTTATGTGATACGATTATGTTGAGGTTCTTGGGCATTATTATGAAGACGGGTGGTTCCGTGATATTCTAAGGGCGGGTGAGCCCGATATAGCTCTCCAATGCATTGGGTAACGTGAAGGAGTGAAATGTTAAGGTTTCTCTGAAGAGATTTAGGGAATATACTGTGATGGGTATTCAAAATGTAACCAAGAGGGTTACTCCCTACGTAAGAATGTTATGAATGCCTCAAGTTACCTTTATGTTTTATGATTTCTATGATTTATTCATGATTTGATGAGGTATGTTAAAGTGCTTATGTTTTATGGGTAAATTATGATTTCATTCTTATGTATATATGTACCCATGTTTCCTTTCCATATTTTTATATTCCTTACTGAGCTTTTTATGCTAATACCATGTTTTTTTGAAATGTTTTTCACAGGTCAAGGGAAAGGTACATGATATGATGACAGTGTCAAGGATGTTTCAAGAAAGAATCCATGTTTTATGTTAAATATGTTTCCATTGATGGGAAATAAGAATACTATCTTTATGTAACCACTTTAATTATATGTGGAATTTAATTCAAGTTTTATGATCTAATTCTCTAAAACTCTAAACCCGAAAAGATCCTCAATGTGTAATCTTGTAATAACACAAGATTAAGTAAGGTTTAAGGCCGGGGCCTTAGAGTTGGTATCATAGGTCAGTTTAGATAACTTTAGGAGTTAGAATTCTATTAAATGATTATACAAAAATATTTTTTTATGGTCAAATTGAAGTGATATAGTATTTGAAGATTACCATGTTGCTTCATCTAAGACATATTTGTTCAGAATGGTTTTCCGCAGAGGAAATAGGGAGGTAGTGCTAGGAAGGCATACATAAGGAAATAACCTTCCGAATCAGCATCCTGAGATGGTCAGAATTGGAACTGAATAGTTTTTTGCAGTAATGGCGCAGTTGACTCATGCGATAAATGGTGGTGGTATCCATGCACGAGATCAGCCAGATCAATCGCAGAGGAACATGTCAGTGGTGGAACCTTTCATGAGGCAACATCCCCCATCATTCAGAGGATCATCTGAACATGTTCTTGTTGAAGGGTGGATTAAAGCACTGGAGAAGATTTTCGATGTCATGGGGTGTTCAGACAATCAAAAGGTTAGTCTTGCTATTTACCATTTGGAGGGTGAAGCAGATCAGTGGTGGTCGATGGTTAAAAATATCAGGGACGCTGATGAGATTGATTCTCTCAACTGGGATGAATTCAAAGGTATGTTTCTTGAGAATTATTTTCCTAAGGCTTTTCGACTTAGGATGGAAAAAAAATTCTTCGAATTGAGGCAAGAGGAAGACTCAGTGGCTACCTTTGAAGAAAGGTTCACTCGATTAGCAAGGTATGATCCAAATTTTATCTGAGACCTTGATAGTAAAATCAATCATTTTTACACAGGATTAAAGCCAAAATATCGAAGGGAATTATCTTCTAGTGAGTTTAAATGATATGAAAATCTTGTTCGATGTGCTGAGATGGTGGAAATGGAGTTTGACGATGATCATGTGTTCTATAACAACCAGCAGAAGAAGAGACCGAGGTGGCAGGAGAAAGGTAAGAATTCTTCAAAAAAGTCTAATAGTATGAAATCTATGTCTCTAGTTTGTAATAAATGTGGAAAAAGGCCTACTGGGGAATGTCTTCTGAATTCTGGAAATTGCTACCAATGTGGTAAGATGTGACATAAGGCTCATGATTGCACAAAAAATGATCAAGGTGAAGGTAAGACCAAATTTGATTTACAGTTAGTGAAATGTTATAAGTGCAATGAGATGGATCACTATGAAAACGAGTGTCCGCAAAAGAGCTTGAGTGATGGGAAGTAGTTAGACTACAAGAAGACAGGGGTGGTGAAATCCTTTGCAACTACTTCAGCAGATGTCGGGCCATTAAATGAAGTTGTATCAGGTAATTTTTTTGTTTTTTCAGATTATGCAATTGTGTTGTTTGATTCGGGGTCTACACATTCTTTCATCTCTGAAAACTTTTCTAGTAAAATGGGAATACCATCTCAAGAAATGACTCCTCAACTTGTGGTAAAGACACCTGGGGGAAATGTTGAGGCAAAAAGAATTTATAAGAATCTTCCTATCCTTATCTGTGGAAAGAACCTACTTGCAATCCTTATTGTTCTACCTCTAGTAGAGTTTGATGTTATCCTGGGTAAGGATTGGCTCTCTATTTACCATGCTAAGATTGATTGTAGAGATAAAGACGTTTCTTTTCAGAAAGACTTTCAGTTTGTTTACAAGAAGGAATCGTTACTGTTGATAACTTATCAAGAGGCCAAGAAACTTGTAAAAGATGGAAATGAATGTTACCTTGCACACATTGTTGAAAACAATGGAACTATTCAGATTAATGATGTGCCAGTGGTAAATGAGTATCCTGATGTTTTTCCTGATGAGTTGCCTGGAATAATACCAGATCGGGAAGTTGAATATACTGTTGACTTATTTTCTGATGCTAAGCCAATTTCAAAACCCCCTTATCGAATGGCTCAAATTGAACTTTTATGGTTGAAGGAGAAATTGCATGATTTTTTAGAGAAAGGTTTCCTTCGACCTAGCACGTCACCATGGGGTACTCCTGTTTTATTTGTTAAAAAGAAAGATGGTTATATGAGACTTTTCATTGATTATAGAGCCTTCAATAACATCACTGTCAAGAACAAATATCCTTTTCCTCATATCGATGATCTGTTTGATCAGCTCCAGAGAGCTCAGTATTTTTCAAAGATTGACTTGAGATCGGGGTACCATCAGCTGAAGGAAAAGGAAGCAAACGTTCCGAAGACTGCGTTTCGTACAAGATATGGCCATTATGAATTTGTAGTAATGCCTTTTGGGCTAACCAATTCACCTTCTGTATTCATGGACTTAATGAATAGAATTTTCCATGAGTTATTGGATAAGTTTGTGGTGGTTTTCATTGATGATATTTTAATGTTTTCTAAAAGTAAAGAAGAACATGAAAGACATTTAAGGGTCATTTTTAAAACCTTGAAAGAAAATAAATTTTATGGGAAATTCAGAAAGTGTGAGTTTTGGTTGCAACAAATTTCTTTCCTTGGTCATATTGTTTCTAAAGATGGGATAACTATTGATCCTACAAAAACAAAAGTTGTGGAAGACTGGCCAAGACCCACAAATGTAACTGATATTAGTAGCTTCCTTGGTTTGGCAGGCTATTACCGAAGGTTTGTTAGAAATTTTTCACGATTATCTAGTCCAATGACTAAGCTAACTCAAAAGGGTGTTAAGTTTATCTGGACAAAAGAATGTGATGATTTTTTCAGGAATTGAAAAGAAGATTGGTGAATGCTCCAGTTTTGGCACTACCTTCCAGGAATGGTGAGTTTGTTATCTACATTGATGGTTTATTGGAAGGACTTGGTTGCGTCCTAATGCAGAATGATCAGGTAATTTCTTATGCTTCACGACTGTTGAAAACTCATGAGGTAAATTACCCTACACATGATTTGGAATTATCTGATGTTATTTTCACATTAAAAATTTGGAGATCATTTGTATGCAGTAAAGTGTGAAATATATACTGATCACAAAAGTTTAAAGTATATATTCGCTCAGAAAGAGTTAAACATGAGACAGAGGAGATGGCTGGAATTAATCAAGGATTTTGATTGTACAATTCATTACCATCTGAGAAAAGCAAATAGAGTGGCTGATGCTTTGAGTCGAAAAAGTAATGCTTCATTAACAATGTTGTGTTTGGAACGTGATCCTTTGGTTAAGGATTTGATGAAATTTGGCATAGAAGTTTTTGGCACAGGATGTTTTTCTGTTTTGTTTCAGGTATCAGTGAGATCATCTCTATCAGATAGAATCAAGAAAGCACAGAAGCAAGACAGTGAGTTGCAGAAAAAGGTAGAGTTGGTTCAGAAAGGTAAGTTGCCTGAATTCAACATTGATAATGATTGTGTTTTAAGATTTTGGAAGAGATTGTGTGTGCCTTGTGATTCACAGTTGAAGAGATAGTTGTTATATGAAGCTCATAGTTCTCCGTTTTCAGTTCATCCAGGCAGTACTAAGATGTACAGAGATCTGTGGTAGTATTACTGGTGGGATGGAATGAAAAGAGATATTGCTGATTTTACTGTGAAGTGTTTGACATGTCAATAGGTTAAAGAAGAGCGACTGTTAAGGAAGGTGATGCTTCAGCCTTTACCAGTGCCAGAGTGGAAATGAGAGAATATATCCATGGACTTTGTTGTGGGATTACCGAAGACATCTTGAGGTAATAATGCAATCTGGGTTATTGTTGATCGCTTGACTAAATCTGCTCATTTCCTTTCTATACGAGATACTTTTTCCCTAGATCAACTTTCCCGTTTGTATCTTAAAGAGATAGTCAGGTTACATGGAGTTCCTCTCTCCATTGTATCTGACCATGATCCCATTCTCACTTCTAACTTTTGGAAAGGCCTTCAGAAGTCGTTGGGTACTGAATTAAATTTTAGTACAGCTTTTCATCCTTAATCGGATGGGCAGTCAGAACGAGCAATTCAGACCTTGTAGGATATGCTACGAGCTTGCTCTATGGATTATCAGGGAAGTTGGGACCAACATCTTTCTTTGTTTGATTTTTCATATAATAACAGTTTTCATTCTAGTATACAGATGGCACCATTTCAGGCATTATATGGGAAGCGGTGTCGAACTCCAGCTTTCTGGGATGAAGTGGGTGAAAGGAAGTTGATGGGACCAGAATTGGTAGAAGAGATGGTAGAAAAAGTTCATCTGATTCAGAAACACATGAGAAAAACTCAGAGTAGGCAGAAGAGTTATGCAAAAAACAGGAGGAAGGATCTAACTTTTGAGGTAGGTGGTCATGTTTTTCTCAAAGTTTCACCATGGAAAAGTGTGATGAGATTTGATAAGAAAGGAAATATGAGTCCAAGGTTCATTGGACCATATGAAATTATGGAGAGAGTTGGATCAGTTGCTTACCGGGTGGCTTTACCTCTGAGTTTATCTCAGGTAGACAATGTTTTTCACGTTTCGATGTTGAGAAATTATATGCCAGATCAATCTCATGTTTTGATTCCAGAGGTAGTTCAGATGGAAGAGAACCTATCTTATGAGGAACAACCAGTCCAGATTCTTGACCACAGGGAGCAAGTGTTATGGAATAAGATGATTAATCAGGTAAAGGTTTTGTGGAAAAACCACATGATTGAAGAGGCAAGACGGGAATATGAAAATGCAATGAGGGATAAGTACCCCCATTTATTCGATAAGTAAATAAATTGCGGGGACACAATTTTCTAAAGGGGGGAATGATGTAACATCCCAAGTAAGTAATGAATAATAGATATTTTTATCTATGTCTATTAATGGTTAAGATAGTGTTTTAGAGGGTTAAAATGAAAATAAATACAATCTTAAGCATGGAATACACTAATATTCTTAAAAGATTGTTTTACTGCCTTTTGATGAAAAACCCATTTTAAATCAAACTTTTGACAATTTTATAATCTATATTTGTCAAAATAAACATATTTATTATGATTGGGATATTGAAATTTACATTGGATTAATTTTTTGTATTTTTCTGACAATGTTCATTTTTTAATGAATAGTGAAAAATACTGCATTTTACATCAAAACTTCTTTTTAATCTACTTTATTTATATGATTAGATTATCTTTTCAATTGGTCATAAAGTGTAATCTGAATATATTTTTACCATTTAATCCAATGGTGGTCATTATAATTAATTTCACTTTGAAATCGGACTTAAACTAGTGTCAATATTTTGATACTTATTGTTTCATAAAAACACGCTATTTGCTCTGACAGGGGGAATTAATTATTAAATTAATTAATGTGACTAATATGTTTTGAATTTTGTAAAATGAAATTCATTTTTGAATTCTGAATATCAAATATATCTTAGAGTGATGTTTTGGTATTTTTCTGAAAAACTTAAATTTTTGATGAATAGTGAAACCACTAAGTGGTAGTTATAGAAACTGATTTTTCGTTTAAATGAAACTTTGCCACATCTGTGATTTGATTTTCAAAAATCCGACATACATGGTTGTCATTAAGAAGTAAAATGTGGTTCAATAGATAAAAATAATTTTTGGTGACTAGTAACTTTTATGTTCTTAATCGCGATTAGTGGTAATTAGTGTAGTTTAAGGTAAAAATAATGTTTTAATAATATGAGATGAGATTGAAACATGTCCTACCCTCATTGGATGTGTCATGGCCGACCAAGAAAATCCATGGGTCATCTTGGGGACCCCATGCAGCCACTTTTGTTGGGAAATGACATAAATAACTTTTTATTTAATGCTAAAGTAAAAATGACACAATCATGAGATTTTTTACTAAAACATTTTTTACATGGAGTTATACAAGTCAGATTTTTGATTATAAATAGTCATTGGAAATATAAAAATATTTCCTACATCATATTAGTTTTTTATAACTTTTATACTTTAAATATATTAAATTATTTATGACATCATGATGATGCGGTGATTACCTCATTTATAAAGGATTTAAATAAAATGGAATGATAATGTAAAATCTATGACCTACACACGTCCAAAACCTATTGGGTGGGTATATTTCGAACCCTTATCACCTTATCCTCAAATTATATCAATGTGGGATCTCTTAAATCCGAATTACATTTTAAAATAAAGTGAAATTTCGTTACTTTCCAAGAGGGCCCCTCCTCTCCTCTTATAAAGGGCCCCCACCTCTACCTCCTTACCCACACTCCCAAAGCCTTTGAATCGGCCAACCCCTGCCCATTTTGTCTCTACAATTCCCTCTCTTACTCCTTTAATCCTCACTTTGGGCATAAGTCTTCCCAAGGAAGCCTTTGAGCTCAAACCAAAGGGAGTTACCCGATTTTAAGGTAATGTATTCACTTGAGTCCTTTTGTTTTATTTTGCTTCTCCAACCCCCTAAACTCTTTTTATTCAGTTATTTGGTAACAAATCCAGTATCTTAAATATACTAGGATTTTTTTATAAGAAGGATTCGAGCAACAATTACACAAACCTACATCTAATGGTTAAACGACATACTGTTTCCGTGGATGGTGAATTTATGCCTCCCGAAACGATGATTGTTCAACATTCTTTTAACACCTTCAAAGGTGGACATTAAGATGTCACTATATTTATATATGATATATAATATGTTTATGTTTTCCTTAAGCTTCTATATTTTTCATTTTGGGCATACCATTATGGTTTCCATTATGGGTAAACGCGATATCTTCATTTAAGGAAGTGCGGACTACCTCCCCCTCAAAGTGATTTGATTCGTTAAATACCATATGTGGGACGTATAAAGGATGGAAATATGATATTATATATGATATTATACTGTAATTATAATATAACTTTATATCATTATGATTCCATTCTATAAAATATGAAATAGAAATGAAAGTAGCGTTCATGCGTACATACGACTTACCGTCTCCATGAACGGTGCATTTGATTTCTTACCTCTAAATGATTATGTAATATTATAAATGCATGCATGTAATTGATATATATGACATATATGATATCTAAATCATGAATACCATTCTAGATATAATGGATACATGAATAACTTGTAATTATAAATGGCTTATTTTTGACTCAAGTACCAATGATCATTAAAACGACCATTATTAACTTAAATAATTACGTAGTGTTAATGACATGGCAATAAGTGATATAAAAGGAATAATGAACTTGAAAAATGTTCTTAAACAATTAGAAATTAACTCAAGTTTATTATTCAGGATATTAAAGAATGACAGAGTCAAGTCGGATCCGAGGTATGGGATTTCGTCTCAATCACCTTTCATTGAGGAATATTTTGTTTTATACACAACCTTCTTTTATACGGTGTATAAATCCCTTTGATTTTATGTTTATTCAAAAGGAATATTTTTTATACAAAGCGTTTACTAAACGACAAAAGGAAATGTTTTTGTCGTACGTATGCGGCGACAACGACTTCTCCGCCGCTGTGACCATTATTTGAGTTTCGGCTTCCTCTACAAGCCATACATTTTTTAAAGAAAAATAAATACCATGTTTTACTTTTCTTTTATTTTGGTATTGAAAATGGTTCTCATAATATTTTTATGTCAATGTGTGGTATTGATATCTTGTGATTGAGAGGTGGAAATGTTATGTTTCTTTTATGCGTGTTTTATGTGGTACGATTATGTTGAGGTTCTTGGGCATTATTATGAAGACGGGTGGTTCCGTGATAGACTAAGGGCGGGTGAGCCCGATATAGCTCTCCAATGCATTGGGTAATGTGAAGGAGTGAAACGTTAAGGTTTCTTCGAAGAGATTTAGGGAATATACTGTGATGGGTTTTCCAAATGTAACCAAGATGGTTACTCCCAGCGTAAGAATGTTATGAATGCCTCAAGTTACCTTTATGTGTTATGATTTCTATGATTTATTCATGATTTGATGAGGTATGTTAAAGTGCTTATGTTTTATGGGTAAATTATGATTTCATTCTTATGTATATATGTACCCATGTTTCCTTTCCATTTTTTTAAATCCCTTACTGAGATTTTTATACTCATCCCATGTTTTTTTGAAATGTTTTTCACAGGTCAAGGGAAAGGTACATTATATGATGATAGTGTCAAGGAAGTGTCAAGAAAGAATCCATGTTTTATGTTAAATATGTTTCCATTGATGGGAAAGAAGAATACTATCTTTATGTAACCACTTTTTTTATATGTGGAATGTAATGCATGTTTTATGATCTAATTCACTAAAACTCTAAACCCGAAAAGATCCTCAATGTGTAATCTTCTAATAACTCAAGATTAAGTAAGGTTTAAGGCTGGGGGCTTATAGTTATAATACTAAAATAGGCATATAGATCATGACTTGAGAATTACCAGGTACACAAAACAGAGTCTTATCATGCACTTGGTTTGACACTCATGGGGTATGTGATTAGGATAATTGAAAAAAATAAAAACCAATATATAGGATTTTAATGTTAATATTTCCCTATAGAAACCAAGTTTATGATTCTGAGATTATCTATGAATAAATATTTAAATTTTGGTTAAGTATTTCACTACTTTTGGGATTATATAATATGTTTCATAATGATGTGATCTAATATAGTGTATGAAATCATTTATAAATGGATCCTATCAGAAGGAATGAGAACCTCAATAATAAACATGTTCCAAAGAGTAATAATTAGCCTATATTTTATGGGATTAAGACAATATTTCGAAGGAAACTTGTCTCCTAAAATTTTTATCATATGGGGAAATATTATATTATGATAAAAATATGGGGAAATAATTATCTAAGTACTATGGCTTATAAGTAAATTAAGAGATAAAGAGGAAAATTGATAAAAACATATATAAATGGAAGAAGAGAAAGAAATATGTTCCAGCATGTGATACATGTGAAAGTAAACACCTAGGTACATGCTTAAAAGGAAAAATAGTTTGATTCAAGTGTGAATAAAAATTTCAAACATGACCATGATTTTTAGGGAAATAAAAAGGTTTCTAATGTTCAATTATTTAACTGTAATGAAATGGGGAACTATGAAAATGAATTCCTCAAGCGTCAAAGAATTATACCTCAAATGAATAAAATAAATAATATTCAAGATTATACTACTACCCCAAATGAGGAAGAATGATTAATGTGTTTGCATTTAGATTAAATAATAATGTCATTTGAGTATTTTTCAATGATAATCTAGTTATAATAATTATGAAATATCTCAAGATTGTGCTAAATTAATTATTATTATTAATATGAAATTATATGTTGAACAGTAGTGATAACCACAAAAAATGATTTTGTTGAAAGACAACAATATTTTAAAACACATGGTTGAGGAAACGATAAACCTTAACATGTTTCTAATGTTTCTATAAGGATATGATTGACGTGGATAATGTAAATTGGATAGTAGTGAAAACCTTAGAAATATTCTAATGGTTTTCTAAAAGTGGTTTATGATATTATTGGTTTAGTTAACAAAATTTTTGGATTTAAATAATATGTCCAATAATATGTTTTTTATTTAAAAAATAAGGAAGTATTTATTTTTTCAATATTTTTTTTGGTTAATTCAATTTATTATCTTGTTTCAATAGAATACATAATTAAGGTATTCTTGTGTTTTCTATTTAATTATTATGATCTACTTCACGGTGTTTAGGGATTAATAATAAGTTCAATTTGTAAATTTAGTTACCTTTTTTCTAAATTTATAAATCTCTTTTGAAGGGATATATTGTTAACCATTAATGAAAAAGTTTATGTTGAACTTTGGATGAGGTTTTAATGATTAATTTATTACATCACTATATGGAAATTTATGAATATTTTTAAACTTGTAAAAACTATATTTTTATTAGAAAATAGTTGGATATAGATGGAAATTTACATCACTCTTTTATCTATCTTGTAATCTAATAAAAGTGAATTTTAGTGGTTCACGCATAAAAATTAAATTTTGGGTATTCATTTCTTAGAGTAAGGGATGACTTGGAAATTGATCAAAGCACAAGAAAAGGATAAATTTATTCTTATGAAATAAAAACATATCAATTATGTATATTCCTATATATTCGTAGATAGTAGAATAATACCTTAACTTTATATAATGGATCTTGAAATAAAAATGTTACCATAATAACTTTATTTATAATGATCCAATGGTCTTTTAAATCATTAGAAAATTATGCCTTTAAGGATCTTATCATTCCTTTTATGATTCAATTTATTATAATCTGTTACCTCTATCAATACCATAAATATTTATTCTTTTATTCCATGTCCATATCTTTACATTCTCCCAATGTTCTCCGACTTAGAAACCAAGTAATATGTTATTCTATATGACATTTTTACTTCCTTTTCTCTCTTGTTAGTAGGTTATTTTATTAAATATTTTTTCATTGTGGGTTTTCAAAAAAATAATTTTAAAATATCAAACCTAAGATTACAATGATCATGTTTAAGTTACGGGGAAATGAATTATTTAAGGCCGGGAGAATGTAACACCCAGAAATTATAAAAGGATAAATTTTTATTCAATGTCGTATATGAAATGCAACGCCAAAAAAAGAGAATATAAATCCCAAAATACTTTAAAATATATTTATTTTTTAATAAATATAAATTCTTCAATATCTTATTATACACGCAACAATTATTTTCTTCAAAATCTATTGTTACACGTATGACCAAGTTTTACCAAACAACAATATAACATTAATAATATTATTTAATAAGATAGTTATTTCCTAACTATTAGAATGGAAGGTATGAATAGGATTAACTGAATTATAAAAATATATCTTTTTAACTTATTTATTTTTTATCTATTATTTATAAGTTAAATAAGAATCATTTAGAATAAAAATAGAACTCTTTTCTAAAAACTGTATTTTTTTCTAAAAGATGGTTTAGTCGTGCCTTGCAAACATAATTTAAAATTATTTTTTTTAAAAATTAGAAAATTTATATGAAAAATAAACTTTATTTGTTAATGAGAATATCAAATTAAGGTTAGGGTAAAATTTTAAGAATTTTCTATAAAGTTTTATTTTGTGATGAATAGTAAAAAATACAAAATTTTAATTGACAAAAAGTTATTCATTTAAATAATTTATAATGTTAGATTATATTTTAAATTATTTATATAGTAAAATTAATTAAATTTTATATCAATTAATCCAATTTATTTAATTTTAGTCATTTTCATGCATAATTTAGATATAAAAACTTTGTAAACTTTTTAACTTTTTCAATTTAAAAATATGCTTTCTCATCACATCATGATTAAATTTAAATGAAATTGACAAATTATATGAATTGAATTAGGAAAAATGTATTACATATTTATAATGAAAATAATTAACAATTTATAATATGTTGGTCTTAATTTATTATAAAATTTAAAATTGAATGCAGTAAAAATTAATTACCGCAGTTATGGTAAAAATGGGTTTACCAGGGGTTAAGATAAAAATATAAGGTTAAAATAACCTATTAACTTATCTAAAAACTAATTTATGGAAATATTCATAATATTCTGTATATAATTTTCTATACTGGTCTATTTTAAACCCTTTTTACATATGGAAAACATGTGAATACTCAATTATCTTCAAAAATAGAAAGTGTGTCCCTCCCCAACTTATAAAAGGCCACCCCCTATCCTCTAATATTAACAATTTCAAACCAATTTGAATCATCAATAACCTTCCCAAATAACTTCCAAAATTACCTCATATCATTCTATAAGACTTATTGTTTTATAAATTCAACCTAGGAAGGTTTTATTACAAACCTAAGGACGATACCTGAAGAAGAGGTGATGTTCTTCAACGTGCATCTTTATTTTATTTCTTTCTTCACCTCAATAAATTCTAATTAAAACATAATTATATAATATAAATATTATATTCCATCTAATAGGATGTTTTTATAATAATTTCATTACCTAAAACCTTATCCACTTCCATCAAATGGGTTATGAAATCACTGTTTGTGTGTATGGTAGATGACAACTTCACGAACTGATCTGATTTGTTCTTTCATTACATCTTTTCGTGGTTGGGTATGATGATGGATAAAAAATATATATGATATATTTATAAAATATGTATACCTATGGATTAATTATATCCTATATATTTGTTTACATTCTATTCCATAATAGATATGATAACATCCCTAGTGTTAACGACATGCTACCTCTTAACGAAGCAATGTGATTCATCTTTCACTAACACTTCAAATGGAAGGTGATAAGGACAAATTTAATGATTATATGTTATATTAATGAAAAAATTATTATATTTAGTTAATATTCATCATTATTTAAAAATAATATATATCATTTAATTTCTTAACTTTTCTCTCACTTAAAGATGATAACATCATTCATGTACGTGTGGACTACCGCCTTCACGAAACTATGTGACTCTCTTTTCATCACCACACCACATGGATGATATATATAAGTATATAATATTGTGTATAATACATTAAAATTATTATATCAATATTATATATTAATTACCTACTTTCCATAATGATCATTTAAAAATGGAAACATTACTCATGTGTACGTGCGACATACCGTCTCCTTGATCGTAATGTACTTAATTTTTCATAACCATTATTTATGATTGGTTTTAAATGTATAATTAATGTAAAAATATTATAATTATTTCAGGATTATTATTAGATATATGATATAACTATATAATATGTGCAATAATGAGATCTTTCATAATGAAACACGCATGAGAAATCAAGTAAATTAACACCCAAAACAATTAAAATATTGAAAGATTACTAATGAATTTGAAACAATATATTTTAACAGCGTAATATATGATATTATAAATATTAATATGGTTCTTTAATATGTTAATAATATTTTTAAAACCACTATTTTGAAGGATACGAAATATTAAACTAAAAGGAAGTGTGAGATAATGGATTCCACAACCCAATTTCTACTTAATGGATTAAACTTCTACTTCATTGATTATGTCATGATAATATTATGAGTGTAATGAAATTTGATTATATTATATTTAATTTAATTTTTTTTGTGGATTTATATTTTATACACATAATTTATCTAATTATTAATTCCCATTTTAAAATTATGATGATTTTAAGGGTTTATTTCACAATCTCATTCTAATTGAGATTATTTATTCTTGAATATGAGTTGAAGGAAATTACTTGACCATTTACTACTTAACCAATATAATTTCCATATTCTATGATTATTAATTATATTTTAAAGTAATAGTACCATTTTTTTACACTGTGCTGCTTAAATTATTTGAGAAAATGTTTTTGGTAAAATCAAACTTCATTTATCTCTTCAGTTATAAATCTGTATTTCTTCCAAAACCATGCTTTCTAAAAAAATCAAAAATGTTTTCAAAATTTTAAAAATGATTTATTAAAGGAATTTTCAATAATTTTTACTCTTTTAAAATTTTTTCAAATAAATATTATATCTTTTTTAAAACCATGTTCTTTTGGATTTTACCAAATATGTGAAAGGAATATTCTTGTTATTTTGTGATCAAGACACTTGGCAAACCTTTTCCTAGTGAAAAAATAAATATTATTTTTAACATTTATGGAATGTATGGATTCACCTGTAATCATGAACATCATTTATTTGTATATTCCTTTTCATCTTTATGAGGATATTTTAAAATAATTTTTTTTAAAAAAATGATTTTAAAATCAAGGTATTTTCAAAATGATTTTAAATGAATATGATATTTTTATAAAGAATGTTTTTAAATATATATTTATTGAATTTCTATACATTAATGACATAAAAACTTCTTCCACTAATGATGCACCAGGTATATGTTTTATTTATACCATCCTTATTCTTCTTTTGGATTCTTTACAACTATTTTGACAACGGAAAGTATTGGCATTCACTTTCTTGATTTATTTTTGTAGTCATTAACATTCCCGTGAAAAATTCACTTTATTATGATCCTTTTACATTAAATTTCACATAATGTCCATATTATTTATAATAGAAATATTTATTTCTTAAATTTATATTATTTATATATATGGTGCTCTATATTGAATGAAATGTTTTTCTTTTTAAATATTGATAAATGTATCACATTTAACCAATAATGATATTTAATTATAAAATGTATTATTTATGAATTAAATATATTATTAGATATATGTGGAATTATTTTTACATTAAGATATGGGTGAGTAATATTATATATATTCCCTAGATGCATCGGTAGTCTCATAAGACAAAATCAGATGGAAAAACCCAGTGATTTTGTAACTAGTAAGTTTTAGATAGTTTGGAGGATAGATCTTGATAGTAAGTGTCTTGTGAAAGGTCTTTACATAAATGAGTTGGCCAAACCAAATTGTTTTATACCCGATATTTTTTTTAACTTTCTTGAGGATATATCTTGATGGTTAAGGGATCATTTCCCATGGAAACATGATGTCTTATTACTAGTCATTGTTATCATTTCGAATTTAGTTATTATTATCTATGGGATTATCGTAATGATATTATCTCTGGATGGATTTAATTATTAGTTTATTGATAAAATGGAATGATTTTTCAGTTATTTAAATTTCCATATTGATTATTCCTTGTCCAGTTATAGTATTCTTATTATTATATAAATCTAATGTGTGATTGGGTATTTAACATACCATATTGATTATGCTTATTGATTCATGATATCTTCTATTATACTTAACCCTTACTGATCATTTAAGGTCACCTTATTTTTTACCTTTCCTATGAATCTAAAATTTTTACAATGATTTACATTCAAGGATATTATATACATAATAATTTTATTTGCAAAAAAAATGTGTTTCATATTTTATATTAAAATGTAATAAAAGAATCATGTATATATCTAGTTTACCAAGACTACTAAACTATATAGTCCTTTGGGATGAAATTACTTGTATCTTAGGCCGATGTAAAAAATCTTTAATAATATTTGGGATCCTGGAGTCAATCTTTCCATAAAACTAGATCTATATATACCATATTATATCATTTCTATAAAATTGTAGAAGTGAATTCAAGAATCATTTTTTATGCATGAAATTTATCATCCATATATATTCATCTATCTAAATAAAATATCTAGGGTTTTCTCTCAAGATTTTGATAATTTATTCCACCTCCTTAATTCTTCTCAATAATAATATATAGGAGATAAAATCCTCAATCCCAAGAGATTGTGTAGTAATCAAGATTGATATCCCAATATGATCACATTGTCTGCACTATCACCCAACATTCCATCAGCATTGTCCAGAGATCAAGGTGCATGTATGGATCACCATAAGAGGGATTTTACTTTGGATCCTCATAGTATAAAGTTGATTCAACACAAATAAATTTTTATGGATCAACACCTACATCAAAAATTATATCAAGACCAGGATATTTTCTTGTTATTAACATAATTATAAATTTAACATGAAATATACTCTCTAGTTTTGGGATTCGTTCATTATGGTTCTTCAGATATAATCATGATACTTGTTATTAATCAATATGTTCATATGATTTATTCATTGGTTTCAATGAAAACCCATTATTTGGCATGAATCCAACTACCTTCCACTACTCTCGAAACCTTCATGAGGTATCAAAGTGGCCTCATTCAAATTTATAGTTATTTAATTATTTATTTATCAATATCACAATTATATAGTCAATTTTTTTTATTATCATTTAAAATATATATTTTTTAGATAATATGTCCATTCAAAATCATATGAACATGAAAAGTCTAATAAAAAGTGTAGGACGCATGGGGATACCATCCAGAGATGATGGGGATCTTGGTTGTATGACACGGTTACATCAAATATAGCCTAATTACACATTGTGTAATCAAGTTCAACCACATGCAAACACGGTTTCACCAATCATATCTAGTCAATGGGATTTAATTATGCATCATATAATTACACGTTAATTATATTATGTACTGACCATCAGGGTGGAACGCATTTTGAAGTGATACACACCATGTAACATATGTACATATTGTTTAATGCCCATATAATGTGGTGGTCATGTGGTCAATACACATGGTGTCTAATAAATTCACATGTTGTGTGTTAAATATGATTCAGACTAAATAGATCCAGTTGTATTACACAACATGTAACTGGATCACATTTCATGTAATGAGGTATTGTCCCATATGAAATATATATTTAATGTCTAAGTGTGTAGTGTGGGATAGGATGAATAGAGTTATAAGTTGTGCATCCAGTGTACACACCATGTAAATTGTACCAGTTTATGCTGAGTACAAACCAATCTAGGTTATACACCCCATAAAATAAATTATAGGGAAGAAAATTAATTATAGAATTTAATCCAAACAACACTTCACGTAGCTAGAATACATGGCATGTGACCGTATTTTATAGAATATTAATTTACTAATTAATTTTGTTTAAATTTTGGATCTATACACCATGTGGTGGTCAAACACAACATGTGTTTTACATATGAAAAATAAATTGGTACATGCCACATGTATTAAATTCATGTCTACAAACCATGTAACTATTTGACATATCATGTGTGATACATTCCATGTGAATAAATTGTACAACACCACAAAACATGACATGTAGTTTTAGTGGGTACACACTATGTTTACTCCAAGTTCACATCATATACATAGGTATTTTTTAAAAATATTATAATTTTTTTTTTATTTTTGTGAAATTATAGTGGATAATTATCTTCAGTTTACATAAGAAATATTGGATTAATAATTAATATAATTAATTCATTAATTAATAGTTAATATATTTATAAATTTATGAGAAATTTATCTGAATTAACTGAGTGTTTAGAAATATATGCTACCTTGTATGAATATTCTTTCTTTGCATGTATGTGACTGATCATAAGTTTTGACCAACAAATTTATGTGTTGGTTTTTTGTTTAATTTATTATTGCTACCTTATTTTTTATATGCAGTAATGTTTTGTTAAATTAAATATGATTTCTTATGAGTACACCATGTCACCTTTAATATATAGGACTTTTCTGTCAATTTTTTAATTTATGAATTTCATAAAATTAGTTCTCCTCGCCTATAATGTGAGTAAAACATGTAAATGATGAAGCTTTATGAAAATGAGGTGTTTCAAAATCCAATATGAGGTGAAAAAAACAAGAAAAATATAGAGGTATATAGAGAAATGTTGTAAATTTAGCTAATCCTAGCTCAATGAGTATTTCCCCTATAGTAGTACATTAATTTATTTTCCACTCAATAAATCTACTGTTAGATAGCTCATGATCAAGTCACTTTATTTATTTTATTTTTCTAATTTTATGGTTATTTAATTTTTTAAATTCATTTTTATATAATTTTAAATGTTCTCATATAAATTAAATAATATAATGAGGAATATATGGTGTAAAATTAATGGATTAAGTGTAAAACATTTTACCACCACATAGATAATTAATTATTTATAATCCATATATATTTAATATTTCATGTAAATGATAAAATAAGGGATTTGATGTGTAAATAAATAAAATCCCTCAAGAAAATATTAAGTCAAAATCCTTTCATTATCTGAGTCAATATGGACCAATAGTTAAAGTTTTTATTATGAAAATTTCTAGGTAAATTTTGATTATTGACCAGTTTAAAAAAAGACGATGGGTCAACTTAATCAAAATTGTATTAAGTGTCATCGTTATAGTCTATCCAGTATAAATTTAAAGGAAATTGTGGAGGAAATTTGTGTTTCTATATCATGATTGAGTTTTTCACTCAATGGATCAAGGAGATGCAAGATAAAATTTAGAAATACCTCTTACATAAATACCTTCTTATGATTTTTCATCGAAATATTCTATGTTATGAGATGGAAAATATAGATCTCTTTAATTATAATTTCCACATGAAATAAAATTTCAAGTTCAATTGTTATGGATATTATGAATTAATAAAATATTGGGAGACTAAAATGATAATTAATATTAATTTACCTCATATAATTTTGAAATAAATAAAAATTACTTAATGATCCAATTTAACTGTTGTATAAAAATGGAAACTAAAATCATAAAAACAATCTAATCATTCCTTAACTTGGGGATTTTACTCAATGAAATAAATTTCGCTAAGTAGAACAATCATTTAAAAATTTCACTTCTATAAGAATATTTGTTCTATCTGTTGAAATCCCTTGTAACTGATCATTCTTCCCACCAAGTGATTGAAGGAGAAGATGAATACAACCAAATATTAATAGAAGATTATTCCTAATTCTAATATATCATGTTATTATATATCTCTGAAAATATTATTATGAAATATATGGATAAGGATTTCTAAACTATGAGAACTCATCCATTTGATCATGAAAAGGAAATGGATAATAATAATATAATTGAGAGTGTTTTTTAACTATATCAATGTAAATTGGAAGACAAAGACTTAACTAGTTATCATGCCTTCAAAATGATGGAGTATATTGATTAGTTAGAGAATTTAGACTTTTATAAGGATAATAAATTTTCCTGTAATCTCATATAATAACCTACACAATCCAAGATCTTTATATTCATTAATAATTATAGGATATACATATTAGGCAAGAAAATTAGGAATCTTTTTATGCTTCTATGTCATTTTGATAAGGAATTCACCAAACATGGTACCTCATTCCTTATAGTGAGAGAAGTAATGGAAAATGTTAGAAAACCAATACTTGTTTAATCATAATGGTTCCTTTACAACATACATCAAAGAAAAAAATATTAAAATGGATAGTAATGAATAAGAGTCTATTTACATCTCATGTGCGATGAAAGGAGAATGGAAGATGAACTATAATGAAATGAAGTAGAAGCTACTACTTAAAGTATATTGATTAATGTAATTATTTTTTCTCACTTATGGGGTATTAAATAAAATATATTTATATATTTTTATTCTAACATATTAATCAATAATATATATATGGATTACTATAATTTTGGTGCATTCTTAAATAAGTGGAAGAAGATTGATTCCTATATCTGTATAGAGAATAAATGACTTAAAATTTGTTTAATGGGTTCAAGTTAAACTATTGTTTTTATTGATTATTACAAAAAACAATTCAATGAAAATTTAGGCACAAGGATATATTATTTAATATTTGGAATGATTTTTTATGGTGTTTCATATTTACAAATGGTTTGGTAATTATTTAATCACATATATCTAAAATTTAAATTTAATGATGAACATAAACATAAGAAACTTAAAAACTAAATGTCTCATGATAATTCCTTGTCAAATAAAACTGATATTTGTTAATGGGTTTATTTCAGTAAGGGTGTTCTATTATCTTTTGGGAAAAGACACTAGGTATACTGGAAAACTCACTATCACATTTTAGATAAATAAAATAATAAAAATAAAACAACTACACAAAGATACTAGAGTTAGTTTAGCAAGACCATGTGAACTATTCTAAATAATTAATACAATAAGTCCATATACTTCATGATATTAATTTAAGATATTTTAAGAATTATTAATGAAAAAATTAATACACTTGGTAAAGGACACAAGTTCCTCTGAGAGATATTTTCGTAGTGTATCATAACCAAGTATTAATCAATCATTAATACATGGATTAATGTTGTTCCTAAACTCACATTAATTTATAAACATCAAAGGCATGATGTTAGAAAAAGTTAGATTTATGAAGATTCATATATGTATTTTAAATCTTCCATAATTTATTCAAAGACATGTTTTGTAAATAGTAGTAGAATAACTAAGTATGTTCCAACTATATTGACTAATGAAGATCATATTAATTATAATATGATAATAATTCCATTATTTATATCTTCTATTATTTAATGAGAAATATTTATTTTAATTTTTCTTTATGTTAAAATTAACATCAATAAAACACTAAGTGAATCTTAGTTTATAATATTATATACACTAAGGATATTAACATCCATTTTCAATAAAAACTAATTATATTTATAAAATAGGGAAGAAAATTTATTTTGAGATAGTAGTAGAAGACTGAACTTCCATAAATTTTAGGTTTTGGGTTCACATGAGTTGTCAAAGTAACACCAAACACTAAAAAGATGAGTTTGATATATTTTTCAAACATATGTGGGTATATGAGAAGATTATGGATAGCATTTCACAAGATTAGTTCCTATGAATCTATCTAATGATTCATGATATGTACTGAATTTTGATATTATTTACTCTTTTTACATAAAGTGAAAGTATAAAAAAAACTATATTAATTGAATATATTTCCAATTAGAACTATTCAATGGTACTTGGGAAAGTAAAACTGGATGTGTTCCTGGTTAACAGATAAATGGTAATACTAGTAGTTAAGGGTATATAACACTTTTTTCTATTAGATCATTTTGATATAGTGTCATGGTGAGGAAAAGGTCATATTTGAGGAAAAATTATTATGGATAGTGGTTTCTATATCAATAATAACTAATTACATTTTTTTATTCTAATGCAACTTTAGAAGAAGTTATTAGTTCATTTATTCAATTTTTTGTTATACAAAAATATTAAGAGTATTATCATTATTATTATAATATTTTACTATAGTATTATCCAAAATTTTATATTTATGAAAAGGAAACAGGAATTGGATACTTAGGGATATTACTACTTGAGATTTTTTTCCCAATGTAGTGAGATCACAGAAAATAGAGTTTCTACATATGATAATGTGCAAGACCCATTTATTAATTCCCTTTATCAGAAAAAGCATGAATATCATGTGAGAGATAATAGGAAAAAAGTCATTAATACCTGTCTCTAGTTTGAGGGGGTCTGTTAGATTTGGTTCCCTAAAAATGACGACATTTTACTTTAGATTGCATATGTATTTAATTCCTTGAATATTAATAAATATCTTATCACATATTTATTGTTCATCTATGTAACCTTAATTTGATAATTTATTTATAGTCTTGGCACATTAAAAGGTTATAACAGTTACACTCTATGAAAAGAAGGTTGAAATTATATGATAATATTCTAGAACATATTAGTACTATGGATGGATTTCATTATATTATGTATATAGATGATACATAATATCAGGTATTGTATTCTCATAAGTAGAAAAGGATTCATCTAATGAATCTTTCACTAGGTAGTCTCCATGATGGGATATTTTAAGGACATACCATCAAGTAGGAATTCCACATTTTTACATGTCATTATATATTCCTATCGATAAATGTGTATAATGTTCCTTATACATAAAATTTGTTATAAATATATATCACCACTCATATATGATGATGTATTTACCAAAGAAATATATCCATATATTCATGGAAAAGTATGATATGTTGGGTGTGCCAAAAAACTATGATATTAATGAATAATTTGAGAAATTATTTTCCCCATATATCATTATGAAATATGATATCTCAACCATTTTATTGGAATGTAACTAAAAAACTAAAATCCATTACCATTGTGTCTTAATGCTTTTATTTCATATAGTCAAAGAAATAAATGTCAAGCATATGGGATGATGAAATGAATATTCAATTTTCATGCTAATATTTCAATATAAAAGGATTATATTACACAGTGAGCATTCAAAGCCAATATTGAATGAAGCTCAAACAATTACCACGGTAAGATAATAGTAGAAAAACAATATTAAACTCACAAAGATGTTATGAGGATCTATCCCATAATCTAGAATATATCAATAATCTTCCCAAACTATATCAAAATGAAACACCATCAACTTCCATACCTCCTCAAAAGAAAATTAATAAGAAATAAAAAAATGAAATGGAAATAACATAACCTTAGATCAAAAATTATAAATAAAATGAATACATGTTATTAAACAATCACTAACAATTTCCAATATCACTAAGCCAGATCCTCCCAACCACTTAGGGTTTGATAGGAATTGAATGAATTGAAATAATGAATAGGGTAGGAAGAAAACATATACTAAAAACATTAGAGACTACACCATGTCCTGAAAAGACTATAAAACATTATACTTGAGATCAATAAACTGATATTTCAAAACTATAGCCTTCAAAATATATCCCTTTCCTTAAATCTAAGTAGTTTTTTTCTTCATAAAAAATAGTTATGACCATGACAATGATGTAGCTCCATAGACCCTGATATAATGCCTTCAAATTCCATCCTCACACTATATAACACCATGATGAAGTACTCATAAACCACACCATGTTATGTTTTCTTGAAAAAACACCAGAGAAATCTCACAACATTATGATAATAAAACCACATCATTTTACATTATAGAAAATAACCATTAGCATTTCTTCCCTCCCTATTTCAAATATAGATTTCTCAACAAACTAAAACTTAAAAAATAAATACCCCCATATCATAGTTTCATAACAATTTTTAATCCTCCTATAAAATATCTATAATTAATCCAATACCTCAAACATAGTAAAATAGATAGGCCTCCATGACTAGATCCACCACCATGAGGAAACCAGACCATACCATGAAGTAACGGTAAAACACCACATTACAGTTTCCTTTAAAATCCAAAATCTCATCTCATATCCTTTAAACATCATCTAAACTCTATTATTATATCTAAAACACCTATAGATCATAGATTAGTTGTCTATTAAAATTTATGCCACTACATAGTTTATTTATAGTCAATACCAAGAACTTTTTTATACCCCATTACCACTAAGAAAAAATGTATAGGTAAATATACTAATGAGGTTAGTTTTCTAATTTAGAAACACATTAATCCTGTAGTTATAAATACTTTTGTTACATTTATAAATTTCCAATAATGGTTAGATTATATGGAGTATATCTTAAATTTATTAACCTCTCTATATTTCTCATCATTTGAGATCTTAATGGAAACTTTATACGTTGTATGTTTATCCTTCATGAATGTTACATGATTATAATGTTTTACAATAAATCACATCCCTTGGTATATTAAAAAATATAACCAATCATTTTAGGTTCTTATGTAATCTATGTAAGTTCAGTTTCCATATTCATGAAAAAAAATCTCAACTTTAATTTTTTAAACCATTTCTAAATGTTGGTTTTTAAAAATATCCACGTAATATACTATATTGAGACACAAAATCATGTTACTCTAATGTATTATAAAAAAATAAATCATTTTGTCTTTTTCATAACCAATAAAAATGTATTTATTAAATTTAGGGACATGTTTTTTAGAGGAAAAATACAATATATATTCTTAATAAAACCTAATCCATAGAAAAGATAAATTATGAAGCCTAAAATTATGTTTCTCATATGGTGATTTTTTATTACCATTAATTGAATATGATTTGGTATAAGTAATAATGTACTCATATCATATAATTGGTAATTATATAAGAAGATCACATTGAATCATCATCAAGGAAACCATATTTAAAATGGTATATTCTTCCTCTAAGACATGAAACTTCACTATGGTGTTCCATGTGGAGTATGTTTTGAAAAATTATAATGTTTCTAAAATAAACAGTAAATACCTGGATTTGGTATTCACCACCCCAATCCTATACAATAATATTCATAAATTTACCAATTTGATACTATACTTAATTTCTAAACACGTTTAACTTTTAAAAAAATTTAAATTTTTAACTCGTAAATAATACATAACCATGCCATCTGAATATGTCCTTAAAGGTTACTAAGAACCAATACCTATCATATTATTTTATACTCAATTATCCATATACATTTTTATGTATTTGTTCAAATTGTTCACTATCCCACTCACCTTTTCCATTAAAAATTGATTTTATAATTTTTAAGAATAAAATAGATTCTAAATATAAAAATTATTCATTACATAATAATTCCGACAACCCCTCTCTATTGAGTATTTTAAAGTGTTTCCCATTTATATGATCAATTAAATGATTATATTGAAAACTAGTGTACAAATAAACTACCTTGAACTTATTATATTGAATTTTATAAATCATATTATTAATATCAATATTAAATAAATCATTCACCATATTTTTGATACCACAAAACATTCATTTAATTTGTATATAAAAATTATTGTTGTTAAACATGAATGAAAATCCCTTCTTGTCCAAATAAGATATATAAAGTTATTTATATTCAAAAAATAGAAAAAAAAATCTATTTATAAAACTAATACAATATGTAAAATAAGATTGTAAGTGTAACACCTCATCTGAAGATCCACTAAACTAGTGGCCTGATATGGCTCCTCACATAACCTCAAACACACCTCCCTATATGATAGAGGTTTCCAACTAGCAGTGAGGGTATAATAAGGAATTTGGGGAGACTATACCCTCTTCATTAGTACAAAAACAATAGATATAATGAAAAATAGATAACATAAACAATATAAGTGGTAAATAGAATAACATATGGATAGTATCAATAATAATATAGGTGAAGCATTAGATTACAATGAGATATTTGCACTACATTTCAATAGGTCATACAAAAAAAAACCAAATTCCAAAACTAGGAAAAACCCTAAACACAGTCACAGGCCTTGGAATGATCCTAAAATCCCATGATCTATCCTATCATCCCAAATAGAAACCAAGTGTCATGTCCATACTTTGAACCTATACCTAAGATCAAATTTCATCTACTCAGGAACCAAATTATCAAGGAGATCTGGGAGGGTGTGAGTGAAACTTATTAAGCCATCACCAATAGTGACTTAGGAAATAAATAGTCTAAATAATACTTTATTCAGGTGTAAAATGAATCATATTTAAGGTAATAGAAGAAAACAATGTTTTAGAAATAAATAATAATCATTTAACCTCTTTGTACCATAGGTTCCAAAGTGATACCTAGGACACATGAACCTTACTTGCCCATTTTTATCCATTAAAACCATATACTATAGGAGTTACACACTTTATTTTAATGAGGTGTGTCAAATAGTCAATTTGATTTTTGGGTGTTGAGTAGAATCAGTTCAAGAACCTATACCATATTAAAAGATAATAGTTTATGAAGCATGAAATAAAACCTAAACCAGGGATATGAAATGTATGCTTGAAATTATGAATAAAAAATGTGTAGAATCATGTCCAACCATACCAAACCAAGGTCTATAGATTTTCATTTCCAACCATTCCTACCCATGGTTGTGGAGCTTCATGTCCACTATTTACATTCAATAAATGTGTCCATCATCACCAAAACATTCCATCAAGATCCATTTTTCAATGTTCAACATAATTAGCCTTATAACACATCAAAATAACACGTTTTCACCTTTTCAACATTCATTATTCCCTATAGTATATTATATTCAACAACTTTAACCAAATTACACAATTCAAGCATTTCATCCTTTATACATATAACACATTCATTAAATTTTATTCAAAACCATTAAATAACTTAATTATACCCCTTTAACCATTTACCATTTCTTCCTTTAAAATTATTTATCAACTTAACCATCCCCCTATAAATAACTCTTTGGTACACACCTCATTTTAAAGTGTTATCAACCTTAAATGAGTCATTTTAACTCATTAAAAACCAAAATAGAATCATGTTAGGTGGACTAGGTCAAATACCCTAAAAAGGGAGGGTGAATCCCGGTATGATAGATTAAAGCAACTACCCATTTTGATCTTGTTTTGTTTTTAAATAAAGATCTTTTCTCCCTCTTTTTCATAGAAAAGTATGAACAGAAATTTAAGAATCTACATTACACAACAACTTAAATTGGTTCATCCTAATAGGGATATGTACATAGAGCATACAATGGTGATGTGATGTTGTAGAAAATCCACTAAAATTTCACTTCTTTTCATAATGTTCAAAGTGGACTCATTGTCCCTCCTACTTTACGACCAATCACAATTTGAAATCTCACAGCTCCCTCTACTAATGTGTGCTCACTGCTTCTTCAAAATATCCACTAACAGTTTATAGATGTGTATGTATCTTCATTATATCAAATGAATTCATCATTAATAGTATCTAGATTCTCTACTGATTTGCAACTTTCATCCACTGATGATTACAACTTTACTACATTATTATTGGGTATCCTAAAATATTTGATGCAACACTTACTATGTATTTTACACAAAATTAATACCTTGTGTGCAAGATTCCACTTTTTTCATTAAACACCCCTTACACGCAACATCAATCTTACATGCAACCAAAATCTTATGCATAACTTTTTTATCTTGTACGCAACTCAAATTCATTCATGAAACCCCCTTTATTTAATATTTTTATGCGATTCAGAGCTTGGATTATCTCTAAGTGTTGTGATTCTTCAAATAAGGGGGGGGGGGGTCACCTCTTATTTATAGGCATCTCGAACCCCTGCATAGAATATTTGAAATGTCTTGTAAGATCCTATTTGAGCATGAAAAACCCTTTTTGACATTGCATTTGGTGCACATGTCTATTTCGCGCTAACTAATCTTTCATGTAGTTTATACATTTTTCATTTTTCAACATCCTAATTCTGAAATATGCCAAATGCAAAATTTTCCCAATCACCTTCAATATTATGATGAAAACCCAATAATTCATGAACATTCCAGATCTTTCGTGCACCTTCTTTTTCGAGAAACTCATGTCTTCATTTTCTGATTTTGAGGCCCAAATATTTGGAAAGCAAAGGAAAATGGTTCCACCTTGTATCTATTACCTTTGTACTACCTTTAGAACATACCTCACTTTTCCATGGATCTTTTTCAACATAGGTTACCAAAAATATATTTGGAACACCACAACTTACCATAAATACCATCTTTTTCAACAAACAAAATATACCCAAAAATACTTCAATGTTAGCTTGAGGGATTTTTTACCAAAAATATCCCCCTTGGGTTTTGTTGAAAAATATTTTATAAAATGATACCAATTTATAGCTTCATTTATCATTAACCTCCATTTACTTCATACGATTCATATGAAGATTATAGATCTACTCAACACATAATCTAAGCCCACATGAGAAATTCTTAGCATGAGAAACAATTGTATAATGAAAAGTTTATCAATGAATCACTTCATTCCTAACACTAATTATTGAAACCAATAAACTAATTTCATTACAAACCTCATCTGTCATGATATATCTTCTTTGATCGATCACTTCTAGAATTATCAAATTTAATACACCCCTAGTCTCACTTCTTGGGTTATCATGTCCTGGAATGCATAAAGATGATGAAGATAAGCTCGGAATATTTTTTTCATATCACCAAAGAATTCTCATTGTGTCTCTCACCCTATCATTTTATCATCCTTTCATTCTAAACTCCCTCTATCTCATTATTCCACCTATCATCTTCTCCCTATGTCCTGAATCAGACATTTTTTTTTCATTTTTTTCCCTTTTTCCAAAACTCACCCTCTAAAGAGCCACACTTTATCCCCCTTTTCATCAAACCCAAAGGTCACTCCATTGTGGTCTTCAACATGGTAAATAACATAGATTATTACATTAGGGAAAACCTACCATACATCAAGGAGAAGGGGTCCAACATCCACACTTTTTCAAGTGTGGTGAGTCAACTAAACTCCCAAAGCTAATAGATTCCTCCCAAACGCTTCTTTAGGTAAGGCCTTTGTTAGAATTTCTACAACCTGTAGTTCTGTAGGCACATACTTCAACATCACATGCCATTTCTACACCTTATCCATGATAAAATGATATTTAATTTCAATTTGGTTTGTCCTTGAGTGATTAACTGTATTTTTGATAAGATTTATAGCACTTGAATTATTTCATTGGATTCTGATCAGAAACATCACATCAACTCACATATCTTAAAGATGCAGCTTCATCCATAATAATTGTGCTCACACTTTATTATTTTCAATATAATCAACTTCTGCGGTGCTCAATTAAATGAAATATTTTTTCTTTCATAGCCAAGTAATACAAACTCCACTGAGATAGAAATCACCTCATGATGTTGGTTTTCTATCATCGACTGATCTAGTCAAATCTAAATTTGTATATCCCAATAACTCTTTCTGATATTTTTCATCATACAGTAAACCAAAATCCATGGTACCCTTGATATACCAAAGTATTATTTTCACTAAAATCATGTGAATTTGGTTTGGATTACTTTGATATCTCACTACTTGGCATGTGGAAAAGGAAATATCAAGCCTTGTCACTCTCAAGTATAATAGGCTTCCAATTATTTGCATATACTCTATGATATTAACCACCTTGACTTCATCATCCTATGATAGTTTTATATGGGTAGCCATCAGAGTCTTCATATCTGTGGAAATTTCCATTCCAACCCTTCTCAAAACATCCTTGTCATGTTTTTGTTGAGAAATAAAAGTACCATTCCTTGGAGCTTATTTTAATCCATATAGTGCCTCATTTAGCTGAAAAACTTTTTTATCTTCTTTATGAATGAGAAAACCATAGGGATTCTCAATATACCCTTCTTCTTCTAGAACCCCATTCAAAAATGTGGACTTGACATCGATCTAGAACATTTGGAATTTTTATTTCACTATAATGGGAAAGAATAATCTGATTGTATTTATCCTTGAAATAGGTTCAAATGTCTAATTGACATCAATGCCCTCTATCTGAGAGTAACCTTTTCACACTAGTCTCTCTTCGTTTTGAATAACTATTCCATATTCATTAATCTTGTTACAAAAGAACCATTTTGTATCAGTGATATTATTATCTATTGGCCTCAAACCAATCTCCCACATTTGATTCTTCTCAATTTGGTCTAGTTTTTTCATTCATTTCTTAAACCTGATTTTCATCTCCAACTACATCGATTGGACTTTTAGGCTATACCTAAGATAAGAAATATTCAGGTTTTAATGACGTAATTATTATTATTTGAATGAGAGATGTTTGATCACCAATGATATTTTATTTTTCAATTTTAGCTTGACTCATTAGCTTCTTCACAAATACAAAATTGACTTCCTCTTTCTCATCATCATTATTTTCTTCTGAATTAACATCTTCTACTTATTCCCCCCCTTTCTTTCTTACATCCTCATCACATTCATCTTGAAATTGTATACTTTTTTGTTGAATATTGTCTTAATTTTACACTACAGTGACATAATTTCTCTCAACTACTTTTCCTAGCCTCATATTAAAGATTTTTTATGCTTTTATTTTTCCTTAGTAGCCAGTTAGTATCCCCTCATATCCACATTACTCAAATTTATAGTTTTTTTCTTTGTTTAAAATAAAGAACATACTTCCAAAGTTGAGAATGTGTTTCACTGTTGGTTTATTTCTATACCACATCTCATACTGATGATTTCCTTCCTATAGACACAATAGATTCCTCTTAAAAATATAGACCAATGTCAAAAATTCTTAGTTTTAAAATTTCTCTAGTAGGTCTTTCTCAATAAGCATCGTTATGGGAAAGTTGTTGATTATCCGATTTCTCCTTTCAACCATTTCATTAGGTTGGGAAGTTATCTCTAAAGAAACTTGATGCCTTATCCCATGTTTCTTGAAATTGTTTTCTACTTGACTATTTGTGAATTATGTTCCATTATCAGTATGAAACCTCAAAATTCTCTTCCCAACCATCCTTTCTAATTCCCTATGGTACTGCTTTATGCAACTTAACACATCATACTTGTGGTCAATGATAAATACCCACGCCATTCTACTATAATCATCAATGAATAGAATGTAATATCTCTTTACACTAATATATCTTGGTGATATAGGTCCAAATACATCATCATGCACCAATTCAAGCACTATTGTTACCTTTTGTGCCTTTTCCATGTACATATTTATAATTATCTTTCCTTGTTGACATGCATCGCATGTATGAATACAATCTTGTTATATATTAGCTAGATATATAGATACATCACACTTTACCAGATCATCCATTTATGGTTGGCATAGATGACCAAGACATTAATGCCACAACATGTTTTCTTCCTCTCGGGATAAAAATAATATATCTTCATCCCCACTTACAAGGTATAGATTTACCATTTTTCTTTTTCCCTATATAATAACTACACCATCTCTTCCTTTGATGATACACATATTCTTGGTAAATCTTATAGAATTCTTTAAGTCACATAGTTGACTGAAACTATGAAATTTGTGACTGAGACCTTCTACTTACCAAGATATCAGCACGTCTCATTTCTTTTCCCCCAAACATGGCCTTTCCCAAGCTAATTATCATCAGGCCTTCATCATTTCCAAACTTGAACAATCTTTATGTGTCATATTTTATGCTTGTAATAAGATCCGTATTTCTTATCATAAGGGATGTGCAACCATTTTCAAGGATCCACACACCAAAAAAGTCTGATTATTTAAGGGAAATTTATGCGACAATTTCCTTATTAGCTCTATTCTTATTTATCCAAGTTTTTTTCTTTATACTCAGTATAGATTGAAAATATTCATCTTCCTCGGATTATGATGGACCAGATTCATCCTGAAGGGATATAAATTGATTTTAATTTCTAATCCCACCTATTTATTCTTTTATTTTCCACTTTCGACCACTTTGATTCTGCTTTGTCACATTCCTCTGCATGGTCGATGTATAATATCTATCCATACTCTCAAATCCTCTACATCAAAAAAATTCCCCTAAAAATATGTTATATTGTATTGATATCTATTTTCACTCTATTATTTTCCATATTCCCTTCAATATCTCTTAGCTGGGGAAGACACATTTTGTGAGTGTCCCATATTTCCACAGCAATAGAACCTCATGTAAGGTAAATTCTTGGGTTTCGGTTTAACACTACCAGTTATCCCTTGGGTACTTTGAATCTTCTAATTATTCTTCGTACACATATCAACCTTATATATTGGATCTGGTGCTTGCGGTCTGACTTCAACCATGGCTGCTTTTTATTTTTTATCAAGCCCTATACCAACTTAATCATTTAGATTTGACTATTTATTTGGCTATACTGTCCCTCTGTGATCCACTTCCAGCTTTTCTTTCTTCTAAATTATCTGCATTTTTGATGTTACATGAGGATTCAAGAGTTTTTCATGGTCCTTAACATTTTTCTATAGGCCGTTGAATTCTTCTTCATGTTATTCAATGAGTTTGGTCTGATCTTTCACTGTGTTATTTAAAACATATACCCCTCTTTTCTATACTTCAACCTTGAGTTTATGTTGACTAATTGTTTCTGAGTCCTCTAGAAATGAACATTTGAGATTCTAAAATTCTCCATTAACTCATAATTATATTTATCCTTTTATTTCATATATATTTTGGCATCACAATACACTTTATTAGATTTCATCATCTTGGCTCTCAAGATATCTATCTCTTCAAGATAGGCTTCTAATTCATCTTCCAAGTTAACTCTTCCTTGAACTTCTTCATCATAATTTCCACTCACTTCTCTTTTCTGAGTGCTGCCTATGAATGCCACCATAAAATTTTCTCCTTGATCTTTGTAGTTCTCTATCTCTTCAACCGCTTCACCATCAAATTTATCTGAACTGTCACATTCTTATGAAAGAAGATTATTTTTCTTAAATAAATTTATCTTGAACTGTTTCATTCCCTTCGTAGATGTTGAACACTTATTTATGGGAATTTAAACTTCATCCACATCATGTTATTGGAAATTCTTGGGCCGTATTACTACAACATGACCAACATTTTAACATATAAATAAATAAAGTGGAAGCTTTCCTTTGAACATTCCTTTTCATATTTGTAGATTTGAATAAAGTAATGGAATTACCACTTTTTTCTCTTCTTCTTCTTGAGAATATTTAATGGTGTGCTTCATCATGGACTTGAATGAAACCTCTTTAGATTTCCCTTTTTCCATATCATCATTATCATAATTTATCATTTCATATGCCGCAATGGTACAATAACTGTTTTCCAGAGTCATCTCTTTCAAATCATTATCTTCTAATACTAAAACTTTTGTATTGAACTGAGGTCGAAGTTTCCTCAAGATAATGTTCACAGTCTTTATATCTTCAATGACTTCCCTATAACCACATATGTATTCCACTATAATACTTAACTTGTAATAGAATGCATCAACAGACTTGTTTGGGTTCATTCTCATATCTTCATAATTGTTCCATAAAACCTATATCTTTTCCTCTATGACCTTTGAATCACCATCATATATATTCAACATATTTTCCGTCATATCATGTAATGTTTTATATGACATCACCATCATATATATAGAATTGAATAGGGACCCCCTAAATCATTGATTCATTTGTAATCAGCATCCAATTCACTTCGTTCAACTACTGATAATTCTCCAATACCAATGTTCGATGAAATACGATGCATTGCTTCTTTAAATACATCCATTCTTAAGGATAGAATGTATTATTGCATCTAATTATTCCATAACTAAAAATTATTCTCATTGAAGATTGGAATCCCTTTTTTATTGATGACCTATGTTGAATGATAAATATTGATATTAACCTTTCCCTATGATACCAATTGTTAGAATCACTAGGTCAAATACCCTGAGAGTTGGTGAATAAGGATATGACAGATTAAATAAAATTCTCCTTTTGATCTTTTATCATTGTTAAAAAATTCCCTTCTCTCTCTTCCCATAGAAAAGTATGAATAGAAATAAAAACATACACATGACACGTCGATTTTACTTGGTTCACCCTCACTGGGCTATGCCCAAGGAGAATATAATAGCAATGTGTTGATGTACCAAATCCACTAAAAGCACACTATTTTTTACAATGTTTGAAGCAAACTGACTATCCCTCTTGGTTTACAACCAAAAAAATTTTGAAATCTCATTTCACTCTTAACTAATGTGTGCCCACTATTTCTTCATAAGATCCAATCACAGTTTATAGACTATAGGTCCTTTAATTATCTTAAATAAATTCATATTATACTGTATGTAGATGATATATTTAAGTAAAACTTCCATCAATTGATGAATACAAATTTACCACAGTATTACTAGGAACCCTCAAATATTTCGTACAACACTTATAGAGTAGCACACAACTTTAATGACTTGAGTGAAAGATTCATCTTTTTTCACGAAACACCCCTTTAATTCAACTTCAATCTTATGCGCAATTGAAATCTTACGTAAAACTTTCTTAGATCGTGTGCAACTAAAATCCATTCACCCAACTACCTTTTTCTAAATTCTTATGTGATTCAAAGATTGAATTATATCTAAGTGTTGAGATTCTTCAAATTATTGGGTAACCTCTTATTTATAGGCATCACCGACCCCTATATGGAATATTCTTCATGTCATTCAAGATCCTCTTCAGGCGTCAAAACCCCCTTTGATGTCGCATAGGTCACTCAAGTATCTTTCACTCAAACTCATCTTTTGTTCACTTCATTCCATTGCCATTTGTTTGACATTCTGAATCTGAAACATGCCAGGCCCGCATGTTTCCAAACCACCTTCAATCTTGAGTGCGAAAATCAATATTTTTCACACATTCTTGATCATTAACACAACTTCCTTTTCCAAAAAATCATGCCATCATTTTTCAATTTTTAGGCACCAATTTTTTTCAAACAATAAAAAATGGTGCCACATGGTATATGTTCTTTTTGTACCACCTTTAGATTATCCATTACATTGTCATAATTATTTTTCAAGATAGTTTTTCAACAATATCTTTGGAACACCAAAACTAACCAAGGAAATCCTCTATGTTAACAAACACATTAAACCCAAAAGTACTTCAATGATACCATGAGTGATTTTTACCCAAAAAATCAACATCTAATGGACAATACTAAAAAAATTTCAAAAATACTCATAGTACTTTTGCAGAATCTTATCACATAGAAGCATTTCATTTCACCACAAGACAAGTTATAAAACATTTATTTCTAAATTAAACAAAGTAGTCATTTAACCATGCTATCGAACTAACCAATAATATTAACTAGTTTAAAGTAAAATTCACTTTTCTTATCATTTAATCCCCATTTTACAATTTTTAAGATGGTTGGTATAATTTAATCCAAAAACTACTTTTTTAAACTGAGGGGGAAATTCACAACATATTCACTATTACGCATTAAATATACAAAGGAATATTTTCAATGTTATGGATTAAATATATTTGACTACCTATATCATTGGATTTTTTCCCAATTAACTATAAGGGTCATAATCCTTCCATGGGCCACTAAAACTCCCATCACCAACTGGGAACCTATCTCAAGACATGCCAACTCAATAAATTTATTATAAAAATAAATTATAATTAATTTAACAAATATCTCCAACTAGGAATATGTGAATAAAAACCTATTGGAATCTCTTTCCCCAATGGAACTAAGGCCATCCCCCTACTAAATGCTCATGGAATACCGTCAGCCGCATTTAATGCTGAATTCATAAGAGGAAACACCATTTATAAGGTTAATTAGAAACCAATTTTATACAAAACCTAAGAAAAATCCACCATGGTCTCATAACATAAGTAAATTACAAGAAATTACTTGTGGAAGTCATCTTGGAATCTCTTTTATACAAAGATCACTGAAATCCCCATCATCTTTGGTCAATTCCACCATTCTCAATTGGGATTGAAACCAAAACTCAAAATTTAGAATTTTAAAAAATCAAACAAACCAAGGGAATGATGAGGAAGAGAATACTCATTTAAATAACAAAATAAATATTGGAATAACCCCTACTTTTGAGTCTTGAAGAATTGATGAAGGTAAGGGGACACCTCCTCAGGTTTGTGCATGTGATGGAAAGAGAATGGAAGGGAGGGAGTTAAATTCCAGATGTTGAAAAATGGTAAAATCATCATATGGTTGTCCAAACCATGAACTAACCATGTGTTCTCCACTACCCAAGTCCATACATACTACACGGTTACCATACATAGTTACATAGACCATTCCCCAACCATGATCCAATGTCTGGATCACCACTCAACTCAAATAGTTTTACATTAAAATCCTCATGTTTTATCCTTACCTATGTGGTACTCATGCATCATAATCGTGATCAATTCAAAATGAACTGAAAACACCATGATCATCAAGGTGTGAGATGGTTTCTTCTAAACTATGAACACCAAATCATGAACCTGGGTAAGACAAATTGAAACATCCTGAAACATGACATGAAGACTCCAAATATACAATAAGTTCCTAGGATACCTCCTGGGCCTTATTACTATTCAAAAGAAAACATTATGAGGGATTCCAACTCTTAAAATTGCATTCCAAGTCTCAATCAAAAACTGAATAATCTCTTTAACCAAAAAATTAAAATCCTTTTGAAATTAAACCAACCATACATTAATGAGTTCTTATATTCTCCCCACTATAATACCTCTCATCATCAATAAGTCTTGGTGGTAATCAAACCACATCCCACAACATACACCAATATATAATTTAAGTCCCAATGAAACCATTTCATTCTGAATTTCCAAGTCACAATTAAGGACAAACCTTCAACTCAAGGTGCTCACACAGCCAAAACCCAATCCAATGACCACTTTCAAAACTAAAACACCAACACTGTGTTTACCCAATACCATCCAACTTGAAACCTAATGTTCTCTACATTTTTTTACCTATTGGGTTATGGTTCTCCTCACTGTAATATTAGATTATTGTTGTCGACTTCTAATATTTGGCATCTCTTCAATTGGAAAAGACTACAATAACCTAAAACTCACACTCCCACAATACAACATTCGTGATTTCCAAATTACCACACCCAAACACCCATGAGAATTAAAATCAACATCATCATCCATCCTCATCAATAAAAACATAATGGAATAGTTATATACCCATAATCCATGCATGAATTAAGAACACAATGGCTTTTCCTCATAATTCCATTTACTTTCTGACACACATCTATCACATCCAAAGTGACATGAAATAGGTTGTTTTCAACTTACCACATATGTTCTATATGAAAACACAATTTAGAGTATCCTCATCCCACTAATCCTAAAAAACATATCCCCAATTTTTGGTATGTCTCCACCTCACCTGGTCACAATGCCTACATGCCCAAAGGAATTCCATGGACACCAAAACACACCCACTGGGGTCTATACCTAACTCTTAATGAGATTCCATGTTCAAAACCTCCACTAACCCAAAACCATCACTTGGACCTACCATAACCACAAATTCACCAATGACACCGGAAGCTTGAATTACCTTTAGAATCACCTTAAGCCCATGGCCAATGATTGGCTTGATTATGAACCACATCTAATTTTATGTAATAATTCCCTAAGGGATTCAAGCATGAACATCGTCATTTCCTAACCAGAATCTCAATTCCACATTGATTGGTCCATGGTTAGCTCTATATTCTTGTGATCCTTCTAGCATGAGGATCAGATCCCCCAGAATGGCACATAAATCCCCACCACAGGAGTGTCATTGTCACTACATCACTCAAGAAACTCTAACCGCCATGAATCATGCTCTAATCAATGGTGACCCTGAGAATTAAATGTGGTAATATCTCTATCACCTGAGCGATAAAAAATGAAAAATATAGCCCATTATGGGCGTCAATAAATGGAACCCACTACATTTTCCAACATCCAATCTTTTACAAGGACCTTACTCACAGATCGTCAGTGGTGCACTTCCCACTCTACGGATTCACTTACACTACTCCATGAGTGTAACCTCCTTGGCTGCCATTACTCAAATTATAAAAGAAATTTAGATAGCTTGGTGTAGATTATATTATCACTTAGTGTAATTAAGAATATACCAAGATGTTGGGCATGATCGTTTATATACTGGGAGTATACAAAGATGTTGTTGATGAATACCACCATAACTAATTCATTCCCAATGTCACCACTCACTGAAAGGACACATAAACCCATTCAAATACCTTAGGAATCCATATTCATTTGTTTATTATAAACTCTTTTCCACCATAATGAATGAGGGATTCATTAACTAAGACTCCCTACTACCTCATGACTCTCTATCAATAAGTAATGAACCAACATTTTTATGGCACAACCACTACCATGAAGCTTGAGTTACTACACCATGAACCATAAAATTATCAATGGAACACATGTGATCAATTATAAGAATCCAAAACCAAATGGTCTCTCACATAGCTAATGTGAGTAACGTTTATTTCACCAATACATATGGGAACTTTCTCCTGAAAATATTGTTCAAATATCCCAAATATCATTACACATATCTATTACATGACATGCCTATTATCATGAACCCACAAGAAAACCAAGAGGTTAAATGATTTACTATGAATATTAACAAAATATGACTCAAAAATAGATGATTATTATGCCATTGGAAATAGGTTCAAACATTCACTCATGCTACTAAACATGCCTCTTGGCCTGTCAGCCTCATTAGGATTGAGGCATTCTGGATGATTTCATCTAATAACCAAACCCTTCTCGAAAGCCATGTCAAAACATATAACTACCCATCACCCTTGGTGTCATTACTAAATTATAAGAATATATCCATGCTTTATCCACCCTTACCTCATCCATATATAGTCAGCATCGATTACAATATCGAACATCATCATCACAGTTGGGATAGGAACCTAAACACTCCTCCCCTTCAAAACCAACCTTAAATCTAACCATGTACACTCAAATTGATTCCCATAGAATTTAAATTAAGGAATTAAAAATCCTATTACATAAACTATATGGAACCTATCATTCACTGATTCCACCTAAAAACTATCCACATATGCTTCACACAACTAAGGGTTATTGCAACACTGTCAAACCCTCACACATGTCACCCTTGAAGGCCACAAGGAACCAATAAACATATAATAGAGTCACATAAAAGGACACTAAGATCTCCCACTGAGTTATACACATTAAATATCACATAACTACCTAATCCTAGGTTGCGATCCAACCCCCATTATAAAATACAAGGAATCTAACATGCCAAGGAAACCACTTACTCTAGGTCCCCCACTTATAGCTACAAAAACACTACTAATCACACCACAAAAAAAGACACCCATTTCAGGGTCCAACACACCACATGGATAGTCACAACCCACTATGGTCACTATATGTATGTTATCATATGGAATCTCACAACCTCAAGGTTACAATTTAACCAAAGGAAGACCAAGTAATATCCCACTATCTAGCACATACAAACTTATCGAAGTCTCACACACCACAACCAAGGGTCCAAAAAATAGGGAAATCATATATCCAAAACTGTACATATGCAGGGTCAAATAATAACATAAGTGATACCCATTGATAGTGTCCCTAAAGATTCCATTATTTCTCAGTTCACTTTAATTTAACTTTACCATTTAAAATATAGGGATTCACATTTCAAAACATTTTATTAACCAACATTTTAAAAAAACAGCTTTATTTAATTTAATGATTCATGGTTTTGGCTGGATAGAATTTTATTCATGAATTATAATTGGAAACACCTTATATGATTCTTGATAAAACATTATTTGACCATAAAATTCTCCTTATAAGTTATTTACACCTGCCTATTACCATGAAGACACCTGAGGAGTTGTTCAAGTAGAGTTCCACGATAAGAATATATATAAACCCTAAAAATGGTCAAAGAAACTTTAAATAATAACCCCTATAAAACATTTATAGCCATAGTCAGGTATGAGTGACTATTATACACAGACCATGTAAATAAAACACACTACTAGTAAAATGAATCCTAGGGAACTATCAATCATAGGAAGCATACAACTAACATATCAATCTTATGTGGAGAACATGATGTATGAGCACATGACCTCTCTTTCCATACCAAGAAAAGAAATAAAACCTTCATAAATTAGTAACATCACATCCAAGTGCACCACTAGAGGTGGAAAATTAATTAATAGTAAAAGCACTAAGTAAAATGAATAATTTCCCACCCATGGAAACTTATTTTTCCCCCATGTGCGGGGATTTTTGCAGCTAGGAATGATCTCATTACCGTGTTTCAATGAGATCCTAGTGTATTGTCTACTATCCCTAAATATTTTGAAAAAAATTATATAATACCACATTGTAACACTTTTTCCCTAGATCCACTAAACTTGTGTCCGGATATGGTTTTTCACATAACCTCAAGCACAACTCCCCATATGCTAGAGGCTTCCAATTAGTAGTGAGGGTTAAATAAGGAATGTGGGGAGTCTATACCCTCTTTATCCAAGTATGACAACAATATAAATAATAACAAATAGATATCAAAACCAATATAATAATTAAATAGAATAATATATGGAATGTTCCAACAATAATCCAATTGAAACATGTAATAACCATGATATGTATGCACTATATGTCAGGTAGTCATACAAAAAATCCCAAATACTGAAACGATGAAAAAACCTAAACACGGTCCCAAGTATAGGCCTAGTCCTGACATCTCATGAACCATCTATAAACCTAAATAGAATCCATGAGTGGGGTATTTGACCCAAACCTATACCTAAATTCAAATATTGTATGCCCAGGTACCCAAGTTTCATGGATAACCAAGAAGAGTGAGTATAACTCAGTAGTCCACCAACAATAGTGTCTATGGAAATAATTTGTCTAAAAAATAGTGTAGTAAGGTGTTCAATGAATCATAGACAACAAAATAAAAGAAAACAGGTTTTAGAAATAAACGGTAATATGTTAACTTCTTTGATCATGGGTTACAAATTGATACCTAGACCAACCAAACATGCCTCATCTCATGTAGATCATCTAAACCATATATCATAGGATTTAAACAAAATAAGTCAAAGAGGGGTGTTCATTTGTCAATTTAATTTTTGGTTATAGAGGAACATCAGTCCAAGTAATTACACCATATCAAATGTTATTAGTGCCCATAACATCAACCAGTACCTAAACAAGGAAAATAGAAAGACATGTCTGAAATTCCCAGTCAATTATGTGTATCATAATTTCCTACCACACAAAACCATGGGTGTGGAGTGTCATTTCTACCATTTCCATTCTAGAAATGTGGAGAACCATGTTAATCATCCCCAAAACATTCCATAATGATAAAATATTTAAGGTTCATCACACTTAACCATATAACACATTAAAATAATAAGGAAACCCATTTTCTATTTCTTCCTATAAACCCATTTATCAAATTAACCATTCCCATTTAATACAATCTGAGTTCAACACCTAATTTTAAATCATTATCTACCATAAAAAATCATTTTAACTCATTAAAAACCAAAATTTGATCAATATCCAACAAAAATTATTAAAACCATTTCAAAAATCCTCATAGGTTCACAAAGACATAGAACATAAAACATTAAATTCCACCACCTTTACATGTTATAAAACAATAATTCAAAAATTAATCCAAGAATTTGTTTAACCATGATATCAAAATGAGCAATGAGTATAACTAGTTTAAAATAAAATCCACCTATCTCAAAATTTAAATCCACACTTTATCATTTTCAATAAGGTTGTAGAACCCCATGGGTGGTTGTAGGTTTGGTCTCTTAATTATCGTCAAACCTGATGGGGTCTGTGAAAGAACTAAGGAATCCATTTAAGCCTAAAAAAACCTTCTTAAACCAAGGAGGAAGTGATAAACATATTGGATATCATTCAAACAACATACAAATAAGTATTTTTAAGACAATGAGTAAAATATCTTCAACCACCAACCACATTAGACTCTTTAACACTTTATCTCCAAGGTCTGTAAACATTCCATGGCTCGTTGAAACTCACATCACCAACCGAGTACCTATCTCAACCCACTATAACTCAACAAATTAATTTTAAAAAGTATATAATTAATTTAAAAAACATCCCCAACTAGGAATAAGTGAATAGAAACATACATCAATCAATTTCCATAGCAAACCCAAGGAGTACCACATACCAAATGCTCATGTTATTCCCCCCACTGCACTTTGGGACAAATCCCTATGAATTGTCTCCATTTCCATGGTTAATTAGTAATAAACTTCATGGAAAACATTAAAAAAATACACCATGGTCTCATATCTTAACGAGATGAAGAGAAAAGGCATGTGGAAGTCATATTAGGATCTACTCTATAAAACCCAACTGAATTCCCCCATCATCGTTGGATGATTCCACCATACTCTAGTGGTATTGAAAGAAAAACCCTAAATCTAGAAGTTTTTAAAATAAATTCAACCAAGTTAATGGATAAAGGGTTAGAGAATAAATATAAAACTCACACAAATTTCCATATAAATGGGGAAGGTAGGATCCCTCTTATAGTTTTTGTACATGAGGGGTGAGAAAGGGAGAGGGTAAGTTAAAATCACAAATGAGAAAATTGATAAAATATTTATTTTAATGATATTATGGGATGCTGCATGATTTTCTAAAATTTTTACCAACCATGTTACATCTACTATCTAAGGTCTGGCATACCACATGGTTATAGCACATGGTTAAACAAACCATTCACCAACTTTATGCCAATTGTGAATGAGCTTATAGATTACCCATCAACTCACATAATTTTTCCTTGAATCCTGCATGGTTTTTCCATAACCATATGGTAACCATGAAACATAACCATTCATAGTTAAAAATGAACTAAAAAACCAATAATCGTAGTTTCTTGTGGTTTCTTCTAACTATGTACACCAAATTATCAACCAGGTTAAAATAGAACAAAACATACCAAAACATGACCTAAATATTCCAAATAACCCCCAAGCACCTAGGCTACATCAAAATCCTCATTCCTATTCTAAAAACAAAACTTTTAGGAATTATAACTCTTAGAATATAATTATTTATCTTGATAAAAAATTAACCCTTCCTCTGAAAAAATTGAATTTATACCTCTTGTACGGACATGGGATCTTATAATAATTTTATATTTCCAATACAGAAACTCATCCCTTTATAACTCAAATATTCATTTATCTCTTCATTAATTGTCTCTGTGTTTTTAGTCTATTCACATTAGCACAAATATATAATTCATACCAATTATGCAATAACCATGAGTTAGTATGAGATAAATTGATCTTTATAACATATCTATTTATATGCTCAGAATGTTTATCCTTGAGAATATTTTCCAAAATAATAAACCAATATATAAATTTATGGGTCTAACTTATTATAAATATCAAAATTATGTTTAATATTCAGGTCAAAATTTATAACAAGACATATTTATTTTTTGAGAATCATATTTTATAACAATTGAAAAGTAATCAATGAACACACTCCCACTAAAATAGTGACCTCATACATCATATTTATCAGCGGGTTATGATTGATGATTCAATATGCTTTGGTTTTGATTTATATTTTTACACATTTCAAAATAATTTAGGTTGGTCTTCATTCCAATCATATCATATATAATTATTGAATATTTGGGTGGATAAATCCTTATCTAAATTCATCATATGAAATTTCCCAAACTTTATTCCTCTTTTTACCTAAATATTAAGGTTATTCAACTAATTGTCACCAAAAGCTCAAAAAAGACATAGTTAACAAAATGTTAGTGAAAACTACATCCTCCAATCCTTATATAATATAATCCATGATCACCTAACTTTTTTTATTACCCATACAAAATGATAATGGCTTATACATGTGTTTGATTCAAAATAATACATCACTTAGTATTTCAAATTTTTTCTTATTGTCAAAATTTCTATATACATCAATTACACATTATAATAAACTATAGAATCATTTGTGAATTTTATATATCATGTGACCCCTAAATATAAGTTTGATTATAGTGATTTAGTTTTGAATCTTACTCCTTCAACTAAATTAATACACTCCATATATTTTGTTGTATAACACTATATAAAAATCATGATTCATATCTCTAAAACCAAAATAAAATATAATTATCTCTAATTATATCAAAATTCATCACATATATAATGTATAAGAAACCCTTTCACATAAAGGTTTCAAATCATATAAAAAAATATAGAAAATAGAAATTATGGTGCGATAAGTAATCAACCCCTACTTTTGTAGACAATGCCTAAGCTCTAACTCCATTAAGAATTCATACCGAAATTATGACTATCAATAGATAAATACTCAACATAGATATTTTTTTAATACAAATATAATACCTATTGTGTATAAATAATAACCAACTATCATTATTGAATTCATAACTCAATAATAAATCATAGTTCTGGTTAAAGGACAATAAATGTTATGTCTTACTAAGTATATTTTCATGGTATGCCAACTATAAGAAGTAGTTTAAAAAATATAAGCTAAAACATATAATTATTTATAATATAAATAATTTATATACATGAATACTAATTTGGGTTTCCATAAATAAATAAATAAATAAAATATTAAACATGTGATATAATTAATTTATTCAATTATAAATTCTATCAAAAAATATTTTGATATAGTTTAAAGTCACATAATGATGGTTTTTAAGAAATGTTTGTAATATTTAACAAAACCATGTACATGAACTATAATATGGTTTCTATACATAAGTTGTATCAAATAGAGAAACAATCAAAGGGCATACCATTGATCACACTATAGTTTTCATGCATAATATATTTTATTCAAATTTTAAACCTCGAACTGTGAATTGATAATCATTTCCACGTCATGGTTTTTCTACATGGAAACATAATTTATATAATCCATGGGAGTTTTGGTTAAAATCACAATGTGAAAACATTGATTTTAAGATTATTTGATTTTATTAGAAAAAAATTTATTTTACTAAAAAATTGTCATATTTGTAAGAAAATCAAAATCCATTATGTGGTTATATAAACCATAGTCATGGTTTTAGAAAAATTTAAACTATTTTTCATTTTTAAATATTTATCTTATTAATTCTTCATCTACATTCACTCTAATTCCACTAAAAGAATTTTTTAAGATGTATCTATCTCAAAATTTCAAGGAATAATGAATTAGAACCCAACCAAAATATCTAATGGGAGTGAAAATACTAAAATGAAATAAAAATATAAAATAAAATGTTGTTCATTGTCTATTTTGAATCCTTCATAATAGTCAGTTTGGTTATGATCCTATAGAATAAATTAGAGGAATACTTTCTCTAAAGGTATCCACCAATCAAAATTGGAATCATTAAACACTTAAATATTCCCACTTATTCTTTGAAGGTGTTCTAAAACCTCCTCCTCAAAGGTAAATATAGAGAAGAGCATGAGATAACATTTAATTATAAGAGAAAATCACTAGTGTCATAAAATTAGGTATTTAAACCCCATTATATTAAACTCTTTCATTGGATTAAGAGGCAAGTTAAAGTTAATATGTTTTATGTATTATGAAACATTAAACTATATAACACATATTATAATGGAGATCAATTTATTTAAATTATTTTTAAACCCATGTAACAATCCCTAATCTATCAATACATTATCTCATGATCCAATACAAACCATATAAACATGATATTCATTATAAGAAAGTTGTATACATGATATCCCATATAAGGCATCATGAAAATCATGATGTAGTATCACTAATCAAGAAATATAACAAATTTTAGCTTTGAGACTCACTAGATGACAACCAATTTTTCTTAAATATATAATTTAAATTATTATTGGTGAAAAGGGTAAAAAATATTGATTCTTAAAAAAATGGGGGTTTAATGTATAGGTGCATCATCTTGGGACCATGGATAGTGACCAATCATGTAATTTTATGGTCCATTTGAAAATACATGATCAGTTTAAAAATATTCATACCGTGTATGGTGACCTTGAATTATTTAAAAATGACTCATAATATTTATTTTTTACTATAAATAAATAAAAATGAGTAATTATATTATTATGATATTTTTATAAGACTATAATGGAGTTTATAAATTATTATTAAGATATTATAATAATTTTTATATGAAATAAAGGGCCATTTTTTATTTTCAATAATTATAATTATTATAATTTCACTATTAGAGAAATTGCTTTGTTAGCACTAGAAATAACTTTTATTAGCGCTAAAAAAGCATGTATGTTGTGACTTCCTTTAAAATCTAGATGCTTTTATCAATGCTAAAAAATCACTGATAAAGGCCTTATTTATCAATGAAAACAAACATTAATAAAGTCTACCTTTACTAGAATTCCTTTTAACATTAATAAAGGGAAATGTTATCAGTGCTACTAGTAGCACAGATTAAGGGCCTTTTATTAGTATTAACTTTAACTTAGATAAAAGGGAACTTTATCAGCACTAATGCTTGAATTGATAAAGGTTCATACCTATTGCTATATAATACTAGTAGATAAATATATAGAACACTACAGTAGCTGATAAAAAACATAAAATAGAAATATAGAAAAAAATAATTTAAATATAAAAAATCAAATTATATTTATATTTCACCATCATTCCAATAAAAATATGTCATTAAATAATTTCAATACAATACAATTGCATTGATGTAAAATTTAATTAAAAATAAAAAAATTATGACCAATATAAAAATAAAACTCTCATAGATGGTCTTATATAATGATCTACATATCTTCATATAATTTTTTTTCTTTTATTTAAAAAATGTTTATTATAGTAATAATTAATAAAAAAATTATAATTGAAATGTTATATAATTCATTATAATTTTCATTTGGAATGATATGAAATCACTTTATACTAGTCAAAAAAATTTATTTTTTTTAATGTATCATAGAAATCAAATCATGTTTACTTGATTTTGAGTATGGGATACCCCTTTCTCCCCCATTAATTCCTTCCATGTACACCTGTTACTAAGCTGAAATCTTGTAAGGAGTTCTCTCTCTCCTCATTTACATTCAAGAAATTCTTTTTAATTATTAATCTAAATTCAATTACATATGTTGGTTTATATATCTATATAACCACTTTACTATCCATTTCATGTATATATGATGAGACACCCCTTTATCTCCCATCAATCATTTTTATGAATTCTTACATCATGACGTTATGCTACTGAAATTGCACTGATTATACAAGACAATTCCATTGTGTAGTGAATACCATGCTCATTTCTCTATCAAGGGTATTCACCTTTATAAAAAATTACTAATTGATTATATATATTCATGTATTTATTCCACATCCCTTTATCATGGAATAAGTGAATATGATTGATTTCGTGTTGTATGATCCATGTGCCACACATACGCACGAAATGAAATGTTTAAGAAGGGTGTGCCCTGATAGCGCTCTAATGCATTGGGTAAAGTATAGTATCAGGATACGTCATGGGAAATGAGTGTTGAATCATGCTAATTAAATTTCAACAAGTTTTTACTCTTGATTCATGTGAAACGAGGGTTTACTCATGCTCCATGTGCAATGAGCTTTGGCTTATTCTAATTCAATGTTAAGTGCTGTTACCAAATTTCCATGTTATGATTATCATGCTTTATCATGCCTTTATGTTCATGTTTCTCTTGTTCCCCATTAATATTCCTATTTACTAACATGTATTGTAATCGTCATGCAATTCCTTGTTTACTCCTTTACAGGGCTTTATAGGTCACCCTTTTTTATGCATGTCCTCAGTTTATCTCATGCAATGCTACGTACAAGGGAATGTAGGAACAATGTATTGTATGTTTTCAATAAATATGTTTTATTTCATGTTTTAAGTTGTTTTTTAATGATCCTAATCCCAAAAAACACTAGACCACTCAGTCTTCTATGTTGTATCATGTGAATTTTATGTAATAAATCATGTTTAAGTGTGAACTAAAGAGCAGAGTTATCATAGTTGGTATCAGAGGATAAGTTTAGTAATTTTTTGGATATGAATTATAAAACCCTAGTAAATACATAGAGACAAGACTATGTATAATAAAAACATCCCTAAGTTATGGTGATTATTTAGTAAGTGGTTTATCACGAAAATACTTCCATGTCTGGATATGAGCAGGTAGAGGCAGCTTTGGAACAGATGTACCTAGGGGTGAAAACCTTGACAAGGAGTTTCAGGCTTGACCCTGTGTATCTTGGTAAACTACAATGGGCCTTGATGCACTCTTGGTTATGAAAATCCCAGGGGATATTCTTTGGTAAATTCATAATCTTAGTATGAACCATTTTTAAGGGAATTTAAAAAAATACCCCTAAAAATATATGTTAGAAAGTATATCATGAATAAAATAGATTAAAACCTAAGGATTAATAAGTTAAAGAAATAAAAGTTATTTATAAGACATCTATTTTTGTCTTTGGATTACCCTTTATGTGTTACCCATAATTTTCTTTTTATTCCAGCCAATGGATAAGAGGAATCGGGCTAACAACCGATGTGAAGATTAATGTGATGATTGTACTAATGAGATGCCCAATCTGATGGGAGTGGGAATCATGAACTTTGTCATTCTACTATCTCAGTAAACTCATTCTTTGAATAGAAACATGGGAAAGGGGAAAATTCACCCCCCCCCCCAAGAAAGAAGAAGCCTCTATTGAGCGCTTCTGGAGATAAAGGCCTTATACTTTTACTGGATTATTTGATCCCTCAATCGTTGAATAGTGAATAAAATCCATTGAAAATATATTCTCTATCCTTCAATGCTTATAACAATAAGTGGTTCTTCTGGATTATTATCATATAGAGGGTGAAGCTAATCAAGGTTGGATGTTGATCAAAAATACAAATCCTGAGGAGGAGATCGAGGTGTTGGAATGGAATGATTTCTAGAAGATGTTTTTTGATTAATTTTTTCCACGCACCTTATAGCTTAAAATGGAAAAGGACTTTTTTTACCTCAAGGATAAATACAACTAATCTGTCTGAGAATCAAAGGAATGCTTCACAAGTCTTGCACGACACGCTTCTGTCTTTGTTGTTACCCCCAAATGCTAGGTTGACCGCTTCTTTGGAGGCTGAAACCTAGCCAACAGAAAGCCCTGACGATCCTTATCTTTGAAAACTATGAGAAAATTGTCTTCTATGCCCTCAAGGTTGAAATGGAGATCATAGAATCTCAGGGGATCATGGGGATAAGAAATGTAAGGAGTAATTCAATTCTAATGGTCTGATGGATAAATATAATGGTGCAAAGAAGATACAGCACCCCACATGACCATGGTGCGCAAAGAAGCACCCTTAAAATTGCCTGAAGGTGATGAGGAAATGATTTAGATGTGTAATAGAAGGGAAAATAGCCATTAACTACTGAAAAGGAAAACTCACATCTATAACAGAGAAGAAGAACACTTCGTTCGAACCTCAACTGTAATGCCTCGACCCTAGTTATGGGAGTTGGTGCATTATTACATAACATCGGCATGATGCAATGAATCATGTCCCGAAAGACCGATTCGTTTAGCAATCTTGGAAAATAGATTACGTACATTAACATTACATTACACATTATAAAAGAAAACACAATATAAATGATCCTTTCATAATTCCATTAATCCCTTAGCTTAACCCTGTTTATCAATAAAAAAATACTTCTTCACATCCTGGGAAAAATTAATCATAAAAAGGGGTGAGCTCAGATTCTCAGTAAGGATAACAATATAGATGAAACTTTCACAAATAAGCATAAAAAATTAACGCAATGTATTAGAATAAAACAAAATCCTTTTAAAATAGACTTCCAAAAAATATGGAAAACATAAAATCAAATAATTCCATTTACTAATTGACATGGATATTCTACTAGTTGAATAATCACATGCAATATCAATAGCCAATTTCTTAATGATGGAAAGCATAATGCCAGACTTCATAACTACATAGTCAAGGCCTTGTGTTAAGACTACAAATAAGACTTTTTCAAGGACTTTGTCCAAAACACTTGTTTGTCTCATGAGACCTACCGATGCACCGTGGAGCTATAGCAGGCTCCACCCGTCACTTACTACTTCCAACGCATTCCTCATATGAAAAGTTTTAAACATAACATAAACATTAATATTAAAACTAGCATATGAATTGTCAATACTTTATCTATAAACTATTAATGGTGTAAAAATAACACATCCTCCATTAATCATATAACAAAACCTTCAATACAATATGGATGTTTTGTATCAGAATAAATTAACTTCAAATAATCTAAAAATTCATCAAAGGATGTTGACATAGATGAAAATGATTTGTAAAACTCTTTGAGAGAAATATCCCTTTTTCAGGAAAACAATTAAAAGTCATGAAATTTAGAAAGGAATACATTTAATAAATTTTTTTAATCAATGTGTCCCATAACACTTTGAAACTTTTGAATGGAATTAACATTTTAAAAAACATTCATGTCCATATAAGTAAATCCTTAAAAACAATTTTTGAAAACATGGACATTAATGAGAAGTATTTACAAGAATAAATATTTAAAACATTTAAAATGATGGTTTAGTAAAAAAGTCACCTAAAATAATCCCTTTTAAAACTCTTTAATGAATCATGGATAATAAATATGTCCCAAATGATACTTATGTAAAAATAACCTCAGATAATAAAGAGATTGTGAAATTAACCCTTACCTTGTACTTTCATTTAGTCGAGGGTACGTTTAACCTCCTGTATAAAAATTGTAGTATGTTATTAAATTATAACAGAAACATATTAATATTTATGATGTCATACATTATTCATTTATGAATTTATACTACCCATTTAATAATAATTTTCTTTTTAAATTAACATTTTGGGTAATAATCGCTTTCTTTAACGAACGTGTTTTAACTTGTTACTATTGATTGTGTCACTTAGATCATGATTTAAATAATTCTAGAATATAAAACATTATTTATATATCATATATATCTAGAAATATAAATATGTATAATATATGTATATATGAAATAGAAAACACCATTTTTGGAGACGGTAGGTTGTACGTACGCATAAACACTGTTTCCGTTATCATATCGTATTGAACAAAACTAAGTGAATAAGATATATGTAAGTACATATATATATATATATATATATATCTAATGAAGAATTATTATTTCATATATTAAATACTTATTAATGATATATGTATTTTATAATAATTTTTGAATGGTGAACGTGGAAATAAATATCATCGTGTCGTGGAGACGGTAATTTGTACGTACATACGGGCGACAATATCATTATATTAATGATAAAATCATATGTAATAGGATGGTATACCATATATAAATAATCATTAAAATGTTATATTTATTATTTACATCAGTTATACTAGTTATTATACCCATCCAAAAAATGATGTTTTTTAATAACAAACTACACCACGACGTGTATAATGTAATCCGTACGTATGCACATATGGTGACTTTGTCATTTATAAGATGGATATAATAATGAATATGATTGTATATTTTTTATAATATCATCATAGTATATAGAAAATACTGTATTTATTATTTTTGAATGGAAAAAACAAAGAAAGAGGAAGTGAAAGAAGAAAAGAACTTGAAAGATGTGATGAAATATTTACCTCTTCTTTGGGTTCTTCCTTTTGATTTGATCAAAAGGGCTTATTAAGGTGGATTTCTGGCCAAAGTAAGGCCTCTAAGATTAATGGAGGAAAGTTGTAAGGATATTTGGGTAGGTTATGGCTGAGACAAATGGCTATGTAGGTGTTAAATTAAGAGAAGGGTAAGTTCCCTTTTAGAAGAGAGGTGAGGGTCACTTTAGGAAAAGCTTCAAATATTATTTTTTAATAAAATAATTTTCTATTTATAATGGATCAAAAATGATTTATTTAAAGTCTAAGGTGGGGATGTGTTGAAAACTTCTCAACCAATAGGTTTTAGACAGGTTTAGGTAATCATATTAACCTTATCATTTAGATTTAACTCTTAGTTAAATAGTTTGACATTTATCATGTCTCTTTGTATTTTTATATTATATGGTTAATAAACTTACTATGAACTTCCAAGAGAACCCCAATAGGTTTATTAATGAAATATATAATATTATTAATTCCCTGTGGCCGAATATTATGTTATTATACCAACCAATAATATAGTATTTCCTCTAAAAACTCAATTATGTCTATTTTGACATTATTTAATAAATGATTTTTTAAATCCCTAAAAAATTTATTAATTCGAACTAAAATCGTAAGTTAAATCCTAAAATGTCATAGTAACTTACAAAATTAGTGGAATTTATCAAAAGTCTCAAATTACATTTATTTGGATATTTAAATAATCAATTATTGTAATATTTCATTATTAAGGTAACTATTGCGTCATCATTGTGTCATAAATTAATTAAATTATTTAATTTTTGAAAATTATAAATAAAATATCAATATGTAGTAAATTTTGTTATATTTATAATTAATATTTATAGTTAAATTTATATTATGTATAACTCTATATTAAAAATGTTTTAGTTATTAAGCATTGAATTTAACTCTTTTAACTCTTTAAATAAAATAATAATAAATGTCCTAATCTAATCCAAGATGACAAAAGAGGGTAATATTTTATTCCTATGGTTGTTTTTGGTAGAATTATACTTATACAATAGAATTAGGACTTGTGTTAGGGTAATTATGATATCATTTTTACCCTTAATTACCCTATTTACTTTTAACCGTGGAAAATAAAAGTCAAAAGATACTATTGACCAAAAATTATTTTCATCTTATTGAACCACATTTTAATTACTGATATTAACTGTTTCTCTCATATTTTTGAAATTAAACTAATAGAAGCGGTAAAATTATGTTTTATACAAATTTGAAAATGCTCCTAGAAGGTGGGTAAAAGACGGTAAAATGTTCGATAAAATTATATATATATAAACTTATTATAAAATGACTCAAATGAATTACGTTGAACATATATAGGTATTTTGTACCAATTATTTTCTAAAATAAATTTAAATAAAATAAATAATTATTTAAATAAAAAGTCGATTTTAAACAATAACTTAGTGTTTTTCACTATTCATCAAAAATTGAATGTTTTCAGAAAAAATACCAAAAATTTACCCTAAGATAATTTTGATATTCTGAATTCAAAAGTGAATTCTATTTTACCAAATTAAAAACATAGAAGTTTTATTTATTAATATAAAATTAATTCCTGTTGTCAAAACCAAAAGGAGGGTTTTTAAAAAAAGTAAAAACTATCAAAATATTGACATATGTCTATGTCAAATTTAAATGTGAAATTACTTATAATGGCCAAAATTGTATTAAATTATAAAAATATAATCTAATAATTCTTCCAAAACATTCAAATTATTAATTTATCACTGTAAATTAATTCTATTAAAAAAGTTCTTTTCAATTAAAATTTCTTATTTTTCACTATTCATCAAAATATGAAAGTTATCAGAAAAGTACCAGAAATTTATCCAAAATGAATTTTTATTTCCTGATTTTAAAAATGAATTATTTCCCTTAAATTGAGTATATAAAATTTTCTAATATTTGTTTTAAAAAGGATTCACCATTAAATAAGCGGTATAATTGAATTTTTTATGAAAAATACTTATTTTATCTGAAAAATTAAATTTGTCCCTATATTAATTCTAATTGACAGAAAATATGAATTCAAAAATTTTATGGAGTATTTAAAATTCAATATTCAGTTAATACTATTCATAACTGTTTTTTTACGGCTAGTTTGTTAAGTCGTGGTGCACTCGATCTCGTTGTTGCGTGTAGCACAATCTATTGAATTAATTTAATGAGATAACATAATATGAAATCTTGGGGTGTTACATTCTCCCCTCCTTCAATAAATTGTATCCTCACAATTTGAAATTGTTCTTCAAAAATAAAAGGCTGAAAATTGAAAAATACTTTTGTGGAAACCCCACATCTGAAATTGGCTTAATAAAATTTACACTTAATAAAAAAGTCATCACAAAATTATGATCTTGATTAAGAGAAAATTGGTGGAAATTAGAGACACATAATTAGAGGTAAAATGTAAATATTTATAGGGAGTGATTAAGGTCCTCAATCACAAACATGTGTAAAATTAAAGGCCTCAAAGCCATCAATCTAAGATGATGTAAAATATCATCGGTTCAACAAAACATAAGGTATTATGGTAACACACTTTTGGTTTTTATATCTCTTCCCTAATGTTTTTGAATTAATTTATTCATCGAATCAATAGAAATATATATATATATATATATACTTTACAAGTAAAGTATCATCCTTCAGCTAATTCCTACCAGAAACTCGTCTTCTACTCTAAAAGATAATAGAATTCAAAAATATTCTATTTATCCTAATCGTATAGGGTTCCAAAAATAATGAATTTATAATTCATTTTTTCATACTATTGAAGAAACTATATTATAAAAACTAGGACATAACGTAGTCTAGTGGTAGGTGATGCACCTTTCTCACCCTTCGATTGTGGGTTCAAGTCTCGTGGCCTTGCCGAACGCGACTGGTTGTCATCCGACCTCCGGGTTGTCCTTTTTATGACAATCAAAAAATAATATCAAGAAATTATTTAACCTTAACAATAGTATCAAATTTCAAACATAATTGATTCCAACCTTTAGAATTATCCAAAATACTTCTGTCTAAACTCACAGTCCTAAATTTTTAACGAAGGTAAACACAATGAAGATCCTTTTTCCCACGTAAAAACATGTGAATACCTTCATAATGTAATCTTTTAAAACATGGTAACACCATGAATTATCATATAACTGTATTGATTAAATTCATGCTCCCTTATACCTTATAGAATACTGGATATACTCTTTAAATCCAAAAATGTTGTAAACTCCAACAATAATGGAATAAACAAACCATTAACCAGTTCCAGGGATGTCAATAATATTCAATATAATTTATCCAAGTCAATAATCTCTTATTCCAAAATCAATAACTCAGTATTATGGCCATATTAAAATTTTGTGTTTCCTTTAACCATGTACTTTCAATGATGTTTAACATGCAATTGTGTAACATTTCTTGGATCCACTAATCTCATCTCCTTAATTAAATAGTACTGCAGTACAATCCTTATATACTCTATAATTCTTATAAGATGTACATCATTAATAAAATAATCAAATGAAAAAAATACTTTAATGACAACATAATAACTCTTAATCATTCCTCTTCATCTTTGGTAGTATCATAAGTTGATTATTATCCAATAGCAGCATTTGGGGTATACCCTGATTATTTGGACATTGATTCACATAGTGTCCCAACTCCTTGTAGATGAAGCATTGTACATTTGAAACATTTTTCTCAATCTCACAGTCACATACATGGTGTCCTTTTTCTCCACACATATAACAAACTCACATTCACTTTAATCATTTACCAAAGTGATTCTTTCCACAGTTATCACATATGGGAAAATCCTTCTTTCCCTTATTCCCTTTATCCATATTTCCCTCTACCGTCTTTTTCTTCTCTGGCTTCCCTTCAAAGCCATCAGACTCAGAAAATTATTTAATTATCTTATTAAGATATGATATTATTTCTTCATATGATGATAATATGTGGGAGACTATTTCCTATCTAAATGTTTTCTTAACACCATGAAAGATATGATCCTTCTTACTCTTTGGATCATGCATATTGCCGGAGGTCTCGTTCCATCTATTGGGTGCCATTTCTGAACAATGGCATACACTAGGTTAGTTTATGAATCGCAATGCATAATTCAAAACTTTTAAAAACGTTATCAAAAATTTAATAGTTCATTGATATAATCCATAATCAGAAAAAAAATTATTTGAGGAGTTATATACTCATAAACACTTTAGAGTGGTTTGTAAAGAAAATCAGAATTCTCCTAAGCATATCCCCCGGGAGTGTTGTTACCAAGAGTGCAGCAAGGCTCATTGTCGTGCACTGATTCTCGTTTGAGTCTTAATAAAAGCAGTGTTTTCATGTTTGACCCCTAGGTACATCTGTTTCAGAGCCGCCTCTACATTCTCGTATCCAGATAGGGATGTATTGCTTGGAAAACTCACAAAATCTCTACATTACCAAAATTTTAGGAAGTTCTTCTGTACTAATCCTTAAAGTCTATCTTAAGGTATTGTGATCTAATCATAGTTTATGTAAATCTAGTTTCCAATGTTATTGATAAACATCCTATGATACCAACTTAAATGCCCCGACACCAATTATGGGAGTCGGTGCATTATTACATTACATTGGCATGATACAATAAATCATGTCCCGAAAGACCAATCAGTTTTGAAGTCTTGGAAAATAGATTAAATACATGAACATTAAATTACACATTATAAAATAAAAAACAACATAAATGATACTTTAATAACACCATTAATCTCTTAGCTTAATCATGCTAATCAATCATAAAATTATTCTTCACATCCTGGGAAAAATAAAACATAGAAAGGGGTGAGCTCAGATTCTCAGTAAGGATAACAACATAGCGGAACCTTTAATAAATAAGAATAAACAGTTAAGGCAATGTATTAGAATAAAACAAATTCCTTTTAAACATAGACTTCAACATAATATGGAAAAGATAAAATCAAATAATTCCATTTACTTATTCACATGGATATTCTACTGGTCGAATAGTCACATGTAATATCAATAGCCACATTCATAATGATGGATTGCATAATGTAGTACATCAAAACCACATAGTCAAGTCCTTGTGCCAAAACTACAAATAAGATTTTGTCAAGGCCTTGTGCCAGGACACTAGTTTGTCTCATTATACCTACTGATGCATCGAAGAGCTATAGCGGGCTCTACCCGTCACATACTAAGTCCAAATCATTCCTCATATGAAAAGGTTTAAACATAACTTATACATTTGTATTAAAACTAGCATAATAAATGTCAATACATTATCCATAAACCATGAATGGTGTAAAAATAAAACATCCACAGTTAAAGATATTCCAAAACCTTCAATACAATATGAATGTTTTGTATCATAATAAATCAACTTCAAATAAGCTTAAAATCCATCAAAGGATTTTTACATAGATGTAAATGATTTGTAAAACTCTTTGAAAGAAATATAGATTTTTTAGGAAAACCATTAAAAGTCACCCAATTTAGAAAGTAGGACATTTAAAGACATTTTTGAATCAATGTTTCCCATATCACTTTGATACATTTGGAAGGAGTTAACATTTTAAAAAACATTCATGTCCATTTTTTAAAACATGGTCATTAATGAGAATGATTTACAAGAATAAATATTTAAAATATTTAAAATGATGTTTTAGTAAAAAATTCCCTTAAAATAATCCCTTTGAAAACTATTTCTTGAAGCATGGATAAAAAATATGTTTCAGAAGATAATTGCGTAAAAACAACCTCAGATAATAAAGAGATTGTAAAATTAACCCTTACCTTGCACTTCCCTTTAATCGAGGGTACGTTTAACCTCTTATATAAATATCATAGTATGTTATTAAATTATATAAGAGCCATATTAAAATATATGATGTCATACATGATTCATTTATGACTTTATACTACCCATTTAATAATAATTTCCTTGTTAAATTAACATTTTGGATAATCATTACTTTCTTTATCATACGTGTTTTGACTTGTTACTCTTGATTGTATCGCTCAGATTGTGATTTAAATACTTCAAGAATATAAAACATGATTTATATATCATATTTATTTAGAATAAAAATATTTATAATAGACATATATATGAAATGGAAAACACCATTTATGGAGATGGTGGGTCATACGTATGAATAAACGTTGTTTCCGTTATCATATCATATTGAATGGAACTAAGGGAATAAGATATATGTAAGTAAATATACATATATATGTATATATATATACATCTAGTAGCATTATTATGTCATATATTACATACTTATTAATGAGATATATATTTTATAATCATCGTTAAATGGTGAACATGGAAATGAATCTCATCATGTTGTGGAGACAGTAATCCGTAAGTACGCACGAGCTCCAATATCATTATATTGATGGAGAAATCATATGTAATTTGATGATATATCATATATAAAGAATAATTGAGATGTTATATTTATTATTTAAATATGTTATACTAATTATTATACCCATCCAAATAATGAAGTGTTTGAATAACAAAGTACACCACGTCGTGGAGACAGTAATCTGTACGTACACACATCTGGTGAATTTGTCATTTATTGGATGGATAGAATAGTGAATATGGTTTTATAGTTTTTATAATAACATCTGATTATATATAAAATACTGGAGTTATTATTTTAGAATGGAAACAACAACGAAAGAGGAAGTGGAAGAAGAAAAGAACTTGAAAGAGGGGATGAAATATTTACCTCTTCTTCGGGTTCTTCCTTTTGATTTGACCGAAATGGCTCCTTTGGAAGGATTTATGACCAATGTACGGCCCCTAGGATTATGTTAGAAAAGTTGGGAGGATAGTTGGGTAGGGTTTGGCCGAGACAAATGGATTTTGAGGTGTGAAATTTAGAGAAGGGGAAGTTCTCTTTTATAAGAGAGATGAGGTTCACTTAAGAAAATCATGAAATATTATTTTACAATAAAATAATTTTCAGTTTATAACGGCTCAAAATTTAATTATTTAAAGTAAAAGGTGCTAATGGGTCAAAAACCCCTCAAGAAATAGGTTTTATATATTTTTAGGTCATTGTATTAACCTTATAATATAGATTTACCTCTTAGTTAAATAGTTTGACATTTACGATGTCTCTTTGTACTTTAATATTATATGGTTAATAAAAATAAAATAAACTTCCAAGAGAACCCCAATAGGTTAATTAATGAAATATATAATATTATTAAGGCTTTTTGGATGATCCTTAGATCATTAAATATATTATATCAACAAATAATTTAGTATTTCTTTTAAAAACACAATTAAGTCAATTTTTACATTATTTAATAAATTATTTTTGTTAAAGTACGAAAAACATTATTACTTAGAAATAAATTCATATGTTCATAATAAAATTTCATATTAACCTATAAAATTAGTGTAATTCATAAAAAGTCTCAAATTACAATTATTTGGATATATATAATATCAATTATTTTAGTATTTCATTATTTAGGTAATTACTGCGTCATCATTGTGTCGTAAATAAATTAAATTATTTAATGTTTAAAAATTATAAATAAAATATAATTATTTAGGAATGATTTTTATATTTCTAATTATTATTTACAGTCTAATTTATATTATGTATAACTCTATATTAAAAATGGTTTAGTTATTAAACATTGAATTTAATCTTTTAACTCGTCTTTAAATAAAATAATAATAAATATCCTATTCTATTCCAAGTGGACCAAAGAGGATAATATTTTATTCCTAAGGTTTTTTTGGTCCAATTATACTTATCTAACAGAATTAGGACATGTGTTAATGTAATTATGATATCATTTTTACCCTTAATTACACTATTTACCTTTAACTGTGGTAAATAAAAGTCAAAAGTTACTATTCACGAAAAATTATTTTCATCTTATTGAACCACATTTTACTTACTGATATTAACTGTGTCTATTGGATTTTTGAAATTCAACTCACAGAAGTGGTAGAATTATGTTTTATACAAATTTTCAAATGTTCCTAGAAGGTGGGTAAAAGATGGTAAAATGTTAAATAAAATTTTACATTTATAAACTTATTATAAAATGACTCCAATGAATTATATTGAACATATATAGGTATTATGTATCTATTTTGACCTAAAATAAATTTTAATAAATTTAATAATTATTTAAATAAAAAGTCAGTTTTAAACAGTAACTCGGTGTTTTTCACTATTCATCAAAAATTGAAAGTTTTCAGAAAAATACCAAAAAATTACCCTAAGATAATTTTGATATTCCATATTCAAAAATGAAGACTATTTTACAAAATTAAAAACATTTAAGGTTCTTTTATTAATTTAAAATTCATTCCCATTGTCAAAACCAAAAAGTGGGTTTTTTTTAAAAAGTAAAAAACTATCAAAAGATTGACATGTGTTTATGTAAAATTTAAATGTGAAATTAATTATAATGACCAACATTATATTAAATGATAAAAACATAATCTAATTATACTTCAAAAACATTCAAATGCATAATTTATCACAATAAATTATTTTGTTTAAAAAAGTTGTTTTCAATAAAAATTTAGTATTTTCATTATTAATCAAAATATGAAAGTTATCAGAAAAGTACCAAAAATTTATCCAAACTAAATTTTTATGTCCCAATTCTAAAAAAGAATCTAATTTAATTAAATTAAGTATATAAAAGTGTCAAATCTTTTTTTTAAATATTCCCCATTAAATAAGTGGTATAATTGCATTTTTTTTAAAAATACTTAATTTGTCTGAAAAATCGAATTTTTCCTTGTATTATGTCTAAGAGATACAAAATATTAATTCTAAAATTAGATAGAATATATAAAATTCAAAATTCAGTTAATACTATTCATAACTGTTTTTACGGCTAGTTTGTTAAGTTGTGGTGCGCTCGTTCTCGGTGTTGCGTGTTGCGTAAACTATTGAATTACTTTAATGAGATAACATACTATGAAATCTTGGGGTGTTAAATCAACACATTGTTCATTGCTACAACTACAATGAACTAGGGAATATTGCAAATCTAAGCCCTATGCCAAGGGTTTTTTGAGGCAAATAACAACCTACAAGGTAGCAAGGGTGGCCTTTTTTCCATTACTACTGCTGAAGTGAACCCGAAAAATGAAGTGGTGATAGGTACGCTAGTTATTCATTCAAGAATAGATGATGTAATTTTTTATTCTAGTTCTATGCATTATTTTATATCCTGGATGTTTAGTAGAACAATCCCAACACCACCACAAATCATGGAAGTAAAGATGTCGTTGAGTACCGAAAATGGGGAAATCATTGCATCCCATGAATATAACTCCTCCACTATCAAAATATTTGGACTGATCTTCCCGGAGAACCTTTTCATTCTCCCTCTAGTGGAATTTGATGCAATTATTGGCATGGATTACAATTCCTTATATAGAGCCAACATAAATTTCAATTGGCGGGAAATCACTTTCCATGTGTAGAATCGACCCCCGATTCTATACAAGTACAAGGAGAGAAGATGAATCTTCTTTAGATCCATCATCTCAAGAATGGATATTACTTCCTTATGAGCATGTGTATCTGGCTCAGATTATGGAGTCTATGGAAGCAACTATCTTTGAATACATTCCTATTATGAGGGAATTCACTGAAGTGTTTCCTGAGGAATTTTTTGGTCTTCCACCTAGAAGAGATGTTGAATTCTCAATTGAACTTATACCTGGGGTGTTTCCAATATCCAAGAATTCATATAGAATGGATGTTGTGGAGATTGAGGAGTTGAAGAAAAAACTACAGGGGAATCTGGATAAAGGATTTATACGCCCAAGTGTGTTACCATGGCGTGAACCAGTCCTCTTCATCGAGAAGAAAGATGGGCCAGTGAGCATTTTCATCGATTATCGTGAACTTAACAAAATCACAATAAAGAACAAGTATCCTCTCTCATGAATTGATGAGTTGTTCGATCAGTTGCGTGGAGAAAAATACTTCTCCAAGGTGGATTTTCTGTTGGGATATTATCAAATAAGGGTGAAGAAGGATGATATCCCCAAGACTTCTTTTTGTACAAGATACGAGCACTATGAATTCATAGTAGTGACTTTTGGACTCACCATTTCTCCATAAATATTCATGGACTTGATGAATAGAGTCTTTATGGATTACCTCAACAAATTTATGGTAGTATTTATATATGATATTCTAATATACTCCAAAACTAAGTAGGATCATGATGAGCATCTAAGAACTATACTAGAGACCTTACAGAAGGAGAAGCTCTATGCAATGTACAAAAAGTGTGAGTTCTAGTTAAAGGAGGTCTCATTATTGGGCCATATCATCACAAGAAATGGGATATCTATGGATCCCTCTACGATATCTGTAATAGAGGGGTGGATGATCCCAACATCGGTAATGGATATCCATATATTTTTGAGGTTAGCAGGATATTATCGACGATTTGGGAGAAATTTCTCATGATTGTCTGACCCTCATACCAAGCTAACTCGGAAGGGAGTAATGTTTTCTTGGAGTGATGAATGAAAATAAAACATCAAGGAGTTGAAAAGGAGGCTTATAACTATGGTCATGCTCACATTACCCACAGGTGGAGAACATTTTGTGATATTCATTGATGCTTCAAAGAAGGTCATAGGATTTGTTTTTTTGAAAAATGACAAATTCATTTCTTATGCTTCAAGGAAATTGAAATTTCATGAGCATAATTATCCAACACATGATCTGTAGTTGGTTTCGGTGATCTTCGATTTAAAAATTTGGCGGCATTATATCGTTGGGGAGAAGTGTGAAATATATATGAACAAAAAAATCCTCAAGTATATATTCATACAGAAGGAGTTGAACATGTGCCAATGAAGATGGTTATATCTGATCAAAGACGTTGATTGTTCAATCTATTACAACCCTAGGAAAGTGAACAAGGTGGAAGATTCTCTAAGTATAAAGGATCATGCATCTCTATCATTGATGGAAATTGAGAAAGATCCAATCTTCTTAGATTTTATGAAGATAGACATGGGAATCATAAAGAAGGGAACATTATCAATCCTTTGACAATTGATTGCTTAAACATATCTTTTGTAAATATTAAAGGATGATTAAAAGTATGATGTGGGAAATAAGAATAATGTTGATTCTATCAAAAGAGGGAAATCCTAAGAGTTCAATGTTAATGAAGAAGGAACTTTGAGATTTGGGAAAAGACTACATGTTTCATCACGTTCAAAGTTGTAGAAGGAACTTTTTGATGATGAACATAGTTAAAATTTATTTATTCACCAAGGGAAGACAAATATGTATTGAGATATCTGAGATAATTATTGGTGAGATAATATGAAGAAGGAGATCTCTGAATTTACATCAAAGTTCCTGGTATGTCAGCAAGTGAAGGCAAAGAGGCAAAAGTCTAAGGCGATGATGCAGCCACTACGCATATCAATAAGGAAGTGGGACAACATTACCATGTGTTTTACCACCAGACATCTGAAGACATCCAAAGGCAACAATGCAATATGGGTTGTTGTGGATCATATCACAAAGTCTGCACACTTCATTACAATTCGGGAGGATTTCTCATTGGATCAACTGGCATGGATATATATTAGTGAAGTGGTAAGGCTGTATGGAGTACCACAATCTATAATATCCGATTGATATCCAAGATTCACCACTATGTTTTGGAAGAGTCTTCAACATGATTTGGATACTGGACTGAACTTTAGTATGACCTATCATCCTCAAACTGATGGGAAATCCGAGAAAACTATTCAAACACTTGAAAAAATGATCAGATCCTGCTCAATGGACTTAAAAGGAGGATAGGAACAACATCCTACACTCATTGACTTCTCCTACAATAACATTTTCCACCCGAGCATCCAAATTGAACCATAGAAATCCCTTTATGGTAAAAGGTGTCGAATATCGGCGTGTATGGATGAAGTCTGTGAGCGTACGCTGCTAGGACCAGAAATGGTTGATGAAATGGTGAAGAAGGTGAAAACCATTCAGCAGCATATCAAGGCAGCCCAGAGTGGACATAAGAGTTATGCAGATAACCGTCGACGAGACCTTGAGCTTAAAGCTGGAGACATTTTGTTTCTATGCATATGCCTATGGAATAAGTTTAGGAGGTTTATAAGGAATGTAAATTTAAGTCCTAGGTACATCAGCCCCTTCGAGATTCTTGATCGTGTCAGGGTTGTTGAATATCGACTAGCACTTACACCTACCATGGAAAAAGTAAATGATGTCTTTCATGTGTCCCTATTAAGGAAGTACATACCAGACCCTTCACATGTAATCTCTTCATAGGTGGTACAGTTAGAGAATGATCATTCTTACAAGGAGAAACTAGTGAAGATCTTAGATCATAGAGAAAAAGTTCTACAAAATAAGACAATTCCCCTCATCAAGGTGTTGTGGTGCAACCAAATGTTTGAAGAAGCAACGTGGGAATCGGAGGAAGTGATGAAGCAGAGTTACCCACATATGTGTTAGTGTCCTAAAAGGAAATTTCGAGGGAGAAATTTCTTAAGGAAGGAAGATTGTAATAACCCAAAATTTCATTTATGAAAACTCTGCTTGATCTAATTAAATGTCTCATTATGTAAAATGTGAACTTATTTTGTTTTTTTTAAATATCTCTATGAATTTTGATTGTTTCTAATATAGCTGTTAAAATGTGATCCCATTTTTAGTATAAATATAGAGATTTAACAAATCCAATTTACTCAGACAAAGGAAGCGATAGACTCATCCAGTAGACTTGCCCCGTATGAATCCAATTTGTTGTAGCTCAGAAAGGAGGTGGTGTCATTGGTCATCACTCTTGACCAAGCCCAAGATGATCTTCAACATGTTAATCTCGAAAAAAACCGCCTACATTAGAAGTGGAAGTTGGTAGAGATTACCACCCGAGAAATGTTGTCTGAGCCACCCCAAGAATCGGTCACCATCGCACAACATACCCTTTGGTCATATGTGGGTGTTATAAGGGGTTATGTAAAATGACTTTAGAACTATGAATATGTGCATTATTTTTTTATATAATAATGAATATACATTCATTTTATTATTGTTACATTGTTAATAGTTTGTAAAGCACAAATAGTATTTTTAGTTAATATTCAACTAAGAAATATATTTTGAAGAATTAATGTATTTTTGGATTAAATAATATTTTAACAAATTATTATTATTATTATTAAATTCACTTTTATTAAATATAAATTATCTTATAATTTTATGAATGCAATTGTAATTTTTAATAAGGGTTGAATGCTGTTTTTTCAAAACCAATGATTTTTTGATAAATGTCAGTTTTTATATTAAAAGTGAAAATTCGCATATTTAGAAAATTATTCAGATAAAATGAATATTATTTTTGGAATCTGTATGTCGAAATTATCCAATGGTGAATTTTTCATAATATTTTGAGACAGATGAATTTTTGTGTAAAAATTAAATACTATTTAAATATATAATGTGTTTTATGACATCATAATCGAACAATAGTGATGTAATAAAATAATATAAATTATAGTTTTGGAAAATATATGTTTTACCATTAAAATAATGTGATTTTATATTTGTTTTATTTATTTTACAAAACATTAGTGGACCCTCAAAGAGTTATAAAACATTTTCACTTTTTAAATAAATTTCCTTGAGAGTGTGACTCACCTCCACATAAGAAAGCCTATTATTTTAAGAATTTAGGCCATTGGCCATATAAAATATTTTTTCCACTCCACTTTGGAAAATAACCATTGGAAAAAACCACGGGTTGGTCTGTGGTTTTGATTAGTTTAATGTGCGGTGACCCAAACATAAATAATAAAGAATTTCCTCTTCTTTCTTATATAAACCCACCCAAGATCCCAATTACTATTCACTCAATTCCTTTTTAGTTAGTCTAAACTCATCCCCCCTCTCTATATAATACTCCCATGGTTCCCCGAGTTACCAATAATTTGCTCTCAAGCCTCTCTCAAGCCTTTGGGATCACACTTCCAAGTAAGGGATTACCTCTTTTCTTATTTTTGTCTCAATTTCATTCTATTGTTATACCATTTTACTTACAATTAAAAATGTTGAAGTATGATTTCACACCTCCCCCATACTTCCCTATTTATTTTTTAATGATGGGAGAACCCTTTCTCTCTCATTAATTCTTTCCATGTACACCGATTACTATGCCGAAATTCAGAAAGGAGTTTTCTCTCTCCTCATTTACATTCAAGAAATTCTTTTGAATTATGAATATAAATTCCATTAAATATATTGGGACATGTATTTATATGACCGAATTTATTTTCATTTAATTATATATGAAGATACACCCCTTTCTCTCTCAATAACCATTTTTATGAATTCTTACTTCCCGCCGTTACGTTGCCGAAATTGCAACGATTTTCCAAGCTAATGTCCTTGTGTAGTGAATACCATGATCATTTCTATATCAAGGGAATTAACCATTATAAAGATTTACTAATTGATTATAAATATTATTTTATATTTTCAAAATCCCTTTATCATGAAATAAATTATGATGATTGATTCCATGTTCTATGATCCATGTGGCACACTTATGCATGAAATGAAATGTTTAAGAAAGGTGTTCCCTGATAGCGCTCTAATGCATTGGGTAAGGTATATTATCAAGATACATCATGTGCTATGAGTGTTTACTCAAGATAATTCAAGTGAAATGAGTGTTTACTTGTGCTTCATTTGTAATAAGGGTTTACTCATGCTCCCTGTGCCATGAGCTTTGGCTCATGTTAATTCCATGTTAAATGTTGTTTCCACATTTCCATGTTTGGATTATCATGATGTATCATGCCTTTAAGTTAATGTTTCTCTTGTACTACATTTATATTCCTATTTCCTAACATGTATTGAAATATTCATGTTATTCCTTTTTTACTCCCTTATTGGGATTTATATCTCACCCTTTTCTTAGGCATGTCCTCAGGTTATCAAATGCAATGCTAAGTACGAGGGAATGTAGTGATCATGTAAAAGAAGTTTTCAATACAAATGTTTTATTTCATGTTTTATTTTGTTGTGTAATTATCCTAATCTCCAAATAAACTTTACCTATCAATATTCTCTATCTTATCAAGTGAATTTTATGTAATAAATCATGTTTAAGTGTGAAATAAAGAGCAGGGTTGTCATACTAACCACACTATGGGTCATATTGATATATGTTTGATTCCTAGACATAAAAAATGAATAGAATGTTATTTTCCAATATTATTAATACAATTATACCATGTTAGATAAATTTTTGAGTCAGTGACACATGTATTTAACTAAAATCCCACTTTTAAATGAAACATGCACTTTCAGTCATACCGGTCACACTATGTGTCAGATTGATGTGCAGTTAATTTATACACTTAAAAAGTTAATTAACTATATTTTTTATAGTTTATTTAGATAATAATGTCATGATTTATTGGTTTATATTATGTTATTCATGTGTTCAACTAAAATATAAATTTTAAATGAAAACACACACTTTTATTCATACCAGCCACACTGTGTGTCAGATTGATTTGCAGTTAATTCCTACATGTCAAAAATAAATTATATATTTTTATATAAAGTATAAATTTAATATGAGTGTTTATTATTTTTTTTAGTATGTGATACACTTTTTAAACTAAAATGTCACTTTTAAATGAAAATGTGAACTTTTAGTCAAATCAACTACATCGTGTGTTGGATTGATGTGTAGTTAATTACTACATACAGAAAATGAATTATTGAATTTTTTCTAAAATATCAAAAAAATACTAGATATTTTTATAATTTTTTAGTATGTGTCACACCTTTTGAACTAAAATGTCATTTTTAAATGAAAACACTCACTTTCTGTCATATTGACCACATCGTGGGTCCAATTGGCTTGAGGTTAATTCCTAAATGTCACAAATGATTCTCAAATTATTTTTTTAATGTATCAATACAATAAATGTTTATTTTAACTATTTTTATTATGTGACACATATTTTATAATTAAATGTCAATTTTAAACAAAAAAATGCACTTTTAGTCAATATGGCCACATTATGTATCATATTAATGTGCAACTTAATCATACACATCAAAAATAAATCATCAGTCATTTACCTAGATTATAAATAATATAAGTGTGTTATATTAGTTTTTAATATGTAACACAAGTTGTGATAAAAAAAAGTTACTTTTATACTAAAATAATCTACATTACATTAGACTTTACACTTTATGTGTTGGATTGACATGTTGTTGATTATTACATTTCAGAAATGAATCATAGATCAATGTATTAATTTATCAAGATAATTCATGCATGTTTTCTCAGTTTTGGAAATGTGACAAGTGTTATGAACTAAAATATTACTTTTATACTGAAAACATGTGCTTTGAGTAATATCATTCATATTGTGTGTCATATTGGAATATGGTTGATTATTGTAGGATAAAAATGAAACAACAATTATTTGTCTAAAGTATCTAAGAAATTGGAGTATGTATTCTTAGTTTTCAGTTTATGGCATGTGTTTTGAACTAAAATATCATATTTTAATGAAAATACACACTTTCTGTCACACCCACCACACCATGTATCAAATTGATATGTGATTATTTCCTATAAATTAAAATTGAATCATGAATAATTTTCCAAAAGTAATAAGAAAATATAATCATGTTCGATCAATTTTGAGTATGCATTGCATATTGATAACTAAAATCTTACTTTAAGGGGGATGGATAACCTCAAACAGCTTTGAAAAATCACAAAGATAGTAGATAAAAATGTATACAAGTACACCCAAGGGAGTTGAAAAAATGTATACAAGTGATAGTTACATGCCCAAATAACCTACTATAGTAAATTTAATAACTTTATTTTCTATCATTAAAACATATAGTTGTCTCACTAACATGCTATTAAAAGGGTTTAGACCCAAAATAGAATTCAGTGTATCACTATTGAACATAAAAAATTCAAATAAAGATCAAAAATCGACATAAAGAGAACATTAAATAATACCTACGTGCGTAATCTTTGTCGAATCCTTTGTAAAGAATTGATTTTCTACAAGTGTTTTATTCCTTTTAATAGAAAAAATTACTCCACAGAGAGATCATGTTAATTATTAAACGATGAAATTATTTCCCCTCCAAAATCCCACTTCATGTCAACTCATGAAGTGGGATTCTAATGGGAAAATGATTTTACCCTCAAAACCTCAATTCTAATTGATGTGGAATCTATTTCTATATTATAAAAATCAATTAGCGGTCATAGTGATAAATAAGTAATTGATAATCTAAATATTAATGATCTCTATGAAATAATAAATAATTAAAATATGAGAGGGAATCAGGTCTTCATGATGTCTGTAAACATTTTGAAACCATGTATGGTGCCCACTCATTTATAAACAACTCTACTTCCTTATTTAAATATGTGTACTATATATAATCCTAATTATACAATAAAAATATATATAAAAATGATTAATATATTATTAGAATTAAATTTTAATTTCCATGATAAATAACTCTTTGGTGATAGTTAATTTTTATGGAATATGATTTATTTTGTAAATTTAAAAATTTAATAACCACAATAACTATCAGTAATTTGTTTTATACACTATAGAGACATTGATATATTTATATATATATATTGATAGTGAACTCTTATTATATATACCCAAATAATTATCTATTTGGAAAAATACATAGGCTCCATGTGTACATTGGTCATCCTAATACCATTATGTTTTTGATATGTCAAATCCCACCCCCACTATGAACCCTTATTGGGCCTGAAATGAAGAAAATAGTAACCCCAGGGCCCACCTCCAATAATCATTAGGTAGGCGACTTGCATCAGCGGTATAAAACATATGAAAGGGAGGAATTAACCTCACATATCCCAGGAATACACAAATAAAACCACCAATAAACACCATGATATAAATATTACAACCCCAAAATAATCAACAATGCATGATATGATAGAAAAATAAAATTTTCCAAAAAATACCAAGAAAAACCTATATGCATTGACTCGAACAACTACTCCAATATCCAAGTTATGAATGGGAAAATGGATCTCTGAAATATTAAAATATTCATAAAAAATTACATATATATGGGTGATCATAACATGTATTCTCAGAATTATTATACTAAAAACCTATCATAAAAATGTTTAAGGATCATACTAATGCTTTGGTGAACAAATAGTCGAACCAACAATCACTTTTCAGGTGAAATATCACCCAAACTCATCATGATTACCTACATCAAAGTATAATATAATATATCAAAGAATATATCTTTAAGGTACCCCACAACCACTTTTATATTATATTGTCACTCCCATGCCCCAATTTCAAAAATCACGTTCTCTCAAAATTTTTCATGGCCATGAAACAATACATTATATCTCATATCACATGCATATCATATTCAAAAACCCACATAATCCCATATACAAAACCATATATTATGTATCATCCACACATCAAACATCCAATATATTCTAGGGTTTTGCCAACATTAAGGACATCACTCCATTCCATCCTCCTACCATGCGTAATCCCCACCATTTCATTAGGGAACCTTTTTATGGTATGATATATTCTTATGATAAAACCAATAGAATTTCTCATTTTGGTCCACCAAAAGATTTCATTTAGAAGACTCTACTTAGAATAAAACCAATCTTCAGTAGTTCATTTCCCCTCGACTGAGTGTATCAGAAATTGGAAGTGGATTCACCTACCCACTGCAAAAATTTGACTTTTCATACACCAACAACCTCAAAAATATACAAAGTACTGAAAATAAATTAAATGTTCGTACATGAAATATAAATACAGAAATAACGAACAATGAGTTTAATGCGCTTTAGACTATGTGTCCTATGTACATAGAGGAAACACACTGCTTCTTTATTTTATTAAACCCAAAAGATACTAGTGATTACAAATAGATTAAAAGATACAATTAATAATTACTAACTTTACTATTCTCCAATAAATCTTAGAAGGAATAATTATTTACATAAATGTCCCCTGAAATTATATACCAAATCCATCCAAACAACCTATGATGCATACTCCCCTGAAAAAATAGATTAATCAGAAGGACATACTGAGCTTGATTTCCAATTAAATAACCCTTTATCCTTATTGAACTTCTATACATACAGTTCTCCATAATTGAACCATTGGTAAATATGAAGTTATGATGGTCCTACTACCATTTAGGAAGTCCTTTTTCCATAGTATCCACACCACTTCCAACCCATCATCTAAAGCATGAAGTTACAGTGAAGGTAATATTGATGTATCAAATTCTAGTGAACTGAAACAAACCTCGCCTCCCTATAATCTTTAACTTTAGTTTTATTTAAAGGAACTCCATTTACACTCTAAAAATTATAATGATTTAATTTTATACATGCTTTCATCCTTCCATTTACCCAATCCATACTGAGGCACAATGTTGCCTAAAATATTATTGAGTTATCATCTTGGTAAACATAACTTTTTTATCCCAATTATCTTCTATAGCCCTATACCCTTTTCCCCCATAATTTTTTTTATGAAATTAAAATTTAGGTCAATGTGCTTCAGCTCATCTGTAAGAACCCGAGTTTTTAGAAACGGGTCAAAACTCGGCCATGTTTAAACTTTTGACTGGTTTTTGAGAAGTCTGGAAAATCTGGGCAGTTTCTGGAAATTTTCAGACTACACACCGTGTACTTTAAGTACACGTTGTGTATGAGTTACCCAATTGAACGATTGTGTGCTCGGTGAGTACATACCGTGTGAAGACCTTGTAGAACATTACTACTACACAACGTATATTTATAGAGACACCATGTATCCCTTACCCGTGCAAGGCCAAATACATGTCGTGTGGTGGCCAGGTGTAAATTTCCATCTTCACGGCGTGTAGCCTTCCTTGACACGCCATGTACCCTTGCCCAGTGTAGCTGCCGAGACCCTGGCCGTGTGTTGACTGTGTACACGGTCCAGGCCAAGTGTTGGACTCCGCTTAAGTCGGAGTATGGAAACACATATACACGGTGTGTACATTGGAAATACACAACGTGTACTTTTTTTTATTTGATCGACCGAGGCATCGTCACACCTCATTCCCGGATTTCTCTTCTTCTTCCTATTTGGATGAGCAGTCTGTCCGAAAGACCTCCACGAACACAAATCATTCTAGATCTGTCGTACGACCTCCGTTCTTCGATCCGTCGGTGGCAGCGGGACCACATCGGAGAGGCTAACCCAACGCACCCTTCTTCGTCCTTGATTCCTCACATATTCCTCCACATATTTCATCCGAACGGAATTGCTGAATTTGACGGAAAGATAGATCTACCGTGATTCAGTCCGATTCAGAGTCTAAAATCAAAGGAGTGGAATCGTACGAGTACGAGGTGGGAGGTGCATAGATTATTTCGTGTTTTTGTAGATAATTTGGGGTGACTACCTTCGGGCGCGACATTAGGTATTGAGTGAGACCCTATTTATTTGTTTTTATTTAATTATATGCATTGTGGAATGCCTCTGGGTATTCCCTAACCCTGTTGTGATTGAGAGAGACCGGGTTAGAGGTCATAACTCATTTGGGGAAATTTGGCCGAGGGTGCCAAAATGCATATGTTTTTGAAAAGTATTTAAACTGCTGTTTTTAGATTGATTTTGTTGATGTTGAATTAAACTACTGAGTTTTATTTTTTAAAGCATTATGTTAATTTTTGTAAGGTGTTGAGACCTTAGGTGATGGTTTGGGTTAACATAAGTTTGTGAAAATTGACTATTCAGTAATTTTCTGTTAAAAGTTATGATTTCAAGTATGTTTTTGCAATGTGTGGTTTTATTGTGTTGAACTGCTTGATTTTTGGGCATGGCCCGGATCTATGTTGTTGAGTGATGAGGTTCACAGGTTGGGGCTTTGGAACAGGATACTTTTGGGTGGTTGCTACCATGGGATTGGGCGTCACAGACGTCGATTGAGGCAGTTGGACTGTCAGGTTGGGCTTTGGCCTGGGTTACAAGGATGGAAGGACCATCAGACTTGAGCGATAGGTTCGAAGGGACACGCGGTGTTAGAGGTGTTGTGGCTTGGGACATACTGAGGTGATTACCACTCACCAGGTACTTTTGAGTAGTGTGCACACAAATAGACTCCGAGATGAGGTGGTACGACCACTCGCTGGGTAGAGGCCCCTGGTAGATGTGGTTAGGTATATTTGGTTTGGGGGTGCTTGCCATAGGAAGCCACGTGGAAGGTGAGGATCCTTCGGGAGACATCTTTGAGACGGTCATGTTGGGGGTAGAGGCTCGCCGTGATTTGAGGGCTGACATCGTTGTCCCTCTGGTTATCTTATGAGGACAGGAATCATTGTTCCTCTGGATGTTGTGCCATGGGAAGTTTTATCTTTAGTGGTTGGTTACGATGGTTGGGCATGCCTTCCAGATGTCAGTACTTGAGACACATGGTGTAAGGTGGCACGAGGTGTCAGGCTGTAGATCAAACTTTCCGGCGTTGGCCCAAGCAGATGACACTTCCTGGTGTCTTCTGAGCACCAGTGAAGTCTTTGTTTATTTTTGGGCATGGCACTGTTTACTGTTTTCCTTATATAATCATTTCTACCTAAACACTTATATTAGGTACTCACCTCTGGGTGGTATGCTATAGAGAATTTTCTCACACCCTACACAGGCCCTTCCGAACACATGTAGACTTTATGAAATTGTGTGCAGGTAGAGGGTCAGCCTCAGGAGCTGGACTGTAGAGCTGTTGGCATAGAGACGGGTATCAACCTTGAGATCATGCCTTGATAGTGTTATTTTGTTTAGTTTTTCTTTTGTATCAGCTTGATTATCTTGTAATGTAGAAATTTTTGGTTAGCCATTGGCGCCATTACATTTTGAGCTATATTAACTAGTTTTCGATGCATGCCTTATTGTTGCTGTAGTGGTTGCTTGTGTTTTTAGCATGTTGTTCTGTTTACTTTCCACTGTTTTCATTTCTAAATTGCATCCGTTGTTTTATTATTATTTGATATGGTTCTACTATGCAGGTCTGGTTCGAGTCTACTGAGTCCTTTACTTTCCGCTGCATCTTTTAGTTTATACTCGGACCAGTTCCATTTCTATTTCCTCCAAGTGGGTATAACATCCCCACTTTACCTATTCAGACCCTTGCTGCTAGTCGGAAGCCTTTGGCATTCTGGGGTGGTGCGTCTAAGGTAGTAACGCCAGACCCGTTGGCATTGTTCGGGTGGTTGGCAGGGTCTGGGTCGTTACAATGTCGTATTAGAGGAGGTTTTCAGGACAAGGATTTAGTAGCATTGATTTTCTGGCTACTAATGAGTTTGAGGATTCTCTTTTTATTCTCTACTGGTTTTACAATTTTGTATATGGTAGACTGGAGGTAGGTTATTGTTGGAACTTGATTTTTGAACTTGTTCCTGGGTTCCTGCAGCCCATGTACGAGGGATGGATTAAGTTGCTAGGGGTGGGAATTGCTATTTTATTTTTGCTAAGATTATAGTTTCTATGATTTCCACCTCGGTGGATCACCTGTTGTGTGATGATACTGATTATGACATGAAAACCTTGCATAGTATGGAAAGGCTTAATTGTTGTCTTTTGATAGGCACTTTTTAGGGTATTTCAATTTCATAATTTCACGCATTCTTTGTGAAGTGATAATACCATGTGAATAAAATCAATTGTCATGCTATGTATGCTCTGAAATGTGAATAGGAACAAATCCTGATAGAATTGCTTGTTTATTGAAATGTGTATCACATGATTTGTATTTTTCTAGAATTGCATGTGCAGGACATATGGGTCTAGCTCTAATGATAGCAGACAGGTACTATGGTTGAGGCAGTGTAACTGTCAAGATTGGGCAACTCAGTCATCGGGATTTGGGAAACATTGGTTGTTAGGATGAGCATGGCCCGAGGTACAAATGATACTTGGCTCTGTTGAGGGTAGGTAAGGAGTCCATGAGGTCGGGATGCCGTGGGGCATGGGTTGCGGTGATGGGCAGTAAGGGTAGTTGTTATGCACTTCCTTTTACTGGTTCCCTTATCTGGGTAGAATATATTGTTATATAGATTTATGTGGGTTGTCTGGCCATTTATGGTATTCAGTGGGTTAATTCTTCATGAAACTATATAGTGATAGGAAGGAGAAGATATGGTACCGCGATATGAGGTTCAGAATCCGGTGCAGGCAGAGCATGTGCCACAGGTACTGGCTCAGAGGCAAGATCAGGTTCAAGATCCAGTGCAGGCAGGGCAGCAGCCGGGTTTGGTAGCATTCAGACCGTGGCTTGATGTGCAGCTCCGAGCTAGCCTAGTTCGATTCTTGCAGGGGATTGACAGAGGCGCGCAGGGTACAGAGCCTTCTATGGCGTATCTGACACGGGAGTTCCAGTCGCATCACCCGCCACTTTTTCAGGGTGAGGGTGGTCCACAGGCGGCAGAGAACTAGCTAGAGAGTATGCACATGATCTTCGAGCAGCTCGAGACGCCTCTAGGGAGGAGGGTCAAACTGGTGATGTACATGCTGAGAGGACCGGGGAAACATTGGGGGGATGTGCAGGTACAGGCATGTAGGCACGAGGGACTGGCGTGGAAGGACTTTGAGGATAGGTTCTTTGAGCACTTTTATCTAGAGATGCTGAGGGTAGAGAGAGCTCGGGAGTTCTTGTGTCTTCAACAGGGGGATATGTTTGTCCTGGACTACACAGCTACATTCACAGAGTTGTCTCGCTTTGCTCCTGGTATGGTGAGCGATGATGCAGCTAGGGTGAGGTGCTTCAAGGATGGCTTACGACAAGCCATTTGAGTTCAGGTAAACATCATCAGGCTGGGTTCCATCTCCAAGGTAATGAACCAAGCGCTCATAGCGGAGGGAAATGAGAGAGTAAAATATCGTTTTGGTAGGGTGACAGCTTCACGTTACGATTCGGAGGGCAGGAAGAGGGGGAGAGATGAGTTCTAGTAGGGCGGGCAGGCCAAGGACTCACCTAGAACACCTCGTGGCAGTTAAACGGTGGTTTTCTTTCAGTGTGGACAGCGGAGACATGTCCGGGATCAGTGCGATAGGCCCCCTACGAAGTGTCAGGCGTGTGGATAGGTCGGGCATCTGGAGAGGTTTTGCAGGCAGCCTTCTCAGACAGTCGGCAGGCAGGGACAAAGATAGACTGTGGCATCAGGAGCTGGTTCAGGTTTGGTACAAGGAGAGGGTAGTCGAGGTACAGCTACATGCGGAGTACGTGACTGGGATAGCGGGATTCAGCTAAGGGGCCAGTGGCCACTGTCTGGAGTAGAACTGCAGGGAGGTCAGGCATCAGGTAGTCGGGCCTCAGGGTAGGTGCACGCTATGGAGCTTCTAGGGATTGAGTAGGTTGGAGAGCCGACAACGGTGGCAGGTACAACACAGGTGTGTTCGTGAGTTTCTTTACTTTCATTTGGCATGTCCTCTCGAGGCATGTCTGGTTGAGTGCACTGGCTGCACATGATACTTGTGGACTGGCTAGATTCTAGTTAGTGGGATTGGCATCATAGAGGATGCATTTTATATTTTATTTATATATATTTTAGATGTGTGGCATCAGGAGCATCAAGGATGCAGGTTACATGAGGTGTCGTGGGCATCGGGGCATCATGGATGCGGGTTACTTGAGGTGCATGGCACCAGGTTTGAATTGAGAATCTATTAGATGCAAGACCTCAGGGAGGCAGATGCCGATGCGGTGAGAGGTACATTGGGTGTTGGAAGTGACATGTGAGCACCAAGGAGGTGCAAGTGCGACGATGCATCAAAGGAGGACCATGGGTCCGAGAAATAGGTCGTTGGGCCATGTTTGTATATTTTTTTTCTTTGATCTTTGTTCAGGTTGAGACCGAGTAAAATATTCCTACGGTGGGGATCCCTTTTTAGGAATTTAGCTAGAACCTTCAGACCGGGGTAGTCTGGGTTGTCTAACCGGGATGGGCGTGTCCAGTGCCATCTCCTGGGGTTGTTTGGTAGCCCTGGAATGAGCTACGTTAAGGTGGGGAGTTTGTAAGAACCCGAGTTTATAGAAACGGGTCAATATCCAGCCCTGTTTAAACTTTTGACTGGTTTTTGAGAAGTCTGGAAATTCTGGGCAGTTTCTAGAAATTTTCAGACTACATGCCGTGTACTTTAAGTACACAATGTGTATGAGTTACCCAAGTGACCGGTCGTGTGCTCGCCGAGTACATGTCGTGTGAAGACCGTGTAGAACTTTCCTACTACACGGCGTGTATTTATAGACACGCTGTGTATCCCTTACCCGTGCGAGGCCAGGTACATGTCGTGTGGTGCCCAGGTGTAAATTTACATCTACACGCTGTGTAGCCTTCCTTGACACGCCGTGTACCCTTGCCCCGTATAGCGGACGAGACCCTGGCCGTGTGTTGACCGTGTACACGATCCAGGCCATGTGCTGGACTCTGCTTAAGTCGGAGTACGGAAACACTTATACATGGCGTGTACATTGGAAATACATGCCGTGTACTTTTTTTTTATTTGATCGACCGAGCCTTCGTCGCACTTCATTCCCAGATTTCTCTTCTTCTTCCCCTTTGAACGAGATGTCCGTCCGAAAGACCTTCACAAACACAAATCCTTCTAGATTCGTCGTACCACCTCTGTTCTTTGATCTGTCGGTGGCAGCGGGACCGCATCGGAGAGGTTAACCCCATTCACCCTTCCTCTTCCTTGATTCCTCACCTGTTCCTCCATAGATTCCATCCGAACCGAATTTCCGTATTTGAAGGAAATGTAGATCTATCGCCATTCGGTCCGATTCAGAGGCTGAAATCAAAGGAGTGGCATCGTACGAGTATGAGGTGGGTGTTTCATACCTTATTTTGTGCTTTCATAGATAATTTGGGGTTGCGACCTTTGGGCACGATGTCGGGTGTTGAGAGAAACCCTATTTATTTGTTTTTATTTTATTATCTGCATTTTGGAATGCCTCTGGGTATTCCCTAACCCTGTTGCGATTTAGTGAGATCGGGTGAGAGGTCATAGCTCGTTTGGGGAAATACAGCCGGGGGTGCCGAAATGCGTATGTTTTGGACCAGTATTTAAACTCCTGTTTTTAGATTTCTTTTGTTGATGTTGAATTAAACTACTGAGTTTGATTTGTTAAATAATGATGTTAATTTGTGTAAGGTGTGGAGACCTTAGGTGCTGGTTTGGGTTAACATAAGTTGGTGCAAATTGACTTTTTAGTAATTTTCTGTTAAAAGTTATGCTTTCATGTATGTTTTTGAAATGTGTGGTTTTCTTGTGTTGAATTTCTTTATTTTTGGGCATGGACCGGATATATGTTGTTGGGTGATGAGGTTCAGAGTTTGGGGCTTTGGCTCGGGATACTTTGGGGTGGTTTCTACGATGGGATTGGGCATCATGGACATCGATTGAGGATGTTCGACTGTCAGGTTGGGATTTGGCCCGGTTTACATGGATGGAGACACCATCATACTTGAGTGACAAGTTCTCAAGGACATGAGGTGTCATAGGTGTTGTGTCTTGGGACATACTGAGGTGATTACCGCTCCCCATGAACTTTTGAGTAGTGTGCACACAGATAGACTCTGAGATGAGGTGGTGTGGCCACTCGCTGGGTAGAGGCCCCCGGTAGATGCGGTTAGGTATATTTGGTTTGGGGTTTCATGCCATAAGAAGCCACGTGGAAGGTGAGGAGCCTTCAGGAAACAGATTTGAGATGGTCAGGTTGGGGGGTAGAGGCTCGCCGTGATTTGAGGGAAGACATCGCTGTCCCTCCGGTTATCTTTTGAGGACATGTATCGATGTTCCTCCAAATGTTGTTCCATGGGCAGGTTGAGCTTTCGAGATGGGTTACGACGGTTGGGTGTGCCTTCAGGACGTCGGTACTTGAGACACATGGTGTCAGGTGGCACGAGGTGTCAGGCTGCAGATCAGACTTTCCGGCGTTGGCCAAAGCAGGTGACACTTCCTGGTGGCGGTTGAGCACCAGAGAAGTCTTTGTTTACTTTTGGGCATTTCACTGTTTACTATTTTCCTTATATAAGCATGTCTTCCTAAACACTTATATTAGGTACGCACCTCTGGGTGGTATCCAACTGAGACTTGTCTCAGACCCTACACAGGCCATTCAGGATATGTGTAGACTTTATGAAATTTTGTGCAGGTAGAGGGTTAGCCTCAGGAGCTGGACTGTAGTTCTGTTGGAATGGAGACGGGTATGGACCATGAGTTCATGCCTTGCTGGAGTTATTTTGTTTAGTTTTTATTTTCTATCAGCATGCTTATCTTGTAATATAGAAATTTTTGGTTAGCCACTGGCGCCATTACATTTTGAGCTATATTAACTGATTTTCAATGCATGTCTTGTTGTTGTTGTAGTGGTTGCTTTTATTTTTTTCATGTTGATCTATTTACTTTTCGCTGCTGTCGTTTCTATATTTCTTCCGCTGGTTTATTGTTATTTGATATGGTTCCGCTATGCGGGTCTGGTTCGAGTCTGCTGAGTCCTTTACTTTCCGCTGCATCTTTTAGTTTATACTCGGACCAGTACCATTTCTATTTCCTCCAAGAGGGTATAGCCTCCCCACTATACCTATTCAGACCCTCACTGCTAGTCGGTAGCCTTTGGTGTTCAGAGGAGGGGCGTCTAAGGTAGTAACGCCCGACCCGTTGGCACTGTTCGGGTGGATGGATGGGTCTGGGTCGTTACATCATCATGGAACACTATATGTTTATCCATGTTCATTTAATTTTGATTGCCACAAAATTTCATTAATTACTTCAACTATATATTTTTTCCCTAGATTCTATTTCATCTATGTACTCTACCTAAATTAAAATTACAGTAAAAATAATCTATAACTTCAATAATTATGTGATAGTCAATCATAAAAAATTAAATAAGAAACATGTTTTAATTTTCCTTCAATCTATATCTTTAGTAAATTTCGAGTCCAAAAACACTTATAAAGGATAATTTTTTATAAATAATAGATCATTATCTTTAGATACTTTCAAATATTAATGTATACACTTTATTTCCCCCCAATGAACTTTCCCAATATTTTCAATGAATCAACCCACAAACCTCACTACATGGGAAATGTCCAACTAAGTACAAACCATTTCATATATCAAACTACCTACCGTTGAGGAATATGGTACTTTCTCTATGTAATGATTCTCAATTTACATTATTGGTTCTTATGACTTGGATAATTTAAAGTAATCGGAATGAGGGGTTAGGACTACCTTACTTATTTCCATCCCAAACCTTTTTATGATCTTCCAAATATAATCCCTCTAAGATAAAATCAATTTCTTTTCTTTTATATCTCTCTTTATCTTCATCCACAAAATATTTATTTCATATCCAATGTCTTTTATTTAAAATCATTCAAGAAAATCACACTTCAAATTTTGAATTTTCCTATCATTTAGTATTGTTATCATGTTTTCATCCACATATAAAAAGAAATATTAAAAATTTACCATCTTCCCATTACTTTAGGTAATAGTAATGATCAACATTTCTCATGTTCTACCCTTCTTCTGACATAAATGAATCAAAATTTAGATTCCATTATTGAGGGGATTCTTTCATCCTATATAGGATTTTATTTATCTTAAAATCAAAATTATAGTTTCCTTATACCATTAAAATTATCAATTATTACATGTAGATATCCTCTAAAAAATATTCCATGTAGGAATTTGGTTTTAACATCTTTTATTTCCATGTACATATTTTCCAATTCCATCATGAATAGCACTATATGGATGCTTGAATGTTTAACAACCGATTAGAAGATTTTTAAAAAATAAAATCCTTCGTTCTATTGAATCCCCTTCACTAATAACCATTATTTATAGTGATTCATAAAATCATTTATTTCCTTTATTTAGTAAACCCACTTATTCTCAAAATACTTTTTTTCAAATATAATTTTATCCATCTACCATATTCTGTTGAAATTTAGTTAATCCATATCTTCATTCATAGTTACCTCTAACTATATTGAGTCAATGAGAAAAGTTACTTCCACCAGATTTTTTGGTTTTCATGAGTCCATTAAAATTATGGAATTAATTTCATCCATATACCTTTGAATTAGATTTCTATTTTTGGTTGATCTCCTAGACTAAGATTACTGAATTATACTGCTCGACTCTTCTTTTTATTCTGTTACCTGAAATTTTGGTACTCTAACTTTCGATGCTTGTACTGTTGGTACTCCCACTCAATAATTAGCTTACCTTTAACTCTATATTATTTATAAGGTTCTTACTTATAGACTTATAGTTCTTTCAACACTCACATATAAGCTCACCCGTTCTTGAGATCTTTCAGTAACCTTACTCGGATCAACAAGGACTTCTATAGTTGATTTTTCTTAAACTTCATTCACTTCAATGTTATAGTTCTTCTATATGACCATTTTATTGAAGATAAAATATATAATTATGATGATTTATTTTCTTTTATTATCCCTTAAGTGATATCTAAAGTTTCATTTCTATAATAACGTAAAAACACATTTTGTATTTTGATACAAGTTTAGTTATATCCTTAGTATTTACATGTACATATTCAAAACAATAGAAACCCCAAAATGGAGAATTTACGATCATTCTAAAACAAAAATTTATCTATAATTTCCTTCTAAACTACTAATTTCATACTTATATTGTTAATATATTCTACTATATTGAGTGACATCACCCAAATCCCCATAAGCATTCTCAAGTGAAACCTTATACTCCTATATTTCTGCATCAAAGTCTTGTTTATTCTTCCATCCAAACTATTATTTTATGTAATTCTAGGAGCTATCTTCTCATTCCTTATTTCATTTTTTATAGAAGTTTTAAATGTTTTAAATCATGTACTTACCACCATATTTTGTCTATTTACACTTCAACTTCCTGTCATGTTTCCTTTCGACCAAGGCATTCCACTGAGTAAACACCTAAAATAGATTAGACTTATGTTTCAAAAATTAAATTCATAATTTTTTATAGAATTATCAACTAAAGTAAGAAGGTATAGGGAACCACAATTTGAATTAATTGGGGTATGTCCGTGAATATCTGACTATACAACCTACAACTTATAGTTCCAAGGATTTTTTCCATCTAGGTTAAATGACACTCTTATTTTCTTTTCCTTCACACATCTTTCACACTTTAAAATTTTAATGTGATCAAGATTTAGTATTCCCTTATCATTTTGAACTTTAATATTCATATCATTTAGGTGACTAAACCTATAGTTCCATACATCTGGATCATCGAATATTATATTTCTAGAAACTATAACTCCTATTGAATTTTTTTAAGTAGAGTGTTCAATATTTAACTCCTCTAGAACCACCAGGGATCCTTGGGTAAATTTTCAAACCAAGTTTTCCATGTTAGTGTCATAACTTTCTTCATCAAGTAGTTGAATAGAAATAAAATATTTACATAGAATCGGGATGTGGTGAACTTGTGATAGTTTCAAGAATCCCATATGTTTTATCTACATGTTACCATTACTTTTGCAATAACATCAAGGGCTTCACCATCCTCCAGATAAAATATCCCCAACATCCCAAGTACATAATTAACCATGTATCTTTAATATGTAATTAAATGATAGTATACACCAAACCCAGTCACCCAAGATTCTATAATAATGTTAACAATAATTAGATAATTTTTTCTATCTTTTATTATTTTAATGAAATTTGAACTATCAAACATTGATGAATTCTTGGAATTATCTTTGAATCTTTTTCAATTCTTCTTGATATTAAAATTATTACCAAAACTCTAGCATGTGGGTCTTAAGCCAGAAAACTTTCTCTAAATCTTTTCTCAATAATAATTATTGGATAACTTCTACTAATATACTTAATTATATATAGGTGATCATCCCCCTCCATCAGTATTAAGAACACTGTTTGTAGGCACATAGACCTCCCTCAACCTAAGATCCTAATTTAATATTAGGTTCCAAATATCCTCAAACCCAAAGTATGTTTTTGATCTAGAATTATTGAATTATGGAACAATAAAAGTCCATATTTTCAAGAGTTAATATAATATAAGATACAAATATACATCATCTAAAAATATAGCCATTACTGATTAGAGCTTCCCTTTGATTATGTTGAATTCATTCACATGATCTACTACTTTTAATACTTTCGATAACATTAAGTCAAAAAACAATCACAACATTAAGGATTTTTTAATGGTTGTTTGAATTTCATAAATATTAATTAAGGCCTTCATAACATCTCCTATATTTTTCATGTCCCAAATGATGAATGAAAAATTTCATTCGAGAGAAATTTTTACTAAATTTAGAACCTTTCTATCCAAATGGTCCCATTATTATTTCTATACTAGAACCAATTTCACTCCATATAAGGGAACTTCCAAGTCATCTTGAATCATATAATATTCAATTTTTATCCTTTAAAATCTAAAATCTATTACATCAAATTTATCAATCTGGATCTTTCCTTCATCAAAATTTATGCCTGAACTTTTACTAGCATGTTAAACTGAAACACTAAACAACTTTTAACTTTGATACTACTTATTTGGTAACAAAAGTTTTGATCCATGATTTTGATAGAACCACTATAATTTCACACATTGGTCAACCAAAATATCATTCATAAGAGACTCTATGTAGTGGAAAATTTACTTGTGGAAGTATACTTCCCTTAGACTGAGTGTACCAGAAGTATGATGACATGAAACCCTACCCACCAAAAAAATTTGACCTTACACACACACAAAAACTCACAAATATCCGAATTACCATAAATAGATTCAATAATATTACATGAAATGGAATTATAGAAAGAAGGAAAAAACAAATACTTTAAAATTCTTTATATCATGTGTTATACATGCATAGGGAGACACACTGCTACTTTATTTTCTTATAACTGGAATATATATATGATTATAAATATATTAAAAGTGACAATTAATGCTCACAAACATTAATGATATCTAATAAATCTTAGAATGGATCATTATTTTTACTATGGTCTCACATATTTATATACAAAGATCTATTTATTCAACCTATAATACCTATTCCCCTAAAATATTGGATTACAAAGAATGACTGCATTATCTTGATTAACAACTCCCAAACCCTTCGGCCTTTATAACATTATGGACATTGATCACTCTATATTACAACCACTGGTAGATGAGAAATTTTTATGGTCTTGATACTTTAGATTGTACAACATGTTCAACCCATCATCTAGTGTACAAAATTCTGGTGTATGTCATGTTTATGGATGAACTTATAGTGAACTCAAATATACTTCACCTCCCAAAAAATTTAATATCATCTCATCTTCAATTAAGTTTCTTCCAATACATCACATACTTTTCCCATGTGATCATATTTGTTGTCACACAAAAAACTGGTAGGGTTTGTCGGTACACCACATTCTATGCTAGTATGATTGTTCATACCACGATCCATCACATCCTGTACCACACCTAGTAGGGGGATAAATTAAAATTTAGTAGTTACAAAAATCCCTCATAAACCTAGATATTTTGGAAACACTTGGAACCCAAATAATTTTGGGAGTTGATAAGGTTATCGGACCTAGGTGGGGTGTGTATAAAATCACACGGAAAATATAATTTATAATACAAGTACACACAATACCAAATTAGTATGTTCATTCCCAAAATAGTGTCAACATAGCTCACAAACAACACCACAACCTCTATCACACACTACCACCACTTCTAACAGCATCATAACAAATAATCCCTACTTCCTATATAAAATGTACACCATAACCAAACACAATTTCCTATATACACAAATCATTTAAAAATTTACAATATTTAATTTTATCAACCATATTAAATTTTATATACTATTAAATTCCATATTTAATGAAAACCCATTCAATATATCACCCATATCTAGTTCACCTATTTCCAATTCATTTCATGCATCATAATTTCATTTATAGTCATGATTTAATTAAATCCAAGCCACATACATTTCTAATTTCATCATTAATAGATTTATTCCACCACTATAAAAAACTATAACGAAATAGCACAACTACCATTCATGTCATTTTTTCACAATAACCTAGACATTCCCACATTACAACCACGGAAAGGGAACTGTATCCCAACTAAATAATCCACATCTACAACTGTACCACACTATGATACCCATGGAATCTACCATAACACCCACTACCCAACAACCCCACTTAAAAACTATACATAACAATGAAAAAATGAATCCTCGCACAATAATAACATCACTACAACAATATAATAACTAATTATTTAACAACCACTTACAGGGTTCTAATTTAATGCCTATGTTGATAAAAATTCAACCAATATTTCATAATAAATATTTACTTCAATTATAAAGTTCTACATAATCAGTTTATTACAATTTGTAAGTTATTAACCTTTCATGAAAGGTGGTTCCAATAGAGAAACCACCAGATCGACAAAAAAATTTTAAAAAAATGAAAAATGTTAGTAACATCATCAAATAGACATAAATAATTGGATAATAATTATAAAACAGGTAAAAACATGGGGAACACCCCTTTTCCATCAATTTATTTAAGTCCAGTTCACTATATTAATTAGGAAAATTCATATTGTTCATCCAATGGGACTGAAATCATTCTATTTCCACATTACACACAAAATAAAATAGATCTCTTGAATCACCTATCTCAATCATATATTTACAGCCACTACATAAGAACTTGAAGAAGAAGAAATGATCACCGAAATAAAATTGCACACATAACCCTAGAACATAATGAATTCCATCAAAATAAAATTCTTTAACATCACTAAAACCAACCGCTACCATTATAACAACCTTATTGGGAAAATTAATAAAGAAGAAACCAAGAAGAAAAGATAAGGAACTCACTCAGATCACCAATAACCAATCATTGAAAGATTAGAATAAAATACAAGCAAAATGGCATTCACTGGTCCCCAAAAAACACACTTGAGTTTCCCAAGGGTTGAGGGAATCAAAAGTGAAATAATATGATTTACTAGACACCTTGAATTTATTATCAATTTGTAATAGATAATCCCATGGAACAAAGATACATTCGATGCTATAAAGGCTATGGTTTTCTTATAAAACATGACACAACACATGTAACATTTTGTAATGGGTTTAAATTCAGTGAATCTATGAGAATAATGTCAGAACCAACACCCAGATCTTATAATTCTTGGTAGTAACCATGATGAAAATTTTGTCTCCACAACACATCCTTCGATCTTATGAACCCCTCAATGGTGAAACATAAGCACCGCTACATAGTAGATCCCAAAATGGAATAATGAATAAAATATAACATCCATACTCCATGAACGAGAGTGAAGAACCATAATACAATCCATATCCTTTCCTTACATCAAAATCATCCAAAAACAAATACCACAACAAAACCTAAGTTTCACACCAAAAAACAACTAAATTAGATATACCAAACAATATCAACCACTAAAATCTATGACATATCCAAAGGGCCATGATATAGGGTCTTAAATTAAAATAACCCAGATATTGACCACTAGACAACAATAGTGAAGCTCAAATGATATATTCCACAACACCTGACCTCTATAGTACATCATAATACACAAAACCATAAAACCAACCCTATAAAAGAATATTATCTCATAATCAACCCTTCCTTCCTCAAACCTCCTTCTATTACCTCTAACTCCCAAAACCTGCAATGTAATGGGTCAAAAAGGTATAGGTCACTGCATTAGATAACTATCAAATGATTCAATTCCACTAGAATGAAAACCAACCCTAGAATAAAATCCATATATTCCACTGACCAATAACTCCACATGAGATACCTCTCAAACAAGAAGATTACATAAACTAAGCATAACCACCGAGGAAATAAGAAAATCAATTAAATCAACAAAAATTCAAACATTACATTACCAAAAAAATATGGACTCAAACATCTTGGGATACTGAGAGCACATCTATTAATATAATTCCCATTTAATCTCTTCCAAGACATCATACTTCCATATAACTCAAACTAAACGGATAACATGCCCATGTAGAACCTTCTTCTAGTGATCCTGGATCTTGGAAAGTTACTCCATGAACATTGTTTCATCTCAAAAATCCAAATCTCCATAATGAATGGAATGGTAATAATTATGAATATACTGATGAAAGTAAAACACGTGAAAGATATCATGGACCCAGTCTATCTATAGAGGGATTTAAAACTAATATTCTACCTCACAAACACCTACAAAGGACTAATAATTTATGGGGAGAGATTAATACCATAGTCAAACCTCTACTACCCATGATGATTTTAAACCCTTAAGAACACATGGTATCCAACCTCAAACTCCATATACCTCCTCCTCCAATCATCATATGATTTTTTATGGTCCTAATCCATTCTAATCCACTCCCAAAGCATCTAAATTTCTTAGTCTACTCTATGGAACACCTATACCAAGTAAAAATAACTCTCGAACCTCAGTCTATCACAACAAGGATTGAAAAAGTTTCCTATAAAATTTCTAAAATAGATCCATTCTAATGGAAGAGTGACAATTGTTTTCATTATAAAAATCAACCAAATGGAAAATCTTTACCTATGATTTATAAAAATCCATGATACAAGATCACAACATGTCATCCAATGTGTGCATGGTCCACTTGATCATCCCATACATATGTGGATGAAAACCAATACTATAGTGAAATTTGGATCCAATGTAATGATATAATATCCTCCAAAGTCATGAGGTAAAACGAGGTTCCATGTTAGATAAGAATATCTTTATCACCTTGTGAAGCCACATCACCTCATCTGTATACCACCTTGTAAGAACCTTCATATTACTCGAATACATAATGGATAATAAGTGAGATGACTTCATCCACTAATATATGATCACCCAAATGGTTTCATACTCTCCCTATTATTGAATAAAACTATTTAGAAAATCACCAATATTTACTCTCATTTTCACTTGGGGACATCTAACGGCTGTAAAAAATCACTCAGAACACAATGATCCTTCTCTAACTGCTGATATCCAAAACATATAATGAACTATCCCGAGTTTTCTGGTTGTGTCACCCAGGTCGGCCGACCACTAAGTTAGAGGTTCATTCCTAATTCATATAGGATGGATACTAGTGATTTTTAATTAAGGAATATAATTTAGTGAATCATTTCACCCTTTAAGAATAATTAAGAAACATATGTAACTTACCAATAATATGGCATGGTAAGTCTTTACATTGGGCTAACATGAATATAAAATAAGAATATCTACATAAAATAATCAAATAGAACATTATATTACCCAAAATTCACATCTAAAACCTTTTCTAAAAATATAAAGATACAGTGTATAATGAAAAACATATATGGATCCCTAATAGAAGTATAAATATAATTGGTCGAAATAGCCAATACATGAAATTTCAAAATAAATCAAAAGAAAACTGAAACCATAAAAACCAAGTCCAAGTGGACCATATCCACATACCACCTCTTAACACATCCTATCATGTTATTAACCATAAATAATCGAAAAGTGGGATATTTTGGGCAACTAAAAGAAAAAATAAGTTTTATATACACCCATTAGTGTATGTAGGGTGTTATTTAAACATATCCAGTAGAATATCACTAAGGATTTAATGAAATTACTAATAATTTTTTTTAATAACTCTACCTTGAAACTATATTTAGAATGTAAGATTTTACATGTAGGGAAACATGAGAAAATAAGAAATATTTCATTACTTTGAAAATACCACTTTCAAAATCAACTTCCATTTGAAATTAAGACAAAGTATTCACTTGGAAAAAGTTCACTGTTAATTTAGGAAGGAAATTTTTTTTTTATAAAAATCAAATATTTTTATCAAACACCATTTCCTTTTTCTAAGACATTCCTAAAAATTAAACTTTTAAATAACCCATTTAAAACAAAAATCATTCCATGAAGAAAAAAAAGTAGTAATCAATCTAGAACCATAAGTCAATATAGTAGAAACTAAAGAAATAGTAACAGTGGAATGGTTCAATATAATCCAAATAAATTATGGGATTAAATAATTACAAGGTGGGAATCCTCTAAATAGAATTACCATCAATAGAAATATACATGGGAAACTCACTAGTCCTAAAGTGAGATCGTCATATACATTACATAACATGGGACCAACTGCCATCGAACATTTCATCCTAAAAAAATAAACAATACATCTAATATACCAACAAATGTCTCATTGGGGAGAACACTTATATATAGAGAAAATGATACAACTATGGTACACTAACTAGTGTGTGAGTTAACTAGTATAGAATAAATCTATTGATCTATCTTAGTCCCTAGGGTTCCCATGTAGTATATCTAATGGAGGTAATGAACAACAGGCATATGATCATCACATGCATCAATATAGCATAAACATAATATATTATCTTACCCCCAAAACCATCATAAGAAATATTCTATTTTACATATATACATAATCATAAAACATTACATAATAATAATCAATTCGTATTCAAGAAAAGGACTAAACATGGAATACCGAATAAGGAGGATAAATTTGAGAAAACCACAAAATATCAACTTAAATTACTCATTGAAACTATTTACTGTGTCTTTGAAAAACATCTTGGGATACCAAGACATATTACCAAGAATTTAAAATTCAAATATGGAAATATACATAATAAATCCCATTTTAAATAAATTAAAACCCAGAACATTCCTTTAAAACCTTTTTTAAAAACTAAGACCCTTTTTCCAAATCAATTACATAATTTTTTAAAATAAAATTTTCAATAAAATACCCACGTTAATTAAAAAGAACTTCCTATAAAATTACACTAATGTCAAACACCCTTTAAATAATTCAATGGAATTTTAATTAAAGGTGTTATATAAAAGAAACTGTTTTAAACTCAAGTGTAATAAGAAACCTATGATATAGGAATCTCAAAATATGATAAAGACAGTTTCTATAACCCATACACATAAAAATCCCTATAATTAGGTTCACCATAAACCCCAAATCTATCCATAATGGCACCTCGGGTTCAAAGGAGAAGAAGAAACCAAGAGAAAAGTGAGAAGAGAGAAAAAGGAATAGATTTACATGATATTACCATGAATAACCATGATCAAACATGTTGAAAATACCAAGAGGAATCTATGTGAGATGAGAAGAAAGGAGGGAATGTTCACCAGGGGTCAATTGAGACCATGGGGGAGATAGGAGTCGAATTATCTTTTAATCCGGTTGGGATAATTTAGGAAAACTAAAAAAATTTAAAATAGGTAAAATCACATGATTTGGACAAAAATATTATATACCATGCCCCAACAATTCACCCTTCACATGACACACCTGGGAACACTACAAGGTTTGGTTACATTGTTAGGAAAACCATGATTAAACCATGCAAGCATGTTTGAAACACGATACATATTTTCCATAGTCAGTTTTCATGATTTTCACTAACTATACACCAACCATGCACCTTAAAATATAACTCAAAAACTTCAAAAACATAATAGAATTTGACCCAAAACTCATGGAAAATTATTAAAACCAATAAATGAATAAAATAATAGAGAAATTAAAGATCGTGGTGTGATAATTGTCCCCACTATGACACATTATAACCCCATAATTCATTACTAAAAGGTGTAAGGCAAGGAAATATAAAACCTCATCATCCCAAAGAAGAGGTGGGATGGATATGGAAACTTGTGAAAATCCTAAGTGAAGGGAAAATCCCAACAAAAATTGTACATCAAGATCGATGTAAAATATTCTCAGATATTTTTCCACACCTCCATGTAAAAATTCAACACACAAATAATAAATTCATAGTCTAAGGAATGTAGATACCTACTAGGGATCCCCACAATTTATATTTTATCTATAATGGTGGATCAATGTGGTTCTCCCCAAGAAGAAACATCACTAAGAAACACATTCCAAAAATTTCTAAAACAAATTCTCAATGAAGTAACTTAGGAACTAGAAGATAAGGTCTAACAAAGTCATCATCACCATAACAATAAAGTTAAAATGCTCTAAATAAAGATATCCATCATCAAAAAATAACATGGCTCTAACCTTGGGTTAAAAAACTATAAAGGACTATAACCTAAAATTTAACCCATGGAATAACACCCATGGTGAAATTATTATGAACAAACAATCTCTGACAAAAATTCCAACTAATCACACCCATTTCAAATCCCCAAGCATCTACCCAAGGTTCTAGTGCTCAATCAATTACAACCAAAATCTCACTACACAATACATATAATATAAACCACAAGAATCATGATTAACACTAAGGCATAAGCACTATAAGAATAACCAATATCCAGAGTTCTAGAATAAAAATACCTAAAACAAAAACATGATAATAGTTACCTCAGTGGATCTATTCACTCTAAACTCATCAAGCATGAATCCCAAAAATATAAGATAAATTATCTATGAAATAACATTAAATACTTATACTACTAATAGCACATTTTATAAAATATAATAAGATAACTTAAATAGAATCATTAAAGACAATTCCTTGGGGATTTTAAGCAGTAGGGATTAAAATTCCCAGAGAACTGAAGTTTCTCTCGAACTCAAATGACCGCTCCACCTCCACAAGAGAACATTATTCATTGTTTAAAGGAGAAAATTTATTCAATAAATTCTTGATAAGGTCCAGGAACAATGTTCTTGTAACACCACTCTATTCCGAGAATATGTCGATTCATCAACTTGAAGAGCTACATCTATGTGAAAAAAATAATCACCAAAAGGTTTATCTCTAGAGAAACAATTTCCACTCTTTCTGTGAATTTTTTTGGAGGTATAATTTTAATAACATATATATGAACCCAATATATTAATGTTCTATAATTAAAGTAAATTTTCATAATTTAAATCAATGGAAACATCCAAATAATCACTGACCAAAGAAAATTATTTTTAAAACGGACATTAAAATTTTCTTTTTAAACAACAATCATCTTAACACATGGTTTAAAGCTCGTTCTATAAAAAAATAACTTTTTAATAATTGAATATCATTTTAAAATAAAACTCCTCCTTTATAAAAAAAATCTAATAAAATATTTATTGTAAAATTCTCAATAAATGAAAATCCAAAATCTCCATTAGGGGGTTTTTAATATATTCATACAGGCTTCAAAAACCACCAAATCACCTTCTAGGTGACCAAAACCATTTATGTAAAACTAAATTTTATCTCTAAAAATATTCCAAAAATATTTACAATAATCGACACTTTTTAATGAAAAGTAAGAAAAAAAATCCTCTTTTTAACAACCACAACATGAATTTTAAACCGAAACATCCCACTTCATTTTGAAAACCAAATAAAATTACTACACCACTTTATTACAAGTAAAAACTCTAATTCTCCCACAAATAATTTTAAAACCTTTACATGAAGACCCATATTTATTTTAATAGATTTTCTCAAATTTCATAATAAGTTTGATCTCTTTATAAAACACCTTAAAAGAAAAAATATCTTTTTGAAATTGGACTTGAAATCAAAAAAAAATTAATATTTTATTTTCCACCCAAAACAAGTCCTCAAACAACAACCACTAAAAAAATAACTTGGTACATAAAGAAAACCCTAATAGAACATCATCAAAACACTATAAAACACCATTTAATTAGTCTATGATAAGAAGAAACCACATTAAGAGAAATATAGAAATAAAATTGTTCGATTCAAAAAATATAGGAGGGAAATAGAATTGTGCATGGTTTGGTTTTTCACTTTGGTGGACAATTAACCAATAATGATATAGGTTCTGTGAAGTCCTATGAACCTTGCACATTGGATTCTTATGATTTACCAGACAATCTAAGCTAATCGTGCAGCTATGGTTCTTCATCCACCTTCACCCCAAAGCTTATGAAATATCAAAAAAAACTTATACAACCCATAGTGTTGAGATTACATCACTAGAAATCAAAATTAATCAAGAAATTATCAAAATTAAATCCTAAATTCAAAATCCAGAATCATGAATAACCATGGCTACTCAAGTATCATCATGATAGGTTGGGATTGGGAACCTACTCACGATATAACTCTTGATTTCAGACCACAATATTCTTCTTTCAACCAAGATTCACCCAAAAAAATAATTAGTCACTTTATGAACCAAAGATTTTCAAAAACCTAGGCTTATATAGAATTTTTAATGAAATAGAATGGGATGGCCTACCACGTCACTCTGGTCGACCTCCCACATGACTCGAAGGTCATTCTAAATCCACATGTGATGGAAACTAGTGTATGGGATTCAAGGAGTATAATTTTTTGAATGATTTAAACCAAGAATAAAAACAAATCCATAATAGAAACATACCAAGAATATGGAATGGTATGTCCATACATTATACTACTGTAGGGTCCTGAAAATTCCACAAGAGGGAAATCCAACTACCCCAAGACTTGGGAAAGGATGGAACCGGTCCTCCTACTGGCTCCCAGCAATAGTACGCGGCCGATTCGTCGAACCGCAATTCCGCGGACCATCGTCGTCCGTGAAATGGAGGTGGGAACCCCGACGCGGGCGCGAAGCAGAATAGACGGACGGTCGGTCCACTACTGCGAACCGTGCCAGCCGGCCCATGTTGCATTCGCCATCATTCGTGAGATGGAGGCGGAGCGCCTATGCGTCCATAGACCGCAACCATTCGTGGAATAGAGGAGTGGTGCACAGTCGCGGAGCAATTCCGTGGATCTCTGTTCCGAAGCCCCCAGTTGATCAAGTCATCTGCATGTGGGGATTCATTCATGGGATTCTGCAGATAGTGCCATGGGCCTATCGATACAGTATCCCTCATGAATCTATAAATATTAATTGAGGGGCATGAAGGAGAGGAGAAAGGATGGGTGAAACCCCATGGGGAGACGCTGGAGAAATCGCTCGCAGCGGTCCGCGACCATCTGCGGACCCCATATCATCCGCAGATGCACTCTTCCACATAGAGGAGAGACCAAACCGCAAACCGCATGCAGCCAGCTTCTTCACATCCATCCCTTAGCGCCCATTCCCTCCACATACAAGTCGTCGTTCGCGAAATGGATATGGGAACCCTTTGCGGCCAATTCCTCCGTAGCCAGCCCTTAGCGGCCAATCCCTCTGCGGACCATCTGTCGTTAGCGAAATGGAGACGAGAACCCTTCATGGCCAGTCCTTCACGGACAGCTCCTCCATGACCATTTCCTTTACGGACAGACCCTCCAATGTGGACATTTTATCGGGGACAGCTCATTCGTGGACAGCTCCTTCACTACCGTCACTCACCCCCATGAAAAATGGAGAGTCGAACTGTGATCTTTTCAGGCAGGGTGAACAGTATTTTACACTGCACCCTTATATCGCTCCAACATCCTTCCTATAAATTACATGAGTCGAGCTGCTCCTCATGAGACCCTTAACCCAATTACCTGGCTCCAAAAGGCATAGTTCATCTAGAAAGGTCCACCCTTGTGCAAGTCATACACCAACCATTGCTAGGTATCTCTTACCTAGTCGTTCAGACCACATGACGTTAAACTGTATGGACCTCATCCTATGCATATGACGTTAAACTATATGGAAATAGTCCTCTCTACATGACTATAAACTCTATCATTCCCTATCATTCAATAATTGGATACCTCTTGCCCCATGAGAGAGATGCCTTATGCTATGTTTATAGTGGATTAATTTCAAGAGTGCTGGAATCCATTAAAACATTCCATCACTCCACCTCATGATTTTCACGTCCTTCATTTGGATCTTCATTCCTCTGCATGTCTGAGGGGACCCCCTAACAGCCTAGCCTAATGATGCATCAGCTCACCTACCGTCCTGGGACAACGCCCCAGAAGACATTGGACAACACTTCGAGATAGGTCTTGCGTTTATAACATGGGCAGCCGTCGACCCTCATTTGTTTGTCTCCATTTCAGGCTAACGTGATATGAATGATGTGTTTCGAACATGGTAAACAGTTATCCTCCATCACCATGCCACCCTAATTTCATTCCGAATGTCGGGCATGTAATTCACACTTTTCATCTCCCTTTGTTTGGACTGATTCCAATGCCCTTGGCGTTATCCCACTTGTGCATAGGCATTGGCCCCCATTATATTCCTCAACCCACCAATGGGTTGGAATGACCTTATGGACAGACATGAGAAAGACACCATGGGCATCCACCTAGGAGTAAGCCCTGACCTTATGGGCTGCTTCATGGGTAATCCCCACTCAACTTCTCATGGACGCACCTTTCACGACGTGATCTTCTGGTCCTTGCTGCCTCTTCTTTCTCACAATGAGAATGACTCACGTAGGCTTAGAGTATGAATTGACCATGACATCCTCTTATGGGCCTCCTCAGAGTGTAAGACCCAATCCATCACTCTGGGATGCCTCAAAGCGTAAGCCCCAAGCCTATGCAAACTACGAGGACTTTGATCCCTGCCTCCTAAGCAGGGTACGTAGGAATCCTCTAAGAGTTTCAAGCCCACCACTAGATTTTTCCGACAACCTTCACGTTGGTTCTCCTTCATCCCGCATGACGATAAACTGTACATTCGAACTACGTGAACTTTGATCCCTTCCTCCTAAGCAGGGTACATAGGAAGCCTCCCCGAGGTTCAAGCCTAACAACCGGTCTATCCGACTATCCTCACGTCGGCTCACCTCACTACTCCTTATGCTACCTCAGTGAGTCCAGACTCCTTGGGGTCATTAACCCAATGAGGGATGGTAAGCCTCAGGATTAAATTATTCCGAATCCCCGCGTTCAGCTGACAATTGCCAACCAGGAAAAGTCTGTGGATACTATGTTTGGGTATAAACCAATGATTCGCGAACATATGAATACGTCTTAAATCTATGAGAGAGTCCCAGAACAGGAAATAGTTCCCCCCAGAAGGGTGTGATGAGCCCGACATCCCATCCTCTCGGCCAATGTGAGTTCTTAAGCGTCGCTGGTCAGACCATCTGGCGAACACCTACCTTTGGAAAGCAGTTCCATGTGTCATCGGATACGGAACCGTTGGGAGTTTTGAGACCGAGACCAAAAACAACTACCACTCATATAAAATAAGTAGTTTTAAAGAAATGAATCAAACCAAAAAAACATAACCCAAAATGCACATCCAAACCCATCTCTAAAAATATAACGATATAGAATACATGAGAATATAGATATAGATCACTAAAAATATATAAATATAGTAAGTCAAAATAAAAAAAAATTCAACATTAAAAAATAAACCAAAAGCAAAACCAAACCAGTAAAATCAACTTCATGTGGCCCATAGACACTGACCACCTACAGACACATCCCCACACAAAAATAACTAGTTATAATTGAAATGGGTTATTTTTTTGACACCTAAAAGAAAACATATTAGTTTCATACACCCATTACTGTATGCGGGGTGTGATCTAAACATATCTGATGGGATCACACCAAGGATACTATTCAATCCCTCAAAAATTAAATTTCAAAGATTCTATTTTGAAACAACTTTTAGAAAGTTTTATTTAACATATGAGTGCGCAAGATAAAAAATCAACATTTCATTCCTTTGAAATTAAATCTTTTAAAATAAACATATATTTTAAAATAAGTCAAAATATTTAGTTCAAAAGGGAATTCTATTGAACCATAAAGAAAAAAAAATTATAAAAATAAATCATATTCATTAAACACATTTTAATTTATAAAAATCATTCATAAAAACCCCACTTCTAAATAAACCCTATAAAATATAAGTCATTCCATGAAAGAAAAATAAATTAACAACCACGTTGAAACAATTATTCAACAAAGTAGAAACAAGTTAACTAATTATTTTACAATGGCGCCATATAATAAAACTGAATAAGGGGATGAAAAAAAGAATAAGGTGGGAATACCCTAAATGGGATCATCAACAATAAACAAGATTCATCATAAACTCACTAAAGTGACATGGTTCTAGACATTACATAACATGGGATAAACTATCGGCCTATGTCGTATCCTAAATAAATACACAAGCCAACCACCGTACCCACATGGGGCTCATTGGGGTAACATATCTTGAAATGGAAAACCATAAAACTATGGGACATTATCTAGTTTGTGAATTAACTTGTGTAGCATAAATCTAGACCTCTCTCTTAGTTCTTAGGGTTACCATGCAGTCAATCCCCTAGAGATGAGAAACAAAAAGCCAATGATCATCAGATTCATTAACACTAATACCCTGATAAGAAATATCACCTTTCAAATCCATGTAAAAATGTAAAACATTACATAATAATAATCAATCCAAATACCTTAAAGGTCAAAATCCAAAACAAGTAATATCGAATAAGGGGGATAAAATTAGTGGGAATCACAAAACATAAACTTAAATTCATTTCAGTAATTTTATAGCTAGACTATGAAAATTATATTAGGATGAAAAGCCATATTACTAAGCTTTAAATATTCAATTTTGTAACCACACTTTAGATGTCCCTTTGGAAATTAATTAAAAATAAAACCTTCCATGGAAAACATTTTGGAACACTAAGGACTTTTTCCAAATCAAGAACTTCCTTATTTAAAATATTTTTTGAAAATAAAAACCCTGCTTAATTGAAAAATACTTCATAGAAAATTACAACAATGTCAAATAGACTTTTAAATTCTTATTTAACTTGAAAATAGCCATTTGGGAATTTACACATTCACTTGGAATTTTTAAACCAGCCGTTTCAAAACCCGAAATAGAAAAGTGAGGAAAATACCTTAATTCCAAGTTAGAAAAAATATATAAAAATTTTAACACTCATCAAGGGAACCATATATAATGATAATTTGATATGAAGTTAATTTATGAAATCCCCAACATTCAAAGACATGACATGTAAAAGAATTAAATATAAGAACATACCTTAAACTCAAGAGGACCAAGTCACATGCGATGGTGGAATCCCTAAATCGATGGAGATAATTTCTAAAAGCCCTAGATATTATATTCCTAATGATTAGTTCCACCTAAAACCCTAAATTCATCCATCATGGCACCTAGGGTTTATGGGAAAATAATAAACCAAGTGAAAAGAGATAAAAAGGAATAAGAATGGATTTATGGGATGTTACCTTGAATAATCCATATCAAACATGGATAAAATCCCAATGAGAATCCATAGATGATGAGAGCAAATGAGGGTATGTTCACTTGAAGTCTATTAACTTGAATGGGGGGAGATAGGGGTTCAACCCCCTTTAAATTCCGGGAGGGGTAATTTAGGAAAACAATAAAAATTGGTCAAGGCGCATGGTTTTCCAAACTGTATGACATTCAATGGACACAATTGGGAACACATAATGCTTTTTCACATGATTAGGTAAACCAGGATTCAACCATATGAGCACATTTGAAACATGATACAGGTTTTTATGGTCTTTCCACATAGTTTTCACTAACTATATTCCTAGCAGTGAAACCCCAAAAAATTCAAATACTTAAGAGAATTTGACCTATAACTCAAGGACTAGTATAAGAAGAAATAAATGAATAAAATAATAATTAAATTAAAATTTATTTTGTGATAAAACATCATGACATTAACTTTTCCATTGATATATTTATCATGGTCTACCAATGTTGTACCTTCAAGAAATGATACATCTCGGACACACCAGAATCCACTGCCACTTTTGAGTTATGAATCTCATGAAGAACTGCCTTGCACATTCCCAACAGAATAAAAAAACTCCCCTAAAACATCATCCAATGTTGTTCATCCTCTTAACATACCTCCTTATCATCACCATGGATGAAATAGTTCCATATATCCTCTACCTATAAGTCTCCCCACTGAGACTCATCCACCCACTGCATCGAGGATGATTGAATCATTTTATAAAATTTGAACCCCGACCATTATCCTCCTCTATGTCAAGATGCATCCCCCCAAGCTCCTCCATATCCTTATAATAATCTTCAGACACCCAAACAGCATCCCCTATCAACTTTATAACCAATGAACCAGTAATTACATACCCCTTAGGGTGTATGTGTTCTCAAAGATATAGTCTTATAAGACCTCCATCCAACACTGCTATCATAGATTCTAGGTCCCTTTGAGAGAAAACATTCCTCAAGATTGTGTGTTCTATTAAAACTATAAAATTCTCACTGATGAAGTAATTTCACCATGAATTTAAATAAAAATCCAAAATTGATAACTTGAGATCATGGGTGGTATGATTTTTCTCTTAAAGGTATAAATTACTAAACCCATAATAGATTTCTTCCCTCTCTTGCATTAAGATGCAACCGAACACAATATGTAAATCATTATTGAAAACCACATACACCATTACTTCCTCTAGAAGTCATAGAATGGTATCACTGATCAATAACTTCTTTAGGTAGTTGAAAGCTTCCAGGTGCAAATTAGTTCATAATAAATCCTTGTCCTTCCAAGATAAGGTTATCAATGCAGACATGACCCAAGAGAAATTAGACACAAACCTCTAATAATATCCTATAAGACTAAGTAAATTGAAAAACTCTTCAATATTCTTCGGTGATTACCAAGATAAAACTACATCAATATTCTATGGATCCATTAACCCCCCTACTGAGACAATGAATTTCCAATAAAGTTACCCCCATATCCAAAACCTATACTTATAAATGATCCAATAAAGTTACTGATGTTGAAGGACTTGTAAAAAATCACTATTTTGATCAATATATACCACTTATAACTTCGAGTATAAGATTTTTCCCTTAAAGAGAACCCCCATAGACTAATTTAGGAACTCATGGAATGTATATTTTATGTGTCTTTTGAAAATAGATGGTGTTTTTGTGACACCGAATGGCATAACCAAAAACTTGAAGTCCCATAGTGGCACCGAAAAGTATTATTAAGTATTTATTCTTCCCTTTCCATCTTTTTGAGATATCCGTACAAGAAATAAGACATTAAAATCTATTGGTATCCCTTCTACTGGTCAAATTGATCATAAATACTTGGAAAATGGTAGTAGTTCTTGACTATCTCCTAATTCATCCATCGATATTCTATATAAAACCTCATACTACCGCTCACCTTCTTGGTTAACAACATATAATAACCTCACAGTGACACTCTGGGCCCGAAAAGACCTTTTATATAATATTATCAACCTGAAGCCTCATCTCTTGTATCTTGGAAGGTTCCTTCTGGTAAGAATCTATCAAGATAAGATATTCACCAATTTGGAACATTATCTTGAATTTGATATCACATTGAGGGGGTAGTGTCACAACCTCCTCATGAATAAAATGGAAATTCCTCAATGAATCTAGTGAAATTAAACACGTATTCCTTCATTAAATCCAACAATAAGGATACTATCTAGGACAATAACGAATTTGAAAATCCATAACCCATCTGATGATATATTTCCTTAATGAATAATTTATACTATCTCTCCTCATCATAGAACATAAAACTCCTCAAATAACAATAAATATTTTCTCACATATAATATAACCAATCGATTTCAAGGATGACATTGTATGGATATATTTGAAGCAGAAGGGAATCCCCAAATGGCTGATGTTTCCCCATCATTATCTCACTACCCCAAAACTGGTCAAGAAGAATTTTCTGAAAACCAACTTGTGTAGTTGGAACCAGGGGCACTAGAAGAATCTCCACTTTGATTCCTGAGGAATGGACAACTGTTGGTATAATAAAGTAGTGTGATACACCATAATCAAACAAATCATAATTCAAGGTGGAAGATAAATACAGGGTACCCTGAAAAATCACTATCCCATTTGGTGTCAATATATACATAGCACGCAACTATCCTTATCCAACTCCACTACCTCACTACATATTACCACCTCCAATATTGAACTCAATCCTACATCTCAAAGGGTGGAGAACATCCTGGAAAATTCCTTTACAAGCTTCATCTCCTCTAAGTCGAATAATGTATTTTTTCATTATTATTGATACAACCTTTGAGGCAGCTCCTATTAGGGATGAAATGAAAACTAACCTCTCTCACTGCACTGATCCCCAAGGATAGTTATGCACTGGAACCATCGATGACCAAGACTCCCACAAGAAAATCACACCACCTAGATCTCTTGGTATATTCACAGGAACTGTTAGAGCAAGAAAAATGAGATGGAAATTATTGAGGATGGTTCCCTTCCAATAGAAACCATGACAGTTCGGATACCTAATATCCTCTCATAATATATAAACTCTATTAATAACTCTAATATATCCCCTATTAAGATGAAACTAGTTTATAATTCATTCTTTCAATGACCTTATTCTTCTTATACACCTCCAAATACATTGGCAATGTAAATATAGTAACTATATAACGAATATTAAGTTGCAATGCCTCCTTCAAATGTTCAAATCTAAACTCCTCATTAAGGACTAGATTATGGGTGAGGTGAAAAAGGTACTTAAATTAAATACCAAGCTCTTACACACTCATGATTCCATACTTAATATATTGAATCCCATAAATCTTTACAACTCTCATCATCGAAGATTGGAACTCTATATAAAAGGAAAGTTGAAAATAATCACATGAAAAATATTCCTCCTTTCACTCCCTATGATATAAGATCTACCACTATAATCATACTCCCTTTATCTATCTAACAACTAGTGGAACTAGATACTCTTACACAACACAAATTATGATGAATGAAATATCAAGCTCCAATAACCAGTGATCTATCACCAAATCAGATATAATCCACTTATATTTTTTCAATCACTAAAGTAGGAAGTCTCACATTGTCTTCCTCCACAACTCATCCACCTTGACAGGGTCTATCCTCTTATGGTCATCCATTTTACAAGTTGATCCTCACCAACCTGAACCATGAATAGATGATGAATAATATACATATCTACACATAAGGAAGAAAAATAATAATCCTTGAAGTGTGTAATTCATTTAGTTGAATACATTTTACTTTCCCAAAATTACACCCTCTATAGATATAGGTGAATACAAGAATGATTCTTGTACCTCTCCAAGGTCTCTACTTTTTAATTAGCACCATTACCCTTGGTTGTTCGGTAAAATCAAGGTCCTTTTGTCAAAACATTGGAGGACCTAAAATAATGTCTCCTAGATGATATCCCTTTATTACATAAAAGACTAAGTTAAATAGATATTGTTTCCCTACCAACCCATACAATACTCACCAATTCATAACTCGAAGATCCAAATTAACTCTCAAACAAAATCTCTAATACCAATTTTTCATTACCCCTACCATGTAAGATCATTTCATATATCATGCATGCTCTATGAGTACATCACATATTCTACCCATCTGATCATACCTTATCTTCATTCCAATATCCCAAAGAATATGCCAGTACACTACATATGATGATTATATGATTATACCTACCTCAATACATTATAACATTTACTAAACTTAGAAGGAAGAGAAAGGGAGAAGGAGTAGTCATTCATTCATTCCCTGGTCATCCTAGATGTTGGGTAAAACACCCAGAATCCAAATCAATTAGGGTGTCAATAAAGTTATTCGACTAGGTTGTGGAGCGTATAAAATCACAAGGAAAATAAATTGTATAATAAAATCACACACAAGACTAACCTAGAAATTACATGACCAATAATGTGCTAATATATATCAAAAACTTCTCCACAACCCATACCACACATTTCCATCACTGGAAACTACATCATCACAACCCAGCCCCACTTCCTATACAAAATTTCCACCACAACAACAAAATTCCTATCTAGTCACATCATTTAACTCATTCCCAGATTTATGTTTATCAAATATATTAAATTTGACATGTCATTCAGTATTTATTTAATTACTAAGCATTAAATCTATCTCCCATATTTATTTCATCCATTTCCCATTCATTTCATGAATCATCGTTTCATTTACAGCCACAATTTAATTCAATTCTAGCCATACTCTTATGTAATTTTGTCATTATTATTGGCATCTTCTACTACAAGAAATCTAAAATACAATTCCACATCAACCATCCATGTCATCATTCCAAAAAAAATCTATAAATTCCCTCTTTAAAAACTTTTAATGGGAGTCGTATCCCTACTACATAATCTACATCCACAATCATACCACACTATGCCACATGTGGCATTTACTACAGTAACTTCTTCCCAACACCCCCACATTTAAACTAGCCATAGTTATCACCATCAAAGCCCACACACAACCACAACGTCATGGAAACAATATAGCATCCAATTTAACAACAACCACTTACATAATTAACATTTAAATATCATGTTCATAATAATTCAACCCCTCATTCAAAAGGAGTATTTACTTCAATTACCAACATTCAAACAGATTTTTTATTACCTTTTTTGTGTTATTAATATTTTATAAAAGGGGTTAAAATATATAAATCATAGAATCAACACATAATTCTCTTGAACAACGACAATTTTCAGAAACAATAGAAAAAATGCATCAATCACATGATAAATATCATAAAATAAGTAAACCCATGGGAAACACCCACTTCCCATCAAATACTTTAAGTATGATTCCATATATTTTTTTAGTAAAATTTATATTATCCACCTAATGATAGTATAATCATTTTAGTTCCACATTATGAAAAAAATAGAAGAGATTTCTAGAATACCCTACCTCAAAATAAACATTAAAATCACTTTGAATAAACTAATCATCACATATATGATCATAAAACTGAAATCACATAAGAAACCCTAGAACATAATGATCACTATCAGAATAAATTTCTTCAACATCACCTAAATTATCAACCATCGCTAACATAGCCTTCTACATACAAGTAATGGATAAATAACCATTAATAGTATAGAAGGAACTCGATTGGATCATCAAAAATCATTCTCAATGATTAATTATAAGAAAAAAACATTAAAAGGTTTCCCAAAAAATGCACATGAGTTTCCCAAGGGTTTATGGAATCAAATCTGAAAGAATTGAATTCAATGGATCCCTCTAATTTATACTAATTATATAATGCATAAGATCATGTGTAATAATCCAGACCATTCCAAAAATTCTAGGGTTTTCTTAAAAACCATGGTAAAAATAAGGTAATAATTCTGTAATGGGTTTAATTTTGGAAAATATCCTAGAATCCGATCACAGTTATAACCTAGATTCAATAAAATGTGGGAGGAACCATTGTGTAATGCTTATCTCCATGGCATAAACTCCATACTTTTGAACTCATCAATGGTGAATCATAAGCACCATGGCATAGCAGCACCTAAAATGGTAGAATGACTAAAATCCACCACACAAACTACATGGAATAGTGGGAAAAACAATAATACATAACCTTTCCTAATATCTCATTCAGACTCAAACTGAGACCATGGCTCGACTTAATGGAAATGTTGCAGAGACCCCTAAATCATTCAAACTAAATAATCTTGACCCCTAATCATCACAACACAACCAAAGGTCCATGACATAGGGTCCCTCAAAATGGTAGAACCCCCTAAATTGACCTATAGACCACCAGATGTATCTTAAATGCTCCATGTTGCAACACCATGGCCTCCATGGCATAGTATAACCCACTCCACCTAAAAAATGACCCTTAATAGGAATCTCATCCCAAAATCAACCCTTCCTTCTCCATACCCCCTCTTGGTACCTCCAACACCCAAAAAATGAAAATTAACTAGTTTGTAAGTCCATGTTCATTACATGATAAGTATAAAATACCCAATAAAAATAAAAATATCATTATAACATTTTATAAAAAATTTAATTTGTATTTTATTTCTAATATACTAAATGTAGTGTTTTATAAATTTATAAGGGAAATCATGTTTGGTTTATTTTTTGGATACCTATTCATTGAATCCAAAAAAATAAATATTTGGATTATCCAAATTTATCTCGTTGAACATCTAGTGAAACCGAAAAAATAAAAATGAATAAGTAATGAAAAAAATGAAAATATATTTTATATTATTAGATTATATAATTGTATCCTAGTATTAAAGGTATTAAGAATACTCTATCATCTATTATTTTCTGTTTAAATATTATAGATATGATCACTTCTTCTTTTTTGAAATTTTAGTATATCCCAATGAATTTGTTTTGTGTGGATGTGATCTTAGGCCTACTGAGTCCAAAATTTTCATCATAGGGTTTTACCATCACATAGTTGTAATATATATGCCTGTAGAAAATATGAATAGTATATAACTATAATTAACATGTTAGATCAATTATTAGATAAACAAATTATGGAAATAGACCTCATGAATACATTTTCAAATGAGGATCCTAAACATTCATTCTTGGGAATTTCATATATACTCTCAAGATCAATCATTTCTTTGATGGACTCTCCATACATTTCTTCTTAAAATTTAATTTGGGATGTATTTTTTTATTTTAATTTCATATTTACAAGAATTTATAATGTTAAAAAACATTATAATGGAATTGTTGGGGTAAAGGTAATCTCATATGGTTCTTTTAATTTATTGGTTGATCCTCTATATTTTTCCAACCTAGCCTTCCATTTCCACTTTTGATTCTCTATATATAATAGCATACCTCAATTCATACCTTTTTCATTACTTTTTATTGGTTTTTTATATAAAATAAATTATAAAGTGTGTACCCTTATTATCATCATGTATCTTTATAATATTAAACGACCATGATATGATTGTTCCAAAAGTATGTTCGGCCAAGTGAACATCCAGGTCATCAAAGGTACTATGCATCTCAGTGCTATGATTGTGATCTACATGAATACCTACTCTCATGTGATATTTTGGAATGTTTGTTGTTGTGTAGTATATCAAAATGTATATTTTACATTGTTTCCCTTACAACATGGAAATGGGGGTGTGATAATAGATACAAATCACAATCAATTCCACCCTATAAATTTTTAGTACACGAAAGGTATCAGCAACTATTTGATTCACATTTTTCTGAAACTATAATGAAAAAATATTATACCATTAGGTTATGTGGTACTTTGAGGGGGAATGGATAACATCATATTTTGGGGGGTATGGTGTTTTGGGTATTGGTCGCTGGTGTTTTCATTCTTCTCCATGATCCCTTCACATAAACTGGTATAACAAACTAGAATTACAAGTAACTTTTTCTCTAAGATAATCTATATGTGCCTAAATGTATTTATTATTCTAATAAGTTTTACCCTTATATATTTATATTTTTAAAATATGCTTGAGGTTTCCAATGAATGAATTTAATGTTTATTGGTTTATCATATGTGTGTATATAATTGGTAGGTGGGGTTTACCTTCACCTCTATATCCTTGAGATAATTCTTCATAAGAATAGTTGGAAAGTCTCTATGAGCCATTCTAGAAACAATTAATACATGTTAATTTTAATTTGCATATAAAATTTCACTATTTTTTCATGCATTATTTCTTCCACATGGGTGGTTCAGATTAGTCTTGTTTTGCGGGAACTTTTCTGTTATGCCGATTTGGGGTATTGACCATATTTAAAGGATTGGTGTAACTACTGGCATGAGTGGTTCTTCAATGAGACCTAAGGAGTCTCCCTGACTAGCTGTCCTGGATCTATCCACAGTGAGCATGCACTCCAGTTCCTCTTCTCCAAGTCGTGTGTGATTCCAGAATGGATCCTGGCATCATGAGTTCAAGGTGAGAAACGTTTTCCACCTCGATTGATCTCTCTACGAGGAATCGTCGACTCACTCCTCCTGCTCTTGGTTGAGATTTATGGAGGGAACTTTTGGGTTTGAAGAACTGCAGGCAATAGAGTTCTTTTGGGAAAAAGAGATTGATATTCAGGATGGTCACGCCATTCGTGCATGTTTCTTAACCCTGAGGCCAGCGTCCCCTTTCTTGCATCCTTTCTGTGTGATTTGAGTTCTACTAGAGCGGCTCCCACATATTCAAGATTATCTTTGGATACCAATTTTTTGATGGACTTGAAGCTTCCTGATGAAAATCTCTTCGCAAAGCCATAATATTTTCTCTGAAAATTTTTGTTTTTATTTCCATTCAAGGTTTTTTTGGATCTTGACACTGTTCGATTTTGGAGAAACCAATATGGAAATCTATAACAGGCACATACATTGGTGGTTCGAGATAGTTTTTTTATGATGTGAAGCTCAATCCACTTAGTCACCCCAAGGAAGGAGTTTCCCATTTTGATTAGGTGAAGTCGATATCTGTCTAGGTGTGCATCATTTTTATTGTTGTTACTTGTTCTGTTTGAGAAATGTGTGGGAGTTTTGGAGGCCCAATATAAATGAGGTTGTTCATGTTAATTTTCCAGATTCCAAACCAGCATTGCATGTAGTGTATTTTCTTGATCTAGTCCCCCTGTGTGCGTGTTTTTGGGATCCATAGGAATGCTAGAGATCAGGGGGATTTTTAGGGGCAAGCCTTGTGCATGAGAGTTTCAGAACCATCCCATCAACAACCACCAGATAGTGGTAATTTGTTTGGCTATGTAAGTGTTCTCATTTTTATTTCTTTGCGATTATGGTTTAGTCTTCTGTAATTTTTTTTATTTTGTTCATAATAAAACGCTTGAGTGGGGTGGTGTTATTTCCATGCACGTAGGACCAAAAAAGGTCTGTAGCATGTTAAATCCCTATGTCTTTTACTGCTTTCAATTTCCACATTTAATTCGACCTTTAAATTATTGAACGTTTGTTGCTTCTTGAATATTAAATTTTGAATGAATTTATCTTGTTAAATAGAAGTTTTTTTTGGCTTTGTACTACCGAGTTCATCATTGTTATTGCACCCTTAATTTCTCATTGATTTTTTTATTCTTATTTTAGATGAATCAATGCGTTCAAAATTGATTCATTCTATTTTGTGATAATGAATTGCAAACTTGAATGTTGTAATTTCCAATACCAGTGTGTTGTTCACTGTTGTTGTGTCATTTGTTGTTATGGAATTTCTAGTCAAACGTTCTTTTATTTATCAGTTTTAATGTATTAAACTATAAAAAAAAGACCATTTTCGCATTTTAGATAACAAATGAAAACACCCAATAGATTAAGGCTATTTCGTGGGGACTACCTCTCCCGTAGGGGTGCTCCCCGCAACAAATTATTATCAAAGCCTAGTTGTGTTTAATTATTGCTTTGATAAAATTTGAAATTTCTTCTTCATTGCTTTAAAAAGATTTGTTAGTGTATTTTACCTGTTGCAGCATGCTTGGATTGTTTTTTTCAGGTAGGTTTTTTATAAATGAAGATAATATATTAATCACGAAGGTCAACAGTTACATAGTTATGAAACCTAGAAGGAAAGTGATCAAGCTAGTGATGATTCACAACAAACGTGCTGGAAGAAGCCAGGTGATGGGATGCTTCATTTCTGTCCCTTTTAATGAAGGAGAAAAAACAGGTTGTGAAGCTTTGACTGAGAGATTGGATGTTCCTGATAACGAGGCCAAAATAATGGAGGCCACCATCATTATGCCCGATAGCATTGATGATGGTGAGGCAATCCGATACAATGTGAATAGCTTCCCATCCATGATATATTGCGAACGTCTGACCGACAAGGACAATAAAGGCTTCAGTAACAACGGGCTCCCAAAGAGCGTGGTTTGATTCATGTTTGGCAGTAATGATTTGTCCATGAAAATCTCATGCCACAAATCTCTTAGGCTATAATTTCATTCTATTGTTGATAGTTTGTTTCCTCATTTTTTTTCACTTTTTCCTTTACCTTTATAAACCTCAATGATGCCTCTTGGTTGTTGCAACCTATGTGTGTCTAGGGTTTTAGGGTAGGAATGAGTTCTGTGTATGGTTTTCCTATGTTTAAGAGTCGGTTATGAGTAAAGGTTTGGTAGGATCATGTGTCTCTAGTGTCTGCCTTTTTCCTAGGAGATGAGCTTATGTTAGCTCTAATTTGTTACTCTACATCATTTAGGACTATTTACTCTGGGTATTGTCCCGTTGTGAGTTCGATTTTTAGGTGTGAGGATCTTGTGGGTGTAGTGTTGATGTTTGTTTCTTAGATAGACACCAAGATTATTTTTTTGTTCTTCGACCCTTTTTTAGCAGATATTTTTTGTTCCCTAGAAACTATGTTCCATTAGTATGTCTAGACTAGGATGTTTGTCCCTTTCGTGGCTTGTTTCCCCTAGTTTCTTGCTGGCTCCCAAACTTTCTTCTCACTTCATAGAGCTATCGTAGGATGTTGAGACTACTTTAATGTGTCCTTGTAATATCCCTTTTGTGTGATGATGTATCCTTTTGGGTTTTGATTAGGTGGTCGTCTCCTATGGTGGAGATTCTGAATCCATATGTCGAGGATCTTCTGGTACCTTGCGTCAAAAGTCCAGGCGGTGTGTCTTGGTTTTTAAAGACTGTTGTTCTTGGTCATTTGGTTCGCATATGTCTTTGTGGGTTCAGGTGGAGACCTCTCTGGGTTGTTTTCTTTACTATGCATGCTTCCCCTCTCTGTGTTTCTCTTGTTGCTGCCTATATCCTTAAGAGAGTGAGCTAGTAATTAGATCTAGGTTTGTTCCTCTGGTGTGTCTTGGTTTTGGGCTGGTTTCTCAAGGTTTTGACCCGTTACAAGTGGTGATTGGGCATGGGTAGTGTTTAGAGTGAGAGTGTCATGTGAATAGGTTCGGTGATGATCGGACTTAATGGCAGTTCTGTCGGGATCTCTTCAGTGATATTAGGTGGTTCCTAGATATCATTAGGAAACAAGACTGAGATGATTTTTCTTGGTCGGTATTGTGATTCCATTGGATCATTAGTGTTCTTGTGGGACTGTAACTTTCCCTTAGGACTCTTGGGACTGCATGCGATTTGAAGTGGTACCCTATTTTTGAGGAACCTCTCTTGTTGGCTTGGTTCAAGGTAGTGTCTTCTCTTTAGGTGGAGAGTTTTTTTGGGTCTATCTTAGATTCAGGTTGATTGAGTGATTTTATTGCTTTTTAATGTTGTGCCTTTTTGTTGCTCTCTCTATGTTGTTTTTCATGATTTTACTTTTTATACTGAGTTACATTCTTTGTGAGTTCCTGAGATGTTTTGTTTCTTTCCATGTTTCGTGTGAGGATGGTACTTCTCTGTTTTGTTGGTGTTCTGCAGGCACTGGTGAGTAGTTTCATGGGACCTATTATAGCATGTGATTTGCTGGTCCGAGTTCCTCCTTGGTGTCATCTCATAGAGTGGCTCAATTAAGTGCATGTATGTTCTCTTTTTATGTTAAGAGTCTTATATTGAGAGAATGTTTAGCAGTTTTATAGATATCAATCAATTTGTGTGCCATGTATCACTATGATACATGTTGGGATACACTTTGTGTTGTTCACTGTAGGAGTTTCCTATTTATGATGTGATTCCCATATTGGTGGTAGTAGGTTCAAGAATATTTCAAATTTTATATGAAAATGGTGGAGATTTTTTAATTTTAATATCCATATAAAATTTATATATTTTTCTCACATTATTTATTCTTCATGGGTGGTTTAGAATACTCTTATTTTGGGGGAACTTTTCTATTACACCTATTTGGGGTATTGACCATATTTACAGGATTAGTGGAACTGCGAACGTGGGAAGTTCTTCAAGGAAACCTCAAGTGTCTCCTCGACTGGCTATCCAGGATCCATCCACAGCGGGCACACACCCCAGTTCCTCTTCTCCAAGCTTTGAGTGATTCCATAACGAATCCTAGAATCACGAGTTCAAGGTGAAAAATGGTTTACACATTGAGATATCTCTCTACGAGGCATCGTCGACTCGCTTCTCCTTCTCCCAGTTGAGATTTATGGAGGAAACTTTAGGTTTCCAATATCATTAGATGGTATAGTTCTTTTGGGAAGAAGAGATCTGGATCCAGGCTGGTCACACCATTTGTGCATGATTCTTGACCCCAAGGCCCACATCCCTTTTATTGCATCCTTCTAATGCGATTTGAGTTCTAGTGGAGTGGATCCCACATGTTTGGTATTAACTTGGGATACCTATATATTTATGGCCTTGAAGCTTCCTGATCAGAATCTCTTCGCAAAACCCCTACATTTCCTCGAAAGAGTTTAGTTTAGATTTCTATTCAAGGGATTGTTGGCTCTTGTCACTATTCGATTTTGGAGAAACCAAGCTGGAAATCTGCAACATGCACATACATTGGTGGTTCATGATAGTGTTTTTGGGATGTGAAGCTAAAGCCACTTGTTCACTGCGTGGAAGGAGTTTCCCATGCTGATTGGGAGAAGTTGAGAAATGTATGGGTGTGCATCATTTTTGGTGTTGTTGTTGGTTCTATTTGTGTTGTGCGTGGGTGTTTTAGAGGACTAGTATGAAGGAGGTTGTTCGTGCGCATTTTCTAGATTCAGAACCAGCGCTGCTTATAGTGTATTTTCTTGATCCATCCCCCATGTGTGCATGTTTTCAAGATCCAGAGGAAGGCTAGAGATCAGGGGGATTTCCAGGGGAAATCCTTGTGTGTGAGAGTTTCATAACTACCACATCAAGAATTGTCGAACAATGGTAATATGTTTGGCTATGTAAGTGTTCTACTTTTTATTTCTTTACAATTCTTATTTAGTATTCTATAGTTGTTTTTTATTTTGAGCATAATAAAATGCGTGAGTTTGGTGGTGTTCTTGTCATGCACGTAGGACCAAAAGCGGTCTGAAGCACATTAAATCCTTATGTCTTTTTATACTTTCAATTTTTGCATTTAATTTGACCTATAAAATTATGAACGTTTATTTCTTCTTTAATATTAAATTTTGATTAAATTTATCTAGTTAAATAGAAGTTTTTTTGGATTTGTACTGCCCGGTTCAAAATTGCTACTCCACCCTTAATTTCTCATTGATTGTTTGATTATGGTTTTAGATGAATCAATGTGTTCAGATTTGTTTCATTCTGTATTGTGAGAATTAATTATAGGCTTGAATGTTGTAATTTCCACTGCTACTGTGTTGTTCACTACTGGTGATTCATTTGATGTTATGTAATTTCAAGTAGAACATTCTTTTTTTATCAGTTTGCATGTATTAAACTGTAAATGAAGACCATTTTCACATTTCGCATTTTAACAAACCTAAACACCCAATAGATCTGGGCTATTTTGTGGGGACTGCCTTTAACATAGGGGCACTCCCCGCAACAATACAAATTTCATTTAATGACTATCTAATATAAATACACTCTACAAGGGATAATGAAGAGTAAATAAATAGTTCATTATTTTATGTTTTAGGTAAAATAGTGTTATAATATCATAATGTTACCCTAATGTCTTCCAAAATTATTATAATTAATGTAGGCACAACATTGTTCCATGTATATACATCAATTGACACATTAATTAGAGTAGTGACCCCAATGTAACTAATGAAAATGAACTTGTTGGGGTTAATAGTTTTGTTGAATTCATTCCATTCAACTTTGGATTTTAGGCCTTTTCTTATCACCTTAATAATTTTTATTAATATTATCATGATATGATGCTCCTTTATTTTTTCAACCATATGTTGTTCACCTTCTAATATTTTCTCAGTTTCAACATTGCCAATATATTGTTCCTCAAGATGTGTAGCATCAGCATATAGTGAATCCATTATCTACAGAAGTAGTATATTACTTAATTTATATTATGTAAATGTAGTAGTGGACATATAATATTTTGAGGAAATACATTGTATATTAAAAATCTCTTACTTTCTCATTGAAATATCTTTTTTATTTAATTTTGAAAGTGATTTATCCCCTCTATCTAGTATCTAAATCCCCTCATTATGTTCCCCTCTTCCATACAAGACACTATCTATAATTGGACCACCGTGAAATGATTATGAAATCATAATGAAAGGGTTAACCTTGATGGAATTTTCATTTGACCCTATAGTGGCTTTAGTTAAGAATAGATTAATTTATCAATTTCGATTTGCAGGATATATGACATAAAATACTTATACGTCCTTCAATTACATTATGAATGGTTTTCCCCTATACCCTACCTTATTGAAATTCAATTCCACAAATCTCAATTCATTGATTTTAACAATATTCATGTTATCAACTCATTTGCATTGAAAAATAAGCTCATGGAATGTTGTATAATCAAACAACAATTTTTTTTATGATTCCAATGTATGACATATTAACATAAATTTGATTTCTATCATTGGTACCAGATATATACATCACTTCCACCATTATTGTAACATAACTATTTTTTATTATATTATGTTCAATATGTTCATTTTTATAGAACATATAACCATTAATACATAATCATTGTAAGAATATTTTTATCTGCTTGGTCCTATGGCTAGTCATTGAAATCATTTTGAAATTTAATTCGGATTTATAATTAACTCCTTGAATAGATGGTCTCAAAACTATACTATAAATTTTTTATTATTGTATTTAATATCAACATTTCAGTCCTTGATGGATTTAATTTCCAATGAATTACTTTGTGGGGTTCAACATATAGTGCAGCATATATACTGTTATGAAAAATGAAAATTTGAGTCTGCTACCACTCTGAAAATGGTAATTGAGACAAAAAAATTTCTAAAAGTTCCTTCACCCAAATGGTACTCAGTATGATGGGATTTTGGGATACCAATGTTATCCACATCAGATAGTTATTCGGTGTAGAAATCAATGGATTACTCAACAATATATCACACTATAATAAAATCTTATGGTCCACTTTGATTTTTTACCTACCATTTCCAGTATCTTCATGTACCATTCTATGGGGTACATCCATCTATAATGTGTAGGACCACATAGTCAGATCTCTCTAACCAAGTGAATCATTATATCGAAGAATGATAGTGGGAAAAACATATCTAATTCACTTAATATGATAGTAACTTCACTTTCTATAGTTGGAAACTTCACCAAGTCTATAACTTTACTACATATAGCTTTGAAAATGATATAAACTCAGTTAATATGTGTTTATCATTTTTAGGCAAGATACAATGTAAATCCACAGGCATTAAATCTTGCATCAAAACATGAAATTCATGCGGTTTTAGACCATTTTACTCCAAATCAGACATCAACATGATATTCGTGATATTTTATGGATACCTTGTTAGAACCTTTACATCATTTGAGAAGTTGTAAAATTGAAATCTCTATTCCCTTGAAAGTGTGTAAGCCATTGGATAAAGATGATTAGGCCTTTCACCCTTCACTAAAACCAACTACCCATATCCCCATGTCAATCTTATCCAACCTAGACCTACTTTCATATTTTTTCAGATTCATTTAGTAACATGTCAATGATACTATCACATGGTTTTTTTCATGCATGACATGATGAAAATGATTGTTGTACAAACAATTCTAGTACAGTATTTCAAGAAACACACATCATTTTTAACAACAAATTTTTGTAAGGATTTTTAAAATGGTTTTTCCAATAACTTTGAAAATATTATTTACTTTTTCAAACTGTTGATCACCGATTGGTTGAAATGGAAATGTACCTTCTTTTGAATTCTCATTAAATGATGTCGTCCAAGATCATTATTTATGTCATTGGGGTAAAAAATTTGTAATGTCCTAAAAACACATTCTTTGAGGAATGTTTCAACATAACTAAGTGTATAATTTCTTCACAAATGGTACATCCTAGAATTCCTTTAATGTTATATCTTACGAAATTATAAAAACCATGAAAGTCTGTAATCATCCCGTACAACATGGCTCTCAACATGAAATATTCATTTCTATGAGAATCATACAATGTAACACCTAAATGGAATAGTAAATTCATATATTTGATCAATGGAGAGAAATAAATATCAACATCATTACCAGGTTATTTTGGCATTGATATATGAAAATACAATATAATGTATTTGTGCTTCGTGTATAACCAGAGTGGTAAGTTATATTTTACCGACATAACCACCCATGTAATGTGAGTGTTACTTTGTCCCCCAAAAGAATTCATTCCATTAGTAGATAGTACGAGATGAAGGTTTCTCAGCACGTTTCCAAATTCATGATATCGATGATCAATTTTATCTAAACCATAGAATGTTTTTAAAATACCATGAAACTTTCAAAGGACTTGATTCATCTTTCTTGCATAATGGTTCACCACACGTAAGGAATTTTTTAAGTGATTTTGGGTCCTCAAAAAACAATATATAGTCTTTTGGAAATGCATGTATTCTTTCAAATATCAAACTCGTTGAACATAACATTCGTTTAGAGGCATATGTTCAAAAATCAAGCTTGTTCTCTTATGACATTATATCATTCTAAAGAGTAAGTAGTTCTGTAAATATATAGTTTCTCCATCCACTGTCAACATAAAAAATATATATCTTCGATATGACTAAATATATTTTATATTTAATACAATTTGAATACAATGGCATCAGTTCAAGGTTATTTAACTTCTCAAACAACTTTGGACTATCACAGATGTCATCATCAACTGCTATTATCATTTCCTCAATACGATCTTTGTCATTGGCTACAATTGTAATCATATTGGATGATACATAAACCACATTGTTATCTCAATTACTAGCTACATTCAGTTCTTCCCTATGTTTTGTCCAACATTTATTAGTTAGATCTTTTATGTGACAGATCAAGCGTTATTCCAACTATAATAAACAAATTCCTATTGAATAACAATAGTGTAAACATGGTAAAATGATTTGAGAAGGCTCATATGCACGCTTTGATGCAAAATTGATGAACTATTAAACCTTATTGTTACACTCTATTATCATGTGATTGGTATCCATTAATTTTTTATTCATATCCATCATATTTTTTTCAATAATATTCATATTTTCAAAAAAAAACACAAAATGCATGTATATAAAGTATATATACATAGATATGTAAAAAAATTAAATATTTATTTGTAAATGTATAATTATGAAAGTTTTTATAAGAATATTTGTATGTTAATATATAAAGCCTATGTTTCATAATACATTAAAAATATTATATTTTAATTTCATTGTAGTGTATCATGGTATGTAGGGTCCTCAACCACTTATAAGTTTCCTTGGGCTGCATTTCAAATACTTCATGTCATTGTATAAATTCTCATTGAAGGTTTATTTTAACCATCTCAAAACAAATGGAGACCCAAAAAACAAGGTATTATATAACAAATGATCACAAAACAATGTTTTTAAATAATAAAAAATTGAATGATTTTGAAAAACATAATAAAAATCATTGTAATATAATAATAATCACTCCCAATTTTTCATCAAAATCAAACAATCCAAATATAATTTTTTATATGAGTGAATAAATATTAAAAATCAATAAATATAAATAATCATTAACTAAATTTATATTTTTAATTATAATTAAAAATATTATTGTTTATATGAATGATTAAATATTTTTTATAATATATCAGTAATAAATGTATAAATGGAAATATTATGTATAATTTTTTTTCACAATATATAAGTAATTATAAAACTATAAAATTGAATGTAAGAATTTTTATATTTATATTTAAATAGATTCACAGTTGGTAATATATAAACATATTATTATTACTAATTAATTATATAGATGAATATATTATTTTGATTGTATATAAAAAATGTAATTAATTATTATCTACATTTAAAGCATTGATTATAATTAAAAAATTATTATTTATGTAAATGAATTAATAAATATTAAAATATATTTAATTATTAACACACACACATATATATATATACACATAAATATTTAATTATTTACATTTTAATCATTTTGTTCATGATTGGAATGGGTATGTTGCATGCCGCATGTATAATATCACATCCACCTTCAATTCTGGACGGCTCCCAAGCAAACTGACATCCACTCATTTTTATGATTTCACACTCCTATGTTTTTCCGACCGCACTTGCCTCCTCCAAGTAGACCTGTCAAAAAATCCACAAGCCCGCGGGCCGATCCGTTAGCCCGTGGATTTATGTGGGTTATTCCCTCAAAAATTTAGGCCCGCAAACATTCGGACCGCATTTGACACAACCCGAAAAACCTGCAGCCGCGCGGACTAACCCGCCGAGTGTCCGCGGGTCCCATTTGACCCGCAATTATAAGTAGTTTTACAAAATATTGTTCTTGAAAAATATAACGAAATAATGTAATACAATAAATTAACATGACTGTGTGAAAAAAATAGTTCATGTTTAATAAAACCAGACATAAATCGTAGAAAATATTGACTCATGTTTTGTTTTAAACCAGACGGTAAGGTTGGATGTGGGATAGATGGCGCATGCGTAATTATTTGGAGCATAAAATGATTTTAGTATTAAAAATTAATGCAATAAATATTAAAATGGATGTAAAAAACTAGAATTTTGTTTCTAATACAATTCCTTGCTAATATTTTGGTTTATGTATTTTAATTTTATTATTATAATGTCCATTCATAGTTTCTAGAGTAAATTTTCAATAAATATTTTTGATGAAATTTTATAGTTTTTATTTATGAATCATTATATTTTTTTTATAGTTTTAAGTGGATGTTTCTAGTGAAAATTTAATTTAAAAGTTTCTAATGAAAAAATTAAAAGGAAAATTAAAATGAAAATTTATATTTTTAATTTTTGTTTTAATGTGTCTGCATTATAATTTTTATAGAAAAATCGAACTGTGGATTTTCTGTGAAAATTTCCACTGAGAATTTTTAGTGATAGTTTGCATTGGAAAATTCCATAATAAAATTTGAGCATGGATTTATTTTAGAATTTTGTTAATCATTTTTTAGTATAATTATATTAAAAGTCAAATGAAAACTTGTTTCATAAATTTAAGTTCAAATTTGAACTAATATTTTCTATTGAAAATATTTACTAAAAATTTTTCGTGCAAATTTCTAATGAAAATTTTCAGTTAAAGTTTATATTTTTTATATACGTATTAATATTTTTTTTATTTTAGTTTTAATTAGTTGAAAAATTAAGTTTTTTATTTATGTTTTAACATATCTACATTGTCATTTTATATGAAAAATTGAAATGCAAGCTTCCAACAGAAGTTTGCACTAAAGCTTTCCATAGAAAATTTTCAGTTCAATTTTTTAGTGTAAAATTAAATTATTTATTTATGTGTTGATATATTTAAACTAAAAATTTAAGTATTATTGTATTTTAGAATTTTTTTAATACAATTTAAAATATAATTATTATAAAAAACAAGTTGAATTTAACACTAGAAATTTAAGTGGGGATTTAAATTAATGTTTTAGTGAAAGTTTGTAGTAAACATTTTTTTGTCAAAAATTTGCAATGAAAATTTCTAGTGAAAATTTAATTTTTTTATTTCTGTTTTAATAGATTTTGATTTTTAACTAAAAATTTGAAGTTTACATTTTCAGTAGAAATTTATAAAAGAAATTTTCAATATAAATAAGCACTAAAAAAATAATGGAAATTTTCATTCGAAATTTTCTTACGAACATATAATAAGTAATACATATTACATATATATGTAATAAATATATTATTTGTATTAAATAAAGTTATATAATAAAAAATAGAAATTATTATATGTATTTGTAATAAATATTATAAACATGAGTTGTAGTGTTAACAGGAATCGCACGAGTATTCTTATTTATAAAATGGTTCAGACTGTCAATTAAATGCCCCATCTGAGGCGATATTCGTCACATAAATCATCAAAGATATAATCTTTTAATGGTTATTGTTTTTGTTAGGGATATTGTTAATTAAAAACTAAATATTGTTGTAAATCTCAAACATTTATATTTTTCCGCTCCACATTATCATTGTTCATGAACCAAAACAATATTTTTATATATTATTTTTTTAATCCCGTGGGCCGGCCCTTTAGTCCACAGGTCCCACATGGTAGGGTCAAGATTTTATTTTTTAAGCATGCATTATTTGTGGACCGGGCTAGACCGCTCAATAAAATTTGCAACCCGCATGATCTGCCCTGTGGGACAACCCTCCCCTCCCCTTTAACACCTCTAGCTCCATGTGCCCCCTTCATCACATTTGTCAACCCGCCAACCAACCGGCTTGCGCCCCATCAATGACCGCATACAGCCATCTATCTGGTCATCATCCTTTTCATTCAACTCATCACATTCTATTTTAATCCCTGATATTTTTTATGTTTTATGGTTTATTACGGGTATTTTACAGATTAAATTCCTTTCATGCATAGTATTTATTTATATATGTGTAGGATACAGAATATATGTTTTTAATTGAATTTTGGGCCTATTTTCTTGGGGAGGGAGGTTGGGGGATGCCACATGAGTTCTTTTGATCCTACTAAATGTTTATTTTTGGATGAAACTTCAAGAAAGGTTTTGAGTACCTAAGTTGGGAGTTAAAATGATGAGCGATATACTAGTTAAAAATCACTACAAAGGTGTGATTTTTATAATCACTAACTAAATTCATTGATAAACGTTTATTTTATCAACACTAAAAAAATTGGTGATAAAAATATAAATTTCATCAGTCTACAAAAAGTGATGATAAAACGCAATAGAATAAATTAAATTAAATATAAATATTTATATATTTTTAAATTTGATATATATATATATATTAGATGTTTGAGGGTAAAATTAAATTCAAAAACACACACCACACACATACCTTAGATATTTGTTTCTATTTTTTGATAATCCTTTTAATTGGATTGAGAGGGAACTTTTACATGCATTATTATAGAACTTTTCTTATTCAACGCTACCCTTTATCAACACTAAAAACATGTTCTTATAAAGACTAGTTTTATCAGCACTAGAAGAAAGTGTTGATAAAGGACCCCGTTATGAGTGCTGATAATAGAATACCTTTATCTGCATTTTTTTAGAGCGGATAAACGTTGATAAAATGTATGCATCATAAAAAATATTTTAAACTTTTAAATAACATTTTTAATATATAACTATATTTATATTGATAGAGATATAATTTAGCAACAATTTGGCGATAGAAAAAAATCAATACACCAATTAACATTTTAAGATAAGTGGAAAACATGACTTCATCTTCAAACGGTCATAAACTTTGATATGAGTGTCTGTTTGGGATCTATCACATTTCAAATCAAAATCTGTGAAGAGATTCACATCACACTAACTTGTGGGGACCTTGGTCACTATTTTTTCATGGTCAAAAAATATTTAAAAGACCTCTAAAACTGAGTAATTAGTTGGGATATCTTAATTTTTTATATTAGATAGTATTTCATCTTCTTTTAAGAGGGTATTTTTGTATTTTTTAGTAGAGACTGAATTTATTCATAGTGGTTACACTCATGGATATTATGGTGTTGAAATTTCACCCATTTTCATATTTTAGTGTTGTTTATTATAAAATATATGCTCACACACACACACACAAATATATATATAAACATATTTGTATATATGTACATACACAAAATTAATGGTACTAATAAAAATTTAAACATATTTACTTGTAAAATAAATTTCTAAACATATTAACAATATGGAAATAATTATTACCCATTTTATTTAAAATAAAAAATAAATGAATATATATATATATATATATGTGCGTGTGTGTATGTTTATATATAAATATATGTGTGTGTATTAACAAACAAATATATTTTTATGTATATATTATAATATATGTAAATAATGGGTAGGTTGAGCGCTAATAAAGCCAAATACATGTGAGTGGGTAGATGAGAATTGATAAAGGCTTGTTAGGGGCACCACAAAAAAATATGGCTCAGCATGTGACATTGAATTTTCTTCAGCACTGATAATAAACCATAGTTTTATCAACACTGATAAACGATGAGTCGATTGGTGATTAAAAACACTGATAAAACTAGCGCTGATAAAGACACCCTTTATGAGAACTTGTTTTTTAACGCGGATAAATTTTGTTATTATCAACATTTTTCTAGCATTAAAAAATTACACAAGTTTTTAAAGGAACTTAAAATATTGACATTTTTTTATCATCGATAAACACAATTTCTAGCACCGATACAAGGTTAATATGCAGTAGTGATGAATTATGAAGTAAAAAAAACATGGCATGAAGGCCCAACGACACAAGTCCAAGTACATTTCTTGGAGGCCCAAACCCGTGACCCCATTCTGAAACAACCCTCATTGTCTCCTGCATCCAATGATCAAACCTATAGTCTCAACTTCACGTATGTGGTTAAACTTTTTTGTCTCCCCACCAGGGGTCTTGAACTAGTGTGTTCTATGTCGGATTTGGTGTTCTAGGACCAACTGTTTGTACTTTTATTACATGTATATTCAATGATTTTAATATTAATAAAATATCATATAACATATTGTTCATTGTTCTTCATGATAATGTTCTGGAATATATGTTGCATTGATAAGGTTGTAACAATTCTTTGATATGGTAAGAACCTTGAAATTTCGTGACGATATTCTTAAATATAGTTCAACAATCAGATAACATTCTATGATGTGACACATATAATGTGACTATTAGGTGCCAGTACTCGTAAGAGAATGAAGCTTATTCTCCTGAAGTTCATACTTGGTAATCTTCAAGACTTGAGATTATGAAAACAAACTCGCTAGTAGTAATTATGCATGTTTTAGTGTCACCAAATATTTCTATCTACATTCTTGTGTAATGGTATTTATACTTTAAGGTTATCATTGATACATGTCATGACTCACACTGTAAAATTTACTGACCAAAACTGTCACACCATATATTGGCGGGAAGTATGTTATGTTGAGTGTATCATGCATGTCATGTTATTAATGGAAAAATCGAGGAATATTTTGTCCCTTCCATCTTTATAGATGTTGATATCTCAGCCCTTTGATTGGAATGGAACCATCAAAATAAATTATACGGCCATAGTGTAACAACGTGTTTATTTTAGATAGTCAAAGAAAGACGTATCGAACATACAGATTGGTGACACACATGTGAAACCTTCTTAGTAAGATATTGTAACAAAATTTTACATTACCTAGTGATCATTCATATGTGGTTTTCATCATTGCGACACTAAGTTCATTATCTTGGGTGTCTGGACCCTTTCTAGATAGTAATCTTATATTTTAGTCAATCACGCATAATGCCAAAGAAAAATACTCCTAGAGGGTCACACACTAAGTTCTTCCATTGATCTCAATTAAATTATATTTGAATTTAATTAATGGAATAAATATTATCTCAAGACTGATAAATAATTTTAATAAAGTTTTGTCAATAAAAAATATTTATCGATGAATGAATTATTAAATATTTATTCATATATTTAATAAATGTCGAGGAGTTTGAATGTACCAAAACTATGTCTGATAACAAAGATTAATTTACAATCTAGTTAAATAATATTTGTTACAACATAATTTAGTACACTCCAAAAATAATAATAATATGATTTTTATATTTAGCATGAGGTTTAATAAAGATTATTATATTATTTAAGTGTATACATGCAATTAAATAATATTTTAACCTAAAATCAATCTTTATAAATAGATTGGTATGTCTATTATATAGACAGAGTCGTAAATTGACAATCGAGATTCGTTGAACACAACAAACTTCTCTCTCTCTCGCTCTCTCCATATCTCGAACTCCTCCTCTCTTGCTCTGAAGAATGAGAAGAACTCTTTTAATCCTTAAAGATCTTGAAACAATCAAGATGAAATGTCAGGACCCCCTCCACACAAAGTGTACCGGTCCTAGTCCGGGAATGGTAGAAGAGAGATAGTGACCCCCGAGTCCTGCCTCCAGTAGGCCCCAGGATAGTGACTAGAACTGAGTGTATAGTAAACACACATAAGGGAGACATTACCCTCTAATAGAACACATGTGAAAGAGAGAGATAAGACATATTCCAACCAACTCATGCTCAGACTTAAAATATAAAATAAAATCCAAAGTGCACATATGTAATGACATGAAATAACAACTATAACTACAAGGAAAACTGAAAGTACCAAAAGAAAAGTAAGGATGATAGTGACCAAGAAGCCGAAACAGCTCCTATAAACCACAAACTAGTAGTATCCAATCTGATCTCCAACTTTCTCCAAATGACCTGAAAAAAAGTATATATATATAAGTGGGTGAGTATAATAGTATAATCAATAAGATTCTCCCAAGGGCCTCTCATGAAAAAGGTAAAGAAAGCATGCTAAAGCATAGTGAATAGAAACTGAAACCAACTCATCACCTAAACAGGTATACTAAGTTCTCAGGATCACTATGACCACTCTCACCAAGTATGGCATATAATATAAAAATAAATATTAAGGGTACCCTGCTACCTCTTCCCTACTAGTTTGTCGCTATGCCCCAATGTTGCACGCCCTGATCATCTCTCTCAAAAAAGGATAGACCACAGACACTTGGGAGAGGCTCCACAAAATATGCCTCGTGCAACAAACCACCACGTCCATGTAACAAAAACTAACAAGGTAGTATCTGGGATCCACCACATCCCTTATAACATGTATCATACATCGGGTATTATACCTCAATCCATCACAACCCATACACCGAGTAAGGATCCTGAAGCCATCACAACCTATACACATTATACATATAATAGTCATTAGGAAACTATATATAGAATACATGTGTGTGAAACAACCTCAAGACATTAAAAACCTTTACACATGTATATGGGGAAAACTAACCAGCATACATACCAGCACAAGTAACTACCAAGGGTAGAGAGCAGATCCAAAGGGGGTTTTCATCCATCCATCCTCCCACTGTGATGTTAGGAAAAACACCCCCCATGAATTAGAATCCCCATGGTGTTAGTTTCCCTAACTGACTAGGTGGAGTGTCATATATAAGCACAAAAAGTACATAATATAATATACTTCAAAATCACAATATGGGTATAACCTAGTCTCATACTCAACTGTAGCTAACGTCTCTTAGATTCTTGACTACCATTGCTAAGACTAGATATCCTATAAGAACACAACAATTAAAATAGTACATTAAATCATTTTATCTCTTTTTTTTCAATTTCAACTTACGTTAATTAATTTATTAACCATTAATTAATAATTAACATTTTCCACATTACATTTCATTACCATTACAACAAAGTTCCATGCCCTCCAGGCATAAGAAAACCGAGTCCACTACTTCTCAAAAATTTTAACCTCAGAATTGCATCCCAAAAGGAGCCAACCCCATGGGTTAAACATTTATTCATTTATTAACAAAATTATTTTCCATATTACTAGGTAATATAGGAAAAAATCCTAAGCTACCGAACAATGTATACAAACAAGAACATACATCTACCTTAAACAATCGGGAAAGGAAGGAAGATAAACAAACAACCGTGATTTCAACCAAACAACATATTCAAACAAGAATCCAACTGAGATATCAATGGGTATGTTCATATTTAACCCGTTTAGTCATCTTTGGTGTCCTCCCCAACACCCACATGCATATTTCGATGCATTCCTCCATCACAAGAATCAACTGCTACCACAAAATCTGGGCATCCCTGCCCCATTCACCACAACTGCCCTCTCGGCTCAGCCATCCTAGGCTCACATCACATCTGGGCCTCCCCACCCCATATACCACAACCAATCTCCATGCTCAGTCATCCCAAGCTCACATCACATCATATTCAGTAGGAAAAAACATAGCAACTAGGATCTTGGTCTTAAGGCAAGACATACAACCTTTATACAAAATGAGCTCTAACAGCTCCAAAGCACAAGGCACTTGTCCTTTACAAGAAAGTAGAAAAATAATAACCTACAAAGAAATTATCATTTATCACACAACCAATTCATATTCATAGGTTCCTACTACAGGAAACCTATGATACAATCTATCATAATTAATTTAACAATTAATTTAACACGCCTTTAATTCTTTTATCAACAAGAATCAAAATGCTTCAAATATTTATTCAATTATATTGACACCAGGAAGGTAAAACAAATTAACTTTATTGGATCATTAATATTACAACACACTGGATTCATTAAACATACCTATTTAAATGTTTATAAAATTAATTAACTATTAATTATGGATTTACATTATTAACTAATTATACATGCTAATCCATGCGTAACAAGCACAACATAGATACCACACTGTCTAGAAAAACAAGAGGCAAACTGTTATCATGGTATAAAACAACAACATCACTATGCAATTCATAGAAATTCCTTAACCTGGTTCAAGTAATTATTAGGTTAAATTCATTGATATCCAAGGGGATAAATCATGCTAGATCTATGATTTCACATAAATGAATAGAGAATAAACGAATCCCCAACCTAAAAATGGGTTTCAATATTATTTTCATGAGAATAAACCAACAATGTGGATCCTAATCGCCACTACCTCAAGAATTGCATCCACCTGAGGAGGTAGTTTCACAACCGCACCAACAAAAAACTAACAAAAATCCTTTTGAAACATGCAGATCAAGCACCATCTCATGGAAAGGATGAATGGGAGGAAACATATCAATGAGACCACACGAATGGAGGTATAACATATCTTGGAGAACCACTACATTCTATGTATTGAAGATAGAAGTCTGATGATCAATTACCCTTGATGGAATATCGAAAATTCTTTGAAGGGAGTGACTGGCCGTTGGAAAATAAGAGGAAGCACTACAGCTGTAGGGTTTGTCAAAAACCCATGCGGTAGAAACATTATAAAATTTACAACATCATGGACTTACATGATGTGTAATACCCATTCACATAATGTAATCCTCAATGTTTGGTTTCTACCCAAAAACGTGTCGCCTTTTTATTATTTAACCCCAAAAACTTACACATCATAAACTTGAATTAAATGACATGTAATTATTACACGGTGTGTAATTATTCTTGTTTCGAACTTGTAGCCGCTGAAATCCTCTAGACTTCCTCTGAGCCTCCTCTGAGAACCTCGGTCTCGAAAAATGTGCACATCGATGGTCCACATGGATCTGGGACCTTACATTAGATACATCTCAAAAACATTCTAATCCTAAAAAATCTAAAAACAACTGAGAGAGGAAATGGAAAAGGTTCATCCAAACCACCACCGTCAAGAGATACCTCTCAAGGATATCGCAACCATAAGAGCTCAACAACCTCACCAAAAGAACATCATAAAACCATGTAATAAGAACAAACATCTCCTAACCACTCTCCTGAGGGAGATACCTATCAAAGAGATGAAGCCACAACAAGTAAAAATAGAAATCCATCTCATAAACTAGAAAAGGTATACCGCCCCAAAATGAACAGAATTATAAGAGAATATCTAAACATTCAGCAACTCAGGTTACTGAGTGCGTATCTACGACTCACACTCCAATGTAATCTCTTCCATGCCACTCTACTGCCATAAGACATGAACCAAGGGGATAACACACTGGTAAAATACCTTCTCATGGAAGTCCAATATCTCTACAAGCTTCTCCTTGAAGGTCTCGTCATCATCAACATCAATCTCACTCCGATCGATGATGTGAGAGGCGTCATGAAGAAAAAAAACTATGTCATGACATGTGAAAGACATCATGTATCCAACTCATCTGAGGGGAAGAACTATCTGATATGCCATGACTCTAACATGAGATAACACCTCAAAAGGACCAATAAATTGGGGAGAAAGCTTACTCCCATGACCAAAACTACACTTCCCATGATAGGGGTCTCATTTAAAAACACTTGATCCCCAATGTAGAACTCTAGATGTCTCTTCCTATGATAAGAATATGATGTATGACAATCCGGCACCAATTTCATACTCTCATGATTCACTTAAACCATATCTATTGTATTCTCTACCTGTTTCAGCTTGAGAATTGCTGACTCTCTGACCCTAGTCCATCATAATGGAGAACGAAAAGTTCAAACATACAAGGCTTAAAATGACATCATATTGATGGTGGAGTGAAAACTATTGTTGTAAATGAACACTACCAATGGAAGGTGTCACATCCACAAACATCCAAAATCAAGGACACAAGAGTGTAACATGTCTTCAAGAGTTTAGATGGTTTGCTCTGTTTGATCATCCATTTGTGGATGAAAAGTTGTGTTAAGGGATATATGAAAACCAAAATCATGTTGGAGACCCCACCACACCCTATAGTTAAAATGAGGATCTCAATTAGAAATGATCATCCACGAGACTCTATAAAGTCTCACAATATCCTCTAGATACTTCCTCGACAAAACCACAACTGAGCTCAACTCCTTGGTCATTATAAAGTGGGATAATTTCATCAAATGATCCACTACCACCCATATAAAATCATAGCCTCTCTATGATTGAGGTAAAATCATAATAAAGTCAAATGATATTTCCCCCCACTTCCCTTGAGGAACATCTAATAGCTAGAGAAAACCATAAGGAACATGGTGCTCTCCCTTCACCTTATGGGAAACCAAAAATCAAGACACAAAATCTATAACTGAACGCTTCAACCTAGGCCACTAAAAATGACCCCTCAAATATTGATAAATCCTTTTTAAGCCAAGATGTACCGCCAAAGGTGAACTATGGAGAAATCTGAGAACCATCTCATGCATTTCAAAAGTAATGAAAACCATTCCCTAAAAAACACTTGGTACTACTCATCCTTAGACCATATATCAGGGGAGTCACCACAAAATACTCGGTCTCTCCAGACCACTACCTCAAGATCCCCCAACTGGGACTCCTCCTTTTGTTACACTAGAGATGACTACACCATCTTCTAAAAAAGACAATATTTTCCCCAACTTCTCCCATATCTAGATGTAATGATGAATGTTCTTCCATCACTCTCTAAAAATCACCTGATCCACACACTTCATCACTACATGACTTTATACTCAGTGCATCGGCTACAACATTCTCTTTCTTAGGTTTATACGAAATCTTGAAGTTGTAATCCTGTAATAACTCCATCCACCAATGCTGGTGCAAGTTTAAGTCACATTGGGAGAAAACATACCTCAAGATCTTGTGATCGGTGAAGATCAACAAATACTCGTTAATGAGGTATTGTCTCCAAAACATTAGGGAAAACACTACCGCCTCTAACTTAAGATTTTGGGTGGCCTATCTACTCTCTTGGGGAAGTAACTAATAAGACCCATAAAAAATGACGAGTCTCTACTGCATCAGAACACAAATCAACCCAAAACGGGAAACATCAAAAAAACCTCAAACTAAACTTCTTATATTGAAAGAAAAATAATTGGATCACTGACTAACTTATCCTTCATATACTCAACAACATTCTGACACTGATCAATCCATAGAACTCTTGATCATTTCAGGTCAACACTGTCAAAGGAGTCACAACCAAAGAAAAATCGGCTACAAACCTCCTGTAATAACAAGCAAGACCAAGGAAACGATGCACTTATTCCACCGTCTTTGGGGACTCTCAAGACACAATGATTCTATATTTGATGGATCCACAACTAATTATAATTGGGATATAACATTTCCTAAGATATGGACCTCTCAATCCCAAAAATCACACTTCTAAAACATCCCAAAAAATTTATCATGATGAAGAACTCCCAAAATGGAACGCAGATGCTCTACATACTCCTCATACACAAAGTAAATAAGGATGATGTTAATGAAAACCACCATGAACATATCCACGAACTCATAGAACACAATGTTCATTAACCCCCTGAACATAGCCGGAGCATTCATTACACTGAACGACATCACAACAAACTCATAATGCCCCTGATAAAAATGGGAATCCGTCTTCATAATATACTCATCCATCACATGGATCTGATGACATCTTTATAGAAAATAGATCTTTGAGAACCAACATTCACCCTTCATTTGATTGAATAAATCATCAATCCATGGAAGAAGATAGTGGTTCTTCACTATCACTTGGTTCATGCGACGATAATCTATACAAAACCGTAAACTGCCATCAGCCTTCTTCACGAACAAAACTGGTGCACTCCATAGTGACACACTCAGCTGAACAAAGCCACATTGAAATAAAAAATAGATCTATATACACATATCTTATAACTCAGAAGGTTCCATACTATATTGATGCATCAAGATATGAGACACTCCTAGATGTAGTTTGATCCCAAACATGATACTTGGTCGAGGGGGTGACACAATAACCTCCTCTAGAAATGTAATTCCCCGACCCTGAAAGCCCAGAGTCATTGCATTATTTTAATAAATTGGCATGATTATAAGTAATCAAATCTCTAAGGACCGATAAATTTTTCTATCCTGGAAAATATATTACATACACGAACTTTGCATTACAATTCAAAACATAAATACAATATATATAATCCTTTTAGAACACCATTATTCTCCTAGATTAACCCTGCAAATCAATCATAAAACACTTCTTGACATTCTAGAAAAATTAAACATAATAAACGGGTGATCTCATATGCATAGTAAGGTTAACAAAAATAGCAGAAATTATCATAAATAAGTATAAACTTTTAAGGAATGGTATAAAACTGAAACACAACCCTTTTAAACATAATATTTATCATAATATGGAAAGAATAAATCAATTAATTCCATTTAAAAATTCACATGAATATTATAATAGTCAAATAATAACATTTCATATCAATAACTAATCTCATAATGAGAGAATTAATAATGTTTTACATGATAACCAGACCATCAAGGCCTCATGCCAAGACCATACATAAACTGGAAGAAACCCAAACTAGTTTCTCTCATGAGACCTTCTGATGCATCAAGGGGATAGATCGGGACATGTCTGTCACTTACTATGTCCAATGCATTCCTCATATGAAAATGGTGAAATATAACATAATCATTTGTATTAAAACTATCATATAAAATGTTAATACTTTAACCATAATCCATGAATGGTATCAAAATAGCACATCCAAAGTCAAAAATATCATAAAATTTTCAATATAATATGGAATATTGTATAATAAATCAACCTAAATTAAGAATAAAATCCAATAAAAGATTTATACATAGATTAAAATAATCTAATAAAATCATTGAAGCACTTTTAGAGAAATATCCCTTTTTTACTATGAAATCGTTTAAAAGTCACTCAATTATAAAAGAAAAAATCTATTTTGAAAACAAACTAGTATGTTTGTAAGGGAATCTTCAAAATTTTAAGGTGTCATAATAGTGAAAATAGTCGGTCATGTTGTATAAGTAAAAAAATTCTTTCCTTAATTTTTCAAAAGGTCATTAAGTACCTCATAATCAATCTCAGATACCAATGAGATTGTGAAAAATTAACCCTGAACTTGTACTTTCGTTTAGTAGAGGGTGCGTTAACCTCCTATATAATGGTTAAAGTATGATACTAAATTATACTAGAACAAGATCCATATTTATGATATTATATATGATCTTCTTATATCGTTTTGTTAATAATATTTATGTATTATCCTTGTTTCGGGTGTTAACTGCTTTGTTTTTTTATGCATGTGTTGTTGTGTAAGTCATGTTTTTTATGAATAGGATTTATTTTATTCATATACAGAATGATATATGGTTTATAATAATAATTATTACTCGTAATATAAATTTTATAATTTATTCTTGAATGCTTAACATGGAGAATAAATCTCATCACGTCGTAGAGACGGTAGTTCGTACGCACACACAAGCGACGATATCATTACCTTAATGGTGAAATAGTATGAAATATTAAGCATATTAATTATAAATAATCATAATAATGTCATATTTATTATTTATTTCTATTATACTCATCATTATACCCACCCAGATAAGGTAGTGTTGAATAACAAATTGCACCACGATGTGGAGACGGTAAGTCGTACGTAAACACACATGGTGGTATTGTTATTCGTAGGATGGATAAAAGTGGTAATATGGTTGTACCATAATCATATATATTATACATTATTTATTAATTTAGTATGGAAACAACATGGGAAGAGGAATTATAAAAATAAAATAACTTTTAATGAGTTGATAAAACATTCACCTCTTCTTCTAGTATGTCCTTTTGATTTGCACAAAAGGACTCCATAGGATGGATTTATACCCAAAGTGTGGCCTCTAGGATAATGTGAGGGAAGTAAGGAGGAGAAGAAGGTAGGGGTTTTTTATCCAAAAGGGCTTTATAAGTTTGAATCAAAGAGAATGAGGGATTTCTTTATTATAATAGAGGGGAGATGAACTTTAGGAAACTCCAAAAATATTAATTTATTATAAAACGATCATTGATTTTAAATAGATAAAAAGTGAGTTATTTCAAGGATAAGATGAGTATGGGTCTAAATCCTCTCAAAAAATGATTTTTATACATGTTTAGGTCACAAAATTAACATTATCTTATGTCTTTACCACTTACTTAAATAATTTATGTTTTACAGTGACAACTTATCTTTATTTTTCACTATAGGATTAATATGGTTACTATAAAATGTTAAAAGATCCTTGTTAACACTAACTAAAAATATTCAAAGAGTACAAAGTAAACATCAACAAATACTCCCAAACTCTATGCAATGTAGTAACATCCGGAAAAATTGCGAGCGAGCTACATGGCCGAGCTTCGCGAACAAGCTTTGTGTCCGACCTACGCATGAGAAGATTTGGGATGACTCTACATGGAGCACCTGTATGGTGGAGCTATGCAGAATACCTGTATGGGCAAGTATCTTAGGCTAGGCTCATTTGTGCCTATAAATAGGGCCCTTGGGCTCCCCATTTTTGGACTGAAAAAAGTGAAATACTCATTGAAGCTCCCACTGCGTAGCTCTTTCACCTAGATCTCTCAAATTTTCTCAGGTAGATCTTTAATACTACAAAATAAGGGATAATTAAAATGGATAGACATGTTTTGATGTTCTTTCCAATATTTAGTCCTCATCCATACCAACGTGTTGTATCTGCACACCGAAACTATGCACTATATCTACGCGCTACACCTGTGCGATAGGGCAACGCGGGGTAACTACACGGCATACTTGCACGATGTACCTATGCGTCTAGTTCAAGTAACCTTCTTTAAAGCCATTCATGGAAGGGTATCTCTTTCCATGGTTCCCTTATCTGAAATGGGATAAGTTGAAGCCTCCAACAAAACCTCCCGGATTCTCAAACCTTCGAGTAAGGCACAACAGTGTGTCTCCAATTTGGGTTTGTATTTCCTCAGTAAGAGGTTTCCCACATTCATTTCACAATGGGGTTAAGATTAATGGGATGTTTGTGGGTTTTTATATCCGCAGTCACATGGAATGTTCTCCCAGAAATAGTGTTAGGAAGTTCCTGGTTTAGAAGATGGTGGGCGTCCGGCCCTACCCTTTTCAAAGAGGTGACTTGGGACCTCAGGTCTCTAGTAGGGTAGGTACGATTCCCACTTTTTCATTCTGCACAAGTATAGGAAAAGTTTCCCTCCCCTACTAGAACCAATTTCAGGGAAGCCATCCTAGTATAAGCCCCTCACCTTCAGGCCTTCTTCCTTATATTGGACCCTTGTCCAATGTAAATAGAACACAGGGAAGGCTTGTTGCCTCTCCCTCTTCCACGGGTGACACACACTCTTCCATCAGTAGAGGAGGATATGTGTGAAGTGTCATTATTGAATATTTCACATACTCTTGTTTCTCACACTGATCATGACTCACGTGGGCTTAGAGATATGTAATAGTCTAAATATGTGCACAAACACTCACTGAATGAACTATGAGAACTCTGATTCCTATTTAAGCCATGATATGTTGGAAGCCCTTTCAGGGCCCGAGCTCACTAGATATCCTCCTCAGGAATCCAACCTTACTTCCCCCAATTTGGGCATCCTCCTTAGGAAAGAATCCCTAAATTCTATCCTCAAATCATCAAGGCATCCTTTATTGGAAGTAAGCCCAAAATAATCTCTTTTAGAGGACTATATTCTTCTATGAGACACATCAAACTACAAGGGATTTGATTTCCATCCATATGGGATACGTAGGAATCATCCATGAGGTACAAACCCAACACTTAAAATCAAGCCTATTCTCTTTTCTCAATATTCCTAAGAGGGTCTGATCACACTTGCAAACTCATATCCTTTCCAAGTTCCTTGGGCGGGTTCAGCATAATTCCCACACTAAATTTCAACTAAACACCTTCTGCTTATAGTTCTTTATCACATGACCTTAAAAGGTATGACATTTCCTATTAAGCGGCACCAAACTATGAGGGTTCTGATTTTGTTCACAAGGATACATGGGTAGCTCATTTTTTGAGTACGATCCCATGATTAAAAACAAAGCTTCATCTCTAAGGATTAAAATAAATTATAGAGTGCCCCACTGAGTGGAATAAAAACCAGTATCATCATAAAAATGATGAAAATAATCTCTAATCAGTATATTAGAGGATACCATTGATGGAAAAACATGAATACATATTGATTTTTCCATTGATGAAGAATCATGAATGCATGCTACTGATTATAAATTTTACACATGTTAATAAGTGATTGTAAATTACACGGGATACATATGATATACTTGGTAAATTAATAAGGATTCATGAAAATATTGTAATCTTACCAAGAGAGTCTCGGAGTAGACAATAATTTCCCCCCAAAAGAGTGTGATGCGTCCGACCTCCCATCCTCTCGGCCAATGAACGTTCTTAAGTATCGTAATGTTCAAAACTTAACGAATGCCTGCCATTGGAAAGTATATCCTCTTTGTATAAATAATTGTTGGATGTTTCCGGTTCCATGAATAAATCCAACGGAAACCACCTGGAAATTGTTATTCTTAAATCTAGAATGCTATTTTCATGTAACTACGAAACAAAAATGGTGAACCCAACGTGAATCCTTACCAAGTTAATAATGTTACCAAAATGTTAGGCCCCTATCAATTGATAAAGTAAGGCCTGAAAAATGAATTAATCATGAATGTTTCTATCTCACAAGATGTCAATTTAATAGAACTTGTTGTTGTTCTCATTTTTCCATATAATTCCCTTCAATCCAAAGAATGGCTTCTTCCAAGACAGTATCTGGGATCTTCCTGACTGCTGGTCAAGCTGGATCTCCATCCATGGGAAGGATGTTATCACCAATCCAACATATTCAATGTTTGGTCTCTAATGTGTTGATAAAGTAATATCTCCAACATGCTACAATCCCGACTTTGGAGGCTGCTCGATAGGCCCTTGAGGTCAACAATAATCCTCGATCATCTGGCCAACACTGAACAATGATCAAGAAGAAAATGGTTCCAACCACTATCTCCAACCGTTTTGGGTCTTTATCCCCAGAACACAATAATCAATCTCTCCCATACTATAGATAGGTAGATCAATAGGTAACTGAAGGCCTAACATCATGAATATAGGAGTCCATCTTGAGGACTCCCACTAGAAATCATCACCAAAATCATGCGGCAGTATATCCCCATCATGAGGGGGGTGTTTCCTCTGGATGTTTGGACCAGGTCTCCTAGACCCAGGTACGCAAGGCAAATCACCAGGGACAACATCCAGTTAACAGGAAGCTGGTTCTCACCTCTACCTCCCCCGGATAAGTCCATCGATCAAACTTGATGGAAAACAACGAGCAGGCACATACACCCATTTGTCCTATTTTTGTTGCTCAACAGTCCTGTCTGAAAGAAACCCACTAATCCCACCAGGTAAACCCATTGGAGTACCATGAACAGGCACATACACCTATTTAGAAGTTATCAGCTTGTTAGCAGGCTCGTTTGACTGAATTTAAAGAGTCCCTCCAATCTAATATGGTGGAAACTGGTAAGTAGAAACATACACATGTTTAAAATCACCAATTTTGTCAGGAGTCTCTTCTGCCAGTATTGACGGAAACCCTTAAACCATACTTGACAGAGAATATCCAGCAGGAACATCCACCTGCCAAGGTTAATCAAGTCTGCCAACAATCTCGTTTGGTATCACCAGGAGAAGTCAGTTGGAAAGCTCTGATGACAAATTTAGAGTAGATTCAAATGTCTGTCCCTATTCATAAGTACTTTCATTATCCGTTGATATGAAAAGGAGGACAGGAGTAGGCACATAAACCTAATCCAGATACAGAATGGACGTATATTTATGTTTCGTCTGATGAAGTCACTAAACACATCTTGTCAATGGTGAGAGGGAAGACTCATATCCCTTCCCATATTCTAGAAGCATGTCAGGATATTTTAACAACTAATTCAGCAGTATCAGGGGAACAGACATATAAATTTGTCCCCACACATGGGATGACACATCGACATGCCATACCAGAGCAGATACACACCTCTTTTCCAGTCCTAGAGGGTCATGGATCATAATCCCCCATATCAAACAGACAATAAGATCGGGAACATACACCCTTTCCAATTGTAGGTAATCGGTCTGTTCCGGTAACTAATCCAAGACATGCACATATACCTACCCATGATAACCACTTTTCCCAAGAAGTGGCCACAACTAAGTATAAGAGAACATCCAAGAAGAAATATCACCAAATACCATTGGAGGATCAAGATTCAAGTTGTAATTTAGATCCTTTTAATGCTGGAGTTCTTGAAGACCTCAGACATTTCTATGTTGCTGCTCATGATCCTACCCTCTCATTACCAAATTTTGGGTGTTGTAATTGTAATTCTGAAGTTTCTCACCAGACACTTCATCATGAAGGCTTTCTTCATGAAACTTTGGTTAATCCAGAGTGTCTATATTTGGATGAGAGCCACGAAAACCCTCCGTGTGGCCAGAAGACAAAGGAGAAAGAAGATATATCCCTTTTTGTAATCCATCATGGTGGTCCTCCTCATAATGGAATTCACTACGATAGTCCTCTCCGCAGTAGTATTTCACATTGTCAAAAAAATTATCTAATCGACAATTTAGCAACTAGAAAGCCCTCTTATCTCGAGGCACTTGCAAACACAAAGCCAGTCATGTCTGATGCCTTGTCATTGATAGGTGAAAAACATTTTCAGTCAGAATACATCTTAAGGGAACAATAATTTTCCGAACCTCCCTTGGGTCATTTATCCTCTAATGAAGAGCATCCACCTTGGTCAGACTAAGTGGTGAAACCTCTATTATAAGATTATGAAGACATGTTGAACATGAGGAAACAATTATCTAAAAGAGAAATACCATTCATGTTCTGGCCTTCATCAAATTCTCAGTTTGATATTCCAGAATTGATGGCAGAATATTGCATTCATGACGTACGTCTCAATTTATGGAAAACTCTTCATCATTTGGGAACTTAAGTATTTCCATATAATTAATATCTAAATCATATAAAATTAATATAAGGGTTAAAACGTCAAATTGACTTGGAATCTATTTTAGTTTCCCAACATCCAAGGGTTGAAAAATAGCAGAGAACCCTTCAGTGAGAATGTCTCAATTCTCTAAAAAGGCAACGCCAATTAATTTCTGATTCCCCGTCTAATGTTCGTACTAGAGGATGCGGTGAATATTGAGCATTGCATTTCACTACACTCTAAAATCAAAAAAGTTAGCCAAAAGTTGTCTCATGCAATGTTATTTCCCATAGTCAGCCACAATCAATGGGTTTTGTGTGTAATCAAATGTACACTCAAGAACAGGCCTCAACCAATTCTCGTCAAAATCAGGCCCAAAGAAAAGGAGATATTGAATTACTTCTACATCAAGCCTCTCAGAATCTTGTGTAGGAATTCTATTTCAAGGATGTCAGGTTTCATAGGTTGAAAATGTCCAAGATAGCACATCGATCTTCTAAAACAGGTGATTTATATAATTGTCGGATGATGCATCAATCTAATTTTTTAACCCAAATCTGCAAAATCAGAATAGAAGTTTCACGAATTTGAGATGTAACAGTTCAAGAATCATCCCAGCTTTCCAGGCTGGGGGATCATTTAATGAAACTTTAAAAATCATTAAAAAAATTTCATGGATTTGAAGAAGAAGAACAGGATCAACCCCAGCCTGCAAGGCTGGGGGCTATTTCGCATCTTCAATCCCCTCCTCAATGGAAGTCAGTTCTCTCCTGATTAGGGAATAAGCCACAAGGAAATCATAAAATTGGACTATCAAATGATTACCTTCATGTTACTATTCACCAAATAGTTCCATGGAATTATTCATATAAACTAATGGAATTTCATGAAAGTCAAAAAGGGAGGAGATTTACCATAAACACTACCCGAATTCCATTAATGTGTTATGTATCTGTGAACGTTATCAATATCATTATAGAAGATCCTCCAGAAAATAAGTCTACTTCAGGGGAATAATAAGATGATGTTCTTGAACACAATTCAGTACACACTGAGGCAAATGAAGAAGGGGTACGTACCCAAAATCAATGGCTTACCCAGAATCTAGGTATGCATTAAAATTACCAACTCCCCCCCCCTCTAAAAGGCGTCTAAAAAGGGGAAAGGAAAAAGTCATATTTCATCTCACATTCCCACTAGATAAGTTCAAAATCATTCAATTGAAGAGATACTTGCATAGTAGGAAGAAGAAATGAAGGAGTTGAAAAGACTCAACATGGAGTTACTTCAAAACAACATTTCTGCTAGACAGTATCCCAATGAATGTCCTCAACTTGAAAATACTATAGGATCTCGTCAGCAAAACGGATTCATAGTAACTATAGATTCTAATAATGAATTCCATTCGTTGGGTACACAATCAAGAAAGGATCATGTACATTTTGATATACCTATATTTGTGGGTTATCCAAGACAGATATCAGCACCACCATCTGTGGTCTTACCTGTTATTTCACTGGATCATGTTCCAGTTGCAATACCTGCACAGAATTCATCCCTTCCATATATTCTACAAATTCTTATGAACACAATTGAGGCATTAACAACTTGATTGGAAGCTATATAGGAATGATGTGCACCAATTAAACCAGAAAATAGAGCTTACCCTGATCGGATGGATGCAATTCCTCCCCCGTCATATTTTGCGAATTCCACATTCCCATTTTCTAATGGTTCGGGTGATTTGGAAAAAAACTTAACACATTGTTTTCTCATTTTTATCCTATGATGGGAGATCCTCAACAACAAGAAGCAGTCAAGATCAGGTGTTTTGTGCAGTCATTACAAAGACTTGCTTTTGTCTGATATACATGGTTTATATCTCGATCAATTACGGGGTGGGAAGATCTCCGTCAAAAATTCCTTCTTTAAATTATCTCAACATTACCATAGACGATAGTTTTTGATATTACTAATTGTAAAAAAAGGGGAAATGAAAGAGTTTCAGATTTCATTGATTGTTGGAAGGGATTAAAAAATTCCTTAAGTTTAGAACTCCCTCAAGAAGAGTTGATACCAATCTATGTGGAAAATCTGTGTGATGAATTATGCACACCATTGATCCATGGGAAATACATAAAAGGGTTTTGAGATCATACTTCAATCGCTCAGTAGATAGAAGACTGTCTTATAGAGACTAGGGCTAAAACTCATGTAATTACATCAGTTCTATGAAGGAGAATAAGAAAGGAAGAAGTTGTTACAATTACACTCAAACTGGAACATGTATCAAATTCTAACTCAAGACCTTCATCATACCATAGGGATCCACTTCCTGAGCGTCAGCAGTAATGACCACCTCATCAAGATGATCAAAGATATCAAAGGAGGAAATAGTTTGAGGAATCAAAGAATAAAATCTATTCTTTCAGGAATGAGCATGTTCATGGCTTCTTCATCTCAGCCTTAGAAACCTATTTGGTTCAGTTTCCAAGGCCAAAGAAGAAAAATAATGATGGATATGAAGATCGTCTGAATTATTGTCCCTTTTATCAGATGTTGGGACACCACATTCCAGAGTGATTTGTTTTCAAAGAACTTTTGCAAAATATGACAAACTCTGGAAAAGTGAAATTGAGAAGTTTATCAGCTCAAGTAGCATGTTTTACTGCCACCAATCCAAAGGAATAAGGAGAATGTAAAGAGGTTAAAAGTAAAAATGTGTAAAAATATGATGATTGGATGATCAGAAAAATGATCAACTGAACTCATGTTATTTTTTGAACACAATTGAAACAACCAATTGTGTCTTCTACCACTCCTTCCACAGCAAAACCGTCTTCCTAAAAGATTCATTCCTCAAAGAAACAAGGTGCTCATAAGGGTAAAGAGTTGTCAAAAAAGATGAGTTCGCATCAAAGCCAACATTGTCCTTAAACCTAGTAGATTTCATGCCATTTCTCTCAAAATCACGGGCACCACCCCACGAAATGGTACAACCAGAAGTAATCTGTCAGGAAAAATCCTCATCAGAAGAAGAATTGATCTTTGGTTCTATTAATCTTATCCATTTAACATATCTTTATGACAATGGTGGTTCTAATTGTATTGAGCAAGAATTCTGTGTGCCTAATTGGGGGACTAGAGGAAGAGGCCAAGGTCGAGGATATAGGGGAAGATGTGGGAATTCCAGAAACCATCATTTTAACTATACCCCTGCTCAAACCATATATGCGACAGAAACACATGGAAGACCCCTTTGGTGAGCTCAACAAGAAAATGGGGTTTCTTCCATGAAAAACAAATCTTGTTCTGGAATAATTATTCTTGAGGACCGATTAGAATCTACACCATCTTTTTCTCAACAGATCAATAGAATTAGTTAGTCTACTTTTCCAAAGTCAGTGGTATTTCCAACATCTGTTTCAACATAGAATACATCTACAAGAAAATCATAAACATCTAAAGAACCTACAAAACCACATCTCTATGCTAGGAAAAATAGACCTTTGCACCAAAAGTATGATGTCTTGAAACAATTGGTCAATGTACCAGTCATGTTATCAATTTTGGATGCTTTGAATATATCAAAAGATCTTCGAGAAGCACTAATTGAGGCCTTGTTAAGTCCTCAAGAATTTCAAACTGAATTTACTACTACTGAGGTTTGACATATAAAGAATGATTCGGTAGAATGCCACATAGTCATATATTTTATAGATGAAGATGATGACCATGTGGTACATGGACACATTTGACCTTTGTATCTATCTGGAATGGTCAATGACATGGATATCTACCAAGTCTTCTGTAATGTCCCCGACCTGGGAGCCACTAAACCAGTGTTCCGATCCGGGTGGTTACATGACCTTAAGCGCGCCTCCTCGTACGCCAAAGGCTGCTGACTAGCAGTGGGGGTCTATGTAGTCAAATTGTGAGACTATAACCCCTATATATTAGAGTAAGACACAACATAATAACCAAATAGAAGAAACAAAACTAATTAAACAAGTAACATGTATGTCAAAAATTTCCAACTGTAATTATGTCATGTCATGATACTAGTGAAAAAGTGAACAAATCCCAAATAGTAAAGACAATAGCCAAATCCCAAAATGGTCCCAACTCCAAGTCTGGATCCTCCACCAAGTGCTACCCATGTCCTCTCAACTAACTAACAAGGACCCTTGCCCTTGTCCTGACCTGCAAACATGAAGTCTGCTCGGGTACCCAACGGCGGCCCGAGCAGGGTGTGAGTACAACTCAGTAGACCACCACCAACAGTGTCTACAAAATATCTAGTATAAACAGGTAGTGCATGAAAATGGTATATGAATGATAATTGACAAGTAATTAATTATGGTTCCATTGACAAATTCAAAGCAAATCCGTCACCACTTCCATTACTATTCATTTCACAACATTTACCATTACTTACCATTTCATCACATTTCCATGGGTTAATCATATTCATCATGTTGCATGGGTCTAAGGAAAACAATCACATGAAAGAGGGTGAACACATCGTTATCCTATCTCACTAAGAATAACTCCCTCATAGCCAGCATATCCTCACCTCAAAGCCTCGGTCCAGGTGGATGAAACCGTTAGGAGAATAGACCCTCAGTCCCCGTTCCTAACCTGTGCATTTAGGGTGGAGTTTAGAGCCTCAGTCTTCACTCGACCCGTGGACGTAGATCCTCAAATCATACCCCACTCTACCAAGCCATGTGAACATGATTATTTATAAGAAACCATCAACCTTCCAACCATTTCCCATCAGTAAACATCATTCCCAAAAACCCACATGGGAAACCACATCATGCCTTAACCCATTAACATATTACCATTTCACATCATTCAACCATTCACCCAATTCCCATGTGTTATGCCTATCTCACTAAGCATTCCATCCTAGAACCATAATCTATCCCATTATGGCCTTTAAAAAATTTACACATTAACCCATTTAACCCATTCATCATTCCATGATTCAACCATTCATGAAAACATGTTTATCAAGGGCTCTAAAATTTACCACAACAATGTAACTTGTTCAATAACAATCCCTAAACCCGGGAAAAGTCGGCACATCCCATGGATGGCCCCAATTAGGTCAAGTCCATCCAAACACATCCCACGGGGATTGTGACGGTTCAAATTTGCCATTTTAAACACCATTATAACCAATCATGCGAAGGTTATTCAAGACATTACCAAGGAAAAACAGGAACACAAGTAAACATGCACAAAAAACCTAAATAATCATGGGATATAACATGTATACCACCTACCTCTTATCCGCGGTTGAACGCACCCTCAATCGAGTCCTTAGACCTCGATTCGACCAACCCTTGTAGCATTAACCTAGAACTCACCCAAAAGATATTTTTTAGGGTTTCGAAACAATAGGGAGAGAAGACACAAACCCTAAACCAAGAAAAGAACCAAGGAGGAGATTATCCTCACCCGGAGCTTCAATCAACAACCAACGATGCCCTAAACAGACAAGAATCGAAGGAGTTTGATCTCTTGGAGTCATTGGGAGGCTTGGTCCGCACCTAGGGTGAAGAGGAGAAGATGGGTGGAAAATACCGAGTTGCGGTTATTAATCTTGGAGTGGATATTTTGTAAATTTTCCAACTTTAAGTGGTCGCACTCTTTAGGCGCACTGTTTGGAAAACCATGTGCAAACCGAGCACACGCCACTGTCCGAAGGAGGGGGAGTCGCACAGTTTAGCCGTACAGTTTGGAAAACCGTGTGCTTGCTTCTTTCCAGAGGAGGGAGGGTCTCACGGCTTAGTCGGGGTAGGCTGCACGGTTTGGCTGACCGTGCGTAGATCGTGTGCCTTGGTCTACTTTGCCTAGACATCACTTCTTCTCTGCCCCGATCCCCCTGAACACCCCAAAGGCCTCTAATATTTTCAGAAGACATCCCTTGAATCCCAAAACAAGGAATTTAACCAAAATATAATGAGAACATACCTTTCCCAAAAACCAGGATCTTACAACATTCCCACCTTTTAACGGCTCGTCCTCGAGCCGAGCGTCCAAGCCTCATTGCTTCACCGAAGAGAATAGTTTAGGACACTGAGCCCGAATATCTGATTACCGATCCCAAGTTTCTACCTAAAATTTCCCATGAAACCATAGTACTCGCACTAATGGCACAACCTTGCCTCGCAAGACCTTTTCACTACGATCCACCACACGAAACGGATGCTCCTCAAAGGACGCATCAACCTCAAGCTCCACATCCTAAACATCAAAAACATGAGATGGGTCAGGGTGATACCATCAAAGCTGCGACACATGAAACACATCATACATCCCAACATACTTCTGTGGAAGAGGCAATCGATAAGCCACTGGTCTGATCCTCTACACAATCTCGAAAGGTCCCACATATATGGGCGCCAACTTACCCTGGTTTCGAATCCGACAATGAAACAACTTTGGAAACACTCGGAGGAACACTTTATCACCCACACCAAACTCAAGAGGTCTGTGCCTACGAACTAAATATGTCTCTGGACTACTCTGAGCCATAGTCATTTGCTTCCTGATCAACTGAACTCTCTATGATGTCTCCTGCACGAGACTCGGCCCCAAAAACTCAGATTGACCGGCCTCTAGCCAACACAGCGGATATCTATATGGTCTCCTGTAGAGTTCCTCAAATGGTTCCATCTGAATCGTAGCTTGAAAATTGTTTCTGTAGGTAAACTCAACCAATGATAGGTGTCTCTCCCAAGAACCACCAAAGTACAAGACACAAGCTCTCAACATGTCTCCCAACACTTGGATCGTACGCTCGGACTGCCCGTCCGTCTGTGGGTGGAAAGCCATACTAAAAAACACCTGCATACTAAGCGCATTCTACAACCCTTTCTAGAAACGTGACATGAAATGTAGCTCTCAGTCCAAAACTATGGTCTGCAGTACCCCATGAAACCACACTCTTTCCGGAACATACAGCTCACCAAACTGGTCAACTGTAAACATCTCATGAATCGGTATGAAATGAGCCACTTTCGTTAACCGATCCATAACCACCCAGATTGCATCATTCTTACACGGCGTCCTCGGAATAACCATGAAAGAATCCGTTTTTACATCATCCCAATTCCATTCCGTAATGGGAAATGGATGCAACAAACCACCTGGGCGTTGATGCTCGGCCTTCACCTGCTGATAGGTAAGACATCGTGCCACAAAGCCCTCAACTTCCTTCTTCATTCCATGCCACCAAAACTACCTTTGGAGATAATGGTACATCTTGGTGAAACCAGGATGCACTGCCCACTTTGATGCATGGAAGTCACGCATCAAATCTTCTCACACACACTTTGGCACAGCCACACGATCACGAACACGAACAACACCGTCCACACCGATGGCCCAGCCGGAAGGTAGCTCCCCACCTTTAAGAATTTCCTTCATGATAAAAAACTCAGGATCAACAAGATGACTTTCCTTAAATTGACTTAAAAGCATCAACTCCACCATTAAAGAAGCAAGAGTGACCTGACAATTCTACTCCTGCACCTCCAGGTGCATCTCTACAAACAAGGCCATCACCTTCTACTCGGTGTTGGACTCTTGAACTGCCTGATTCTCAACCTTCCTGCTCAGAGCATCAGTAACACTATTTCCCTTTCCCGGTGTGTACACCAACTCAAAGTAAAAGGACTAGAGATATTCAACCGATATTATCTGCCGAAGATTCAGATCCCGCTGTGAGAAGATGAACTTCAAACTCTTATGGTCAGTAAACACTGTAAACCGTTCTCCCAAAAGATATTGCCTCCAACACTTCAAGGCGTACACTACTGTAGCCAATTCAAGATCATGAGTGGGATAGTTCCGCTCATTGGGTTCCTGCTACCATGACCCATAATCCACCACCTCTCATCATGCATCAACACAGCCCCATGTCCGACTCCGAACGCATCACAAAACACTACGTACTTCTTACCCGGCTTAGGTAAGATCCAGACAGGTGTGTTCATCAACCGCTTCTTCAAGTATTGGAAGGCATTATCACACACTTCATACCACTCAAACCTAATTCCTTTCATGTTCAAGCCTGAAATTGGTGCATCCACGTGAGAGAAATCCTGAATGAACCTTCGGTAATACCCGATAAAACCCAGAAAACATCGAACATCAAAAACACTCTTGGGCTGCTCCCAAGATACAACTGCTTGCACTTTCTCTGGATCCACTGAAACCCCTTCCTCTGAGATGATGTGACAATGAAAATGCACCACACCTATCAAGAATTGACTCTTTGATAGCATGAAGTATAGCCGATGATCTATAAGCACACCCAAGTTGATGTCATGATGTTGGGCATGATCGTCATGAGTTTTCGAGTACACTATGATGTCTTCAACAAAGACAACCAAAAACCGATCTAGATAGGAATGAAAGACCCGGTTCATCAAATCCATAAACACCACTGGTGCATTGGTCAAGCCAAAAGGCATTACCACAAACTCAAACAACCCGTACCGACTCCGGAAAGCTATCTACGGTATGTTGGAAGACCTCACCCTCAACTGGTGATATCCCGACCTCAGATCAATCATAGAAAGCACTGATGTACCCATAAACTGATCAAAAAAGTCATCAATTATAGGAAGAGGTAACCAATTTTTCACTGTCATCTGGTTCAACCATCGATAGTCAACACACAGCCTCAATGACCCATCAGACTTCTTTGCAAAAAAGCAAGGGAGATCCCCATGGAGATGTACTAGGAAGGATAAACCCCTTACGCTCCAACTCCTCAAGCTGTACCATTATTTCCTGGAGTTCTTCCAGTTCCATTCGGTATGGCGGAATAGAAACTGGCTCCGCTCTCGGTAGGAGCTCGATCTTGAACTCAACATCTCTCTCGGGAGGTAACCCTGAGAAATCCTTAGGAAACACGTCCAGAAACTGATCCACCACAGGAGGAAAAACAATTTTTTCCCCTCTTTCATCATCACCAAGCATGAGACATGCCACTTGAGCCATGAGTTCACTCATCCATTGACCCAATAGTCCTGCATGACCTACTCGAACATCCCACTCGCCACGGTGGACATAAGTGTCACCCTCAAGTGACCTAAACTATACTGTGTGATGATAAAAGTCGATGTGTGCTCGATACAGCACCAGCCAATCCATTACCAAGATTAGATCGAACCCAGACATCTCGAGGACGAACAAGTCCCACAAAAAACGATACCCACCAACTTCCAAGGCACATCCATTTCACTGCTTGATATCCTCAACCCGCACCACCAACGGAGTGTCAATTGACATAACTCAACACACCCCTTCCACAGGTAAACCCAGCACTACCACAAGTTGAGCAGAGATAAAATATTGTGTGGCACCTATGTCAAAAAACACACTAGAAATAGTAGAGGCTACAAGGATCATACCTCGAATAGCCGATGGTCCAGCCTCGCCATCACCGGGCACAAACAGAACTGCCTGAAGCTGACCTTCCCCTCTGCCCTAGGCTCTCTCTTGAATACTCTGTGCCGCACTACACTAATGGCATGAGTGATCTTACCCTGGAGTTCCACGTCCACCGCCCATTCCAGTACGGCCAATTGAGCTCCAAATCCCTACCTGATATGGGGAAACTGATCCCCTTCAATTGTCTAGTATCTTCTTCCCACCATCATACTCACTCACCTGTTGTGGGTTCCTGCAGAACCTCTACACATGCCCCATCCTGCCGCAAGAACGACACTAAACTGGAGGTCGAGGACACTGACCACGCACATGCCACGGCCTACCGCACTGATAGCAGAACACCTGATCCCCACTCTGAGAGGCGGACCCTCTCTTCCAGCTGCTTTCCACACTTCCTCCATGTTTTGAACTCTCATGGTGTCACTTCCGACCCTCAGAATCTATACTGCTCGTCTGTCCACCAGCACCACAAGCCCACAACCTGAATCTCCGTTCAGGATTCCTTCCGAGATAAATGCCTGATCTACTAACTCTGTGAACATCTTCAAGCGGAAGATATTTACTTGAGACCTGATCTCATGTCTCAACCCATCCTGGAAGAGCCTTGCCACCACTACCTCATCCCCTGCTAAAACTGTAATGAAGTGTCTCAAATCCATGAAGTGACTTGCATATTCCATCACCGACAGCAATCCCTGAGTCAGGCTCATAAACTCTGCACCCTGCTCCTGCCTCAAAGTCTCTGGGTAGAAATGCTCCAGAAACTTTTCCTGAAAAACATTCCACGAAATTCCCTCAGCCTGCTCGATTTGAGCCTGAATGTCCCACTAACGCCTAGCCTGACCTCGCAACATATAAGCAGCCAGCTTTACCCGCTTCATGACAGGGGTCTCTAGATGATCCAGTATCATCTGGACAGACTCTAACTAGAACTCTGCTACCTCTGGCCCACCCTCTCCAGTGAAGGTCGATGGGTGCTGCAGTTGGAACTCCCTTGTCAGCTCAAAAATACTCAGTTCACCCCTCCCTGGGTCCCGATCCATCATTTGCATAAGGCGAGCCAAGTTCCCCCAGAACTAGTCGTCTCCACATTCATTTAACACCATATTTTCCTACCCCTCTACTGGATGAGTGTTCTCAGCAACATCCTCCCGGTGCCCAACTGGTACCCAACGTCGTGGTGGCATCTCTCTATATTTCCAAACACAAGATTTAGCATGCATACCATAAAACTTTCACGACATCATCAAAAGCTATTCACTAGCTACAACTTCCCCAACCATCCCTACCGCGGGCCATGGTCCACATGGGGTAAACAACCATGCACTACCACGAACTCACAGAACAGTATACAAGACATTTTTCACTTCATTCCAAACCCTTAGGTTTCAATAAAAAACCTTTACCCACTTGTTTTATTTCATTTTTCTCATTATTTCATGGTTTCATGAAATGAATAATTCACCCTACTTTCCTACCTCACACACCCCTCTCGTGTGTGTGCCTAATACAATGCATGTCACTTATCTCCCTAGGATCCTAAAATGATGATTGAGTATAAATCCTCATTCCATTTAGTCCACAAGACAAATATCATAAAATAATCACATCAAACCACATGTGCATCACCCAATGGTGATATATCATCAACTGTAACAACACAAAATGAAGAACAACATTTCCCACCAAGGGTTACTTGGGTTTTCCCCCATACCTTTGTTAGCTACTCCCAAGCATGAGATCATTACCAAGGCCCTACACATCTTAACCCTTGGATACCAATCACAAATAAAAAGACCTCAAAGAAGGAGAAGGAAGACCTCCTCTGATACCACTTTGTAGTGTCCCCAACCTGGGAGCCACTAAACCGGTGCTCCGAGCCGGGTGGTTACATGAACTTATGTGCTCCTCCCCATACGCCAAAGGCTGCCGACAAGCAGCGGGGGTCTATGTAGTCAAATGGGGAGACTATACCCCCTATATAATAGAGTAAGCTACAACAGAATAACCAAATAGCCAAAACAAAACCAACTAAACAAGGAACACGTATATCAAACATATCCAATAGTAATTATGTCATTTCATGCTACAAGTGAAAAAGTGAACAAAGCCCAAATAGTAAAGACAAAGTCCAAAATACCAAAATTGTCCCGACTCCATGTTCGGATCCTCCACCAAGTGTTACCCATGTCCACTCAGCTAACTAGCAATTACCATTGCCCTTGTCCTGACCTGCAAACACGAAGTCTGCTCGGGAACCCAACGGCGGCCCGAGCATGGTGTGAGTACAACTTAGTAGGCCACCACCAACGGTGTCTAAAAATATCCAGTATAAATAGGTAGTGCATTCAAAAGGGATATGAATGATAATTGGAAAGTAATTAATTATTGTGCCATTGAAAAATTCAAAGTAAAGTCGTCACCACTTCCATTACAATTCATTTCACAACATTTACCATTACTTCCCATTTCATCACATTTCCATGGGTTAATCACATTCATCATGATACATGGGTCTAAGGCCAACAATCACATGCACGAGGGTGAACACATCGTTATCCTATCTCACCAGGACAAACTCCCTCATTGAAACCATATCCTCACCTCTAAGCCTCAATTCGGGTGGATGCAACCGTAAGGAGAATAGAACCTCATTCCCCTTTCCTAACACATGCATTTAGGGTGGAGTTTAGAGCATCAGTCTTCACTCGACCCGTGGGCGTAGATCCTCAAGTCATACCCCACTCTACCAAGCCATGTGCACATTCTTATATATAATTAACCATAAACCTTCCTACCATTTCCCTTTATCAAACATCATTCACAACAACCCACATGGGAACCCACATCATGCCTTAACCCATTTACATATTACTATTTCACATCATTCAACCATTCACCCAATTTCCATGTGTTATGCCTATCTCACTAAGCATTCCATCCTAGACCCATAATCTCTCCCATTATGATCTTTAATAAATTTACACATTAACCAATTTAACTGATTCATCATTGGATGATTCAACAATTCATGAAAACATGTTTATCAAGGGCTCTAAAATTTACCACAACAATGTCACTTACTCAATAACAATCCCTAAACCCGGGAAAAGCCGGAACATCCCATGGATGGCTCCAATTAGGTCATGTCCATCCCAACACAACCCACGGGGATCGTGAGGGTTCTCATTTCCCATTTTAAACACCATTATAACCAATAATTCTAAGGTTATTCAAGACATAACCAAGGAAAAAAAAGAACACAAGTAAACATGCACAAAAACCCTAAATAACCGTGGGATATAACTTGTATACCACCTACCTCATATCCACAGTTGAACGCACCCTCAATCGATTCCTTAGACCTCGATTCAACCAACCCTTGGATCATCAACCTAGAACTCACCTAAAAGATAGTGTTTTAGGGTTTTGGAACAATAGGGAGAGGAGACACAAACCCTAAACTAATAAAAGAACCAAGGAGGAGATTTGCCTTACCCGGAGCTTCAATCCGCAACCAACGGCACCCTAAACGGCCAAGAATCGAAGGAGTTTGATCTCTTGGAGTCCTTGGAAGGCTTGGTTCTCAGCTAGGGTGAAGAGGAGAAGATGGGTGGAAAATTACGAGTTGGGGTTATAAATCCCGGAGTTTAAATTTTGTAAATTTTCCAACTTTATGTGGTCGCACGCTTCAGCCACACGGTTTGGAAAACCGTGTGAAAACCGTGCGCACGCCACTGCCCGAAGGAGGGGGAGTTTCATGATATAGCCACACGGTTTGGAAACCCGTGCACAAACCATGCGCTCGCTTCTGTCTAGAGGAGGGAGAGTCGCATGGCTTGGTCGGGGCAGGATGCACGGTTTGGCTGACCGTGCGCAGGTCGTGCGCCTTGGTCTACTTTGCCCAGATTTCCCTTCATCCATGCCACGATCCCATAGAACATTACCATGGCCTCTGATATCTTCAGAAGACATCCCTTGAATCCCAAAACAAGGAATTTAACCAAAACATAAGGAGAAAATAACTTTTCCAAAAACTAGGATCTTACAACCTTCCCACATTTTAACGACTCATCCTCGAGCCGAGCTTCCATGCCTCATTGCTCCACCGAAGAGAAGAGTTTGGGCCACTGATCCCACATATCCAATTCCTTCTCCCATGTTTCTTCCCGAACTTTCTCATGCTTCCATATTACTCGCACTAATGGCACAACCCTGCCATGCAAGACCTTTTCACTGAGATCCACCACAGGAACCGGATGCTCCTCAAAGGACGCATCAACCTCAAGCTCCACATCCTCAACGTCAACAAAATGAGATGGGATAGGGTGATACCATCGAAGATAAGACACATGAAACACATCATGCATCCCACCATACCATTGTGGAAGATCCAATTGGTAAGCCACTAGTCCTATCCTATCCACAATCTCGAAAGGTCCCACATATGTGGGCGCCAACTTACCCTGCTTTCGAATCTGACGGTGACCCAACATTGGCGACACCAAGAGGAACACTTTATCACCCACCCAAACTCAAGAGGTCCACGACGCCGATTTTCATACGACTTATGCCTAATCTGAGCCGTATCCATTCGTTTCCTGATCAACTGAACACTCTCTAAAGTCTCCTTCACGAGACTCGGCCCCAACAACTCAGATTCACCGGCCTCTAGCCAACACAGTGGAGATCTACATGGTCTCCCGTAGAGTTCCTCAAATGGTGCCATCTGAATCGTATCTTGAAAAATGTTGTTGTAGGAAAACTCAACCAATGATAGGTGTATCTACCAAGAACCACTAAAGTCCAAGACACAAGCTCTCAACATGTCTTCCAACACATGGATCATACACTCTGACTGCTCGTCCATCTGTGGGTGGAAATCCGTACTCAAAAACACATGCGTACCAAGAACCTTCTGCAACCATTGCTAGAAACGCGACATTAAATGTGGATCTCGGTACGAAACTATGGTCTGTGGTACCCCATGAAACCAAACTATTTCCCGAACATACAGCTCACCCAACTGGTCGACTGTAAAAATCTCATGAATCGGTAAGAAATGAGCCACTTTCGTTAACTGATCTACAACCACCCAGATTGCATCATTCTTCCACGGTGTCCTCGAAAGACCCACGACAAAATCCATTGTTACATCATCCCACTTCAATTCCGGAATGGGAAATGGATGCAACAAACCACCTAGGCATTGATGCTCGGCCTTCACCTGCTGACAGTTAAGACACTGTGCCACAAAGCCCGAAACTTCCTTCTTCATTCCAGGACACCAAAACTTCCTTCAGAGATCATGCTACATCTTGGTCAAACCGAGATGCACTTCCCACTTTAATGCATGGAACTCACGCATCAACTCTTACTGCACACACTTTGGCACAACCACACGATCACGAACATGAACAACACCGTCCACACCGACGGCCCATCCAGAAGGAAGCTCGCCACCATTAAGATTTTCCTTCATGATCAAACACTCAGGATCAGCAAGCTGACTTTCCTTAACTCGACTCAAAAGCGTCGACTCCATCGTTAAGGAAGCAAGAGTGACCTGGCCATTCTCCTCCTGCACCTCTAGGTGCATCTCTACAAACAAGGCCATCACCTTCCACTCGGTGCTGGACTCTTGAACTGCCTGATTCTGGACCTTCCTGCTCAGAGAATCAACAACACTATTTCTCTTTCCCAGTGTGTACACCAACTCTATGTCAAAGGACTGGATATATTCAACCCATCTTCGCTGCCGAATATTCAGATCCCACTGCGAGAATATGTACTTCAAAATCTTATGGTCAGTAAACATTGTAAACCATTCTCCCAACAGATAGTGCCTCCAACACTTCAAGGCGTACGCTACTACAGCCAATAAAAGATCATGAGTGGGATAGTTCTGCTCATGGGTTCTCAGCTACCTTGACCCATAATCCACAACCCACTGATCTTGCATCAACACAGCCCCATGTCCGACTCCAGACGCAACACAAAACAAAATGTACTTTTTACCCGGATCAGGTAAGATCAAGATAGGTGTGGTCGTCAACCAATTCTTCAACTCTTGGAAGGCATTCTCACACGCCTCAGACCACTTGAACCTGATTACTTTCTTGGTCAAGCCCGAAGGTGGTGCTTCCACGTGAGAGAAATCCTAAATGATCCTTCGGTAATACCCGACCAAACCCAGAAAACTTCGAACATCAAAAACACTCTGGGGCTGCTCCAAAGATACAACTGCTTGCAATTTCTCTGGATCCACTGACACACCTACCTCTGAGACGATGTGACCTAAAAAATTCACCTCACCTATCCAGAATTGACACTTTGATATATTGGCGTATAGCCGATGATCTCTTAGAATACCCAAGATGATGTCAAGATGTTGGGCATGATCGTCATGAGTTTTCGAGTACACTAAGATGTCATCAACAAAGACAACTACAAACTGATTTAAATATGGATGAATGATCTGGTTCATCAAAGTCATAAACACCGCCGGTGAATTGGTCAAGCCGAAAGGCATTACCACAAACTCAAGCAACCCATACCGACTCTGGAAAGCTGCCCGCGTTATGTCGGAAGACCTCACCCTCAACTGGTGATAACCCGACCTCAGATCAATGTTAGAAAACACCAATTCACCACTCAACTGATCAAACAAGTCATCAATTCTAGGAAGAGGGTAACAGTTTTTCACTGTCATCTAGTTTAACATTCGATAGTCAACACACAACCTCAACGACCCATCAGACTTCTTTGAAAAAAGAACGGGAGATCCCCAAGGAGACATACTATGAAGGATAAACCCCTTACACTCCAACTACTCAAGATATAACCTTTAGTTCTTGAAGTTCTGTCGGTGCCATTCGGTATGGAGGAATAGAAACTGGCTCCACTCTCGGTAGCAACTCGATCGTGAACTCAACATCCCTCTTGGGCTGTAACCCCGAGAAATCCTCAGGAAAAACGTCCTGAAACTGATCCACCACAGGAGGAAAAACAATCTGTTCCCCTCTTTCATCATCAAAAAGCAAGAGACAAGCCTCTTGAGCTGTGAATTCACTCATCCATTGACCCAACGGTCCTGCTTGACCTACTCGAACATCCCACTCACCACGGTGGACATAAGAATCACCCTCAAGTGACCTGAACAATACTCTATGATGAAAACAATCGATGTGTGCTTGATACAACACCAACCAATCCATTCCCAAGATTAGATCGAACCCAGACATCTCTAGGACAAACAAGTCCCACAGAAAATGATACCCCCCAACTTCCAAGGCACATCCCTTGCACTTCTTGATATCCTCAACCCGCACCCCTAACGGTGTGTCAATTGATATAACTCCACACAACCCTTCCACAGGTAAACCCAGCACTACCAAAAGTTGAGCAAAGATAAAAGAGTGAGTGTCACCTTTTTCAATCAATACACTAGAAATAGTAGAGGCTACAAGGATGGTACCTCGAACAGTCGATGGTCCAGCCTTGCCATCACCGGGTGCAAACTGAACTTCCTGAAGCTGACCTGCCCCTATGCCCTGGGCTCTAGCCTGAATACTCTATGCCGCACTACCCTACTGGTGTGAGTGATCATGCCCTGGAGTTCCATGTCCACCGCGCTTTCCAGTACGGCCCATTGAGCTCCAACTGCCTGCATGATATGGGGAAACTGATCCCCTTCCCGTATATGGTACTTTCTTTCCACTATCATAATCGCTCACCTGTCGTGGGTTCCTACAGAACCCCTACACATGCCCCATCCAACCGCACAAACGACACTCAACTGTAGGTCGAGGACACTGACCACGCACATGCCCCGGCCTACCGCACTGATAACAGAACACATGATCCCCACTCTGAGAGGCGGACCCTCTCTTCTAGCCGCTTTGCTCACATCCTCCATGTTGTGAGCTCTCATGGCATCGATTCCGACCCTTAAAAGATACACCGCTCGTCTGCCCCACCGGCACCAAAAGCCCACTACCCGAAGCTCCCTTCAGGTTTCCTTCCGAGATCAATTCCTGATCTACTACCGCTGCGAACCTCTTCAAGCAGATGATATTTAATTGAGAACTGATCTCATGTCTCAACCCATCCTGGAAGTGCCTTTCCATCGCTACCTCATACCATGCTAACACTAGAACGAAGTGTCTCAAATCCATGAAGTGACTAGCAGAGTCCATAACCGACAATGATCCCTAAGTCAAGATCATAAAATCTACAGCCCTTTCCTGCCTCAAAGACTCTGGAGAGAAATGCTCCATAAACGTTTCCTGAAAAACATTCCACGACATTCCCTCGGCCTGCTCGATTTGAGCCTGAATTTCCAACCAACTCCAAGCCTGGCCTCACAACATATAAGCAGCCAGCTTTACTCGCTTCTCGACAGAGGTCTCTAGATGATCCAGTATCATCTGGATAGACTCTAACCAGAACTCCGCTACCTCTGGCCCACCCTCCCCGGTGAAGGTCGGAGGGGTCTGCAGCTAGAACTCCCTGGTCACCTTAAACATACTCAGTTCACCCCTCTCTGGGTCCTGATCCATCATTTTTATAAGGCGAACGAAGTTCCCTCGGAACAAGTCTTCTCCACCTTCATTGATCACCACATTTTCCTGCCCCTCTATTGGAGGAGTGTTCTCAGCATCATCCTCCCGTTGCCCAACTGGTATCTGACGTCGTGGTCACATCTCTCTATATTTCCAAACACGAGATTTAGGATGCATACCATAAAACTTTCACGACTTCATAAAAAGCTATTCACTAGATAGAACCACCCCAACCATACCTATCGCGGGCCATGGTCCACATGGGGTAAAAAACCATGCACTACCACCGACTCACACAACATTTTACAAGACATTTTCCACTTCATTCCAGACCCTTAGTTTTCATTAAACATCCTTTACCCACTTGTTTTATTTCATTTTTCTCATTATTTCTTGGTTTCATGAAATGAATAATGCACTCTACTTTCCTGCCTCACACACCCCTCTCGTGCGTGTGCCTAATACAATGGATGTCACATATCTGCATAGGTGCCTACAATGTTGCATGAGTACAAATCCTCTTGCCATTAAGTCCGCAATACAAATATCATAAAAAAATCACATCAAACCACATGTGCATCACCCAACAGTGAAATATCATCAACTGTAACCACACACAACCAAGAACAACATTTCCCACCCAGGGTTACATGGGTTTTCCCTCATATCTGGGTTAGATACTCCCAAGAATGAGCTCATTACCAAGGTCCTACACATCTTAACCCTTGGAAACCAATCCAAAATAACAAGACCTCAATGAAGGAGAAGAAAGACCTCCTCAGATACCAATTTGTAACGTCCCCGTCCCGGGAGCCACTAAACCGGTGCTCCAAGCCGGGTGGTTACATGACATTAAGAGCGCCTCCCCATACATCAAAGGCTATCGACTAGCAGCGGGGGTCTATGTAGTCAAATGTGGAGACTATACCCCCTATATATCAGAGTAAGACACAACAGAATAACCAAATAGCGGAAACAAAACCAATTAAACAAGGAACATGTATATCAAACATTTCCAATAGTAATTATTTCATGTCATGCTACAAGTGAAAAAGTGCACAAAGCCCAAACAGTAAAGAAACATCCAAAATCCCAAAATGGTCCCGACTCCAAGTCTGGATCGTCCACCAAGTGATACCCATGACCACTCAGCTAACTTGCAAGGACCCTTGCACTTGTCCTAGCCTGCAAACATGAAGTCTGCTCGGGTACCCAATGGCGGCCTGAGCAGGGTGTGAGTATAACTCAGTAGGCCACCACCAACAGTGTCTACAAAATATCTAGTATAAATAAGTAGTGCATGAAAAAGGGATATGGATGATAATTTCCAAGTAATTACTTATTGTGCCATTGACACATTCAAAGCAAATCCATCACCACTTACATTACCATTCATTTCAAAACATTTACCATTACTTACCATTTCATCACATTTCTATGGGTTAATCACATTCATCATGTTACATGGGTCTAAGGCCAACAATCACATACAGGAGGGTGAACACATCGTTATCCTATCTCACTAAGACTAACTCCCTCATAGCAACCATATCCTCACCTTGAAGCCTCGGTCTGGGTGGATGCAACTGTTAGGAGAATAGACCCTCAGTACCCTTTTCCTAAACCGTGCATTTAGGGAGGAGTTTATAGCCTTAGTCTTTACTCGAACCATGGGCGTAGATCCTCAATTCATACCCCACTCTACCATGCCTTGGGCACATGCTTATATATAAGTAACCATCAACCTTCTAAAAAATTCCCTTCATCCAACATCGTTCACAACAACCCACATTGGAAACCACATCATGCCTTAACCCATTAACATATTACCATTTCACATCATTCAACTATTCACCTAATTCCCATGTATTATGACTATCTCACTAAGAATTCCAAAATAGACCCATAATTTATCCCATTATGTTCTAAAATCAATTTACACATTAACACATTTAACCCATTCATTATAACGACCCATAATTTACATACATTGTTAGTACTTCAAAATTGAAGTACACTTATTACAACATATTACAAAACCATGAAAGGACCGTATAGGTATAGTGTCTTTAGAAACTAGGAAACATAAACAACTGGTTCATAAAGAGTCTACAATGTCTCCCATTTATTTCATCATATCTATAGTCCCTTTTCGAATATCTTACTTAATAACCTTATTCCTGACCTGGGGAAAGAAAACATACAAAAGGATGAGTTCAAATGCTCAGTAAGGGTAAAAAAAAGAAATATATATCACACTATATTCATAAGAACATATCATTTTGGAAATCATAACCTACAAAAGAGATCATAATTTCATAACATGGGATAAATCATGGTAGTGAAATGTAATCACAATAATCATAACATTAAACATGAAGCTTTGTGGCATACACACTTAATCATAGATAATCATTTCTTATTATTCAAGACTCATTGTCAAGACTATCTTAGTGGACAAAGTCCATTTCTGAACCGAGTTCATTCCTCGTTTCAGTCCTGTTTCACTGAACTGGTTTAACCTTCCGTTCTAGCCATGTCTATCTCATGAGATATAAAAATCATTACCCAATGCATTGGAGGAAGATATAGGTCCCACCCATCTCATAATGATACCATTCTTATGTTTTCCACAAAATCATAATCCATACATCATAGCATAACCCATGTAATAAAAATGGGACTCTTAAACATCATGACATCATAAAACAATTCATATAAGATAAAGGAATTCATAAAAATAATTTCATCACAACATAATCAAATCAATGTAATAATATGGATAGAAACAGAACCATTTATTATCTTAGATGGAAAATAATTTTGATAAAACACTTGAACTCCATTCTGGAGGAAAATATCCTTTCTACTTCAAAACAATTTTCCTTTCCTAACATGTCATAAAATTATAAACTAAAAGAATTTGTTTAAAAATAAACTTGAAAACTTGTAAAGTATTCTTCTTCGAATTTTTTTTAAAAAATCCATTCATATCGTATAAGATAAAAAAACATTCTTCTCGTACTTTTGTCAGAAAAGTCAAAAAGTACCTCGTACGAAAAACGACAAAAGATTCCTTTCCTATCTTTTACTAAAAACTCAAAAAATAGTAAAATTGGATTTAAAAAATTGTAGGTGTATAAAAATAATATTACATACTGAGGAAACATCGATGTGGATGATAAAATACACCCCAGTAAATACCAAAGTATAAACAATCTCGGATAAAAATTAGATTGTGATATTTTCCCTTACCTTAGGTCTGATTTTCTTTGTAAGTGTCTAAACCTCCTGTATAATGATTTAAATAATGTCATTTACTTATTCCAGAATCATACTCATTGTTATGATATCATATGTGGTCATATTCTTAGCTTATTATTAGTAATATTTCATTGCTACTTGTTATTCGTGTGTTTATTACTTTTTGTTTTTATGCGTGTTTTGTCAAATAAATTCGTATTCTTATTTTTTGGTTATAGATACCTCATTTAAAGAATTTTATTAGTGTAATATATATTATATTTATTCAGTAAATTCATTTATGTAATCATTATGCAATGAAAATCATGTAGAACTAGTCGCATCAGATCGTGGAGACGGTATTCCGTACGTACGCACAAGCGATGATATCGTTCCCATGATCGTGGAAATGTATTGGAGTGTATGTATACTATTTCAGAATCAATATCACTTTAAAATAATCATATATATTCATTCTTTACGCCATTATACTCATCCAACAGTGGTGGTGGTGGAAAATAGATTACACCACGGCGTGGAGACGGTATTCTGTACGTACGTGCGCGCGGTGATTTCCGTTTCTGTAGGATGGATAGATGGTGAAATAGGATTTTTTTCATACTTATAATAACATATCAGTATATGAGTGATACTGATGTTATTAATTTATAATGAAAAAACTAAATAATAAGAAGTGGAAGATGAAATAAAGTTGAATGAATTGGTAACAGACATTACCTCTTCTTTGAAGCGCCTCTTTGAGACCTCTTTTTAGGGCACTAAAATTGGTCTTTGAAGAAGACCAGGAACTCTAGGATGGTTCTAGGGAAGTGGAGAGGATAAATTGGCAGGGGTTTGGCCGAGCATGAAGGCTCAACGTGGTGTGAGGAAGAGAGGGAGGAGTTTCCCTTTTATAAGGGAGTAGAGGGGCACCTTTGGAAAAACTAAAAATATTATTATATTATAAAGCCATATTCGGTTTTAAATAAATCCAAATTGATTTATTTCTAAGATAAGGTGGGGATGGGTCGAAAGCATCTCATCCAATAGAATTTGGACAGGTTTAGTTTACTATTTTAACCTTATCATTTAGATTTAACTTTACGTTAGATAATTTTACTTTTACCGTGTCTTTTTGTGTTCTTACACTATATGGTTAATAAACTTACTATAACAAGCCAAACGAACTCCATGTTATTTATTATTAATATATATAACTGTATCTATGTAATTTGGACGCACCTTACATTTTTAGGAATAAAATAATAGTTAATAATATAATATTTTTTTTAAAAACTATTTTAAGTCAATTTTGACACTATTTTGTAATTGATTATTTTAAAAATCATAACAGAATTATTAGTTCTAAAAAAGTTCATTAAATCAATAATAACCTGTCATATTAACCTAGAAAATTAGTGGAATTCATTAAAAGTATCAAATTACATTTATTTGGGTATTTATAACATCAATTATGTCAATATTTCATTAATAAGATAATTTCTGCATCATAATTGTGTCATAAATAAATTAAATTATTTAATGTCTCAAAATTAAAAATAAAATACCATTATGTATGAAATCTTATTATCTTTCTAATGAATATCTATAGTCAAATTTATGTTATGTAAAACCCTATATTAAAAATTATTTACTTATTAAACATTGATTTTAACTATTTTAACCCTTCTTTAAATAAATTAATAATAAATATCCTAATCTAATCCAATTGGGCCTAAATGGTCATAATTTATTCCTATGTTTGTTTTTGGTCTAATTACACTTATCAAATAAAATTAGGACATGTGTTAGGGTAATAATAATATCATTTTAACCTTAATTACCCTATTTACTTTAAACTGTGGTAAATAAAAGTAAAAAGTTACGATTCACCAAAAATTATTTTAATCTCATTGAACCACATTTTACTTACAAACATCAACTGTTTCTCTCGGAGTTTTTAAATTCCACTCACTGAAGCGGTAAAATTATGTTTTATGTAAATATGCAAATTCTCCTAGGAGGTGAGTAAAAGACGGTGAAAAGTTCAATAAATTTTTTATATATCTAAAATTATTATAAAATTACTCCAATGAATGAAATTGAACATATATAGGTATTATGTATCAATTTTGACCTAAAATAAATTTAAATAAAATAAATTATTATTTAAATAAAATGTCGGTAACCTAGTGTTTTCACTATTCCTCAAAAATTAAAAGTTTCCAGAAAAATACCAAAATTTCACCCTAGGCTAATTTCGATATTACGAATCCAAAAATGAAGTCCATTTTGAAAGATAAAATTTACAAAATTTAAAAAAATGTTTACTACTATTCATAACGGCTAGTTTTAATAATATTTTAATAGCATATCGTTGTTTAGTGAAACTGGGTATTGCATACGAAGCAAGCTATCAAGGATGTTTGCGATTGCGTGTAAAGAAAGCCAAGGTAGTGTTGTGTGTAGTGAAATATTACTTTGATGATTTATATAAAATAAAAACAAAATATTTCTTATAAAAGTCACAGGTGTTACATTCTACCCCCTTAAAATGAATTTCGCCCTCAAAATTCCTCACTTGTAACAAAAAGATGAGGGTACCTCTCTCTCATCATTTCCTCAAGCTCCCATGTAGCTTCTTCTAATTGGTGGTTCCTCAATTAAAATTTAACCAAACAAGTGGTCTTGTTCCGTAGGACTTTTTCACTACGATCGAGAATCTCTATCGGCTGTTCTTCATAAGAAAGATCTTCTTCCAGTGGTGCAACTTCTGAGCTGAGTACATGTGAAGGATCAGGTATGTACATTCTCAGGATAGATACGTGGAATACATCGTGAACTTGAGAGAGATTCGGTGGAAGCGCAAATCGGTAAGCTACCTTCCCAACATGATCCAGTATTTCAAAAGGACCAATATACCTAGGGATCAGCTTTCCCTTCTTTCCAAATCACATTACACTCTTCCAAGGAGATATTCGTAAGAACACATTATCACCAACTTCAAACTCTAAGTCTTTTCTACGGTTGTCGGCATAACTTTTTTGTCGACACTGAGCTGCTCTTATGTGTTTTTGAATAGATTGAACCTCTTCTGCCATCTCATCAACAAGATCAGGTCCTAATAGCTTTCTTTCCCCAACTTCATACCAGCAAGTTGGAGTCCTGCATTTCATTCTATAGATAGATTCATAAGGATCCATCTGAATACTGGAGTGAAAGATATTATTATAAAAAAAATTCCACCAAAGGTAGGTTTTGACCCCAACCACCTTTGAAATCCCTAGAGCAAGCTCTCAACATATCTTTTAGAGTTTGAATTTTCCTCTTAGACTGACCGTCTGTCTGAGGATGATATACAGTGCTGAAACTCAACTCTGTATCGAGAGTATGATGAAGACTTCACCAGAAAATTGAGGTAAATCTCGGATCCCGATCAGATATAATAGAAAGTGGTACTCCATGCAATCTTACCACTTCCTTTACATATATCCTGGCAAGCTGATCCAGAGAGAAATACTCTCTAATAGCAATGAAGTGTGCATACTTTGTAAGACGACCAACTATGACCCAGATAGCATTATTGCCTTTGGATGTTTTAGGAAGTCCTGTGACAAAGTCCATAGTGATGTTTTCCCATTTCCATTCGGGTATGGGTAATGGTTGTAACATCCCCTTAGACATCTGTCTCTCAGCTTTAACTTGATGACAAACCAAGCATCGAGAGACATATTCAGCACCATCTCTTTTCATTCCATCCCACCATAAGTACTCTTTCAGGTCCCTATACATCTTCGTGCTTCCAGGATGAATAGAGAATGAAGAACTATGAGCCTCATCATGCAGCTCCTTCTTTAATTCAGGGTTGGGAGGAACACAAACCCGATTCCTGAACTTTATTATCCCATCACAATCAAGGTTGAATTCAGGAACATTTCTCACCTTCTTTTATAACTATACATCTTCTTTCTGTGCCTCTTTAATCTTAACATGAAAGATGGTTGAACATTCATTTGAGAAAGATAATATTTTCCCCTTTCAATATAATTCCAAGATCCATCCATTGTAAATCCATAAATATTGGATCTTTTGTGATCCTCATCATGGATAAACTGGAATGGTCTTGTCGACTTAATGCATTTTCCACCTTGTTTTCTTTCCCAGGGTGGTAATGAATTGAGCAGTCGTAATCTTTAATCAGCTCCAACCATCTTTTTTGGCACATATTCATCTCCTTTTGTGTGAAAATATACTTTAAACTTTTATGATCAGTATAAATGTCACACCTTCCTCCATAAAGATAAAGCCTCCAAATCCTTAATGCAAAGATTACCATAGCTAACTCCAAATCATGAGTTGGGTAATTTGGTCATGGATTTTCAACTATCGTGAAGCATAAGCTATCACCATATCATTTTTCATAAGAACACACCCCAATCTCTTCTTGGATGCATCATTGTAGATCACAAACCATTCTCCACTACAAGGAAGTGTGAGCACAGGTGTACTGGATAACCTTATTTTCAACTCCTTGAAATTATCTTCACATTCCTCCGTCCGAAAAATCATAACACCTTTCCAAGTCAACTTGATGAGTGGATTAGATAATCGTGAAAAATCTTTCACAAAACGTCAATAATATCCATCCAAAACATGAAAACTTTGGATCTCAGTTACTGTTGTTGGTCTCATCCATCTTTTGATAACCTCTGTTTTTTATGAATCCACAGATATCCCCTCTTTTGAGATTATGTGTCCCAAAAATGAAACTTTTTGAAACCAAAATTCGCACTTGGTAAATTTGGCATAAAGATTCTCCTTTCTCAAGGTCTTCAATATAATTCTCAAGTGATCTTCATGTTCATCCTTTCTCTTTGAATATACAAGAATATCGTCTATAAATACAACCACAAACTGATCAAGATAGTCTCTAAAGACTCTATTCATCAGATCCTAGAAGATAGCTGGGGCATTAGTAAGACCATATGGCATCACTATAAATTCATAGTGTCCATACCTTGTACGGAAATCCGTCATTGGTATTTCCTCCCTTTTGACCCTTAATTGATGATACCCTGAACGAAGATCAATCTTGAAAAAGTATTGAGCTCCACGTAGTTGGTCAAATAAGTCATCAATGTGCAGGAGATGATATTTGTTCTTGATAGTGATCTTGTTAAGTTCTTTATAATCAATGCAGTGTCTCACTGATCCATCTTTCTTCTTAACAAACAGAACATGTGCTCCCCAAGGTGACGTATTAGGGCGTATGAACCCCTTATCAAGATTCTCTTGGAGTTGATTCTTCAATTCCTGCAACTCAATTGGGTCCATTCTATACGGTGTCTTTGAAATAGGTAAAGCACCCGGTACAAGTTCTATAGAAAACACAACTTCACGATTTGGTGGAAGACCCGACAATTCCTCCAGAAAGACATCATCAAACTCCCGTACAATGGGAATATTCTTAATCGTGATTTTATCACCAACCATTTGAGAAAAATAACCTTCATTTAGGGGAATCAAGACCCATAATATGGAAGAAATTTTCACTGTAAGGTTATGTTCATCCTTGCATTGATAGACGATCAAAGATTGATCTTGAATATAAAATGTGACTTCCCTTCTTTGTAAATTGATATGAGATCCATATAGAGAAAGCCAATCCTTGCCAAGAATCACATCAAATTCCACTATAGGGAGGATCACAAGATTTTCAGGAAGCACTTTCCCACAAACTTCATTCGGAGAAGAATTATAAACCTTTGATGTGACTGTTGGGCCATTAGGGGTTGTCACAGATAACTCAACATCTAATTTTTGAGGTAATATGGTGATACCCTTATAAAATTCTTCAGAAATAAAGGAGTGGGAGGATCCAAAATCAAATAAAACATTTTCTACTTTAGAGTGGATGATAAGTGTACCTTTCACCACTTCGTTATCATACTCCACATTGCTGATAGAAATTGCATGTGACATTCCTTTGTCTTTAGCCTTAAGATTTTGTTGACGTCGATCATCATCAACGACCCTTGGATTAGGGAATTGATTGGCATAATGCCCCTTTTCCTTGCACTTGAAACATTGAAGGGTAGGAGGTGAACTCTGTGTGGCCTTTTCATTGTTCGCATCACTAGACATCTTCTTCCCATCATTGCGGCATTCAAATTCCTGATGACCTTCCTTTATACCTTTGAATCATTTACTAGTCCCTTTAAGACAAATCCCTCCATGTTTCTTTACACACTTTGAGCATAAGGGAAAACTCATCTTCTTTTCAATGTACTCTTTAGATTTTACTTTGAATTCCATTTTCCTCGTCTTATCAAACCCATATGACTGAAGGGTTACTCCAATCTCCATCTCAACTTTGAGAGCACATCGAACGATTTCCTCATAGCTATTGAAGTACATTATGGATAATGCCCTTCGAAGAATTGGTTTTAAGCCACTAAAGAATCGATCGATCTTACTCTCAGGATGGATAATAATACCAGAAGCGTACATTTCATGTCTTGAAAAATTTGCTTCATAGGTACCAACATATTCATCATCCTTTTGAATTATTTCAATAAACTCCTTCTCAATCTTTTTTGGACAATACAAGGGAAGTAATTATTGAAAAATAAGTTCTGGAACTCGTCTCATTCCATGGACTCAATTTCATTTATTGGCCTCATATTCTTGATAAGATTCCACCATTGATCAGCATCACCTTCCAAACGATACACTACTATGATGAATTTATCATGTTCAGAACATTGAAGAACTGAAAATATCTTTTTAGTAGTACTGATCCATTGTTCAGCAACTAATGGATCTGTAGACCCGCTGAATGAAGGTGGACACTATCTCATTAAGGATTCAATAGAATGTTTCTCCTTCCATTGCGCGTTTAGAAGTCCTGGATGATTCATAGCTTGAGAAATTTGTGTGAGCATGGCTACAAGATTTTTCATTCTAGCTCCCATAACGTTTGGTTGCTCATGGGGACAATCATTGCATTGACCGTCGCATTCCGCATTAACACGGTTCCTTCGGGTTCCATCCATTGACTAAAACCAAGAATAATAGTGTGAGCAACACTAATTATAATCGAAAAATCACATAATCAAGAATAAAATTTCACACTTAAGGGCTTATCCTAGGTTATTCATGGACATTTCTAAAACAGTAAGATTGTATTCTATGATTAGACTTATCCTAAGGATTCTTACTAAGGCTTTCACATCCTAGTTTCCAATGGTTGACTATAACTTTCCTCTGATACCAACTATAACAACCCATACTTTACATAAATTGTTATTACTTTAAAATTGAAGTACACTTATTACAACATATAACAAAACCATGAAAGGACCGTATAGGTATAGTGTCTTCAGAAACTGGGAAACATAAACAACTGGTTCATAAAGTGTCTACACTATCTCCCATTTATTTCATCATATATATAGTCATTTTTGGCATATCTTACTTAATAACATTCTTCCTGACCTGGGGAAAGAAAACATACAAAAGGTTGAGCTCAAATTCTCAGTAAGGGTAAACAAAGGAAATATCCATCACATCATATTCATAGTAACATATCATTTTTGAAATATTAACATGCAAAAGAGATCATAATTTCATAACATGGGATAAATCATGGTAGTGAAATGTAATCACAATAATCATAACATAAAACATGAATCTTTGTGTAATACACACATAATCATAGAGAATCATTTCTTATTAGTCAAGACTCATTTCCAAGACTATCTTAGTGGACAAAGTCCATTTCTGAACCGAGTTCATTCCTCGTTTCAGTCCTGTTTCACTGAACCGGTTTAACCTGTCGTTCCAGCCACGTCTATCTCATGAGATATAAAAATATTTACCCAATGCATTGGAGCGAGATATAGGTCCCACCCATCTCATAATGATACCATTCTTATGTGTCCCACAAAATCATAAACCATACATCATAGCATAACCCATGTAATAAAAATGGGATTCTTAAACATCGTGACATCATAAAAAAATTCATATAAGATACAAGAATTCATAAAAATAATTTCATCACAAAATAATCAAATCATTGTAACAATAGGGATAGAAACAGAACCCTTTATTATCTTATATGGAAAATAATTTTGATAAAACACTTGAACTCCATTCTTGAGGAAAATATCATTTCTACATCAAAAACACTTTTCCTTTCTTAACATGTCATACAATTATAAAAAAAAGAAGTTGATTAAAAATAAACATGAAAACTTGTAAAGGAAGATTCTTGAAAATAATGTCTTAAAAATCCATTCATGCCGTATAAGATAAAAAAACATTCTTCTCGCACTTTTGTCGGAAAAGTCAAAAAGTACCTCGTACGAAAAATGACAAAAGATTCCTTTCATATCTTTTACTAAAATCTCACCAAAGGGTAAAATTGGATTTAAAAAATTGTAGGTGTATGGAAATAATATTAAATATTGAGGAAACATGGATGTGGATGATAAAATACACCCCAGTAAATACCAAAGTATATATAATCTCGGATAAAAATGAGATTGTGATATTTTCACTTACCTTAGGTCTGATTTGCTTCGTAAGTGTCCGAACGTCCTGTATAATGATTTAAATAATGTCATTGACTTATTACATAATCATACTCATTATTATGATATCATATATGGTCATATTCTTATCTTATTATTAGTAATATTTCATTTCTACTTGTTATTCGGGTGTTTATTACTTTTTGTTCTTATGCGTGTTTTGTCGAATAAATTATTATTATTATTTTTAGTTTATAGATACCTCATTTACAGAATGGTATTAGTGTAATATATATCATATTTATTCCATAAATTCATTTATGTAATCATTATGCAATGAAAATCATGTAGAACGAGTCGCATCACATCGTGGAGACGGTATTCCGTACGTACGAACGAGCGATGATATCGTTCTTGTGATCGTGGAATTGTATTGGAGTGTATGTATACTATTTCAGAATCAATAACACTTTAAAATTATCATATATATTAATTCTTTACACCATTATAACCATCCAAGTAAGGTGGTGGTGGAAAATAGATTACACCACGACGTGGAGAAGGTATTCCGTACGTACGCACGCGCGGTGATTTTGTTTTCCGTAGGATGGATAGATGCTGAAATATGGTTGTTTCATACATATAATAACATATCAGTATATTATTTATACTGATGTTATTAATTCGTAATGAAAAAACTAAAGAAGAAGAAGTGTAAGAAGAAATAAAGTTGAAAGAATCAGTAACAGACATTACCTCTTCTTTGAAGCGCCTCTTTGAGACCTCCTTTTAGGGCCCTAAAATTGGTCTTTAAAGAAGACGAGGACATCTAGAATGTTTCTTGGGAAGTGGAGAGGATCAATTTTCAGGGTTTTTCTAAGCATGAAGGCTCAATGTTTTGTGAGGAAGAGAGGGAGGAGGTGCCCTTTTATAAGGGAGGAGAGGGGAACCTTTGGAAAAACTAAAAATATTATTTTATTATAAATCCATATTCTGTTTTAAATAACTCCAAATTGATTTCTTTTGAAGCTAAGGTAGGTATGGGTCGAAATCCACTCATCCAATAGAATTTGGACAAGTTTAGTTTACTATTTTAACCTTATCATTTAGATTTATCTTTAAGTTAGATAATTTTACTTGTACCGTGTCTTTTTGTGTTCTTGCACTATAAGGATTATTAACTTACTATAACAATCCAAAAGAACCCAAATTTGTATATTATTAATATATATAACCTTATCTAAGTAATTTTGCTGAACCTTAGATTTTTAGGAATAAAATAACAATTAATAATATAATATTTTTTTAAAAAACTATTTTATGTCAATTTTGACACTATTTAGTAATTGATTTTTGTAAAACTCATAACAGAATGATTATTTCGAACAAAGTTAATTAAATCAATAATAACCGGTCTTATTAACCTATAAAATTAGTGTAATTCATAAAATGTCTCAAATTAAATTTAGTTGGGTATTTATAACATCAATTATGTCAATATTTCATTAAAAAGATAATTACTGCAACATATTTATGTCATAAATAAATTAAATTATATAATGTCTAAAAATTACAAATAAAATACCATTATGTAGGAAATATTTTTATATTTATAATTAATATTTATAGTCTAATTTTTCTTATGGATAACCCTATATTAAAAATTATATACTTATTAAACATTGATTTTAACTATTTTAACCCTTCTTTAAATAAATTAATAATAAATGTCCTAATCTAATCCAAGTGGTCCTAAATGGTCATATTGTATTCCTAAGGTTGTTTTTGGTCGAATTACACTTATCCAATAGAATTAGGACATGTGTTAGGGTAATAATAATATCATTTTTACCCTTAGTTACCCTATTTATTTTTAACCGTGGTAAATAAAAGTAAAAAGTTACTATTCACCAAAAATTATTTTCATCTCATTGAACCAAATTTTACTTACTGACATCAACCGTGTCTCTCGAATTTTTGCAATTACACTCACAGAAGCGGTAAAATTATGTTTTATGTAAATTTTCAAATTCTCCTAGGAGGTGGGTAAAAGACGGTGAAAAGTTCAATAAAATTTTTATATATCTAAAATTGTTATAAAATTACTCCAATGAATTAAATTAAACTTATATAGGTATTATGTATCAATTTTGACCTAAAATAAATTTAAATAAAATAAATTATTATTTAAATAAAAAGTCGGTAACCTAGTGTTTTCACTATTCATTAAAAATTGAAATTTTCCAGAAAAATACCAAAATTGTACCCTTGGCTAATTTCGATATTCCGAATCGAAAAAAGAAGTCCATTTTGAAAGATAATGTTTACCAAATTTCAAAAAATGGTTATTACTATTCATAACGGCTAGTTTTAATAAAATTTTAATAGCATATCGTTGTTTAGTGAAACTGGGTATGGTGTACGACACAAGCTATCAAGGAAGGTTGCGATTGCGTGTAAAGCAAGCCAAGATAGTGTTGCGTGTAGTGAAAGATTCCTCTGATGATTTATATAAAATAAAAACAAAATATTTCTTATAAAAGTCTCGGGTGTTACATTCATCATTCCATGATTCAAACATTCATGAAAACATGTTTATCAAGGGCTCTACAATTTACCACAACAATGTCACTTGTTCAATAACAATCCCTAAACCCGGGAAAAGCTAGCACATCCCATGGATGGCCCCAATTAGGTTAAGTCCATCCCAACACATCCCACAGGGATTATGAGGGTTCTCATTTTCCATTTTAAACACCATTATAACCAATCATGACAAAGTTATACAATACATAACCAAGGAAAAACAAGAATACAAGTAAACATTCACAAAAACCATAAATAACCATAGGATGTCACTTGTAGACCACCTACTTCATATCCGTGGTTAAACGCACCCTCAATCGAGTCCTTAGACCTTGAGTCGAACAACCATTGGATCATCAACCTAGAACTCACTTAAAATATACAGTTTTACGGTTTTGGAACAAGAGGGAGAGAAGACACAAAACCTAAACCAAGAAAAGAACCAAGGAAGAGATTAGACTTACCCAGAGCATCAATCCTCAACCAACGACACCTTAAACATCCAATAATCGAAGGAATTTGATCTGTTGGAGTCTTTGGGAGTCTTGGTACACACCTAGGTTGAAGAGAAGAGTATGGGAGGAAAATCCCGAGTTGGGGTTATAAAGCCCGGAGTGGAAATTTTGTAAATTTTCCAACATTAAGTGGCTGCATGGTTTAGCCGCACGGTTTGGAAAACCATGCACACACCACTTCCTGGAGAAGGAGGAGTCACACGATTTAGCAACACAATTTGTCAAACCGTGCGCAAACCATGCACTCGCTTCTGTCCAGAGAAGGGAGGGTCGCACGGCTTAGTCGGGTAGGCCGCAGGGTTTGGCTGACCATGCACAGGGCGTGCGACTTAGACTGCTTTGCCCAGACATCCCTTCTTCCATGCCCCGAGCCCCCAGAACACCCCCATGGCCCCTCATATTTTCAGAAGTCATCCCTTGAAGCCCAAAAACAGGAATTTAATCAAAAAATAATGATAACATACAATTCCCAAAAACTGGGATCTTATATCTTCATTGATAATGGCTCTGGGGTCAACCTCATTCTCGTTCATACACTTTGTCGATTGGTCCTGACCGAATCTGACTTATCTATTATGACTTTAATGTTTCAAGGATATGACAAGAATGGACAAGAACCTCTAGGAGAAATTAAACTCAGAACTCAGTTCAGATATCTTGTGTCTAATTCAAATTTCATGGTTTTTCTTCAGGACACAGACTTCAATATTCTTCTTGGAAGTCCTTGGTTGCATCAACCTGAAGCCATACCTTCATCATACCACCAATATATGAAATACTATTTCAATGGTCAAATCGGAACATTTTCTGGTGACAAGGCTCCATTAAAAACTTGTGAATCTCAATATATTGAGGTAGAGTTTTATCACACAACAGGAACGAAGTCCATGGCCTAGGAAATAACCAGAGTTAATCCTCCATGTGAATCTCAATATATGAGTACAGATTATGTTTTACCTATCAATCAAGTTTAGAGGGTAAAGCCAAATCCATACACTCATCCAATAATTCCCATAATGTCAAATATAGCAATTGAGCCTGATAACATGGGAGAAATTATTGATGCACCAAGCAATGATGAATGCCTGAATGGAGATGTTTTTATTTCTTCTTCTTAACTACAAAAAGACACTACATTGTTAATAAAATAAAATAAATTCTAGAAATATTAGAGAGATACAAAGATGTTTATTCTTAGTCCATCAATCCCTCTTTAGCAGAGGAAGTCCCTTCATCATCAGTAGGGTTAGATGTGGTGGATTCTTCTTCAATATATTAAAATATTAATTCTCCCCTAACTTTGGGAGTGTTTCCCTGTTATCTTCCATTCAAATGGAAACAAAAGAGGTAACACGTAATGAATAAGAATAAGAATATCTTTGGGTTTCTCCTACAGCAATTGAAGAAGGTGTTTCTACCACCATGGATGAACTCAGAGAAATAAATATGGGTACATGAGAAGATCCATGCCCCACCTTCATAAGTGATACCAAGACCTCTGAGGAACAAGAGGTGTATACTTCCTTTCTAAATCAAAATAGAGATATATTTTCTTGGAATAATATGAAAATTCCAGGTCTTAATCCTGATATAGATACCCATAATTTGGGTTTTCTAAAAGAACATCATGGGTCAAGCAAGCAGCAAGGAGAACACAACTAACTCAGGCCTCTAAAATTGAAGCTGATGTTGATAAGATTATAAAGGATAACATTGTCATAGATGTTTAATATACCAAATGGCTGGCCAATATTGACCCAGTGTAAATGAAAAATGGGCAAATTAGAGTCTGCATTGACTTTAGAGATCTTAATTAGCATTTTCCTAAAGATGATTTTCCAGTCCCAATTATAGAACTTCTAATTGATGCAGCGGCTTGCTTTGAGTCACTTTTCATCATGGATGGATATTCCTGGTATAACCAAATCCGAAGGGCCCCAAAGGATGTATAATATATAGCCTTTATAGCTCCTCAAGGTGTGTTTTTCTATCGGGTAATGCCATTTGGCTTAAAGAATGCAGGTGCGACTTACCAATATGCCATGCACCATATCTTTAAACCCTTAGAGAAATTTATTGAATGTTATGTGTATGATTTAGTATTAAAATCCAAACAATTTTCCAATCACTTTGATGATTGGGAAACCATATTTTTCAAACTTCGGTAACATAATTTGATGATGAACACCTTAAAATGTTATTTCGGGGTAACCTGAGGAAAATTCCTTAGCTTCGTTGTATGCCATCATGGTATCAAAGTTGATCCTGCAAAAAAAAATCAATCCTTGGTATGTCACTTCCTAGAAATTTGAATGAATTAAGAGGACTTCAAAGACACTTAGCCTATATTCAACGCCTTATCACCAATTTGGCAGTAAAATTCTTATCTTTTACCAGATTAATGAAGAAATGAATCACTTATCAATGGATTGAGGATTACCAAGAAGAATTTGATATAATCAAGAAATATCTCTTGAGTTTACCAGTATTGATTCCACATGTTGAAGGAAGACCACTCATTCTCTACATGGAAGCTTTAGAGCGATCACTAGGCACCTTCCTCACCCAAACAAATGATGCTGGAAATGAAAAAAATCCATTATTATCTCAGTCGCACTATGTTAGATGAAGAAACTCGGTATTCTAGTAATGAGAAGTACTTCCTGGCAGTAATCTTTGCTGTTCAGAAATTGAGACATTTCCTGCAACATCATGGGGTCCAATTGGTATCTCGTAATAACCCGGTCAAATTTTTCCTCAGTCATCTTATGTTTACAGGACATCTAGCATGGTGGGCCGTTATTATGCAAGAATTTGATATCCACTTTTTGCCTTAAAAAAAATAAAGGGCCAATCTCTAGCTGATTTCCTTGCTGAGCATCCATCTGAGGAAGATATATTGTTTAATACTAAACTTCCTGATGAAGAGGTCTTCTCTATTCAAGATAATTCACAAACATGAGAAATGTATTTTGATGGTTCTTCTAGATGTCCAACAGGGAAGAGACTGGAAAATCCTAAACTAAACAAGGTTGGATTAGGAATAGTCTTTATTTCCTTAGAAAAGGCAGTATTGCCATGTTCTTTCTTATTATTAGAAGTTTGTACCAACAATGAAGTAGAGTATCAAGCTCTCATCGTAGGTTTGGAATTGTACCTTCAGGTGCGAATAGATCATTTAAAGATAATAGGTGATTCAGAATTGGCAATCAAACAAATAAATTTGGAATACTCTATCAGAAAAGAATATTTAATACCTTTGTGTGATTAAGTTAGAGATTTAATGGATGAATTTACCTTAGAGCAGACATTTTCATATGTCCCACAATCAAAAAATTCCCATGTAGATGCACTGTCTAATGCAGCTACAGCTTTGGCAGATCCAAATCACGATGAGACATTTATCAGCATAACCCATCGCCGTGTGGTTTCACCTTTTATTAAACTGTAAGGGTGGAAATTAATTAAATTTTCCCTATTTCTGAACCGTATGGTCATAGCACGGGTTAGAGAACATCTATCATGGAATATATTCAAAATGAGATACTTCCACCAAATAGGGCTGAGAAGGAGCAGATCCGGTGACGAGCGGCTAATTTTACTCTTTATGATGGTCCAAAATACCAAAAGATTCTTTACAAGTGAAGCTTTGATGGAATTATATTTTGATGTATTGGTGGATAAAAGACCACTGCTATCATGAAATACATTTATTCAAGAGCTAGTGGTGCCCACCAATCTGGGCACAGACTCTCCGACCAGATCTGAAGGCTTGGATACTTTTGGCCTTCAATGACATAGGATTTTATAGAATTCACAAAAAAATATCATCCCTGTCAAGTTCATGCCAACATCATTCTTCAACCCCCAGAGTTGCTACATAAAGTTAAATACTACTGGCCATTTTCTAGATGGGGAATGGATGTAGTAGGGCCTTATCCTCCAGCCACAGCTAAGCAGTTCAAGTATATTCTCACTGCTACTGATTTCTTCTCTAAATGGGATGAAGAAATACCTCTCAAGGAAGTTAGAGATAAAAGAATCATTAATTTTTTCAAAACTACTATCATCACCATATATGGCATCTCTCATACTATTTTGACGGACAATGGCACCATTTTTTGTTATGTTGAAGTAAAAATGTTATATCACGAATATAATATAAAATCCAACCATTCATCTCGCTATCATGCGGAAGCCAATGGAGAGATAGAGTCTTTCAATAAAACCCTATCAAATATACTTCAGAATATGGTAGATAAAGACAAGAAATATTAGCCTAATAAACATTTTAATAATTTATGGGCTTATCAGACAACTATCTATACTTCCACCCAACCAACTCCTTATTCATTGATATATATAACTGAAGCAATTTTTCCAATTGAAATACAATTTCCTTCACTTAGAGTTGAAATCTATGATCAGTTATCTACAGATGAAAGATCTCAGAAATGTTTTAATGAGTTGGAACGATTAGATGAGAAATAATTACATACTTTGCATCATCAATAATTTTATCAGAACCGAATAGAGTGAGATTTTAATAATAAAGATCATCGTCATTCATTCCTTCAAGGGGAATTGGTATTAGTCTTTAGGACTCCAATGATACCAGGAAAGAAACCTCCAAAACTTGAACCAAAATGGGAGGGACCTTATTCCATACATAAGGTATATTCAAATGGATCCTATAATTTAATCTAAATGGATGGAGAGATAATTACATATCCAACCAATGCAAGATTCTTGAAGAAATACTTTGTATAATTATGCGCATTAGTCCTCACTGCAAGACTTAAAAACTGCACAACCCCAATGTCCTAGATGCAAGACATTAAACTGCATAACAACCATAAGTGTCCATGCTGCATGACGTTAAAGTGCATATCAATGTCATCCTTGTCGCATGACATTAAACTGCATGAAATCATTTGTACAAATAACATTTTCTCTATAAGATGTTAGAAGTTTCCATAAGCAAATGTCATTGACATCATCACTACTCCTTAGTAGTACATGAGTCCCTCTCTTTTCTATGTCAGAGTCAGATCTTCATAGAGACCATGTTTCAAGAACTACGTATGGCTTGATTCTCATTTTCAATGAGATACGTAGAGACGCCTGAATCTCAAATTCTTGGCCCATCCACAATCACAAAATTTTCTTATTTTATTTTCTCCTCCTATATATGAATCAAATATATACAGAGTACTTCCTTAAGATATATGATTTAGTCCTTATACCATTTCATGTAATAATATTTCTCGTTCTTTCAGATCTTATCAAAATCCCCATTCTTTATATCAAACATAGAGTGAGGAATGATCATTTCAAGAACTACACATGGCATGATTCTCATATATTTTGAGATACGTAGAGATGCTTAGGTCTCAAATCTTGGACCTAGCCACAATAAAAAAAACCCCTTTTATTTCTTGTATAAAAAATAAAATCAGTATATTGAATGTTTTAAAGAAAAACTATGTATGAATTGATTCTTTCCCCAGTAAGACATATAGTGATACTTTTGTTTTATCCCTTAATCCAGTTCCAATATGTCTTTCCTTTCATACCAGTTCATCGTTTTCCTTACCACATGATGTTACACTAAATGAAAATCTAATACCACTATTATTCATTTTTATCACCTTTGCATTATAAAAGAAACCCTTACCACTACTTGTTTCTCACACCGAGCATAGCTCACGTGGGCTTAGGAGTTGAGTAAATGGATTCTTTATATAAGGTGTTTTAATTTTTGATGCGGTTACAAATGTACTTACTGCATGACATGAAACTTCATAGTAAAATTTCCTCACTATATGACTTAAAATTGCACAATACCAATGTCCTCACTGAATGAATTAAAACTGCACAGTACCAATGTCCTCACTGCATGACTTAAAACTCCACAGTACCAATGTCCTCACTATATGACTTAAAACTGCACAGTACCAATGTCTTTACTGCATGACTTAAAACTACACAATACCAATGTTCTCATGAATGACATTAAACTAACAGTAACAAAAGACTGAGTACTCATTAAATTGAGTACTTTCAAGGGTAACTATAAACAAAAGTCAAGTCCCAACTCACTAAACATACATTTTTTATGATTTAGGTAATATTGAGAAATAAAGAAAGAGTTCAAAAGACACAAAATTTTTAGGGTTATCCGTATGACCATAGAAACAGTAAAATTATTCTCATTAGGTCCCTCGACATAATAAAAAAAATTTGAGCACTTCATTCTTATTAGTATAAATAATTATTGTTTAATATAAGGGAATCATTATCATCATTTACCATTCATATTGCTATCATGAAAAATAGGAATGAAGATTTATATGATTGAAAAAAAAAATTCTTCATTTATATGAAAATAGAGGTCTATCCAAAAAATAGATCCTCTCTATCATGTATCAGAATAAACTCTCAACATGAATTTTCATTTTTTTGGATGACATCATAAGCTCAATTAGCTGCTTGTTGAAATTGTGATAGTTGGGCTACTCCAACCTCCTCTGTCTGATGAAGTGCTTACTTAGCCATTTAAATGGAAGTTATCCCCTCTAATTGGGTTTCTTTTAATGTATGATTCAGTTGTTCAAGATTGTTATGAACAACATCCAGTTGTTATTGAAGAGATAATAACTATTACATGGATTCTTTGATTTGTTGGCTAATCTTGAGTTATTTCTTGTTGTGATTTGTCTCCACCTCAACCACTACACCTTGAAAGACCTTAATATTGATGAGTCATTTAGCATCTCTAAAATCTTGCCGCAACTTATGTTCTTGCTCTCGTCGACAAATAGTCTCTTTCATGGAATCGTAGACCGGATGATAAATGAATCCACCAAACTCCAACACATAGAATAATGTTGGGAGATTTGAAAAATGGGATGATAATTCATCTATAGGATTTTCAGTAATTATGCTCCAAATCTCCCGCCATGTCTTTTTACGCACCATCCCAAGAGCATATTGCATCTCTAAATCCGAATCTGAGTCACTACCATGAGGTAAAATGCACATGGGAAAGAGGTCTCTTTAAGAGTTGTTTTGTTCTGCTTCTCTTGGGGTAGTAGAAACTTCACCCTTTGATATAGGAGCTGATAACCCTAAATAATAAATCAAGGCCATTATTAGTTTCAAATGGAGGAAACAAATATGATTCAGATGGTTGACAATATTTACCCAAAAATAAGTCAACTTGATTTGATTCATACCCTATATTCTCAACTTCGGTATTTTGAGAAGGTGTTTCTTTAGAGGGTGGATTTCCTTGAATTTGTTCAGGTATGACATTTGAAGGCTTAGGAATATCTCCTGATTAATGATCCTCTGTAAGTATTTCTTCAGGCCTAGTTGATGGATAAAGTGGAACACCCTATTCCTAAAGAGCCTTTGAGACATTTTCTGTAGATAAAGCTGCATAAGGTGGATTTTTATGTAAAGAATCAAGTTGAAGAACAAATTATGTATGGAAAATTCAAGAATAGTAACTTACTTCCTTTCAATTACTCTTTAAAACCTCCAAAATCATTGATGGAACATGGAATATGAATATTCTGTTTAGGGGTGTCCATTATTTTAGTATATACAGCCTGAAATGCTACAGAATCATCACCATTTAAGGTATCCAACAAATGTTGGTTGGTGCCCAAATGGGCTATGTTGACATTTTGTTCTGTTGACTCTTCAATTGGTATTCCAGCTTTAGTTCTTTCTGGGTTTGGGTTAATATCCACATTGGTTTTACATTTCCCTGGATCTTCAGTCCTTTCTTATGAAGAAATAGGAATATCAGTATTGATTATTTTCATGATCCTTTGACAAAAGTAACTGGGGAATGAATTTAATCTTACCATGGATTTCCTCTCTATCAACAGAGCTAGGAGATGGTATAGCTGAATCTTTTGATGGTACAGATACGTCAGCATGAACCTGGGTTTCCCCTAGGACTTCGTTTTCTAATTGTGAAGCATCATATCTTAATCTCTTGAGAGAGTAGAGAGACATAGACCCTACAAGAGGATAAAATGTGGTTACTAGAACATCTTGAGAAAGTTGTATTCCCTAAGAAATGTATAAATACTTACTCTTTTGGTGAATTCTTTGAAGCAACCTCATTTCTCTTTTTCGTTTCTATTCAAAAGCATGACGAGAGATTGAAACACTTAACTTAGAAGGGGAAACATGAGGTAATGGTTGACGGTTTTCTATCTCCATTACCCTAGTCATGATTCTTGCTCCTGGAGAAAGTTCTGGCAACTTGGGATGATTATTCGTTGGACCAATGGGATAACTTGCACGACTATACTAAGGCAATTCAAGAATCGGTCCAGATCTTCCTTTTTTACATTCAAGCTGCATAAATACATTTCCATCAAGATTAATGATGTTAAATGATAAATTATATTTGAGATGAATGAAAAAGGGAAATACATTCTCAGTATTAAAATAAATATCCCACTCCTCCTCAGAGTCAATAATTACCCCTACACGGACTCCTAAATCCATCATTTGAGATACTTGTTTAGAGGCTGGGATTTGTTCATCAGTTGCATATATAAAAGTCTCTAATTCCACAATATACTTTTCTACTTCAGCCACGTTATTGTCCGGATTGAAATCAGAAGGTTCCTTGATATCACCAATATCTGGTATTTAAATGAAATACTGAAGAAATTCCCAGGAATCCCTAATATCATAGGTTATACTCTCCGAATGATGAATTGACGAAGGTCACACATAATTCAATTTTGGCATGGTTGATTGTTGAAGAGGTTCAACACCGTCTGATTGAAGAGCTTCTTCAGAACTTTATTCCTAAAAAAATTCAATAGATGGAGTAGGAACTTATGTTTGATGGAGGTGACTGGATCACCATGACATTGGAGGTATTGCTTTTTTATCCTTGGTCTTCTTGGTATACTTCATGCGAAGACGTTTTGAGTGCTCTTAAACCTCTAAAATTTTCGTATCATCTCTAGAATTGTAATTATTGCCATGATTTTCACATCCAACAGTCGTTGTAGCCACCACTTGATATACTATTTTTTTTATAACCCCTTGAGGATATGAAGAAACCCATGCTTTGGCATACCCATATTCGAATCTGACTGATGCATCTGGTGCAGGTAATGTAATTAGAAATTTGGATACCTCTAATGCTATGAGAATCCATAATTCTTGCGCTACCATTGTGTGCTTCTCATGTCTGACCTATGTGGGTGGAAAGGTGCATGATTGTTAAAGACACCTGAACTGAAGAGAAAACCTATAGGGCACATAATCCCTGTAGATAATTTCACCATCAATCCTGGTTGATAGTACACCATCCCTGAATGCCATCATATAAGATCATAGCTGATAATTCCTCTCTTTAACATCATTAATAAATGTTATAGTTGGTGGATTACCAAAATGAAAGAAGTTTATTTCTCCTGAGACATTCAATAACTTCAGTACCTCATTAGGTCTCATGTTCAAGGGCTTAATACCAGAAACATTTTTTAAAAACGGGGCCAATCGACCATAAAGATCTCTGACTAAGTTCAATACTGAGTATGAAGAAAAATGTACTGCAATCCAGCCCCACAACACTTGAAATGGCCCCGAAATTATAAATGGAGCCTTCCCATTGTATAAATGCAGTAGGAGATGGTAAATTCTTTCCAAAACAGGGGTTTCTAGACCAATATACTCCCCCTATACCAATTTAGATTCAATGACGAAAGTCCCTGATCTTACACCCCCACTAGATTCACGGACTAGAAGCAAATAAACAATTAGCCACATAGCAAGGAATGCATCTAAGCGTACTTTTTCATCTATGTTAGGTTTGAATTTATAACCCTAGTGCTTGTAATCGACTCTTTCCAGTGTAGTCCTATATGTGCCTGAAGTGCCTCAGTTATCAGCGGAAGAAAAAATAGTTGGACGTCCCCAGGTGGGATCTTCTTCGATTGTTGTTTCTAAGAAGGAATCCATCCACACACGAGCATGAATATCTTACTTATCCTTGGGTAAATTCTTCGCTATCTTAAATAATTCATGGGCCAGCGGTAGTGTTCTAGTAACATCACCCCATGTTGAAGTAGGCAAGATGAATTCATCATACATTTCCCCAAGAATAGTAATTCTAGCTATTTGGTAAATTTCCTAGAGACTAATACCAAATTCACCATGCGTCAAATGAAAGGAATTCATTTGTGGAATCCCTCAGCTCAGTAATTCAGGAATGAATTATTTTTTGTAAACAAATCTTTTCCCCTTCAAGACAGCTTTGTAAATATGAACGTACGATAACTATTTTTTTAATTATGCACAAGTCTGACGTACCCAGAATGCCCACTTCCACTCAGGTTTTACACCCCCTTCAGAGCAAAGGCCCCAGTCTCCTTTCCAACCACTAGATTGATCTATTTGAGAAGCCCTAAAAGTGAAATCATAACAATGTGGTCTTGTCTCTACAACATGATCTTTCATGTCTGGAGTGAAACCATTGTTATGAAGGATGCAACCAATAGGGACCGTGCCTTCTTGTAATAGAACCCTCTTGCACTAATATTCATGTAGTTATAGCTGGAATACTGAAGAAACCAATTATTTGGAAAGTACTTCATAATAGATGGAAAATTGTCGTCTTGCAAAATCCCATGCCCGTACAGAGGTAAGTAGGGACTTTATGGATAGCCACGCTGGTTCGGAATTACACTCTTCCATAGCCCATGAAGAGAACCCTCAACTATATCATAATAATCTGGCCTGATGATCCTCATCATTTCATTTTGACAAACCATACCTTCTTCAATAGGGGTCATCAAATGAGTCATTCTTTCCTGCAAAAATAATTATCAAGACCTTCAATTCATATTTTAAAGAATAAATTATAATGTTTTGGAGAAAGAAACCGTTTGTGTAGGTCCTTCAACAAGGTCCTTCGATGAGGTCACACATGTAGTTCCTTCGACTAAGATCCTAGCACACTCTATCAGTGAACTCCTTTTGGCATAGCTTAATCGCGTAAAACAATTTTAACTTGAAGAAATTTCAAGAGAATTACGCAAGAGCACAACGCGATAAAGCTGTGCGAATGAGATACGCAACAAGGGCTCTACGTTTTGGAGAAAGTGAAAGTGAAGAAAAAAAATATTAAAGGATGAGACCTATTTATAGGCAAAATAAGACCTACACGTCATGACTACGTGACATTCCTTTGTGACATACCTGTGTGACAAATCCGTGTGATGTACTTACGTGACAAAATTGTGCAATTCATTAATCCATCCTTTTCTTTTTCCCAGATGTTCACCTCAGGGCTTGACCCTCTTTGTATATTTCAGATCCAATCATGAGGGGGGATTAGAATAACACTACTTATAATGATTCAATGATTACAATGGAAACATCAACAAATACTCCCAAACACTTTGTAATGTAGTAACATCCAGCAACATCGTGAGCGAGCTACATGACCGAGCTTCACGAACAAGCTACACGTTTGTGGTATGCGCGAGAAGATTTTGGATGCCTCTATGTAGAGAACTTGCGCCGTGGATCTATACAGAATACCTTCTCGGGAAAAGTTTCATCAGCTAGGACCGTCCATGTCTATAAATAGGACCCTTGGGATCCCTATTTTCATTCTGTAAAAAAGTGAAGGACTCTCTGAAGCTCCCATTACGTATCTCTTTCACCTAGATCTCTCAAATTGATTCAGGTAGTTCTTTAAGACTACAAAAGAAGGAATAATTAAAAAGGATATGCATGTTTTTATGTTCTTTCCATTCTTCTATCCTCATACATATCTACGCATTGTATCTTCCCACCGAAACTGCGCAGTAAATCTGTGCGCTACACCTGCGCGACAGGGAAATGTTGGGTAACTACGTGGCATAATTGCGTGAAGTACCTACTCATCCAATTCAAGTAACCTTATTTAAATTCATTCATGGTAGGTTATCTCCTTCCTTGGTTCCCTTATCCGAAAGGGGCTAAGTTGAAGCCTCCATAAAAACCTCATGACTTATCAGACCTTTTGGTAAGGAAAATCAATGTGTCTCCAATTTTGGACTGTATTTCCGCAGTTAGAGGTTTCCCACATTCATTTCACAATGGGGTTAAGAATCATGGGGTGTTTTTGGGTTTGTACATCCGTAGTCACAAGGAATTTTCCCCCTGAAACAGTGTTGGGAAGTTCCCAGTTTGGAAGATAGAAGGCTTCCGGCCTCACCCTTTTCAAAGAGGTGACCCAGGACCTCAGGTGTCCTGTAGGGAAGGTACACATCACACTTGTCATTCCGCGCAAGTATAGAAGAAGTATCCCTCCCCTACCAAAACCAATTTCAGGGCAGCCATCCTGGAATAATCCCCTCACCTTCACCCCTTATTCAGTACTTTGGGACCTTGTCTAATGTAAAAAGAACAAAGGGAAGGCTCATCACATCACCCTATTCCACGGTCAATGCGCCCTCTTCCATCAGCGGAGGAGGAGATGTGTGAAGTGACATTATTTAATATTTCACATCCTCTTGTTTCTCACACTGAGTGTGACTTACGTGGGCTTAAATATATGTGATAGTTGCAACATGTGCACAATCACTCACTGAATGAAGTATGAGAACTCTGATTCCAGTTCAAGCCAGGATACATTGGAAGCCTTTTCAGGGCCTGAGGTCATTGGATATCCTCCTCAGGAATCCAACCTTAATTCCCCAAATTTGGGCATCCTCTTTAAGAAATAATACCTAAATTAAATCCTCAAATCATCAAGGCATCATTTTTTAGGATGTAAGCCCAAACTCATCTCTCTCAGATGACTATATTATCCTATGAAACACATCGAACTACGTGGGATTTTATTCCCATTCATATGGGATACGTAGGAAGTTTCCATGAGGTAAAAACCCAAGACATCAAATAATCCCTGTTCTCTTTGGGCCATATTTCCAATAGGGTCTGATCCCACTTTGAAACTCATATCCTTTCCAAGTTCCTTGGGCTGATTCTACATAAGTCCCACACTAAATTTCAGTTAGGATCTTTTCTCTTAGAGGTCCTTATCACATGACCTTAAAAGGTATGATGTGTCCTATTAAGCGGCACCGAGCTACGAGGGTTTTGATTCCTTTCACAGGGATACGTAGGTAGATCATTTTATGACTATGATCCCGAGATTAAAAATAGACCTTCATCTCCCTGGATGACAATAAATTCCAGAGTGCCCCACTAAGTGGCTTAAAAACAAGTATCATCAAAATGATAATTAAAAGAATCTCTAATCAGTATATTAGAGGATACAATTGATGGAAAACCTCGAATACATACAGATTTTTCTATTGATGAACAATCTTGAATGCATGCTTATGATTCTAAATTTTACACATGTTAATAAGAGATAGTAAATTACAAGGGATACTTATGATATACTTGTTAAATTAATAAGGATTCATGAAAATATTTTAATCTTAGAAAGAGAGTCCTGGAGTAATCTATAATTCCCCCCAAAAGGGTGTGATGAGTTCGACCTCACATCCTCTCGACCAATACATGTTCTTATGTAACGTAATGTTCAAAACATAAAGAATGCATGCCTTTGGAATGTAGGTCCCCTTTGGATAAAGAACTATTGGAAGTTTCTGGTTTTAGGAATAAATCCAATGGAAACCACCTGGAAACATTGGTTCTTAAATCTAGAAGGAACATTTCAAGGAACTACGAAACAAACCCCAATTAGATCATTTATGACATATTTAACATCATCCTAGTTATTTGGAGTAATTATATATTTTCTTTCAATTTTATAACATTTAATGAAATATTATATATTTTAAAGTAACATTCATGTCAATTTTGACACTCTTCAATATTTTAATTTTTAAAAAATATGAAAACAATATGTTAAAACAATAAAAAGACTTCCAATATGCCAATAACATGTCTATATTTTCTATAAAATTCATTTCTGTCATAAATTAAGATAAATTATATTTATTTTATATTTTTAATATCATTTATTTGATATTTCTATTAATAAAATAATATCTACTTCACTATTGTGTCATATTTAATGGTAATTATTTAATTTATAAAAAGTATAATGAAATTAATATGATGTATATATCTATTTTATATTTCCATAGAATATTTATGATCGATGTTATCTCCTTGTGATCTCTATATTAAGATTATTATACTTATAAAAAATGAGAGTGTGACATTTTGTCACATTTGTTGATTTTAATAATATCCATGTCATATTCATGGTCAAGTTTCCATTAAATAATTACATTTATAAATTTAGATGATAATCATTTAATTTAGTCATCAATAGGATTTTCATTAGAGTTAGCCTAATTTTATAATATTATTTTTTCCTTCAATTACACGATTTACCCTTACTGCGGCAATAAAAAAATTACAAAAGTTACTATTCACGCTGTCAAAAAAATAAATGAAAAATATTTAAAAAATTTGGACACATTTATTCAAAATATGGAATCCATTTTTCAAAATATGAAAAATAAAAGTTGCAGTAATTAAATTAAAATTTATCTCGTTGATAGAATGAGATTTTTTTCAAAGTAAAAACCATCAATTGATTGACATGTGTTTATATACAATTTTAATGTGAAAATAATTGCAATGAACTAAATTATATTAAATTATAAATATATAATTTATTTAAACTTTAAAAAAAATCAAATTTAAAATTTAACACTATAAATTATTTAGATGAAAAAAGTTATTTTTAATTAAAATTCAGTATTTTTTTACTATTAATCAAAATATGAAACTTATCAGAAAAATACTAAAACATGAACCAAAGTAAATTATGATATTATGATTTAAATGAAAAAGTTTATTATGTCAAATTTAATATATAAAAGTTTCAAATATTGGATTTAAAATGGATTTTCTAATAAAAGGGGGAAACTGCATTTTCTGAAAAATACTTCTTTTATTCTAAAAATTGTATTTTTTATTATATAATGTCTAGAAAATACATAATATGAATATAAAATTGAAAATTAGTTAATAATATTCATAACCACTAATTTAATGGCTAGGTTCTATATTATATTAAATAATAATATTTTATTAATATACTATTGTTTGGTAAAATTGGGACTTGCGTGAAATGCAATCCGACTCATTGTTGTGTGCAGTGTAATATTAATATGGTGTTGCATTAAAACTAAGAAAGCCCCAAAATTAAATTTATTCAGAAATTAAAATATTTTAAAGTATCAGGGTGTTGTATTCTCCCTTCAATCAATAAATTGCATCCTCACAATTTAAACCCAGGATAAAAAACTAAGGGTTTTACTTTCCAAAACATATTTTTTTAAATCCCACTTAAACAAAAGGATTAATGAGACCTTCACTTTAAAATAATTAAAGGGAAGTATGAAGGTCACCTGAGATAACACATACAAGGGTTTAATGTAGGAAAACATGGACATAAAAGAAAAATTTAACCATCATGTTCTGATGAAGAGTGACAAAGAACATGATTATGAGAATGTTGACAATCACAATGCTCTAAATATGCAATGATCTAAGGGACCATTAGATTCATCAGAAAAAGTACTAGAATAATTTTTTTGGTTTCAAGATCATTTCCCTATTGTTGAATAATTAATTTACTTCATCGATGAAGAACATAAGGAGAAGTAGTTATTTGACAAGTAGATATTCATAATTTAATAAATTTCTACCACAAACTCATCTTTCTCTTAAAAAGATAATAAAATTTAAAAAAATAATCTTTTTATCTTAATTGTATAGGGTTCAAAAAAATTTACTATACGTCACCTATCATACGGTTTAAATTAATAAAACTATGCTATAATAAACAGGACATCACGTAGTGTAGTGGTAGGTGATGCACCCTTTTCGCCCTTCGATTGTGGGTTTAAGTCTCACAGAATTTCCGGACACGATGACTTATCGCCCGACCTACGGGTTGTTCATTTTCTAAATCAATATCATTATAACATTCCCAAAATAACCTTCAGAAATTTTTTAACCTTAAGAAACAATATCTAATTCATTAAAACCTTTAGACTCATCCAAAATATGTCTAAATTAATAGTCCAATTGTGTCTCTAATGTTCCAAAATCAATCTTAACATCAAATTTCCCAAGTAACGTAATGTGGATTTTATTATCACATATCTAATATTTTATAACCATAAAAAATAATAGAAAATGTTCATGCTTCCAAATCCTTAAGGAAAAACTACTATAGTAGAATCCTTATTTATTTACATAATTAATATCATAACATAATTCAAGAATCCAAAAACAAAAATACATTAATTATTCTACTTCAATTGTAGTAATAACATATGATTGACCATGATACCTTGGCTTATTTTGATATATATTTCCTTGAAACTTTGGAAAATCATTTTCATAATGACCCATTTCTTTAAAATTGCAGCATTTCACATTTATAGCTTCTTTACTTCCCTTAAAAACACAAGATTTAGGACTTTATTCTACACACTTTTAACAAACTCCCATTCCATTCAGGAAAGTACCTGAGTGTTTCTTCCCACAATTTTCACACATGGTAAAATATTTCTTCCCCTTTTCTATATATCTATCTCTTTCTCCACTGTTATATTCTAATCATTCTTTCCTTTAAAGTCCTAATACATCAAAAATTATTTATTTGTCCTCATAACACATGATAATATATCTTCATATGATGAGAATGTTTGGGAAACAAATGCCTTTCATAGAAATGGCTTCAACCGATCAAATAAATGATTAATATAACTCCTTGGGTTACATATGTCATTTGTAACATGCCTTGATAATAGTGGAAAGATGGATTCATATTTTAGAACATTATCATCCTACCATTGTCTTAGATTCAAGAATTGTCTCTCCATATCTACTCTCTATTCACAAGGGAATTGATTTTTCAAGAAAATTTCCTTAAAATCCTTCCATTCCATACTTGAAATTTCTTCCACCTATTTAGTGTTTTTAATTAATAACTGCCATTGATCTGCATATCATAAGAGATGATAAAATATCATCAAAACCTTATCCCCTTTGTTTCTTCCCAATGTAATAAATATCTTATCTAAAGAACTTATCCATTGTTCAGTTATAAATTGATTTTAAGTCCCATTGAATGTTGGAGGTTTTTGTCTCATAAAGCAGTCTATCATTGTTCCTCCAGGTTTTGGTTTAGGCTTCTCTATATGGGAAAGGTTATTATTCATAACTTGATTCATCTCTCCCAGTATAGTTATAAGTTATTCAACACCAACTACAGCTCCTACACTAACATAATTATCTTTCATAAGAGGGAAATCCCATGAAGGATTACGTGCATTGATATGATTTCAATTTCTTCCCTAGGTTCCATTTCTAAACAATGTCATAAACTTTATTAGATCATAACACTATAAAACATAATATAAAATCACAAAACTACTGAATCACATTACCTAAATTAAAAATTTAGGTATAACTAGTCTCTAAATTATAAACATGGGTTGTCACACCCCATCACCCAAGTACCCAGAGCTGGTGCCATATAGAGGATCGAATTTGGTTCGGGCTCTGAGAAACCAGCTACTTCTGAAATGATTCTTCTACTCAAAGCTGTTACCTGAAAATTTTAACAAAAACGTGGGGTTAGCATACGAATGCCTAGTAAGGGGTTTTAAAAATATATATAACATTTGAAAACATTCATTACAACTTTCCATAAAACCTTTCCCTTAAATAAAACCTATAACAAATTTAACACATCTTAAAAATGCTCAATTTAAAACATGCTAACAAAGTTACAAGGATACATGATTCAATTATAAACATGCTCATTTGAAGTAACAAATAAAAGGCATTCTAAACATGCATGAAATAAGAATATGTATGAACAAATTAAACAGCTAAGAGTACTAAATAATAAGAGTTTCACATAAATGTAATAACATAAATTTCAAACATCGAATACTAACTCATTGAGTGCTAAACATATTTCATTACATAAGCCTTTACTTTTATGATACTAAAATGTACTGGCTCTTAACCATGGATATTTTACTAGATGAATATCCACATGGCTATTTAATTATCATACACATAATGCGAGAATGTATAATGATGAACTTTAACTTCAATGTCAAGGCCCCGTGCCCAGACCTAGGGGCTAACTGTAACCAGAACCCAACCTAGAGAGCCTCTGTAACCAGAATCCATCCCGAGGAGCCTCTATAACCGGACTCCAACCTAGTGGGTCTATTGTAACTAGACCCCAACCCGGAGGGATTACATTTACCGGTTCCCAAACTAGAACATACTATTCGAATACATTCCTCGTGTATTTAATAAGGCCATGTATCCAAAGATTCTCATACTACATTGAATACCTCATTTCATGTCTTTTATTTGAGGTGTCACATACCACTCCCAATAATTAAATTTACAATTCATTATTATCTATGATTAATAATAAATAGTTTGATGTATCACATAAATTAATAACATTACAACTCTTACATAAACTTTCAATTCATTATATCACATGTTCATAATTTGAGATGTGTATTATTCATGCTCAATTCATGCACTGATAAATGGAAATGTCATTGGAATGAACCATAATATGTCAGTTGTTATTTAGATAATAAATTTCTTAATGAAATTCATAATCTAGTAAATGTTCTTTGCACATGTGATATTGATTTAAAACACACAAGTAATGAATGGATGGGGTTACCACATAAAATGATATTTTCTTAATTTTTAAAATCCTTGATTTATTAATACAGATGTTTATAGTTTAAAATGACTAATTTTGAATAATGACCGATGTAATTTGTACACAAATCATGCGATGATAAATGGTCACACCTTATTAAATGGACATGCCTTATGTTGCATAGCTTATAAGGAAAATTTATTTGCAGTGCATCATTAGTTTTATGTAATGAAAAAATTTAATTAGACATATCAAATACATACTTTAACCACTGATGTTTGTTTTAGGCCAAGTTAATATGGATTATGATTCAAGATTATAGGTGCATAACTATAACCATAGCAACTATAATTTAATACTAATAGTGTAGAGTTACTCATACATGTGAATATAAAGATGCAACCCTCCAATTAAGCACTTAAAAAAGAAAGGTACTTGAAATAACAACACTTAGGGTTTTTTGTAAAACATTCATTCACCGGGGTGTGCATAAGAAGTATTGTTTATTAAAGGTAAAATATATTTGAATTCACATGTTTTATACTTTTTCGCAACACCTTCAAAATTTATAAATAAAATTGGGGGTACAATTTGTCTTATATACACACATACCCACACACCAGAAAATACACTATGAGTAAACGCAAGGATCTCATACTATGCTTATTTAACACTTCCGAGATTATCAAGAACATGAACTAAAAGTATAAGGATGGAATTCTTTAAACCACATGTATAAATATTATTCATATATATTTAAGTTCATACATAATCAGGTATAAGAGTTTTCTTACAAAAATGACTCCTTCCATTTTATAGTTCTTCATTAATTTTGAACCTCAATGTTTTTAGTAAAACATAATTCCAGACATATGGTTTTATGAAAACCATAGTGTTGTGCATAATATATAAATATATATATATATATATATATATGGAATGAGGATGTGGTATGTAAAAAAACGTTTTCATGGGGTATATATGCTTCGGGTCCGCTAATTCTCTATAAACATGAAAAATCATGAAGCTCTATTTCAGGTAAAGAGGGGTTTAAACTGAACCGCAAGATAAAATATATTTATATAACAAGTGTATAAAAACTAAAACTAAACAATCAAGACAAATATAATTCCCCGACCCTAGCTTGAGGAGGAGGATTTTGGAGTTTGGGAATGCACTCGAAACCTCGGAGGAGACTTGTTGGGGTCTGCTGGAAGCTGAGAGCAAAGGACCGAGAGGTTTGGGATGCCTCAGGTGTTTTTCTTATTAACCAAACAAAATATTTTAATACAAGTGCATGGAATTTGAGGCCCAAGTGGATTATAAAAATACTAATGGTTAGTCCTTGTGGAATCTTCTTGAAAGGAGGGAGACCAGCGGCTATCACGGGAGAAGAAAAAATGATGCAATATAGGGTGTAGGGTTACTGGTTCAAGGAAGGTGGAGAAGAAGAAGACAACACGAGAGAGGGAGATTGAAAAATTAACGAATGGTCATGATTTGATCTGGATTTGATCCAATGGTCGGGGAGCATCTGCGGTTTATAAAGGTGATGGACAGCTCAGATTTATTTGTGGCAAGATCGGGTGGCTCATGATCATCGTTGGGTTTAAAAAAAACATTTAACGCTCACGATTAAATCGCGCCGGATCAATAGGTCAACAAAAAATTCAGAGAAATCCACAGTTAGAGAGGTTCGAGCGTAGGGTCGAGATCGACTGCCCAGATCACGCGCTATATGATCCAACAACCCAGATCTCGTTCCGCCCAAAAATATGCATCCCACATCAAAATAGTGAGATGTTTTTTCCTCCTTTATAAGCTTGCGCCTCCTATCGATGGCTCGGAAAAACACACATCACACACAAGGGAGCCTTACACATGGGATCCCCCCGCAAGCCTCGGCCTACCCAAACCTCGACGCGGCCTTGCGTCTGCAGTGGTGTGCCTATGCGCTCTTTCTCCCGTGAAACCTTTGGGGAAACTATTCCCATGCTCGGGATGGCCTAGGCTGGGGATAAGGGCTTGGCTCAACCACCTTGCATGAGCTGCCTCCCTTAGCCCAGCCATAATGGACTGGCCCTTGCGGGCCCAGTTTTTTTATAAAAACTAACCCTAAAAATGAAGTCATAAGGAAAAAAATAATAGTATATAAGAATTATCATTTTAAACATGACTGTTATATAATCTAAAAAATGTTAATTAATACCTAATTATTACTTATCTATTAATATTAATGAAATTATTTATAAACACTAATATTTAACATTCACGGTTACAAATTAAAATTCGGTATACCCACATAAAATCATTGATACTAATATTATATTAGCCAACACCAAGTTAATCAAAATCATCGTTTAGTTAAAAGAAATTGATAATTGTTTAAAACACTTTTTAAGAGATTAAAATCATTACATTGTATTTGATATTTTTGCAAAGTGCTTTTAAGTCCTTAATACTTTTCAAAATCATGTAGTTCAAAATATTTCACCATAACCAAAAGTTATCTTAAAATTTCCAATTCATAAATTTTGGAAAAGTATACTGTAATTAAATGTTTTTATTTAATTCACCTCAAGGCCAATGGCTATAATTATAGCCGTTGGAATTCAACGGTCACCTAAGGAAATGTTCAAGTCGTTGCCTTATATAAACTCATGCCTTTGGGTGTCCTAAAATTTGAGAAAAAGAAGAATATGGTTCACGTCATTCCATTGGTCCTTAGTGTGACCGTGGTGTCTTTGGCCATTGTTATGTTCATTATGAAAGATTCTAAGGATCCATATTACTTTCTTGGGGTTCTCGTTGTTTTAAGTGGTCTCCCTATAATTCTGATAGTGTTTTTAATAGGTATATTTGGGTAGAAATGTTTCTTTTGATCTTGGTACATTGTAAACACTATGATGTTTTTGTTTAACTAAAAATCTATATGTCCATTTGTGTGTTTTATTTAGTCGCATTCTAATATAAATTAAAACCATATTATTACCTTATTAGCTACACAAAGGTTTCCCTCTAGAGAGGCCTCTTGAAATATTACTCTAGCAGTGAAGTTCTGACCTAGAGTAAAGAAAAGGAAAATCCCTTCACGGTATTTCCCTCTTCACCTGTACTCGGCCAATTGGATTGTGGATATCTTGTGGTATATGTAAGCATTACCCAGACAATAATGGAGAATTTTTGGGTTGTTTGACACTTCGTAAAGTTTCCTGCACGTTTTCTACAACTTTGAAAAAGTTAGGTACTCTTCCTCGCATGTATTGACAATAATAACCTCCATTATTTTGATGGGAAGGGATAAATGTGGGTGCGTCCTTCCATTTGAAAATTAATTATAAAGGATCAATCGATGAAACTTATTCAGAAACATAAATATAGACAACATAGAAAAAAAATAATGGATACCAAATTTTGTTCCCATATAACCACTTGTTCATAAAAAAATAATGGCTAATCATTTTCCCGGTTCCCAAATACACGAATCCCCAGAACAACTTCAAAATGTTCAATCTCCATAATCCATATGCAACCCAAGAAATCTGGTTCAATATCATGGGTACACTTGTGTTTTCTCCAGAGTCTGACATGTGGGGTGTAAAACTGAGAGACGTATGTATGTACTTGTAGTCTATACACAGAATGAGAGGCTTCATATCCAAGGATGTCAAAGTCCATTACCTGACCAAAATGTCCATAATATATGACTTGACACATATATGCCATGCAGAGGACTCCCGCTGGTGCAGCTTCTTAGAAGGCTATGAGGGACGGGATGCTTTCCGTAGTGGTGAAGCATCTAAAGAGTCCCTCGTAGTATTTTTCCCATCATGCGTATGATGGAAATTGGGATTGCATCATAAAAATGTATTCCAGACCCGCTCTTCGGTGGTGTTGAAGTACTCGGGGAGAGTTGGATATGTCATAGAGGTGCTAACATGCCATTAAAATATGGACATAGTTCATAAAATTTTCATGGAAGGCTATGGAAATTATAGTTTCTAGGGCCTCATTGGGAAGGTACAGAAGACTAGAAATTTCATTTTCAATATGAAAATCAGAAAAAATTTCATATTTAGTAATGCCTAAGTAGATTTTCCTTTGTTTATGTTTAGGTTTTCTAGAGTTATCCAAATAGAATCCTCTGATACCAACTGTCACGCCCAGGCTCCCGAGTACCCAGAGCCAGTGAAAAACTGAGGATCAAATTCAGTTCGGGCTCAGAGAAACAAGATACTTATAAAATGTTTATTCTACTCAAATCTATTACCTGAATATTTTAATAAAAATTTGGTGTGATCATATGAATTCCCAGTAAGGGGTTTTAAAAAAAATTATAAAACTTTTGAAAAAATTCATTGAAATTTTCCATAAAACCTTTAACTTAATGAAATGATATAACACATGTAACACATCATAAAAGTGCTCAATTTAATACATGTTAATAGAGTTACAAGAATACATGATTCAATTATAGGCATTCTCATTTGGAGTAACAAATAAAAGACATTCTAAACATGTATGACATAAGAATATGTAAGAATAAATTAAAAAACAAAGAGTAATGATTAATCAGATTTGCATGTAATGGTAATAACTTCAATTTCATACATTGAATACTAAATCACTATGTTCTAAACATATTTCATGCCATAAGCTTTTACCATTATGATAGTCACAAGGACTATCTCTTAACCATGTATATTCTACTAGTCGAATATCCATTTGGTTAATTAATTATCATACACATAATGAGGGAATGTACATTTTTGGAATTTAACATCTATGTCAAGGACTCGTTCCAAGACCTAGGGGATAACTGTAACCAGACCCCAACCTGGAGAGCCTCTGTAACTGGACTCCATCCCAGAGATCCTCTTTAGCCAGACTCTGACAAGGAGGGTCTGCTATAACCGGACCCCAACCCAGAGGGCTTACTTTTACTATTCCCCAACCTATAATATACTAGTCCAATACATTCCTCGCGTGTTAAATAAGGTCGTGTATCCAAAGTGTCTCAAAATACATTGAATACCTCATTCCTTGTCTTTTATTTGAGGTGTCTCATACCACTTCAAAAATCTAAATTCTTAATTCCTTATTATATGTGATGAATAATAAATAATTTGATTTATCACATAAATTAATTACTTTACAACTCTTCTATAAACATTAAATGCATTAGATCACATGTTCATAACTTCAGATAGGTATTATTCATGCTCAATTCATGCGCTGATAAATGGAAATGACATTGGAATAAATCATAATATTCCAGTTATTATTTAGATAATAAATTTCTCAATGACATGCATAATCTAGTACACATTCTTCACACATGTGATATTGATTTAAAACACACAAGTAATGAATGGATGAGGTTACCACATAAAATGATAGTTCCTTAATTTTCAAAATCCTTGATTTATGAATACAAAATTTTATTATTTAAAATAACTAATTTTAAATCAATATCGAAGTCATTTGTACAAAAATCATGCGCTGATAAACAGTCATGTATTATTAAATGGACATGACTTATGTTGCATAGAAAATAAGTCCAATTGATTTGCAACACATCATTTGTTTTATGTAATGAAAAAATTTAATTAAACATATCAAAATCATACTTTAACCCCCAAAGTTTGTTTTAGTCCAAGTTAATACAGATTATAGTTCAAGCTTATAGGTGCATAGTTATAACCATAACCACTATAATTTAATACTAATATTGGAGAATAACTCATACATGTGAATATAAATATACAACCCTCTAAGTTAGCACATCAAAAGAAAGGTACATGAAATAACTACACAGAGGGTTTTGTGTAAAACATTCATTCCACGTGGTGCGCATAAGAAGTACTATTTAATGAAGGTCAAATATATTTGAATGCACATGTTCTGTACTTTTTTGCAACACCATGAAAATTTATAAACACAATTGGGGATCAAATTTAACTTATATACACATGTACCCACACACCCAAAAATACACCATGAGTAAATGTAAGGATCTCATACTAGGCTTATTTAATACTTGTGAGATTATCAAGAATATGAACTAAAATTATAATGATTAAATTCTTGAAACTGCAAGTTTAAATATTATACATATATATTTAAGTACATACATAATTCGGTATAAGTGTTTTCTTACCAAAATGACTCCTTAAATTTTATAGTTCCTTATTAATTTGAACCTCATTGTTTTTAGTAAAAATTAATTCCAGACATATAGTTTTATGAAAAACTGTAGGGACATGTATATGAAATATATATATATATATATATATATATGGTATGTGGATGTGGCATGTAAAAAACGTTTTTAAGGGGTATATATGCTTCGGTTCTACTAATTCTCTATAAACTCGAAAAATCACGAAGCTCAATTTCAGGTAAAGAGGGGTTTAAACAAAACCTTAAGGTGATGTATATTTATATAACAATAGTATAAAACTTAAAACTCTACAAGATTGAAAAATATATTTCCCCTACTATATATTGAGGAGGTGGAGTTTGGAGGTTGGGAAGCACGAGAAACCTCGAAGGAGACTTGTTGGGGTCTGATGGAAGCTGAGAGTGAAGGACCGAGAGGTTTGGGATGCCTCAAGTGTGTTTTTTTATAAACCAAACTGAATATTTTAATGAAAGTGCAAGGAATCCAAGGCCCAAGTGGCTTATAAAAATACTAATGATCAGTCCTTGTGGAATCCGTGTGAAAGGAGGGAGACCAGTGGCTGTCATGGAAGAAAAAAAGTGGTGAAATATAGGGTGTAGGGTTAATGGTTCAAGGAAGGCAGAAAAGAAGAAGACAACACAGGGGAGGGAGATTAGAAAAATTAATGAACAGTCAAGCTTTGATCTGGATTTTATCTAATGGTCGGGGTACATCCGTTGTTTATAATGTTGATGGACAGTTCAGATTGATATGTGGCAAGATCGGGTGGCTCATGATCATCGTAGCATTTAAAAAAACCTCGAATGATCAAAATTAGATCATGCCAGATCAAACGGTCCATGAAAAATGTGGAGAAATCTACGGTTACTAAGGGTCAAGCACATGGTCGAGATCGACGACCCAGACCGCGTGCTACAAGATCCAACGGCCCAGATATCGTTTCGCCCAATAAAACGCATCCAACATTGAAACAGAGAGATGTTTGTGCCTCCTTTATAATCATGTGCCTCCTATCAATGCCTCAAAAAAACACACAGCACACACAAGGGAGACTTACACACAGGCTCCCCCCTGCAAGCCTTATCCTACCAAAACCATACTGCGGCCTTGCGCCCACGGTGGAATGCCTATGTGCACCTGTTCCCATGCGTCCTTAGAGAAAACTATGCATATGCTCGGGATAGACTTGGATTGGGATTTGGGCTTGGCTCAGCCACCTAGCGTGAGCTTATTCCCTTAGCCCAGCCAGAAAGGGCTGTCCCTTGTAGACCGAATTTATTTTAAAAAAACTAACCCTAAAAAATGATGTCTTAAGGAAAAAAATACTATATAAGAATTATCCTTTTAAACATGACTATTATATAATCTAAAAAAAGTTAATGAATACCCAATTAATCCTTAATTATTAATATTAATGAAATTATTTATAAACACTAAAGCTTTAATATTCAAGGTTATAAATTGAAATTTGGTATACCCACATAAAATATTTTATACCCATATTATAGTGTCCAAAACTACGTTAATCAAAATCATAGTTTAGTTAAAATAACTATCTCATGGTTTTAAAAACTTTTTTAAGAGATGAAAATGATTGCATTGTATTTGAAATGTTTTCAAAGTGTTTTCAATTCCTTAAAACTTTTCAAAATTGTGCAGTTCAAAATATTTCACTATAACCATAAGTTATCTTATAATTTCCAATTCGTAAATTTTGGAAAACCAAAATGTACTTAAATTTTTTTATTTAATTCACCTCAAGACCAATGGATATAATTATAGCCATTGGAATTCAATGGTCACCCAAGGAAACAGTCAAGTGGTTGCCTTATATAAACCCATACTCTCGAGACAAAGAAAGAGATAGTTCATGTCATACCATTGGTGCTTAGTATGTCCACAGTGTCTTTGTCCATTATTATGTTCATTGTGACAGATTCTAAGGAACCATATTATTTTCATGGGGTTCTCATTGTTTTAAGTGGACTCTCTATAATTCTGATAGGGGTTTTAATAGGTATATTTGGGTATAAATGTTTCTTGTAAACTTGGTACATTGTAAACACTACGGTGTTATTGTTTAATTGAAAATCCTTGTGTCCATTTGTGTGTTTTACTCAGTTGCATTCCAATATAAATTAAAACAGTGGTATTACATTCTCATGAGAAACAAGTTTTGTTCAGTTGTTATGAAATTCAAAAAAAATGTATATATAAACTTATAAATAGATGAGGTTCGAGTTTTGGGGTGTTAAATAACTTCTTTGGTGACATATTTACTTTTAAATCTTTCATAATGGTTTGAGAATAGAATGTGAAATATCATAACCATCTCTCCTGAGAGTGTCATCCCTGGTGCGTAGTAAGACATGTTATCATGTACTAGGTTATCCCGTGTCATGCTCGGAACACCTTTCTAGAGTTGTTACTCCTAGGTACATCTATACCAGAATGAAACCCACTTATAACATCCAAAAATGAATGTATTTCTTGGAAAACCCATATAATTTCTATTTTAACATAATTCTATGATTTTTTTCTATAATAATTCTCAAATTATATCTTAGGGTAATTTTTCCTAATCCATGATTTATGAATGCAGTTTCCAAGGTTGTTTTTAAACTTCCTCAGATACAAACTGTAAATCCTAGACCCTAGAAGCCAAGACTTAGTGCTTTATTTTAATACATTGACATGATTATAAGTAATAAAGTCCCAGATACCGATCAGTTTAGCAGTCTTTGAAAATATATTACATACATGAACTTTACATTATAATTATAAACATAAAAGACAACATATATAATACATTAATAACATAATTATTATTCAATATTAACCCTGCATATCAGTCATAAAACACTTCTTATCATCCTAAGAAAATTATACATAATAAAGGGGTGAGATCAGATGCTCATTAATTTTAAATGATATAGATAAATCTATCATAAATAACCATAAACCTTTAAGTTAAGGTATAAAACTAAAACAAAATAATTTTAAAGATAAATTTCTGTATAATATTGAAATAATAAATCAAATAATTCCACATAAAAATTAACATCAATATTATAATTTTTGAACAATCACAGGTAATATAATTAACTGATCTCATAATGAGAGAATTCATAATGCAGGACAACATAACCATACCGTCAAGGCCTCGTGCCAAGACCATTCATAAACAGGTAAAAATCCAAACTAGTTTGTCTCACGAGACATACCATTGCATCAAGGTGTTATAACATCCCCAGACTGTCACATACTAAGTCTAATGCATTCCTCGTATGAAAAGGGTGAAACATAACATAAACATTTGTAATAAAACTAGCATATGAAATGTTAACCCTTTAACCATAATCCATGAATGTTATCAAAATATCACATACACAGTCAAAAGTATCATAAAACCTTCAATAAAATATGGAAGATTTTATAATAAATCAACATCATTTAATAAAAAATCCAACATAGTATTTTTGACATAGATGAAAATAATCTAATAAAATAATTAAAACTATTGGAGAGAAATATCCCTTTTTTACATTTATATCATTTAAAAGTTTCTCAATTATAAAATAACACATTTTTTTTGAAAATAAACTTGTAAAATTTCATGGGGAACTTCAAAATTTTATGGTGTAATAATGATGGAAAAATATGATCATGCCGCATAAGTTAAAACAAAAATTTCTTTCCTTAATTTGTCAAAAAGGTCATAAAGTATCTCATTTGGAAAATGACAGAAAGACTCCATTCGAAATGTTTTATAAAAATTAAAACATGGATATACATTACGTTAAACAATTTTCTAGGAATATTAATATTCTTTTGAAATACATTTTAATGAAAAATTGACATGGATGATAAAGATGTCCTAGTAGATACTTATGTATAAACAACCTCGTATAATAATGAGATTGTCAAAAATTAACCATCACCTTGATCTTTACTTTAGTCAAGGGTGAGTTAGCCTTATATATATTGGCTAAAGTATTTTATTAAATTATACCAAAACCATATCCATATTTATCATATCATATAGATCCTCTTCTATCGTTTTGTTAATAATATTTCCGCATTACCATTGTTTCGGGTATTAACTACATCATTTTCGTATGCATGTTTTGTTTTGTAAGTCATGTTTGTTATGCATAGGATATATTTTATTCATATATAGAATGATATAATGTTCATAAGTATTATTTTTACTCATATTTTAATTTTTTAGTCATTCTCAAATGTTTAAGGTGGAGAATGAATCTCATCGTTTCGTAGAGACTATAGGTCATACGTACACACGAGTGAAAATATCATTACCTTAATGGTTAAATGGTATGTAATTGGATGGTATATTAATTATAAATAATAACAATAAATTAATATTCATTATTTATCATTATTATAATCATAATTATACACATCCAAATAAGGTTGTGTTGAGTAACAAATTAAACCACAATGTGGAGGTAGTAAGTCGTACGTACGCACACATGGTGATATTGTTATTCGTAAAATACATAAAAATAGTAATATAGTTGTCCCATGATCATAATAACATCTCATAATATATATGATACTTTATTTATTACTTTATTATGGAAAAAACATTTGAATAGTGAGTAGAAATAGAAAAGAACTTTGAAAGATTTGATAAAACATTTACCACTTCTTCAGGTATGACCTTCTGATTTTTACAAAAGGAGTCTTTAGGATAGATTTATGCTAAAAGATTGGACAATAATATGAAGTGAGAGAATTTTTTAGCAGGAATGTCTAGGGGTTGGCCAATATAAAAGAATTTAGAGGTGTGAATTAAACAAAATGATGGGTTCCCTTTTTATAAGAGAGGGGAAGGGCACTTTAAGAAACTCCATAACTATTAATTTATTAAAAAATGATTTTTAATTTCAAATAGATCCCAAGAGATTTATTTCGAGAAATATATGAGGGTGGGTATAAGTATGCTCAAACAATTATTTTTAGACAATTTTAGGTCACAAAATTAACCTTATCTTTTGGCTTTAACCCTTAGTTAAATAATAAAACATTTACAATAACAACATGTCTTTTTTTCACTATAGGATTAATATATTTACTATAAAATGTTAAAAAAAACCAAATTGTATAATTAATAAAATATATAACATCATACTAGTTAGTTGGAATAATTATCAATTTTTTATGAATTTTATAACACTTGAAAAAATATTATTTATTTTAAAGTATCATTTATGTCAATTTTGATACTATTCAATATTTTATTTTTTAAATATATCAAAAAAATATGATAACTTATAACCAATAATTCTAACATGTAAATAAAATGTCTATGTTATCTATAAAATTATTGGATGTCATTAATTATGAAAAATTATATTTATTATAATATTTCTAATATCATTCATTTGATGATTCCATTAATAAAATAATTTATGCTTCACTATTATGTCATCTTTAATGGTAATTATTTAATATATAAAAATTGTAAATAAATTAATATTATTTAGGTAATTATTTTTACTTTATAGAGACTATTTATGATTGATGTTATCTTTTGGTGATCTCTATATTAAAATTATTATACTTATAAGAAATGAGAGTGTGATATTTTGTCACATTCATTGATTTTGATAATATACATGTCATATTTATGGAAAAGTTTCAATTAAATGAATGAATTTCTAAGTTTATATTATAGGGGTAAAATTTATTTATCAATACAATATTGACAGGTGTTAGGGTGATTTTATACTATTATTTTTACCTTTAATTACCCGATTTACCCTTAATCACGGTAATAAAAATTAACTAATGTTACAATTCAAAATGAAAAAAAAATAAATGAAACATATTTAAATAATTTAAACCAATAATTATAAATATGGAATAAATTTTAAAAAAATGAAAATAAAAAAGTTGCAGTAATTAGGTTAAAATTAATTCTTTTGATGGAGCGAGAAAACAATTTTTTAAAAAAATTAAAAACCATAAAAAGATTGTGTTAATATCAAATTTTAATGAGAAAATAATTACAATGAACTAAATTATATTAAATGATAAAAATATAATCTGTTTATACTTTAATACCAATAAAATTTATAATTTTACACTATAAATTATTTTGATGAAAAAATATTTCAATTAAAAGTTAGTATTTTTTTTACTATTCATCAAAACATGAAACTTGTAAAAAAAATACTAGAAAATGAACCAAACTAAATTTTGATATTACTCTTTCAAAGAAGAAGCTTATGATGTCAAATTTAATATATAAAAGTGTCAAATATTGGATTTAAAATGGGTTATCGATTAAAAGGTGACAAAATTTCATTTTTTTAAAAATACATATTTTCTCCGAAAAATTAAATTTTTTCATATATCATGTATAGAAAATACTAAGATGAATATAAAATTCAAAATGTTGTTAATACTATTCATAACTACTAATTTAACTGCTATGATAAATTTTATAATAAATAATAATATTTTAGTAATATATCATTGTTCAATAAAACTGGGTCTTGTGTGGAACACTAGACTACTCATTATTGTGTGTAGCATAATATTAACATTCCATTGCATAAAAATAATGAAAGGACAAACATTAAATTATTTCAGAAATGAAAATATTTTAAAGTCTTGGGGTGTTACAAGAAAGACATTATGGTACTGATCTATAACCCTGGGGAACAATGACGATTGAACCTCTGGCAAACTCAGCATCAACTCATCCATCAAGGATGATAAGAGAAAAACACACCTCTAAACTATCTGAGAGTATTTCTCACCAATAAACACTTCAGGCTCTCCTTCAGCATCGAAGAACACAACCCACCACCTAAAGAAATCCAGGATAGCCTGCATTTGATACAACCAATCCATGCCAAGGATGATTTCATATGGTTGTATCCATAAACATAGAAAATCTCCCCAAGAGCAGTGCTTCCCCAACACTAGCTCACAATATCTAGATATATCAAAAAAGTAAAAATAACCTCTAATTAGCATAGTCAATGCCAAGGGACCTAGAAGTATCTCTACCTCAAGTCCCAAATAATGGATAGGGGTGGGTAATATTAATGGGTGTGTAAATCCCAAAACAAACAAGGAATGTACCAAAGTAGAAAATAAGCAAAGGGTACCTCGAACAACATCTGGCTCTCCTGACGCTAGAAATGATAAAGCATGAAGCTGGCCACAAACTACACCATGGCCTCTCTAACCATAATAATAACCACCTCCAAGGCCGCGCCATGCTCTCTCAGGATGAGGAGCGTCCCAGGGCTATCCTCTGCCTTCCCCATCTACTCTCTACTGATCCCAAACTGGAGAAACCTATTGCTGCTTCCTTAGATTGAAATTTTTCAATAGAGTAACCTAATGTGGAACAACTAGAACACACTGTGTAACACCCCAAGCTTCCATGATACGCTTCTCGTTCAATAATGCAATAACTTGAATTGTACGCATGTTCGAGATTCTAACACACCGCGACCAATCAAAGTAGCCGTAATGAATCGTAATACCCACTTTTTGAAATTAAATAAATTTTATATTTCAAAATGGGCATCATTTTTGTATTCTAAATATCGAAATTAGCCTATGTTTAATTTTTGGTATTTTTCTGAGAACTTCCAATTTTTTATGAATAGTGAAAAATTCTTAAAAACAACTTTTTTATAAAATTAATTTATAGTGATAAATTATACTATTGAGTCATTTTAAAGTATAATTAGAATATATTTTTACCATTTTATCCAATGGTGGTCATTAGAATTAATTTCACTTTGAAATTGGACATAAATAACTGTCAATATTTTAATATATATTATTTCTTAAAAACACGCTATTTGTTGTGAAAACGGGAATTAATTATAAAATTAATTAATGCAACTTATATGTTTTGAATTTTGTAAAATAGAAATCATTTTTGAATTTGGAATATCAATTACAGCTTAGGGTGAAATTTTGGCATTGTTCTGAAAAACTTCAATTTTTGATGAATAGTGAAACCACTAAGCGGTAGTTAAAAAAATGATTCTTCATTTAAATGAAACATTACCACTTCTGTGATTTGATTTTCAAAAATACTACATACATTGTTGTCATTAGGAAGTAAAATGTGGTTCAATGGGATTAAAATAATTATTTGGTTAATAGTAACTTTTAAGTTTAATTATTTGTGAATAAAGGTAATTAGTGAAATTTAAGGTAAAAAATGATATTTTAAAAGTATGAAAATATCTTCAAACTTCTCCTAACCTTATTGGATAATTCATGTCCGACCAAGAAAATCCATGGGTCAACTTGGGGTCCCCATGGAGCCAGTTGGGTAAGAAAATGACATTAATAACTTTTTATTTAATGTAAAAATAAAATTGTCACAAACATGTGTTGTTTTACTAAAAAATTATTAAATGAGGTTATATAAGTTAAATTTTCGACTATAAATATTCATTGGAAAGATAAAATGATTTCATACATCATGATATTTTTTTATAATTTTTAGACATTAAATTGATTAAATATTTTATGACAGCATGATGATGTAGTGATTACCACACTATTTAATGATTTAAAAAAAATTAAAAGATAATGTAAAATCAAAGACATACACTCGTCAAAAACCTATTGGAAGGGTATATTTCTAACCCTTATCACCTTAACCTCTAAATATATAATTTTTGGAACTTTGAAATCTGAAAAGAATTTCATAATAATGTAACATTTCATTACTTTCCAAAAGTGCCCCTCCTATCCTCTTATAAAAAGCCCCCACCTCTACCACCTTATTCACACCATCAAGCCATTTGACTCGGCCAACCTCTGCCCAAATAATCTCTCAACTTCCCTATCTTACTCCTAGAAGCCTCACTTTGGGCATAATTCTTCCCAAGGAATTCTTTGGCTCAAATCAAAAAGAGTTATCCGGTTTTAAGGTAATGTCTTCTCTTCTGTTATTTTTTTTATTTTGATTCTACAACACCCTAAATTCTTTTTATTCCTTTATTTTGTAACAAAAACAGTATTTCCAATATACTAGGATGTTTTTATGAGAATGATTTTATTTACACTTACACACCCCTTCGTCTAATGGTTAAAGAACATACTGTTTCTGTGGTTGGCGAATTTCTGCCTCACGAAACGATGATTGTTCAATCTTCTTTCAACACCTCCCCTGGTGGCCATTAATATGTCACTATATTTATATATGATATATATTATGTTTATGTTTTCCTTATGCCTCATTATTTCTCATTTATTACATAACTTTATGATTTCCATTATGGGTAAATGCGATAATTTCATTTTAGGAAGTGCAGACTACCGCCCCCTCAAAGTGATTTGAATCGTTAATGCCATATGTGGGATGTATAAAGGATGGATAAAATGATATTATATATGATAATATACTTGAATTATAATATAACTTTATATCATTACATTAAATATGAAATATAAATGAAAGTAGCGTTCATGTGTACGTACGTCTTACCGTCTTCATAAACGATGCATTTCATTTCTGACCTCCAAATGTTATGTTATATTATAAATTCATGTATATACTAGATATATATGATATATATGATATCTAAATAATGAATATAATTCTGGATATAATGGATATTTCACCACATGAACAACTTGTAATTATAAGAAGTTTATTTTTGACTCAAGTACCAAATATCGACAAAATGACCGTTATTAACTTAAATAATTACATAATGTTAATAACATGGTAATAAGTGATATAAAAGGAATAACGAACATGAAGAAGGTTCTTAAGAAAATAGAAATTAACTCTAGTTTATTATTCAAAATATTAAAGAACGATCGAGTCAAGTCTAACACGAGGTAAGAGAACTTCTTAACCCAATTTCTATTCTTTGGGTTAATCTCCTACTTTCAAATTATGTCATGATATTATTATGTACTATCTTGTATTTGTACTTTCTTTATGTGTTCTTATAGTTAATACACATAATAGATTTATTTTATTTAAAAAAATTATCTTTGTAAGGGACTTGGTCTCAATCTCCTTTCATTGAGGCATATTTTTTTATACACAACTTTCTTTTATACAGTGTATAAACCCCTTTGACTTTTACGTTTATTCAAAAGGAATCATTTTATACGATGCGTTTTACTAAATGAAAAAAGGAATTTTTTTCTTGTCATACGTATGCGGCGACAACGACTTCTCCGCTGCCGTGACCATTATTTGATTTTCATATTCCTCTACAAGCCATAACATTATTTAAATGAAAAATAAATACCAAGTTTTAATTTTCTTTTATTTTGGTATTGAAAATGGTTTTGAAAGTGTTTTTATTATATTAATTTTTTGTATTGATATCTTGTCATTGAAATGTGGAAATGTTATGTTTCTTTTATGCATGTTTTATGTGATACTATTATGTTATGGTTTATGATATGTTTAAACCTATTCATATGAGGAATGCATTGGACATAATAAGTTACGGGTGGAGCCCGCTATAGCTCCTCGATGCATCATCAGGTCTCATGAGACAAACTAGTGTCTTGGCATGAGGCCTTGACAAAATCTTATTTGTAGTCTTGGCATGAGGCCTTGGCTACGTGGTTATGATAGTCTGGAATTATGCATTCCATCATTATGAAAGTGGTTATTGATATTTCATGTGATTATTTGACTAGTAGAATATCCATGTGAATAATTAAATGGCATTATTTCATTTTATTTTTGCCATATTATTCTGAAGTTCATGTTTAAAAGGCTTTTGTTTTAGTTATACATTTTCTTAAATGTTAATGTTTATTTATGAAAGCTTCTGCTATAATGTTATCCTTACTGAGTATCTGAGCTCACCCCTTTCAGTGTTTTAATTTTTCCCGGATGTGAAGAAGTATTTTAGGAATGACCTGCAGGGATAGTCTGAAGGGGATATGAGTGTGGAAAATAGAGATTGTGTTGTTGATGTTTTTTACTTATGATGTAATGTAACATTTATGAATGTATCTAGTGTTTCCAAGGCTACTAAACTAATCGGTCTTTAGAGACTTGATCTTTTGTGATCATGCTGATGTTACGTAATAATGCACCGACTCTAGGTAACTAGGGTCAGGGCGTTACAGTTGGTATCAGAGGCAGTGTAGTACTAACCTTGGATGCTATATTTAGATAAACTCTGATTAGGGTACATATCCCAAAGATAGACTTTGAGGATTAGTTTAGAAGAACATTCTAGAATTTTGGTATTATAGAGATTTTGTGAGTTTTCCGAGCAATAAATACCTGTCTGGATACGAGCAGGTAGAGGTAGCTCTGGCACAGATGTACCTAGGGGTAAAACCCGAAAACACCACTTTGAGCTAGACTTGAACATGAACTGGTGCACGACAATGGGCCTTGCCGCACTCAAGGTTACGACACTCCTAGGGGATATGCTTAGGATAATTCTCATTTTTTTACAAACCATTATGCAGTGCTTATGAGTATATACTTCCTCAAACAAAACCTTTTTAATGATTATAGATTATATCCCTAAAGCGTTCAATTTACATTAAGTATTTTACAAGTTTGGAATTATTCATTGCAATTCATAAACTGACCTAGTTTATGCCATTGTATAGAAATGGCGCCCATTATAAGGAATGTGAACTCCATCAATACGTATGATCCAAAGAATAAGAAGGATCATAACTTTCATGGTATTAAGCCAACATTTATAAGGGAAATAGTCTCCCATGTGTTCTCAACATATGAAGAAATAGTATCATGTGTTAAAAAGATAAGTAAATAATTCTCTAAGTCCTATGGCTTTGAAGCGAAGAAAGAGAAGAAAAGGATAGAAGAGAGAACTATGGATAAAGGGATGAGGGGAATGAATAATTTTCCAATATGTGATAACTGTGGGAAGAAACACCTTGGAACTTGCCCGAATGTAATGAGAGTTTTTTATAAGTGTGGAGAAAAAGGACACCAAGTGCATGACTGCAAAGGTAAGAAAAAGGTTTCAAATGTACAATGCTTTATCTGCAAGGAGTGGGGACACTACGCAAACCAATGCCCAAATCATCAGAGTATGCCCCAAATGATGTTATTGGATAATAATAAAGTTATTAAATAATTATGCCATTTGAGTGTTGTATCAATGATGTACTGGTTATAATAATTATGGAGTATATAAGGATTGTACTGCAATACTATTTCATCAAGGACATGAGATTGTGTGGAACCAAGAAAAGTGACTCCACAGCTGGTTAAATTTTTGGAAAATATATGGTTGAGAGAAAGATAAACCATAATATGGTTCTGAAACCAAGATAGTGATTTTGGAATAAAACATGATTGATTTGAATAGATTATATTGGATATTACTAACTTCCTTGAAACTGATTAATGATTTGTATACATTTTTGGATAGAAGGAGTATATCTAGTCTTCTATAAGGAATAAGGGATCATGAATGTAATCAATAAGGATTTATGGTAATTCAGGATGTTGTAGTGTTTTAGAAGAATACATGATGAAGGTGTTCACATGTTGTTACGCGGAAAGAAGGATCTTCATTATGTTTACCTTCCTTATAAAATTTGGACTGTGAGTTGGACAGAAGTATTTTGGATAACTATAAAGGTTGGAATGGATTAAGATGAACCTTGTATATTATTTTTTAAGGTTAAAACATTTCTGAATATTATTTTTGGAATATTATAATACTATAGTTTTAGGAAAAGGACAACCTGTAGGTCGGGGGATAACCCGTCGCGTCGGACAAAGCTTTAGGAATCGAACCCACAACCATAGTGTGACATGCCTTTATTTCCTACCACTATCCAATAGGAAGTCCCTAGTTATTACAAAATAGTTTTCCTAATCTTAATGGTATGTGTTAATATTTTTAACCTTGTACGATTAGGATAAATATAATATTTTTGAGTTCTATAATCTTTTTGAGTGAAGGATGAGTTTGTGGTAGAAATTATTTGAAGGTTGAAACTCTACTTTTCACACATATATATATATATACCTATCTCTTATTATATGAATAAATTAATTCTTAAACTTTAGGAAAGGAATATTAAAACAAAAAATGTGTTATCCTAATACCTTATGTTTTGTTGAACTGATGATATTTTAAATCACCATAGATTGAAGGCCTTGAGGCCCTCAATTTTACACTTGTTTTTGATTGATGAACTCAAACACTCCCTACAAATATTTATGTTTTTCCTCCAATTATATTTCTATAATTTCCACCTATGTTCTCCTAATCGAGATCATAATTTTGTGGTGACATTTTCCATTTCCCATTCCCTCTTATTAAGGATAAATTTTATTAACCTTATTTCTGATGAGGGTTTTCCACAAAGGTATATTATATTTTCAACCTTTTATTTTCAAAGAATATTTTCAAATTGTGAGGATGCAATTTATTGAAGAAGGGGTGAATGTAACACCCCAAGCTTCCATGATTCGCTTCTCTTTCAATAATGCAATATCCTGCATTGTACGGAAGTTCGATATTCTAACACACCGTGACCAATCAAAGTAGCTGTTATGAATAGTAATACCCCCTTTCTGAAATTAAATAAATTTTATATTTCAAAATGGACTTCGTTTTTCTATTCGGAATATCGAAATTAGCCTATGTTGAATTTTTGGTATTTTTCTGAGAACTTTTAATTTTTTATGAACAGTGAAAAATACTTAAAAACAACTTTTTTAATAAAAATAATTTATAGTGATAAATTATACTATTGAGTGATTTTAAAGTATAATTAGAATATATTTCTACCATTTTATCCAATGGTGGTCATTAGATTTAATTTCACTTTGAGATTGGACATAAACAATTGTCAATCTTTTGATGTATATTGTTTCTTAAAAACATGCTATTTGTTGTGACAACGGAAATTAATTACGAAATTATTTAATGCAACTTATATGTTTTGAATTTTCTAAAATATACATCATTTTTGAATTCGGAATATCAATAATATCTTAGGGTGAAATTTTGGCATTGTTCTGAAAAACTTCAATTTTTGATGAATAGTGAAACCACTAAGTGGTAGTTAAAAACTGATTTTTTGTTTAAATGAAACATTACCACTTCTGTGATTTTATTTTCAAAAATCCGACATACATGGTTTTCATTTGGAAGTAAAATTTGGTTCAATGGGATTAAAATAATTTTTTGGTGAATAGTAACTTTTATGCTTAATTAATCGCGATTAAAGGTAATTAGTGAAATTTAAGGTAAAAAAGGATATTATAAAAATATGAAAATATCTTGACCCTTGTACTACCCTTATTAGATGTGTCATGGCCGGCCAAGACAATCCATGGGTCAACTTGGGGACCCCATGGAGTCACATGGGTAAGAAAATGATATTAATAACTTTTTATCTAAAGTAAAAATAAAATTGTCACAAACATGTGCTGTTTTAATAAATAAATTATTACATGAGGTTATATACGTTAAATATTAGACTATAAATATTCATTGGAAAGATAAAAATATTTCCCACATCATGAAATATTTTTTTATAATTTTTAGACATTAAATAAATTAAATATTTTATGACACCATGATGATGTAGTGATTACCTCACTAATTAACGATTTAAATAAAATGAAAAGATAATGTAAAATTAATGACTTAAACTTTTAAAAAACCTATTGGATGGGTATATTTCGAACCCTTATCACCTTATCCTCGAAATATATAATTGTGGGACCTTTTAAATCTGAAAATCATTTCATAATAATGTAATATTTCATTAATTTCCAAGAGTGCCCCTCCTATCCTCTTATAAAAGGCCCCCACCTCTACCATCTTATTCACACCATCAAGACATTTGGCCCAGCCAAACTCTTCCCCAATAATCTCAAAAATTCCCTCTGTTACTCCTAGAAGCCTCACTTTGGGCAGAATGCTTCCCAAGGAAGCCATTGGCTCAAATCAAAAATAGTTACCCGATTTTAAGGAAATGTCTTCTCTTTTGTTATTTTGATTTATTTTGCATCTCAAACCCCTTAATCTGTTTTATTCCATTTTTTTGTAACAACACCAGTATCATCAATATACTAGGATGTTTTTATGAGAATTATTTGATTTACACTTACACAGACCTTCGTCTAATGGTTAAAGAACATACTGTTTCTATGGTTGGCGAATTTCTACCTCACGAAACAATGATTGTTCAATATTCTTTTAACACCTCTCATGGTGGCCATTAAGATGTCACTATATTTATATATGATATATATTATGTTTATGTTTTCCTTATGCTTCTTTATTTCTCTTTTATGGCATACCTTTATGATTTCCATTATGGGTAAATGCGATAATTTCATTTTAGGTTGTGCGGACTACCGCCCCCTCAAAGTGATTTGAATCGTTAATGCCATATGTGGGATGTATAAAGGATGGAGTAAATGATATTATATATATGATATTATACTGGAATTATAATATACCTTTATATCATTCCATTAAATACTAAATAGAAATGAATGTAGCGTTCATGCGTACGTACGGCTTACTGTCTCCATGAACGGTGCATTTCATTTCTTACCTCTAAATGTTATGTAATATTATAAATGAATGTATATACTGGATATATATGATATAAATGATATCTACATCATGAATATAATTCTGGATATAATTGATATTTCACCACATGATCAACTTGTAATTATAAAAAGTTTATTTTTGACTCAAGTACCAAAGATCGACAAAATGAACGTTATTAACTTAAATAATTACATAATGTTTATAACATGGTAATAAGTGATATAAAAGGAATAATGAACATGAAAAAGGTTCTTAAGAAAATATAAATTAACTGTAGTTTATTATTCAAGAGATTAAAGAATGATCAAGTCAAGTCGGACACGAGGTAAGGGAACTTCTTAACCCAATTTCTATTCTTTAGGTTAATCTCCCACTTTCAAATTATGTCATAATATTATTATGTCCTATCTTGTATTTGTACTTTCATTATGTATACTTATAATTAATACACATAATAGATTTATTTTATTTTAAAAAATGATCTTTGTAAGGGACTTTGTCTCAATCTCCTTTCATTGAGGCATATTTTGTTTTATACACATCTTTCTTTTATACGGTGTATAAACCCCATTGAATTTTACGTTTCTTCTAAAGGAATCTTTTTATAAGATGAATTTTACTAAATGACAAAAGGAATGTTCTTCTTGTCATACGTATGTGGCGATAACGACCTCTCCGCCCCCATGACCATTATTTGTGTTTCAGCTTCCCCTACAATCCATAACTTTTGTTAATGAAAAATAAATACCAAGTTTTAATTTTTTTTATTTTGGTATTGAAAATGGTTTTGAAAGTGTTTTTATTATATCAATGTGTTTTATTGATATCTTGTGATTGAAATATAGAAATGTTATGTTTCCTTTATGCATGTTTTATGTGATAAGATTATGTTATGGTTTATGATATGTTTAAAATTGTTCATATGAGGAAATAATTGGACTTAATAAGTGACTGGTGGAGCCCGCTATAGCTCCTCGATGCATCGGCAGGTCTCATGAGACAAACTAGTGTCTTGTCACGAGGCCTTGAAAAAATATTATTTGTAGTCTTGGCATGAGGACTTGGCTATGTGGTTATGATAGTCTGGCATTATGCATTCCATCTTTATGAAAGTGGTTATTGATATTGCATGTGATTATTCGACTAGTAGAATATCCATGTGAATCAGTAAATGGAATTATTTAATTTTATTTTTGCCACATTATGCTGAAGTTCAAGTTTAAAAGGTTTTTGTTTTAGTTATACATTGCCTTAAATTTTAATGTTTATTTATGAAAGCTTATGCTATATTGTTATCCTTACTGAGCATATGAGCTCACCCCTTTCAATGTTTTGATTTTTCCAGGATGTGAAGAAGTATTTTAGGAATGACCTGCAGGGGTAGTCTGAAGGGGATATGAGTGTGGAAAATGGAGACTATGTTATTTTAGTTTTTCACTTTATGATGTAATGTAACATTTATGAATGTATCTATGGTTTCTAAGGATACTAAACTAATAATTATTTCGATACTTGGTCTTTTGTGATCATGCTGATGTTACATAATAATGTACCGACTCTGGGTAACTGGGGTTGGGGTGTTACACACTGACTATTCAGAAAGGTCATACAATCTCGCCACTAATGACCTTATCCTCCATAAGAAAAACATGTGTTTGGTCCCTTAGAATTGGCCCGAGAGTCGCTACCCCCATAGAAATGAGACATTGAGTACTGTTACATAATATTGAGTGATCAGAAAATCTTTTTTCCTAACAAATGGGAACCCCAAAGCACATATCTTCTTATTGAAAAATTCGGAAGACTCCCCTCTCGTGATTATTTTGTTCTAGAAAACATCCTCTCAATGAAAACTTCTCTCACCAGCACCCCATGATACATATTTTGGTTAAATGGGGTGACCTAGTGCTAGATATCAAGATGAAAAGCCTCCTCTAAATGGCTCATCCTGGCATCCTCATCTAGTAATAGTTCTGAAGCATATCATAGAAGGTTCTTTATATGGATCCTGAACTCTTCCACACTAGAGCTCCCCTATCGAAGGGTAAGTAGCTTCTGGAAACTGGTTGACATCATGGTCGAAGAAAGAAAATTGGCTTTCGATTGGTCTTGGAACTCCTCCCATGAGACTATAGACTCCTCATGATCTCAAAGGAACAAGAACCACCACTACCTCACTTTCCCACACAACATCATCACAACCAACGATACCTAGTTATCCTTTTGATCATGGATCGAACTGAAGGCAATCTCAACCTCCTCTAACCAGTCTTCCATGACTGTATATGAAACATATACCTCATTCCTATGTAAAATATGGTTTTGAAACTCTTAGAGTGTCCTCCTCTTAGGGTCATCATTATGAACCTTAACCCTAAGACAATTTGTTGGTGCAACCTACTAAATATCTTCTGTGCAAACCCGACGAGGATGTCGACCTAGATCCATGCCTACAACAGAATAAATATTTAGATCTCATAACCCGATATTATGGAATACTTTAACATTAATTATTTGTTTTCTTTTATTCATTTTAGGTTAACCTATTCCAAATTATACCCATTTAAAACACAGACATAATGAATAATGATGCATGATCCTTCCTTAGGTCCCTACTCTACAACCAGTATCACATCATTTAGTATCCATTATAAGCTCAATGATTCATGAATTTGATCACAGGGGATCCTAAATACCCATGTCAAATCCAGTCTGTTGTGTTTATCAATGCTTTCTAAACTTACCTGACACCATTTTCCAACCAGCCCATGCAATGTCACCTGTTTCTAACTCCAAACACCATCTTATCTCTCAAACAAAGCTCTAATACCACTCTATCATGACCCCATCCCCAAAAAGTGTACCCCTAATGGGATAGATATGTGCGAAGATAGATAGTGACCGCCTGATTCCCACCTCCATTAGGTCTCGGGTTAAAGACTAGCACCCAGGGTATAGTAAACACATATATGGGTGGCCTTACTCTCTAGTATAATGCATGTGAAAGAGGGAGATAAGATAGACACCAAAAAACTCCTAATCAGAGTATAAATATAAAAGAAAATACAAAATGCACATATGTAATGACATGAAAATACTGTTAAAAATTAATGGAACACTACAAATACCAAAATAAAAGTAATGATAATAGTGACCACAAATCCCAAATTGCTCCTACAAACCACAAACTAGTAGTAACCAGCCTGATCTCCAATCTACTCAACTGACTTGAAAACTAGTTTACATATATACGTAGGGTGAGTATAATAGTATACATAGTAGGATCCTCCCTAGATCCTATCGTGTAAAAGGAAACTAAAGTATGCTAAAGAATAATGAATAAGAAGTGAAACTAACTCATCACATAAATATGTATACTAAGTTACCAGCATTACCATGGCTACTCTCACCATGTATTTCATAAAAGAGAATATAAAATAATAATGAATATCAAGGGTACCTTGACATAGTTTCTCCATTGGTTTTCTTCTCTTCCCTAATTTCACACATCTTGAGCATCCCGCTCTAGAATGTCTAGCCCAAAGACACCTGAGTGAAGCTCTACAACATGAACCTCATGCAAATCACCACCACATCCATGTAACAAAAAGTAAAAAAGTAGTTTCCAAGAGCCACCACAACCCATATAACGCATATCATACATCGGGTATTGTACCTCAATCCATCACATCCCATACACCAAGTAAGGTTCCTCAAGTCATCAAACCTATACATGTTATAACTATATTAGTCTTTAGGAAACTATATCTCGAATATAGGTTTGTGAAATAACCACAAGCCATTATAGCTCTATACACACATATACATGGAAAAATAACCATCGTACATACCGGCACAAGTAACTACCATGAAAATAGAGCAGGTCCAAAGGGGGTAGACATCCATCCATCCTCCCATTGTGATTTTGGGGGAAAATACCCCTAGGAATCAGAATCCCTAAGTTTCCAGTTTTCTTAATCGCTAGGGTGGAGTAGCATATATAAACACATTAGGTACATGATATAATATGGCTCACAAACACACTATGGGTATAATCTATTCTTAGAATCAACTACAACTAACATCTGTTGGATTCCAAACTGCCATTACTAAGACTAGATACTCTATAAGAACACAACCATTTAAAGATTTACATTAAATTATTTTTATCCCTCTTCAACATTTTCACTTTATGTTAATTAATTAATTAACCACTAACATTTTACACATTACATTTTATTACCATTACAACAAAGTCCCATTCCCAACATGCATAGAAAAACTAAGTCTAGAACTTCTCAAAATTATAACCTCAGCATTGAATCCCAGCAAGCTCTAACACCATGGGTTAAACATTTATTCATTTATTTACAATATTAATTTCCATATTACCAGGTACTCTAGGAAAACATCCTAATATACCAAACAATTTACAAAAACAAGCACATAAATTTGCATCAAGCAGTGATGAAAGGAAATAAGATGAAAAACAACCCATCCATCAGCCAAAAAATAAATTCAAATATGCATACAACTTTCATATCAATGGGTAATCCCATCTTCAACCTGTTTTGTCATCTCTAGTGTCATCCCTGACACCCACATGCAAATCCCAATGCATCCCTCCATCAAATGTATCAACTACTGCCACAACAACTAGGAATACCTACCTCATAAACCACAATAACCATCTTGGATCAACCATTCTAGACTCATATCACATCCGGGCCTCCCCACACCATATACCATAACCACTCTCCCGGAATAGAAATCCCAAGATCACATCATATCACAAGTAGCAAGAAACAAACATAGAAATTTGGCTCTTGGCTCTAAAGCAAGGAATCCAACCATTACACACAACGATCTCTCATAGATCCAAAGAACAAGGCACTTGGTTTTTCCATGAAAGAAAAAAACTCAAGCCTTAAAAAGGCATTATCTTTTATCACACAACTTATTCTTATACACAAGTTCCAACTATGGGGAACTTAAGTAGAAATATCTCACAAGCTATCAAAAATTAATTAAATAAATTAATTTTCCATGCCTTTAATTATTTTATCAACCAGAATCAAAACACTTCACATATTTATCCAATTCCATTAACACGTGTAAGTTTAAATCAATTTACATGCTTTCATCATTAAGATTACAAAACACTAGATTCATTAATCTTGCCTCTTTTATCATTTATCAAATTAATTTAAAATTAATTCTATCATTATGTTCATTAAAAATCACACATGATAATCTAGGAATAAAAATAACAACATAGATACCACAACATCTAGAAAAAATAGGCAAATCGTTATCATGGTACAAAAAAACAACATCTCTATGTGATTGATACCAATTCTTTAATCTGGTGTAAGTAATTATAATGGTAATTTCATTATGATTCAAAGGTGATAAATCATGATACCTCTATGATTGAATATAAATAAATAGATAAGAAATGCATACCCTACCAAAAAAGGGTTTAAAAATTCTTTTCATGAGAATGGACCAATGTTGCAGATCACTATCACTAATCTCACAGGAATGGCATCCACTCGAGGACGCCGCGCCAGAATCGTTCCAAGAAACAACAAAAATAACTTCTTTATAAACATGAAGATCAAGATCCATCACATATAAAGGAGGAAAGGGAAGAAAATATCAAATAGACCACAATAATGGAGGTAGAAAATACCTTGGATCACCACTGATTTCCACAGATCTAATATGGATGTCCGATGGTCATTCCCATCGAAGGAATCTCCAAAACACCTGGAAGGGAGCCGCTGTCCACTAGAAAATGAGTGGAAGCATTGTAGCCGTAGGGTTTGTAAACACCCGAGTAGCTAAAACATTATAAAATGTATAATATTGGAGTTTTACGTAACATGTAATCCCAATTCACATCATGTAATCCTTAGGTTTGGTTTCCACTAAAAAATGTGTGGCTTTTTTATTATTTAACCTTGAAAACTTACATGTTGTGAAACTGACTTACACGACATGTAATTCTTCTTGTTTCTAGATTTTAGTAGCTGAAATCCCTTCAGACTTCCTATGTGCCTATGCGAACCTTGGCCTTTGTAAACATGCAGAGGTTCGATCCACATGGATATGAGCCCTTACACGAAAAACTAAAGAAAATTGATTCACCATTCTAGAATTTGGAAACCAATTAGAGTTTCTCAAAGGTAAAATGAGAATGCATAGATCACTATAATAGTTATTATACACTTGAACCCTCTTAACATAACAAAGGTAATCCGAGAAGGGTTTACATAAAATCGATATCATCTTCGATGAGTGATCTGTGATGAGGTAATTTATTCTTTCGATCTAAATAAATTAATTATAAATTTAACATGCAAGATACTCTATTTAGGCTCCTAAAATTTATATTTAAAATAAATTTTAAATATACCTCCCACCACCGGTGCTTCTGCTGTGCCCGAAACCATAATGTGGTATCAGAGTAAAAATGTTTCAAATTTATAATTATTAATTTTATTGTTGATCTATGTGAATTATAAGTTAGGTTTTCATTTAAAAGTATTCATTATTTAATATGATTTTAATAAACATGTTATAAACATATTAATCATGTTCGTTTAGTGTTCCATTTTCTAAAAGGTATAAGAATAGATGAAGAATTAAGGAAGTTTCTATTGAGAAGTGGTGAGGAATACAGTCAGATAGCAATGGGCAACACATCATGTAGTTGGAGTACACGTCATGTACCCAAGTATACTTCATCTAGAAGTATCACCATATACATAACACACCGAGTATTTAATTACACATGGTGCATTAATTTCACCCCACATGTAGACCGAGACAACCTGACACACTACATTTCATATCACACGGTGTGTCGTTGGTGTACATGTTGTGTAGTCTACACAGGTTAGCACTGAAATTCGTGAAATTAGTGTGGTCATTATACATGGTCAAACCATGTTAGACTGATAGGATAAAGTATTAAGGATATACACAATGTGTATGCAATGTACATAGTGCGCACTTCAACATTTCCCATATCCAAAATACATGATGATCCATTCATCAAGAAAAGAGGACACACCACAAAAGAGATACACGATGTGTAGAGGGACTGTACACATCTTATAGTCTCTCATCTGAGAATATTCCATGTATTTTAACATGATGCTTGTGAACTCAACATTCGGACGATATAACATGTAGATAGCATGTACACGCCCTGTAATATGTTGATATGAATGATAAAGGCCTAAAAATGTATCACAAGCACACAAAAAGCAGAACACATAGTGTGTAGTTGGTTAGTACATGCCATGTAGTCTGACCGTGGTATACGCCGATGCCCTAGGTGTGTAAATTGGATACACAACAACTGAGTTACATGACATGTATTTGGATAGTACACTCTATGTTGTCTCCAAATTAATGGAATAATTAAATTACATTGAATTAAAAATTAAAACATTTCTACCTTATCTTATTTATTGTCACATGTAGTGTTTTACAATTTAATAATGGTTTTAAAGAATTTTAAGTGCTAAATTAATTTATTGTAATAAGTCTCGAATTATTGGTTCGGTCATTTATTTTCTATGAATTCCAATAATTATGAGTATCTACAAATTAATTCAGATTGTCATTAAGATAAAAGGTAATTAATTAATTAATTAATGTAATCATGTTAATCTTATTAATAAATAAAAAATAAAAAATTAATGTTCGTTGACTACTTTTTCATATTCACTGCCTATTTAAATGATCATGAGCTTGACCAAGACCTATGTATGTGTTGGAATTTATTTAATTTAATATTTTCATGAGTTATAAATTATTAATTATTAAATTAAATTAAGTATCTATGAGTCATCTCTCCCTCTATTATTATATAGGACCATCATGTCCATGATTATTTGTGTAATTCAATTTTACCAATCCTTTGGTTCCCCTTAACTTCATATATGTTATAAATACTTTTAGTTAATAGAGTATCCTAGGTGTGTGGAGTAGTTCAATATGAAACCATAATTATTCCAACACATGTGATACACATGTGTACTAGTGGAACAATGTAACCAATGTTAAGATCGGTATAATGAATTTTCCCCTATGTTAAATGTTGATTTGTTGTCCTACAAATAAATCAACCACTAGATAAGCACATGATTTGGTCATTTATTATTTATTTATTTCTATATTATGCATAATATATTTTATGGATGCAAGACCATTATCACATAAATAAATAAATTAATATGTAATGATTTAATTTAAATAAATGGATCATGTGTAAATGTTTTATCCAACATTGTAAATTAATTAAGTAAAATACACAGATTATTAAAAAGTTATGTAAAGAATAAAATAAGATAAAATTTATTCAAAATAAACTAAAATCCCTCAAATATATATTAATTCAGACTTATCCTTCCATTATTTTATAAGAAATGAAACCAATAGAATCAAGTTTTTAAGAAACCATTATTGGTAAACTTAATTTTAAAAGGGGAGTTCTTATAAATATTTTGGGTTGAATTATCCATTTTACATCAATAGCAGTATCCATTCCTAGAATTTATGTAATTTTGAGAAAAGTGTTAATTAAGTAAAAGTTAGTATTTTTGGATTAGAATATTTACTCAACAGATCAAGGATCTGAATACTATAGTTGGAAAAGACTTGACTACCTAAATACCATTAATTGGTTCGACCAACACTTGTTGGGGTCATGTGAAGGTGTATATGGATCCCTGTCACTAGAATTATTAACGAAAATAGATATTTTAAGTTCTATGGTGAGGGTTATTGGGACTTGATAACATAGTGGGATATTTACTAAAATTTTAATTATTATTATTTCTCACATAATTTTTAATTAAGAAAATTACTAATAATATTCACATGAAATTGTATAATAAATGGAAATTTCATCATCCAAACTATCCCTATGATCTATATTTCATAAATATTATCTACTAATTATTATTAACTTCCAAAAGTGGTTTAGATATATTTGGGTTATGATGAACCATAAACAGAAATCTTATGTGCTAGAATCCTTCATGCCTGATCTGATTGGTAAGGAGTCAAGTGGAAAATAAATCCTTATCTATGAAAAACATATGAATTATGTGGTTAAAATTCAATGTTTTATGTTTTCATCTAGGTATAGTGAACTTATGAAGTCTCGTTAAAACATGGATTGTTAAAGAATGTTCAATCATCTCCATGGTCTATACCAGGTGATAGCTAGATAAGAATGATTTGCGATCTCTATGGCTCTTATTCAGAGTAATATTAGAGACGGTTCACCGGATGGGCCACACATAATCATGCTCATTGGGTACATTAAGCGCCTAAGAGTTCTTTATTTCAAACTCATTGATGAACTATTCCCTAATCTCATTCTTGAATAACTCCCTCAGAGATTATATAACTCTATTTCAAATTTTAATTTGAATAACATTGTGAAATATCTATCAGATCTCCTCACTCTTTTTCACTAAGTAGATATAGAGATTAAGTGTGAAAATCCTTCCATAATTGTGGTGAACAAATGAAAATGGAAAGAGAAGTGATCTAAGATAAAATATTCTTCATTATTTTCTAAGAAGATAAAGATTAAGGAGAAAGCAAGGGAGTGGGATGATATTTATTTTTCAGGTGGAAAGAAGGGCTATTGGAAGAAAAATAGCACCCATCCAATGATGTAGGGGGAACCTTTAGGAACTTATTTTATCGAGTGACATTTATTTTCTAAAAAAATGGGTATTAGATACAAATTATGGTATAACATATGTATTAAAATATAAGAACCAAGTAGATTCAGAATGATAGAAAGAGGGGAGGTAGATTTATGAGTAGCCAATAGATATAAACTTTTTATAGATATCAGTGAATACCACCTAACATTATCAAGCAGAATAAAATTAGTTCTAAATTTTTGTTATTTTGTTCTATCTGTTACCAATAACATTATTTCTGTATCCAAACGTGATATAGATGATTTTATTTTCAAGTTCAAAATGAATTTTACTAATTTTATAATGATAACATTTATTATGGTGAGACAAATTTAAATAATGGTCTATATGTATTGGGCTATACAAACCAATAATGGAAATCAATAATGAAACTAATTCACATGACTCATACCGCACCAAACTTTGACATCACAAGCTAGGTCATATAAATGAAAAATTATTTGATAAATTGCACCAAGATTGTTATTTATATTATTTTTAAATAAAGCCACTTGGTGTATATCATGCAAGTTTATAAGGTAAAATGACCAACGACCCATTTTGTTGGAAAGGCCAAATGACCAAAGATATTCTTGAATTAGGTCATACCAATGTTTCTATACCATTTCCTATTGAAGAAAATGTTGGGTACTCATACTTCATAAATTTTAATAATGACTTTAGTAAGTATGAATACGTCTACATAATGAGGTATAAGTTAGATTTTTTTGATAAATTCAAGGAATACAAGAATGAATCTAAGAACCGAATGGGTAAGAATATTAAGAAACTGCAATTAGACCATAGTGGAGAATATATTAATCTAGACCTAATTGATTTTTTATAGTATTTTGGGATCCTATTTCAACTTACTCCTCCTTACACACCATAATGGAATGGTGTAAGTGAAAGGAGGAACCACATGTTTTTTGACATAGTGAGATCAATTATGAGTCATTTGAGCTTTCCATTATTATTTTGGGGATATTTTTTCCAAATAAAATCACACTTACGAAAAAAAGTGCCAACTAAATTGATAAATGATAATCCATATAAACATTAGAGTGGAAGAAAAACCTTGTTTTTAATTGACATGTGTAGGGTATGGATGCATTTGTTAAGGAAAATTTAGGTAAAAAAACTTTCCCCATGAGGCATAAAGTGTACCTTTATAGGATACCCTAAGGAAATAAGGGGATATTAACTATATTAATCCTCAAAAAAATGGTAATAGGTAAATAAATTACATATTATTGGAGAGTTAGAACATCTCTAAAAGATATAGAGGTATAAAGATAGACTTTGATGAAGTATTGGCTCAAGATATATAAGAGTTGGTACATGAATATATTCCACAAATATCCATGAAATAATAAGATGTTCTGGAGACATAAGTACTATATAAGAGTACAGGATAGGTTAGAGAACCCTAATGGTATGGTTTTTAGTCACTGATGATGGAGAGTCATTATTATTTTATTATAATATTCATATACCTATAAGGAAGCAGTAAGTGGCACATATTTTCACAAGTGGAAAGTATCCATGAATTATACAATGGTTTTAATGTACCAAAACAAAGTATGGATTTTGGTAGATCCTCCATTGGATATAAATAATGTTTTTTAATTGGTATTCAGGAAGAAACTGCCCATGGAAGGACAATTTAGTACCTATAACGAATTACTTGTTTCAATAGGTTTTAAACAACATCAAATAATTGGCTACAACGTAACCTTTTCACTAGTTGTAATGCATAAATCCCTCAGAATTATACTTTCCATTATCCCCATCCATGAATATGAGATTTGGAAGTTGGATGTCAAAAAAACCTTCCTTAATGGGAACCTTCAGAAAGTTGTATATATAACATAAACCAAAGGGTTTGTCTCTCAAAATGATACCAACAAGATATGAGAATTGAAAAAACCCATTTATGGATTAAAGCAATAATCTAGGTCATGAAACATTCAATTTCATGAAGCCATAACGGAATTTGATTTCATAAAGAATGAATGTGAGCCTTTTGTCTATTAAAAACTTAGTGGGAGAGAAATCATTTTATTAATAGTATATTTCAGTGACATATTACGTATTGGAAATGAAATATCAGTCTTACAGTATATTAAGGCATGATTGGGAAAATGATTCTCTGTGAAATACTTAGGGGAGACAACATATATTCTTGGGATCAAGATCTATCATGATAGATCCAATAGGCTACTCTTCCTAAGTTAATGTACATATATTGAAAATATGCTAAAGTGATTTTGTATGGAAAAATCCAAAAAGGGATTGTTGTTAGTGTCACATGGAATTCATCTTTTCAGGAAAATGTGTCGTCATGAACATGAAGAATGAAAAATAATGTATATGATCAGGAACTAGGTCAGTAATGTATGTTATACTATGTACTAGGCTAGATGTCGCTTACAAATTATGTGCAGTAGGAAGATATCTATTAGAACTAGGTGATCTCCATTGGATGGTTGTCAAGACATTATTTAAGTACCCAAGGCATACTAAGGATCTGTTCTTGATCTATTAAGGATATAAAGAACAAGATATCAAAGGATATTTAGATACTAGTTTCCTAACATATTAAGACATTATGAAATAAAAAACATGTTAAATCTTAATTTAGAATAGATGTTCTATGAGCTAGAAGAACTAAAATTTGGTTTTAGTTTTAGATTCTATAGTATAGTATGGGTATATTGTGGCTTCTAAGGAAACTAAAGAAGCATACACAACTTCATCAAAGATCTTGACATGTTACCTATAAATAAAGATCATATCACACTCTATTGTGATAATAATATATAAGTGTCACTTTCTATGGAGACAAGGTCACAAAAAAAATTAATAATATAATTCACAAGTGTCATATCTTGGTATATTTTTTTAGATAGGTGTGGTTTTAGTAAGAAGTATTTACTAGACGACAATGTCGTGACCCATAAACTAAATCCTTGTTGGATTTGGGGTCCAAGGACTAACTGTTTTTACTTTTTATTACATTTATATTAAATGATTTGAATATTAATAAAATATCTTATTACATATTGTTCATTGTTATGCATGAATTTATTGTAATATTATCATGGAGTATCTATTGCATCGATAAGTTCATATCGGTTCCTCTCAATGATGATAACATTGAAATACCATGATGATATTCTTAAATACAGTTCTACAGTCCAATAACATTCTATTATGGTATACATAGAACATGAATTCCATGCGTGAGTACTTATAAGAGGATGAGATTTATTCTCATAAAGTTCACACTTGGTAATCTCCAAGATGGGAGATTATGGGAATAAACTCGCTAATATGAATCCCACATGTTTTTGTTTTATCATATATTCCCATCTGTGAACATGTGTAAGGGTCTTTATACTTTATTATCATTGATGTGTGTCATGACTTTTCCACTTAGAGATATTAACCAAAAACACCATGCCATTCATTGGTGGGAAGTATGGTATGTTGGGTGCATCGTGAATGACATGTTATTAATGGATAATTCATGGATGGAATTTTCCTTCCATAATTATGGAAGTCGATATCTAGAGCCTTTTATTGGAATAAAATGATCACATTAAATTCCATAAACATAGTGTAATGAAAAGTTTATTGCAAATATTCAAAAAAAGATGTATCAAGAATATAAGTTGGTGACATGGATGTAAAACTTGCTTGATAATATATTGTGATAAAGGGATTATATTACCCAGTGAGAGTTTGTATGTGGTCGTAATTGTTATGACATTAAGTTATTTCTATTGGGTTCATTGACTTGTTTCTAAACAATAATCTTGGACTTTATGAAATATTTCCTATTGTAATGAGAAATAATCCTCGAGGGCCACACACTATGGGTTTATGTTAATCTCATTTAAATTCTATTTGAATTTAATTAATGGAATTAATATTATTCTCAATACTGAGGAATAATTTTATTCATGTTTTACCGATAAAAAATATTTATTGATGAATGAAATATTTTATTAAATATTTATTTAATTATTAATAAATTATTAGGATATGAAATATACCAAAACTACGTATGGTAACAAATATTAATTTACAATCCAATTAAATAATGTTTTCTATTGGGATGTTTTCATGTATGCCATAAGAAAAGAATATTAATATTATTATTTTAGCATGGGTTTTAATAAATATTATTATATTATTTGAGGGTCAATATGAAATTAAATAATATGTTAACCTAAACCCAAGATCAATAAATAGATGGTTATGTTTATTATGTAGATAGATTCATAAATTCAGAATATAGAATCATTGCGCATAATAGACCCCTCTCTCTCTCTCTCAAACTTCTCCTCTCTTCATATCAATAATGAGAAGAACTCTTTCAATCATGAAGGATATTGAAGTAATCAATATGAACAATGAAATATGATTTAATCACCATGCTGGCACTTGGGAATCAATCATTATTTCTTGGAGACCAAAAGAGAACATGTGGATCATCGCTAAATGGATTCTACACTTGAATCCTCATAACACAAAAAAGGTAATTCGAGAAGGGTTTACATATGATCAACATAACCATAGAATAAAGATCTTAGATGAGGTAATTTATTCTTCAGATATTAGTAAATTTATTATAAATTTAATGTGTAATATTATCTATTGGGGTATTAGAATATTTTAATTAAAATAAATTTTAATTATATCACCCACCACTGGAACTTTTTTGGTGCATGAAACCATCATGGTAACCACTCCATGAAAGAACGTCGACATCCATCTAATAAACAGTCCCCACCATTTCACCTTCTTCTCTCCATTAGTTTATAACTGCTCCAATGTGAAGTCCAAGACCCACCATCAATGGCCTAAAGGCCCTTTTGTCATCCCTGAGTCTTCACCATGGTGACTTGACATCCCTGCATTGTTGTTTCAAAAGTCCAGAACCATGTCCCAAATCCCATATAAGATAAATAGTATCACTACTACATTAACCCACTATAGAAACATTACTTCTATAATGATTCTATAGTGCGACGAAAATTTTCTCCTCACAAATTTGAACCTGGGTTTCATGCAGTCTAATGAGGTTGCCTTACCATTCAACCAACACTCTAGTTGCTAAAATTATAAACATAATTATAATTATATATATATATATATTATAGTAATATATATAAAAATATGAACACATTAAATATATTTCCTATATAAATTTATATATTTTCAAAGGGCTCAAATACATTATAATGGCAGGTGGTTCATACACTAAAAGCCAAAAAATGACTAGTGTATAAGGGAAACTCCACTAAAGGTGATTTCAAGCACTCTAAATCTTACACTTCCCCAGATTCTGACCAAGAAAAAGGAATACATAGGATGATTCTAATAAGATACATGGGAAGTCCCTAATAGAGCCCCATTCTCAAACTAATATGATCCATCCATATCATCACAATAGTTCAAGAAAAAATAATATATTCGGCATACTTGACAATTTGAATAGATCTAGTAGTAGGGAATCATTCCTCAGAAAATGTGATCATGGTTGTGGAACTACTAAGGTTGATACCTCAACCACTTAGAAAATCAAGGATCTCAATTACGATAAGAAAGATTTTAATTTCTAAGATAGTTCTCAAATTGATGATGATAAATCATAGAAAAAAGCCCACATCTCGGATGAGGGGATTTCACCTGAGAGGTTTAGGGGGTGGAAGATGAAGCTTCTTGTTGTGATGCTAAACTAGATTTGGTATGATTTTTATACTTTTTTTCTTCCTTCTTTGATGGATTTTTCATACTTCTTATGGCAGTTAATTTTTCATTTTTTTACCCATGTCAACTCCCCTTGTACTTATTTTATTTTATTGAATAAAGGAGTTATAAGTTTGGGTCTTGAAACACATTTTCCAAGGTCATATTTGAAAATTATATATATATATTTTTTATAATATACATATATATTTATAATTATGATATAAATATCTCATATCAAATATGTGATATGTATATAATTATAGGTAAATTTTACCTTGATAATATATTTTATATACTTATTTATATATCATTAAATATGTTTCATATAACAATAAATATATATTTATATAAACTACCATATGAACTATCTGTGTGTGTTAATATGTTTGTGTATATATATATGTATGCATCTGTATGTGTGTGTGCGGAGGGACGACCTTGACCGCCCCCAGCTACAGTGCACCTATGGATTCTCTTCACTACCTTCTTCATGGATGAATGTTATCCCTTACTTGAGAGATCCCAACTAGGAATCCTTTCATCCCTTCGTAGAGTCAATGACTCATTATGGGAGTTTAGCACTGATCTATGTCATCCTCTGCGCAAGATCATCTATGTTGGGTGTCTTCAATTTTCGATAGATAGAAGATCCACCGCTCGACATTATCATAGTTCATTCATTCTTAACTTCTTTACCCAATAATTAACTTTATACATATCCTGATGGATTTGGATTCAGTTCCATTAGATTAGTATGTGTGGATTCTCATGCTCATGTGGGCCACTCAGGTTGTCGCTACATGTGTTGCTCACATCGGGGTATACCATTGGCCCATCGTCGCTCATGAGTCTCCTTCATCAGCGTTAATAACAATACAATTTGGGTTGGAGGGCTCAACCTTTTTGATGTTGAGATCCATCATCTTTAAGGTAAAGATCCTACCTTTTATTATCTATTCATCACACGTTTCTACCTCAATGGATGTGTGGGGTGACAGTTTTATGGTCATGCGATTGGATGGGTGAAACTTTGGTGGGTGGCGATGTTAGGGGTCAATGATGGATGATTTGATTGTGTAAGAACTTTTAGGATGCTCTTGGAGGCTAGGGGTTGGTGCTCGTATCATGGGTTTAAGGATTCCAGGTATTAGGGCCTCCAGAACAACATAGGCCTTCGGATCAAGGGCTTTCAGGCCATATGGGCCTCAATGCAAGTAAATCGTTGACTAAGATTTCACACTAGAGAAGTTCCTAACTAGTGGAGAAGTAGAAGGGAAAAGGTGGGACTTAATTATTAGTTTTACATGGAGGTTCCATAATGAAGTGGCTATTACACACTAGTTAAAGACCCCAGGTAGGGGAGGAAGTGATGAATAACCACATATGTAAATTCAGATCTAAAAGCTAGAGTGACGGATAAAAGAAGATAAGGAAACAGTGATACTTCAGTGTACGATCATGGGTTTGGGATTTTCTGTCATGTTTTAACCTTATTTTACTTGGCCTATAGGCTTTGTATGGTCTTATTCCACTAGGATTTTGGGCTGTGTAACTGTTTCCTATCAACATTGTTAAAAAAAGGAATATCCATAATTATAATAAAAATCTAAGGCCTTCGAGCCATTGCCAGGAGTATGTGTGTGTGTGTGTGTGTGTGGTAAGATCAGAGCATGTGTTGGGTTCACCTATTGACCACACATAAACACATTTCACTGAATATTTATTCCTTTTTAATATTTATTAATTTAATTTTTTTGTAATTTATTCATTTTTTAAAAATATTTTTATTTTTAAAAATATTAATTTTTAGAAGTTTTATGTTTTTTCTCATTTATATAATTAATATTGGTTCATTATTATGTTAATATATTTATACTTAGATATTTATAAAATTATTAATTATTCATTATTAATTAGTAACATATTTTAAATATTTTATTTATAAATATAATTTTTTAATTTTTAATATTTTCAATTTAATATTTATTTATTATTAATATTAAATAAATTTATATAATTAAATTTTCTAAATAATTTTTTAATTTTTTGAAAATTTGTAATCGTTAAATTTTATTGATTTTAAAACCTATTCATTTATAATTATTTATTAATATCTAGTATTTATTCATTTTTATTATTTTTTTATCTATTTATTTCTAATATTTATTCGTCTAATATTTTTACAATTTTACTTTTTTTAATATTTTTTACACCTTTTTATTTAATAATTTAATAATTTTTATTTTTTTGTAACTAACATAATTATTATTCATTCCTTTCTATTTCAATATTTTTTAAATAAATATATATATAGTTACTCTTTATTCATTTTTAATAAGTAATTTACTATAAATATTTTTTATTTAAATGTAATTTTTAGTGTTCATTAATTTTTATTTGAAAATTTATTCATTTATAATTTTGTTGTCATATATATAATTATTATTATTTATTTATTTTTAATATATTTTTAATTTATACATTTTTAATATTTATCCATTTTCTTATAATGTAATTTTTAAATTTTTATTATTCATGTTTATATAATTAGTATTTTATTTTATTTTTTAATTTCAATTTTTATTTTTTAAATTTTCACTAGTATTTATCAATGTTAAAGTTGACACCTAAAAATGCATACATATCAGCGCAAATTTTAGCACTGATAAATTGTGTGTGTGTGTTTGTGTTTATTTGTATGTATATGTATGTATTTTTATGTTTATGTGCATGTAAGTACATTTATGTTTGTTTATGTATCTGTATGTATCTATGTGCGTATATGTATGTGTGTGTATCTGCATGAATGTGTATGTGCATGAGTATGTATCTGTACGTTTAAGTTTTTGTATGTGTATGTATGTGTATGTATGTATGTATATTTGTGTGTATCTGTATGTGTATGCGTACGTGCGTGTGTGTGAGTGTCGGTGTCCACACATGTATGTTATGTGTATGTATACGAATATATCATTATTTAATAAAAAAATTCATTTCTTTTTTCAATTTGACACAACTCATTATATATATGTATGCATATCTCTCTCTCTCTCTCTCTGTGTGTATATACCTTTTTAATATTTATTCATTTTTAACATTATTCATTTAATAATTGTTGTGATTTATTCATTTTTATTTATTAAATTTTATTCATTTTAATACTATTCATTTAATATTTGTGTAATTTACTCATTTTTAATATTTTTTTATTAATTATTAGTATTTTTTAATGATGGAAACTGAATCATTTATCGAGGATTCAAAACCCCCCGATTACTTATGTTGACACTTGATTTTATCAGGTCTGTAGGATTTCATCCCCACATGTGAAGGGGGTCAGTGCAGATCTGTGGCCCGCAAGACATGAGATGATGATTGGGCCCTACTCGATGGCAAGGGTGGGTGAAAACAGTCTCCCACAGACATCTATGTCGGGCGGTAAAAATTATGAGTTGTTTGTAGTGGGGCTAATGAGACAATTGACAGGGGTCATCACGGGTGCAATGGAGGCAAGAAGTGGTTGGGCCATAGGTGGTTGGTCTATTGGGGCGGTAGGATGACGACGAGTGGGTGGCCGGACTCCAGGTGGGTCACGGGGGTTTGCATCAGACCATTGGGCATCCAGAATCAAGTTGAATTCCCATATAATAAGTTTTATGAGGGGGATAAATCCCATAAATTAGGGGAGAAATCTCATTAAAAACTAGGGTCATCGGTCAAGTCTCATATAGTGTATACAAGCTACATAAAACAGCTGGGTCTTCGAGGCCATAAAACTATCATAAATAGTCCCAATAGGTGCTTTCCAATCCTGGAGGGGAGGGATGAGACTTGGCCCACTATAGTGTGTTGTTGTTCGTGTTTATTTGTTATTGTTGTAGTCCTCCATACTTATGAAGAATACTATTTTTTTTAAATCATTATATAATTATTATTTATTCAATTTTAATTAGCAATTTATTGTAAATCGTATGTATTTAAATGTAATTTATAATATTTATTAATTTTTATTTTAATATATATTCAGTTTTAATATTCTTGAAATTTATATTTATCTTATTTATTTATTTATTTGATATTTTTAAAATTTATTCATTTTAATTATTAAATTTCGTTCATTTTTTATATTTATTACTTTCATAAAATTTATTAATTTTCAATATTTTTGTAATTTATTAATTTTTAATATTATTTTATTTTTAATATTATTCATTTAATATTTTGGTAGTTTATTCATTTTTAAATTTTAAATTTTATTCATTTGTAATTTTATTCATTTAATATTTTTTAATCTATCTATTTATTAATGTTTATTTATAAATTTTAATTTGTTAATATTAAATATTTTTAAAATGTTTCTAATATATATAATTAAAATTTATTAATTTGTATTTGTGTTTAAATATTTATATAATTATTATTTATTCATATATAATTATAATTTTACCATAAATAAATTTTTTTATATTCGTTATTTTATATTTAATCTTTTTTGAAATTTTTATTAATTTTCATAATTAATATTATTTCTCCATTTTGTTGACATTAGCTTTGGCGTTGACAAAAGAAATCTTTATCAATGCTAATTTTTTACTAATATTTTATCAGTTTTTTTAGTGTTGATAAATGTAAAATTTATCACCTCTAGTTTTAGTTTTGATAAAAGGGTCCTATATCAACACTTTTTGGTTTAGCACTGATTAAAGTCTCTTTCATCTACACTTTTTCTTCAGTGTTGATTAAACATTTTCTCCTCTTCTAAAAGAACCCTAGCATTCATGCTACTCACTCCTGCCTTTCAATCTCTTGTCAAAGATGATCCATGATGAACTTCTGTTGAGGTATTTGGACAAATAGAAACCAAAAAAACCGAAGGTATGATATTTGAATCTTGTTTTTTAATTATTTTTCTCATGTTTTGGCATTATTTTTATCCACTTCATACTCACGTGAAACGTAACCACAACACGTATATGGGGAACTTTATGCATTGTCAAACCACAGAACTGGTTTGTGTGTGTGGAACGTACAATGTCCACACCACTTTATTTGTAACATCTCGGTTCCAGGTGCTTCCCTGAGGTGTCCTGTACACAGTTGGTCACATGGCCTCAGTGTATTTCCCTAAACACCAGAGACTACCGACTAGCAGTGAGGGCCTTGGGTGTGATAGGTGGGAAACTATGCCCTCATTAGCAGAGTAATGTAGCATAAATAAATAGATAACAATAGCGGAAACAATAATAATACCATTCAACAGTAAACAATGGAAGATTGAAGGTAAATAGACAACTGCATCATATATATATATATATATCGATAATGTTGCATGTCATGAGTATCTAGGAAAACATCTATACAAGTCACAATGATGGAATACAATACTAAACCAATGTACAAAGGAAAAAAAGTTAACAACTCCTCATCTTCACAAGACTCATCTTGGTCCCATGCTCTCTAGCTCCTTAGTAGTCAAGTACCTAAAGTAGAAGGGCACTTTCCCTTATATATACCTATAACAATATAATCGGTTTGAGCCCAAAATCATGACCCAAATAGGGTACAAGATGAATCCCAGTAGGCAACCACCCAATGATTTGTGCCTAACTATTAGTGAGTATATATAGCAGAAAAATTTGTAAAATGAAAAAAATAAACAAGGAATTACTCAAAATTAAACAATCCTACAGTTTGTACTGCATTCATTTACATTTCTTAATTATCAACCAAACATTCATAAGCAACCATCTGGGATGTTCTCACAGCCTATCCTCTCAGGTTCAACCAATGAATCTCAAGTAACCCTCTGGGTAAGTTCTCACAGCCTAACCACTATGGTTAAAATTATACAAGGATATAAAAAACTCCTGGGTAGCTCACATGTTCTAACGCCTTTGGTCTCATGCAACAAAGTCTCACTAAGGAAGCACTCACCATCAATTCCCCCTATAGACTTTTAAAAATAAAATATAGACACTCTAAGGAAGCGGTCTACATAAATTCCCCATGTGATCTCGTCATGGTAACTATAGACACTCCGAGGGAGCACTCAACGTCAATCCCCCCTATGGTCTCATAGTGTGATAAAAATATAACAGACACTCTGGGAAAGCCCTCAACATCAATTCCCTCTATAGTCTCACTACACCGGGTTCCCACAACCTTATTTAAATAAATCATGCATAAACGATGTTCAACAGCCAAAGTAAACCTCAAAGTACTACTTGGCTAAAAATCTATAAATCATATCACAACATCAGATAATATCACTCCATCCTAATAGTACAAGGCAATGAAACCAAGCAGCCTAACAGGCAGTTCTAGACCCAAATGTAAATATCAAACAAACACGGGAAAAAAACATCCATATCATGGAAAATAACACTAATTACAAACATGATCCCCAACTCCAGCAATGAAAGCATAGTAGCCATTAACTGGGTAAAATTCCCTAGACAGGCAATACCCTAAACAAATGTATTGGGAACTTTATCATACAAACTGAAAGACAATCTACGAAAAGACACAAACAACCTACCTCTGTGTTTTACAATCGATATAATCCAGCGTTGACCCTTGAATCGGCCTAAAACAATGTAGATTTACAAAAACATCTAAAAATTTCAACCAAGGATATCCCATGAAAGAGGTAAAATCAAGGAACTAGGCTCTGGAAGAAGGAATAACTCATCGTGGCGATTCCGACGTAATCGATGATGGTTAATTCAGATAATGGACGGTCTCTTTGGGGCTCAGAGAAGAATTGCGCCCTATGGTCAATCCAGGATGAGAAGAGCTGAGAAGAAGAGCATTCTTACAATTAGACACAACCCTATTTCGTTTGATAAAATAAAATAAAGATTACATGGCATGTTCATTTAATGTACAACCCTTTTACTTACCTTAACAGCCCCCCTCTTTAAGTGGTATCGAGGTCACCTCACATGGCCATGTACTCGGCCATTGCATGGCCAGTACATGGTCATCTACAACAACTGGTTACACAAAGTGTACTCCTAAGTACACAGTTTGTACTCATCATATTTCCATATTTTCATTTTTCTCAAAATAACCAAAAAAAATGAGGTCCATACCTGAAAAGAAGACCAGGGTTCTTACAAACTACCCCCCTTAAAGAAATCTGTTCCCAAATTTTCATAGCAAGGCAGCGTAGAAGAACAATCCTCAAATAACTCTAGCCACTGCAACCACACATCAGCCTCCCTCTCCCACGTCTCATCTTGTACTCTCCCGTGCTGCCATAGCACCCACACCAGAGTAAAAGACCAGCCATGAAGAACCCTCATGTTGTGATCAACAATCCGAATAGGGTGCTCCTAGAATAATTAATCCACCTCCAACTCAACATCCTTGGGTTAAAAAACCAGAGACAAGTCTGAGATGTAATGTTGTAGCTGAAAAATATGGAAGACTTCCTGCATAGCCCAATACCTATGAGGTAACTGCAACTGATATACAACCGTCCTGAACCTCTCCAAAATATCAAACATCCCAACGTATCTTGGTGAAATCTTACCATGTATCCTAATCCTTCTCCGTCCCAACCTCGGTGTGAAACATAGATAAATATGTTCTCCGACCTCAAACTCCAGAGGTCATCTCCGTCGACAAACATAATATTTTTTCCTGACTATGAAGTAGCCACCCACTTCTAAATCAACTATATCTACATTGTGGTCTCCTAGACAAGACGAGGTCCCATCATAGCTACCTCTCCTGCCTCCAGCCAACATAAGGGTGATCATCATGACCTACCATACAAAGCCTCAAAAGGTTACATCTGAATAGATTCTTGAAAACTATTATTGTAGGAGAACTCCACAAGAGGTGTGTGATTCTCCCACGAACCTCTAAAATTGAGGATGAATGCTCATTGTATATCCTCCAGCACCTGAATCGTTCGTTCGGACTGACCATCTGTATGGGTATGGTAAGTTTTACTCAGAAGTACCTGTGTACACAATGCCCTCGGTAGTCCCTGCTAGACCTGAGAAGTAAAATGGGTATCCCTGTCGGAAATAATGGAGTATGGAACTCCATGTAAAGATACAATCTACTGAATGTACAACCTTCCCAACTCATCAACATTGAAGGTCTCCTTCATTGGTAATAAGTGTGAAAACATCGTGAGCCTATCAATGACAACCCAAACCACATCATTTCCTCAAGCCGACCTTGGAAAACCTGTCACAAAATCCATCACAATATTTTTCCACTTCCATTTTGGAATGGGTAACTACTACAAAATTCCTTCTGGTCACTGATTCATCACCTTCACCTACAGACAGGTGGAACATTTCATGAAAAAATTAGCAACTTCTTTCTTCATGCATTGCAACCAATACTGATGGTGCATATCTTGATACATCTTGGTGACACCAGGATGAACTGAAAAAACTGAGGAATGAAAGTCCCACATCATCTCCTTGTTTATGTCTGCTGACACCCATACACGCCCATGAAAATGAAAGATATCATCCTCGCCTATGGTCCATCTAGGAATAGGGTCCTCTCATGACACACTCTCCCATAAAAAATGGCCTTCAAAATCTGATAGCTTCCTCATCCGTACTCGATCAAGTAGTGTAGAGCTAATAGCTACAGAAGAAATAAACGTCTACCCCTATCTGTTATGATCCTCTAAATTCATCTCAGAGAATATATCCATAAGTTTCCACTCAATTTTGGTGCCATAAATAGCCAGTACATGTCCTCTTACTCAAAACATCATCCCCTGCATTGACTTTCCCACCAGTATAGGTAATCTCAAAATCAAAGGACTGAAGGTACTCATCCCACCTTTGCAACCTCAAATTCAGGTCACGGAGAGTGAAGATGTACCTAATACTTTTTTGGTTGGTGAAAACCAAAAAATTCTCTCCTAATAGATAATGTCTCCAACAGCGTAAAATGTGAACAAATACAGCCAAATCGATATCGTGCATTGGGTAATTCCTCTAATGTGGCCTCAACTATCGAGACTTGTATGAAACGACTCTGTAATGACTCCTCCCTACATAAGCACAACTCCCAACACGATACCTGATGCGTCATAGTAAACTATATAACTCTTGCCCAACACTGGAAAAACTAGTATCGGTGCTGAATTCAACCTCCCATTTATCTTCTGGAAGGCTGACTCACAAGAATTTGACCATAAGTACTTCACACCCTTCTTAGTCAGGCCTGTCACTGGCGCTGCTAAGCATGAGAAATTTTGTATGAAACATTTTTTTTAACAATCCAACCATAAAAAACTTAGTACCTAAAATATGTTTTCAGCTACTCCTAGGATAATACTGATCTCACCATATAAGGCTCCACTAATACTCCTATCTCTGAGATGAAATGACCCAGGAATTGAATTTGGTCCATCCAAAAATGGAAATTTGAGAGCTTATCATATAACTGATGGTCTCTTTGTGTACTCAGAACAATCTCAAGACGGTTATCCTGGCTGTGTCATGTGTGAGAGTACCCCAAGATATCATCTACAAAGACTACCATGAATGAATCCATGTACGGATGGAAAACTCTATTCATCGGTGCCATAAAAACTATAGGCACATTCGTGAGACCGAATGACATAACGACATACTTGTATATACCACACCTACTGCAAAAAACTAGAAGAGTTATATATGATGGTATAAGAAGAAACTGATGATAACTAGATCTCATGTAAATCTTTGAGAACACCCGGGCTCCTTGAAGCTAATAAAAGAGATCATCAATCCTCAGTAAGGTATATCGGTTCTTGACCATTAACTGGTTCAGCTTCTGATAAACCACAAAATGTCTGAGGGTACCATACGCCTTCTTTGCAAATAGAACAAGTGAACCCCGATGAGAAGTACTGGGTCAGATGAAACCCTTTTCATATAACTCTCCAAAATACTTCTTGATCTCTTGTAACTCTGGTGTACCCATCCTATAAGGAGGAATGGAAACTGGTGCCACTCTTACCACAAGATCAATAGAAAAGTCTACCTCTCTCTCTAGAGGAAAATATGAAAGGTCCTCTAGAAAGACATCCCCGAAATGATCCACCACTATAGGAATGTACAACTATGAAGTTCCCTGGTCATCCAGATATAGACGAGCAATTTGGGCTGTAACTCCTACGAACCTATGATGGTCGGGTCCTACTCTACTATCCTAGACATCCCATTCTCCCTTTTGTAGAAACAAACAGCCCTATGGTGAGGTAAAACTCACCCTACAATGATAGAAGTCAATAACAGCCTAGAAGGGAACTAACTAGTCTATTATGAGAATTAAATCATAGCATGTCATCTCTAGGACATAGAGGTACCATATGAAGTGACACCCACAAAACTCAAGAGTTCACTCCTTTCACCGACCTACACTTGCCATTCTTATCCCCAACGGAGTGTCCAGCATCAAGAAATCTACAGAAGTGAAGATACAGAGACCAAGGATCTCCAAAATAGTAACAGATATGAATCTATGGGAAGCCACCATATTGAAAAGTGTAGAATCTAAAACTAAGGAAACTAGAATCATTCCTCAAACTGTAGAGGGTCTCGGATCTTGATCATACTGGGTCTGATTCACTACAAAAGGTTGGACGATCCACCCTATTTTCGCTAAATGCCAAGTGACTGGCTACCACAGTCATGACCTCCACCTCAACCTAAATGGTCGGATGAACCCTATATCCCAGTATGATGAGAAACAGGTGGTCCTCCTCCTGAACTAGGAGTCATATAATAACCTCTATCTCCAGTTTCTCGTGAGAAAAACTGACAAAAACGCTGAAGATGACCCATATTGCCGCAAGATCGGCACTCCACCATGTCTCTCAGGAAAAGTGGTCACATATGTCTACCCTTCCAACACTGGTAGCATACCAAATGGCTACCTGAAGGTTTATATCACTTACTTGGATCCCACGTGTAGACTCTATGTGGTGCTTTCTATTAATTACTAGAGAAGCACCAACTTCGATGCCAAACCGCCCTGGCTCACGACTCCAGAATCCCTTAGGATGCGCTCTGTGATCAGCGCCTAGTTGACGATAGAAGAAATGAATTTCAATTGAAATATGTTCACCTAGTATCAAATGTCATGCATGACACCATCCTCGAACATCCTCACTAAGAATAACCCATCACCCCCTAGAATGGGTGTGTAGCGCTGTAGCTCTATGAAGCGAGGAGAATACTCCATGACTGAAAGAGTACCCTACTACATTCTCATGAACTCTTGGGCTCGATCGACCCTCAAGGTCTTCATGTAGAATTAATCTTATAAGTTACGATGTAAATCATCCCAATCCATAATATAATAGCTTCCCACTTGTAAGATCACATCCCACCATCTCTTGGAGGAATCCCAAAGCATATAATTAGATAGATTCACCCCCCTCCCTCGAGGTGTCTCCAGATGATTGAAGATATACACAATGGATTCTAACCATGATTCAGAAGCCTAAGTTCCTCCACCCCCTAAGAAAGTGGGAGGATTCTTCTGAAAAAAGACCCTCTTCAAGTCCACCATAGACAGGGCAGTATATGGAGACCCCTGGATTGTCGGAATAAACCACATAGGCCTTCTTGGAACTATGCATCGACACCTGTATCTGGAATGATAGCTGGTGATAAGACAAGCACGACGTGTCATGGCCTTTCCCCCGGGTCCCATTCCATTACTACCCCAAGCCCACCTTCCCTAGGCCAGGCGCTGGCGACTAGCACTGAAAGGCGTATTCCCTTAAACAGGGAAGGCATTGCTTTTAAAACCTGTAAACTCACACAACTAAGTATAAAGTAGGATATAAGAAAAAAGTGAAACTACATATTAAACAGGGTGTGTACAGAAATAAAGAGGGTCCAGAATCCAATCCCAACTGAAATGTAAATGTAAATTGAAAATTATAGGCAAAACCAAAACAACTCCAGTGGACACCCTCGAAGGATCTTACATGAAGGGTAGGTACAACCCTCAAACGGTCGTCCCTGCAGTACGCCTTCTCTATTGTCCACCTCCAAGATACCTCTAGTCATGGTACCCTCATCATCCGTCAGCGATTTCCATCATGATCACAAGACACAACAAGGTGTGGGCGTAGCCCATGCAGGGGTGAGTATAACGATACTCAGTAGGGACTGTGAGAACCTCAAAGGTCTCACAAAATCCACAAAGGATAAACCAAAATGCATGGAAACAACATTAAACCCTACTTAGGAATATACCCATACATATATATAAGTTATCAAGTAAAGCCATATCATTAATGAGAAAACACAAGGCCCAACTCAAAATCCCAAACCTCAACTATTGTACGAATGAAATATTACCACGAAGGTAACACCAAAAAGTTAAATACCACAAAGGTAAAGCCATATAGAAGTATACCACAATGGTATCACGGTTAAGGTATGTACCGCAAAGGTATCTACACAAATAAGGATACTACAAAGGTATCAACACAAATATAATAACTTATACCACACCAGGTATATCGTAGGTATGGAAGTAAAGATGATTAGATGTAACTACTAAATCCTCTTACTCTGTTTAGAGGCAGACCCAGGTAGAATCCAAAATCATCAGACCAACGTAGGATCCTAGTAAAGGGGACCCACGTAGAAACCTAGAGTAGTCCCACATGAATTCCTAGAGTAAATCTAAGTGGGATACTCAAACACAAACCGCCGTAGGATCCCAAAGCACATACCCACATAGGATCCCTTTCTCATGTCACAGACAACTGCATGGTTCTATCACTAATCTTACTTGATTCCGGGAGGGTCTGCTCATTAAGCCACATGCCAATACTCCAACATCAACAAATTCCCATGAAGAAGTAACCTAATGGACTACCACGTAAAAGGGATCTCAATGTAACAAACGGTGCGTCAATCAGATGCTCGATCTGTAAGTTAATGGCCTTTTAGTCCTGAGGGTCCGGTTGGATTCGTGTTCGATCCATCCCGACCATACCCCAAACTTATATAATAATAAAATAGGTTATACCAAAATGACCATCTCGATCAATGGTTTCTGGAGCTGTAGACGGTTCATCAAACGGATGCCCGTAGCTCAAGTTATGGTTGAAAGAGTGGAAAGGGTTCAAAGTTTGTCTGGGTAAGTTGCGACCCGGTCGGCCCAACCCCGCCCGACCTGGCCTGGGCCGAACCCGCCCTGTTCGGGTCAACCCGGCCCACCCTGGGTTTGGCCCACTGGCAGCCTGTGGTGCGGCCCGTGCTGGGTGGCCCACATGAGAGTCGCGGCTGGCCTGCGGTTAGGTGGCCCTATGGTGGGGTCTGCCCTAGTTGTCACCAGAGAGAGAGGCAACCCCTAGGTACCCCTAACAGCACAGTCATTCGGGTAGGGTGTCCAACTGGCAGGTTCCAGGTGGCACCGATAGCTGGCACGTGGGACCCGTGGTCATGCTCGGCTCCCCTGCTCGCTGGACGCACATCCCACCTGTGCAGCACAGTCGCGCGCCACGCCACCACTGGCGACCTGCAGAGTTCCAGCCGCCCCTCCATCGCTGTTGTGTCCTTGTGCCGCAACCCCTACACGCCCGACGACACGGACGTGCGTCGCCACCCCATTCATGCGGCCATCCATGCGCCAGCCACCCACCCTTTCTCTTCCGTGGCTGAAAAGCTTCAACCCTCCTTCGGCGGCGCGGTCACGCCGCCGCTATCATCATGACCGACTGAAGAGTCAGCCGCCGCTCTTGAGTCCTTCTAGTGCCCGTCACCGGAAACGTTCCTCAGGACACCGGGTCCGCTTTGGTGGCCCGTTTCTCATTATGAAGACTCCTGCACTCATCTCAAGACGTCACCCTATATTTAAGACCACCACGGTTTGAAATCTCTCAACCCCCAAAACAAGCTATGAAGAACACCAAAATCCACAAGGGTTGAGGAGTGGTTTGGCTGTGTTTGTTTGCCCCACACTATCCATGTTAGAACAGTAGTAATCGGTATAGTTGTTCTTAAATCAACAAGAACAACAAGAAAAAGGTAAGGGTATACAAAATCAACAATACCTACATCAAATATTCATTGACAATGGTGAGGAGTGGGATAGAAGTTGTCAGTTCATCTTTGTTGAAGACGTTCCTCATTGGTGATCCTTCAATGAAGTTCTTCGTTGGAGAAATGTTCATCGAAGGAGAAGAGTTCTTCACTGGAGAATGTTCTTCCTCGCTCTCCATGGTTCTTATAACCCTCCATTGTTAAATTTGGCACAATTAATTAATTGAAGTTGGAACACTTAATTATTTGAAGTTTCCACAATTAACCATGGATAGTTGTAAGGTTTTCCCACATAAAGAGGTGTTCGGGTGGTCCCCACCACAAAAATTCAAATTGGGAGGATTTACAGCTCGGGTGGTTCCCACCTCCATAATTCAAAAAAAGAGATTTCAAAAAGAAAAATAAAATGTTAATTATTATATTTTTCTTCTTCGACAAAAAACTGAAAAACTAACTTCCACCCTTGTCCTACTGTGGTCAAGGTGAAGGTCTCCTTTAGAAAATATCCGTGCTTTGAGTTTAACAATTCCCTCAGATTTCAATTTTGATCACTAGTTCAAAAGTTACAAAAAACCAATCCCATGTTTTCTGAGTGTACTTATTTTTTTAAAAAAAAAATCATTCTGAGCACCCCAGGACTCAGAATCATGCACTGTCAATTTATATGGACTTGAATATTTCCATATAATTTAAAAAAAAATTACATGTAATTTATGGGTCTTTACATTCTCCCCACCTCATGGATTTTCATCCCTGAAGTCCACATCACAAAAACTAGGAAAGCAAGTGGGGGTACTGAGCACGAATATGAGTCTCTCGCTCCCACGTTCTCTCCTGGAGGTTCCTGTGCTACCATTGAACACACACTAAATGTATCGAACATCCACAAAGGAACCACTCCTGTCGATCCTCAATCTCTTTTGGAACCTCTGTAAGCATCAACCCATCATTTATGTCCAACTCACCATGGTCGATGACGTGAGATGGGTCCTACACTAATCTACACATCTATGATATGTGTAAAATGTCATGCACCCAGTGAAACTGAGGGGGAAGTGCTAGGTGGTAATCTACCTCACCAACTCTGATGAGGACCTGAAAGGGTCTGATGAACCACGAAGATTACTTGCCGCTCGGCCAAATCTATACATACCTCATCGAGGTGATACCCATAGATAGATATGTTCTCCATCATCATACTCAAGAGGTCTCCATCTCTTATCTGCATAAGAATTCTTCTTGCTCTATGTAGTCTTCATCCGCTTCTAGAAAATCTACACCTTCTCCGTGGTAGCTCGTACCACATCTGGTCCCATGAGTGCTGACTCACCTTGGTCAGTCTAGCACAAAGGCGGTCTACAAGGTCGTCCATACAATGACTTGAAAGGTGCCATACCAATGGTTGAGTGATAGATTTGATGTATGATAACTCCACCAAGGGTAGGTGAACCTCATGGCTATGAACAAAGTCTAGGACACAAGCACGCAACTTGTCCTTGAGGGTCTGAATGGTCCACTCAGTCTGGCCATCCTTCTGAGGATGGAAGGCGGTGCTCAAATGAAGCTGCATCCCGAAAGCCTCCTACAATCCCTTCCATATACAGGAAGTGAAATGTGCAACACGATCGGAGACAACTGTTGAGGGTACTCCATTAAGCCGCACAATCTCCTTCACATAGAGTCACCCCAAGCTCTCTACTAAACTCTTCTCTCGGATTGGTATAAAATATGGCCAACGTGGTGAGTTGGTTGATGATCACCCAGATAGAATCATGACCCATATATTTACATGGATGTCTTGTCACGAAACCTATGGATATCACATCCCACTTCCACTCTGGGACCTTTAAAGGCTGAACTAAGTCCGTTGGTACCTGATACTCCGAATACACTTGGTGACAAGTGAGGCACCGAGAGACAAACACTACTACTACGTTCATCAATTTGGGCCACCATTGCTATCGTTAGAGGTCATGTTACATCTTTTCCACTATTAGATGTACCGCTAGAGGGGACTTATTTAACTCCCTCAATAGTTCCTCTCAAAGCGGCACTGGTACCATGGTACATTCTTTGAGGAGGATGACATGCTCCCCACCTTCAGAAAATCCATCAGGTGCCTGTCATGTGGATATGTTAACACATCGCGCCTCATAGTCAGTGTCCCCATGCTGAGCCTCCCTGAATCATTGAAGATGTTGGGGAGTGACTGTAAGAGACTAAAGAAAATCTTCTACATCTCGATCTATAAAGGATATCTGCAAAGTATCCAGTAGCCCAGTTGCCTCACCTAGAAACTATATACCAGATCTTCTGATGGGTGCATCTCCTACAATGTTCCCCTTCTTAGAAGTATAGACTATCTGGAAGTCATAGTTCTGGAGGAACTCAAGCCAATGTCGCTGTCTCAGGATCAGGTCCATTTGGAAGAAGATATACCTTAGACTCTTGTGATCAGATTAGACCGTAAATCTCTCGCGCATCAGATAGTTTATCCACATCATCAATGTGAAGACCACTACCACTAACTCAAGGTCATGGGTAGCATAGTTCTGATCATGTTGTCTCAGCTATCGGGAACCATATGCGATAACTGATCTCTCTTGCATCAGGACACATCCGATCTTAGCCCTTGATGTGTAGCTGTAGAATATGTACCCAATGCCCTCCTCCAGAAGCCTCAAGATGGAGGCACTAGTCAGCCTCTATCTCAGCTCCTGAAAACTTAGTTGGCCTCTCTCCGACCACATGAAGGGTTTCCCCTTCTTCGTCAATGCTAATAAAGGTGATGCAACTCTAGAAAAATCTGGCATGAATCTCCAGTAGTATCCGGCCAAACCTAGGTAACTTTGTACCTCTGTCACACTCCTAGGTGGCTCCCAAGAAAGTACAGTCAAAATCTTCACTGGATACACTATAACTCTAGCCTTAGAGATGAAATATTCCATAAAGTGATCCTCTAAGATCTAGAATTGTCACATCAAGAGATTTCTGTAAAGCTAGTGCTCTCAGAGTGTGTTCATAACTACCTGCAAATGATCGGCATGCTCCTCCTCGGTAGCTGAGTAGATCAGAATGTCATCGATGAAGACTAATACAAATAGATCAAGGTATGGATGAAATATCCTGTTCATGAGTCCCATGAACATAGCTGGATTGTTGGTCATGCCGAACGGCATGACCAAAAACTCATAATGGTCGTAACGACATCTGAAAGTCATCTTATGCACATCCTCGTCTCGTACTCTAGGCTGATGATAGCCTGATCTGAGGTATATCTTCGAGATCAGGATTGTTCTTTGACACATAACACTTGCTTTCCAATTAGTCTTACATCATTGGAGTGCTTCATCTTGTTTTTATGCTGGGGAGAGGCTGCTCTAGTTTTCAAACTGGTTGTATCTCTTTTTGTACTTCAGGTGTGATTGTCCATTGTCGATGAAGTCCTTGGGTTTCCTCCTTATTCCATTAAATGGAGGGATTATCTATTATAAAAAAATATTTCAAGGCCTTATGTCCATTGGATGGATGGAGGTCTATCTTCGAGAACCACCGTTCTCCCTTCAGCTAATCAAAGAAGTCATCAATCCTCAGGAGTGGGTACTTGTTCTTCACGGTCACCTGGTTCAGGCATCGATAGTCAGCACAAAGTCTCAAGCTCCCATCCTCCTTCTTGGCGAAAAAAATCAGGGCTTCCCAAGGAGAAACACTGGGCTAGATGAACCCCTTCCCCTATAAGTCATCTAGCTATACACACAGCTCACAAATCTCTACATGAGCCATCTGATACGCTGGTGTAGATATCAGTGTCGTCTCAGGGTACAAGTCAATATAAAAGTCAACCTATCTGCGAGGAGGTAGACCCGGAACATCATCAGGGAAGACATCCATGTAATGGTCCACCACTAAATGATATCTCAGACTCTCCACATCAACCTCCCCAGGGGTAAGGCTTGCCAACTGATAAGTGATCAGATGCACCCTCCTCCGGTTAAGTCCATCCTGTGCTGCAATGGCACCCTTCTCGCCAATGAAGGTAATCTTAGTCCCAACTGGGCGGACACACCGCACTTTGCGCCTAATATAGTCAATATGATCAAGGACTGTAGATAACTAGTCCATACCCAAGATGACATCATAAGGAATCGACGCCGCTACTAGGAGATCCCAGCCGATGCAATCACCTCCTAGAGTAAGCTCACTCTACCGGCACTGGTTTTTAATCATCGAGTCCTCTCCTATAGGAGTCTCTAGACATAAGGATCGAGCCAATGGATCCACTGGAATCTCAAAGCTCCAAACAAGGGTAGTGGAAATAATATAATGACTGTAACCTGTGTCTATAAGTATTGTATATAAGGTGGAGTAGACACAAAACATATCTTGTATCATCTCTGGAGAACCATCGTCATAGGCCTCAGCTTCCTGGAGCTGAGCTCACCCCTGTCCACTTTCTCCCTATTGTCGGGGTGGACCACTTGGTGGTGGTGGCGGTGACACCTCGAATCATCACCCAGTGCCAAATGAACGACCAGATCCTCTGCCTCTTCTGCCTTCTCCCTGCGGACCTCCTCAGTTGAACCTTCATCTCTTCCTGGACAGTACTTCAACCATCTGCTGATCATTAGTACAGTGGGTCTGGTAGTCATGAGCCATGTGACCATACCCGCTACATGCGTAACACTGCCTGCTCCTGGCATGACTGGCTCTATCTCAGGTGCCCCGCAAAACCAACCCTGAATCCTGCGGTCATCCACCTATATGTATTGTCCACTTTGACCTCTTTGAGATCTATTTTCTTCCAGGAGTGGAAGACTCCTCTATGTGATGCCCGATGGTGGGTATCACAGCTAGTGACTGCTCATCAAGAAAACTCTCCACTAAGAGGTTTGTCTCTAACACCCCCACCTACGTCGGGATGCTGAGAGAAATAATCGAAGCCCCGATCTCCCGCCTGAGTCCCTGATCTAAGGTCTGGGCCCTGCAGAATGGGTCCCGCACCATATCAGTGGAGTAGCGTGAGTGGTCGGTGAACCTCACCGAGTACTAAGCCACAGTCATGCTGCCCTGTAGTAGATGAATAATCTCTTGTATGCACACAACGCGAGGGGTCGCTGGGAGAAACTCGACCCAAAAAAACCTCTAAAAGTCTTCCTTGAGAAGTGTCACCTCATCGTGAAACTAGAGCATCAAGATCCACCATCTACCTGCAGCTGCCTATAGAATACTGGCAGCACTGATCACCATGAGATTAGCTGGTGTCCTTACCAGTCAAATGACTCTCACCATGGCCTCTAGTCAATTCTTAGTCGACTGTGGGTCCGTCTCACCCTTAAACCTGGGTGGCCTCTAGCGCTGGAACTCGTGCAATGTCCTCAAGTGGCATGCACTCTATAATGATGGGGTTGGTGGCATCGGTGGTCCAATAGATAACGATACCACTGGTGCCTCCACTGGTGCCCCTACTGAAAAAGGGACCTACACCGAGGCCTCGTCACTCGGTGGGCTGTCACGACACGCTATACCCGGAACCTATACTGACTATCTATGTGGAGGCACCCTGAAAAGAAACAAGTGAACCACGATCAATATGTTATACCTTGTGAGCTGACTCAAAGAGATCACAAAGAAAACTTTTCAAAACACACACGCGATCAGTGTTTTCATGCACTGAGTTAGAAATCAGAAGCCCGGGTCCTGGTGTATGGATACGTCGTCCCCCGCACCAATACTAGATTCCCTAAACTAATAACCGCAATCGTAACACTTAACACTATTTCTGTTAATATATCAGATTCTAATGTTATATGGTAGAACTGACTGCTCTAAAAACATTTTTTCATGGCCTATCCCCTGGGGCCTATGCCGTGACTACCCTAAGCCCGCCTTCCTCAGGCTAGGGGCTGGCGACTAGCACTGAAAGGCATATTCTCTAAAACTGGGAAGGCATTGAATTTATAACCTATAAACTCACACAACTAAACACAAATTAGGATACAATAACAAAGTGAAACTACATAGTAAACAGGGTGTGTACAAAAAAGAAAAAGGGGCTAGAATACTAGCCCAACTAAAAAGTACAAGTAAAATGAAAATTACAGGTAAAACTGAAACAACTCCAGTAGACACCGGCCAAGGATCCTGCATAAAGGGCAGGTACAGCTCTCGAACGTTCGTCCTCACGGTACGCCTCGCCTACAGTCCACCTCTGAGCTACCTCCAGTCATTGTACCCCCATCCTCCGTCAGTGTTGTCCGTCGTCTACACAAGACCCAAAAAGGTGCAGGCATAGCCTGTGTAGGGGTGAGTATAAAGATACTCAGTAGGGACCCCGAGACCCTCAAAAGTCTCACAAAATCCATAATGTATAAACCAAAAATCATGGAAGCAATAGTCAACCCTACTTAGGTATATGCCCATACATATACCTAATTTATCAAGTATACCCATCCCATTCTTGAGGAAACACAAGGCCCAAGTCAAAATCCCAAAGCTTAACTGTTCCATGGAGTAAAGATTACCATGAAGGTAACACCCCAGAGGCAAGTACCACAATGGTAAATCAACACAGAAGTATACCATGAAGGTATCACCATGAAGGTTAGTACCACAAAGGTATCTCCACATAGAGGAATTCCACAAATGTATCACCACAAATTTAAGGAATTAGCTTACACTATGTATAACTTTTGTACAGTAGTAAAGATGCTTAGATGTAACTACTAAATCATCTTACTCTGTTGAGAGGAAGAACCACGTAGGATCCTAAATCATCAGACCCACGTAGGATCCAAGTACAGAAGACCCACGTAGGATCCTAGAGTAGTACCATGTTGATTCCTAGAGCAGATCCAATTGGTATCCTCGAACACAGACCCACGTAGGATCCCAAGGCACAGACGCATATAGAATACCTTTCTCATGTTACCACCAACTACAGGGTTCCCGCTCTAAACTTTCTTGATTCCATGAGGGTCTTCTCCTCAAGCCACATGTCAATGCTCCAACTAACATGAATTCCCATGAAGAATTATCCCGAACTACCTCCACGTAATAGGGGTCTCAATGCAATAGACTTTGCCTCAATCGGACTCCCGGTTTGTAAGTTATTGTCCTTTTAGTCCCAAGTGCCCGGTTGGATTAGTTTTCGATCCAACCCGGCCATACCCCAACTTTATCCAAAACACAAGTTGGGTATACCAAAAGGATCATCTCGAAACAAGGTTTATGGAACCATAGATGGTTCATAAAATGGATGCGCGTACCTCAGGTTATGGAAGAATGATTGGAAAGTGGTCAAAGTCGGTCCGGGTCCGGTCTGACCCGGTCAGACCGACCCGGCCCAATGGATCTGCCCTGACCTGTTAGGTCCATCCCATTGGTGGCCCGCGGTGCGGCCCATAGGAGGGACACGGCTGGCCCTGCAGTGGGGTTTGCCATAGCTGCCACCCAAGGGGAGGTGCCTCCTAGGTAACCTGAAAGACCCGACCGTTCGGCGGCACATGGCACTAGAAGATGGCACGTAGGACCCATGGTTTTTCTTGGATCCCTAGATGTCTGGACGACTAGCCCACATGCGTGGCATGGTCATGCGCCTTTCCACCACCAGCGGCTGGCAGTGAGAAAATTGCCCCTCCTTCACCACCAAAACCTCGTTTCGTGGCCCCTACATGTCTGGCAGCGTAGATGCGCGCCGCCACCACCTTCACATGGAAGGCCGTGTGTCGGCCGCTACCCTTGCTCCGTTGCGGCCGACGGGCGGCGACCCTCCTCTGGTGCCGCGGCCGCACCGATACCATCATTGCGGCTGGCCGAAGTGCTGACCACCGCTCATAAGCCCTTCCGGTGCCGGTCGCCGGTACCGGTCCCCGATGACATTCCATGGGCCACTATGTGCACCCCGATGGTCTGTTCTTCATTATGAAGACTTTCTCACATGTATCAGGACGTCGATATTGATTAAATAACACCACTGTTTGAAATCTCTCAACCCGAAAACAAGCTACGAAGAACACCAAAATTCACAAGGGCTGTGGAGAGATCGGGTCGTGTTCGTTTGGCCTACACTCTCTGCATTATAATGGTAGTAATCAACATAGTTGTTCTTAAATCAATAATAATGAAAAGGACGGGGTAAGCGGTATAAAAGAGGAACAATCCTTACCTCGAAGATTCATTGAAATTGGTGAGAAGTGGGAGAGACGATCATCGGTTTTTCATCATTGAATACTTTCCCCATTGGAGATCCTTTTATTGAGTACATCATTGGAGAAATGTTCCTCGAATGGGAAGAGTTCATCGTTGGAGCGAGTTCTCCTCGGTTCTCCCAACCATCCTTTGCCAACGATTTTCCTCAAGGAAATGAGGATCAAACGTAATAAAAATAAGTCTATCAATTAATTAATGTTGTCATAATTAATTAATTGAAGTTGGAACAATTAATTAATTTATGTTAGCATAATTAACCATGGGGAGTTGAAAGGATTTCCCACATTAAGAGGGGTTCTAGTGGTCCCCACCAAAAAATATCAAATTGGGAGAATTTCCAACTTGGGTGGTCCCCCCCTCAATAATTCAAAAAGAGAGGTTTCAAAAAGAAACATAAAATATTAATTATTTTATTTTTCTTCTTCCAAGAAAAACATAAAAACTAACATCCACCCTCATCCTACTGCGGTCGAGGTGATGGTCTCCTTAAGAGAATATCGACGTTGTGAGTTTAACGGTACCCTCAGATTTCAATTCTAATCACCGGTTGAAAAATTATAAAAACCCGATTGCATGTTTACTAAACATAGTTAAAAAAGTTCATAAATACATTCCCAGTACACCGGGCATCAGAAGCATGCACCGTCAATTTTCGCCGATTCGAATATTTCCATATAATTTTTTTAAAACAATTACATGGAATTTCTGGGTCTTTACACGATGGGAGGATCTGCTGGTAGTCCCTGATCTACTATGTTTGTTTTCTGATCGTTTCCATGTATCTAGCAAACAACTGAAGGATGTATTGGTGGCATGAATATTCAAGGTCAATTGCACACTTTAGTTCAAGATTATCAGGAACTAAAACATAGAAGCACATGAAAGGAACATTAGAAGAAAATATTCATGTTTTAAAAAACATGGTTACAAGGAATGTATGACCACTACACTATGTGTTCCCTTAAGCATTTAAATGGGTGTGTACATCTACCCAAAACTGGTCATGTAACACCCTAAACACATGGCGTGTTCTCCCAAAACACGATGTATACTAGAATAGTTTCTCCCTTCTTGAGTTCTTCTATAAAACTAACCAACACTGTTTTCCTAGAATGAGACTACATAGTGTGTTCATGCCAGACACAATGTGTTCTATAAGGATTTCCCCAACCCATGTTGTTAGTTATATGGCTGGGCACATGGACTATACAATATGGCATGTACATTCGGTACACAGCGTGTGCCACCAACAATTTTCCCAACACCATGTTTCTTCTCACATAGTCATTCACATGATTAAAGACTACTTGGCGTGTACATATAGTACACGACATGTATTTAAAAAAAGTTTTTCCATTTCGAACAAAAGGTTACATGGCCTGTATTCATCATTACACACCATGTTTTCTGGGTTTTTCTGGATAGTAAGCCTTAGAAACTACTTTGGAACCTCATAAAATACTGAAAAAAATAGTAATGTGCCAAATTCTAATCTATAGGGGCTCATGATCCCCACGAATCAATGATTGACATCTTATTCATTTATATTACATGGAATAATAGTATAATAAATCACATGATCCAACAAATTCAGATCCATAAGGGCCCATAACACCTCAGGGACTAAAGTTTGGTGTTCATTCAAAAGAAAGCTTACACAAATCAATACCCAATTAAACAATAGGAATTTTATCAAGGAATTTTTCCCAACAACATGTATATCTTGCACAGTATCTATCACAGCAACATGAAATCTGTAATTCACCCTAAATGAAATGACACGAGTTAATGACAAGTGACCTCTAGCAAGTCCCTATATGATGCATGAGATGGAACACCCTCATCTCATCGGGTTGAAACAGAAATAAAACCTAAATAATAACAATGATAGCATCACAAAACATGCGAATCACCCAACGGTTAAATAAAATCAACTGTAAAATTGAAAAACTAGAAAAATTAAAATAATCGAGGTAAATTATCTTTTTCCTATACACAGGTATGCTACTCCTATAAAAAACTTATTAATAACTACATATTCCTTCATATCCCTGTCTATAGGCTCTAAATTGAAATTCAAAGATGAACATACCTCCTCTAATACCACTTTGTAATGTCAAGATTTCAGGTGCTACCCAAAGGTGCACCATACCCAGTTGGTCACATGGATTCAAGAGCATTTTCCCAAATGCTAGAGGCTGCCAACTAGTAGCGAGGGCCATGGGTGTAATAGTGGGAAAGCTATGCCCTCATTGGTAGAGTAATGCAGTGAAAATTAACAGATAATAATAGCAGATGCAGTAATCATACTATTCAATAGTAAACTATATAAGACTGAAGGTAAATAGACAACTACAACATATATATAAATATATATCTATAATAATGCTTGTCACGAGTATCTAGGAAAACATCCAAATAAGTCACAATTCTGGAATACAGTACTAAACCAATGTACACAGAGAAAAAAGTAAATAAATCCTCAGCATCGCCGGACTTATCTTGGTCCCATGCTCTCCATCTCCTCAGCAGCCAAGTACCTAATGTAAAATTGCACTTTTCCTTATCTATACCTACAATAATATAATTTGTTCGGGCCCAAAATCATGACCCAAAATAGGTGTGAGATGAATCCCAGTAGGCAACCTCCCAATGATTTGTGCTAAATATTAGTGAATATATATAGCAAGAAAATGTGAAAAATGAACTAATAAATAAGAAATTACTCAAAAGTAAACAATCCTATCGTTTGGACTACATTCATTTAAATTTACTTAACTATCAACCAAAGATTCACAAGCAACCCTCTCGGAAGTTCTCAGAGCATATCCCCTCAGGTTCAACCAATCAATCTCAAGTTACTATTAGGGTAAGTTCTCACATCCTAACCCCTATGGTTCAACTTATACAAGGATAAAATGACATCTAAGGTATCTCACACAGTCTAACCCCTTTGGTCTCATACAACAAGACTCTCTAAGAATGAACTCATTGTCAATCCCCCATATATCCTTTTAATGATAAACTACAAACACTCTGAGGAAGCACTCGACATTAATTCCCCATATGGGCTTGTAATGGTATCTATAGATACTCTTTGGGATCACCCAACGTCAATACCCCCTATTGTCTTGTAGCTTGATAAAAATATAATAGAAACATTGGGAAAGCCATCAACGGGAATTCCCCCTATGGTCTCACTACACGAGGTTCCCATATACCTGTGTAAAGCTATCATGCACAAATGATTTTCATCTGCCAAAGTAAACCTCAAAGTACTACATGGAAAAAAAATATAAAGCATAACACAACATCATATAATGTCACTCCATCATAATAGAACATGGAATGGAAAACAAGAATTCTAACACGTAGTTCTAGACCCAATGATCAATATATAAAAAAATGTGCAAAACACATCCATAGCATGTAAAATAACCCTAATTCCAAACAATAGCCCTAACTCAAGGAATCAAAGAATATTAGGCATTAAATACATTAAATTACCAAGACACGCAATACCTTAAACGAAGGTATTGGTCACTTTTTCATATAAACTCAAAGATAATCTACGAAAAGGCACAAAACTCCTACCTCGACATTGTATAATCGATATACTATGGAGTCATCCATTGAATCATCCTCTAATGACGTAGAACAACAAAAAAAATATAAAAATTTCAACCAAGGATATCTCACGAAAGAGGAGAAATCAAGGAACAAGGCTCTGGGAGAGGGAAGACCTCATCGTGGTGATTCTGACATAATCGACAATAGTTGATTTGGATAATGGATGGTTGATCGGGGGATCAAACAAGAATCATGCTCTATGGTCGCTTTTGGACGAGACAAGATGAGAAGAAGAGTGTTCTGCCAATTAAACATGACCCTGGTCCATTTAATCAAATAAAAAAATGTACACAATGTGTTCTTTTAATGTACATGTCGTGTACTTACCTTAACCAGCCCCCGCTTTAAGTGGTCTCTAGGTCATCTCACATGACCATGTACTCGGTCGTTACATGGGAAATACATGGTCACACATGGAAACTGGGTACACGATGTGTACTCCTTAGTACATGGTGTGTGCTCCTTATATTTCTAGATTTTCCTCTTTCTCTCAAAAACACCAAAAAACGGGGTCCATACCTAAAAATGAAGATCCAGGTTCTTATATTATTAGTGTTTTTCTACATCTTATTTAGTCAAAATATTTAGTCCATATGATAAAATTTGAAACTTTGGGGTTCATCCCATTGTTTAACATTATATTATTGGATTTTAGGTCATTGTGAACAAAAGTAATATTTTTCATTTAACTAATTTATATTTAAGAATTCATATCTACTAGTGCTTATAAAAAACGAGTTTTCATTGAACTATTAACCAATATTCAAAATGATAACATGTGTTTTATCATATGTTAAGATAATTAAAAAATTATAGAACAAGAGAAAAATATTGTTAATTATTAATTTATCTTCATTCACAATTTTGTTTCTATTAGAATCATAAGATGGATAATTTCACTATTTAAATAAAGATTTTTATTATATTATAATTTCTTCTAAAATATTTTTCATGTTTTACCATGCATTAGAATTTTATTTAAGTTATGTTTTATATGTGTAAAATATATTTTAGGATGATAACTACCTTGAAAGTCTATTGGATATGAAAAATGTGTATTTTATTTCATTTCTAATGTCAATGGCTTAAAAAATTAGATGAAACAAATTTTGATACATCTTAGAGATGAGTTAAAAAGATAAATTTAGGAAATACCTCTTTTGGGATGCTAATTTGATGAAGTAACATGATATCTTTCATAAATATGATTAATGTATGTGTGTATATATATATAAAGAATAACTGAGTGGATTCTAAGATCATTTCTTCTGCGTATTTATTTAGTTTTTGAATAAAAATTGTATTAAATAAAATAGGATGGATATGAATAAAAAACAAATGGATTCCAATCATTTGAAAATTGAGTATGAGGATGGTATTAAATTGTTCATTAATTTTGAAAATGTTCATGAATATTCCTCTTCTCAAATCCTTTTTCCATGTTTACATTATTATTATTCAAGATGAGTTATCCTCAAGGAGTTAAAACAACACTTTATCTATCACAGAGTAGATTGAAGTTATAAATATTGGACTAAACATAGGGAATAATGGAATGTATCTAGTGACTGGGATAACACTGATGTTTATGGATCATATTATATGTCAATAACTTTGAATGATGATTAAGATCATATCGAGGATATGATCACAACTGTAAATTATTGTAGTTAGTTCCCTAGAACTGAATTCTATAGTAGTTGATAATATATATTAATTATTAACAAAGTTTCTTATTGAATTATGATTATTTATTTGAAATAAAGATTTATGTGATAATGTACTATGAATATATGTTACACTAAAAGGTCATGATAGTTCCCCTCTATGATGAGAACCAAGCAATGTCACAATATAATTCTTGAATATTTTTCTATTGATGGATGATATTGTCTAACAAGACACAAAAAATATAGAATATCAGTGGTAGGAGGATCATAAGATATTAAGACACCTTCTCATGGTTTTATTAATTGGTAATCTTCCGGATGGGATCTTATGAGAACAAACTTGTCAATAGGAAATCCACATTTTAGGTTTAATTGGATGTTCCGATCATTTGACATGTGTATTGATCCGAAGATATTAATATTATTGTTAATGGATATCGTAACTCATGGAATTTGATGAATTGAAGAAAACCATGAAGAATATGCCACTATGTGGTAGGATACATTGGGGCATCATGAGTGATATTTCACTAATGGATAATATGAAAAAGGATCTATCCATTCCGTCCCATGATAGAAGTTTATGTCTTATGCACTTTGATGAGAATAAAACTACCTGAGAAATTCCATGGACATGGTGTTCAGTGGGAGAGTTGATTTTTTGAAATTCAAATAAAGAAACATCGAGCACATAAGTTGATGACACCAGAATGAAACCTTCTGATTTGAGATATCTTGATAAAGATATTATATTACATGACAAGCATTCATAATATGTTAGATGTCATTATAACATTAATTGCTTTATTATGGGATCCATGGAATGTTTTTCGATGATAACCTTAGATTTTAGATCATTTATCCTAATTCCCAAATAAAAATTCACAGACACTAATTGTATTTAAAATTTCAATTAAATTCAAGTATTCAATTTAACAATTTCGAATAAATAATATTTATTCAGGTTTGGTTGATTGTTTTGATTTAATCATAATTAATTTGAAATAATTTGGGAGTTAAATAATAATAACGAATTATTATCAAGGTTTATATAATATAATATTTATTATATTTATAAATGAATAATGCATGGGAATTTATTTATTAAATAAATTGTCATTATTCAAGGATAGGTAAATGTTGATGAAGGAAAGTGGTCTGAGCTTAATAGTTTGTTTGGAGATGGGATAAATGATATTTATTTATATTCAGAAATTGGTTTTCATGAAAAATGATTAATAATTATAGTATTATTATTATTATTATTGGACATAAGGTCAACTATGAATTATAACGTTATAATGGGGCTTGTGTGTGTTTTTCCAACCCTAAACCTATCATAATAAATATTTAATTAAATAACTTTTCATAAGAACTATTTTTTAAAACAATGGATAGAGAGTGACCATCTTAATACATAGATAGGTATTTGGAGATCTAGAACACTCTCTCTCTTCTCGATCTCTCAAACCATCAAGAGAACATCAAATGTTCATCATTCTTCAAGAAAAACTCTACTGCGTCAACCATGAACAATGAAAGTGATTAAAATCATTCGTGATAGAACCTAATGATAATAAAATGATGTAAATATGTTTTTGTGTATGTGTGGATCACCACTATATGGTTTCTTTACTTGGATCTCACAGAATAATGACTGTACGATGAGATCTAGTCAACCTGAAATCAATGAAGATAGAAATACAATTTGAGATAATTCTATATCTTCTCATAAAATAAATATAAATTACATGTGAAGATACTATTATTTTGGTTCTATTATGTTAAAATTTGGATTTAATTTTCAAGGAAAAATTAAATGTTTTTATTATTATGAAAATTATTATTCTTCATGATATTACGGTTTATATAGGATCCTTCCATTTGGGCTCACAGTGATAGTTGGTCTTCTTTGCTATTTGGAATGTTCTATTTTGTGGGTTGCCTAGTTAAATAGTTTGGTTATTGGTGATCCTTAAAGAGGAGGTTTACCATTGATTACTATGATTATATAGATATTTTTCGAGTCAATTTTTTGTTTTTATAATTCTTGGTTATATGTGTCATCTGCTGCCTGACCATTCCACATCTTCCACATATCCCATTCTTTTCACAATCCATTGAGCAACCTAATATTCAAAATATTTCCATTTTCTCTCAACCATCCATGTGACCTCCAATATTGTCATGCTCGACATCCTATCACCTCACAATCTCCTCTACCTTCCTTTATGATGATCTTCCTCCTCATTTTCTCAATGTGTTGTTTTTAATTTTTATTTCCTATATGTTCTAGATAGAGAAATACAAGAGAGATGGAGTATCTATAGTGCAGTCATTCACAAAATTTCACCCCTATTCTAGTAATCGTCTATATTGGAGAGTGTGGTACTAGCTATCTCTATTTAGACCACATCAACTTCAGGATACAATCCTGGTAGCACCATTTCTCCTTCGGTAGATTCAAGATCTAGCCCTGTGAGATTGTTTGTAAGGACCTAATGTTTTATCAATGGATATTCCATTATTAAAATTATGACATATAATCACATGAAATAACAACATAACGAACTAAAAAGTACTATGTGACCTTTAATCATAAAATTTTCTCTTATGTGATTTGAATTTTGAAAATATGACATACAGAGTTGCGATAAGTAAGATGATTGGATTCCGATAAGAAAATTTTTTTTTTCGGAATATAAACCAACCCTTATGAATAGAAATTTTACCCATATGTATAGTTATATGAACCTTATGAAAAGTAAATCATTCAAAAGAATATTAACCTCACCCATGAATGTATAAATAAAATTTTGGCATCTTATAAGTGACAATATGACCATAGTAAGAGTATTGGTATTTTTTTATGTCATAAATAATTAATTACAATTATTTAAATAATTTAAAAGAAAATTTATTTTTTAAAAAGGTGTTGATAATTTAAAATTTTTATGACTTTTGGTTTTAAGATAATTTTATAAGACCTTGTGTAATGTTTGAAAGCATTATAAAATCAGTCATAGTTGTAAAATCTATATTTGTTGAAGTAAATTTTGATTTTAATTAAAAATAAAATTAATAATACATATATAATTATTTTTAAAAAATGGATTTCATTTTTTGATTCAACACATCAAAAAATGGATCCGGTGAATTTTTTAGATTTTTCTAAAATACTTGATTTTTTTATGAATAGTGAAATACTGTAATTTACCATATATATATATATAATATACTAAATGGACTATTACTAGCATAATGGATGATGTAATCAAACTTAGGTCGAATTAAAATTCACTTATTACTATTTTTGGTCATTTAATCAACCCTATTACTTTTCTTATGGAAAACAATAAACTAATGATTCAAATATTAAGAAAACCCTCCTCCCCTCCACTATAAAAACCACCCACACTCCCCTCTTCTTTTCACTCCTATCAAGACTTTTAAAATCCCTAAATTCTACCAAAATCTATCCTAATTCTCCTTACCCATGTTTATAATCCCTTAGTCTCCTTAAAATACCAAATCCTCTACCCTTAAGAGGCTTTCATCGAAGATTATATCAAGAGGTAAATTCCTATTTTCTTTTCTCTCATTTTCTTTTCATGTTCCTTTGTTCTCTTTCCTTTCCTAACCAATCCTCATATAAATGGTATGAAAAATATAGTACCATAAATTTACTAGAATTTTTTTATGCCAATGGTATAATTCATTATCATATCTACTTTCCCCTCCTTTTATACGAAAGAAATGAAAACACCGTCTGAGATGTGTTAATTTATCACATCCAAGGACGATAGGTTATCAATTTCCATTACCATGTTTATTTATGGTCATGAAACCATTATTAAGGTATCAATAGACTATTAGATATTTATTTTATATTATTTTATGTAATGTAATCCTTTTTCCCACATGATGGAAAAGAATAATACAAAACAAGTAAATTGTGAGCAGAATTGCCAAATTTTTCCAAGAGTATATAATTAATATTTTATATAATGATTACCCTTCACTTAAAATAACCAAATGAATTTTATAACATTGTAATCTTCTTTATGTTCTCTAATTTCATATAACTTCTATTCCATACAACATTTTTCTTCATACATTTTTATCCGAACATGAATATAAGTGAACTGTTTATTAAAACCAAGGAAACAAATGCTCCCAAACAATGAAATTGAAACTCTTAACTCATCCAAAAGGACATGAATAAACTTAATAATGTTATAATAAAACAATAACATGTATTTTATGTTGTTTAATTATTAATTAATGAACCTAATTTTACTATTCAAGTCATTAAGATCAAGCTAAGAACACCATCAGGCATATGTTAAGGGTTCCTCTCTTTCTCATATTTATTTAAGAATATCCTATATGTTATGTCCTTTTATGTATAATTACTAATGTTGGGGTATTATTTTTTACCTTATTCATACTTCCCTCATTATTTATAAAAGATTAGAAACCCCTTTTCTCTCTCATAAATCCCTCCTAAGTACACTTGATAGCATGCTGATATCCCGTAAAGGATTATACCCAAACCTCCTTTATTTATTTGGGTTGCTCTATCTTTCGTTATACACAATTGAAGTTATATATTATATTTATGTATGTATTATAAATTATATTTATACTCTACAAACCCATGTATCAAGATCCATTCATCATTCTCTTTCAGGGATATACATGTTTTTAAATGATTCCCTCCTCAATACTTCCCGATAAGAAAACCCGATTTAAGGGAACTTCCTGAATCCATACCCAACATAAAGTGCACTCTACCATATGTTTTAATCAACCATTTTTTTTTATAAAACTAGTTTATTTATTATTAAAACCTTCTTGGATCACTTCTATTTTTTTACAAGAGATTATTCCCTTTTCTATTTTAAATGCTTGTTTGTGTTTTCCTTAAAACCACACTAAAATGATTTAATGCTAAAAATTATTAAATAATATTTTCACATGTTGTCACTTCTTTCTGAATTAACATACAATGATATATTCCTATTTTAACTTATTAATGTCCATGTATGTTCTAATTCCTTTATTTCTCGGACACTTTTATGATACGCCCATTCATTATGCTTTATGACATGATTATGCTTCCTATTTATTTCTATTGGTGACCTTATGTTTATGATTATTTATGTATTATTCTATATATGGAAATAATATTGATGAACATGTTAATATGGATTCACCTATAGATCACTCTACTGTATTAGATAAATATTAGTATCATGATATGTTATGTTCAACGATCTTGGCAGTTATCCTTGACTCGTGCTACCATGTGCAACAGTCTTGCTGGTTAACATTGAATTGTGATCCTCTATATTGAACGAGCCATAACTAGTGATAATGTCAGGATTTAATTTGATGCCACATAACTTTTAATTCATGTTTATATGATCCCATGTTTATGTGTTATGATTCCATGTGTTCTATGCATTTTATTTTATTATTACATGCCTTCTAACCCATGTGTTAAAGTTTTATTACTATGATTTTTCCCTTACATTGATTTTAGCTCATCCTTTCATTCATGTGATACCAAGGGTAGCCTCTGCAGATGTAAGGGCTCAATGTATATTAGAATCTTCTTATGAATATTAAATAAAGAACAAATTTTTAGTTCAATGTTTTCAATTTTATGTACCTAATGTCCAAAGACACTAGACTTCACGATCATTGGCTTGTTTTCTGATGTATAATTATGCTTAAAATCATGTAATGTTATTTGTAAAAGGCTAGGGTCACTATTTTTGGTATTAGAGCATGTTCTAGTTATTTTTGGAGATTAGGAATATAGAACTTTAGTAAGAACATTAACTATGAAACTAAGTATAAGAAAACACACCTAAATTTTCGTAAGTATAGAGTATGTGGTTTATCAAGAAAATAAATCCCTGTTTAGAAACAAATAGATAAAGGTGGATCTGGTACATATGTTTCTAGGGGTCAAACCTGAAAACACTGCTTTGAGATAGACTGGAATAGGAACTAGTGTTTGACAATTGGCCTTGATGCACTTTTGTTTGACACTCCCAGGGGATATGCATTGGTAAATTCATGAGCTTGGTACAAATTATTATTAAGGGAATGAAAAAAATCCATAAGAACATATGTTAATAAATTGATCAAGGATAAACTAGATTGAAACATAGGGAATCACAAGTTATGATATAATTCTCCTTTTAATTTTATCCTCTTATGTACAAAGTTTCCTTTTTATGCTCAATAGCTAAGTATTAAAGCCTTATAATTGTATTTTATTTTCCTAGTTAATGGAGAGAAATAGAGGAACATGTTCCAATGATAATTGTGAAAGGGAATGTGAAGATTTCTCTAACGGTATGCCTGATATGATGGGAATGGGTGCTCAAAACTTTATAATAATACTTGCCCAGTTGTCTCAAGTTATGAATAATAACATGAATCATGTGGAAAACCCTCCTCCTATAAGGAAAGATCTAGTTGTCGTTGAATCTTTCATGCGGCCAAGGCCTCACATGTTTTGTGGATCTCCCAATCCCCTCCTCACAGAATAGTGGATTAACTCTATTGAAAAGATATTCCCTATCCTCCAGTTCACAGAAGAAGATAAATTCGTAATGGAAGTCTATAGATTTGATGGGAAAGCTAATCAGTGGTGGAAACTAATCAAGAATACAAAGACCTAGGAGTAAATCGATGATTTGGACTGAGAGGAATTCAAGAGAATGTTTTTCAATAAATATTTTCCTTAAACCCTTCGTCTCAAGATAGAAAGAGAGTTCCCTAGAATCAAGTAGAAGGAAGATGAGTCAATTGGGGAATATGAATCAAACATTGCAGGTCATTCAAGGTATCTATATGGATTTTTCATGAACACAAAAATCAAGGGGGATTGATTCTTTACTAGAATGAAGATGAGACTATGAAAGGAGTTTTAGATTCAAGACTTTTATAATAATGAGGAGATTGACCATTGTGACCATAAGGTTGAAATGGAGATCAGAGACTCTTATTTGTATCATGGGCCTGATGAAAAATAGAGGAAAATAGAATTTAATGTGGTTAGTTACACAAATAAATCCCATGATGAAAAGAATATCAATCTTCCAATGTGTAAAAATTGTTGGAAGAAGCATCCTTGGAACTATCTAAAGGGAAAAAATAATTTCTTCTAATGTGGAAAGTTGGGACATATGGATAACAAATACTGAAAAGATATGAAAAATCCCAATAATATGGAAGAAGAAAGCATGGTTCAGATCAATCCTCAGACTGTAATGCAGTGTTAGAACTACTTGGAGCATGGACATTATGCGAACAGTTTCCCTAAGCTGAGGGTTTTCGGAGGCAATCGACAACAAACTCCAAGGAAAAATGAAAGGGAGTATGCTATAACTATTGTTAAGATGGAGTTGGAAAATGATGTGGTGATAGGTACACTAGTTATTCATTCATGAATAGTGAACATACTATTTGATTCTAGTTCTACACATTATTTCATATCATGCAAGTTTAGTAGAACTATTCAAACGCCACCTCAAAATTTGGAGGATAAGTTATCTATGAGAATAAAAAATGAGGAAATTATTGCATCCATGGTTTATAACTCTTCAAAAGTTAATTTTTGTGTAATGAACCTCCCATCAAATCTCATTATACTTCCTTTAGTGGATTCTGATGCTATCTTGGGCATAAATTGTCTATCATTATAAAAAGCCAACATTAACTTTTGAGAAAGGGAGATCACTCTTCACATCTAGAAGTATCCTCCAATTATTTACAAGTGAAGATGTGTCACCTTTATAATCATTATACTATGTGTGGATATTAATTCCTTATGAGCAAGAATGTATAGATCAAATTATTGAGACAAAAGAAACAATCATTATTGAATACATTCCCATCATGAGGAATTACACTGATGTATTCCTTGAAAAGTTGAATGGTCTTCCTTTCGATCAAGAGGATGAGTTATCAATTGAACTTATTCATGGATCTATTCCTATATCAAATAAACCTTATATAATGGTAACCTTAGATATGGTGGATTTGAATAAGTAGTTACAGGAGAATCTGGAGAAGGGTTTCATATGCTCGAGTGATTCACCATGGGGTGTGCCAATCCTCTTTGTCAAGAAGAAGGATGGATCAATGCACCTCTACAATGATTATCACAAGATCAATAAAATCACGATAAAGAACAAGTATCCCCTTCAACAAATATATTACTTGATCGATCTGATTGATGGGGCTAGTTATTTCTATAAGGTGGACCTTCAGCCGGGATATCACTAATTAAAGGTGAGGAAGTAAGATATTACCAATACTACATTTCGAATACAGTATAGACACTATGAGTTCATAGTGATTCCCTTTAGACTCAATAATGCTATAGAAATTTTCATATATATAATGAATATAGTATTATAGATTACCTTGACAAATTTTTGGTAGTCTTTATTGAGGATATTCTGATATACTCTAAGAGTAAAAAGGAAAATGAGGATCATTTGAATACTATTTTAAATACTTGGAGAAGGGATAAGTTGTATGAAAAGTATGGTAAATGTGAGTTATGGGTGGAGGAATTATCATTCATGGGGCATGTTGTCATAAGTAAAGGGATATATGTGGTCCCTTCCAAGACAAAGGGGATTAAAGAGTGGCCCAGGACCACATCTGTAATAGAGAACCACTACTTTCTGGGTCTAGCCGGGTATTATTGACGATTTTTGAAGAAATTTTCACAATTTTCAAACCCAATTATCAAGATAAAATGGAGTTGAGTAAAGTTTCTAGACTCAAGAATGTAAAGAGTATTTTAAGATGTTTAAAACGGGGATAATCACTACGCTGATAATCACACTCCCAATAGGTGGAGAACTCTTTGTGGTGTATAATGATGTTTCAAATAAGGGATTAGGCTATGCTATGATTAAAAATGATATTGTGATAGTCTAAAACTGAAGGTAGCTAAAAATCCATGAGCAAAACTATCCTACACATGATTTGGAGTTAGCGGCTATGATCTTTGCATTAAAAATCTGGCGGCATTATCTCTATGGAGAGAAGTGTGAGATATATACTTCTCACAAGAGTCTCAAATATATATTCACACAAAAATAGATTATTATGAACTAGTGAAGATAGATAGATCTCATCAAGCATTATGACTTCTCAATCCAATAATATCCTCGCAAGACCAATAAGGTGTTAGATTCTATGATTAGAAAGGATCTTACATCTTTATCAATGATGAGAATAGAAAAGGATCTAATCTTCTTAGATTTGTAGAGGATGGACATGGAAATAATTAAGGGAGGAACATCATAAATCCTTTATAAAATTAATTCTCAACCATCCCTCATGGAGAAAATAATGGATGCTCAAAGAAAATATGTGGAAATTTAGAAAATGGTGGAATCCATTAATAATTGGAAATCCTCTGAGTTCATGATTGATGAGGAAGGAGTTGTAAGATTTGGGTCATGATTATTTTTACCATATGATCCATAGATAAAGAAGGATATTTTGAATAAAGCACATAGCGCAACCTTCTCTATTCACATAGGGATCAAAAAGATGTATTGAGATCTCTAAGAGAACTTCTGGTGGGATAATACGAAGAAGTAGATTGCTGAGTGTACATCAAAGTGCATGGTATGTCAACAATTGAAGGATGAAGGACATAAGTTTAAGGGGATGATTCAAGCACCACCCATACCAACATGGAAGTGGGATAATATCACCATGGACATTGTCAATGGACTACTTAGGAAATCCAAAGGAAAAAATGCTATATGGGTAATTTTGGATCATTTTATAATGTCAGCACACATTATCGCAGGTCGAGAGGACATCCCATTAGACCAAATTGCATGAATGTATATCAAATAGGGGGTAGGTCTACATAGAGTAACACTATATATTTTATCCTATAGAGATCCGAGATTCTATTCAAAGTTCTAGAAAAGTCTCCAACATTATCTATGCAATGAATTAATCATCAGTACGGTCGATCATCCTGAAACTGAGGGCCAATCTGAATGAAATATTCATCCAGTAGATGATATGTTGAGAGAATGTTATATGGACCTCAAAGGAGGATGGGAACAATTTCTTCCACTAGTGTAATTATCCTACAACAATAGTTTCCACTTTAGAATCTCAATGACACCATACAAATGCCTTTATGGGAAAAGGTGCAGAACACAGGCGTGTTCGGATGATGTTGGTGAGCGTAAGCTTATAGGACCTAAAATGGTCGAAGAAATGTAGAGAAGGTGAAAACCATTTAGCACACATCATGGAATCCAAAAATTGATAGAAGTGTTATTAAGACAATAGTCGATGAGACCTTAACTTCAAATTTAGAGACAAGGTATTTATACGGATATATCGATGGAAGAAGGTCATGAGGTTTGGGATGAAAGGAAAGTTATGTCCCAGGAACATTGGCCCCTTCGAGATTATTGATCGTTTGGGGGTTGTGGTCTATCAACTATCACTTCCACCTACCGTGTAAAAAGTACAAATTGTCTTTTTTATCCCTCTTATGGAAGTACATAACAAACCCTTCACATGTTCTATCTTCAGAGGTGGCATAGTTGGAGAATGATCTTTCTTATGATGAACAACCAGTGAATATCTTGGATCATAGAGATAAAGTTCTACATAACAATACTTCTCACCTAGTAAAAGTACTATGGCGGAACAACATGTACGAAGACGCAACATGGGAATTGGAGGTGGAAATTAAGGAAAAGTACCTCCACATATTTATGGATTAGAATGTAAAACGAAATTTCAAGGTTAAGATTTCATAAGGGGGGAAAATGTTACAATGCAATGTTTTATCAATATAAATTATCTTTTCATTATTATATCATATAATAAAATGAAACCACAACACAATGAACTACTATGTACTATGTGATCTTTAAGAAAAATATTGTAACTTCTGTGATTTGAATTTCAAAAATCTGGCATGCACGGTTGCGATCAGTAAGCTTTTTAGAGTCTGATAAGACAAAATTATTTTTGGGTGAATAGTAACTGACCCTTATGAATAGTAATGTTACCCTTATGAATATTAATATGACACTTATGAATAGTAAATCATCCAAAATAATCTTAACCTCACCCATGAATGTATAAATAAAATTTAGGTATCTTATAAGTGAATATATGACCATAGTAAAAGTATTTGTATTTTTGTAAGTCATAAATAATTAATTACAATCAATTAAATAAATTACAATTAAATTTATTTTCATAAAATGTGTTCATAAATTGAAAGTTTTATGTATTCTAGTTTTATGATAATTTTTGATGACCTTATTTTATTTATGAAAGCATTATAAAATCAGTCATAGTTTTAAAATATGTTTTTTTCGAGTAAATTATGATTTTAATTAAAAAATAAATTAATCATACATAGAAAATTATTTTTCAAAAAAGTATTTAATTTTATGATTTTACACGTCGAAAAACGTTTAGGGTTATATTTGGGTATTTTTCCAAAATACTTGAATTTTTGATGAATAGTGAAATTCGATCATTTACCGTATATATATATATTATAAGGTAAATGGAATATTCCTAGGAACATGGATGATGTATGCAACCTTAGTTCCAATTTTCATGCACTTATAACTATTTTTTTCATAGAATCATCACTATTTATTCTCTTTTGGAAAAATAATAAACTAATGATTAAAATATTAAGAAAACCCTCCTCCCCTCCACTATAAAAACCACCCACACTCTCCTATTCTCTTCACTCCTCTAAAGCCTTGTGACTTCCCTAAATGTTTTCCAAATCTCTCCCTAAGAACCTACCCCATGTCCAGCAACCCTTTTTCTACTCAATATATATAATCCTCTCCCCTTAAGATGCTCTCAAGGAAGATTAAATGAAGAGGTAAATTCCTCTTTTCTTTTATTTCATTTTATTTTCATGTTCCTTTGTTCTCTTTTCTATCCTAACCTATCCCCACACAAATGGTATGAAAACACATTACCATATATGTAACAGTTTTTTTATGAAAATGGGATAATTAATTATCGTGTATTATTTCCCCTCCTTTTATATGAAAGAAATGAAAACACCCTTTGAGATGTGTTAATTTATGATATTCATGGACGACGTGTTATCAATTTATATTACCATATATAATTCTGGTCATGATACCATTTTTTTGGTTGAACCAGACTATTGAAAATTTCTTTTATCTTATGTGATGTTCTGGAATCATTTTTCACACATTATGTAAATTAATAATACAAAACAACTTAATTTAGTGAAAAATTTCCAAATTAATCCAAGAGTATATAATTAATGTTTTATATAATGACTCACATTAAATTAAAATAAAAAATGAATTTTATAACCACATAAACTTCTGGATTTTCACTACTGTCATATAAATTAAATTCTTGAAAACCATTTTCATCCTACATGTTTATCTGAACATGAATATAAGTGAACCGATCATTAAAACCAAGGAAGAAAACACACTCAAATAATGAAATTAAACCTCTTAACTCATATAAAAGGACATGAATGAACTTAATAAGGTTATAATAAAACAATAAAATGTTTTGGAGGTTCTTGAAATATTAAATAATGAGCCTTATTTGATTATTACTTTCATTATGATCAAGTGAAGAACACCATTAGGCATAAGGTAAGGGATCCTCTCTTTTTCACATTTATTCTAGAATCTCTACTATATTATGTCCTTTTATGCGTAATTCTTAAAGTTGGGGTATGATTTCACACCTTCCCCATAATTCCCTCATGATGTATAAAATACTCCAAACCCCTTTTCTCTCTTATTAATCCCTCTTAAGTACACCTGATACTATGGAAATATTCTTTAAGGGATTCTACCCGAACATCCTTTATTCCTTTGGGTTACTCTATCTTTATTTTTACCCAAATAAGGTTATCTATTGTGTTTATGTACATATTATAAATGATGTGTATATTATATGAAATTATGTATCAATATCAATTCATCATTCTCTTTTTAGGATATACATGTTTATAAATGATTCCCTCCTCAAAAATTCCGGATAAGAAAACCCGTTTTAAGGGAATTTCCCGAATCTATACCCAATTATAAGTGAACTATACCATATGTTTTAAGCCAATATTGTTTTTATAAAACTAGTATTTTTATTATTAAAACATTCTTGTATCACTTCTAGTTTTTTACAATATATTATTCCCTTTTCTATTTTAAATGCTCGTTAGTGTTTTCCCTAAAATTGCACAAAAATGATTTAATGCTGAAAATTATTAAATACACTTTCCACAAGTTATCACTTATGTTTGATATAATTTAGCATGATATATTCCTATTTTACCTTATTAATGTCCATGAATGTTCTAATTACTTTCTTTCTTGGGCACTTTTATGATACACTGTTCATTATCCTTTATGACATGATTATGATTCCCATTTCATTCAATGAGTGCCATTATGTTTATGATTGTTTATATATGATTATATATTTGGAGATCATATTCATGAAAATGTTAAGATGGGTGTGTCCTAATAGATATCTAATGCATTGGGTAAAGTTTAGTCTCATGAGACGTTATGTGCAACGATCTTGGTGGTTATCCTTGACTCATGCTACCATGAGCAATAGTCTTGGTGGTTAACCTAAACTTGTTCTCCTCTATGTGAAATGTGCCTCAAATTTTTCTAATGTCCTGATTTATTTTTCTACCACATTAATTTTAATTCAAATTTATATTATCCCATGTTTACGTGTTATGGTTCCATGTCTTTTATATTCATTAATCCATGCCTTCTAAACCATGTGTTAATGTTTTATTTCTATGATTTTTTTCATTTACTAGGATTTTAGATCGTCCATTAATTCATGTGATCTCCAGTGTACCAATTGTAGATGTAAGTTCTCACAGGAATTTTGGATATCTTTATGAATATTAAATAATAATGTGTTTTTAGTCCCATGTTTTTAATTTTAATTACCTAGTCTTCAAAGACACTAGATTTCAGGATCCTTGACCTGTTTTATAATGTATAATTATGCTTAAAATCATGTAATGTTATGTGTAAAAGGCTAGGGTCACTTTATTGTTCCTTTTTTATTTCGGTTCTGTTTTGTTTTATTTATTTCTTTATAGTTTGGTATTCAAGGTTATGTGTGTGAGCCCATCTAGATCAAGGGATTACGTTACCATCTTCGTTCCAGGGTTAACCGTCGGCTCATAGAGTGACAAGGTCCCTGTGATTAGATAGTTTATGTAGTACACATCGAATGTCTCTCTACATTACATTATTTTTTGTATGTTTTTTTTATTTTTCTCATAATAATAATCATTTTCGTAGTTTTCATGGCATGGAGTAAGACCAAACTAGTTCAAACCACAGAAATACTTTGTGTTCTTTACATTTCTGCATTTATTTTTTTTGTATTTAATTTTTATCTTTAACCATATCTTTATTATTTTGATTATTAATATTAATCCTTGTTTTGGAATTTATTTTGGTTTGATAATTTTTTCCATACTCCATCACCCTCCTACAACAGTTAGTATCAGAGCATTTAGTTTCATATAAATCATGACATCTGATAATCTAGAAGTTGAAAAGCTAGATAGAGAAAATGATATTAACATTTGGAGAGTTAAGATGGGGGTAATTATCATCCAAAATTTCTTTTCATACTCTCTCTTAGGTTTTAATAATCATATAGTTACTATCATCACTAACAAAAACTCATCAACAAATTATATTGATATTGACCCTAAAATTATTGAGAAATCCCGCAATATGATATTGTTAACCTTAGGTGATAAAGTCATAGGAGAAGTCATGAATGAGACTACTTATAAGGGTATATTTCTTAAAATTGAACATTTTTATATGTATAAATCTCATCTTGGTCATTTATATAGGTAAATGTGACTTTATACATTTAAAATGAAACAGGTTCTTCTATTTGTATTCATCTTGATGATTTTATTAACGTGTTGCTAAAATTAGCTAATATATATGTTAAAATAATCAATTAATATCAGGTCATAATCTTGTTTAATCCCCTTGAGAATTATTTTAATTATCTAAAAGATTATATGATGTATGGTAGATAATTGATCACATTAGAAGATGTTAAATCTGCTTTGTTGTCTTGAGAACTTCAAACATGTGGTTTGAAGCATAATTTTAGTGGAGTAAAATATGAGAGTCTATTAATTCATGTTAAGGGTCAAATGGAAAATAATAAACAAATAAAAAATAGATAAGAACCGGTTTAATAAATTCTAATGTTTTGAGAGTGGAATGAAGGACTATATGAAATGATATTACCTTAACTTTACAAAATAAAGATAGTATGTCCCATTATCATGTGGTATGCCCTAGGTTCACCACTATGGATGTTATTTAATTATTTTTTAACCGACCATTGTTAGAATTAGGCATAGAATCTATGGACTCTCTTTTATGTGATCCAAGGACCATCCCCACTTATGCTTATAGGAAAACCTAGTTGGAAGAGAGGGTGTGTTTAGGCTAGTCTAATCCATATAGTGTTAGGTAGAGATCATTCTATTATCATATTTCTATTTTATGTTTTAGTTTGATCTGTTGTTCTATTAATAAGACATTATATTAGGATTTAATCTTTCAATGTTTTCATGTTCTCTATATTTTACCTCTAAGGATGGTTGTGTAGTTCTCGATCTTGGAATGCTCAGAAGTACATCCATATTTTAGTGGATGATCAGGTATTGTTGGTAAGTTAAAGTTTAATGTTTTTGCTTAGTTTTTGTAATTTCAAATCATGTTTGACATGTATAATAATATTATATGAGTAGTATGGGTAGAAAATATTCAACTACTGGCACATGCTATGTGGTTTTAATGGTGTGTGAATATTTTGTAGACTTATGAATTTTTTCCTTTGAAGAACTAACCAGTAGGATCAGTTAGATAGTTTGTAGGAACACCATCAGGATGTTTTTCATTTTATTTTGAAAAGGGGGAGATTTTTTAAAATTGGGTTTCAATTTTTTTTTTGAATTTTCCATGAAGAATTAATTATTTTTATTATTATGAATATTATTATTATTTGTGGGTTTTTATAAAGGACCCTTCCATCAGGGCTCGTAGTTATTTTTGTAACTCTATGAAATTTGGTGTGTGGGATTTGGTGGGTGGCCACATTTTATGGATTGGTTGTTCGTACTCCATTATAAGGTCTTGTATCCATTGATTACTACATTTCGATGACTCTGATTCCTAGTCTTTTTGTGTTTTTCTGATTCTTGATCATCTGTTTCATCTTCTTCTTGACCATTCCACATCTTCTTTAGGTCCTGTGATTTTCATGATTCATTACAAAAACAGGTTCTTCATGATATTCCCACTCACTCTCAGCCATCCACATATATTTCTCACATGTCACACCTGACATCCCATCACCTCATCATCTACTCTAATCTCATTTACGATGCTTTGTTGATTTATTTGATCAGTTCACAGTTCATCATTTTTCCATTAACATTATTCTTGAGATAATAATCCAAGAGAGAGGGCGAGTCTATAGTTCTCTCATTCGATACCTTCGTAGCACCAATTCTAGTAATCATATCTATTGGAGAATTTCGTGATGGAAAACTCTGTCTGGATCGCATTAACTTCAAGATAAAACCCTGGAAGCACCATTTATCCTTCAACATATCTAGGATCTAGATTTTATAGATTTTCAATTTTTTATTTCAACTCAATGTTGTGTTTATTTTTTCTTTTATGGTCTAGGTGTTGAGGTTGTGTACATGAGTACTTATATCATAATGGTGTGTGTTACCATCTTTGGGATAGGGGTCACTACTGGCCCCTAGAGTGATGAGGTCCCTATGAATAGATTGTTTTTGTAGTCCATGTGTGTTGTCTCTTTACTATACTATCTTTGTTTGATGCTCTTATTTTTTAAAATAATAATCATTGTGGTGGGGTTCTTACTATAGACTAGGGGAAAACTAGTCCATACCATGTAAATTCGTTGTGTTATTTTGTTTTTCTCATTTCTTTTATTGTATTTTATTTTTATTGGATAACTTATCTTTATTATTTTGATTCTCTATCTTTGTAACTGTTTCTGAATTTATTATGGGTTTGGAATTCAGTATACACACCCTCACCTTCCGATAACATGACATTTTTCTCTGGTCAAGTAATCTATAGTTTTCATTTGACATGATTTCTTTTCATGTACAATAATGATTATTCATAAATTAAGACTAAAATATTTAGTTAGACAAGCCAAAAAAGTGATTCAACTGCACCCAAAACCTAAATGTGGTATAAAATCGATCACAATTTTAATTTATAATTATTTACTGTTCATTGATTGTTTCCATGTGTTTGTGATTTCTTTTAATTTAGAACAATCCCTTCTTAATATAAAATCATTTTAATTTCTCCCATTTCTTTATTCTTGATAAGATCACTAGAAAATTGGTTATAATTAAAATAAATAAATTTCTAAAAACACCACATAAAGGTGCCCAAGGTTTTTGATAGAAAACACAAGACTAAATGACATGTATCACCTAAATACATTCCATGTTAATATGTTTCTAATTTATCTTGTGATATAATCAGATCAAATATATGATAAAAGTGGATAAATGAGTAGATATGGAAAGGTTGGAACATGATTTGAAGAACTACATGATGTGTAACCATTGTACATAGCGTTTAGTCCTTGTCTTCTCCTGACTGAGACCACAGTGAATCCCATCATATCCTATATCAGATACATGACATTAGGACTGACAAGTCACGTGACTCCAAGTAAACATTCCATTTAAGATGGATAATACACCATGTACCTCAAACTCATCTATGGTAGGAAACATGCCCACTACCAAGGTATGTGTTTCTGACACATGCATAAGATAGTACACACCATGTAAACATGTACATTCCATGTAGCCTATTGTAAAAAGTGTGTCCAATTTGATATAGAAAGAATAATTAAATATATAGTTGACCCTATTCACACATGTTCAATGTGTCAATTATTTGATAGTACACTAAATGTCATAGTATTGATAATTATATGTAGAATTAATTTACTTGTTAAAATTTTGGATGAACACACATAATTTCCTCCAAGTACACTTATGAAATTCATTATTATTTTTTAAAAAATAATTAATTTAATTTATTTAAAATTATGGATGATGGTGTTTTAAGTATTCTTGGATGTAATTGAGATAATACTAAATTCATTAGATTAATTCATGACACTACATCTTAATTAATGAATATATCAATATAGTTGACAACAAAATCGAAAATGTACGCTCATTTCATGTTGGGCAGATGATCATGAGATTAAACAATCCATGTGTATGTGATTGGTTTATTTTGTCTTATTATGATTAAAATTTAAATTTATGGTCTATGTTTCATCCCGTCCTCTTTATTATATAAGGGACCACATTCCCCCTATTTCATTAATGCAAAACCCCTTTATCAAATCCATTTGAACCCCTCGCTTATATGTAAGTAAAAGATCATTTAAGGATAGAGCTCCTAGGTGACAAGAGGCAATCCAAATCTAGGGGTCGATTTGAAACCAATCAAAGAAATACATATGATCCAAGGTGAAATACAGTAACATGAACCAAGATACAATTCAAGGTGTTTTCTTCTAGGGTTGAGGGTTACTCTATCACCCTCTAGATAAACTGACCATTCGATAATATCATGGTCATTACACTTATATTATATTCATGTGAGTTGCATGGTTAATTATTCATGTTTGTGGATGCTATGTTATTACCAAATAAATGAATTAACATGCTTGAAATATGGAATAAAATAAATTAGGATTGGTAATTTTTTTTATCTAAATATACTTAATCACTTAAGTAAAATCCACTTAATATTAACAAGACATGTAATAATGATAAAATGGTCTCACACATAATGATAAAAAAACATAAACTAAAATATTAAGTCTACATAAATTTCCATTTTTTATGTTAGAATCGACCTCATAATTTATAGTTTTTAAATAACCCATGTTCGGATGATTTCAATTATCATTGAAATTTTAACTTAATGTTTTTTTTAAATTAACATGGTTAACATCAATGTTTGACTTTACAGTAATGAATAGGTGTAACTATGAGGAAAGGGTTGAGGAAATCATTATTCATGATTTCAGGATTGGGGAGTCCATGAAATGGATCAAGGGACTGTGAGTTAATGTAGTTGGCAAGTTTTGCCTACCCAAAAATCTTAAAATAACATGTCAGGCCCAAGTATAGGTTATGATAAGGGGCATATATATCATTTACACTAGAATATATAAGTAATAAGATATATTGAATCCAATGGTGAGGGCTATATAGTTTTGAAAAATATTTAGAGATTAATTTAATTTAGTTAAATTTAAATTTATACACCTATTTTATAGTCAAATATATACTAATAACCTTATCGTAATTTGTATAAATGTAAATTTAAATTTATTCAAAAAATATCACTATGATACATATTAGAGATGGAAAACCTTCTCACATTCCTGAATTTCCAAGAATGGTATAGGCACTTATGAATTAATTAATTCCATGAATGGAAAATATACTCGTCAAAAACCCCACTTCCTAAGTCAATTGTCAAAAAGGATAGTGAGTAAGATGTATATATCTATATAAAACATGTGTAAGATGAAATTTATGTCCAATTTTTCATGATATCCTCCATGTAAAATTATATTCTAATGTAATATGAGGAGATAGATATGTATAGATTCATTTATCACAATCAAGATCTCTTTCAAGAGAATGTGAGGTTAAATAGATATGAGATCTCTAATGCAAAGTTCTTGTGAAAGTTTGAAGAGTCAGCACCTGTTGTGTCACATGTAGTCAATATGATTTGAAAAATTAAGTGATTGGATATCTTAGGATTTAAGATCCCAAATGAGATATTTAAAAATATCATTATATCCTTAGTCCCTAAACACTTCTCTAGTTTTATTATGAATTATAATATGAAAAATAGGGAGAATATTATTTAAAAATTTCTTAGTATTATTCATCAAGTTGATAAATACATGGGGAATGAAAATCTAATGATCTTTATAGATAATAACAAGAAGAGGAAAAATGAAAATGGTCTAAATAATCATTCCAAGTATAAGGATCCAAAGCAGTATCCTTCTAGTAAGAAGAAGTTTTATAGGAAAATAAAAACAAGATGCATGTTTTCATGTTCCAAGCATGGAAACTGGAAGAAGAATTTCACCCCACCAAAGAATCAAGGTGAATTTTCATGTGAATTTGTTATCGAGTGTAATATTTCCATATCTATAAGTTGGGTATTATATAATTTTTGTAGTGATCAAATTTATATCCAAACATAAGAAATAAGTAAATTTTGAAAGGTTTATAGAGTTAAAGTGGTTCTATGGGATACCAATGGAGGGAGGCCAAATACCTTATCAATTATAGGATATTATATCACATCACCAACATGATTAATTTTTGTTTTAAAGATTTTATATTATGTGCATACTTTTTCCATAAAAATCACATCTGTTTCTTATTTAGACAATAATGGATTTATTTTTAGTTTTGGAAGTAAGATTTCATACTATAAAGATAAAATATGTTATGGTATATAATAAATTACGAAAAACATTTATTTATTAAATTATTAAAATAAAATATTGGAAACTGATAATAATGAAAATACACAAGACTCATTTAACACCTAGTTGTGTCATCACTATCTTGGTCATGTAAACAAGAAGGGTTTGAAAAAATTCTATCAACATGTTTACTTAGACTCTTTTGAGATTCAACAACTTGAAATTTGTCACACTTGTTTATAAGGTAAGATGATAAAACCGTTATTTGTTGGTCAAGGTAAAAGAGACATAAAGATTCTAAAATTTTTACAGACATATGTTTAAATACCATTTCAAGTAGAATATAGATGTGGATTCTCATACTTTAGAAATTTTACTGGAAAATTGAGTTGATATTGTTATTTTTACTTTATTAGGTATAATTATGAATCCTTTGATAAATTCTAGGAGTTCAAGAATGAATTTGGAAATCAACTTGTTAAGAAGATAATGAAACTTTGGTCAGATCAAGGTGGTGAATATATTCACCAAGAATTTATTTTTTATATGGGAGTATGAGATTTCATCTCAAATCACACTACCTTATACACAACTATGGAATGGTGTTAGGAGACGAGGAAATATACCTTATTGGAAATGGAAAGGTTGATGCTGAGTCATATAAACCTCCCATTATCCTTATAGGTATTTTAATTATATATGTAGTCATACATACTAAACTGAGTACTAACTAAATAGAAAAGAAACATTCCCTTTGAGTTATGGAGAAGCAAGGAAATCATTTTGTTATGTGTTCATGATTGGGGTTACAACGCATTTTTTAAGGCTCAATCAAGAAGAAAACTAGCACTCTATGGAATGAAGTGCATATTTATAGGGTATCCCAAGGAAATAAGGGGATAATATCTATACAATTCTTTAAATAAGAAATTATCCATCCCATGAGAAGCCATTTTTCGTGATAGGGATCATATTATCAAAGAGGATAATGGGTGAAATATTGACTTCGATGAATATTATTCTCTAGTTATATGAGAGGTGGTATAGGAACAAATTCCACAGGTCTTTATAGAAGAAGATTCTCTGAATACATAAGTCCCATGTTGGAGTTCTAGAGAGGTAATAAAACTAGATATAAATGATTTTTTGGTTCCTGAGAATGGTGTGTCATTATTGGATGAAAATAATAATCCTATATATTACAAAAAATAATTAAATATCATATAATCTTTAAAATGGAATGAAGTCATGAATTTTGATATGGATTCCATGTATCAAAACCAATTTTGGGTTCTGATGAATCTACTAGTAGATGTCAATCTTATTGGGCGTAAATGGGTATTAAAGAGAAAATTTGGCATCGATGGTATGGTAAATATCTATAATAATTTCTTTTGGATAAATGATTTAGAACAAATCATGGAATTAAATACTATGGATCCTTTTATCAAGTATCAAAATTCAAATCCATCAGAATATCTATTTCCATAGAATCTTACCATGACAATGAAATTTAGAAAATGTATTTCAAAACATATTTCCTTAAAAGGAACCGTTATTTGTATATGTATATGACAAAACCATATGTTTTTGTGATTTTAGGAAAATTTAAAAAGATATTAAATTAGAAAAGAACAATTTATGTATTAATGCGATTATCTAGGTCATGGAATGTTTAGTTCAATGAAGCAATAAATTAATTTAGTTTCATTAAGAATTAATGTGATCCATGTGTTTATAGTTGGTTTAGTGAGAGTATAATAATTTTAATAGTAGTATATTTTTTAGACATATTACTAATTGGAAATGAGATACTAGCATTACAAGACGTTAAAAAATGTTTAATAAAGTGAATCTCTATAAAGAAATTAGGTGAAACATACTACGTCATAGTGATGAAGATTATGCATGATATATCTAAGAGGATACTTGTAATAAGTCAAAGTACATACATTTCCCAAATACTAAAGTGGTTTATTATAGAACAATCCAAGAGGGGATTGGGTCTAGTGTCACAATTTATACATCATTATAAGAAAATGTGTCCCCAAGAATAAGAGGAAGGATAGAGAATGGGTAAGATACCATATTTTTTTTATAGGATCTATCATGAATTACATGTTATATAAGAGGCTTGAAATTTCCTATGATTTGATCATGGTATGAAAATATCAAGAATATCTTGGTGAACAACATTGGACCACTATTAAAAATATATTTAATTATCTTAGGTGAACTAATGATATGTTCTTGGTGTATGGAGGTGATGGGGAGATAATAGTTAGGGGTTATACAGATACTACCTTTTAGATAGATAAGAATTATCTGAATTCATAGTCAGGATATGTATTTTTATCTCGCTGGAGGGGTTGTGAGATGAAAGTGATCAAATCCAGTAGTTTTTTCTAATTCTATAGCAGATTATGTGTATATTTCATCTTTTTATGCATCAAAGGAAGTAGTTTGGATTCAAGATTTTATTCAATAACTTAATGTGGTTCCTATAAATAAAGACCCTATCAAAATTTTCTTTGATAACAATGCATTGATGACCCTTTCCAAAGAACTACGATCATATCAAAGGACAAAGCACATAAATCGTAAGTTTCATCTCTTGATGGATTTTTTTCAACAAGGTGAAGTTGTGATAAGTAGAGTATATATGGTGGAAAATTTGGTGTACCTCTTGATGAAGGATCTATCTCATTAGAGTTAATAATATCATGTGAGGATAGTAAATTTAGATTTGTTATCAATTATCCTTAGTGAAAGTGGGATTCTATTGTAGTTAGTGCCCTAGAACCAAATTATATAGTACTTTTTAATATTTTTTCCCTTATTAATGAAGTTTCTTATCACATAATTATTGTTTCTTTTCATTACATTTGAATGTAATAAATTTATAAGAATATATGTTACAATGAAAGGTTATTAAAGTTCCCCGCTATGATGAGAACTAAAAGGTTCTATGATGTCATTATTGAATATTGTTATATAGATGGATGATATTGTCTAATGGGACATAGATGATACATGAAATCATGTGTAGGAGGATCATAAGACATTGAGACACTTTCTCATAGTGTTCTCCCTTGTAAATCTCTAATATAGGGGGTTATGAGAAGTGATCCATTAATAAGAAAGCTATATTTCTATGTGTCATTGGATGTTCCTTTCATCAGACATGTGATTTGATCCTTAATTTTTAATATTATCATTAATAGATATTGTGACTTTCATACTTTGATGTATTGATGAAAATCATGATGATATATGATTAGGGTGAGTTATGATGTGTTAGGTATGCCAAGAGTGATATTTAATTAATTGATAATGCAAGAAATGATTTATCCCTTTTGTCCCTTTATGGAAGATGATATCTCAGGATCTTTCTTGGGAATGAAATTGTCAAATTAAATCCATGGACATAATATTTTGTGGGAAAGTTAATTTTTTGAAATTCAAATAAATAGATATAGAGCACATAGGTTTACTGAACCATCATGAAATATAACTTATTTTAGATATCATGATAAATGGATTATATTACATGATAAGTGTTCGTAAGAGGTTGGATGTCAGTGTGATATTAACTTTTTCCTATAAGGGTTAATTAGCCTGATTATAGACTTTAACCTTATAATTTTTCCTATTCAGCCCAATTTCACAATGAAGGGGTCATAGAGTTTCAGACTCTAAGTGTATCCGCAATCTTATTTTAATTAAAGTATTGAATTTATCAAGCAATAATAAATAATGTTTATTTGGGTTTAGTTGATATTTAAGATTTAATTATAAGTCATTTGAAAGAATATTTGAGTATAATAATAATAAATATTTATTTTCAAGGTTTTTAGACTATAATATTTATTATATTTATCAATGAATAATTTAGTGACATTTATTTATTAAATGAATTGTCCTTATTCAATGATCGAAAAATGTCAATGAAGGAAAGTCGAAAAAGATTAATGATCTGATTGGAAATGGTATAAATAATATTTATTTATATTATAAAAGTGTTTATAATACCAAGTGAATAATAATAATAATAATAATAATAATATTATTATTATTATTATTAGACATGGGGTCAACTAATAATTATAAATTTGGAAAAGGGTTTGGGAGTGATTTTTCAACCCTAAACCTACTATAATAAATATCTAATTATATAAGTTTCCATAAAAAATCTTATTGTGCACAAAAAATAGAAAGACAACTTTTCTATCCCTAAAGAGAGATATAGAGATCTAAAATGTGGCCAATATTCCTCCTCTCTCAATCCATCAAGAGAAAATCTGGAGTTAATCCTCCTTCCAGACGAATTATTTTCGTATCATCTATGAACAAAGGAAGAGATCAGGATTAGCTATGCTAACACAAGATGATTCTATGATGATGTTCGAAGGTTTTGTTATACATGTGGATCACCACTAGAGATATCTAGTGGGTCCTAAATATGTGTCATGCATCTCAATGATAGTTCGATGATATCTGGTCAACTAGATCATCAACGAAGATGGAATTACAACTTAAGGTAATTATCTATCTATTCATAAATTAATTATAAATTACATGTGACAATACTTCTATTTTGGTTCCAGTGTTATTATATTATCAATTAATCTATAATTTTCTTTATAAATTATCTTTTTTCATGCGAAACAACGATTATTCATAAATTATGATTAAAAATCTTAGATTTCTATTCCATATAGGTGCTTCCAATATGCTTAGAACCCACATAAATGATGATGATGATTTTATTAAGTAAATGACAATAGAAGTTGAAGGTAAAATTCATGATTGTCAAAAGATATTTGAGAATTTAAAGAGTTGTTCAAAGATTCCATTTTATACCGGTTGTACTTAATATATAAAACACGGTCAGCTATACGGAAGCTACATAATTTGAAATCTGGAAATGGATAGAGTGATGTCAAATTTTTAGAACTACTTTCTATCTTTAATGATATACTACCATAAGATAATGAGCTTCCTTTCTAAACATATGATGCCAAATGAATTATATGCTCAATAGGTATGATCTTTGAAAGAATACACACCTGTATAAATGAATGTACATTATTTCAAAAATACTATAAATCATTTAAAAAATACCCTAATTATGTCCTATCTTAATACAAGTAAGTTGAGTCATGTCCTTGGAAAGCTGTGTGACATTTTCCAATAATTCCACAGTTTAAGGACCTATATGGAATTGATTTGACTGTAAGGAAAAAGATTTTTAATATAGATACATGAATTCAAGAAGGGAAAAATTTAAACCATAAGACTCTCCTTAGTGAATTACAATTGATTATTAGCATCTTGAATTTGAAAATGATTCCATAAACCTCCATATTTCACTATCTATAGATAGAGTGGATGATTTTGGTGTACAAATTAGCACTCATGTTAAATGGATCATTATGAGGATGAATCACTTCATGTAAATTTTAATTTGTAATATTTTACTTGACAATACATGTATTATTCAATTTGACTAAGAATTATTAATTTAAGAAACAAAAATTGAGCATTGAAAAAAAAACAACATCCATCAAAACCAGCATAACCGTACTGTAAATTAAGGATGGGGTATGCTTCATTTGAGAAATGTTATGTATTTTCAATATATGGTAGTGCTTTCATATGATATGAAACTACAACATAATCATGTTACTTCATTTATAATGAAGATTGATGAATCAAAATTCAAAGCCTCTTTCATCCCATGTCATGTGATATAAAAGGAGGATCACATAAATAAAGAGGGAAAACTAGAAGTTTAATACACACAAAGAGTATGAGAATCATGTGTAAGTAATACATAATAATTTTTTTTTCTATTTTAAATTAGTTTTATATAAAAATGAATACTTATTTTCTTATATTATTTATCTGGTTTGGACATAAGATTCTTCATTAGCAGTACATGGTAAACTATTATGTTTAGTGGCCTTAAATAGGAAAAAAATTGTGGTTTCTTCTAAGGTGTATGTTTTACAGTTTCACCTTGAGTATAAATTGAGTAATCAAAAATACAAAAGGATAGAGATAAGAAAATAAATGACAGACATGAATGGATAGATTATCTAAAAGAAAAATATAATTGGTAGACTGAGTTATTCAATAACTATATAGAAAGGGATTAAAGAGATGAAACTATAGAGTAACAACCACTTCCAGAAGAGACACCCCCTATATTTGAATATCGCTTTTCCCCTAAAATTCCTACCTTACAATAGGTTTTTATTTTTTCATAACTATTTTTTTGTGATATTGGAATCATATATATACTGATGCCTTTCGATTACTAAAATTATATATGGTGGAATTGATTGTGATTTATATCTGTCCATACCCACCCATCACCCTATTGTGAGGGGTATAATTTAAAATATCTAGGGATATATTATACATAATAAAAAAATTTCAAAAGATCATGCGAGAGTAGGGATTCACAAATCCAAGCATTGAGCTACCTATTCCCTATGTTGATCTGGATGTTCACATGGTCAAACTTAGTACTGTAAATTTTATAGCATCGTCATTTAATCTTGTAAAAATACTTTATGTTAATGATTTATGTCCTTTTAAATATAATTAATATAAAAAACCAATAACAGTAAATAGAAAAACGTCTAAATCATGGAATGTTATTACATATGTAGAAATGGAAGGCGAAATAGAAGGACAAATAAAAACAATCTAAAGAATCAACTAATTAAAAGGGCCTTCTGATAGTACCATACACACCAATTAATCTACTAAAATTACAAATATTAAAAGTTCAAATAGATACTAAATTCAAATATAATAATATAGTCTATATTTAATTCAAAGAATAAATGTAAAGAGAGTCCATTCCAGAAAAGATTTGTATTGAGAGTGTAAATGAAAATTTTAATCAGGGCTAGCCGGGAGCCTCAATTATGAATTTATACATGTCGTACATTTTTATAATCATTTTATCCAATAATCAATCTATTATGTTAATTATCATAAGATACAATTTATTTTTTATAATCATATATATAATTATTATGTGAAGGGAAAACCCAAAGAAATATTTTTTGGACTCATTAGTCCTCACATCACTTTTAGAGAAAAATGTTCATTGTAAAAAATGAAATTGAAATAATAATGTAGTAATTAGACATAATATTTGAAAATAAACTTTAAAAAAATAGAATATTCATAACAATAACAATGATGGGGTAAAACTCTACAATATAATCATATAAAATATATTATCATATCTTTCATTACTTATTCATTTCTGTTTTTATGAAGCATTGGTTTCTCACTGAAAACAATTTGGATACACCAAAGATTTATTTTTTAGATTCAAAGAATGGATATCCAGTAAATTAACCACATGGTATTTATCAACTTATAATACACAAAATTAAATATTTTACAAGTAAAATTCAAATTATATGCTTTATATTATGTTTTAATGATTTTTTAATGATGGGATGATGTTTAAATACCATAAAAATCCATGTATGAGGACATTCCATGAGAAAAATAAGACTATCATTTTCTAAAAATGGATAAGTATTAAGGTATATATAATAATATTTCACTATCAAAACATATATCAAAATACTTACTTATTTTTTTTAATGTTTTTGTAGTGTCTGAAATAAAATAATTATAGTGAATATAGTTATTATGTTTGTAAATTTATAAAATATATTGTATCCCATCAAAAAACATTCATCCCTATGAGGTATTTATGATGATAATTACAATTTCATTTAAAATATTTAGCAAACATTTTTTTTATTTATATTTTCCAGGTTTATGAAGTATTTAAAAAGTAAATGTTCTCAAAATAGTAAGTGTATTTATTTTGAAATTATTGGAAAGATTACTTAGAGTTATAATGTTTGTATAAATCCTGAATAAGTGAATACATATCACAGTTTTATGTTTTTTATCTCATATATATCATGAAGAGTTGTTTTATCTACTACTTATTTAGTTATTTTTTTATCATTTTATCTACTATATTTTTAGTAGATTTTCTTATCATTTTTATTTGATTTATATTTATTTAATTTCTATAGAGATCACGAAGAGGTAATTTCCTACTGAATTTTTCCATTAATTTTGTGCCTATGAATATAAAAAAAGGTCAACATATAAATTTTATGGTACATCTTGAAGGTTAAAATCATTTACATGGAGAATAAACCTAAATAATGAAGGGGAAATTATTAGTTGAAATGATGTGGTATTATAATGGAGAAATGATATTATCAATCAAGAAGGCCCCCAAAATCTACATGGACCCTTTTTGGGCAGTTCATTGACATAAAATGATGATATAAAACTAAATTCTTGATGATTTGGTATTGATGATGCACTAAAGAAATGTTTAAATTTATTTCTATTGAGTTATTTGTTATTTATTTTATTTTTTAGGATAAATAGTTAATAAATTCATTCCCTTTTGGATCTAATAAATTTTAATAAAATTTTATTGAGACAATTTTTTGATTTACCCATAGAAAAGAAAGTATCACTTGTATACATTTTTGTATAATTATTTGGAGTACTTGTATACATTTATAACTACTCTATTCAATATTTACATAGTTAAATCTAATAAAAAATTCTCATATTATCTCAATACATTATCATAATTATCAATAATTCATTTTTGACACATATGAATCAACTACATGTCAATATGACAGATGGTGTGTCTAATATGAATGAAAGTGTGTGTTTTCTTAAATTTTAATTTTAATGAAAAACACATGTCACATACATAAAACAAGGAAACATACATTTATTGTCTTGATATTTTATAAAAATAGTCTATAAGTCATTTTTGATGTGTAAGAATCAACCACACATCAATCTGACACAAGGTGTGAATAATATAATTCAAAATGTGTGTTTTTATGTAAAATTTAAAATTTTGTTCAAAATAATAATGTCATACTTAAAACCTAGAAAACACACTCATATTGTCTTGATACTTCATAAAAATGATCCATAAATCATTTTTGATGTGTATACATTAACAGAACATCAATTCGACACATGATATGCCAAGTCTGATTGAATCTTGGTGTTTTCATTGAAAACCAAAATTTTAATTCAAAACATGCATCACATATTCAAGACCAATCAAATTATCTCTAATTATATAAATAATTTTGTAAAAATATACACATTTTATTTTTGACATGTAGGAATTATCCACATGTCAATCTGACACACGTTATGCACGGTTTGATTATAAGTTTGTGTTTTGATTTAAAGTCAAAATTTTATGTCAAAACAAAATCCACATAATAAAAACTAATAAAACATTCCCATATTGTCGTTATATATTAGAAAATAGATCCATAAATAATTTGGGACATGTAGGAATCAACTTTATGTTAATCTGACACATGGCGTGGTTGGTATGACTATAAGTGATTTTTTTTATTTTAATAGAAATTTTAGTTCAAAACACACACCACATTATCAAAATCCAGAATATATTATTTTATTGTCATGATAATTTATTAAAATAATCTATAATTCATTTTTTAGTTTTATGAATCAACCACGTATTACTATGACACAAAATGATCTTGATATGACTCAAAGTGTGTGTTTTCAATTTAAAATGAACATTTTAGTTCAGAAAATATTCCAATCACTAGAAACTAAGAAAAAATTATCCTATTTTATTTATACAATAGTAAAATTTCCCACAAGTCATTTGTTATGTTTATGAATCAATCACACATTAATGCTTCACACAGTGTGCCTGATGTGACTCAAAGTGGATTTTTTATTTAAAAATGACATTTTTGTGCCAAACATGTGCCACATAATCAAAAATAATGAAATATTCTCATTTTATCCTTATAATTTCTGAAAATGATCAATAAACCATTTATGATGTGTAAAAATAAACCACGCATTAATGTGACCCACAATTTTACCATTATAACCCATAGTGAATGATTTAAATTTATATGTTACATTGTAGATCAAAACATTTTTCACTTATTGAAAACACTAAAATTTTCTTGATACTTTAAGGAAAAAAATTCATAAGTTATTTTTTATGTGTAGGAATTAACCACACATCAATTTGATATATGATGTCCCCGACAAGACTCAAAGTGTGTCTTTTCAATTTAAAGGTATATTTTAGTTCCAAATATTCATCGCTCTTTGAAAATTAATAGAATAGAATTGGATTGTATTAATAATTTAGTAAAATGACCCCCAACCCATTTTGTATATGTATGAATCAAACAAAGACCAATAAATCACACAAATTTCCAAATATGGAAATCAATGCATGTTTTATTTAAAATTTTCATTTTAGTTCAAAATACGTGCCACATATTCAAAACCAATAAAACACACACATATTTTCTTGATGATTTTTTTAAAAATATCCATAAATCCTTTTTGGTGTGTAGGAGTCTACCACACATTAATTTGATACATGGTGTGACCATTATGACTAAAAGTGTGTGTTTTGTGTTTTGAAGTGATCATTTTAAAAAACATGTGTCTCGTCCTAAAAAATGAGAACACACGTGTATTGTATTTATGATTTATAAAAAATATATAAGTCATATGTGAAATTTGGGAATCAGCCACACACCAATATAATACATAGTGTGTCTAATATGACTAAAATTATGTGTTTTCAGTTGAAAAGAGATATTTTAGTTAAAAATGTGTATTGATCATTTAAAAGAAAAAAAATCACTCAAATTGTATTCATACTTTTGGAAAATGACATGTGATCCATTTTTGTCATGTATGAATCAACCTTAAGTCAATATAAATCATGGTGTTTCTAATACAACTGAAAGTTTTAGTTTTAATTTATAAATTACATTTTAGTTCCTAGTGCACATCACATACTGAAAATTTATCAAACATGATTGGATCATCTTGGTAATTTAGGAAAATAATCCATGAACCGTTTATGACACGTAGGAATCAATCAAACATCAATAAGACTCATGATGTGGTTGATATGCCTGATATTGTGTGTTTTTTTATATAAGATTGAAATTTTAGTTCAAAACACATGCCGCATACTCAAAACAAATAAAACACACTCAACTTCTTTTGATATTTTAGGAAAATCATCTATAAATGATTGAAAGTGTATATTTTTAGCATTAAAATTTAATTTTAGTTCAAAACATGTATCAATCACTAAAAAATGAGCAATATCACTTGGATTGTCTTGATATTACTTTGCAATATTTTTTATTAATGTATTGTGTTATACATTTTATGTATGTTTTATCATTTAACATACCTGTTGTGCTTTTTTAATTTGGTTAAAAATTCATTATATCATTATATTTCAATTTAATTTATTTATTTATAGTATAACTAATATAAGCCTTGTTATTTTAATATAGATACACTCTTTTTTTTTAGTTGGGGTAGTTGATTTGGAAACTGATAGCATGATGGGGCTGTTTCAGAAGGGGGTTCTAAAGATAATGAAATTTAGTGTTTTATAATTTATTGGAATAAATTTTGTAATATATTATACATACTAATTCAATTGTACAAACCAATGTTCTTGTATATACTAATGTTTTAATTTAAATGTTTTTATGAATTGTACAATGATTTGTTTATTATTTTATGTAAATTTATTTGAAAGTAATTTGTATATTTGTTATTGTAGTGTGATGTAAATTTTAGTAGCACACTACCGCACCAAGGTTTTAATCAGTGTTTTTTATCATTTATAACAAGGTCTTTAATCAGCACTAGAAATATCATTGATAAAATCATCCATCATCTATTAAAGAGATTATAAAGTTGTTGTACCCCACTCTCTTGGATTTTAATGATCACAATCACTCTCATCGTGATCTAATGTTGTTTCAAGTGTTTTTGTTAATAGGCATGATTTCAGGAGCAAGAAGTGGCAAAAAAAGGAAAAGTGGACTGTTTTCAAGTCCACCGGCCAGCCGGTGTGGGACCACCGGCCAGCCGGTAAGGTCACCGGCCAGCCGGATCCAGCCCATCGGCCAGCCGGTGGACCAGGCAGAAGGGCTTGCCCTCTGCCAGGTGCCACCGGTCAGCCGGTGTCTGGCCACCGGCCGACCGGTGGCCCCAGACAGAATGGGATGCCCTCTGTCCAGACCACCGGCCAGCCGGTGGCCTCCTCACCGGCCAGCCGGTGGAACCCCTTGGAATAGTGAGACCTACTGTCTCACCACCGGCCAGCCGGTGGCCTTCTCACCGGCCAGCCGGTGGCTCCTGGGCAGAAGCTCTCTCCACCTTCCAATGCACCGGCCAGCCGGTGGATCAGCACCGGCCAGCCGGTATGCTCAGTCAAACTAGCCGTTAGGCTTTGACCAGGCTGTCCCACTTGATCCCCAACGGCTCCGAAAGCCCTCCAACGGCTATATTGAAGTATTTGGGAGTATTTCTCCTATAAATAGACGTCCATGGATGCCGGGAAGACTACCGATCATATACCGAAGCATACCAAAGCTATTTTGATCATTTGAGGCTCCTACGACAATTCTCAAAGGCCACTTGAGATCCAATTGCCATCCTTGAAGCTTGGGCTGCCTCTACATCAACTACACTCACCTCTTGGCGCTCAAGGCTTCCTCTAGTTTGTTCTAAATTATTTACTTCATTTGTTTAGTTCTTAATTGGGTTTGTATTAAAACAAACCACCCTTTTTTCTTCCTTCTTTCAACTTGGGTTTCTTGCTACAACCATAATAAAAAAGCAAGCTGTAAGAAGGTGATCTAGCCTACCTTAAAACGGCTAGTGGGTTTCTTGCTATAGCCATTAAAAAGCAAGCGGTAGTATAAATCTCCCAACGGTTGAGTTGGGAGCGGAGACGTAGGCTTGAGTTTAAAGCCGAACTCCGTTATCAATTGTGTCTTGCCATTTTACTTTCCGCTGCAATTAAATTTGTTTTAAATTGTTAATTAATTTTAAAAAGGCAATTCACCCCCCCTCTTGCCATCACCTCCGACCCAACATTTGGTATCAGAGGGAGCGTTTGTGTAAAACCTTAACCGGTTACAAACGAAAAATCCATAGTGATGGCTTCTTCCTCACAAGCACCCGAAGGGTATTCCATGACTCGGGCTCCATACTTCGATGGAACCGATTACACATATTGGAAAACACGAATGATTACTTTTCTTAGAAGTATTGGCTATCCTATATATAGAATTGTTATGCAAGGCTACACTCTTTCTAGTAAGGATGAATCTAATTGGACCCCCGAAGACATTGCCAATTTTGAGCTTGATGGCAAAGCCATGAATGCTCTTCATTGTGGGTTAGACCGTAATGAGTTTAATCGTATTTCTACTTGCACCACCTCACACGAAATTTGGAAACTTTTGGAAGTGACCCATGAGGGCACCAACAAAGTCAAAGACACTAGGTTAGATATGTATCGTCAAGACTTCGAGAGTTTCACAATGCACCCACACGAGTCAATCACTGAAATGTTTACTCGTTTTACTGATGTTTGCAATGGGAGAAAGTCCCTTGGTGATGATGTTTCAGCAGAAACAATGGTGAAGAAAATTCTTTGGGTCCTACCAAGCTCTTGGGCACCAAAGGTGACGGCAATCCAAGAAGCGAAAGATGTCAAGAAGATGCCGGTTGAAGAACTCATAGGGTCACTCATGACTTATGAGATTACCATGAAGAGGCAAGCCGATAAAGAAGGAAAGATCTTCAAGGAGAAAAAGAACATAGCTTTCAAGGCAAAGGAAGAAAGCTCCTCCGATGATAGTGAATCCGAGATGGCTCAACTAGCAAGGAAAATGAGCAAGTTCATGAAGAAAAAGAAGAAATTTCAAAAGGCACGAAAGGAAGAGCCAAAGGCGGAGAAAGAAATCACTTGCTTTGAATGTGGAAAGAAAGGCCACATCAAACCAGAGTGCCCCATCTTTAAGAAAAGGTTAAAAGAAAAGAAAAACAAGAAGGCCTTCAAAGCATCAACATGGAGTGCAAGTGATGACTCCATGTCTTCAAGCGACTCAAGCGATGAAGATGGAAAATGCCTAATGGCATTTGATGAGGTATCCTCTTCTCACTCTTCTTCTCACTCTTCTTCCTCATCTTCTTCTTTTGATAATAATATGACTTATGAAGAACTCCAAAATGCAAGAGATCAATTAGAGGAAGGTTTTCACGAACTTACCTCTAAATTTTTGACCTTAAAAAAGAAAAACAAAACTCTTATTTCCGAAAAAGACAAACTTCTCAAAGAGAATGAGGAGCTTGCCCTTAAAGTCAAAAATATTCCAAATGTAGATTCTTTAAATTCTACCATTAAGGATTTGAAGGAATCTCTTGCCAAGTTCACCCAAGGTGAACAAAACTTAACTAAATTGCTAGGCTCTCAGCGTTCGGCTAGAACCACACATGGTCTTGGCTATAACAAGCAATCCACTTTTTCTAGGGCACCCACTACTTTTGTAAGGGGGAGCTCTCAATACAAATTTTGTAATTATTGTAAAAAGACCGGTCACATGATTTATGAATGTGATTGTAAAAATGCTAGGTATGGAAGACCCAAATCCATTACCTACTCGGATGAGTATCATAGAAGGAATCCCTCTAGAACATTATGGGTTCAAAAGTCTCTTTTTGCTAATCTTTCCGGACCCAAACTTATATGTGTACCAAAATCTCTTCTTTCTTGATTTTGTAGGATAAACGCCAAAAGAGTAGGATCTCTAAAGGCTCGTGGTATCTCGACAGCGGTTGCTCAAGGCACATGTGTGGCGATCCCTCCGAGTTCAACTCACTTGAAGAATTTGATGGAGGATATGTCACCTTTGGTGATAACTCAAAAAGCAAGATCGTCGGAATAGGTACCATTGGTTTTGGTAGATCCTCTTTTATTAAAGATGTTTTATTAGTTAAAGGTTTAAAGCATAATTTAATTAGCATTAGTCAACTTTGTGATAGTGGTTTTTCAGTCAATTTTCAAAATGATTTATGCAATGTGTTAGATTTTCAAAACAAGTTGATATTTTCTGCTTCCCGTTTTCAAAATGTTTACATTATTGATTTAAAATCTCTAGCTAGCCAAAATGTTAAATGTTTAAGTGCTCTTGACAATGAGTCTTGGCTTTGGCATAGAAGATTGGGGCATTGTAGCTCTCATTCACTTCTAAAGCTTAATAAGAACAAGCTCATTCGTGACCTTCCTAAACTTAAATTTAAGAAAGATTTGATTTGTGAGCCATGCCAACTTGGTAAGCAACACAAGTCTTCTTTCAAATCTAAGAAGGAAGTGTCCACCTCAAAATCTCTTGAACTCCTTCATTTTGATCTTTTTGGTCCTACTCCCGTAGCAAGCTTAGGTGGAAAATCCTATACCTTAGTTATTGTTGATGACTTTTCTCGTTTTACTTGGGTTTTCTTTTTAGCCCATAAGAATGATGCTTGTAAAACCTTTTTGAAATTCTCTAGGAAAGTAGAAAACGAAAAAGGATATAAAATCATATCTCTTCGTAGTGATCATGGTGGAGAATTCGAGAACAAAGAATTCGATGAATTGTGTTCCTCTCAAGGATACAATCACACCTTCTCTGCCCCTAGGACTCCTCAACAAAATGGAGTGGTTGAAAGGAGAAACCGAACTCTCCAAGAAATCGCTCGAACCCTCCTTAGTGAATTCGACCTCCCTCAATATTTTTGGGCCGAGGTAGTAAACACTGCTTGTTATACTATTAATAGAGTCCTTGTAAGACCCCTTCTTAAGAAAACCCCCTATGAACTTTGGAAAGGCAAATTGCCCAAAGTTGGTTATTTTAAAGTGTTTGGGTGTAAATGTTTTATCCTTAACACAAAAGATAACCCAGGGAAATTTGATGCCAAATCCGATGAAGGTATTTTTCTTGGGTACTCGAACTCAAGCAAAGCCTATCGTGTCTTCAATAAACGTTCAAAAACCATCGAAGAATCATCTCATGTCAAATTTGATGAAACTCTTCCAAAACCTCACCCGGTCATTGAGGATGTTGAAGATAAGCTTGATAAGCTTCATTTGAATGATTCCTCTTCTCCTCTCAAGGAGGATGACCATCAAGAACCCTCTTCACCTTCTTCGCCTTCCACCTTGCCTAAGGTTTGGAAACCTTCTAGAGACCATCCTTTAGAAAATGTCATAGGTGACCTTCAAGCCGGTACTCGAACTAGAAGATCTATCCTCAATGAAGTTGAACATCAAGCCTTCATTTCTCACCTAGAACCTCAAACCGTTAATGATGCCATTAATGATGAGAATTGGGTTCTTGCAATGCAAGAGGAACTAAATCAATTCTCTCGAAATAATGTTTGGACTCTTTGTGAAAGACCCAATGATCATCCAATTATTGGCACTAAATGGGTTTTTAGGAACAAACTTGATGATCAAGGAAACATAACCCGGAACAAGGCTCGCCTAGTAGCTAAGGGCTATAATCAAGAAGAAGGAATCGATTATGGTGAAACCTTTGCCCCCGTTGCTAGGTTAGAATCCATTAGGATCTTGTTGGCATTCGCCGCCCACTTAAATTTTAAGCTTTTTCAAATGGATGTTAAAAGTGCTTTTTTAAATGGTTTTATTTCTGAAAAAATCTTTGTTGAACAACCTCCCGGTTTTGAAGATCCAAAATTTCCAAATCATGTTTTTAAGTTAACCAAGGCTCTTTATGGCTTAAAGCAAGCCCCTCGGGCTTGGTATGAGCGGTTAACAAAATTTCTTTTAGAAAATGATTTTAAAATGGGTCAACCCGATTGTACCCTCTTTTTAAAACACACTTCAAAAGATCTTTTAATCGTCCAAATTTATGTTGATGATGTTATCTTTGGTTCTACCAAAGAATCTCTTTGTACTGATTTTTCAGATTTAATGAGAAAAGAATTTGAAATGAGTTTTATGGGAGAATTGAAATTTTTTCTTGGTTTTCAAATTTTTCAAAATTCAAAAGGTATTTCTCTAAGCCAAAGCAAATACACAAATGAGCTTCTAAGTCGTTTTGGTATGGATCAAGTAAAGGAAATTAGTACACCCATGAGTACTTCATGTAAGCTTACGTTAGACGAAGCCGGGAAACCGGTGGATAACAAGCTTTATAGGAGTATGATCGGGAGTCTACTTTACCTAACTGCGACCCGTCCTGACATCATGTTTAGTGTTTGCCTTTGTGCTCGTTTTCAAGCCAATCCTAAAGAATCCCATCTCAAATCGGTCAAAAGAATTTTTAAGTATTTAAAAGGATCCAAAAATCTTGGTTTATTTTATCCCTCAAATACTTCTTTTGAACTATCTTCTTATTCGGATGCTGATTTTGGCGGATGTCAATTAGATCGTAAGAGTACTAGTGGAACCTGTCATCTGCTAGGCAAGTCCCTTGTTTCGTGGAGTAGCAAGAAGAAAAATTGTGTTGCTCTTTCTACTGCCGAGGCCGAGTATGTAGCCGCTGGCAATTGTTGTGCCCAAATTATTTGGATGCAACACACTCTCTTGGATTATGGTCTTTCCTATGATCATGTCCCTATTCGGTGTGACAACACTAGTTCCATTAGTATCTCTAAGAATCCAATACAACATTCTAGGACAAAGCACATAGACTTAAGGCATCATTTCCTTCGTGACCATTTTCAAAAAGGAGATATCACTTTGGACTTCATTCCTACTGATTTCCAATTAGCTGATATTTTTACCAAACCGCTCCCGGTTGACCGTTTTGATTTTATTAAAGGGGAGTTAGGAATGATTCGTCAATGAGCACTATTAAATATTTGACTTACTTGGCTTGCTTATATTTTATTTTTATTAGAATTTTTTTTAAAACTTTTTTTTAATTCTGTTTTTTTATATTTTTTATGACTTTTGGTACCACCGGTCAACCGGTGGTACACCACCGGTTAACCGGTGGTGTCGGGTTTTGCTTTTTGGGCCGACCCGAGGAAGGGTTAAAATCAATTTTAAAACCCTTCCTCCCTCATTTCTCTCTTCTCTCTCGGGCTGCTCCTCCTAAAACCGCAGGTTCTCCAAACCCTAGCCTCCTTTCTTGGTTTTTGACCTCTCAAACCTCCTTTCTTCTCTCAATCTCTCTCTTTTTCTTCCTTTTGCCAAATCATGGGTCCTCGCTCTACACGTAAAGGGAAGGGAATCGCTCAAGAAGCTCCTCCTCCTCCTTCAATCCCTCAACTCCCGGACATTTGGCATGACAAAGTCATTTTTCCGGGTAGAGTAATTGATTATCCTTGGCTGTCTACTGCTCGTCTTGAGCTTTTCTCGATCATTGAGTATCAACATTGGCATTCTTTCTTTGAACCCCCTGAGAAGGATGTCATTTATCCTCTTCTAGTCAAAGAGTTCTATGCTCATTTGACGTGGTCCGTTTCTGATGACATTGATACCATCTCCTCCACTGCTCTTGGGCAACCCATCACTATCACTTCGTTGGAGATTTCCCGGATGCTCGGGGTTCCTCATGTTGGACCCCATGCTTTTGCTCAGGGGGAGTTTCCTCGGGACCGTGAGTTTGATATAGCCGTAGCCCTTGAGCATCTCACAGGGCAGCCCTCAGATCCCATTGTCAAGCTCTCCCAGCTTTCTCCTAATCATCGTATTATTGAGCGCCTGATTCAAACTTCTCTTGCGCCCCGTATCGGGGATCATGACAATGTCAAATTCATTGACATTTATCTTCTCTCTTTTATCACCCGAGGCATACATTTCAATTTGGTCCGGTTTCTGTTCCGGGCCATGACTTATGTGGCTGAGCACCCGCGCCGGTCCAAAACTCTACCCTACGGACGCTTCTTGACTAAAATCTTTTCATTTCTTGATGTGCCTCTTCATGCCACTTCCTTCGAGCAGCCAACGAAGGATAGCATAGTGAATTTTATGATGGTGCAACGAATGAACATCCGTTGGCACCCTTGGCGTCAGGAATGGATTGTGGACAAGGAAGGTCTTCTCAAGGCCTACTCTCCTCAGACTCATTCCCATCCTCCTGCCAATGCCATGCCTCCTGCTATAGCAGCTGCCTATCCTCTTTCAGACAGTGAGGATAGTGATGATGATGAAGAGGAAGGAAGTGATGACAGAGAAGGTGAGGCTGATGCTGCTGCTGATGAGGAGGCTGTAGAGGGTGATGATGCACCTGAGCCTGCTGAGGCTGTGCCCCCTCCTGCTGATGCTGGTGGCTTGCCGGTGACGGCTGATCAGTTCCTACGCTTCCAGGATCAGATTGAGACCCGGCTCGATCTTCAGTTCTCTTACTTCAGCTCCCAGTTTGATCAGCTTCACTCACGGATTGATTCTCTAGATCGTCGCTTTGAGGCGGTCCAGGCTCCTCCGGCACCTCCGACCTTCAGGCGCCGCCGTCACTCTCGGCCCGCTAGGAGTGAATAGAGCCGTTCCTGTTTTTTGGCTTGTTTTTGTATTTGTATTTGTTTTTTGAACTTCCTTTGTATCGTTTCATCTTTTATGGAATTCAAGTTATCTTATCTATCCATCCTTTTTGTCATTACTTATTAGTATTTTTCTTTCATAATTTTTCTCCTATTTTGATAATCCCAAAGGGGGAGAAAACTTCTCTATTACATAGTTATTTATTAAAATGCTCTTTTTACAAGTACCTTTTTAAGTTATTGATGTCATCAAAATCTGTTTTAAATGGTTAAGTTATTGTTTTCAATTGATTTCTTTAAAAAATGGCATTTGGTTGCAATTTCAAAAATAACCCTAAAAAATGGCATTTGGTTGCAATTTCAAAAATAACCCTTTCTCAGTATTTCAATGCTTTCAAGATCATTATATTTGGCACGTCTCTAAGTTTTCCAAGTTCAAATTGTTTATTTAAGTTTTCAATTGACATACCTTTTTTAAAGCTTTCATACCTTTTTTAAAAGTTTTTTTGTGATTGTGATCATCAAAATAGGGGGAGATTGTTGTACCCCACTCTCTTGGATTTTAATGATCACAATCACTCTCATCGTGATCTAATGTTGTTTCAAGTGCTTTTGTTAATAGGCATGATTTCAGGAGCAAGAAGTGGCAAAAAAAGGAAAAGTGGACTGTTTTCAAGTCCACCGGCCAGCCGGTGTGGGACCACCGGCCAGCCGGTAAGGTCACCGGCCAGCCGGATCCAGCCCATCGGCCAGCCGGTGGACCAGGCAGAAGGGCTTGCCCTCTGCCAGGTGCCACCGGTCAGCCGGTGTCTGGCCACCGGCCAACCGGTGGCCCCAGACAGAATGGGATGCCCTCTGTCCAGACCACCGGCCAGCCGGTGGCCTCCTCACCGGCCAGCCGGTGGAACCCCTTGGAATAGTGAGACCTACTGTCTCACCACCGGCCAGCCGGTGGCCTTCTCACCGGCCAGCCGGTGGCTCCTGGGCAGAAGCTCTCTCCACCTTCCAATGCACCGGCCAACCGGTGGATCAGCACCGGCCAGCCGGTATGCTCAGTCAAACTAGCCGTTAGGCTTTGACCAGGCTGGCCCACTTGATCCCCAACGGCTCCGAAAGCTCTCCAACGGCTATATTGAAGTATTTGGGAGTATTTCTCCTATAAATAGACGTCCATGGATGCCGGGAAGACTACCGATCATATACCGAAGCATACCAAAGATATTTTGATCATTTGAGGCTCCTACGACAATTCTCAAAGGCCACTTGAGATCCAATTGCCATCCTTGAAGCTTGGGCTGCCTCTACATCAACTACACTCACCTCTTGGCGCTCAAGGCTTCCTCTAGTTTGTTCTAAATTATTTACTTCATTTGTTTAGTTCTTAATTGGGATTGTATTAAAACAAACCACCCTTTTTTCTTCCTTCTTTCAACTTGGGTTTCTTGCTACAACCATAATAAAAAAGCAAGCTGTAAGAAGGTGATCTAGCCTACCTTAAAACGGCTAGTGGGTTTCTTGCTATAGCCATTAAAAAGCAAGCGGTCGTATAAATCTCCCAACGGTTGAGTTGGGAGCGGAGACGTAGGCTTGAGTTTAAAGCCGAACTCCGTTATCAATTGTGTCTTGCCATTTTACTTTCCGCTGCAATTAAATTTGTTTTAAATTGTTAATTAATTTTAAAAAGGCAATTCACCCCCCCTCTTGCCATCACCTCCGACCCAACAAAAGTGTCACCTTTATCAGTGATAAAATATGTATTGAAAAAGGTCCCCCTTTATTAGTGAATATGAAGAGTGATTTTATCAACTCTTTTTTAAGTGTTGATAAAATCCACATCATTTTAAAGATTCTTAAAATATTAGTGTTATTTAAGCATTGATAAAAACCATTTAAATCTTGAAATGACTTTTACCAGTGTTAAAACAACGATGATGTTGTATGTGCCTTAAAAATATGATGGATTTTATCAATACTGAAAAATAACTAATTAATTGGGCCATTATCAGTGTGCATTTTAGCACTAATCTAAGTGTCCCTTGATAAGATCTTTTTTAGTGCTGATGAAGGAAGCTATTATCATTGCTAAAAATAGTGTTACTAAAACCCATGTTGCAATTGTGTGTTGTTATAATTTACAGCACACTACAACAACAAATATAAAATTTAATATAAAATAAAAATACAACAAAATACAAAAATAACATTAAATATTTCTTAAAAAGATTACAATTCAAAAAAATGTTACGTACAATTATATTGGTGTGTACAAGTTATTTCAAAATTTATTCCAATAAATTCCAAAACACTGTATTACATTCTCTTTGGGACCCCTTCCACAAGAGAATGATCATGCTACGAATTTCCAAACATACCACCCAAATCAAACAAAATAAGAGTATAACTTTATTAAAAAGTATTTTTATTTTATCAATATTATAAAGAAATAAAAGAAGCATAAGTATGATATAATACTGCATTGATAAAAACAAATAATAAAGGAAAACAAGAATTGAAAATGATATAACACAAATAAAAATGAGAAAAAAATATATACATAAAAAATATCAAAAAGTAATATCAATAAAATATGAGTGTATTTTCTTAGTTTTTAGTTATTGACATATGTTGTGAACTAAAATCTCATTAAACTAAAGACACACAATTTCAATCATACTTGTCATAATGTGTTTTAGATTGATGTGTGGTTGATTCTTACACATAAAAATTGACTTGTGTATTTTTTTCATAAAATATCAAGACAAACCATGTGTGTTTACTTCGTTTTTAGTATGTGATGCATGTTTTGAAAAAAACAAACAAACAATTTTAGTCATATCAAACCCACCATGTTTTTGATTGACATGTGGTTGATTCCAATATGTGAAAAATGATTCATGGTTAGTTTTTCTATAGTACCAAGGTAATCTAAGCATGATTTATTTATTTTCAGTATGTGATGCACATTGTGAATTAAAAGTTAATTTTAAAATGAAATCACACACTTTTGGTCATACCATTCAAAATATGTTCTAAATTGAATTGAGGATAATTCATACACATCATAAATAGATCATGGATCGTTTTTATAAAGTGTAAAGATATTCCATTTTCATTGTTTCTGACACTTTAACCTAGGAAGTCATATGTCGTACACATAGTTATGTTTCCCTACATTCCCACTTTCCATGGGTGGATATCACATTCAATGATGATTTCTGCTCCTTGATTGAAATGTGATGATGGTATGTTGTTTCCTCATTCCATGGATTCCTCCTTGAATATCATCACCTAGTATGAGTCTCCCTTAAATATTAATTTATATTTGTGGAACTCATTCTTGACACCATCTCTAGGTGGACGTCAGTTAATTATGCTTCTTCTATCTCGACAGGGTAACAACCATTGGTCAGGGGAGTAGTCATGTTGGGAACATCTAGGTATGTCTGAACAATGGATATATTGGGAACCTATAAATTATTCATCTTTTGAGGGAATTTCATATGAGGCTTCATAGGTATGAAGCCTAAGGAAAACCATTTCAATCATGAGGTAATTGATTCCAAGGTAAATATTCTTCCAAGGTTCTTTTCCTCAGACATACCACATTTATTGTATCACCTTGAGATTTTTTTAGTTATTTTTTTTTGAGTTAATTTATTCTTTTGATATTTTCCATTTCACACAACCATGAATATAGATTTTTTATAAGAAAGAACTAAGAACAAATTACATTATATGAAACACCATGTAAAGATTACACTACATTCAACACATAGATTAGCATTCCATGAATACAACACTATGTTTGGATTTTATTACACAAAATATTGAATCCCTTTGATATCTTATGTTACATCCAAGGTCGAGTTTTACCAAACTACAAGATACTATTAATATTATTATTAAAGAAAGCACATATCCAATGGAATGGAAGTTAAAAACAAGATTAAATAAGTTTTGAGAATATTATTTACAGATGTATATAAAATTAATCTTTTGGATATCAATTAGTATAATTGAATGTACGAACATTTTGAAAATTAAGAAATTATTTTTCTAAGAAAACTATTTATCTCTGTAAAAACACAATTTTATCTCAATAAATTAAACAAACCACTATTCATTAATGTTGTGAATAATATTTATATATTATATATTTAATAAATATTTTTGATACTCATCCAATATATTTTATAGGTATAAGATAAGAATAATTCTAATTTCATGAATAAAAAGATATAGTTTTTTCTAAAAAGTAATTTTATTTCATTTAAATAGTGAACCCATTTTAAATTTCATTTTTGAAAATTTTATAATCCTTATCATAAAGAATAAATGTATTTTTTGGAATCTTAATATCAAATTTTACTTTTAGTAAATTTTGGTATTTTTCTGAGAAGTTTCATTTTTTTGATGAATAGTGAAAAACAATAAATTTTAATTCAAAACTACTTTTTTATATAATTTATTTATATTGTTAAATTATATTTTAGTTTGGTCTTAAAGTTTAATTTTATCAATAATACATAAATTAATACAATTTAGTATATATTTTTCAATTTTAAATTAAAATTGGATTTAAAAATATTTCAAACTTTTGAACATTTTTACCTTAAAATCAGGCTTTGTCGTCCCATCTTATGAATTAAATATAAATTAATTTCTACCATTTATGTGTTTATAGTTTGAAAAATAGATTATATATTGGGAATAATAATTATTTATAATTTATAATAATTTAAATTTAGTTTTTACCAAAAATATTACTGAAATCGATTAAAATTAATTACTACGATTAAGAGATAAATTAGGTTAACAAAGGACTAAACCTTAAAACTAATAGCCAAAATAACCTAAAGACTTGTATAAAATACATTGTATGTACATATTTTGACCCTATAACACATTTTATTGAATTTTTACCATTATTAGATTCACATGACATGGAAAGAACATGAGTAGAATTCCCTTTTAAAAAATTAACAAGAATGCCACTCCTCCACCACTATAAACGACACTCACGCCTACCACTTATTAACATATATAAATCCCTTTTTATCACCAAAAATATCTTCAAATATTCTCCCAAAATACCTCCCTTAATCATAGAAAGATTATTTTGGGCGTAAATCCAACCACAGAAGCCCTTTAGTGCGAACAAAGAGGAGTTACCCCAAGAAGAGGTAACATCCTTATGGAAGCTCATTTGTTTTATTTTATTTATCAACCCCATAAAATCATATTATTAAATGAATATATAATATAATAATTTTCATAAATATACTTATTTTTTTTATTATAAGATTTTTACCTGCACTTACACACACTTATGTCTAATGGGTGACAAACTTACCATTCTTGTGTATGCCGAACTACCGTCTCACGAAATGATGTTATTCATTTTTTCCTTTACCACCTATCATGGTTGAGAATTATGATGGAAAATATATTTTTATATAATTTTTATATTTTATTTATTCTCATTTAATTATTATATAAAACATACCTCCATTATTTCCATTTCGTGTAAATATGATAACTTCATTTGTAGATGTGTGGACTACCGCCTCCTCAATTCGATGTGACTCCTTCACAATGTATAAGGAAAATATTAAAGAAGGTTTTAGTGAAATTATATGGTATATATGATATAATAAATCTACTTTAATAATTATATTATATAAATATATATATATATTTATATATACATATATTTCATTTACATTCTTTCTTTCAATAAGAGAATAAAATGAAAACAACTTTCATGCGTACGTATAGACTACCGTCTCCATGAATGATGTATTCCATTACATATTTATAAATTTTATATATTATTATAAATACATTTATACTGAATATATATTATATTTATATCATGTTTAATGTTCTCGAAATAAGTAAATAATGACCAAAGTAAGAGTATCAAGAATAATAAGCCAAAACATATTCAAAAAACAAAGCAGATATTACCCAAAACATTACATTAACATGGAGTTGTTAATAAAAGGGTAATATAAAGTCATAAAAAAAATAATATATGGTATTATATAAAATAATATTGTTGTGTGGTAGTTATATAATAAACTTATATTTATTATATAGGAGTTTTGAATGTATATTAGGAAATTCAAGATATAAGGTAAGAGAATTTCAACTCATTTCTTATTTTCATGAAATACATTCCATATTCACCACGCGCTTTGTTTATGTGGTGTATATAAAGAAATATTAATTTGTTTAATTATATTAAAATATTTAATTGATAATATTATTTTATGGGGATCATGATTCTAAATTTACTCAAGTAGTAATGGTTCTCTCATCTCACGTTTATTTCTATGAGACTTATGCCTTATTCACCAATAATTTAATTTGTGTGGTGTATATACTTACCATTAATGTATTATATGATTAGTATAATTAGATTTATGGGTATTTACATATTAATTTCATGATATTTATTTCATGGGGTTTATGGTTCAAAAGTTATCAAACCCGTAAAGTATTTTTTTTCTCAATTTACATTCTTTGAAATACATGCCATGTTATGCACCAAAGATTTTCTTTGGGGTGTATATAATTTTCGTGGACATGTTATATCATGAATAAAATTATTTTAATGATATTTTATGCTTAATTTTATTTTATTATTTCATGGGTATTATGACTCAAAGTTACCAAAGTGGTAATAGTTTATTGCAACAATCTCATTGTTTCTCAAAATTGTTTTGGATTATGATTACATTGATGAAATAATATGACTGATATATCAAGAACACCAATGAATTTTCTCCTGAAATATTTATTTTTTTATATCCAATTAATGGTACCATTTTACTACTCTTTTTTTCTTCAGATAATTAAGAAAATGTTTTTATAAAAATATGACGTTATTTCTCCTTTCGGTTAGAAATATCTGTTCATTGAAAATCATGTTTTGTAAAAATGTTTTCAATATTTTTTTAATATTATACAATTATGTTTAAATGAAAATGTCACCTTGTTTTACCTTTTTAAACAATAGTTTTAAAAACTGATATTCCTGTTGTTTTTCGATCAAGGAACTTTTCAAATAAAACGGTTTTCAAAAACATTTCATAACTCATAAAGTGTTCTAAATAATTTTTAAATAATAATTTAAATGTTTTCAAAGATATTTTAAAAAAAGGTTTTAATTGATTTTGATTAATTTAAAATGTTTTTTATTTTTTTTAAGATTACTTTATTAGTTTTCCATAGAAAATGTCTTTAGTTCGTTTCTAGATTCCTTTATAAGTTGTAAATTTTATTTTCAAATAAAATTTCCTTCAAAATATTTTATGTTTAAAAAATATTTTTTTCAAATAAGAAAGGATATTCTACTCATGAAATGTTTTAAATGAATCTGTACATATTTATTTTGAATAAAATGATTTTTTAAATTATATTATAAAAATTATTTTTATAGAAAGTCTATTTAACTTAAGAAATGTTCCATGTGATCTTTAATGATACATATCCATATAAAATGACATAAATTGTTATAGTTTATGATTTAATAAGGATATAATACAAGAATACCATTCATATTTTTTCATGAATGGTTTACGTTTTGATGGAATGATTTTTGTAATTCATGTTTCTCTTCCATGGGTTATATGATTTTGAAACCCAATTCATTTCACGGGTTATGCTTTGATGAAATGATTATTAAGCCTATATATTTTCCACAAGTTATGATATTAGGAAATATTTATGACACCCATTTAAACTCATGTGTTATGATATGATTTTTATGATATTTTGGAATTTTATATATTATTTCATTATGATATTTTTGGGACCTATATCTCCCTCCAATGAATTTGGAAATGGTTTATATCTCATTAGATTATGATGAAAAACAAGTCGATGGGCATGATCCAAAATGAAAAATGGGTGTGTCCTGATCCAATTTTGGAATATTGGGAAACCCGATCCATTATGGTAATATGGGGAAACCCGATCCACAATGGGAATATGGGGTACTTGATCAACTATAGAAGGAAGGGGGAACCCTATATCTTATAATGAAATGACTATGACTAGGGATGGAGGTGTTTCCTGCTTAGTAGGTATAGTGAAATAAAGTTCCCTGATACGTTTTTTTGGAAATGATCATTGACTTATAGAGAATGATGTTACATGTTTTTGTGTCTGTAAAAAAAATATATCTTATTCCATGATATGATCACATGGTTCATGTTCTTGATTATATTATGATTCATGTCTTATGAAATCCTAATATTTATTCCATGTATCATTATTATAATCTTTTAAAGTAGGGTATGATATTAAAATGTTATTATCAACTTCCTATTCCCTTATGTTCATGTTATTATTATGTATTTCCTTTATTTACCCTTAGTAAGAATTTGATATCACTGCTTTCATATGTTTACTTTACCTATGTCATGAAGAATTGTTTTACGTAGATAAGATATTGAAGATATTTCACCAAACTAGAATAACATGGTCTATGTTTGCAAATATATTCAACTATTATGGTCCTCAAGAATGTATTTTTGTAATGTAATAAATATTAATCTAAAATGATGTAATATCCATGTATGTTAAGCCTAGGTATCTATAGTGGGTATCAAATGAAAGGTTTAGTCATCCTTTAGAAACTACGATGAGAAAACATTAGTGAGATCCATATGGATATTTATAAGGATATGTCTAGCAATGTCTATAAGGATGACTCAGAGGATGAGTTAATGTTTAGGAAAAAGTCCTAGAATTTTGGTAATTGATTGAGTGAGCAGTTTCATAGAAATACATCTTTTTTTGGATACTACAAGTAGATGTGTCTCTAGCATAGATTTACATAGGGGTAAAAAACATGAAAAAATCTATATTTAGGTAGACCTGATTGAGAACAAGTGCACGACAATGTGCCTTACATCACACTTGGTTTGAAACTCTTAGGGGTTACTCAGTGGGAATTGAAAAAAATTTATGATCTATCAGGAAGGATTTATATAAAATATGATTATGAGAAACCTAAGATAAACCTCGGGTGTCATATTCTAAATAAGTATCATATAATTTATTTTTCACGATTATGAGGTTTTATCCTATGATAAGTATTTCTGAAAATATGATTTCAAGTTTTAGTGAATGGTGGGAACTATAATAAATTGGGTCAACATTGAATGTGATGAACAATTTTCTGATGAGAATTCAAATGTGATGATCATTGGAGGGAAGGATGTTTTGATCATTCCTACTCAGTTTTCATTAGACATGATTAATAACATGTACCTTAATCAACTCTCAAACTCACCAAGATAGGTAAGGAAATATTTTTCTATGAATTTTGGTAATGGATACCCTAGAGGAAAGAAGATTAATTTTACTACATTTTAAGAATGTGGGATGAAACACCCAAGTGAATGTCTCAATGAAATAAGAAGATGTTTTGACTATGGAAAAGAAGGACACAAAACACGTAATTGAAAAGGGAAAATGGATATTTCAGTTAACAAAATGGATGAAAATGTCAAACTCCCTAATTTATTTTTAATAATTTAATGATTTAAATGTGGAATGAGTGGTCATTATGTAAATCGATGCCCTTAGTGGAGTGATCTCGAAGAGAATCAGCAAGGTGGTATGAGTAATGGTTAAATTGTCGATTATGATGAGACTAAAGATAAAATTTTAAAGGAAATAGGCATTATGTAATGGGATGAGGCATACTAGTTAATTTCTTAAGGATGGCGTTTAATAATCTATGTTTTTATGTATTTGGATTCAAGAATTATGAATTTTGAAATATATAAGTATTGTTCAGTTTATGTTTTTCGCTCAAGATTTACAAGAATATATTGAATGGTTTTGTTGGAAAATAAAAGTGATTTAATGTAAAGGTGACCTATTGAATAAGGGAATATAACTCTTAATATTTTCCTTATGTTAAGATAATGATGTTTGGATAAAGATATTTAGGATATAAATAAGTGAATTGGGAGGTATAGATTACCTTGGAACAAATTAATGATTTATTGACAATTGGTTTATGCTATCATTTATGAAGATTAATACATTTTTATATTTACGAAATATATCCAATAAACACTAGAATAAAGAAACATTTATGTGTTCAAAAAGGATTTGTGGTAATTTAGGTTATTACCATTTTTCAAAAGAATACATGATGAATATATTCACATGATTGGTATGAGGTATCCAAGAGAAACCTTATGATATATGGGGGATAAATTTTAATATTATTTTGTTAAATTATTTCTAAAGTGTATGTTTTTTATATTTTTGAAGGGTTATAAGGTTGACCATTTATGGAATGGTTTATTCTAAACATTGGATGAGGTTATAAAGATTAAAGTATTATCTCACCATATAAGGATTTATTCATACAACATAACTTATGCTAACCATTTTTTTATTTTAAATACATACATATGGAATGACCTATCATTATATTTAGGAATATCATGATCTTTTAATGCTTCTAGAATGAAAAATTCACCTTCATTTCTTAGAATAAAAGATGATGTGGAAATTGATCACGACAAAGCAATGGGTGAGGATGTCCTGAAATCATGTAAGTTTATATTCTCATGAAATTTCTTTACATTTAGGAAAAGGATAAATAAGTAAAAAAAATTCATGTAATCAACATTTTTGATGATATCAATTAATTTTTTCAAGACTCTTTGGGATATGGATTTATGATCATTAACTTCATACTAAACATGTTCCCTATCGCTCTCCATCAGAATTTGATAGATATATTTCTCTTCTATGTCCATGTTTTCACTACCTAACTATGTTTTTCTATGTTCAAACCTAGTTATGGGTTACTTTGGGTAACTTTCATGTTTCTAACATTCCCTTTTTAAAGAATGTTTTAGTATTCATTTTTATTACGTGAGATTACATGAAAGGGAATTTTAAGTATCAAAATTTTAATAATCTAGATGAATTTTATGAGAAAAATAATTTTAAGGGGGGTAGAATGTAACGGCCTAAGATTTTTTGAATTATAATTTTATAATTAATTCAATATTTTGATATTTTTCATTTCATGAAAAACTGAATATATCTTTTTTATATGAAATCACTAGGTGTGTCTTAAGTTATACACAACACTAATTCAATATTTTTCTACATGAAACACATTGAATAGATTTTTCTACAAACAACACTATGTTTGGATTCAATTAAACACAATACAATGTACCTTCGATAGCTTGTATTACATGCAAGGTCGAGTTTTATCGAACTATAAGATACTATTAATATTATTATTAATGCTACCACTTATCAATTGTAATGGAAGTTATGAATAATATTAAATAAATTGTAAAAATATTACTTACAAATGTATATAAAATCAATCCTTTGGTTATAAATTCTTATTAGTGAATGTTAGAACTATTTTGAAATAAAGAAATTACTTTTCCAAGAACACTATTTTTTATATAAAAACACATTTTTATCTCAATAGATTAAACAAACAACTTTTAATTATTATTTTAAATAAAATTTATATATTATATATTCAATAAATATTTCTATCACCCATCCAATAGATTTTATAGGTATAAGATAAGAATAAATCCAATTTTATGAATAAAAGGATTTATTTTTCTAAAAGGTATTTTTACCACCTTTTAATGAAAATCCAAATTTTAATCTGATTTCTGAAAAATTTATAATTTTAATTTGAAAAAATAAAATTTATTTTCGGAAGTGATATATCAATGTATACTTTGGGTGAATTTTGGTATTTTTGTAAAAAGTTTTATTTTTTGGATGAATGTTTAAAAACATTAAATTTTTATTCAAAACTGCATTTTTTTCTAATTTTTTTATGTAGTAAAATAATATTTTAGTTTAGTTTTAAATTTAAATTATATAAATTATACATATATTAATATAATTTAGTTCATTATAATAATTTTTTTAATTTTATTTAAAATATTTTGAAATTTTGAACATTTTTACATTAAAGACCCACTTTGTCATCCCATCTGTGAGATTAAATTTAAATAAATTTCTACCAATAATGTGATTAGAATTTATAAAAATGGATTAAATATTTGGAATAATCTTAATTTATAATTTCTAACAATTTCAAATTATTTTTGACAAAAAAATATTAGTGAAAGTGATTATAATTAATTACATCGATTAAGAGAATAATTAACTTGACAAAGGACTAAACCATAAACTTATGGGACTTAATAACCTAGAAACTTGTAAAAAATTCATTAGATGGAAATATTTAGACCATATCCTCCCTCAGATATAATCTTTATCATTATTGGATATACCTGACATGGGAAAAAATGGGTGGAATTCCCTTTTCAGAAATTTACAAGAATGCCACTCCTCCATGTAACGGTCGGGACCCTCCTTGTCCAATACTTGCCAAAACACGGTTCCATTAAATGGTGCCACCCAAATAGTGGCACTTTGAGGGTGAAACTGTGACAGTGGCAGCATAACGGTGGCACCGTGTGGGCGACACCGTGACTACGGCCCCATGTGGGCGACACCGTGACAGTGGAACCGTGTGGGCGACACCGTGATGGTGGCACTGTGTGGGTGACATCCTGACAGTGGCATAGTGACAGTGGCACCATGAGGGCGGCACCGTGATGGTGGCACCATGTTGGTTTCACCATGAAGGTGGAAACATGATGGTATCCCCGTGATAGTGGCATCGTGACGGTGACACCGTGTGGGTGCCACCGTGCCCATGGCATCGTGCCCTCACAGAGCGGTCTTCGTTCTTTTTCCAGTTTCCGAATTTTTTCACTCCAAAAACATATCTTTTGACATAAAAATGATTCAATACCCCCCTTTCGATGCCATTTAAAACCAATAAATTATATCTAAAATTCCACAAAGCTGAGAATCCTTTAACTTACCAAACGTGTGGTTTTTCCTCAGTGTCACACTCTTTCCCCGTACATTCATGTTCCGCCCATATTACACGTTTTCCTTTGATTGGAGAAAACTTTTTAATGAAAAATAGTTATGGCCACCACTTCGATGGGAATTATTAAATGAAAATTAATTCCATCATGCGTAACTTCCAAACTGCATTAACAACCACGATCCAACTTTATATCCATTCAAAATTATATATCCTATAAAAACGGGATCTCCTATTTGTATCACACTAGAATTTCTTCATTATTCTTCTTAGTTGGTCAACTTGTACGTTTGGAGTCCACCCCCTTCACGAGGCAAGTGGTGTGCCTATGTTGGATCTTCCTTACTCATACTTGGAGTCTTCGGAGTTCCTCCCCTACACGTCGTGCATCCCTAGTTTTTGGTTTACATAGTTAAAATGTCGATAATTGATCAATCCAGGAAGGGTTTTTCCTTCATCTCTCTTAACTGTGTATCGTGTGTGGTGGGTATGATATTTTCATTGTGGTATGGATGAAACCAAACCATAATGAAGATAATAAATGGACCTTTAATGAATGAAGGGGGTGTTCTTAGTCTCTAATGAACTATTTATCCTTGATTATGTGTTGTGAATTGTACGGGCTTATGTCCGTTAAAAATCATGGTTTTTGGGTTTCTTTTTTTTGTACACTATTGAACCTTTGTTTTTCTTGATATTCATGTGATTGAATGACTGTAACATGAAAATTGGTTAATCATGCAAACTCGACTGATAAAATGGCTGCCCAGGGAACATGAATCCTTGTGTGATCACCCTTGTTAACCAAACATAATGAAGAAACTTAATGAATGACGTGCTTGAGGCTGGGACTTCCTTGCCCTATCTTGGTGGTATGTCTGTTTGTTCTGCTTGATTATTATGGGGTGATATAGATGGGTATGGGATCCTCTGTTATTGTACAGTTTTTGGTTGTGGATCTGAGGCCGTGTGGGTCTATATCTTGAGGCTTGGTTTGGTTCTAGTACTTTGATGGATCTCACAGATCCCTTTGTTGTAACTTTATAAGAGGACAGAGTGTGAATGCGTAAAAGTGATGTTTGGTTGTTTTCCTTTCCATAGACGATGTTTATGGATGTTAGTTTCCCAGTAGTGTAGAATTTACTTAAATGGAATCACATGAGCATGACACCAAGAATGGGTTCAATGGGGAATTGGTTCTTGGAATGAGTTGTGACTTGGTTGTGAGTGGTGTGCCATTTGATGAATGAACAGTAACGAGGGTGTTTGTGCTTAGGTTGGTTTTAGAACCCCTAGTCTTGGATGAGTACTTGTTACCTATACATATAATTTTAGTTCTTATGTTTCTTATTCGCGCCCCTCCCATGATGAGAATTTTTTTCCAAACACCCCCATTTCATGGGGTAGGGTGGTTTTCCAAACACTTCTATGAGTGGCTGGTTATTGGATCCTTTTATGCTCCCTTCCCAGAATAGCCCAAGACTCTTTGGGTAGACTGTGATATCCTAAGGTCCATTAGCCCAAGTTTCTTTGGGCAGGGTAGTTGTGGTGTTTGGCCCAGGTGTGTGCATGTAGGTTGTTTCCCAAGTGTCTTCGGGATGAGTCTCAGGTGTCTTCAGGCGTAGCAGTGGTTGTTCTGGACCCGGTATTTATGGGAATGGTTACGTGTGGCTGATATAGCCCAGGTGTTTGTGGGCGGTGTGTGTGGTGATGGCCCAGGTGTGTGCGGGAGGGTTATGGCAGTGGGACTGTAGTGAGAATGGCGGGAGAGGTTCGATGCGTATGATGTCTTCAATAACCAGTGGGAAAGTGGCGAGAGGTACCCAAACATTGACGTGTTATTACTATTACATTACATGACTCACGTTATTTGGGTAGTGTTCCTTGGTGAGGCTTGGGTGGGCATTTTTCTTTTCTGGGTGTTTTGTTTATCTTCTTTCTCATGGGGAATTAGAATGCCTCCCTACTTGTGAACGAGAGATTTTGGTTTTCCCTACTGAGTATAATTGTATGCTCACCCTATGAATATAAAACTACTTTCAGGTTTCCAAGAGGACATCAGGGATCATGCAATATCATATTATTTCATACATTGGGAAAGGTTATTTTGTTGTTCTCTTATCTTTGGTACTTTATTTTGGGGTTTTCTTGTACTTTTGTAGAATTTCTTTTGGAACATGCATATGAGAATGGTTTGTTTTGGCATTACTTGTACTTCCACATTTGGTGTTGTTGGGAATTTTTATTTGATCTCCTGATCCTACTAAATAAAAAGGGCAATGCCTTCCATGTTATGTGTGATTTTATACCCTTGGTGCTAGTCGCCACTCCGGGACCTATTGAAGACAGGTCTTTGGGGTCATTATCTCTCCTTCAACATGAAGAAGGAAGGGTTTGGAAATCTATTGTCCCTTCACTCATCTTAGTGAAGGTAGGTCATGACAGAATAGTACCAGAGGGGAGGTTGGGAGAAAGGATGGAGTTCGGAGTTAGGCATAGTGAGGAATGCATGGGATGGTAGGGAAACAGTGTTGGACAATCTTGGTGTGTGAAATAGACAAGGGAAGGACGGCTAGGACACGGGATTTTACCCCCCCCCCCCCCATGATCCGATGCAAGGCCTCTGAGCCTTCCGAATGACCAAGTGAGGCTACATTGATTGCAGGGTAGAGACCCTAGGAAAGGTGCATGCATCATAATGACTTTTGTTCTTGTGTTTCTTGGGTATTTTGGGGATTTAAAATGAATAAGAAGTCAAAGAAAATTTAAAAGCAATCTTCTACACTACTCAGGATTAGGCATTCCTTGTTTACCTTATAGGTATGGCACCCGGATGGTGACCAAGGGTAGTGCGGGAAATCCAGGCCCAGGAGGTTGATTTGGATAATCTACAGAGGGCTGACTGAGAGGAGGAGGACGATCAGTCGCAGAGGACACTTCTTTCCTTTTAGCGGAAGAACCTTTGGAATTATGAGGGAAGAATCTCTGTCATGGAGATAGAGAGATAGCAAGAGGATCTGGTGATAGCTTTCAACTTGATTCGGGCTCCGACAGAGTACAGGGTTCCTCTGGCTGTAATCCAGATGCATGGAGCAGCATGTCAGTGGTGGATGATTTATCTTGGGGAGAAGAGGGAGGCTAAGGTGACGTGGACTGACTTCGAGAGGGAGTTACGGTCGGAATTCCTCTCTTCCACGATGAAGGCTGAGAAGAGGCATGAACTACTCTACCTCTAGTAGGTGGTATATCAGTGAGTGATTTGGGTATTAAGTTCAAGTATCTCATTCACTTTGCTCCGGACCTCTTTCCGGGTGAGGAGTCTCAGGCAAGACGTTTAGAGGAGGAACTCTGACCTTCCCTTCAGTATACGGTTACCACCTTCACCTTATTGATGTACTTGGAGGTCCAAAAGAAGGCTGATGTGGTGGAAAGAATGCACATGTTGGGAGGTGTATCGTGAGAGGGAATCTAGTTGGGCTCATCAAAGGGGAAGGCTGTCAGCAGCAGGCCTCCAGCATCAGGGCCCTCTAAGATTCTACTAGTAGAGATAAGGCCTCAATAGTTCCAGTTTCGATCTCCTGGTCCTCGCCCCTTCCATTCGGGCCAAGGAACGAGATTCTACATCTATGGAAGCTGTGGGAACCTTCAGAATTAGTTTCCACACCATGTAAATTGTGGTGGGTGTGGGTCGGTGTAGCACCCGCCTCAGCTACGACAGTTTTCAGCCGGGCCCTTTCAGCTACAGTAGTAGGGACAGGGAGATCCTGTTTCTCCAAGGGCAGATGCTGCAGGATGAGGCCATCCTTAGGGAGCTCCTCAGGGACCTCGACCAGAGTGTGGTTGGGGAGGCGGCTGAAATCCATGGGGGAGAGGATCTAGGCATGGGCAGTTACACGATGTGGAGGCAGCAGTTCCAGTAGGGCTGAAAGTCGTTCGAGGTATGGTTAGCTTTTTTAGTAATTTTGCCTATGACATTTTCGATACATGAGCTTCGCACTCCTTTGTTGCACCTATTCTGGCCTATGCTCTGGGACTAGACATTGAGAGACTTCCAGTGCCCCTGGTGTTGAGTACACTAGTCAGAGGTTAGACTAACTTGTTTTATGTTTTTCAAGGGTGTAGACTGATGATAGGGCCACATCAGTCAATCAGGGATCTTCTACTATTGAATATACATCTTTACGATTTTATCCTAGGAATTTAATGGTTATTCTCTGTATGTGCTATTATTTACTGCTTCTGAGGAAGGTTTGTGTTTTCAGACATGGGCGGTCGACGTGTGACTTTCATCGGCGAGCGGGGTTACCAGGCAGGTAACCGGAGAGTGGAGCCCCTCTTTTCCTTGTAAGCTGAACAATCAGTGGAGTCAGTGGATACATAGATGGTGGAAGTCCCATGGATCGTCAATGAGTTCATTTATGGCTTCCCTGAAGAGGTTAAAACTCTACCCCACTAACGTTATGTTGGGTTCAGGATAGACTTGCATCCTGGTGCCCATCCAATTTCAATGGCTCCCTACCGGATGGCGCCTTGTGAGTTGCGAGAGTTGCGGATTCAGATTGATGATCTGATGAATAAGGGTTTCGTTTGACCAAGTGCATCACCATGGGGTGCTCCCATCTTCATCGCAAGGAAGGCAGGTAGTGGTCTGAGGCTGTGCATAGACTATAGAAGACTGAATCAGGTAACAGTCAAGAATCAGAACCCTCTCCCAATGATAGATGATCTATTTGAATAGTTAAAAGAGGCAGGATGGCTCTCCAAGATTGACATATGATCAGGATATCACTAGTTGAGGGTGAAGGAGGGTGATATCTCAAAGAATGCCTTCAGGAGCAGATATGGGCACTTTGAGTTTGTAGTCATGTCGTTCGGCATTACGAAAGCACTGGCTATGTTAATAGTGCTCATGAACTCCGTCTTCTGAGAATATCTGGATCAGTTTGTAGTAATGTTTATTGACAACATCCTGATCTACTCGAGATCATAAGAGGATCACGCTGAGCATCTATGAATGGTTTTAGAGGTCCTCTAACAACACCAAATATATTGGAAACTGTCCAAGTGAAAGTTCTGGAAGAAAGAAGTGCACTTCCATGGACACGTGGTGTCTGAGCTGGGAATGTCAGTGGACCCATCGAAGGTCAAGGCAGTTATTTCTTTTGCAGCACCAAAGAACATGGAAGAAGTTCATAGTTTCCTAGGTCTGTCAGGTTACTACTAGAGGTTCGTTCCCAACTTCTCTCGAGTTGCATCACCTTTGACAGCCTTGACCAAGAAGGACCAGGCTTTCATGTGGAATGGGCAGTGCGTTGTAGACTTTAGCTATCTGAAGGGGAAGTTGGTTAGTGCCCCAGTGCTAAGGTTACCCGAAGAAGGGGTAGCGTATAAGGTGTTCTTTGATGCTTCAGGACAAGTCCTTGGGTGTGTGCTGATGCAACATCAAGGGGTGATATCTTATGGATCTAGGGAGTTACGTCCCCATGAGCATAACTATGCCACCCATGATTTGGAGCTTGTGGCGGTTGTGTTCTCATTAAAGTTGTGGCATCATCACCTCATCGGGGAGTGCTTCGTGGTCTTCATAGATCACAAGAGCTTAAAGTATATCTTCTTCCAATGGGACCTGAATTTGTAGCAACAAAGGTGGATGGAGTTCCTCCAAGACTACAACTTTGAAATCTCCTACACCTTAGGAAAGGGGAATGTGGTGGCCTATTCCTTGAGCTGGAAGTCGCAGAAGGATGTGGATTGAGAGTCGGCAGATGCCTGGAAGGTGATCGGGGAGTTGGCTTCCCTGCACTTGGATGTGAGGATAGATGGTAGTAGAGGATTTTTGTTTCTGATGACGATGCAGTCCTCTCGGTTGCAACAGGAGGAATAATCTTATTTTGGGGACTTGGAGACTGAAGTGATGTGTGATCGGGTTAACCAAGGCGATGCTTTGAAACGGTGGTCGGAAGATGGGAAGAATCGAATTATGTTTCATGGAATGTTGTTCGTCCCTGTGGGAATGCACAAGAGAGTTCTTGGTGAGTTCCACAGCTCACCCCTAGCGGTGCACCCAAGAGTTTCCAAGATGTACTAGGGTCTGAGGGGTCCGTTTTGGTGGTCTGGGGTAAAACGGGCAGTGTCATAGTTCCTAGCAAAGTGCCTTGTGTGTCAGTAGGTGATAGCCAAACACCGCATAACAAGATGTCTGTTACAACTTTTTGATGTCTCGGAGTGGAAGTGGGTGACATCTAAATGGATTTTGTCATAGGAATACCTAGAGTTCATGGGGGTTGAGATGCTATCTGGGTAGTGGTGGAATGAATAACGAAATCGGCTCACTTACTAGAAATCAAGGAGTCAGGTACGGTGGGTGCCCTAGCACAGAGGTACGTGGATGAGGTGGCGTGGTTGCGCGGGGTTCCAAGGTCCATAGTCTCTGATCGGGATACCTAGTTTACCTCACATGTCTGGAAAGGACTGCAACATGCTTTTGGCACGTAGCTATGTCTCAACACTGCTTTCCATCTATTAGACGGATGGGAAAATAGAACGCTTCACATAGATTATGGAGGATATCCTATGGACATGTGTGGTAGTCTTTGTGAGATCGTGGGTATGACACTCACCCTTGGTATAGTTTTCCTACAACAATAGTCGTCACTCTTCCATTAGAATATATCCATTCGAAGTTTGTATGGGAGGCCATGTCGCTCACCCGTGTGCTGGACAGAGGTCAGGGAGGCAGGTGTTCTTGGCCTGGAGGTGGTGAAGAGCACGAATGAGAAGGTTCAGCTTATATGGGAGAGGATGAAGGCATCCCAGGATAGGCAAACATCATATGCCAATAACAGTAGGAGACCCTTTGAGTTCGAGGTTGGGGACCACGTGTTCTTGAAGGTCTCCCCTCAGCGTTGGCAATGAAGGTTCGGCAAGAGAAGTAATCATTCTACTAGGTTTTTCGGAGCGTTCGAAGTGCTGCGGCAGGTCGGTGAAGTGTCTTATTAGCTAGCTCTACCACCTCCGCTACTCAAGATGCATGATTTCTTCCATGTGTCTTAGCTCCAACGTAATCTACACAGCAATTCACAAATCCTCGACTGGGGAAAGCTGGATATCGAGGCTGACGTAACGTTTGTAGAAAGACCGGTGAGGATCGAGGATCATGAGAAGAAGGTGCTCTGTGGATGAACCATACCTTTGGTTTGTGTGTTATGGAGGAATGGTGGGATTGAGGATATTACCTAGGAACGAGACGCATAGATACGTGCCCAGTACCCAGAGTTGTTTTGATTTTTATTCTGTTTTGATTGTAATTGTTGGTGATGATGTGTTTTACCTTGATAACTATGTAATGGAATATTTCAATTGTTCTCTAGATGTGTTTGTAAAGATTCTTGACTATGGGGAAGGGAGGACCTGATCCCTAATCAAGAAACATTAAGGTTGATGCGATTAAACCCGTGAGGTCGAGTCAATGCAGCCCAAAGAGGATAGTATATTGACATGGAGGAAGGTACTCCCTAATACCTATGTCTAGATGGTATGGCCCTTGAATATTGGTGTGCTTACTTGGGGGGAGAGGAGAGGCAGTTTATCCATAGTCGTTCGAAAGATGGATGAGGTTTACTCCTGAGTAGTATCTTCAAAGTGGTAGTTCAGACCCACCTCTTTTCTTCTGGTATAGTTTCTATTCTCAGGGATGGGAATAGTTTGAGAGGTATCTGATGTGATGGTCGGGACCCTCCTGGTCCAATACTTGAGAAAAAATGGTTCCATCAAATGGTTCCACCAAACTAGTGGCACCGATCATGGTCTCACACCGAAATGGTGGCACCATGAGGGTGGCACTGTGACGGTGGCACCGTGTGGGCGACACCGTGACGGTGGAACCGTGTGCGCGACACTGTGACTGTGGCACCATGTGGATCACACCGTGACGGTGGCACCGTGACCGTGGCACTGTGTGGGTGGCACTGTGATGATGTCACCATGTGGGTGTCACCATGATGGTAGAAACGTGATGCTGGCACCGTGAGGGCGACACCATGATGGTGGCACCATGTGGGTGTCACCGTGACGATGGCACCAGGTCCTCACCGAGCGGTCTTCGTTCTTTTTCCAGTTTCTGAATTTTTCTGCTCCAACAATGTATCTTTTGATGTAAAAATGATTTAATACCCCCCTTTCAAATAATTTTAATACCCATAAATGATATCTTCAATTCCTCAAAACTGATAAACCATTAACTTACAAAACATGTGGTTTTTCCTCATTGTCACACCCTTTCCCCGTACCTTCCAGTTCTGCCCCCGTTGCACGTTTTTCCTCTATTTAGAGAAAACTATTTAACGCACAACCATTATGTCCACCACTCCAATTGAAATTATAAAGTGAAAACTAATTCCATCATGCGTAACTTCCGAACCACATGGAAAACCACGATCCGACTTTAAAGTTGTTCAAAATTCAATATCTCATAACAACGGGATGTCATCTTTGTATCACACTAGAATTTCTTCCTTCTTTTTCTTGACAGGTCTCCTTGTACATTTGGAGTCCACCCCTTCCCAAGGAATGTGGTGAGCCTATGCTGGAGCTTCCCTACTCATCCTTGGAGTCTACAGAGTTCCTCCCCTTCAAGTCGCACATCCTCAGTTCATGGCGCGTAGAGTTAAAACGTCAATCCTTGATCAATCAAGGTAGGGTTTTTCCTTCGTCTCTCTTAAATATGTATCATGTGGGGTGGGTATGATATTGTCACTATGGGGATATATGAAACCAAACCTTAATAAAGATAATAGAGGGACCTTTAATGAATGAAGGGGGTGTTCTCAGTCTCTACTGCATTATTTATCCTTGATTATGTGTTGTGAATTGTATGGGCTTATGTCCATTGTAAATCATAGTCATTGGGGGTCTTTTCTTGCACACCAATGAACCTCTGTTTTTCTGGATATTCATGTGATTGAATGAATGTAACATGAAAATTGGTTAATCATTTAAACTAGAATGATTAAATGGATGCCCAGTGAACAACAATCCTTGTGTGATCACCCCAGTTAACCAAACACAACGAAGAAACTTAATGAATGATGTTCTTGAGTCTAGAAACTTCCTTTCTCTATCTTGGTGGTATGTCTATTTGTTCTTCTTGATGCTTATGGGGTGATATGGATGGGGATGTGATCCTCTGTTCTTGTAAGGTTGTTGGTTGTGGATATAAGGTCATGTGGGGATGTATCTTGAGGCTTGGTTTGGTCACAGTACTTTGAGGGATCTCACATATCCCTTTGTTGTAACTTTACAAGAGGACCAGGTGTGAATAATTAAAAGTGTTGTTTGACTGTTTTTCCTTTCCACATCTTGTGGTCATTCCTGTTAGTTCCCCAGTAGTGAAGAATTTACATAAATGGAATCACTTGAACATAAAACCAAGAATGGGATCAATGGGAAATTGGTTCTTAGAAAGAGTTGTGACATGGATGTGAGTGGTGTGCCTTTTGATCAATGAATAGTGATATGGGTGTTTGTTCTTAGGTTGGTTTTGGAACCCCTAGGATGGGATGAGTGCTTTTTACCTATACATATAATTTAAGTTCTTATGTTTCTTTTTCACACCCCACCCATGTTGATCACATTGTGTTGAACACCCCCATTTCATGGGGGAGGGTGGTTTTCCCAACACTTTTACTAGTGGATGGTTATTGGCTCCTTTTCTGCTCCATTTCCTGAATAGCCCAAGACTCTTCTGGTAGGATGTAATGGCCTGAGGTCCATTAGCCCAATATTATTTGGGCATGGTTGTTGTGGTGGTTGGCCTAGGTGTGTGCGGGTGGGTTGTTTCTCAAGTGTCTTCGGGATAAGGCCCAGGTGTCTTCGGGAGTGGCAGTGGTAGTTCTAGCCCATGTGTTTATGGGTGTGGTTACGTCTGGTTGATATAGCACATGTGTTTTCAGGCGGGATGTGTGGTGATGGCCCAGGTGTGTGCGTGCAGGGTATGGTAGTGGGATGATAGTGAGAATGGCGAGAGAGGTTCGATTCATAGGATGTATTCAATAACCCGTGGGAAAGTGGCGTGGGGTACCCAAATGTCGATTTGTTATTACTATTACATTACTTTACTTGCGTTAATTGGGGAGTGTGCCTTGGTGAGGCTTGGGTGGGCAGTTTTCCTTGATGGGTGTTTCTGTTATCTCTTTTCTCACGGGGCATTTGAATGCCTCCCCACTTGTATACGAGAGATTTTGGTTTTCCCTACAGATTAAACTTGTATGCTCACCCTACATATACAAAACTGCTTTCAGGATTCCAGGAAGACTTCCGGGATCGTGCAGGATCATATTAGTTTGTACGATGGGATGGTTGTTGTTGTTGTTTTCTTTTCTTTGGTACTTTCTTTTGGGGTTTTCTCGTACTTTTTTAGAATTACTTTTGGAACATGCATATGAGAATGGTTTGTTTTGGATTTACTTATACTTCCACCTTTGGTGTTGTTGGGAATTTCTATCTGATCTCCAGATCCTACTAAATAAAAAGGGTAATGCCTTCCATATTTCGTGTGATTCTATACCCTTGGTGCTAGTCGCCCCTCTGAGACATATTTAATGCAGGTCTCGGGGGTCATTATCTCTCCTTGAAATTGAAGAAGGAAGGTTTTGGAAATCTGCTCCCCATTCTCACTTCTTGGTGAAGGCGGGTCGTGACACTCCAATATAAAAAGGTACTCACACCTCCCACTTATTCACACCTCTAAAGACCTTTTTATCACCAAAAATATGATACAATAAGATACAAAATTATATAAATTAATCCTATAATAATCCCTTTTATCATAAATATATCCAAGGAATCCCTTTGGTGCAAACCAAGAGGAGTTACCCAAGGAAGATGTAACATTCTTCTCAAGATCCATTGTTTTATTTTCATTATAAACCCCCTAAACTCTTCTTATTGCATGATTAAATAATAACCTTAGTATAATTAAAATACTTATATGTTTTTATAATAATTTTTCTACCAAAAATTACACACACTTACATCTAAAGGGTAATGAACTTACTGTTCCTGTGTATGGTGAACTACCACCTTACGAAATATTGTTGTTTGTTTTTTTATTTACCTCATCTCATGGTTAGAAATTATGATGGAAATATGTTTTTATATGATATATATAATATTTTTTATGTATTTAATCTTCTATAATTATTATATGAAACATACCTTCATGTTTTCAATTTTTTGTAAGAATGATAACTTCGTTTGTGGATGTGTGGACTATCGCCTCCTTAAAGCGATGTGATTCGTTCACACTCTACATGGAATTTTTTAAGGATGTGTTTAATGAAATTATATGATATATATGAAATAACAATTATACTGAAATTATATTATATATATATCAATATTTTTCATTAACTTTTTTTTCTTTCAATACGACTATAAAACAGAAACAATGTTCATGCGAATGTAAGGCCTACTGTCTCCATGAACGATATATTCCATTTACTATTAATATATTTTATAGATTATTATAAATTAATATATAATGATTATATATTATATTTATATCATTATTTACTATTTATAAATAATTAAATCATGTCCTAATTAATCACGTCAATAATAAAAAACCAAAATATATACAAATAGAAAAATAGATATTACCTAAAATGTAACATTAACATGGAGTTGTTAATAAATGGTTAATATAATTTCATAAAGAAATAAAATATTGTATTATATATAATAATATGTTTCAGTTTTATATTTATTATACTGGAGTTTTGAGTGTGTATGAATAAAGTCAATACTTTAGGTAAGAAAATTTCATCTCACTTTTTATTTTCATCAGATACATGCAATATTCACCAATCATATTATTTGTGGTGTATAATCTACCATATGACATGTAATATAATTAATTTACTTTTATTTAATTATATTATAATCTTTAATTAATGTTATTATTTAATGGGGATTATGATTTTAAAGTTACTCAAGTAGTAAGTGTTTTCTCATCTCACTTTTAATTCTCTGAGCCTTATCCCTTATTCACCACTCATTTCTTTTGTGCGGTGTAAATACTTCCCATTAATGTATTATATGATTCTTATAATTAAATTTATTGGTATTTAAATATCCATTATTGATCTTCATATCATGGTTTTTATGGTTTAAACGTTGCCAAATCGGTAAAGTAATTTTGTCTCAGTTTACCTTGTTTGAGATACATGCCATGTTATGCAACTATATTTTTATATGGGATGTATATTATACCCATTGAAATTATATATCATGAATATCCATATTTTAATGATATTTTGTGCACCATGTAATACTATTATTTCATGGGGATTATGATTTAAGGTTTCTAAAGTGTCAATAGTTTATTATTACAATCTCATCGATTATTGGGATTGTTTCTGATCATGCTTCCATTGATGAAATCATATGACCCATATCTTAAGAACACCCATTAATTTTATTATCCTATATTTATTCATGTTATATCCAAGTAATGGTACAAGTTTACTACTATTTGATAGTTAGGATAATTAATAAAAATATTTTATGAAAATTCGAATTTATTTGCCCTTTCATTTGATAATCTGTCCTCTTTCAAAACTGTGTTTTCAAAAAATGTTTTAAAAAATATGTTAATATTATTCAATTATAGTTAAAGAAAAATTTTACCGATATTTTTCCTTTTTAGAAAACTTTTTTAAAAAGTAATATTGTTTTTGTTTTCTAATTGAGTCACTTTTCTAAACATTTATGGCTCAAAAGGAATGTTCGACATGTACAAATTTATCCACCATCATGACCATATATCCTTTAAAGTTTCTTTTTCAAGATTAAAAAATTTATTTTTATGAAAAATTATTTTACTAATATTATGGAAATTCATTTTTTTAAAAGTATTTTCAAAGAGAAATTTTTTAAACAATGTTTTATGATTCAATAAGTATTTTAAATGATTTTGAAAGGTTCCATTAACTGTATTCAGCGATATTTTTAAAGAAAAATGTTTTCAAAAATATTTTGAATTTAAAAGATGTGTTAAATGATTTCAATATTCCTTTATCTGTTTTCAAGGTAAAAGCTTTTGAAAATTGTTTATAGCTTCCTTTATAAGTTTTCAAGTTTATTTTCAAAGAAAATGGTTTTCAAATGTTTTTAGGTTTTAAAAATAAATTTTCAAATAAGGGAGGATTTTTTACACAAGAAACATTTTAAATGAACTGGTAAATATTTCATTAAAATAAAATAATTTTTTAAATGGTTATATGAAAAGGATTTTCGAAGAAAGGTCATTTAACTTAAGAAATTTTCCTTTGGATTTTTCAAAATAATTATCCATTTAAAATGACATACATTGTTATATTTTATGATTTAATGGGGATATAATCTTAAAATACCATTCATATTCTTCATTTAATGGTTTATGTTTTGATGGAATGATGTTTATGACACCACTTTATTTTCCATGAGTTATATTATTTTAAAACCCACTTATTTTCAGGGGTTATTCGTTGATGAAATGATTATGAAACCTATTAATTTTCCATAGGTTATGATATGATGACATGTTTATGATACTAATTTCATTTCTTGTGTTATGATATGACTGTTTATGATCTTGTGGAAGATGTTTGTAAGATATAATTATGAGAAGGGTGGGATCTATATCTCCCTCTAATGCATTGGATAATGATTTATATCTCGTGATATTATGATGGGAACCAAGCTAACAATATTCATCCAAAATGGGAAACATGTGTGTCCTGATCCACTATGGGAAGATGGGGAATCCCGATCCACTATGGGAAGATAATGAAACCCAATACACTATGTGAAGTTGGGGAAACACGATACACTATGGGAAGATGGGGAAATTTAATCCCTTATAAGGAACGGACTACGGATGGTGAAGGTGGTCCATCCCACATAGTAGGTGTAGTCCTCATGAAGTGCCATGATTAGTTTTTGGTAATGATCCTTGAATTATATGGAATTATGTTACATGTTTATGTGTCTACCAAAATTTCTATTTCTTATACCATAATATGCTCACGTGGTTCATGTTCTTGATTATATTATGATTCTTGTCTTATGAACTACCAATATTTTTGCTATGTCTCATGATTATGATCTTTTTTATGTAGGGTGTGATCTTAAAATGTTATTCTCATGTTCTCATACCCTTATGTTAATGTTATGCTTATATATTTCATTGATTTTATCTTACTGAGCATTCAATCTCAACCATTTCTTATTTTTCCTTTCCCCAAGTTATAAATAAAGGTTTAAAGTAGGATTACTAAAGGGGAAGATCTTTAAAAGATATGTTAATAATTATTCACCAAACTAGAAGAATGTTTTTTATGATTCCAAAGATACTAAACTATTATGATCCTCTGCATGCATTTTTATAATGTGATGAATATTCATATAAAATTATGTAATATCCATTTATTTTATGCCTAGGTCACTATATTTATTGCACGGGGTAAATATTTGGATCAGGGAATGTGTTTAACATATTGTGGAGATGATTACATTGTTAAAGTCTTGTGGGTACAAGTTTGGTGCATGTTTAACATATTTTAGGGATAGGATGGGAACATGTTTAATGTCTATCAAAGATACGATGGTTTCCTGTTTCACATATTTTGAGAACATGATATGCGCAGGTTTAACGTCTTGTAGGGACATGATGAGAATAATTTTAATGTCTTGTGGGGAAATTATGGGAATTGGTTTAATATCTTATTGTGAGGTGATGGGTGTTGGTTTAATGTCTTGCAAGGAAGGATCATAACGTCCCATTGAGACGAATTGGGTGGTTAAATGTGTCCCTATGAGGGAGGATTTCAGACTTTTAGGATGGTGTGTATCCCTAGGTGGGAGGATTTCACCCATGGATGACGACGTATTGAACCTCATGGAGGCGTCTTACACACACTTTTTATGAGATAGGGATCAAAACCCATGTAGTTTTCTAGTGTAGTTTAAGATCATGAGATATGATTGGTCTATTTAGTTTAATATCATTTGGTAAGAATTCTCATATCATGGAAGGAGTGTCAACAAGGGATGGTGGGTGGATTATGAGGGGAAGATTCCCACAATAGGTTTCATCAATTGTGTGGGAGTAGGTGTCATCCCATTTTAGTTATACATGTGGAATCCTTTGTTTACCACATAGGATAGGAGGAGTGGGGTCATTTGATGAAAATCATATACGGGGCATCATGTGTTCATCGCATAGGGTAAGTCAATAGTTTTACATCATGTGATGATGAAAATCTAATGCAATTAAATATCATACAACTTGGATGAGTATTTAGGTAGTTTTATGTCATGAAGATCAGATGTGGATAGTGTCACTCCTCCTGGGGGGACTACGTCGAAGTGAGAGGAAGATCTAGTATAAGGGACTTCTATCAAGATGGGTACACAATTTCCATAGAAGATGCCACCCATAGGAATTACGTGACTAACACTCATTTTCCTCTGGGAGGGACATGGAATTGGCACTTCCATAGAGGAGTGGTAATAAAGAGTCCTGACGTTTGGGTGCCTATTATTAGAAGCAATAGGAATTAGGGTACCTATGATTAGGATAAAAAGATTGGGTAACGGCTATACTAGAAGCATAGGAAATGTTGTGTTAGGGACTAGGAAGTATCTTGCACATAACATTATTGGGTTGTATTCAGATTGAGTTGCACGAGAAAGGGGCTCTATCATAAGAGAAACATATGGATTCTGATGGCATAGTGCACGCAAGTTGTGGAGTTTCATGCAGATTAGGGTTTCTCAAAGGAAGATTATCTTTATGAGAACCCAACCTGGCTTAGGAGGTGTTGCGTGAGGATCAATCGACCATAGGCCAAGTCATGTTTTGTCCAACACGAGGTTTTTCATGAAAGATATCTACCTTTTAGGGTCCATTGTCTCTGGTTTTGCATGCTGAACTACTATAAAAATGGGCATGGGAAGCGCCACCTTATATCAGTGATAAGCAAAAACCGCTGATAAAGAAACCCTTTATCTGCGCCAAAAAATTTCTGATAAAACGACCCTTTATCAGCGCTACAAAAGCACTGATAAAGAATCCCTTTATCTGCTCTGAAAAGTTAGCACAGATACAGGAAGGATTTATCAGTGCTTTTTTGGCGCTGATAAAGAGAACCATTATCATCGCTAAAAAAAGCACTGATAAAGGTAGTCTTTATCAGCGCTTTTTTAGTGTTGATAAAACTTTGGTCCATTTATTTATAAAGTCAGTCACACAGTTCCCTTGTTTCATTGCGACCTAAAGCTCTCGTTGTATTGGAACCATGCGACTCCCCTCCACTGCCCGTTGAGCTTCACGTTGCCGGACATCCACCGTCCTCGAGATTCTTGTTGCCAGACCTCCACCACCTACTGAGCTTCGTGTTTCCCTACCTCCGCCACCATCGAGCTTCGCTTTTCTGAACCTCCACTGCTTACTGATCTTCGCGTTGCTAGACCTCCACCTCCCTCGAGCTTCGCATTGCCGATCCTCCGCCGCCCGTTGAGCTTCACGTGTCGGACCTCCACCACCCTTCGAGCTTCTCTTTGCACAGTCTGAAAAATCATTTAACCCTCTTTTAGTGTCTTATCATAGGATGAATGGTTTATTTTGATTTTGGGATTTTACTATTGATGATTGTGATGAATACTTTTCTTTTTGTTTGGTAGTTGGTACATGAGAGACCTTATATTTTTGAGTAATCAAATGGGTTCTACTCCAGTTAGATTTGAGTTGATCACTTGAGTCTATTTTTGATGTCCCCAAGGGGCCTCATTTATATTGATTATCTGGTCACATAACCAGGTGGTGTTCTGTGAGTGAGTCAATTTTCATTAGAACCTATAGGTAAGATATCATCCTATGTTTCTCCAATTAAAATTAGTTTCTTTCCCAAAATTATTTTAATGAATGACTTTGTGATTATGAGTAACTCCCATTGATTACCTTTATTATTTACTTTTTCTATAGTTTAGTTTTTATGTAACCTTGATTATTTATTTTTTCTTTTATAATTACTCCATTATTCTAGGATTTTCTATTAGTTTAGTTTTTTTACAGCAACTCAAAATTTGGAATCTTTGGGGAATGTTTGACATGGGTTGATTTTCTTTAAAAGGGATTTCTTTGGCGTGTCATGCAAGAATAATGACCTGATGTGAGAAGGGTCTTATGTCGGCTCAACACCACACGAAAGAACATATAACTAGGATGTTGGATTTTTAGATTAAATTCATATATCTCAGACTAAAGGGGTGGTTTATTCATGTAAAATATCTCTTCAGAAACCTAGTATTTGTGGAAAGATTGATATGCTCATCAGTAATGGAGATCAATGAGTTTACACTATCAGAGTGAATTTTATGAAAAATTTAAGGTCCTTCACTCTTGGATTCCAGTTTCAATAGATCCCTCCTATGTATCATAGATTCCTATAGATCCAACACCATGTCACCATATGGTAAGGACTGAAGGATAACCTTTTTCTTTAAGGAAAACACCACCTAGTTCTGATGCATTTCTAGGTCATCCAATACTTGAACCCTATTTTCTTAGAGGGGTTCCCCCCTTCATTCCTTCATGATATATAAGTAACTTTGTCTGGTAGTGCACTTGTATGGAATGATGCCCTATACACCAATATTTATAGCCTTTCCACCCCTACCTCCATCTCTGTCCTTCTCCCTCGATGAGGTTACTGACTTCTTCTCTATAGTGGCAAGACCCCTTTCTAGTAGTGTTTGTTCTGTCTCCCTTGGTTCTCAGCCTGTCATCCAGCTCCAAATACTTATTGATCTAGAGATAAATCCCTCACCAGCCCCCAAATTTCATTACCCATCCTTCCCCTGCCCCTTTGGATCCTCATATCCCACTCATATTATGCTATCCAACCAGAAGGTATTATGAAAATGTTCAAAATGAAGGGACCCCAATGAGAGATCATCCTCCCACTTCAATAAGGCTACAAGATCTTGATTCAATGCCTAATCCCTATCTTATCCATCATTATTATCTTCATATTTAATGCTCATGGTCTTATTTCCCATATTAAATCGGACATCCTCACTATAGAAATCAAAAAGCATAATTCCATTGTTGTTGTTTCCAAATAACCCAAAAACCCAATAATAATCATAGAATTATCTCGGAAGATTATGTTGCATGGATATATACACTCTGAACCCTCCAACAAACACAAATGGGTATTTGGGCACAACAAATATGTTGTTGAGACTGTTCGAGATTGAAATCAATTCATCGCTACCAAGGTGTCCAACGGTGACCCCTCCTTCATTATGACTTTTGTTTTTGGAATCTATGAACCTCTTCAAAGGGAATCTCTATGAAGTGAACAAAATACCATCAATCCCGACCACCATCCATTGTTTGTTGGGGGATACTTTAATGTCATTTCCAACCCAAATGAATGGAAAGGTAGAAGCCCATTCCAGAGGAAGACCATCATGGAGTATGTTCAGTTCATGGCTGGGAAGGGCCTCATTGATCTCAGATTCTCAGGTGACTATTTCATCTGGTGAAACAACTGCAGGGGCCATCACCGCTTGTGGAGTCTATTGGATAGGTGTCTATCCAACATGAAATCCACTAGCCTATTCTAAAATACCATGTTTTTTCATCTTGCTTGAGGTATTTTGAGTCACTCCCCCCTCTTGGTTTCCATTTATTCTTGGCATGATCATCAGAAAAGGTTTCACATCCACCAGTAGTGGGTTAACATCCTAGTGTACCAAGACATGGTTTGTGAAATATGGAATGAACCCTTGTAGTAGTATATGGCAACCTTCAAACTCAATGACCTGACCTTGAACCCCGATAGGTGCAGTTCGCCCCTACTCCTTAAGAACCTTCACCACCTGGGACTACTGTCACATATGGGATCCTTTAGAGTATTATGATTGATGGAATGATACCTTGAGATTATTGTATTATTAACACCAGTTTGAGATTTGTGTGTAGCTACATACTTATTATATTTTCTTATTATTTCTTAAACACCACCACTTGAGTCGAGTAACCTGGTTGATATTCATATTGGTACTTTGGTTCGGAAGTGGATATGGTTTCTTATGTGTTTGTGACATGTGTATGTGAGGATATATGGTTATTTAGGAATGATTATATTGAATGTAGGGCAGAGACCTAGGAGTGGTAGATGTATCATTATTTATTATTCTTGTGTTTGGTCTGGGGTAATTTGAGGAAACTATAATGAATCTAAAGTAATTATATTTAATGAATAGGAATAAATACTAATGGTTAGGCTCTATTAATCTATATTTTTATAAGGAAGTGGTTCTCTTATACTATATTTGGAAGTATTGTTTTGTGTAATTGAACTATAAATACTAATATTTTAGATTCAAATAGGATGAAGAAGAATAAATATTGGATGGATGCTAATCGTTTGACAATAGAGTACGAGAACAGAGTGAAAGAGTTCATCAAGTTTGCAAGGTATAATGCACAAGACCCTTCTCAAATCCTTTGTCCTTGTTTACATTGTTGTTATTCTATATTACTTACTCCAGAGGAGTTGGAAGAACATTTTATATGTCACGGAATAGATCGGAGTTATAAATGTTGGAATAAACACGGAAAAAAAAGCGAATGTAGCTACTGTTGCGATAAAACTATGTTTTATGGATCATCATATATGAATACAAATATGGGTAATGAAGAAGATTGTATGAAGGATGTGATTACAGATGACAATGATGATGAAGATTGTATTGAGTAAATGACAAAGGAAATTGAAGATGAACTCTGTGATTGCCCAAAATTGTTTGAGAAATTAAAGAGTTGTGCAAAGAAGCCATTGTATGATGGTTGTACTAAGAATACAACATTGTTAGTTGTAATGAAGTCATATAAATTGAAAGCAGGAAACATATGGAGTGATGTCAGTTTTACGGAACTACTTTCTCTCTTGAATGACATGATCCCAGTAGATAATGAGCTCCCAAGCTGGACATATGAAGCTAGATGAATGCAATGCCCGATGGGTATGATTTCTGAAAGAATACATGCCTACCCGAAAAACTGTATAATGTTTTTCAAGGAGAACAAATCTCTTACAGAATTCCCAAAGTGTAGTTCTTCTCGATACAAGAAGGATAAATCCAATCCTATGAAAGTTGTATGGAACTTTTCAATCATTCCAAGGTTTAGGCGCCTATATGGAAGTGAAGAAACTACAAGACAATTGTCGTGGCATGTAGATAAAAGAAATAAAGATTGGAAATTACGTCATCCGGATGACTCACCATAATGGAAGAAAATTGATCCTGAGCATCTTGGATTTGGAAAAGAGACGAGAAATCTTCGTCTTGCGTTATCTATGGATGGATTGAATCCTTTTGGTGTTCAAACCAGCACTCATAGTACATGGCATGTTATGTTGGTAAATTATAACATGACACCCTGGTTATGAATGAAGCGGAAAATCATCATGTTATCTATGCTTATATCAGGACCAAAACAACCAGGTAACGATATTGATGTTAATCTGGTTCCTTTGATCAAGGATATGAAGTTATTGTGGGATTCAGGTGTTATGTTGTATGATGCTTATAAAAGTGAATACATCACGTTGAGAGAAATGTTGTATGGGAGAATAAATGATTTCCCTGATTATGGAAATTTTTCAGGCTATAGTATTAAAGGAACTCAAGGGTGTCTAGTGTGTGAAGAAGATACCGAATCAATTTGGTTAAAACATTCATCGAAATCTGTGTTTCTAATATATCGTAGATTTCTACCTCATCGACATAAGTAACGATATTGGATGACATCATTCAATGGAAGTTCAGAACAATAATCAACACCGTCTCCACTAATAGGTGATCAGCTGTTTGATAAAGTAAAAGATCTGAACACTATTTTTGGTAAACCATTTTCGAAAAACCTTACGAAAACCGGTTGGAAAAAGAGATCAGTTTTTTTGAATGACCATACTGGAAATGTTTGTACGTCAGAGATTTTCTTGATGTCATTCATGTGGATAAAAATCTATCTGACAGTGTCATCAGAACGTTTCTAAATGACCATGGTAAAAGAAAAGATGGATTTAAGCCAAGGTTAGACATGGTTGACATGGTAATACGAGAAGAGTTGGCTCCCGTGAAGGGTGAAAACCGAATGCTTCTTCCTCCAACTACTTACACTCTTTCTTGGGAAGAGAGATATCAGTTTTTCAACTTCTTCAATGTTGTAAAGGTTCTAGAGTGGTATTCATAAAATATCAAGAACATTGTGTCAATGATTGATTTGAATTTAAAAGGTTTGAAATCACATGATTTCCATGTTTTGATGCAAGATCTAATTCCTATAGATTTACGTTTCCTTTTGCCCAAGAATGTTCTCCATACATTAACCAAACATTGTTTCTTTTTCAAAGCTATATGTACCAATGTTTTAGACCCGAAGAAATTTCCAGCTATGGAAAAAGAAACTGTCATCATATTATTTGAATAATAAAGGTTCTTACCGCCAAAATTCTTTGATATGATGGTTCATTTGATGATTGACTTTGTGAGACAGTTCGACTTTGTGGTCATGTGCACTATAGATGGATGTATCCTGTAGGATGGTATATGATGATTTTGAAAGGGTATGTCAAAAATTGAAGTCAACCAGATGGTTGTATAGTGGAACGATATATTGTTGAGGAAGCCATTGAATTTTGTACCAAATACCAATCTGATGAGGAATGGATTGGTCTCCCGAAATCTTGTCACACTGGATGCATTGAGGGTGAGGTAATTTCTAGAAGAGAAGTTGTGACAATCAGTATTACAGATCGGGAGCTGGCCCATCTTTATGTTATGCATAACTGTTGGAAGGTTGCTCCATATATTGAAACTCACAAAGAAATTCTTAGGCAGTTGAATTCATAAAGGGATGAAAAATTGTTATCAAATACACATAATCCCAAGTTTATAGGATGGTTTCAGGACCTTATTTTTAAGCAGTTGGATGAAAATCTGAATTCAATTTCAGAACGACTTTGATGGCTAGCCACTAGACCAAGTGTGTATGTATTATCTTACAGTGGTTCTGTAATTAATGGTTATAAATTCTATATAGATTAACATGATGAAGATTGTACCATGAAAAATAGTGGAGTTACACTAGTGGCTGAAGCGATGCATATTTCTAGTAGTAAGGACAGAAATTAAATTTATGCAAATATGTCATACGTTGACATTATCAAACTAATATGGGATTTGGATTATATGACATTCCAATTGCCGATTTTTCAATGCTAATGGGTTGATAACAACAGTGGTTTTAAAATAGATGAATGGGGATTTGTGAAAGTTGATTTTAGTAAATAAGGGTACAAAGACGAACAGCTTATAATGGAATCACAAGCGGTACAAGTTTATTATGTTTTAGATCCCGCAAACCTAGAGTGGACGATTTTTCTATTATCATCCAAAACTACTGAAGGTTCCGATGAAAATTTAGTTGAGGATGATTCTTTCTGTGGTATTTCACAATAATTTTGAAGAAGTCCCAATGTTGATGATGTTTTTTATGTTATAAGAGACCACAATGAAGGGATTTAGATAATCGATAGAGGTGTCAAATCCCTTCAACCTTTGAAAAAAAGAAATAGAGTCAATAAATAGGTTTTTTTGTAATATATAACTTCTTATCTCATTCTATTATCTTATCATTACTGAATTTATGTAATCTAAATTAACTGTTCAACCATTTTGCTAATAATGACTTCTGCACATTATGGTGCTCCAATCCTTAAGGCTAAACAAGTCTCTCAAGCTGCTGCTGCTGAGGCTACTGCTACTCTTGTTGCTCCTGCTGCTCCTGCAGCTGCTGCTGCTCCTGTTGAGGCTCTTGTTGCTCCTGCCGCTCCTCCTGCTGCAGCTCCTGCAGCTCCTACTACTCCTACTACAGCTGTTGCTGCTCCTGCTGCTATGGATCCTAATTCTCCTAGTGTTGAGGTCCAACGACCATCATCACATGTTGTTGATACCATTTCATATGAGCATATAAATGATGTTGATAATGATGAAATCCTCGGGAATGAAGGGCTGATGTCGCAGAAAACACAGGTGAATCTTAGTTTGACGGTGTTAGCCAATGTTCTTTAGGCGAAAAGCAAAGGCATCGAAATTGAAGTCAGATAGAATGCACGAGGCTAACATGTGAAACCCAACAAGGATATATTTAGCAGCTACATTGGAGTTGTCACTTGGCAACGCGTGCCGATTGACATAGATTCATGTCACCATGTTGTGTCCTGGTTGAAGGATGTGATCTGGGAAGAAATTATGGTAACATTAAGAATTTATTTCTTTAATTTACTAGCATATAAAATAATGAAACAATGTCTTACTCTTCTCAATTGCTTGCAGAGTACATTTATAGTACACGATTCACACAAGGATTATGTACTAAGGCATGCAAGAAGGATTCATCAAGGTTTTCGCACTATTTTAACAAGATGTCACCGGAAAGATGCCAAAGGTAAAATAAACCTACACCCACCCATTTTCTACGCTCACCTGATATCCCAAGAAGCATGAGACTCATTTATTGGTCGCCATGGGGATGAGAAGTTTCAGGTACATTGTGGGTGATAATATGTTGTTTGAGAATACCTGTATTGATCACTTTGAATGTCAATATTTTATTTATGAAACAAAAACTCTGTACTGAAAATAAGGAACGTGCATCAAAACCAACATACCCCTATCATAAAACAAGGATGGGGTAAGCTTTATTAGAAAAGAAAATGGTACATATTTTAAATTTACAGTAATATTATTAGGTGCCAATAAACAACATCATAATTATCTTTCTATGTTTATATGTAGATTGATGAGTCTAAAACTAAATACACTTCCATCCCACGTCATGTGCGATGGAAGGAGGCACGTGTGAATAAGGAAGGGAAGTTAGTAGATGAGAACACACAAAAAGTGTGGGAAATATCTGTATGTATGACACGACAATAAAAATATTTGTTTTAAATTGTTATTACATTAAAATAATTCGTTATCTTCCTATATCCGACAGTCATAGGAATCAACTACTCCTGTAGCAGATATAGACCTATTATCGATGGCTTTGAAGCATCCATAAAAATACGGTCATGTCATAGGTGTGGGGTTTGGGGTGACACCCCGAGTATATTTTGAGAATAAGAAAAAACGGATGATACAGAAGAAAAATTGGAACAATTGAGAGAAAATATAGCAACCCTTGAAGAACGATTGCAATGGCAGTGAGAGTTGCTAGCAAAATTTATGGGTGGGAAGAAAAGGGAAGACACAACTCAGGAACATCCAACACGTGAACATCCCACCCCACCCCACCAGCATTGAGGTGATCCATTCCCCTCAAAAAACTGTCTTAGTTGTGGTAATAAAAATTCTCATAACTGTTCCCATGAAATGTGAATCAAACAAAAACTGATAATATTTCTTTACTGATTTTCTATAGGGTGATAATGATTGTGATTTATATCTATCAACACCCACCTATCACCTTGTAGCGAGGGCTATAGTGTTTAATATCCCAGATGCCACGCTGCATAATAGACCACTTCCGAAAGATCATCTGAAAGTGACGATTACTATAGCTCATGAGCCAAATGCAGAGCTACCTATTCCACTTGATGACGAGGATATTCATATGGTCGAGAAGGCTATTGGGACATTCATTGCATGGTCGTCACAACTTGTAAGAGTACATGCAGACAAAGAGGTATTTATTTCCTTTTTTCAAAGCTAATACTTGAACAATTAATGAAAAAAGGGTCTTAACCAATGATTGTTGTTATAGATGGAGAAAGGGAAGCGGGTGACAAAAGTCGGCTCAAAACCATCTAAAGGATCGACCAACCGATCCCAAGGTGCTACTGAAATCACAATAACACCACCTGTTATTTATCCACATTTACTAGCATTAAAGAATAATGTGGATATGATGCTAAAAGATGGTAATAGTCATAGAGTGGTTTTCAAAGAGAATATATATGGAGAGGAAATTCAAGATTTCATTGCTGCTGAAAATGTAAATGAGATCCTTGAAAAAGGTTTTCTTTCCATCACAGTTTTAAATGTATATATGAGGTATGTTTCAATGAATTTATTTTCTAAAAGCTAATCTAATGTGTAAATTATGACTAAATTCATTTTATATTGTTGATAGATTCATTTATGAAATACAGTTGAAGGAATTTTCCCATGAGCCAAGTTTTGGACTCGTTAGTCCTCATACCACATCAACACACCAAACAAAATTAGAGCCATCAAAAAGGGATGCAATAGTGAAAAACTTGATGGAAACATTTGAAAGAAAGATTACAGATGAGAGACTATTTATAATACCAACCATGCAGGGGTAAAACTCTACGATTAATGAATATCAATTATATTTTCACTTCTTTTATTACTTATTCCTTTTTGTGTGTTTAGGAATCAATGGTTGCTAATTGCAGTTAACATGGATACTCCAAAGATTTATTTTCTAGATTCAAAGCAAGGATATCCATCAAACCGACCACAAATGATAGAGTTTTTGAATCTGTAAGACACTACATATTACGTTTTAGGTATAAACATCAAGTATTATAATTTATATTATCTTTTAGTAAGGATTTTGTTATGATAGGGCGGTGTATCATTATCGTCTAAAAAAGGAATGAGGATAGGGGCTAAGCATAAGGAAGTGAGCAAGTACTATGTCTGGACAAATATCAGGGTATATATAATAAAATTTCACTACCCAAACAAATCTCAACACAAGTTACTTTTTCTCCTAATGATCTATTTTTTTCAGTGTCCAAAACAAACAAATGATAATGATGCGGTTATTATGTTTGTAATTTTATGAAGGAGATAGTTTTTCATCAACAAACTAGCATCCCTAAAAAGGTATTTTCGAAAACAACTACTAGTTCGTTTAATTTATTTATTAATTATTTATTTTAATATTTTGTAGTACTACTATGACTGCCAAAAATCCTCATACTCACAAGATGATATAGATGTGTTCAGAAATGAGTGGGCCACATACCTGATTACAAATTGTAGACAAATAACATGAAGATCTGACTTGGGGACGTGTATAATTGGTGGTCATTTTTGAGAGGGGTTTAGGGGATCAAAAGATGAAACATTGTAAAATGTAAATGTTCATAGGAATATTGTAATTGTTATTAAATAAAAAATCATTTCTCTAATGAGTCAATTTCCCATTTTAACTAATGATATGCACCAAAAACATGCATGAATGATGAATCAATCAAAGGGTCTCTCTTTTGTTTAAAATGGACAAATTTTTAAAAGAAAACAACAACTGACCTATCTAAATACAACCATACGCATTCATATTGTGTTGATCCATTAAGAGAACAATCCAAGAGTGACTTGGGGATGTGTACAAGTCAACCATGCCTCAATCCGACGCACGGTGTGGCCGGTAGCACTAAAATGGTCTCTCATTGTTTTAAATTGGAAAAAATTTTAATTGAAAACAAAAACTGACCTACAGAAATCCGACCAAACACATTAGGATTTACTTGACATTTTATAATAATGATCTAAGGGTCCTTATTGATGTGTATGAGTCAACCCCGCCTCAATCTGAGGCACAGTGTAGCCAGTACCACTCAAAGGGTCCCTATTTTTTAAAAAATGGACACAATTTTAAGTGAAAACAACAACAAACTTACGAAAATTCAAAAAAAACGTATTCGTCTTGTGTTTATAATTTAGAAGAACGATCCACATGTCCTTTGAGATGTGTACGAGTCATCCCCGCTTCAATCCGAGGTATGGTGTGGCCGGTAGAACTCAAAGGGTCTCTATTTTGTTTAAAATGGGCACACTTTTAAGTGAAATCAACAACTGACTTACGGAAATTGGACAAAATGAATTCGTATTGTGTTGATCCATTAGGAGAACGATCCACAGGTCCTTTGTGACGTTTAAGTGTAATCCCCACCTCTATCCGAGGCACAACGTGGCGGCTATCACTCAAAGGGTCTCTCATTTGTTTAAAATGGACACAATTTTAATTGAAAACAACAACGGAACTATAAAAATATGAACAAATGCATTCAGATTGTCTTGATCATTTATAAGAACGATCCATTTGTCCTTTTGGACTTGTACGAGTCATCCTTGCCTCAATCTGAGGCATGGTGTGGCCGGTATCACTCAAATGGTCTCTATTTATTAAAAAATGGGCACAATTTTATTTTAAACCAACAACTGAACTATGGATATCCAACCAAACCAATTTGGATTGTTTTGATCCTCTAGGAGAACTATCCAAGGGTCCTTTCGGACATGTACGAGTCATCCCTGCCTCAATCTGAGGCACAGTGTGGCAGGTATCACTCAAAGGTTATCTCTTTTGCTTAAAATGGACACAATTTTAATTGAAAACAACAATTGAACAATGGAAATCTGACCAAACACATTCGTATTTCCTTGATATTTTATAATAATGTTCCAAGGGTCCTTGGTGACATTTAAAATTCAACAACTTCTCAATCCGAGGCACGGTGTGGCTGATACCACTCAAAGGGTCTCTATTTTGTTTAAAATGGACACAATTTTAAGTGAACACAACAACTGACTTATGGAAATCCGACCAAACGCATTCAGATTGTCCTGATCCTTTATGAGAACGATCCAAGGGTGAGTTGGGGATGTGCTAGAGTCAACCCCGCCTCAATCTGAGGCATGGTGTGGACGGTGGCACTCAAAGGGTCTCTCTTTAGTTTAAAATGGACATAATTTTAATTGAAAACCAAAACTGACCTACAGAAATCTGACCAAAAAAATTCAGATTTCCTTGATATTTTATGATAACGATAAAAGGTTCCTTGGTGACATTTAAATTTCAACCCCGCCTCAATCCGAGGCACGGTGTGGCCGGTACCACTCAATGGGTCTCTATTTTGTTTAAAATTGACACAATTTTAAGTGAAAAGAAAAATTGACTTACGGAAATTCAACCAAATGCATTCATTTTGTGTTGATACTTTATGAGAACAATACACGGGTCGTAAATGATGTGTAAAAGTCATCCCCGCCTCAATATGAGGCACGGTGTGGCTGGTATCACTCAAAGGGTCTCTATTTTGTTTAAAATGGGAACAAATTTAATTGAAAACAAACACTGACCTATGAAAATCTGACCAAACGCATTCGTATTGTCTAGATATTTTATCAAAATGATCCATGGGTCCATTTATATGTGTATGAGTCATCCCCGCCTCAATACAATGAATGTTGTGGCTGGTAGCACTCCAAGGGTCTCTATTTTGTATAAAATGGTCACAATTTTAAGTGAAAACAACAACTAAGCTATATAAATCCAACCAAACCCATTCAGATTGTGTTTATCCTTTAGGAAAGATATCCACAGGTCCTTTTTGATGTGTAATATTCATCCCCGCCTCAATCTGAGGCATGGTGTGGATGGTAGCACTCAAAGGGTCTCTATTTTGTTAAAAATGGGCACAATTTTAAGTGAAAACAACAAATGATTTACAGAAATCGGAACAAACACATTCATATTGTTTTGATACATTAGGAGAACAATCCAATGGTCCTTTTAGATGTGTAAGAGTCATCCCCACCTCAATCGGAGGCACGGTGTTTCCTCTATCACTCAAATTGGTCTCTCTTTTGTTTAAAATGGACACAATTTTAATTGAAAACAACAAATGACCTATGAAAATCCAACCAAATGCATTCAGATTTTCTTGATATTTTATCATAATGATTATTGGGTCATTTAGGATGTGTTCAAGTCATCTCGGCCTCAATTAGAGGGACGGTGTGGCCGGTAGCACTCAAAGGGTCTCTATTTTGTTTAAAATGGGCACAATTTTATGTGAAAACAACAGCTGGCCTACAGAAATCCGACCAAACCCATTAAAATTATGTTGATCTATTAGTAGAATGATCCAAGGTTCCTTTGTGACATGTATGAGTCATCCTCGTCTCAATCTGAGGCATGGTGTGGTTGGTAGCACTCAAAGAGTCTCTCTTTTGTTTAAAATGGACACAATTTTAATTGAAAACAACAAATGACCTATGGAAATCTGACCAATCGAATTCATATTTCCTTGATCATTCATAAAAATGATCCAAGGGTCCTTGGTGATGTTTAAGAGTGAACCTTGCCTCAATCCGATCCACGGTGTGGCAGGTACCACTCAAAGGGTCTTTCTTTTGTTTAAAATGGACACAATTTTAAGTGAAAATCATAAATGGACTACGAAAATTTGACCAAACGCATTCGGATTGTGTTGATCATTTAGGATAATGACCCACGGGTCCTTTTTTATGTGTAAGAGTCATATCCGCCTCAATCTTGTGGCATGGTGTGGCCGGTAGCATTCAAATGGTCTCTCTTTCGTTCAAAATGGACACAATTTTAATTGAAAACAAAAACTAAACTATGGAAATCCATCCAAATGCATTAGGATTTCCTTGATCTTTTATAAGAATGATCCAAGGGTCCTTGGTGATGTGTACGAGTCAACCCTGTCTAAATTCGAGTCACGGTGTGGCCGGTACCACTCAAAGGGTCTCTATTTTGTTTAAAATGGACACAATTTTAAGTGAAAACAACAACTGACTTACAGAAACTCGACCAAATGAATTCGGATTGTGTTGATACTTTAGTAGAATGATACACATACCCTTTTTAACATGAACGAGTCATCCCCGACTCAATCTGAGGCACGGTGTGGCTGGTAGCACTCAAAAGGTCTCTATTTTGTTTAAAATGCGCACAATTTTAAGTGAAAACAACAACTAACGTACGGAAATCATACCAAACGCATTCTAATTGTGTTGATCATTTAGGAGAATGATACACGGGTCCATTGGGACATGTAAAAGTAATATGTGCCTCAATCTGAGGCACGGTGTGGCCGTTATCACTCAAAGGTTCTCTCTTTTGTTTAAAAGGGACACAATTTTAATTAAAACAACAACTTACCTATAAAAATCCGACCAAATGCATTTGCATTATCTTGATCATTTATCATAATGATCCATGGGTCCTTTGTGACATGTAAGAGTCATCCCTGCCTCAATCCGAGGCACAGTGTGGTGCTGTATATTTTTTCGTAGCAGCAGACATGGCATTTATCAGCGCTAAAAAAGCGCTGATAAACTCCACCTTTATCAGCGCTAAAGAAGCGCTGAGAAAAGATCAGTTTGTTAGCACTAAAGGTGTGATGATAAAACAGGAATTTATTGTATCTCATTAAGCACTGATAAAGGGTTGTTTTATTAGTCTGTTTTTAGCGCTGATAAAGTACGCCTTTATCAGCACTCAGTAAGCTCTGATAAAGGGTACCTCCCATTATCAACGTCGAGAATTACAACGCTTTTTTAGCACCGATAAAGACCATTTTGAGCACTGATAAAGACCGTTTTTGTAGTAGTGTTGTCATCAAAGAGAAGGATTTTCACACAGGAGAGAGGTGTTTCATCTTTTATAGTACCTCTCAAACGTTGGGAGATTAGGTTCTATTTATTACCTAAATCATGGTCCTTATTGTGAAACTTATTGGGCATGTAACAGGGTTGCACTATTCTCAGTCTCTCATTGGGGCCTGGCCATAGAAGATCTTCGATTTGAAATTTCCTTTTTTATGTAACAGGATAGTTTCACAATGGGGATGCACACAATGATCCTATCTTTTGTGCACCAACCATAGTTGTTGAGGGTTTGTCTATGAAACCTCCTGGTACTAACATCAGATTTTTCGCATAATTTTTTGGTCTCTTAAAGGGTGGTATTCCTTGAAAAATTATGTGTTTTCACACATGGGTCATGAATTTTTTTTTTAGAGTCTGGATAATCTACAGAACACAAAATTTTCTGTATCAAACATGTCTTTTTGAGGTGGGTCACGTGCTTGGTTAATACAAAACCACATTGTGCGATAGGGTTTCAGCACCAAAAATTTCCCCCTTGGAATCAAAACTGATAGAGTTCTAGAAGGTCAGGTTGTGAGGTAAATGCTAAAAGGAGTGATTCATTTTCATGCATTCCCACAACTCTCGACTCGGGTTGCGCAACTCCATTGTGCACTTTGTGCCAACCAGTGAGTAGAGTCTATAAATTGGGGAGGGTTCAAATTTTACTGTACTATAACTTTATCATGCAATAATCCTTCTCTCGTGCATGAAAATCATACTTTTCAAAAAATCTGGAGCTATAGCTGTGACTTTTATGAAACTTTCTTTCATGGAACACTTTTCTCGCCTCATAGGAACTTTCTGCAAACTTTACTGAATTTTTGTGGTGAAAATTTCTTTTCATTGTTTTAAATTCAAACAAAACCCATGCGTCAAACAACATTTATTTTCCCCGAATTTCTTTTCCATGTAGCATGTATTAATTACACGCATTTCCCCCCATGTTTTTTCTCCCTGTGTGTCTATTTAATGTGGCTGTTTTATTTCGTTAATGTGTCCCTTTAATGTGACTATTTTATTTCATTACTGTGTGTATTTATGTTGGTTGTTTCATTCCTTTGTAAATGCCTATAAATTGTTGGCAATTGTAGTCCAAAAAATATATGAAATACAAATCTTTAAAGCTCTTTTGTGTAGTGTGCCAATTTTATTCTTCTTCAATTTTCATTCTCTTATATTTCTCGGCTTGTATAGACAACAAATTGGAATCAAATCCAGGTTACCAATATCCTCCAATTTTTGAAGATGGGCGTAATACAGCTACAAGTTCTGAAGCTGTATAAGGACAACTACGAATGATGGGGCATCCAAATGAAGAAATTATTCAGGTCACAATAATTATGGGAGATCATCACCAATGGGTATATTGTACCCTCTACAGAGGAAGAAGCCACCTTCATGAATGGAGAAATGACGAGCCTCAAAAATCAATTAAAGCAAGATAACAAGGTGTTGTTCCTCCTCTGTCAAGGGTTGTATGAATCAACGTTCGAAAAGATTGTCGAAGAAACATCAAGCAAGAAAGCTTGGGCTACCCTTTCCACTAACATCAAAGGTGTTGATCTACTAAAGTGGGTGCGTCTACAAACATTAAGAGTGGAGTTTGAAGTGGTGCACATGAAAGAAGGTGATAGTATCTCTAATTATTTCTCAAGATTAATTGTAATTGTTAACAATTTGAAAAGGAATGGTGAAAAAGTGGAGGACATTCGAGTTATTGAAAAATCACTTTGATCTCTCACAACCAAGTTTGAGCATGTGGTTTTGGAAATCAAAGAATAAAAAATTTGGAGAAACTATCCATTGAAGAATTTACTGGGTTGTTGTAAGTGCATGAGCAAGAGATGAAAAATAATGATGGTACAACAATAGAGCATGTCTTAGAGTCCAAGTTGACTCTACAAGAATTAAATAATGGTCACACGCAATGAGATAGTCATCATGCAAGTGGAAGAGGGCGTGGATATTATCAAATCCATCAATAAAAGAAACAAAATCCTATCAGATTTTGTGGAAAAGGGAATGGTGGAGGTCGATTCACACGTGGTTGTGGAAACATAAAGAACATTCAATTCCACAACTGTACAGAATTTGGCAATTATGCCTCTGATCGTTAGAGAAAAGCGGATCATGAAGAACAATCCAACTATGCTGAAGCATCTTATCATGAAGAAGAAGGTACCACACCCTTCCCCACACAAGAAAAGTCATGTGTGTAACACCCGAGATTTTTATAAGTAATATTTTGTTTTTATATATCATCAAAGGAATCTTTCACTACATACTATCTTGGCTTACTTTACACGCAATCGCGACCTTCCTCGATTGCTAGCGTCGTACGCAATACCGAGTTTCACTAAACAACGATATGCTATTAAAATATTATTAAAACTAGCCGTTATGAATAGTAATAACCACTTTTTGAAATTTTATAAATTTTATTTTTCAAAATGGACTTCATTTTTGGATTCGGAATACCGAAATTAGCCTAAGGTAAAATTTTGGTATTTTTCTGAAAACTTTCAATTTTTGATGAATAGTGAAACCACTAAGTGGTAGGTTAAAAACTGAATTTTGCATAAAACTTAATTTTACCGCTTCTGTGAATGTAATTTCGAAAATCCGACAGACACGGTTGATATCAGTAAGTAAAATGTGTTTCAATGAGATAAAAATAATTTTTTGGTGAATAGTAACTTTTTACTTTTTTTACCGCGGTTAATAGTAAATAGGGGTATATATGATATTACTATTAGCCTAACACAAGTCCTAATTCTATTGGAAAAGTGTAATTCGACCAAAAACAACCTTATTAATAAAATATGACCATTTAGTCCCACTTCGGTTAGATTAGGACATTTATTATTAATTTATTTAAAGAAGGGTTAAAATAGTTAAAATCAAAGTTTAATAAGTAAATCATTTTTAATATGGGGTTATACATAAGATAAATTCGACTATAAATATTCATTAGAAATCTAACAATATTTCCTACATAATGGTATTTTATTTATAATTTTTAGACATTAAATAATTTAATTTATTTATGACACAATTATGATGCGGTAATTATCTTATTTATGAAATATTGACATAATTGATGTTATAAACACCAAATTAAATGTAATTTGAGACTTTTTATGAATTACTCTAATTTTTTAGGTTACTATGATATATTAGTGTTTATTTAATCAACTTGTTTCGAACATATAATTCTGTTATGACTTTCACAAAAATCATATATCAAATAGTGTCAAAATTGACACAAAATAGTTTTTAAATAAAATATTATATTATTAATTGTCATTTTATTCCTAAAAATCTAAGGTTCGGCCAAATGACTTAGATAAGGATATATATATTAATAATAAACAATTTGGGGTTCTTTTGGCATGTTATAGTAAGTGTATTAACCATATAGTGAAAGAAAACAAAAAGACACGGTAAAAGTTAAATTATTTAACTTAGAGTTAAATCTAATTGATAAGGTTAAAATAATACCCTAAACTTGTCTAAATCCTATTGGTTGATAGTATTTAGACCCATCCCAACTTTAGATTTGAAATGAGACCCATTGGAACCATTATAAACCGATTTTGACTTTAATATAAAATAATATTTTGAGATATTCCTAAGGTGCCCCTCTCCTCCCTTATAAAAGGGCACCTCCTCCCCCTCCTCCTCACACCAATTTGAGCACTCAAGCTCGGCCAACCCCTTACATTATCTCCTCTCCACTTCCCTAGAATAATCCTAGAGGTCCTGGTCTTCTTCAAAGACCAATCTTAGTTCCCTAAGTGGAGGATTCAAAGAAGCGTTCCAAAGAAGATGTAATATCCATTACTGATCTTTTCAATTTCTTTCTTCTTCAACTTCTTCTTCTTTAGTTGTTTCACGATAAAGTAATAACATCAGTATTAATTACATACTGATATGTTATTATAAATATGAAACAACCCTAATTCACCTTCTATCCATCCTACGGAAAAATGAAATCACCGCGAGTGCGTACGTACGGAATACCGTCTCCACGCCGTGGTGTAATCTATTTTCCACCATCACCTTACCAGGATGGGTATAATGGTGTAATGAGTAACTATTTATGATTATTATAAAGTAATATTGATACTGAAATAATATATATACACTCCAATACAATTCCACTCTCATAGGAACGATATCATCACTCGTGCGTACGTACGGAATACCGTCTCCACGATGTGATGCGACTCGTTCTACATGATCATCATTACATAGTAATTATATAAATGAATTGAATGAATAAATATGATATATGTTACACTAATAACATTCTTGATATAAGGTATCTATAACCTTAAAATAAGAATAAGAATTTATTCGGCAAAACACGCATATGAACAAAAGGCAATAAAGACCCGAGTAACAAGTAACAATGAAATATTACTAACAAGAAGGTAAGAATATGACCATATATGATATCATATCAATATCTATGATTCTGGAATAAGTAAATAACATTATTTAAACCATTATACAGGAGCTTCGGACACGTACAAACCAAATCGGACCTAAGGTAAGGGAAATATCACAATCTCATTTTTATCCGAGATTGTTTATTCGTAAGTATTTACTGGGGTGTATTTTATCATCCACATCCATGTTCCCTCAATATGTAATATTGTTTCCATCCACTTAAAATAGTTTAAATCCAATTTTACCATTCGGTGAGTTTTTAGTAAAGAATATGAAAGGAATCTTTTGTCGTTTTTTCGTACGAGGTACTTTTTGACTTTTCTGACAAAAGTACGAAGAATGTTTTTTTAACTTATACGACATGCATGGATTTTTAAAACATTATTTCCAAGAAGCCTCCTTTACAAGTTTTCAAGTTTATTTTTAATCAACTTTTTTTAGTTTATAATTGTATGACATGTTAAGAAAAGAAAAGTGTTTTTGAAGAAGAAATGATATTTTCCTCAAAAATGGAGTTCAAGTGTTTTATCAAAATTATTTTCCATCTAATATAATATAGAGTTATGTTTTTATCCCTATTATTACATTGATTTGATTATGTTTTGAGGGAATTATTTTTATGAAGTTATTTACCTTATATGATTTGTTTTATGATGTCATGATGTTTCAAAAATCGCATTTTTGTTATATGTGTTATGCGATGATGTATGATTTATGATTATGTGGCACACATAAGAAAGGATACATTATAAGATGGGTGGGACCTATATCTCCCTCCAATGCATTGGGTAAAGATTTTATATCTCATGAGATATGCATGGCTGGAACGGTAGGTTATACTGGTTTAGTGAAACAGGCCTAGAACGAGGGTGACTCGGTTCAGAAAGGGACTTTGTCCACTAAGATAGTCTTGGAAATGAGTCATGACTAACAAGAAATGATTTTCCATGATTATGTGTGCATGCCACAAAGTTTCAGGTTTTATGTAATGATTATGGGGATCTCATTTTCACTTCTATGATTTATTCCATGTTAAGATATTATGATCTCTTTTGCAGGTTATGATTTTAAAAAAGATATGATATGATTTTTATTTCCTTTATTTGCCCTTGCTGAGCATTTGAGCTCACCCATTTATGTTTTCTTTTCCCCAGGTCAGGAAGATGGATATTAAGTAGAATATGCTAAAAGGGACCCTAGATATGATGAAATAAATGGGAGACACTGTAGAAGATTTATGAACCAGTTGTTTATGTTTCCCAGTTTCTAAAGACACTATACCTATACGGTCCTTTGTGGTTTTGTCATATGTTGTAATAAGTGTGCCTCAATTTTGAAGTATTAACAATGTATGTAAAGTATGGGTCATTATAGTTGGTATCAGAGGAAAGGTATAGTCAACCTTGGAAACTAGGATGTGAAAGCCTTATTAAGAACCCTAAGGATAAGTCTAAGAATAGAACACAATCATAGTGTTTTAGAAATGGCCATGAATACCCTAGGATAAGACCTTAAGTGTGAAATTTTATCCTTGATTATGTGGTTTTCCTATTATAATTAGTGTTGCTCACACTATTCTTCTTGGTTTTAGTCAATGGATGGAACCCGAAGGAATCGTGTTAATGCGGAATGCGATGGGCAATGCAATGATTGTCCCCCGGAGCAACCAAACGATATGGGAGCTGGAATGAAAAATCTTGTAGCCATGCTCACACAACTTTCTCAAGCTATGAATCATGCAGGACTTCCAAATGAGCAAAGGAAGGAGAAAAATTCTGTTGAATCCTTCATGAGGTAGCGTCCACCTTCTTTCAGCGGGTCTACTGATCCATTAGATGCTGAACAATGGATTAGTACTACTGAAAAGATATTTTCAGTTCTTCAATGTTCTGAATATTGATAAAGTCATCCTAGCAGTGTATTGTTTGGAAGGAGATGTTGATCAATGGTGGAATCTTATTAAGAATACGAGGCAACGGGATGAAATTGAGTCTATGGAATGGGATGAGTTCAAGAACTTATTTTTCAATAAGTACTTCCCTCGTATTCTCCGAACAAAGTTGGAGAAAGAGTTTCTTGAACTGAATCAAAGGGATGATGAATCTGTTGGTACCTATGAAGCAAATTTTACAAGACTTGCAAGGTACGCTTCTGGTATTATTATCCAACCTGAGAGTATGATCGATCGATTCTTTAGTGGATTAAAACCAAGTCTTCGAAGGGCGTTAGCCATAAGGGACTTCAATAGCAACGAGGAAATCTTTCGATGTGCTCTCAAAGTCGAGATGGAGATTGGAGTAACCCATCAGTCACATGGGTTTGATAAGAAGAGGAAGATGGAATTCAAAGGAAAATCTAAAGAGCACACTAAAAAGAAGATGAGCTTTCTTTTATGCTCAAAGTGTGGAAAGAAACATGGAGGGAGTTGTCTTAAAGGGACAAGTAAATGTTTCAAATGTGGAAATGAAGGTCATCGGGCATTTGAATGCCGCGATAATGGGAAGAAGATGTCTAATGATGCAAACAAAGGAAGGGATACACAGAATGAACCTACTACACTTCAATGTTTCAAGTGCAAGGAGATGGGGCATTATGCCAATCAATGCCCAAATCCAAGGGTTGATGATGATGGTCGACGTCAACAAAATCTTAAGGTTAAAGACAAAGGAAAGTCACATTCAATTTCTATCAGCGATGTGGAGTACGATAACGAAGTGGTGAAAGGTACACTTACCATCCACTCTAATGTAGCAAATGTTTTATTTCATTATGGATCCACCCACTCTTTTATTTCTGAAGAATTTTCTAAGGGTATCACCGTATTACCTCAACAATTAGATGTTGAGTTAGCTGTGACAACACCCAATGGCACAACAGTCGCATCAAAAGTTTATAATTGTTCTCCGATCGAAGTTTGTGGGAAAGTGCTTCCTGCAAATCTTGTGATCCTTCCTTTAGTGGAATTTGATGTGATTCTTGTCATGGATTGGCTTTCTCTACATGGAGCTCATATCAATTGCCAAAGAAGGGAAGTCACATTTCATATTCCAGATCAATCTACGATCATCTATCGATGCAAGGATGAATATAACCTTCCAGTGGAAATTCCTTCCATCTTATGGGTCTTGATTCCACTAAATGAAGGTTATTTATCTCAAATGGTTGGTGAGAAACTTACGATTAAGAATAAGCCCATCGTACGGGAGTTTGATGATGTCTTTCCGGAGGAATTACCAGGTCTTCCACCAAATCGTGAAGTTGAGTTTTCAATAGAACTCGTACCGGGTGATTTGCCTATTTCAAAGACACCTTATAGAATGGCCCCAATTGAGTTGCAGGAATTGAAGAAGCAACTCCAAGAGAATCTTGATAAGGGATTCATACGCCCTAGTGCGTCACCTTGGGGAGCAGCTGTTCTATTTGTTAAGAAGAAAGATGGATCAATGAGACTCTACATTGATTATCGAGAACTTAACAAGATCACTATCAAGAACAAATATCCTCTCCCACGCATTGATTACTTATTTGACCAACTACGCGGAGCTCAATACTTTTCCAAGATTGATCTTCGTTCAGGGTATCATCAATTAAGGGTCAAAAGGGAGGATATACCATAGACGGCTTTCTGTACAAGGTATGGACACTATGAATTTATAGTGATTCTATTTGGTCTTACTAATGCCCCTGCTATCTTCATGGATCTAATGAATAGAGTCTTTAGAGACTATCTTGATCAATTTGTGGTAGTCTTTATATATGATATTCTTGTCTATTCAAATAGCAAGGAAGAGCATGGAGATCACTTGAGAATTATATTGAAGACCCTGAGAAAGGAGAAGCTTTATGCCAAATTTACCAAGTGTGAATTTTGGCTTCAAAAGGTTGCATTTTTTGGTCACATAATCTCAAAAGAGGGGATATCTGTCGATCCATCAAAAACAGAGGTTATCGAAAGATGGTCAAGACCAACAACAGTAACTGAGATCCGAAGTTTTCTTGGTTTGGCTGGATATTATCGACGTTTTGTAAAATATTTTTCACGATTATCTAATCCACTCACCAAGTTGAATCGGAAAGGAGTTAAGTTTGTTTGGAAAGAGGTATGTGAAGAGAATTTCAAGGAGTTGAAAAGAAGGTTATCCAGTGCACCTGTGCTCACACTTCCGTGTAGTGGAGAAAGTTTTGTGATCTACAGTGATGCATCCAAGAAGGGATTGGGGTGTGTTCTTATGCAAAATGATATGGTGATAGATTATGCCTCACGACATTTGAAAATCCATGAGCAAAATTACCCAACACTTGATTTGGAGTTGGCTGCGGTAATCTTTGCGTTAAAGATTTGGAGGCATTACCTTTATGGTGAAAGGTGTGATATTTATACTGATCAGAAAAGTTTAAAGTATATTTTCACACAAAAGGAGTTGAATATGCGTCAAAGAAGATGGTTGGAGCTGATTAAGGATTACGACTGCTCAATCCATTACCACCCTGGGAAAGAAAACAAGGTGGAAGATGCATTAAGTCGACAAGAACATGCTATTTTATCCATGATGAGGATCACAAAAGATCCAATATTTATGGATTTAAAAAGGATAGATCATGGAATTATAATGGAAGGGGAAAAATCATATCTTTCTCAAATGAATGTTCAACCATCTATACATGTGAAGATTAAAGAGGCACAAAAAGAAGATGTTGAGTTACAAAAGAAGGTGAGAAATGTTCCTAAATTCAACCTTGATTGTGATGGGATAATAAAGTTCAGGAATCGGGTTTGTGTTCCTCCAATCCCCAAATTAAAGAAGGAGCTGCTGGATGAGGCTCATAGTTCTTCATTCTCTATTCATCCTGGGAGCACGAAGATGTATAGGGACCTGAAAGAGTACTTCTGGTGGGATGGCATGAAAAGAGATGTTGCTGAATATGTCTCTCGATGCTTGGTTTGTCAACAAGTTAAAGCTGAGAGACAAAAGTCTAAGGGGATGTTACAACCATTACCCATACCCGAATGGAAATGGGAAAACATCACTATGGACTTTGTCACAGGACTTCCTAAAACATCCAAAGGCAATAATGCTATTTGGGTCATAGTTGATCATCTTACAAAGTCTGCACACTTCATTGCTATTAGAGAGGATTTCTATCTAGATCAGCTTGCCAGGATATATGTAAAGGTAGTGGTAAGATTTCATGGAGTACCAATTTCTATTATATCTGATCGGGATCTGAGATTTACCTCAAAGTTCTGGCGAAGTCTTCAGCATACTCTGGATACAGAGTTGAGTTTCAGCACTTCTTATCATCCCCAGACAGACGGTCAGTCTGAGAGAACAATTAAAACCCTAGAAGATATGTTGAGATCTTGCTCTATGGATTTCAAAGGAGGTTGGGATCAACACCTACATTTGGTGGAATTTTCTTATAATAATAGCTTTCACTCCAGTATTCAGATGGCTCCTTATGAAGCTCTCTATGGAAAGAAATTCCGGACTCCAACTTGCTGGGATGAAGTTGGGGAAAGAAAGCTATTAGGACATGATCTCATTGATGAAATGGCAGAAAAGGTTAGATCTATTCAACAACACATAAGAGCAGCTCAGAGTCGACAGAAAAGTTATGCCGACAACCGAAGAAAAGACATAGAGTTTGAAGTGGGTGATAAAGTGTTCTTACGAATATCTCCCTGGAAGAGGGTTATGAGATTTGGAAGGAAGGGGAAGTTGAGCCCTAGATATATCGGTCCTTTCGAAATACTGGATCGTGTTGGAAAGGTAGCTTACCAATTGGCGCTTCCACCGAATCTCTCTCAAGTTCACGATGTGTTCCATGTATCTCTCCTGAGATAGTACATACCTGATCCTTCACATGTACTCAGCTCAGAAGTTGTACCGCTAGAGCAAGATCTTTCTTATGAAGAACAACTGATAGAGATTCTGGATCGTAGCGAAAATGTCCTACGAAACAAGACCACTCAATTGGTGAAAGTTTTATGGAAGAACCGCCAACTTGAAGAAGCTACATGGGAGCTTGAGGATATGATGATGGAGAAGTATACTCATCTGTTTGTTACAAAGTGACGAATTTCGAGGGCGAAATTCTTTTTAAGGGGGGTAGAATGTAACAGCCGAGATTTTTATGAGTAATATTTTGTTTTTATATATCATAAAAGGAATCTTTCACTACATACTAGCTTGTCTTACTCTACACGCAATCGCGACCTTCCTCGATAGCTTGCGTCGTACGCAATACCGAGTTTCACTAAACAACGATATGCTATTAAAATATTATTAAAACTAGCCGTTATGAATAGTAATAACCACTTTTTGAAATTTTATAAATTTTATTTTCCAAAATGGACTTCATTTTTGGATTCGGAATACCGAAATTACCCTAGGGTAAAATTTTGTTATTTTTCTGAAAACTTTCAATTTTTGATGAATAGAGAAACCACTAAGTGGTAGGTTAAAAACTAAATTTTGCATAAAACTTAATTTTACCACTTCTGTGAATGGAATTTCTAAAATCCGATAGACACGGTTGATATCAGTAAGTAAAATGTGGTTCAATGAGATAAAAATAATTTTTTGGTGAATAGTAACTTTTTACTTTTTTTACCGCGGTTAATAGTAAATATGGGTAAATATGATATTACTATTACCCTAACACATGTCCTAATTCTATTGGATAAGTGTAATTCGACCAAAAACAACCTTATTAATAAAATATGACCATTTAGGCCCACTTGGGTTAGATTAGGACATTTATTATTAATTTATTTAAAGAAGGGTTAAAATAGTTAAAATCAATGATTAATAAGTAAATCATTTTTAATATGGGGTTATACATAATATAAATTCGACTATAAATATTCATTAGAAAGCTAAAAATATTTCCTACATAATGGTATTTTATTTATAATTTTTATACATTAAATAATTTAATTTATTTATGACACAATTATGATGCGGTAATTATCTTATTTATGAAATATTGACATAATTGTTGTTATAAACACAAATATAAATGTAATTTGAGACTTTTTATGAATTCCACTAATTTTATAGGTTACTATGATATATTAGTGTTGATTTAATCAACTTGGTTCGAACATATAATTCTGTTATGACTTTCAAAAAAATCATATATCAAATAGTGTCAAAATTGACACAAAATAGTTTTTAAATAAAATAAAATATTATTAATTGTTATTTTATTCTTAAAAATATAAGGTTCGGCCAAATTACTTAGATAAGTATATATATATTAATAATAAACAATTTGGGGTTCGTTTGGCATGTTATAGTAAGTTTATTAACCATATAGTGAAAGAAAACAAAAAGACACGGTAAAAGTTAAATTATTTAACTTAGAGTTAAATCTAATTGATAAGGTCAAAATAATACCCTAAACTTGTCTAAATCCTATTGGTTGATATTATTTCGACCCATACCCACTTTAGCTTCGAAATAAGACCCATTGGAACCATTATAAACCAATTTTGACTTTAATATAAAATAATATTTTGAGATATTCCTAAGGTGCCCCTCTCCTCCCTTATAAAAGGGCACCTCCTCCCCCTCCTCCTCACACCAATTTGAGCACTCAAGCTTGGCCAAACCCTACCATTTTCTCCTCTCCACTTCCCTAGAATAATCCTAGAGGTCCTGGACTTCTTCAAATACCAATCTTAGTTCCCTAAGTGGAGGATTCAAAGAAGCGTTCCAAAGAAGAGGTAATATCCATTACCGATCTTTTCAATTTCTTTCTTCTTCAAAATCTTCTTATTTAGTTGTATCATGATAAAGTAATAACATAAGTATTTCTTACATAATGATATGTTATTATAAATATGAAACAACCCTAATTCACCTTCTATCCATCCTACAGAAAAATGAAATCACCGCGCGTGCGTACGTACGGAATACCGTCTCCACGCCGTGGTGTAATCTATTTTCCACCATCACCTTACAAGGATCGTTATAAGGGTGTAATGAGTAAATATTTATTATTATTATAAATTAATATTGATACTTAAATAATATATATATACTCCAATACAATTCCACTATCATAGGAACGATATCATCACTCGTGCGTACGTACGGAATACCGTCTCCACGATGTGATGCGACTCGTTCTACATGATCATCATTACATAGTAATTATATAAATTAATTGAATTAATAAATATGATATATGTTACACTAATACCATTCTAGATATAAGGTATCAATAAACTTAAAAGAAGAATAAGAATCTATTCGGCAAAACACGCATAAGAACAAAAGGCAATAAAGACCCGAGTAACAAGTAACAATGAAATATTACTAACAAGAAGCTAAGAATATGACCATATATGATATCATATCAATATGTATGATTCTTGAATAAGTTAATAACATTATTTAAACCATTATACAGGAGATTCGGACACGTACAAAACAAATCGGACCTAAGGTAAGGGAAATATCACAATCTCATTTTTATCTGAGATTGTTTATTCGTAAGTATTTACTGGGGTGTATTTTATCATCCACATCCATGTTCCCTCAATATGTAATATTGTTTCCATCCACTTACAATATTTTAAATCCAATTTTACCCTTTAATGAGTTTTTAGTAAAGAATATGAAAGGAATCTGTTGTCGTTTTTTCGTACGAGGTACTTTTTGACTTTTCTGACAAAAGTACGAAGAATGTTTTTTTTAACTTATACGGCATGAATGTATTTTTAAAACATTATTTCCAAGAAGGTTCCTTTACAAGTTTTCAAGTTTATTTTTAATCAAATTCTTTAAGTTTATAATTGTATTACATGTTAAGAAAAGAAAAGTGTTTTTGAAGAAGAAATGATATTTTCCTCAAGAATTGAGTTCAAGTGTTTTATCAAAATTATTTTCCATCTAAGATAATATAGGGTTCTGTTTTTATCCCTATTATTACATTGATTTGATTATGTTTTGAGGGAATTATTTTTATGAATTCATTTACCTTATATGATTTGTTTTATGATGTCATGATGTTTCAAAAATCCCATTTTTGTTATATGTGTTATGCGATGATGTATGATTTATGATTATGTGGCACACATAAGAAAGGATTCATTATAAGATGGGTGGGACCTAAATCTCTCTCCAATGAATTGGGTAAAGATTTTATATCTCATTAGATAGACATGGCTGGAACGGTAGATTATACCGGTTTAGTGAAACAGGACTGGAACGAGGGTGACTCGGTTCAGAAAGGGACTTTGTCCACTAAGATAGTCTTGGCAATGAGTCCTGACTAACAAGAAATGATTTTCCATGATTATTTGTGCATGCCACAAAGTTTCAAGTTTTATGTTATGATTATGGGGATCTCATTTTCACTTCTATGATTTATTCCATGTTAAGATATTATGATCTCTTTTGCAGGTTATGATTTTAAAAAAGATATGATATGATTTTTATTTCCATTATTTGCCCTTGCTGAGCATTTGAGCTCACCCTTTTATGTTTTCTTTTCCCCAGGTCAGGAAGATGGATATTAAGTAGAATATGCTAAAAGGGACCCTAGATATGATGAAATAAATGGGAGACACTGTAGAAGATTTATGAACATGTTGTTTATGTTTCCCAGTTTCTAAAGACACTATACCTATACGGTCCATTGTGGTTTTGTCATATGTTGTAATAAGTGTGCTTCAATTTTGAAGTATTAACAATGTATGTAAAGTATGGGTCGTTATAATTTGAATGCCCCGATGTGTGGTATCTCAACATGGGTTCAAGGAACCACATGAGTGGTAACAAAGAATTGTTCGAGGAACTCACAGAATAAGTTCGTGGTGACCTGAGCTTTGGTGACTCATCAAAGGTACCCATGATTGGCAATGGTAAAATCAAAATCTATCAGAAGAATTGTGAAAAAAATTATATCTCTAAGGTGTATTATATACCAAACATGAAAACAAATACCATTGACTCAGTCAACTCCTTGAGAAGAGGAATGTTATACACATGGATAATTCTTCTTTGTCAATAAGGGATGTTCACAGGAGACTTGTTTTTAAGTCCAAATGGTGAAGAATTGCATGTTTCCACTTCGTATCAACACAAATGCCAAGGAATGTCTCCTGGGACTCATGAAGAATGACTCATGGAGAAGGAATCTGCGATTTGGACATCTAAATTTTAGAAGGATTAAAATTCTATCCTCATCAATCATGGTTCGTGGATTACTGGAGATTTAAGTACCAAATCATGTGTGTGAGGTTTGTACACTCGTAAAGCAACAATGAAACTCCATCGCAAGTGGAGTGTCCAAAATAGCAAATGAAACACTTCAGTTGGTTCACACTGATATCTACGGACCACTTAAAACACTCTCACATGGAGGTAATTAGTATTTTATTACTCTTTTTGATGATTTTAGCAGGAAACTGTGGGTGTGTTGCATCAAAAAAAATATTCTGCATTTGTGATCTTTTACATGTTTATAGCTCATGTTCAAGCTGAAAGTGGTTATAGAATCAAAGTCCTCAGATATGATAGAGGTGGAGAATACACTTCAAATGAATTTCAAGAGTCTTTCAGGGAATAAGGCACAATGAAACAATATAATGATTCCTACAAACCATAATAGAATGGTATTGTAGAATGGAAGAATCATACCACCCTCGACATGACAAGGACCATGATGAAAGAGAAAGGCCTGCCAAAGAACTTCTGGGAAAAATCAGTGTCATGTAATGCCTAACTTCTCAATTGGTGTCCAACCAAGAGTTTTAGAAACTTGAAACCACGAGAGGAATGGAGTGGCTATAAAATGTGTGTAGTACACCTAAGAATATTGGGGTATGCTTCTTACGCTCATGTTCCAGATGCTAGAATAAGGAATCTTGATGATCATGGTGAAAAGTGCATCTTCATCGGTGACAGTGAGGAGTCTAAAGCCTATAAGATCTATAATCCAATAACCAATAACTTAGTGGTGAGTAGAGATGTGGTCTTTAGTGAAGAAGAATCTTGTAAATGGAATGATGAAGAACCAACAAATGAAATTTCAGTTGAAACAGAAAATCCTGAAGAAAGGACTGATCATAAGTAGTAAACTCCAACAACACCTTCCCCGGGCACGTCGTTAGTACACAAGAGTCCAGGTGGACATTCCATCACTCATGAAAGGACTCCATCATGTAAAAATTTGGTGATTTCATCCTCACCCATGGTTCCCATAAAAATTAGAAACATAAGTGACATTTATGAGAACACCCAAGCGGTAAATATTTTTTACATGTATGAAGATCATGAGTTTATGATGTTTTAGGAATCCGAAAGGGAAGAATGATGGAGAATAAATATGGATGAATAAATTTGTATCATAAAGAAAAACGACACATGGGACCTAACCACACATCCTTATAGCTAGAAAACCATTTGTGTCAAATGGGTGTACAAGATCAAGCAAAACGATAATGGTGAAATTGATCGCTATAAGGAATGGCTCATAAAAAAGGGAAAAACAGATGTACATGGTGGACTATAAATAAGTCTTCACTCTTGTTGCTCACCTTGACAATGTAAGGATGATTATCTCATTTGCTGTTAATCACAGTTGGATGATCTACCAACGGGATGTGACTCATGCATTCTTGAATTGAAGGTATATGTTGACCAGCCTGAAGGCTTTGTTATGCTAGGGGAGGAAGACAATGTGTATTGACTGAAGAAAGATCTTTATGGGTTGAAGCAAGATCTTTATGCTTGGAATGCCTGCATTGATAGCTATCTTTGAGAGAATGTCTTTTCCCAATGTCCATATGAGCAGGCAATTAACATCAAGAAGAAGGTTTGCGGTGATATACTTATTCCATGCTTGTATGTTGATGATTTTTTGTTTACAAGGAATAATCGACAAATGTTCGATGATTTCAAGGATTCCATGTTCGAGGAGTTCGATATGACCGACATAGATCTTGTGTCCTTCTTTCTGGGAATAGAAGTAAATCAACAACATGGAGGCATCTATATTTCTCAGAACATGTATGCTAAGGATTTTCTTGAAAAATTCAATATGGAGAATTGTGATGTTGTAAATGCACTTGTGGAAACAAGCTTAAAATTGAAAAAAGATGGAAAATGAAGAAGTGTTGAATCAAATCTGTTCAACAGTCTAATTGGAAGCCTAAGGTTTCTCACAATCACAATGCATGATATTGTCTATAGTGTTGGGCTTCTATATAGGTAAATGGAGCTTCGAAAGAGTCCCACTGGCTAGCGGAAAAAAGTATCCTCACGTACATTAAAGGAACGGTATATTTTCATCTTTTTTATCTATACAATGAAGAAGGAAATCTACATGGATACTCAGATAGTGACTAGGGAGGCAGCCAAGATGAAAGGAAAAGCACCACTGTGTATGTATTTTTTCTTGGATCAACTACTTTCACATGGAATTCAAGGAAGCAAAGTGTGGTCACTTTGACCACATATGAATCAAAGTATGTGGATGAATCATCCACTATCTGTGACGGAATCTGGTTGAGAAATCCGCTGAAGGAGATGAGGCATCCACATGATGGATCCATAATGATATATGTGGATACCAAGTCAACAATTGAACTTTCCAAAAAACCGATGCAGTTTGGAAGAAGCGAACACATTGATACTCATTTTCATATTCAAAGGGATCATGTGAGACCGAAAGTGATAAAATTAGAATATTTTCATATGATAGAATAGGTGGCTGATATTTTCACAAAGGAATTACTGACAGATGCATTAAAAAAACTCAAAATGATGCTTGGGATGAAGCCGATTTTGGTTTGAAGGGGAGTTTTGGAAATGCAAACAAAACCCACATGCCAAGCAGTATTTATTTTTCCTACCTTTTATTTCTTCCATACAGCGTGTATTAATTACATGCATTTCCACCGGCGTTTTTTCTCCCTGTGTGTCCATTTAATATGGCTATTTTATTTTGTTAATGTGTCCATTTAATGTGGCTATTTTATTTCACTAATGTTGGTATTTAATTTGACTTTTTCATTCCTTTTTAAATTCCTATAAATTGTTGGAAATTGTAGTCTAAAAAATATAAAAAATACAAAGATTAAAAGCTCCTTTGTGTGGTGTGCCAATTTTCTTCATCTTCAATTTTCTTCCTCTCATATTTCTCGGCTTGTATAGACAACATGAATGACCAGATCTGAAACATACTATTCTATGAATTATAGATCAAAAAGTTTTTTAGGAATGGAAAATCAACCAAATTAATCTAGGATTGATGCTGCTGCTACCATTCAAAATAACGAGGTAGCAGGGATCTCTGAGATTCCTCGAGAAAAAAGGGTCATTTTGGAAAACCAAAAACTCTTGGGTTTTCTAACGGAAGTATAGAGTAATTACCAAACAATTAATTATCTTCCATTGTTCAAATTAATGATGATGTATGAGGTAGGTATCCCATCCATCAATGTGAGCATGCTGCATTTTTTATTCAACAGTCAAGATGAGTTTTCCTATTGTATTTTCATAGTTATGTGTCCCCCTGTCTGGAAGTGTGTAGACACCGATGTCTACATGATGAGTGGAAAGATTGGGATGATTACTAGGGGGAAACAAGAGGCTTAAGATTTCCCATCTCCCTATTCAAGTATCTTCCAAAGAAACATCCAGGACAACAACAAGGGTGGTACAATGATTGAGATCTGTAGGCCTGAGGCTACTTCACCGATGAGTGGGCCTGGCCGTACATGGTATGCTTTACCTATCTAGACTATGAGGCTGAGCTATATCATATCAAACTATATTAATTAGTGTGGAAATATTAGTTCCATGCATACATTTCACAGGATCTACTCCCAGAGTACCTCAACTATTGGTCTTTAGAAACCAACACCTTCCACCTTCACCATAAGGAGATAAGAATTAAATTATGGGATCTACATTGAATTGGTGGTATCCAATTAATAGGATAATTGTATTATGAGTTTATCTTATTTTTTAACATCTAGAATGATAGATGGTGGACCCCTATCACATCACATATTCTTCTAGATGTGTTGAAGAAAGTTCTAGGGCATGCTTCCTCATCCACTAGGGAATCACCTTCAAGACATATTATAGGTATATTGTTGAAGAAGGATTCAATTGTGAAAATTAAAAGGTGGGAAAATCAGTCTCTAAAGTCCTAATAGAGGAGGAATCTAGGATCATACTAGCTGATCTTGGAGTAGGGGAGGTATGATAAGTGGGGGTAAAACATGCATGAGGGCTGGAAATTGTTAGTCTACTACACTCCATTCTTGGTAACCTTCTTTAGTGGCTAGACTATTCCAATTATAGATGCATGCATCGGACTACACCTAGGGAAACATGTGAAGTCGATGATCATGGAATCCAATAATCGGGTAAATCTGGGGCTTTCAGTGTTGGCTCGGCACTACAGCCAGTTGGGCTATTTCATGAGGGGGATCATGCCTAGGCCGAATTTTGGTCAATTTCAATTCCTCCATGGGTGGATTGTAGCGCACATTGGGGGATATGAATTTAAAAACACGATCAAACTTCCAAATTCTGGTCTACAATCCTCAGTTCTCAGCATTTCTAGGGGTTTTTAATGGTGCTTAGTGAAGTTGGTGTCATGATTAGCATTAAAAACTTCACAAACGTCATCTTCGACCCATTGTCAACCAAAGGTGGAGAGATAGTGGAAAAAATAGAGGGGATGATAGAGTAGCAGGAGTACGTATATAATTTTTAATCCAGGGTGTTTTTGTATAGGATTGATAGAAACACATATTGTGAGTCGTATACTCTATCTCTGTTTATCTCGTAGTACATAAGCGTCCAATAGCCAATGGAGAGAGTCTTCATAGGGATTCATGAAGACATATATCTTTTTATTCTTTGTCAACTATAGGGTATGTTCATTGGTGAAGTCATGGGCGTTTATAATGCTTCCATTGACCAATTTCAACACCAACCTCTCTCAGACATATGCTGAAAGCTACGAAGCAGCATACCGAGTGTGATTACATGCCAGTGTGTAACAATTATCATGTTAGTGAGTGAGGTTTGAGAGAAGCAAGTTCAATGGAGGAATAATCTTCAGGGTTCTATCAAAGCATTTTGGGAATAATGATCTACTATAGTGGGGGTGGTGCAAGGCGTTGTTGCACCACCACCTCTTGGAGGGGAGGGCCTTCTCTATAAGTAGTCTTGGGAGCATGCAGAGGGGTATCAAGATAGAAGTAGTAGAGCTAGGAAGGATCTAGACAAGAAGATATATGATCTCTTGGATCCAACCTATAATGCTTCTTTCCCCATGATTTGGATGGCCTAGGGAATGGTGAGGATGAACATAATGATGGAGCAGCTGTGGCGGATGACAACCCAATAAGGGATCAAGCTGCTAGAGGTGGGGCATGTCGGGATCACTACCAAGGAGAAATTCCACAAGCGTTTTTAATATATCATATCCATGGATTCCATATCATGCCAGTGTATGTCACATGATCTTCCCTCCATCCGAGTGCAGGTAATGTTTGGTGGAAATCCTGACCTTGAAGAGATGACATCCATTGAAGAATTCGTCGAGGAGGCATTGGATGGAGATGATACATAGGGATACAGTTATGGATAATCCTAGGGGTCGGTCATTGATCATGGTATACCATGGGATAGTGGTGGCGTACCTCCTAAAAATGATTTTTACTTGATCAAAATCATCGAGGTAAACTTGTCAACTTAATTTTATCTTCCAATATTTCCCCTATTTCAGTTTAAAGGCTCTAACTAGGACTTTTCTTTTGAATGAGAAAGGTGAAGGTGGAAAATGGGTCCCTATTTTAGTGGAAAAGTGTGATCTATTAGGTGATTATGATCATGATTCATGACTTGTGCCTGAGGATTCTACTACTAGAGGGCCCATCAAAGAGGTCGGAGTGGTGGCCTCAAAGCCCCCAGTCCTCCAAGTCATCTATGAGGGACCACACCATAGCATCCCAATAGTGGCGTCTATTAATGGAGAGTTTAGTTTCTTGATGTGGCTAATTATTGAGATCCCTATACCTTAAGGAAATAATGAGTCTCAATCCTACTATCGATTTTCAAACTCACACAAATCTTTTGAGTCAATGTGATTGTTTTTTCCCATGCAGCCCTTGATTAATATGCACTAGGGGGTCCAATTACTTCTACCAAAGTGTCGATCAGTGTGGAGGGGAATCCTATAGTGGATCTCCCTACAAAAAATCTAGGACCAATTCTTGCTCAAACACTCCCACAATGTAATTATTTTACCCTTACATGATATTTGATCACCCATATTGTCATAATTGGTTCATCAAAATGAGATTATCTTTTTTCAAGAAGTTCATTAGAGGGTGCACTCCCAAAAAAATGGTCATAGATGGACGATATGTGGCACCATACTTGAACTATGGGATATATCTTGGGTATCCATCCATCCAAGCTGACCTGGCCTTGGTTCTGGGAGGGAAACCTACTGTGGTCATGAGTGGCACCACTGGAGGGGCAGAGCTCGAGGATAGCAGTGATGTTGCCGGTGAAGGGTCAGATAAATATGGACCCCCTCTATACATGGATCCTGCATTAAATGAGAGTATCCTATCGGATGAACCTACTACTGTTTCTGATATGGACTTCCCCACATATGATCATACTCCACTCGAATAGCTGGAAGACTCAAGGTCTGACACTACCAAAGAAAGACACATCGACCGACAAATGGCATGGAGGGTCATACAACATTTCATCACCCAAACTCCAATGCTATAATTGGTGAGTTGGACGGGTTCCCTCTACCACTAGCTACACATAATTGCTCCCAAAGGGGTGTATGATACTTATCTATGTTCATTGGTTCATGATTTTCTTATTGAGAAGGTGTATGCAGAGTGCCATCATCTTGACGTCCACTAGAAAAAAGAAAAATCTAATAGCACCATGATGATCTTGGAGGAAACTCAAGAAATAAAACTTCCAAATAAGTAGGTGAGTGATTAGACATCCTTCATCAATGCTCAAATAGAGTTTGTAATCCATTTGAAGGCTTAGCTAGTGGTGTTTGATGTTCAGATGAAGGAAGTAGTATCTTAGATAGCTGATTACTAAGATGAGCAGGACTGAGTTTGGATTAAGTATTATTAGATTCATTTTATGGATATGGAGGAGGAACCAAATCTTTTGAGGCTACAAAAGGTCCTAGAGGCCACACACCAATGGCTGGCCGGGTTAGAGGACTCAATTTTTTGGGTGAAGTCGTATGGAGAATTTTTTACTGGGACATATGAGAGGATCCAGTGTGTGGATAACCCTATGAAACTGATGAAGTTTCTATTTTTAAAAAATTGCCTCAATAATGGATGTGTTTCTTTTATCACACTTTATTTCCGAACTTCAATAACAGTAATTATACAAAAAATGACCAATCACTAATCCCTTGTGAGACATGATTGGGGTGAGAAGCAGGTTACGATCATATGAAATATGATTTATATGAGAGTTTATTGTAATGGATGAAAACATGGGGATTGAATCTATTTTTTTTACCACCAATAGTGTCTTGACCAATATTGGTTATGGATAGAGTATGGAACTATCTGAACAATTGACTTTCTTTTACAATGTGTGCAAGTTCATGAAAGGGGTAAAACTAAGGGAATTGAATTGTACCCAAACAAAGAGGAATAAATATTGTGAATCGAAATTCCTATGATTTAAAACAAAAATGGGGGTGGCATGATAATGAAGGGTAAATTCTTACAATGTTTAAAACATAGCATCCATTATATTTTTTCTGAGGATGGGGATAAAATATTGAGGGTTGACCTATAACAATGTTTGGAAAAAAATAACTATCTCAAAATGCTGTCAAAATTCTTTTTCAATGACTAGGATGGTAGGTGAGCTAGTGTGGCATGGGTCCATACCATCAAGGGGGATCATTTACACATGGAGGAGTATGGGGATCCAAATAAAAGGACACATGAAGCATGGAGATGAAGTGAATGGATTCTCCAATGGAATATAAAACTCCTAGAATGATGACAATGGGGATTTGAGCACATTAGGTTGGAATATCATCCTGAAAAAGGTTTTGATTCATCTTAAAAGGGTATAATTTAATCTGGTGCTAAGTGATAGTCAAAGAGCATGACCAATGTGGTAGGTGATTGACACCAGAGGAAAGGGCTTCGAGGGTGAGGTCCTAAGATGTATTATAGTTTAATGTCATGCAATGGGGATGATAGACACACAACTTAATGTCATACTACGAGGACGGTGTATTTCATAGTTTAATTTCATCTTCTTGGGATATGAAGTCATATAGATTAATGCCTTGTGATCAGGATGTTGGGATCTTGGTTTATGTTTTTAGAGTTTTGACCATGGGGGGAACATCCTAAAAGGATATTTGTAGCATGGAGGAATAAAAAAATGATGTGAATCGAGGGCCAAATGTACCCAATTCCACACAACACATTACTAAGGGGACTAGAATGCATATTAAATCCATTATTATTGGATTTGAGATCCTAATTTAAGGTCATCAAGTTTAGACCAAAAAAGGTGGGAAATAGTTTAATGGTCTTAATTATTGGACTGAGGGCTATGTGTCTCAAAGGGGACGTGTGTGGTATGAGGAAACGGAATCCTCACATAATTAAGGGGACCTAAGAGGACCTACCACAAAGAATATCCTACACACAATTTAAGGCCTTGATTCTTGGAAAAATATGTAGAGACCCCAAAATGTTTGGCATGAAATGAGAGAGTAGTAATCCAACATGAAAGGATGGATAAGGACTAAACAATTCCATGCAAAAAATGTGGGGTCAATTGAAAATAGTTTAAGGTCACGATGTTTAGACGTAGGCTATTAATTTACTATTGTAGAGTCCAGACCATTTTCAAAGAGTTTGAGGTCATAATACATTGCCCATGAGATGTGTGTCTTGAAGGAATATATGTGATAATAATGAAAGGTTACCTGAAAAGAATGGAGTGACCTAAGAGTCCACTTGAAACGACATTGAATATTCCTAAGACAAATCACACAAAGTTTAGGGTCTTGATTGTCAGACCATGACTCTTAGATTTAGGTCGTAGAGTTTAAAAAAAAGGAAAACCCATGCATCTAAACCTTTATTGAATAAAAATTACTCCCAACTCCTAAGGCCATGTGAGACATTCCCAGTGTGAGAAATAAGGTGTATTCTTGGGTCACGTTTTTTATAGGGGATAATACAATGAGGGGTGATTGATTTTGACAAATACAGTAAGGGAGATTGTGTCTTCCATGATCCAGGTAGTGAAAGGGGAGTAAATAATAAACGGGGAATGATTGTTGACCATGTTCAAAACATAAGTTCTATACTTGAATCAGTTTAGGGTTGGGAAGAAAAATTTGGGATCGATTGAACATGTTTGAAACATGGAATTCACTACTTTTTATTGATGATCCTTTGAGGTGTGATCCTAGGACAGTAGGTGAGATAATGTGGAACATGACCATTTCCATCAAGGAGCTTGTTCAGATCAAAAGGATGATGTTTATTGGTTTCTCCCAAATTTACCCAAGTTCTTAGGGTTAAGCGGTCACTTGCAGTGTAGCTAGGGTTGTCGAACCCTCAGAGACCTAAAAAGATACTTAGACACACAATAAAAAGAGATGGGTATTTGGATATGAAGTGGAAAGATTAGGTCGATTTTATATGGTTTTAAAATATCACTAAGAGATCTATGTGAATTCAAATTATGAGAAAATGAGTTGATCCTAGGTTATTGCTAGGGGTGTATTGGATGAATTATTTTTTTACAATTTTAATTTAATTATCTTGAGAAGGATTCATATAATTAATTCAAAATAACTTCATCAATTACTGATTAAGAACTTTCACAAAAACATTATAATAATATATACACTTGTACGATCATTTTCATGTGCAATCAAAGGTAAAGGATCTACTTAGCACGTAAAGGTGGGGTGGATAAATTCAATAAAGAAGAGGAAGAGAGAAAATCATTGAATGAAAGAAACTCAAATAAAATAAATTTATAACCTTTATAGATTGATAAATAAAATCCAATCTATCCCCTTGTTACCCCCTTGTGTCAAAACATAAAATAGGTATCCCTCCACTGATGACATTTTGTCAACGGAAGCGGGAAGTAGACTTACGAGGGTGGAATTGAAGAAGTAAAAACAAAAAAAAATAACGAACACTCCACTATTGTGAGAACAAAATCACAAGATTTGTTGTGAACAAGTTCATTCCTTGAGGAAACCGTATCAAGGTGATATTAAGAAGAACATAATAAGATAATAAGAACAAATTTTATTGAAAACTATGGTGATTCAAACAACTTACATGAGAAGGATGAACATTACAAAGACAAATTGGCATAATAACATTATAATGAAAACAAAGCTCCATGATTCTTAAAATTACCCACCACTACTACATTAAATAGGAATTTTGGAAATATTTGGACACACCCCCATCATCCCATTTTCCATTAATTAATTGTGGTGGTGAAATGTGGGTGTAAAATTAATGGAGATAATACTTTTCCACATTTCCCCTGAAATGGCATCCAGCTTGCATCTACCAGAAATACGTGACAAAAGGACCTTCAAGATGAATTAATTAGAGTGTTCCAGAAAAGGACAAATTGTATCCATCGATTTCCTGTAAAATATGAAAAAATATCAGCCCAAAATAGTGTGTGGTTCGTGCGATATGATTTAAATGGTGGGATGTTTTTATGGGCCTCAGAATCTGGCCTAGAATTTCATCATCAACTTGGGCCAGCTGGAACACCATTCAAACATCCGAATTATCTTGGGACAATTTTAAATTAAATGTTCCAAATAATATCCTCTATCTGAATTTAAATTCTAAGAATCATTGGGTATCAATTATGTCCTATATAGTACTTTTATTGGGAAGCTGTCCAAATCTCTTCGCTTAGAATGTGGTTGGTTCCAAGCCCACTTTGGTGGTCTTACAAATTGAATCTCCAAGTGCTCAAAAATAATGAATTGTTACTTATATCATGGTTGACCAGAGAATAAAATATAAAAATAAAATCAAGACCATTATGTGTTTTATGAGAAGCTCAAGAAGGTACCATTTAATAGTGCATTTTAAGAAGGAATTACCATCATAATGTGAAATAATGTCTATGTGTAAAATGAACTAATAATGGTGTCTATGATTAATAATGAAAATTAATATTATATTATAAACAATGAATATTAGCCTCTTTTAAGGGAAAATCACACCCCCAACATGAGTTTTTCTAGTCCGGAGAAAAATATTTCTCAAAAATATAAAATTAGAATTCCCTTTTCCAAAAACATTTTAATACACATTTATCACCCAAAGAATACCAAAACAATTATGAAACCCATAAAAATAATTTAAAAAAAGCTAGTTCCGTAGGCATATCCCAATCCCAATCCCATTCCTTTGTTCAAATTAATTTCAACATTTCATCCAATTTCAATTAAGCATGATGAAGAGTTGTGTGTCATAATAGACATAGGGGTTAATTTTCATTCGAGGGAGAAAAAATGGAAGTGCTAGGACGAATCAAAATTAAATATTAAGATGAGTATTAATTTTTTAATAAAAAATTTGTCTATTATTTTGCGATTTTTCCATGGTAATTGAAATTGAACTCAATCAAGTCAACCCATGTAACAAGACTTTGTCGATGACTCCCAGGGTCAAAGACCTTAGGGCACCAAGTGAAGTTCACATACTCAGGAATCATCTCAAGTTAACTCAATCAAAAAAATTCTACTTACCACAAATAGAGATAAAATGACCAACTCTGGGCTAGATAACTATGGAGTCATGATACCTAAGTGCTGAAATCCACACATTAGGTCTTCCCATTGCTTTATGCCAAATTGATTTTTTTAATACTCATGTTAAAATTAAAATTATCACCAACCCTATGATATTTATTAAGGACTCCAAGATCTCAAACTAATAGCCCACAATCTAAAGGATGTGCATTGTCTTTTTTTAAATAAATGGATGAAAATATAATTGTTGAAAAATCACATCGGACAACAGCACATTCCAAAATCTATGCACGTGAACTTAAACTTGCATTAAAACCAGAATCAAGGCATTCAAAATTATTTGATATCCAATTTCGTAGTTTGAAATGCGTGTTATCATGTTCAAGGATTAAGAAAATTTTCCTTCAACACATTTTATTATGAAAACAAAATCATTGATTTTATTTTATCTCCACCAACATTGAATAACACTGTCCCTAGTGTTTAAAGAAATGAAAAATTAGAAGGGGGTAGGGTAAAAGTTCAAGGAAGACATTAAAAATTAAAATCATGGAATGAAGTCACCTGGTGGCTGATGTTGAAAATGCATTCCCCAGTCTCCCTTCAGTCCAGGTTTGAGTCCCAATGGCTTGGACAGTTGTGACCAGCTTTCCCCAATGACCTACAACATGCCTAATTTTATTTTAATTTTTATTTTAATTTTTTTTAACCTAAAAAAACATAAAAATAAAAAATAAAATTATTATACATTGTCTTCTCTTAAATTTATGGGAAAGGTATTACTCAGGGATTAAACCACATGACACAGATGAATATAGTTCTCCCCTTTCATACCCATACTTACTCATAAAATAAGAACATGTCAAAAATCCAAATTATTATTATATTATTTTTCTTTTAACCTACAAAAAAATAAAAATAAAATAAACTGACGATACATTGTCTTCTCTCAAATTTCTGGGTAAGGTATTACTCCGGGATCACACCACGTGACATAGATGAATATAGTTTCTATGTTAAGTTACTTAGGTCCCTGACAACGACACCAAAATTTGGTGTTGCCCAAATTTACCCAATTTTTAAGGGTTAAGCATTCGCTTGCAGTGTAGCTTGGGTTGTCGAATCTTCAGAGACCTAAGAAGATCCTTAGGCACACAATAAAAAGAGATGGGCTTTTGTCTATGAAGTGGCCTACATAGGTTAATATTATATGGTTTTAAAAGAGCACTAAGGGATCTATATGAATTCAAATTATGATCAAGTGAATTGATCATAGGTTATTGCTCGGTGTGGTTGGATGATTTTTATACAATTTCAATTTCATTATCTTGAGAAGGATTCATACAATGAATTCAATATGACCTCATCACTTACTGATTAAGCACCTTAAAAAACACATTATAATAATCTATACATTTGTAGGATAATTTTTAGGAGAACTCCAAGGTAAAATATCTACTTAGCACATAAAAGTGGGGTTAATAAATTCAATAAGGAAGAGGAAGAGAGAAAATCATTGAATGAAAGAAACTCAAATAAAAGAAATTAATAACCATTAACGAGTGGTAAATAAAATCCACGCCAGCCCCTTCATACTCACTTGGATAAACCCATAAAAGATTTATCCCTCCATTGATGACATTTTGTCAACGAAAGCGGGAAGTTGACATATGAGGGTGGAATTGAAGTAGTAAAAACAACAAAATAATGAACACTCCACCGTTGTGTGAATAAAATCACAAGGTTTGGTGTGAAAAAGTTCACACCATGAGGAAATGGTATCAAGGTGATATTAAGAAGAAAAGAATAAGAGAATAAGAAAAAATTTTATTGAAAACTATGGTGATTCGAACAACTTACATGAGAAGGAAGAACATTTCGAAGGAAAATTGGCATAATAACATTAAAATAAAAACAAAGCTCCAAGATTATTTAAATCCTCCACCACTACTGCCCAAAATATGCATTTTGTAAGTCTTTTTGCGAGCCCTCATCATCCCATGTGCCATTAAGTAGTTGTGGTTGGAATGGTGGGTGGAAAGTTAAAGAAGATGAGACTTTTCCACACTTCCCCCGAAATGGAATCCATCTTGCATCCTTCGGAATGACGCGCCAAAAGGACCTTCTAGATGAACGAATTTGAGTGGGACATATAAGGACAAACCGTATCTCCCGATGTCCTCTAAAATCCTGAAAAATATCAGCACAATATAAAATGTAGTTCGCGAGATATGATTTAAATGGTGGGATGTTTTTCTAGGCCACAGAATCTGGTCCATAATTTCATCATCAACTTGGGCCACCTGGAACACCATTCCAACATCCGAATTAGCTTGGTACACTGTTAAATTAATTGTTCCCAATAATATCCTCTATCTTAATTTAGAGTATCAGAGTCATTGGGCTTAAATTATGTCCTCTACAGTAATTTTATTGGGGTGTTATCCAAATAACTTCGCCCAGAATGTGGTTTGTTCAAATCCCACTTTTTTGGTATTCCAAATAGAATCTCCAAGTGCTCCAAAATAATGAATTGTTCCTTATATCATGGGAGAACTTAAAATTAAATATAAACATAAAAAAATACCAATATGTGTTTTATTAGAAGCTAAAAAAGGTACCATTTAATAGTGCATTTTAAGAAGGAATTACAATCATAATGTGAAATAATGTTCAAAGTGTAAAATGCACTAATAACTGTGTCTATGATTAATAATGAAATTGAATATTTTATTATAAAAAATTAATATTATCCTCTTTAAAGGGCTAATTAGTTATAAAAATTAGAAGAAGTGTGATTCATGGAAGTGGCAATGGGGAATGTCCTAGAGGTAATTTCACTAATATATGCTACACCATGATCTCAAATGTGATATATAGACGAGTGGGTAGGTGAAAATCAATCCTTTCCTAGAGGGTAAATACGCCTAAATGAGTTGAAGGTTGGTCTAGGCCCAGAACAAAAAGTACAGGTGTCAACACTTATCCCCTGAGGATAGAAATCAAGACACAAGTAGTTATGGGATGTTTCATGGTAGGATAACCATTCTATTGGGGGAAAATCCTCTCTATAGAGGATATAAAACCATCTCATATTAGGTGGAATCTTGGTTTTTATTAGTTATTTTCTGACATCCTATACATATCATATGTGGCCTCCTGAATTCACATGGGGTAATTTTTTTTATCATAATCTCGTACTTATCTTATGAGGCATCCTATGTTCATTTCATTGGGTAAAGATACAATATATTATAATGTGTTGAGGACGTTGGACTGGGTAGTTTAAAGTTTTACAAATCAGACTAGGGATTCTACTAGTTTAAAATTAAGGATCTTGGATTATCAGAGAAGTTTCTAGTTTAAGGTCACATATATTTTACCAAAAGGAGTAAAGGATGACCAAATAGAGATTTTTTGGAATGAAATAGTGAAAAAAAAATGTGGAAGGAGGGCCAAAGGGACCCTTTTTCACACTAAATGTGACAGACAGTACGATGGGTCCACACCATATTGCTGGGGAAGGAAAGGACCTCATAATTAGTCAATGAAGTGGGCTAGGACTAGGATGAAATATATGGGACTCACAACATATATGATGATAATGGGAATAAATCCATACTTAGTTCTAGAAGGTAGTGTAATAGGATACTACCCCTTAAAGGGACTACCCTCTCGACGGAAAATACTAAATCATTTCATAATAGGATATGAGTCATCCTAATTTCTTACTGAGAAATGCTATAGTTTAATGTTGTGTTCTGAGGATGTTTTTTTGTTCATCTTATATTTTTCATAAGGGGAATCCCAGTTTTAATGAGGTAAGTCATCTCACATTAAGAGTCATATTGATTTGGAATGGGTAGGGATATAGTTTAACATAATGTGATGAGGGCACTTATTTTCTTCCTCATGTCTTGTAATGAGGGCATGTTAGGCCACTAATGGGCACATGAAAATGGATGGGGATTATACCTAAAAATGAGTCCCATGGGAGCATTTCATGGTGATAGCACCATAGGAAACATTTGGTTTTGTGGTGAATCTACAACAGGGCCTAAAGATAGAAGGTCTATCCATCACTACATTTCCCATGATGATGGGAATCAAGACACATGTATTTATGGAAGGTAGAGGCATTGGATTTTTGTAAACTAGAGATGATGTAAAAAAATATGAATAAGTTATCAATACATATAGATTAGGGTTAAAATGCTTTGACTAGGGTTGTGGGATTGAAGGATGTTCATGCTATACAATGGAGGTAAAACATATTTTTAAAGGATCCAAGGAAGCCCTGCACCATATGAAGTGGTCCTACAACTGGTTGTACACATTTTAGGGTCGTATAACCTGGACCTTGAAAAATAGATTAAAGTCATAAATCATTGACCATTGTAAAATAGTTTAAATTCATGATTCTTAAGCATGGAAATTTTTTGTTTTTAGGGTATTCATGTGGAAAGAAAGTGGTATAACCTGAAATGAAATGAGGGAATGAAGTCCCAAATTCAACACAAATATTTTGAAAAAATGGCACATAGTTTATGGTCATAATCTTGGACTGGGGTGAAGGTGGAAAACAATTTAATGTCGTGATGCTTGGACTAGGAGTATGTTTGTCTCAAGGGTATCTATATGGAATGGAAGTGGTAAACCTAATGTGAAATGAGGTAAGGAGGATCTCATTCCACCTTAACACCATGAGATGAACTGCACATAGTTCAGTGTCACCATACTGGGACTGTAAATGGGAGAATGGGGCTGAAGAGTTGATAAAATTTCTGCTGGGCCTAGATACGGGACGTCTAGGCATCGTTACATATATAATGGTAATGGTAATCAATCAACATCTAGTTTTGGGAGGTTTCATGATAGAATATTGACACTAGAAATGGTGGAATCCTCTCTTATGAGGGAATCATGTGTTCATGACATAGGGTAAGGCTACAATTTAATATCATGTATTGAGGACATTGGTTTTACTTTGTCTTATATCATATTATGTATCCCAATTCCAAGTGGGGTAAGTATTTTTACTATCCCATATTTATTGCATGATTCATCTCAATTCTATAAGGGATAAGGTCACAATTTAATGCCATGTGCTGAGTATATCATGATTTTTAGTTTAATGTTATACAACTTGGACTATGGATGCTTCTAGTTTAAAGTCATACAACTCAAAATATAGGGGCTAAAAATAGTTTGTGGTAAAAATTATGGGAATCTTTTAAAATAGTTTAAGTTTGTACTACATGGTCTCTTGAAAATAGGTTATGTTTTATTGACCACTTGAATATAGTTTAAGGTCATAATACCTAGACCTTTGCAAACAGTTTAAGGTCGTGTTTCATAGAACACTCGCAAATATATTAAAGTTTTACTACATGAATTCTACAAATAATTTAAGGTCATCCTACATAGAACACTCAAAAATAGTATAAGGTTGTAAATTCTAGATGATATGGATCCTCATGTGAAGTAATTCTTAAGAATCTTGGCATTGGTGGGAGGCGTGATATGCTCTCCATCCATGGGGATCGAAGAGTATAATCTATTGGAATAGATCTTATGGATGATTTATGGTCTTTCCCAGTTGGACTCAAACTTTTGTGGCTTTATTCTAGGTATCATTACTGTTTTGAGATACATTATAATGTCACAATAGTGAAAGGATAAGAGGAAAAATATCTTGTTGAATGCTCTCACTGTAACACCCGAGACTTTTATGTTATATAAATCATCAAAGGAATCTTTTTCTACACAACACTTGCTTGGCTTGCTTTACACGCAATTGCAACCTTCCTCGATAGCTTGCGTCGTACGCAATACCGAGTTTCACTAAACAACAATATGCTATTAAAACTAGCCGTTATGAATAGTAATAACCACTTTTTGAAATTTTATAAATTTTATTTTTCAAAATGGACTTCATTTTTGGACTCAGAATATCGAAATTATCCTAGGGTGAAATTTTGGTATTTTTCTGAAAACTTTCAATTTTGATGAATAGTGAAACCACTAAGTGGTAGGTTAAAAACTGAATTTTGCATAAAACTTAATTTTACCGCTTCTGTGAATGGAATTTCGAAAATCCGAGAGACACGGTTAATATCAAGGACTAAAATGTGGTTCAATGAGATGAAAATAATTTTTTGGTGAATAGTAACTTTTTACTTTTTTTACCGCGGTTAATAGTAAATAGGGTAACTAAGGGTAAATATGATATTACTATTACCCTAAAACATGTCCTAATTCTATTGGACAAGTGTAATTCGACCAAAAACAAACTTAGGAATAAAATATGACCATTTAGGCCCACTTGGATTAGATTAGGACATTTATTATTAATTTATTTAAAGAAGGGTTAAAATAGTTAAAATCAAAGTTTAATAAGTAAATCATTTTTAATATTGGGTTATACATAAGATAAATTCGATTGTAAATATTCATTAGAAAGCTAAAACGATTTCCTACATGATGGTATTTTATTTGTAATTTTTAGACATCAAATAATTTAATTTATTTATGACACAAAGATGATGCAGTAATTATCTTATTAATGAAATATTGACAAAATTGATAATATAAATACCAAAATAAATGTAATTTGAGACTTTTTATGAATTCCAATAATTTTCTAGGTTACTATGATATATTAGTATTGATTTAATCAACTTGGTTCGAACATATAATTCTGTTATGACTTTCACAAAAATCATATATCAAATAGTGTCAAAATTGACACAAAATAGTTTTTAAATCAAATATTATATTATTAATTGTTATTTTATTCCTAAAAATCTAAGGTTCGGCCAAATGACTTAGATAAGGATATATATATTAATAATAAACAATTTGGGGTTCGTTTGGCATGTTATAGTAAGTGTATTAACCATATAGTGAAAGAAAACAAAAAGACACAGTAAAAGTTAAAATAATTAAATTAGAGTTAAATCTAATTGATAAGGTTAAAATAATACCCTAAACTTGTCTAAATCCTATTGGTTGATAGGATTTCGACCCATCCCCACATTATCTTCGAAATAAGACCCTTTGGAACCATTATAAACCGATTTTGACTTTAATATAAAATAATATTTTGAGATATTCCTAAGGTGCCCCTCTCCTCCCTTATAAAAGGGCACCTCCTCCCCCTCCTCCTCACACCAATTTGAGCACTCAAGCTCGGCCAACCCCTGCCATTTTCTCCTCTCCACTTCCCTAGAATAATCCTAGAGGTCCTGGTCTTCTCCAAAGACCAATCTTAGTTCCTTAAGTGGAGGATTCAAAAAGGCGTTCCAAAGAAGAGGTAATATCCATTACCGATCTTTTCAATTTCTTTCTTCTTCAACTTCTTCTTCTTTAGTTGTTTCATGATAAAGTAATAACATAAGTATTACTTAAATACTGATATGTTATTATAAATATGAAACAACCCTAATTCACCTTCTATCCATCCTACGGAAAAATGAAATCACCGCGCGTGCGTACGTACGGAATACCGTCTCCACGCCGTGGTGTAATCTATTTTTCCACCATCACCTTACAAGGATGGGTATAATGGTGTAATGAGTAACTATATATGATTATTATGAAGTAATATTGATACTGAAATAATATATATATATACTCCAATACAATTCCACGATCATAGGAACGATATCATCACTCGTGCGTACGTACGGAATACCGTCTCCACGATGTGATGCGACTCGTTCTACATGATCTTCATTTCATAATGATTATTTAAATGAATTGAATGAATGAATATGGTATATACTACACTAATACCATTCTGGAAATGAATTATCTATAACCTAAAGATAAGAATAAGAATTTATTCGACAAAACACGCATAAGAACAAAAAGTTATAAAGACCCGAGTAACAAGTAACAATGAAATATTACTAACAAGAAGCTAATAATATGACCATATATGATCTCATATCAATATGTATGATTCTGGAATAAGTCAATAACATTATTTAAACCATTATACAGGAGCTTCGGACACGAACAAAGCAAATCGGACCTAAGGTAAGGGAAATATCACAATCTCATTTTTATCCGAGATTGTTTATTCGTAAGTATTTACTGGGGTGTATTTTATCATCCACATCCTTGTTCCCTCAATATGTAATATTGTTTCCATCCACTCGAAATAGTTTAAATCCAATTTTACCCTTAGGTGAGTTTTTAGTAAAGAATATGAAAGGAATCTTTTGTCGTTTTTCCGTACGAGGTACTTTTTGACTTTTCCGACAAAAGTACGAAGAATGTTTTTTTTAACTTATACGGCATGAATGGATTTTTAAAACATTACTTCAAAGAAGCTTCCTTTACAAGTTTTCAAGTTTATTTTTAATCAACTTCTTTTATTTTAAAGTTGTATGACATGTTATGAAAGAAAAAAATGTTTTTGAAGAAGAAAGGATATTTTCCTCAAGAATTCAATTCAAGTGTTTTATCAAAATTATTTTCCATCTAAGATAATAAAGAGTTCTGTTTCTATCCATATTTTTATATTGATTTGACTATGTTGTGATGTAATTATGTTTATGAATTCCTTTATCTTATATGAATTGATTTATGATGTCATGATGTTTCAAGAATCCCATTCTTGTTACATGTGTTATGCGATGATGTATGTTTTATGATTATGTGGCACACATAAGAAAGGATTCATTATAAGATGGGTGGGACCTATATCTCCCTCCAATGCATTGGGTAATGATTTTATATCTCATGAGATAGACATGGCTGGAACGGAAGGTTATTTCGGTTCAGTGATACAGGACTGAAACGAGGAGTGAACTCGGTTCAGAAAGGGACTTTGTCCACTAAGATAGTCTTGGCGATGAGTCATGACTAACAAGAAATGATTTTCCAGGATTATGTGTGAATGCCACAAAGATTCAAGTTTTATGTTATGATTATGGGGATCTCATTTTCACTTCTATGATTTATTCCATGTTAAGATATTATGATCTCTTTTGCAGGTTTTAATTTTCAAAAAGATATGATATGATTTTTATTTCCTTTATTTGCCCTTGCTGAGCATTTGAGCTCACCCTTTTATGTTTTCTTTTCCCCAGGCCAGGAAGATGGATATTAAGTAGGATATGCTAAAAGGGACCCTAGATATGATGAAATAAATGGGAGACACTGTAGAAGATTTATGAACCAGTTGTTTATGTTTCCCAGTTTCTAAAGACACTATACCTATACGGTCCTTTGTGGTTTTGTCATATGTTGTAATAAGTGTGATTCAATTTTGAAGTATTAACAATGTATGTAAAGTGTGGGTCGTTATAGTTGGTATCAGAGGAAAGGTATAGTCAACCTTTGGAAACTAGGATGTGAAAGCCTTAGTAAGAACCCTAAGGATAAGTCTAAGCATAGAACACAATCTTAGAAATGGCCATGAATAACCTAGGATAAGACCATAAGCATGAAAATTTTATTCTTGAATTATGTGGTTTCCTATTATAATTAGTGTTGCTCACACTATTCTTCTTGGTTTTAGTCAATGGCTGGAACCCGAAGGAACCGTGTTAATGCGGAATGTGATGGGCAATGCAATGATTGTCCCCCTGAGCAACCAAACGATATGGGAGCTGGAATGGAAAATCTCGTAGCCATGCTCACACAACTTTCTCAAGCTATGAATCATGCAGGATTTCCAAACGAACAAAGGAGGGAGCAACATTCTGTTGAATCCTTCATGAGGCAGCGTCCACCATCTTTCAGCGGGTCTACTGATCCATTAGTCGCTGAACAATGGATTAGTACTACTGAAAAGATATTTTCAGTTCTTCAATGTTCTGAGCATGATAAAGTCATCCTAGCAGTGTATTGTTTGGAAGGAGATGCTGATCAATGGTGGAATCTTGTTAAGAATACAAGGCAAAGGGATGAAATTGAGTCTATGGAATGGGACGAGTTCAAGAACTTATTTTTCAATAAGTACTTCCCTCGTATTCTCCGAACAAAGATGGAGAAAGCGTTTCTTGAACTGAAGCAAAGGGATGATGAATCTGTTAGTACCTATGAAGAAAATTTTACAAGACTTGCATGGTACACTTCGGGTATTATTATCCAACCTGAGAGTAAGATCGATCGATTCTTTAGTGGCTTAAAACCAAGTCTTCGAAGGGCGTTAGCCATAAGGGACTTCAATAGCTACGAGGAAATCGTTCGATGTGCTCTCAAAGTCGAGATGGAGATTGGAGTAACCCATCAGTCACATGGGTTTGATAAGAAGAGGAAGATGGAATTCAAAGGAAACTCTAAAGAGCACACTGAAAAGAAGATGAACTTTCCATTATGCTCAATGTGTGGAAAGAAACATGGAGGGAGTTGTCTTAAAGGGACATGTAAATGTTTTAAATGTGGAAAGGAAGGTCATCGGGCATTTGAATGCCGTGATAATGGGAAGAAGATGTCTAATGATGCAAACAAAGGAAGGGATACACAGAATGAACCTGCTACACTTCAATGTTTCAAGTGCAAGGAGATGGGGCATTATGCCAATCAATGCCCAAATCCAAGGGTTGATGATGATGGTCGACGTCAACAAACTCTTAAGGCTAAAGAAAAAGGAAAGTCACATGCAATTTCTATCAGCGATGTGGAGTACGATAACGATGTGGTGAAAGGTACACTTACCATCCACTCTAAAGTAGCAAATGTTTTATTTGATTCTGGATCCACCCACTCTTTTATTTCTGAAAAATTTTCTTAGGGTATCACCGTATTACCTCAACAATTAGATGTTGAGTTAGCTGTGACAACACCTAATGGCACATCAATCGCATCAGAAGTTTATAATTCTTCTCCGATCGAAGTTTGTGGGAAAGTGCTTCATGCAAATCTTGTGATCCTTCCATTAGTGGAATTTGATGTGATTCTTGGCATGGATTGGCTTTCTCTACATGGAGCTCATATCAATTGCCAAAGAAGGGAAGTCACATTTCATATTCCAGATCAACCTACGATCGTCTATCAATGCAAGGATGAACATAACCTTCCAGTGGAAATTTCTTCCATCTTATGGGTATTGATTCCACTAAATGAAGGTTATTTATCTCAAATGGTTGGTGAGAAACTCACGATTAAGAATATGACCATTGTACGGGAGTTTGATGATGTCTTTCCGGAGGAATTGCCGGGTCTTCCACCAAATCGTGAAGTTGAGTTTTCAATAGAACTCGTACCGGGTGCTTTGCCTATTTCAAAGACACCTTATAGAATGGCCCCAATTGAGTTGTAGGAATTGAAGAAGCAACTCCAAGAGAATCTTGATAAGGGATTCATATGCCCTAGTGCGTCACCTTGGGGAGCACCTGTTCTATTTGTTAAGAAGAAAGATGGATCAATGAGTCTCTGCATTGATTATCGAGAACTTAACAAGATCACTATCAAGAACAAATATCCTCTCCCACGCATTGATGACTTATTTGACCAACTACGCGGAGCTCAATACTTTTCCAATATTGATCTTCGTTCAGGGTATCATCAATTAAGGGTCAAAAGGGAGGATATACCAAAGACGGCTTTCCGTACAAGGTATGGACACTATGAATTTATAGGGATGCCATTTGGTCTTACTAATGCCCCTGCTATCTTCATGGATCTAATGAATAGAGTCTTTAGAGACTATCTTGATCAATTTGTGGTAGTCTTTATAGACGATATTCTTGTCTATTCAAAGAGCAAGGAAGAGCATGAAGATCACTTGAGAATTATATTGAAGACCCTGAGAAAAGAGAAGCTTTATGCCAAATTTACCAAGTGTGAATTTTGGCTTCAAAAAGTTGCATTTTTGGGTCATATAATCTCAAAAGAGGGGATATCTGTGGATCCAGCAAAAACAGAGGTTATCGAAAGATGGTCAAGACCAACAACAGTAACTGAGATCCGAAGTTTTCTTGGTTTGGCTGGTTATTATCGACGTTTTGTAAAAGATTTTTCACGATTATCTAATCCACTCACCAAGTTGACTCGGAAAGGAGTTAAGTTTGTCTGGACAGAGGAATGTGAAGAGAATTTCAAGGAGTTGAAAAGAAGGTTATCCAGTGCACCTGTGCTCACACTGCCATGTAGTGGAGAAAGGTTTGTGATCTACAGTGATGCATCCAAGAAGGGATTGGGGTGTGTTCTTATGCAAAATGATATGGTGATAGCTTATGCCTCACGACAGTTGAAAATCCATGAGCAAAATTACCCAACACATGATTTGGAGTTGGCTGCGATAATCTTTGCATTAAAGATTTGGAGGCATTACCTTTATGGTGAAAGGTGTGATATTTATACTGATCATAAAAGTTTAAAGTATATTTTCACACAAAAGGAGCTGAATATGCGCCAAAGAAGATGGTTGGAGCTGATTAAGGATTATGACTGCTCAATCCATTACCACCCTGGGAAAGCAAACAAGGTGGCAGATGCATTAAGTCGACAAGACCATGCTAGTTTATCCATGATGAGGATCACAAAAGGTCCAATATTTATGGATTTACAAAGGATGGATCTTGGAATTATAATGGAAGGGGAAAAATCTTATCTTTCTCAAATGAATGTTCAACCATCTATACATTTGAAGATTAAAGAGGCACAGAAAGAAGATGTCGAGTTACAAAAGAAGGTGAGAAATGTTCCTGAATTCAACCTTGATTGTGATGGGATAATAAAGTTCAGGAATCGGGTTTGTGTTCCTCCCATCCCCGAATTAAAGAAAGAGCTGCTGGATGAGGCTCATAGTTCTTCATTCTCTATTCATCCTGGAAGCACGAAGATGTATAGGGACCTGAAAGAGTACTTCTGGTGGGATGGCATGAAAAGAGATGTTGCTGAATATGTCTCTCGATGCTTGGTTTGTCAACAAGTTAAAGCTGAGAGACAGAAGTCTAAGGGGATGTTGTAACCATTACCCATACCCGAATGGAAATGGGAAAACATCACTATGGACTTTGTCACAGGACTTCCTAAAACATCCAAAGGCAATAATGCTATCTGGGTCATAGTTGATCGTCTTACAAAGTCTGCACACTTCATTGCTATTAGAGAGGATTTCTCTGTAGATCAGCTTGCCAGGATATATGTAAAGGAAGTGGTAAGATTGCATGGAGTACCACTTTCTATTATATCTGATCGAGATCCGAGATTTACCTCAAAGTTATGGCGAAGTCTTCAGCATACTCTGGATACAGAGTTGAGTTTCAGCACTGCTTATCATCCCCAGACAGACGGTCAGTCTGAGAGAACAATTCAAACCCTAGAAGATATGTTGAGAGCTTGCTCTATGGATTTCAAAGGAGGTTGGGATCAACACCTACCTTTGGTGGAATTTTCTTATAATAATAGCTTTCACTCCAGTATTCAGATGGCTCCTTATGAAGCTCTCTATGGAAAGAAATGCAGGACTCCAACTTGCTGGGATGAAGTTGGGGAAAGAAAGCTATTAGGACCTGATCTCGTTGATGAAATGGCAGAAAAGGTCAGATCTATTCAACAACACATAAGAGAAGCTCAGAGTCGACAGAAAAGCTATGTCGACAACCGAAGAAAAGACCTAGAGTTTGAAGTGGGTGATAAAGTGTTCTTACGAATATCTCCCTGGAAGAGGGTTATGAGATTTGGAAAGAAGGGGAAGTTGAGCCCTAGATATATCGGTCCTTTCGAAATACTGGATCATGTTGGGAAGGTAGCTTACCGATTGGCGCTTCCACCGAATCTCTCTCAAGTTCACGATGTGTTCCATGTATCTCTCCTGAGAAAGTACATACCAGATCCTTCACATTTACTCAGCTCAGAAGTTGTACCGCTGGAGCAGGATCTTTCTTATGAAGAACAGCCGATAGAGATTCTGGATCGTAGTGAAAAAGTCCTACGAAACAAGACCACTCGCTTGGTGAAAGTTTTATGGAGGAACCACCAACTTGAAGAAGCTACATGGGAGCTTGAGGATATGATGAGGGAGAAGTATCCTCATCTGTTTGTTACAAAGTGACGAATTTCGAGGGCGAAATTCTTTTTAAGGGGGGTAGAATGTAACACCCAAGACTTTTATGTTATATAAATCATCAAAGGAATCTTTTTCTACACAACACTTGCTTGGCTTGCTTTACACGCAATCGCAACCTTCCTCGATAGCTTGTGTCGTACGCAATACCGAGTTTCACTAAACAACAATATGCTATTAAAACTAGCCGTTATGAATAGTAATGACCACTTTTTGAAATTTTATAAATTTTATTTTTCAAAATGGACTTCATTTTTGGACTCAGAATATCGAAATTATCCTAGGGTGAAATTTTGGTATTTTTCTGAAAACTTTCAATTTTGATGAATAGTGAAACCACTAAGTGGTAGGTTAAAAACTGAATTTTGCATAAAACTTAATTTTACCGCTTCTGTGAATGGAATTTCGAAAATCCGAGAGACACGGTTAATATCAAGGACTAAAATGTGGTTCAATGAGATGAAAATAATTTTTTGGTGAATAGTAACTTTTTACTTTTTTTACCGCGGTTAATAGTAAATAGGGTAACTAAGGGTAAATATGATATTACTATTACCCTAAAACATGTCCTAATTCTATTGGACAAGTGTAATTCGACCAAAAACAAACTTAGGAATAAAATATGACCATTTAGGCCCACTTGGATTAGATTAGGACATTTATTATTAATTTATTTAAAGAAGGGTTAAAATAGTTAAAATCAAAGTTTAATAAGTAAATCATTTTTAATATAGGGTTATACATAAGATAAATTCGATTGTAAATATTCATTAGAAAGCTAAAACGATTTCCTACATGATGGTATTTTATTTGTAATTTTTAGACATCAAATAATTTAATTTATTTATGACACAAAGATGATGCAGTAATTATCTTATTAATGAAATATTGACAAAATTGATAATATAAATACCAAAATAAATGTAATTTGGGACTTTTTATGAATTCCACTAATTTTCTAGGTTACTGTGATATATTAGTATTGATTTAATCAACTTGGTTCGAACATATAATTCTGTTATGACTTTCACAAAAATCATATATCAAATAGTGTCAAAATTGACACAAAATAGTTTTTAAATCAAATATTATATTATTAATTGTTATTGTATTCCTAAAAATCTAAGGTTCGGCCAAATTACTTAGATAAGGATATATATATTAATAATAAACAAGTTGGGGTTCGTTTGGCATGTTATAGTAAGTGTATTAACCATATAGTGAAAGAAAACAAAAAGACACGGTAAAAGTTAAAATAATTAACTTAGAGTTAAATCTAATTGATAAGGTTAAAATAATACCCTAAACTTGTATAAATCCTATTGGTTGATAGGATTTCGACCCATCCCCACTTTATCTTCGAAATAAAACCCTTTGGAACCATTATAAACCGATTTTGACTTTAATATAAAATAATATTTTGAGATATTCCTAAGGTGCCCCTCTCCTCCCTTATAAAAGGGCACCTCCTCCCCCTCCTCCTCACACCAATTTGAGCACTCAAGCTCGGCCAACCCCTGCCATTTTCTCCTCTCCACTTCCCTAGAATAATCCTAGAGGTCCTGGTCTTCTCCAAAGACCAATCTTAGTTCCTTAAGTGGAGGATTCAAAAAGGCGTTCCAAAGAAGAGGTAATATCCATTACCGATCTTTTCAATTTCTTTCTTCTTCAAATTCTTCTTCTTTAGTTGTTTCATGATAAAGTAATTACATCAGTATTACTTACATACTGATATGTTATTATAAATATGAAACAACCCTAATTCACCTTCTATCCATCCTACGGAAAAATGAAATCACCGCGCGTGCGTACGTACGGAATACCGTCTCCACGCCGTGGTGTAATCTATTTTTCCACCATCACCTTACAAGGATGGGTATAATGGTGTAATGAGTAACTATATATTATTATTATGAAGTAATATTGATACTGAAATAATATATATATATACTCCAATACAATTCCACGATCATAGGAACGATATCATCACTCGTGCGTACGTACGGAATACCGTCTCCACGATGTGATGCGACTCGTTCTACATGATCTTCATTTCATAATGATTATATAAATGAATTGAATGAATGAATATGGTATATACTACACTAATACCATTCTGGAAATGAATTATCTATAACCTAAAGATAAGAATAAGAATTTATTTGACAAAACACGCATAAGAACAAAAAGTTATAAAGACCCGAGTAACAAGTAACAATGAAATATTACTAACAAGAATCTAATAATATGACCATATTTGATCTCATATCAATATGTATGATTCTGGAATAAGTCAATAACATTATTTAAACCATTATACAGGAGCTTCGGACACGAACAAAGAAAATCGGACCTAAGGTAAGGGAAATATCACAATCTCATTTTTATCCGAGATTGTTTATTCGTAAGTATTTACTGGGGTGTATTTTATCATCCACATCCATGTTCCCTCAATATGTAATATTGTTTCCATCCACTTGAAATAGTTTAAATCCAATTTTACCCTTAGGTGAGTTTTTAGTAAAGAATATGAAAGGAATCTTTTGTCGTTTTTCCGTACGAGGTACTTTTTGACTTTTCCGACAAAAGTACGAAGAATGTTTTTTTAACTTATACGGCATGAATGGATTTTTAAAACATTACTTCAAAGAAGCTTCCTTTACAAGTTTTCAAGTTTATTTTTAATCAACTTCTTTTATTTTAAAGTTGTATGACATGTTATGAAAGGAAAAAATGTTTTTGAAGAAGAAATGATATTTTCCTCAAGAATTCAATTCAAGTGTTTTATCAAAATTATTTTCCATCTAAGATAATAAAGAGTTCTGTTTCTATCCATATTTTTATATTGATTTGACTATGTTGTGATGTAATTATGTTTATGAATTCCTTTATCTTATATGAATTGATTTATGATGTCATGATGTTTCAAGAATCCCATTCTTGTTACATGTGTTATGCGATGATGTATGTTTTATGATTATGTGGCACACATAAGAAATGATTCATTATAAGATGGGTGGGACCTATATCTCCCTCCAATGCATTGGGTAATGATTTTATATCTCATGAGATAGACATGGCTGGAACGGAAGGTTATTTCGGTTCAGTGATACAGGACTGAAACGAGGAGTGAACTCGGTTCAGAAAGGGACTTTGTCCACTAAGATAGTCTTGGCGATGAGTCATGACTAACAAGAAATGATTTTCCATGATTATGTGTGCATGCCACAAAGATTCAAGTTTTATGTTATGATTATGGGGATCTCATTTTCACTTCTATGATTTATTCCATGTTAAGATATTATGATCTCTTTTGCAGGTTTTAATTTTCAAAAAGATATGATATGATTTTTATTTCCTTTATTTGCCCTTGCTGAGCATTTGAGCTCACCCTTTTATGTTTTCTTTTCCCCAGGCCAGGAAGATGGATATTAAGTAGGATATGCTAAAAGGGACCCTAGATATGATGAAATAAATGGGAGACACTGTAGAAGATTTATGAACCAGTTGTTTATGTTTCCCAGTTTCTAAAGACACTATACCTATACGGTCCTTTGTGGTTTTGTCATATGTTGTAATAAGTGTGATTCAATTTTGAAGTATTAACAATGTATGTAATGTGTGGGTCGTTATACTCACTATTTTGTTTTGGTTCCTCTTAATGCTATGAAAGTCTTGATGCCTATTTTCCTTGAGGGATTTCAAATAAGATAGATGGAATTTTAACATTATTTCTAGTGTCTACTGGTCATTAATATCTATTTTTATTGATATAAATTTAACCTTTAACATGATTTTTTCCCATACACCAGGGAGTATGGGTTCACCTAGGTGGAATTACGATTCATCATCTGATAGACCAAGATGTTGTTTGGGATCAAATATGAAAAGTTCCATTTTTTTCATGGCCCACCATTTTCTAAAAAATGTTAGATAAGGTCTTATTGAATTCCTCAATATTTCTATTTTCCTATGAATGGTAGCGATAATTATGGTTGGAGTAGATCATGTACTTGGTATACAATTTTTTTCAACTGAGAAGCCTATAAGTTAATTCCATTGTTAGTGAGAATGGTGAGAGAAACGCCAAATCAAATATTGATATAGGAGCTCAAAATCTCAATCAAATAGCATGATTTTACTTCCTTTATGGGAATCATCTCTACCCATTTGGTAAAGAAGTTAGTGGAATTCAAGAAGAAACTGAACTTCCAAGCTATCGCTAGCGGGTATGGAAACCCAACATCGAGTACCTATACTATAAATGGAAAAGAATACTAGGTGGTGTGGAGAATATCAAGTGGTCAATTTTTAAAGTTTAAACGAATGTGAAATGAATGATATCCCTTGGTTAACTCATTGCAGCTGCAGACCATGGTGGTCCATAGGTATCCCAACCATCAAATTTGGTTGGGGAGCTTCAATCCCATCAGATGGGAACCACAAGACCAAGAATGGACTTCTTGTATAACCTAATGGATCTCGTATACTTGGATTAAATGGAGGTTAATCCCATCAAACCGACACATGTAGATGGTTTTCTATAGGTTAGGAACACTGTGGATGGTAAGATATACTTCTCGGTAACCGATTATCTCATGTTCGGTTCAGTATGGGGGGAGAGTTCAATGTTGGAGATACTTGGTGAAGGGTGTTATCAAATTAGGTGTTTCTTATACTATGGGAGGATGTGATGGTCCTGGAACCAATGCACCAGTATCTAGCTGATATACTTATTGTCGTTCAGTATCTGAAAATGCAAGGAAAATGAACCTTCAGTGCAGCACTTGAATGACAAGATCATACTATAAATTATATTAAAAGAGACAAAGATAAACATTCATATGCATCAACATGACCATTCTAAGACTGGGGAATGTGAGTCATCTCTGAATGGGAAGGGAATTAGGCTATCATTTTAGATGTATGATCTAATAGGAGAACAATATTCTATTTCCAAATGATGTATTCACCCTTGATATATTTGATTACTAACATTGAGTCTCCATTAACATGTAAATAATTGAAAATCATTTAAAGGGAAACACAATACTATTAGTGAAAGCCTGATACTCTACCATGTAGTTGGTGCATCTTTCGGACAATAGGACAGATTATGGTAGTATAGCCTGTGATGGGGTGATGAATATGATCTCCAATCCCACTCTATTGAGCATAGAGTCTGTGAGCCTCCTATCAGTTAGGATCTAGGAGTTACCATTGAAATTATTTTTTTCAAGAAGGCATGACTTGATCCATTGAGAGGATAGCCTTATCTAAGGTATCAAAATCTAGGGGAAATTATTCAGGGGATGAATATACAACCATGAATATTTCCAATTCATGGCCCTTGAAGGTATTATACATGATAAACCTAATGTCAAACTACTAGAATATCATCACCCAACATCCCAATAATCTTGTCATCATGAGTAAATTGAGGATATTATTTAGTGATTTCACTCAGGACACCCGTTATATATCATGATGCTGCAATCAGGTTTATAACTACTACACTAAAAAAACTAAGGCAAGGAAACACTTCTATATGGGGTGGTATCTGAACTCTATGTTGACTGATATATAATAAGATATTTTCTTTACCCTCATTGTTTTTAAGTCTAGAAAGGTGATAAGGAACTTTTCCAAGGAAGTTACGTGAAGGATCATAGAATTTCATGAAATAGTTAGCATCAGAACCAAAGGTAGTAGTAGATACTACATTATATCATTTTATGTGGTCTATAATTCCTTTTCCAATTGGTTAAAAATTCATTTATCCATGAGACTTTTGAAGGGATTTCTATTCCTAGAAATATTTTCAATAAATCAGTGTTTATATGATAAGTGGACTTGAAGACCCTTCAAATCCCAGAGGTATCTTGGGGGAGTAATTTGATTGATGTACATGATTTTTTTGGGTTAATCTAGATGAATCAATATATTTAATGAATCTAATAAATTTCCCCCATGTATCCCGAAATTCACACTACACGGGGATCATCGTTATGTTTTGGGAACAAAGGAATTTGAACACTTTCTCAAGATCCTTGAGATGGTCTAGTGCTGTAAGGATTTTACCACTAGATCATCCACATAGAATTCCACCAGTATCCGAATAATTTTGTTGAATATGTGGTTTATACCTCACTAAAAACAGGATCTTTCATTTCTCAAGATAAAGGAAATCACCTGATAGTTGAAGGTCCCTTGGGGAACCCGGGAGGAGGTGGAATCCTCATCCTTGGGGGCCATCTAGATTTGATTGTACCTGGAATACCCATCAATACAAAAGAGATCCTGAAACCCTGTGACTGCATCAATCAATATATATTTCACTAGAAGGGTAAAATAATCCTTCAAATAGTGGATATTGGGGCCCATAAAGCCAATACAGAATCTGATCTACCCATTATTTTTCATAATTGGGATGATTTTAGAAACCCATATGAGGTAATGTAATTATTTGGAAGAGATGTATTTGATAATATTGTCAAATTCAGCCCTAAAATTAAAACCATGGTAGGGGTTCATCTTTCTGGAAGGTTTTTAAAACCCATTTTGACTCACTGGGTGACCGGGACGATGAAGAACAACCTAAGGGTCTAGTCCTGTAATTTCATCATAGATCCAGGTGAAGATGTCATGGTGTTGTTTCTGGAAGCAACATATTGATTCTTCTATTTTGAAGGAATGGATGTAATGGTCAATTTTGGCCTCATATATTTCTTGATACCAGTTTTCACCAACGTTATCTCATCAAATGTGGAAGATAAACCCTCTTCAAATGCTGGAGGGGTGTCTTCAAAATCATATTTGTCATCTGAGATGGTGGAAGATAAACCCTCGTATTGGCCATTTGATATAGAGGAATCACTGGTGTCTACTATGGTGGATATAGAATCCTTGGTGAGGGGTTCCTACTATAATAAGACCATGGTGATATAATATATTGAAACAATTCCATATGGAGTTCGATTGTGAGGTACAATATTGAAGTCAAAATAGTGGTGGTGAGTTGACTTCCATTAAGTCAGACCTACTCTACAAAACATGGGGGAATTCAACAAATTATTTTCCATGGGGATAAATTCTCTAAACTTCACTAGATAAAGGGATTCTAGTATCATTCAGGCCTGTCTGGTGTGGGAGATTAAGGTAATATTTATAGCTTCTGGGAGTTGTGGAAGCGCGTGTGTGGGTGTACCTAACATTAGTTTTTCTGTTAAAAACGATCAATCTGAGATCCATCATGATAATAAAACACCGAATCTTCAGAATAAAACTACGAATGAAATAAATTGAGATAGTCCTTGAACCATGGAAATGATCATCACATGTTTGTTATAATTAATTTAATTAAAATATGAGAACTACCTTGATGGAATTATTTTTCCATTTATGTTTCCAATAACGATCCAATGTGATCCGTCATTGCATTTTAGAAGACAAGTGTTGTCTTCCTCTAGTAGTGATCCGCACATGCTCCAAGTATCTCTAGATGTTGCTAAATGTATCTCCAGGTGCTAGCATGGAAGAGCCTTCACATGCGATGTCCGGCTTCGATTTCCTAGAGAGCCTCTTCCAAAGCACTATCCATGATCCGGTGGAGGAGGATCTCTCTAGTAGCTTGAGAGCATTCTTGGTAAAAAAATAAGTACCTCTTAGATTAAGATATTTTTCCAGATCTGTTGTGCACAAACTAAAAAAAATTCTAGGATAATGATAATAATATAATTGGGATATTAATTACTTAGAATAATAAATGAATTAATTATTCTAAATCATTTATTCATTTCATTTAATTCTTAGTAAGACACCATGTCTAATAATAACAGTTGAATATTATTGTTACTATAAATGCATCCAAAATTTTATACCTAATATTATTTAATTAAATAAATAATATTATTTCTCACAAATCCCTAAGAAAATTACACATCATGTAATTTTTTCCCATTTTCATTATTTCCTCCACAACATTTATTAGACCTTGAATAATGGATATTTATTTCTTAAATAAATATCATTTCATTACTCGCTAATAAATATATTATTTCACCCACAATATATTCTATTGAATAACTAGTGTATAAATAAATGCGACCAGACATCCTAGAATAATTATTAAACCAAAATCATGAATAATCTTTATTCAACTTGTTAAATGAATATTTAACTGAGATACTTGGACACACTTAGTGTGCGACCCTCTAGGCCTCTTTCTCAGTGGAACTAGGAGGAACCTACCTAAATTCCATGGTTAGAATCTAGAAACATGCCAATTCACCCATATAGAAATAATTTAACGCCGTAATGGCCTGTCAGCTCCTAAAAATGCTTACAATGTAATGGAATCCCTTTGTCTCAATATCCCGAATCAAGCAGGTTGCATGCTATTTCCATCAACCCATGTTCTCAATTATTTCTTCTTTGAATTCCTATAATTGAACTCACCCATTCCTTACTATGTCCATTGATTTATTTAGGATATATCAATTCTATCAATGCGAATGTGATATCAACTTCATTTATGGAGAAAAAGGGACAAATCCTTTCTTGCATTATCTATTAATGTAGTATTACTCCTTAAACACCCAATATATCCTACCTCACTACAAATAATATGTCATAATAGTTTTTATCAATACATATAAGTGCATGAGTTGTAATACCGATTAATAATAATCTTAAAGTCTAAGGACTAACACACACGTCTACATATAGGACATCCAATGACACTATGAAATGTGGATTTCCGACTGGGAGTTCTAGTTCTCATAATATCCTCCAAGATATTACTAAGGGCACACACCATGAGAAGGTGCCTCAATTTTTTATGATTCCTTACCCATAATAGCCTACATTATTTATGTCCCTCAAATAGCATAATCCGACCATAGAACATTTATTCAAGAATAGTGTTATGGAACTTCCAGGTTCTCATCCTAGCATGGATCTGCTATGTCCCTTTGGTGCAATAGATATCCTTAGAACATTATCACATGAATTTTAACACAGAAGAACAATCAAGATGTTATAAGGTATTTATTAATGGATAAAGTATAAGGTTGTTGGTTCTAGGATACCAAATCCAACAGACTCCCACTTGGACTTGAGACAACTACTAACAACCTTTAACCCGCTAGCTCTGACATGATATTCATGCTTCTGCTGAGATAATCCACTAGTCATGGGGTCTACCAGGTTCTCTTCCGTGGGCACTCTGCTAATTGTAACTTCACCCCTATGATAGAAATCTCTCAAGAGGTGATATTTCCAGAGAATTTTCTTTGTCTATTGGTGTGACCTTGCTTATTTTCCAAGATCCACCACTACAGTATTATCACAATACAATGTGTTATATTCTATACTTCTAGGCACCAAATCAGGCTCCTAGAAAATGTTCCTAATCTAGTCGACTTCTTTGGCTGCATCTGAAGCCACTATATATTCATACTACATTGTAGAATCAGCAAAAACTGGCTACTTTGAACTCTTCCACCTAACAAATCCTCCATTGAGATAGAAAACATATCCATATTGTGACCTCATATCGTTCTGATCTGTCTAAAAACCAAAATCATCATACCCTATAATAGAAATCCCCTTATCTACTCCATACACTAGGAACATATCCTTAGTTCCTATATGATACTTAAGGATAGTCTTAACCACAGTCCAATGATGTTCTCTTGGATCATCTTGATATATTCCTACCGTGCTCAGTGCATAGGCATCATCAAGCTTGGTACATAACATGACATACATGATGGATCCTATAGTTGAAGTGTATGGGATCTTACTCATCCTATATTTCTCCATCTATGTCTGAGGACACATTATCTTAGAAAGATGTAGTCCATGTGACACTAGAACCAATCCCTTCTGGGATTGTTCCATAATAAATCTCTTTAGTATCTGGTTAATGTATGTACCTGACTTAGTCCAAGAAGCCTCTTGGATCTATCACAAATGATATTGATCCCTAGATTGTACTTTGCTTCACCTAAGTCTTTCATGGAGAATCACTTGTTCAATGATTCCATAACTGACAGTAAGACATGTATATTGTTTCCAATAAGTAATATGTCATCAAAATATACTACTTGGATAATGACCGAATTCCAATTAAATTGCTTATAAAATACATGGATCACATTTGTTCTTAAAGAAACCAAATTCTCTTATGGATTCATCAAATCGAATGTTCCATGACCTAGATGCTTTCTTCAATCCATAAATAGATTTCTTCAAATTTCAAACCCATTTGGATTCACCTGGTTTCACAAACCCCATGGTTGCGTCATATAGATATTTTTCTAAAGGTTGATATTAAGGAATTTTATTTTGACATAAATCATCCAAATCTTGTAGTCATGGTAAGATTATATGGAAAGTATGATTTCTATAGATTTAAACAAGGAACTAGAGAGAAGATTTCATCATATTAAATTACTTGATGTTGTCTTAATCCTTTAGAAATAGCCTTGCTTTATAGGTGCTTACATGACCTTCCATGTCCATCATTCTCTTAAATACCCATTTTCATCCAAAAGGATTTACATCAACTAGCTCATCGACCAAAACCCAGACATGGTTCTGATACATGGAATCCATACAATATTATATAGCTTATAGCCCTGTTGCAGCTTCTGAGCTCTCTACTACTTCCTTGTTGGAGAGAGGTTCAACATTGTACAATAATAATTATTCACCATCCTCGATGACTAGGATACCCAATCTATCCGGTTCCCTTACCCCTTTTGAGCTCTTATGCAGTACTTGTGTCTCTGGAACCTCTTCCATGGGGACCTATAGAATGTGTTCATGTACTAACTCTTATGTATCTTGAGCATCAACTTCATCAATGTCAATATTTCTCCTACTATCCCTTTTAAGTAGGTTCTCCCTCTCAAGAAAGAAGGCTTGTCTTGTGACAGTGAGTTTCTTGTCTAAAGGGTTATTTATGTAATATCCTTTCATTTCCTTGGGATATCATAAAAAGATACACCTCATGCCATGGGGTGCTAGTTTGTTTCTTGGGAAGGCCTTTACAAACACCTCACATACCCATACACGTGTGTGAAAAAATGGGTTTCTTGGCATTCCATAACTCAGATGGAATTCTATTTGCGACCTTAGTTGGAACTCAGTTTAATGTGTATACTGTTGTTTATAATGAATATCCCCTAAAGGATAATGAACGATCTTCATGAATCATTATTGAACTCACCATGTCCAACAAGGTATGGTTCCTACTTTCACTAACACCATTCCAATGTGGTGTGTAAGGATGAGTGATTTGAGTTAAAATACCAGACCCTCATAGAAGATCGATGAACCCTTGGTTTAGATATTCTCTACGTCGATCTGATTGAATATTCTTTATCTACTTGCCAAGAAAATTATCTACTTCATTCTTTAATTCCTTAAATTTCTCTAAGGAGATTTATTTATACCTCATTAGGTATACATATCCATATATACTTGAATCATCCATAAAATTAATGAAGTAATAATATCCACCTCTATCTTCAAATGGAAATAGTCCACACACATCTGTGTTTACCAATACTATATACCGTGTGTCCCTTTCACACTATCCACAAAAAGTGGATTGGTCATTTTACCTTGTAAACAAGTGTGACATCTTTCAAGTGGTTTTATCCCAGTAGATTCTAAATAACCATCTTGGCAGATCATTTTCATGCACTTATGATTTACATGAACAAGAGGGTGATGCCACAACTGGGTGTTGTGTGAGTCATGTGAATTTGTTTCTTTATCAATTTCCAACACACGGTTTTCATAATTTAATACATATAAAATTTTATTTAAATGTGCTATACCATAACATATGTTGTTCTTATGAATGAAACAACCCTTATTTACAAACATGAAAATAAATCTATCCATATCTAAAAATGATACATAAATTATTTTATTGGTAACACTAGGCACATAATAACAGTTATGTAAAAACAAAAGCATCCTAGTTGGCAATGAGAGATGGTAATCACTAATGGCCTACGTAGCCAGCCTCGCGCCATTGGTAGCTCGAAGATCCACCTCTCCTCTGGAAATATTTCTAAATCTACTTGGTTCCTACATTTGAATATATATTTGATCCCCACAAGCTATATCTAATACCCAATAAGTAGAAATGGAAATATTACACTTGATTAGAAATGCACCATTATCATCCCAACACTTCTGGGTACAATTCCACTTCCAGTGGCCTAGCTTTCCAAATGAAAAACATATTTCCTCTCATTCCTTCCCTTATGCTAGATATTTCTCTTCATGGAGGAATAATACTAAGGGGATTAAGAACCTTTATGAATCCTTGGGCCCTTTACCTTGTCCTTCCATTTCTTATTCACCATACTGATCGTGGGTTTGTCATGCACCATATCCTTATCTACCTAGAGAATTAATGTCAGAAGTTTTGATAGACTCTTCTAATTGTTTCTCAGTTTGTATTTGACAATAAATCTAGATAAGGTCTTGGGGAGTATTGATAGGATGAGATATATGTGAAACTGATTTAGGAACTTAATTCCTAATATGTCCAGGCATTCAATGTAGCCAATAAGATTGAATACATGAGGCCCAACTGATACAGTCTCTCAAATAATTATTTTAAAAAAAGCGTTATAGATCTCATATCTCTCATGTATCACCCTCTCTTTATAGAAATCCTTAAGGTTAGACATCATTCGATACACATCCATGTTTTGATGTTACTTAAAGAGATCCATAGACATGGAATATAGCATGAAAAATTTTAAATATATGGAATCATCCATATGCTTCAAATAGAGACATAGTGCCTCATCCCTTGCCTCTTTTCTAGGAGAAACTGGAATTGGCTCCTCCAGTGCATACAATTTCTTCTCATGGAAAAGGATGTCACGTAAAAGCCAATACCACACCTAGAAATTGGTGCCAGTGAGAAGGTTATCCTTCTTGAGTATAGTTCAAAATGATATATTTGAAGTCACTTTTCTTGTAATTTCTAAAAATTATGATTAGAAAAGATTTAGTTCTTTATCATGATAAAACTAAGATAAATAAATAAATAAATAATTATTATTCTCCCACTATTTTATCAAAATCCAATAGCCATCACCATTGACTTTGGAATTTTTTATTGCCTGAATATTCTAGTGGAAAAGATCCATAATACCCTTTGCATTACCCCAACTCGGGTTGTTCAAGAAACTTGAAGGGTTTTAGGTAGTCATTACAAATTCCAACTGCATTAACTCATAGTTCCCTGATCCACTGAGTGGACTGCCCAATCCTGAAATCCTTTTATTTTGAATTTCCTCAACCGTTTCCTCTTGGTCACACCATGTCCTACTGTGGAAGTCAACCCTTGATGTGTAAAAAGCCAAGTTAATCGAAAACATTGAATTAGAATTCCCTGATAATTGAAAGCACCCCAACTAGGGTTGGTCAAGCACTTTGAACCATGGTTCGATTCTTACCATGATTATGGAAGGCTATACAGACTTAGTATTTCTTTGAGGGATTTTATCCTTATACATAATTTACATTTTATTATCATTATTACATGATTTTTAATATTATGTGGGATATACTTAAGTGATTATCCATATATAAGATAATATTTACGCATAAGACGGTCTTATTTTAGTTCCATCTTGCATGGTTGTTTAATTCATTAATTGTGTTATCATGAAAAAAACTCACAATAAATAAACCACACAACTGACAGAAACAATGGCATGCCCTACATTAGTTTATGAATCATAATACATAATTCTAAACTTGTAAAACACTTAACATAAATTGAATAGTTTATGGATATAATCCATAATCATACAATTATTTTCTTTGAGGAGGTATATACTGAGAAATCCTTCAAAATGGTTTGTATAGAAAATGTGAATTATTGTAAGCATATCCCCTGGGAGTGTCGTAACCAAAGTGCAGCAAGGCCAATTGCCATGTATATGGATACCCTGGGTAAAGCCTGAAACTTCTTATCAGAGTTTTCACTTCAAGGTAAATATGTGCCAGAGCCGCCTCTACCTTCTCGTATCCTGACAGTGATTTATTTCTCAGAAAATACACAAAATCTCTACAATACCAAAACTCCAGGAAGTTCTTCTATACTAATCCTCAAAGTCTATCTTAGGGTAATGTTCTCTAATCAATGTTTTTCAAAATCTAGTTTCAGAGGTTTGTACTAAACATCATCTTATAAAAACTGTAACGCCCCGACCCTAGTTACCCAGAGTCAGTGCATTATTATATAACATTGGCATGATCAAAAAAGATCATGTCTCAAAAGACCGATTAGTTTAGTAGCTTTGGAAGTACTAGATACATTTATATGTTTTACATTACATTATAAAATGAAGAAAAATCAACAACATTGTCTCCATTGGATACATTAATATCCCTTAGACTATCTTTGTAGGTCAATAATAATATACTTCTTCATATCCTGGGAAAAATAAAACATAGAAAGGGGTGAGCTCAGATGCTGAGTGAGGATAACAATATAGCGAAAACTTTCCTAAATAAGAACAAACATTTAAGGAAATGTATAAGACTAAAACAAAAGACTTTTAAACTTAAACACCATCATTTTATAGAAAATATAAATCAAAATAATACCATTTACTTATTCACGTGGATATTCTACTAGTCAAATAATCACATGAAATATCAATATCCAAATTCATAATGATGGAATGCATAACACCAAACTTCATAACCACATAGTAAATGCCTTGTGCAAATACATCAAATAAGATTTTTCATGTCCTTTTACCCAGACACTAGTTTGTCTCATGAGACCTACCGATGCATCGATGAGCTATAGTGATCTCCACCCATCACTTACTAAGTCCAATGCATTCCTCATATGAAAAGGTTTAGACATAACACAATCATTTATATTAAAACGAGCATACGAGATTTCAATAAATTATCCATAAACCTTGAATAGTATAAAAATAACACATCCATAGTCAAACATATCACAAAACCTTCAATACAATATGAAAGAGTTGTATCATAATAAATCAACTTCAAACAAGTTTAAAATCCATCAAAGGATGTTGACATAGATAAAATGAAAGCTATTTAATTGAAATACCTCTTTCTATTTTGAAATCATTTAAAAGTCACATAATTATAAAATAAAACATTTATTTTGAAAATATTCTAAAAAAATAGCAAGGGAAGCTTTGAATGTGTTATAATGGCAGATAATAGCTTCCCCGCCGTATAATTTAAAAACTACAGTCTTACCTTAATTTTGTTGAAATGGTCATAAAATACCTTGTTTGAAAAACAACAGAATGATTCCTTTATAAACATTATATAAAAAGTAAAACAAGGGTATAAATTAATTTAAACCATATTCTAGGAAATCATAAAAATGTTTTGAAATACATTTTACGAAACAAGGATGTGGATGATAAAGAGGTCCCATTAGATAATTACATATAAACATCCTCGGATAATGACGAGATTGTAGAGTTAACCCTTAACTTGTAATTTTACTTGGTTGATGGTATGTTAAACTCCCTAATAATAGTAAAATAATTTTTATAAATTATTCAATAACCATATACTTAAATATTATATCATATATGATCATCTAATATTGCTTTGTCAATAAAATTTTTGTATTATCGTCATTTCGGGTGTTAACTGATTCGTTTTCCTTTATATGTTTTGTTACCATAGACATTTTTATTATGGATAGGATGTATTTGATTCATATACAGAATTATATTATGTTTTTTAAACATTATTTTTAATTATCAAATGAAAATTATTCTTGAATTGTTAGTATGGGGAAATGAATCTCATCACGTTCGTGGAGACAGTAATCCATATGTACGCACGAGCGACAATGTCATTCTTTTGATATTAAAATCTTAAATAAATGTATGGTATATCATATATACAGAATAATTAACATGTTATATGTATTATTTAAATCAATTATACATAATTATTATACCCATCCAAATAATAATGTTTTGCATAACAACCACACCATGATGTGGAGATAGTAATTCGTACATACACACATGTAGTGACATGTCATTTATTGGATGGATAGAATAATGAATATGGTTGTACCATTTTTATAACAAAATAAAAATATTTATACGATATTGGAGTTATTATTTTATAATAGAAACAAAAAAATAGGAAGTGGAAGAAGAAAAAAACATGAAAGAGGTGAAGAAATATTTACCTCTTCTTCGGGAGATTCCTTTTGAGTTGATCAAAAGGGATCCTTAGGATGCCTTTAAGTTCAAACTATAGCCTATAGATGGAAGTGAGGGAATGTTTGAGGATATATGGGAAGGTTTGGTCCAATACAAATGGCTTTGGAGGTGTGAATTTTAGAGAAGGGGAAGTTCCGTTTTATAAGAGAGGTGAGGGGCACCTTAGGAAAAGATTCAACAATTATTTTATAATAAAAAAAGTGTCGGTTTATAAGGGCTCAAAAATGATTTATTTATAGGATAATATGCGTATGGATCTAAAAAATCTCAACCAATAGGTTTTAGATAGGTTTAGGTCCCCATATTTACCTTATCTTTTAGATTTAACTCTTGTGTAAATAGATTTACAATTACCATGTCACCTTGTATTTTTATGTTATATGGTTAATAAACATACTATAAAATGACAAGAAAACCCCAAGTGGTTAATCAATGAAATATATATCATTCTTTAATTATTTTGGACTAACTTTAGATTTTCAGGGCTATTATATCATTTAATAATATAATATTTGTTTTAAAAACTCTTTTATGTCAATTTTGACAAGATTTTGTTTTTTGTTTTTTTAAGTCATAACAGCATGATTACTTTGAAAAAAATTAATTTAATCAACCCTAACATGTCATAGTAACCCATAAAATTAGTTTAACTCATAAAAAGTCTCAAATTACATTTATTTGGATATTTGTAATATCAATTATTTTAATATTTCAATAATAAGGTAATTACTGCATCATCATTATGTCATAAATAAATTTAAATATTTAATGTTTTAAATTTATAAATAAAATACAATTATGTAGGAAATATTTTTATCTTTCTAATGAATATTTATAGTTGAATTTATCTTATGTATAACCCTATATTAAAAATGTTTTAGTTTTTAAAACTTGAATTAACAGTTTTAACTCTTCATTAAATTAAATAATAATAAATTTCCTAATCTAATCCAAGTGGACCAAAAGGATCATATTTTATTTCTAGGGTTGTTTTCAGTTGAATTAAACTTATCCAATAGAATTTGGACATCTGTTAGGGTAATTATAATATCCTTTTTACCTTTAATTTCCCTTCTTACTTTTAAGCATGGTAAATAAAATTCAATAGTTACGATTCAACAAAAATTATATTCGTCTTATTATACCAAATTTTACTTATTTTTATCCACCGTATCTCTTGAATTTTAGAAATTCAACTCACAGAAGCGGTAAAAAAAATTTTTATGCAAATTTGCAAATGCTCTTGGGGGGTGGGTAAAAGACCATAAAAGGTTCAATAAACTTTTATATATCTAAAAATATTATAAAATGACTCTAATGAATTAAATTTAACTTATATATGTACTATGTATCTACTTTTAATAAAATAAATTTAAATAAAATAAATAATTATTTAAATAAAAAGTCGATTTTAAACAATAACGCAATGTTTTTCACTGTTTATCAAAAATTGAATGTTTTCAGAAAAATACCAAAAATTCACCCTAAGCTAATTTTGATATTTCAAATTGAAAAATGAAGTCCATTTTAAAAAATAAAATTTATAAAATTTCAAAAAGTGGGTATTACTAATCTTAACAACTAGTTTGATTAGTTACGGTGTGTTAGAACTCGAAGTTGTGTAAAACACAAGCTATTGTACTATTCAAAGAGAAGTGTACCATGGAATATTGGGGTATTAAATAATCTATTTTAGTTAAATCAAAATTAAAAGAAATAAGGTTGTTTCTGTAATGTGAATGAGAAACGAAAGAAGAGGAACATATCTCAATATTCATATTTACCGAATAATTAACATGAATTGAAATAACTAAATTTTTAAATTCATAAATCATCAATGAAAAAATAAATAATTATAATCAATGATATGACTGCTTTGATACCACTTTTAGGTTTTGGGTGCAACGGAATCTCATGTGTGGGTGTACCCAACTTTAATTTTTCTGTTAACGATTATAAATCCAAGATCCATCATGATAATAAAACGTCGGATCTTTAGAATATAATAAAGTACGAAAGAAAGGGAGAGAGTACTGGAACTATGTATATGATCATCAAAGGATGGTTATAATTAATTTATTTAAAAGATGATAATAATATTGATATATTTCACTATCCATTGATGTTTCCAGTGACGATCTGATGTGATCTGTTGTTGCATCACAGAAGCCAAGTTTAGGCTTCCTCAAGCAGTTATCCACACATGATCCATGTATCTTGGAATGCCATCGAAGCGATCACCATATGTTAGTGTGAATGTTCCTTCTCTTGCGATTCATACCTCTGATCGCCTACAGAGCTGCTTACAGAGTTCTCTCCTTGATCCGGTGGAGGAGGATCTCTCTCGAAACTGAAGAGCATTATTGGCGGAAAAAAAAATTCTCTTGGCTTGTGGGATTTTTTCATATCCATTGTGCACAACCGAAAAAAATGGCTAGGCTAATTGGAATAATATAATTCGGATTTTAATTCCTTAGAATAATAAAATTATTTAATTACTCGAAAGAATTTATTAATTTCTTTTAATTCTTAATAATAACACAAATCCAATAATAACGTTTGACTATTATTATTACATGACATGCGCCCAGGGAATGACACCTAATACTGTTTAATTAAATAAAAAATATTATTTCTCACAAATCCCTAGAAATATTACACATCGTGTATATTAATATACACGGTGTGTACTTTTGTTTTTCCTTATTCATTATTTCCTCAACCACATTTATTAGACCTTGAATAATGGATATTTATTTCTTAAATAAATATCATTGCATTACTCACAAATAAATATATTATTTCACCGATAATATATTATCTTGAATAACTAGTGTCAAAATAAATATGATTAGACATACTTGAATAATTATTAAACCACAATCGGGAATAATCTTTATTCAACTTGTTAAATGAATATTTAACCGAGATACTTGTACACACTTAGTGTGAGACCCTCTAGGCATCTTTCTCAGTGGAATTAGGTAGAGCCTACCTAAAGTCCAAGGTTTTTGTCTATTAACATGCCAAGACACCCATAGAGAAATAAATTAATGTCACAATGATAGGTCACCTCCTACGAATGTTTACCATGTAATGTAATCTCTTTGTCTCAATATCTCGAATCAACCGGGTTTCATGCTAGTTCCATTAACCCATGTGCTCAATTATTCTTTCTTTGACTTCCTTGAATTTAAATCACCCCTTCATTACAATGTCCATGGATTTATTTAGGCTATATCAATTCCATCAATGGGCCTGAGATATCAATTTCTGTTATGGAACAAAAGGGACAAATCCTTTCTCGCAGTATCTATTACTGCAATATTACTCGTGAAGCACCCAAAATATCCTACCTCACTACGAAAAATGTGTCATAATATTTTTCATCAATAAATATAAGTGCATGAGTTATAATACACATTAATAATAATAATAAATTCTAAGGATCAATACACACGTCCGCAGATAGGAACATCCAATGACACTATGAAATTTGTATTTTCTACTGGCGGGTCTCGTTCTCATAATATCCTCCTACATATTACCAAGGGAACACACCATGTGAAGGTACCTAAAAATTTTATGAGTCCTCACCCCTATTGGCCTATATTATTTGTGTCCCTCAAATATCATCATTCGGTCATAGAACATATATTCAAGATTCGGGTTATGTCACTTTGAGGTTCTCATCATAGGTGGGATCCACTAGGGCCCTTTCGTGCAATAGCTATACTTAGGAAATTTTCACATGAATTTTCATGAAATAGAACAAACTAGATGTGTTAAGGTATTTATTAATGAATAAATTACAAAGTAGTTGGTTCTAGGACACCAACTCCAACAATATGTCGGTGCTGCTTTTTCTTAGGGACACTGTGCCCCTTTTTATTGGAGATAATGAAACGTCCCCCAAGTCATCCATTGTGTCCTCTAGCCTATGAATTGTGAGAAAAAATATTCCATTCATGTCTATCCATTGATTGACTATAGTGTCCACTAGATGATTCAGATAATTGATGTGCTCAACCCCGTCAGTCTGAATCTGCTTTTCTTCTCTCTTCTAATACCCGACATCCAAATAGAGGGCCTCACAAGATAAAAGGGGGATTTATTACCATGGAGTACCGATACTCAACCATTGAGGTAGTATTTGAGGAATTAGTGATATGAATAGGGGACAAACACATGACAATGAAGATAGGGCCAACCTAGTAGTGCATTGTAGGCAATGTCCTATGAGACCGCCATAAATTAGGTTCTTTATACTACACAACCAAACCGGGACTTATTCTGAACCATTTCACATGGTTTCTTATTTCTCTTATCATACCCTTGAATCATTTGGTTAGAGGGATTCAAATATTCTTATTTTAACCCCATCTTGGGGAGTGTTTGGTTTATGATGAGGTTGATCCCGAAACTACTATCCACTATGTAGTAGAAAATATCAATGCCATTGAACTAACTAGTGATGTAAAATATATGTATATCCCATATATGAAAACACCACAATGTTCTCCAGAAAACAAAATTAAGGATTAGTATTCCTCTTGATAATCCTCAATTACATAGTAGGACTTAGGGGAATCTACCTTCTCTTAAAACTATAAGAGATTTTGAAAGGTTTAGAAAAATCCTAACACATATCCTTAGAGAAGTTCAGATAATTTAGGATTGAAAGCCTCATGGGTATACCAATGAAGGTCTAAAAACTATATGATATTTCTAGACTACTCAAATAGTATTGGATAATACAATGAGAATGAGAAATTTCATTGTGGGCCAACCAGTCATAATACTTCTACATCTAGTATCTCAGGGCTTGTTTCTATTCTATAGGATCTGTTTTTCACTATCCAGGTCAGTAGTGACATGTGTCACCTATGATGGAACATCACCCAACATGAATATTCCATATTAAAGTTGATCTTGGAGAAAATCTTTGAACACAATGAATTCATTGGTTGTGTTTCTAAGGATCCTATAGTATATATGGTGATCAGGATGAACAGTGATCTTGGCCTCCTAGGGTCTCATACACTCTGATAGTTTCATAATTACCTTCTCCAAAGAAAAAATGTAGTATACTATGAATTTATTATCTCTAAAGGACTAGATCATATTTCTTCATTTTGAGAATGAAACCGTGGGAGCCTAGAATTAATGGGGGCTGGAGCCACATTCACTCATCGAGGTAGCTACACTTGGGGAGCCGATACCTAATGTGGGTGTGCAAGGAAAGGATGAACCTGGTAGGATTTATATTAGAGATGATCTTTTGAAATAATTTATAGTAACTATAAGAACTCAAGGACCTCATCATGGACAATGATGGTGGTTTCTTCTTTTATAGGTATTCTCATGGGATCAAGAAGATGAAACTGGTGAAACTATTTTCTGGACCTCTACAAGGCTTCTTTCTAACAATAAGCCTTCTCGGAAAACTCCATGAATCTACCAAGGTAGTTCATAGTGATGAGGGTAGGGACCAACTCATTTTTTAATGTTCCCAAAGAACATCGTAAGTTTCTTTTCAATTGACAATGACCTATCAAGTGAATATGAGAGGGCTTTCCATCAAGAAAAAAAAGTATGCAACTCCCTCATCAAGCCTTTTTTTTTACTTTAATAGGTTATAAATACTTTTATTTTATGAGGTGGAGATCAATTTGTAGAGGAACCATCGTTGAACATCCTCCCAAATATTAATGAACCCTTTGGGAAGCTGGTTGTACCTGGCGAGCATTTGTCCTTCCAGTGTCTGAACGAATCCTAAGAGCATAAAGACCTCCTATTAGTTTAGATTTCCCACCATTGGGATACACCTTGAGGAAAACTCATCCAGATACTATAGTGGGACAACCATTCCATTAAACAAGGTGAATCTAGCGTATCCATACTCTGGGGGTGCTCGGAAAATGTCCACCCATACTGGGTATAGATTTCATTCAGGTGGGTTTTCTACCATCTATTTCTAGAGGTCCTCTAAGAGATATGTGAGATCAAAAATCATGTCATCTTGTCTAGGGTGTATGTCCACTAATTCATTGACATGTTCATTGACTTAGGTATAAATCCCATCAACATTGGGAGTATCATGGGTTGGATCCTGAGGTGGACAGTTACACAGCTCAAGTGGGGTTAACGATTCATACCTTGATCACTTACTATATCCACCATCTTCTACAATGACTGGATATAATACAACAATCATGAATGGGAATGGATGGAAATGGAAGACCGGGTTCCCCACTAGAGGAGAGACAGGGACCCTTAAATCATTTTTGTAATCTGGGCACTGATCATAAATGAGATCAATGGTTATCCTTTTGTATTCCTTAAGCTATTAGTGCAATGCAACTACAGTGAGTTCTATATTTTATTTCAGTACAATCTCAAATGAGTTGGACGGTTCGACATGTCCCTTTACCTTGTCGACATATTTATGGGTTGGAAGCATCGACTCTTTGGGGGGGATCTCTGAGTCCAAGCACCTCTACTGATGAGCGAGGACACTTACAAGAGGGTCTACCTGGTACTGCATATAACCTTGAGGTGGGTCTTCCATAATTTTCCCCATGTCAGTACCCCCATTCCTCTATTAATCTATTCCTCTAGAGGGTTAGGGATGAACATATTCACTATATTGGTCAGAGGGATGTTTTCAATTTCAGCAGATAGGCCAGAATATCATAAGATAGAGATGAAATGGAGGGAAACATACTATCCCCATCCACTGATTTGTTCATGTGAAGATTCCCCTCCCATAACCCTATAGACCAACATAAGGATGTTGTAGCCGGTCTTTTGGAGACTCTGGCGAAAACCATATGACTCATCCACTAAGAAACTGGGAGCACTATGATCTAACTTTTTCTACATAGCTGGTTGATGGCATTGAAGTGCTATTGGCTCCTGGGGTAGGTCAACTATCGATCATAGAGGTGATGAAATTTCCCCATATGATTTATTGTAAACACACTACCTGGTCCTTAGTAAGGGATGCCGAGACAACAAAGTATATAGCCGTAGGCACCCAGAACACCACTAACAGTTTGTCGGTGGCTATAACATCAAACAAACCTGTTTCATATAAGAAGGGTCCCACTATTGTTCACCCCATACCCTGATTAGTGCATACAGAGATATGGGTAATGGAACCAATATATGCCATCTTTGTATCCTATCTATATGGAGAGGGAGTTTTTCTATGTTCAAATGGTCTCTACATGTTGGAACATCAATTGGGGGAAGATACAGCTTCAGGACCATGTCCATGTAGGATGTGGTGTTCAGTACTTAATTATGTGATAGGGATATAATGTCTATTTGTGTTTTAGTAGAGTGATCAATATCTAAGGGTGTCAACCTAGACCTTGAAATCTCTATAACTTCTTATGTGTAGGTGTATAGTAAGGAAACCAATGGTGAAAGTGATTATCACACTACTAACCCTTGGGTGGAGGCCAAAATTTCATCCACCTATAAGAATATATAGAGGGATCATAAGATCCAAATAATTTTGTCTTCATTATTGGTAAGAATCAATTTCTAGAATTCTTCCTAAAACTCTTGATCTTTGGGTGATGATTCTCTTATCAAGCCATCTATCACTTTAGACTCCAATAGGTCAATGATGACGTGATGCTTCTAAGTGTTCCACATCTGACGATAGGTGTTCTCCGTACTAGAATTTGATGATTATTTAAAGGTGGGTATGACTTTGGCATAGGGAGGACCTCTTCTCTGATTGGTGATGGAGTGGAGAGGACCTCTACTTTGGTTGTTGATGAAGTGGGGATGACCTCCACTTTGGTTGTTGATGGAGTTGGGAGGAACTATTCATTGGTTGTTGATGTAGCATGGATGAACTATGATTTGGTAGGTGGTGAATTAGGGAGGAAATCCACTATAGTAGATGTTGGCATGGGGAGGACCTGTGCAATGATTGAAGACAAAGCAAGGAGTACCTTTCCACCGATTATATTCATCATGGGGTATCCAGTAACAGATTTTGGTGGTCTTCATGACTGATAAAGTAAACCTAACCTATCTATGGGGTATATGGGGTCTCAATAACTATTGGATAAAGAAGGATCCTATTTCACCTGATATAGTGATCTAGTGGTATACCCTAGTGGTGGAAGTGGCCATAGGATCTATAGAGGATTTACCTTTTGAGTCTGTGTCTTGGTCCTACCCATGATGTCGATGCCGGGTATTATGGTATGAGGATGGAAAGGCATGGATGAAGTTTACCAATTCATCAACCTATGGGACAGGACAAATTGGTACTGATCAGGCCTAGTGGAAGCCCTCATAGATAGAACCAGATCAGTAGTCACTATAGGAAAGACCTAAACATGCCCCACCACCTTGGCGTAGGTGAGTGAGTCATCAGAGCACTCAGGGGAGAGAGTTCTGAATCATTTCATCATCAAAACATTGGGGGGAGGGGTTCTTCCCTGCATGGACCTTAGGGGAGATGGTGTCGGTGAGGTGCAGATTCCTTGACGTCCTAGGAAGACCATTTCCATTGTTGGAATGAACCCCTCCTAATCATATTAGTGCACCAGGGTATTGATCACCCTCTTATATATTATCTCAATGTGTGATATAGGGTTTTGTTTCCCAGTATCTGAATGAAAGGTGGAAGCATGGTGGAGGTGTAGTTGTGTGGGATTTCCACATTAATGTTTCTACTACCTCGATGCATTGAAGCTCCGGGCTATTAAATTTTTATATCTGGAGTTCTGTAAGGAATATGGATTCAAATTTCAGTACATGTATAGTAAAATAAATGAATAATACCCCAACATTTTCTTATATTATTGATGAAATGAAGGATCCATGCTAACTGTGTCATAGACCAAGAATTACCAATGCTAACAGCCCCAATATATAAGTGAGTTTCATTATAGTCTCACCATTTTCATTGTGGGTCATGGAATAAAATGTACGAATCCAATGAAATGAAGATCTGTTGATTCCGAAATGTTACTAGTCCCAATGTTTTAGGATAATAGTTTCACATTGGGTTCAACATTTTTATTTCTGACGCTTTCACCTGGGAAACTGCACATTGCGTTCACAACTTAGTTTCTCACATGCCCACATTCAAAAGGTGGGTGACTTTCATCACATTAATCAGTGATGTATTCTACTTGATCTAAATAGTATGATGGGATATCAGTTCCTATTTACATGGATTTCTCCATATAACTTTTCAGAAAGTCTAGATCTACCTTAAATGTGATGTCCTTCTCATGGGAGTTGGTCCTGAATCCAGCTTGAGGTGAATTCCAGTTAATTATACTAACTCTTTCTCAATAGGGAGGAAACCTTTTTTCAGAAGAGTAGTCACATTGGGCACATATGGGCATGTATTGAAATTGTTTATCTTTGGAACGTTTAAATTACTCCTATTTTGGAGGGAATCTCAAATGAGGTATCTTTGACATGTAACCTAAGGCATCCCATGTTGATCACGAGGTAATTGACACTAAAGGCATAAGACTTATGAGGCTTTTTTACATTAGGAATCCCAAATTTATTTCACTGGGTAGGTATTCGGATAATAAAATGAGTTTAAGTCGTGTGGAGATGGGAACATGGCTAAAGTCTTTTTGGGGATGGTTGGGTGCATATTTAATTTCTTATAGGGACATTATGGGAGTAGGGTTAACATCTTGTAGGGACATGATGGTCGTATGTTTAACATCTTTTGGGGACATGATGGTAACATGTTTAATGTCTTTTGGGGACATTATGGGAACATGTTTAACATCCCATGGAGAGATGATGGGTGCATGTTTAACATCATTCAAGGAAATGATGGTCACATGTTTATCATCTTATGAGGATGGATATGATTATCCTATCAAGATGGATCAAGTGATTATGTGTGTCTCCATGGGTAAGTATTTCACACATAGAGGATGAAATGTCTCCCTAGGAGGGATTATGTCACACATGGATGATTGAGGGATTGAACCTCATTGAGGCATCATACGTACCTTGTTTAAGAGAGAGAGGGGTCTATACTCATGTAGTTTAATGCCATATTTCAAGTTCATGTGACATGACCAGTCTATTAAATTTTAAAAAATGTAGTAAGGATGCTCATGTCATGGAAGGACTGTCAATAAGGGATGGTGTGGGTCTTACGTGTGTAATATGCATGTTGCAGGTTTCATCCCTGATGTGGGAGGATGTGTCATACCATGTGATTCATACAAGAGGCATCCTATATTCATCACATAGTGTAGGAGGTGTGGGTTTATCCCATTTCAATCATATGTGGGGAATCCTATGTTCACCACACAGGGAAAAGCTACAATTTTACATCACGTTCTAACGATGTTTTCACGCAATTTAACATTATTAGACTAGGATGTGGAGAAATTCAGTTTTACATAATGAAAATAAGACGTTGATGGGATCACTCCTCGAGGGAGGAGGGACTATGTTGAGGTGAGAGGAAGATCTATCCTAAGGACTTCCTACCAAGTTTTAGGTCCCTTGGTATGGTAGTAGTGACTAGAGGGGTGTGAATAGTAATTTTTAAAATATTTAAACAAATACTATTATATCTTAGTTATAATAGTGTTAAATTTGCAGCAAAAATAAAAACAGATAACATAGGGTGTTTTTAGAGAGGTTCAGATAACCATGATCCTAGTCCTCTTATCATTCTCCTCTACTCTATGAAAAGATTTATATTTACTATATCCTAACTTTTGGAAGGGAGTGATAACCCAATTACATACAAATAAAATGTACCACTTTCTCACCTGGTGGTATAACCCCTGGATTTTGAAGGAGTCACAGCCTACCTTCCTTTTTAATGGGAGGAACAATAAGAAATTCCTTTTAGATGGGAGTAATAACCTAATGAGATTTCTTTTGGATGGTGAAATATTAAATCGAACTCTAGTGAAAAAACATAAGGAATAAAGAATTATATCCAATAAATAAATAACAATTTCAACAATAGATGATAAGATGATATAGAAATTTAATGAAGCTCAAGTTCATTGATCACATCAGTGGTGAAGGATGAAGGAGATGGAGATATTCAATTATCATAAAAAAGTAATAGAAGTTGAAGACGTTTCTTAATCAATTTTGACCTGCAGAAATTTTATCATAAATTATTTAAAATTATCTATGTTAGAACTATTTTATCCATTGGTTACCTCTATAATGAAATAATCTTAGTTAATTAAAACAAAGATCTTTGTGAGCGTCTACATATTCAATATATGCATGACACTTGTTATCCATATTAATAAAATAATAAAACTGTTACCATAATTTTAAATGGATGTTCTAATAATCACAATGATTTAATGCACTTTATTTATCCCCAAAATATTAGAATTAAATATCCAATAATTTTAGAAAAAAATATATAAACAATTCAAATTGATAAAATAATTAAAAAAATAATGAATATACATTCAGTTTACAAGACAACAAACGTTTTGGAAAATAGAGAATCATAAGAATATGTGTTCTTCATGTATATATATATAAATAAAACATGTTCACAATCATTTTTACATAACATATGATTTCATTTTAAAATAACGAAACAATAATCCAAATATTTATTTGAATAACAACAATTAAGGATATGTTTTTTTAGATTTTTTGGAACTAATGGTGGATAAAAAATGATCTACTATTCGTGAAGATACACCATTGTTCCATGATGGACTATTGGTGTATAGTGGTGGATTGTTACACCATTTAAATAGAACAAAAACAAAAAATTTCAACCGGTGAAATAGAGTGTGGTAGTAAGCCTTTTCTAATGGTGAAAAAATGAACTAATGTTGGATGTCCAATGGTAGAAAAACAGAGTATCTACAATTGGTTTCCAATGGTAGTAAAAAAAATGTGCATGGAAATATAAAAAATAATCTATATCCACCATTGAGAAACAAAAATAATAGTATCATTAAAAGGATACTTCCACCATCGTTGTCCAATCAGTAGGTGATCTATCAGTGACCTAATGGTGATATCTTTAAGGTGATCTAATGGTGACCAAGTGGTAAAGCATTTAGGGATGGAGGATCCAATATTAAATTATAGTGCTTCCTACATAGCATGAACATCTATCATGTATATAAGATCAATGGTTGTGGAATTATAGTGGATGAAGATCTTCTAGTTGAATCTTCCAGATAAGAAGAAGAAGAAAACAATAATTGATGTTTATGACATGAAAGCCAAAGTGAAAATATGAGCTCAATGTTGTTGGTCGTGAAGAAGAAAACTAAATAAAAGTGCTTAGACACAATGAACGTTTAACAAATCTGATGGAAGAAAGAAACTTAAATAATATTAAAAGATATGGGATGTAATATGAATAATATGAGTAGGATAAAAAAGAAGATAAAATGGATCACAAAAGATCAATAAGTCATCTGAGGTTCTATCCATGTTTTTTAAAATAGATGAATATTAAAAAGGGTTCTCTTTCCACTTCAGAAACACCTGAGGTCATGGGTGTGATATATCATACTACCCATGACTACCACTCCCTAAGCTGTTAGTAGGGGAACAACACCTACAATCCACTATGCATACTAACATGCCTTATAAACGGGAACGATAGGTGATATCTCAAACCATGCATGATTATAGGGCCTTATAAATGTTCTTAGTTGATATTTTAAGGCACTATGCATGACCCTATCCCTAAGTAGGCCACACGAGATGTACCTCCCATGAGGATTGATCTTCAGGTCCCCCTAATAATTGTAGTAGGGTTGGCCCAAGGGGCTTGTTCAGATGGACTAATTTTTTACTAATACACCAATTAAAAAAATATAAACCATGGTAAACTAAAAATTAAAAGTAATAATAATCAATTAATCAAATAGAAACAATAAACTTGTAAAGGATAAAAAAATTTGTTGAAACAATATTGAATTTTAACAAATGTCATTCAATAGTTATTTATCAAAACAAAGAAATATGTTAAAGTGTAAATACCCAATTACAAACAATCATACCCTTTTTTAAATAAAAAACATAATATTTATTAAATATTCAATCAAATTTCCAAAAAAATTATAAAATTTTAAAAACATGCCTCCCATTTTTAAAATTTATCAAAAATTACATTAGAACATAATGTGTAAACCAATTCCTCTATTAAATCCATAAATTTTTTTTAAAAGTAACAGAATGGTGAATTCACATAAAAAATATTATCAATTTATATAATTTAATTAATCAATGTGATTGGATTAACATTAATCAGATTATAATAAAAAATATAACTTTTTATTACAAAACACATGAACAATTATATTTAAAACCAATGAAAATATTTATCAAAAAAGTAACTATACTATGTAGAGGGGTTAAGCTTCCAATATACCCAATTCAAATATAATTTTATCAAATTTAATAGAATCTAATCATTTAGTGAAAATTTCATCCAACTGTTTCTCACTATGAAAAAATCTAATCATATATCACCTTTATTTAAAATGTCCCTAAGAAAGTGAAATCTAACATCTATGTGATTTTTTCCAAAGTTATAAATAGGGTATTTAGAAATTTAAATAACACTAGTGTTATCACATAAAATAAGAAATTTTTATAAATTGATATCAAAATAGTAAAGAGTTTATTTAATCCATAGAATGTGTGAACAACAACTAGCATCTACCACATATTCAGCCTCAATTGTTGATAAAGCAACTGAAAGTTACTTCTTAGATATCCATGAAATTAAACTTTTAGCGAATAAATAAAACATACCTATAGTACTTTTTCAGTTGAGTCTATAGCCTCCAAATTCAGAGATTGAGTAAGATAGTAAATCAATACAGTTCTCATTAAAATGAAATAATCTAATAGAGACAATACCCTTGATGTATTTAATTACAGTTTTAACATCTTTAAGGTGACTTTATTAGGGGTTATATTTATATATAAAACACATACAATGATACAAAATATCATGTCTATAATCATTAAGATATAATAAACTACCTATGATGCCTCTATACAGGTTAATATCAATTGAAATTCCAAATTCATCCACATCTAGTTTAGATTTAGTGCTCATTGGGGTTATCATATTTTTTTATTAATCAAGTCAATTTTTTTTACAATTTATTTGGTATAATTATTTTTATATAAAAAAATTCCATATTTTCTTCGATTAATTTTTAAATCAAGGAAAAAATTTAGTTCACCCATTAGGCTCATATAAAGTTAATTTGTCATTAATTTTGAAAACTCATTAATATGTATATCATTTGTAGAACAAAATACAATATCATCAATATAATTCAATATAATCAGTATATAATTTGAAACTCCTTTCATAAATAAGGTTGGATCAACCTTAGCTTTGAAAAAATCATTTTGAATTTAAAATTGAGTTATTATGTCATACCAAGGTTGAGGATATTGCTTAAGACCATATAATTATTTAGATAGTTTGAAAACATGATATGAAAATTCATTATTTTCTCAATTAAAATGTTGATTAACATAAACCCATTTTGAAATTACAACATTTAAAATATCACCTTTTACATCCATTTGGAACAGTTTAAAATTATTAAAACTTGGAAAATAAAATAAAATTTGAGTTGATTATAATATTGGAACTGGTGAAAATGAATCCTAAAAATCAATTACTACTTCTTGAAGAAAACCTTCGGAAAAAAATATTTCCTTATTTCTAAATATATTACCAAACTCACCAAATTTATTTCATAAAATCGATGTAGTTCCTATAGTGAATTTATCATTTGGTAACTTAACTAGATTACATACTATTTCTATAAAACCCGTTATGTTTATCAAGAATGATATTAATATAGTTATAATATTTTAGATCTTCTTTAATATCAACTACAAAAAATTTATCTACTGAGGAAGAATTAACAGAAAAAACTAAAATAGATTTTCTAGTCCTAATTATAAATTCAATATTTCCAATAACATTTTAAAAATGTTTATTTTTTTTTTGAGTTTTTGAACCTAAATGAACATATTGAGATGAGATATTCCCCCACTCCAATGGTGCATTATAATTTTCAGCTTTATCTTAATCAAAACATAATTTATTAAATTATTCAATATTAGTAACATAATAAATACACTGTTTTTAATTATATTCAATGAAATTAACATGCATAGATTCTTCCATTCACAAAGCTTATTTTTTATATAACCTATAATATTTTCTCTTTTTAGAGTAGCCAAAAAAGAAACCTTCATCACTTTTAGAATCAAACTTTTCATGATTATCTTTATTATTTAAAATATAGACTATATGGACATAAAATTTAAAGCAACCAATTTTGGGTTTTTTATTCCTAAATAGTTTATAAAGATTTTTCATTAAAAAAGGTATGATGTAGAATCTATTTTAGATATAAAAACCTGTGTTTACTAATCCATTCCAAAATAATTTTGGTTTCTTAATTCATTATTCATTTTTCTCTCCCTTTATTAAATAGTTTGATTTTCGTTTCTACAACACTATTCTATTGTGGTGTTCTAGGTGAAATCAAATTATGGAACTATCCCTTAGTTTCATATAATTTTTTATATTATAAGTTAAAAAATTATCCTCCTTTATTAGTTCTAATAGAACAAATAAAATGACCTTTTTGATTTTGGATTTTCTTATAGAATGTACAAAACTTGTTTATGGTTTCCATTTTGTGGGATAAAAAAATAGTGCAAGCGAATATACTGAAATCATTTACAATTCCAAACACATATATTTTAGAACCAAAACTAACAGTTCTCATGGGTCCATAGAAATCAAGGTGATGTTGTTTTAAGCATCTAGAGGTATTAACCACACTAACAGAACTAAATGAATCTTTTTTATTCTTACCTTTTAGAAAAGAAACACACACATAATATTTACATGTATTGAATTTTGGAATTTCTATAACTTGTTCATGTTTATCCATCTTGTACAACTATTGAAGATAAATATGTCCCAACCATTTCTACTAAATAATTTTATCTATATCTACAAAATTTAAACACTTTAAATTCAACCAAGTTTGTTTTGAAAAATAAATATAGTAGGTAACTTTTATAGTCGGTCACTTTTAGTTTTGATTTAGTCACTTTTATTTTCTATTAGAATAAAATAAAGAATTATTATCTTTATAAAAAATCAATTTTTTATCATCAATTTTTACACTCATCCTATCATTACCTAATTGTGATATGCTAAATAAATTATGTTTTAATCCCTATGAAGTTATGAATTTATAAATTAAAACATAAGGTTATAGAACTAATTCTCCAAAACCATTAACCATACCTTTAGAGTTATCAATGAAAGTGAAAATACCTCAATCACTAGTGTCAATAGATAAAAAGTTATTAATATAATCATTCATGTGCCTTGATCACCCATCTTCTATATACCATGTGACTTTGGAACTCTTCAGAGGCTTTTTACAAAACAAACCAATCAGATAGTTGTTTTGGTACTAAGACAAGTTTGGGTCTAACTAGTTTAGTATCAAAAGTTTCATGAACCCATACAGATTCAAGACATTTTTTATAGGGTAATGTAGGATGAATTTTCTATTAGAAATAAAAGTATTAGTATAGACTAAAAATGTAGTAAAGTATAAAAAACATTCATTTAAATAATTCTATTTAAAGTAACATATAAATCATGTGACATTTGAAATATTCCCATAGCTCTATATAACAAAAGTAGTTCTATATATCTTAAGAACATGATTATTATAACCACAACCGGTGTTATCATTTTTTGGTTTTTTCATAGCCATTATCTTATAAAATTTATCGTGGCATTGAACAAAAAAATTAAGGTTTCCTTTAATCACATAATTAACTTTTTAAGGTTTTCATTCTCCTTTTTAATAAATTACAGGTCATCACATATTTTCATATTTTAATATGATCAATATTTTTTTGGTTTATTATTTTTATGTTTAAAATTATGACATTCATTTTCCATTTTATCTAAATCATAAAAATAAATTTAAATATCTTATCTTGATCTTCATCGGTTTTTGGTAAGAAATACAATATTTTTATTCTCATCTTTAATCATTAATAATTTTGAATGTACAAACATTTTATCCTCTATACTATTTAAATTAGAATCATTAAGCTTTTTATTTTCTTATTTAATATTCTAATTTTCTCTTTTCAGTTCCATACATTGTTCATCCATTCACAATATATCACATTGAAATTTTTCATTTTGAATAGTTAATTTTTTAACTTAATTTTCAATATCAGATTCATAACTAGAATTATAATTATAATTAGAGTGTACCTCATTTATTGTTGTATTCATAAAATATATATTTTAAAATTCATTTTTGACTTGATTATGAATCCTATGTACAACTGTATCCAATACGATATTTTTTTTATCTCCATATTATTTTACTTATATTTTCCATATTTGGTTTCATATTATGAGATTCTGATTTTATATGTTCCTTTTTTCTGCGCTCATAGAATATTAATTCAAAAACATTATATTTACAACTTTTACCCCTTTTACTTCCCGTTATGGAATCCTTTTGAGGATCACTTCTAGGATGCTTCTTAAAGCCTCTCTTTTATTTCATGTACTTGTAAACTTCATTGGAGAAACTATAAATTTCAACCTTCTCACTTTACTATAACTCAGAATCGTAGGAATTATCAATAACATTTATATTATATTTAAATGATATAAATTCCCTTTTATCATGATCTTTAGTATTCTTAGTCTTCATTTATAGCTCGTATTGAAGAAGTGATCCTATCAACTCATCCATTAAATACTCAGTAAAATACTTAATTTCTTTAATAGAAATGTTTTTAATTCCATATCTTGGGTAGAGCTCAAAGTAATATTTTGATGGGTGATTAATTATTGACGGTCACTATGAGTGAAACTATACTATTGAAAAGTTTGGGGGATATATTGTACATCTCATTTAGTCTTTATTGACCAGTAATTCTTAATTATTGAAACTTTTCTCTATGAATACCTTTATTGGCTCTCTTCAACTTATTAGTTCCTTGACGACTGAGTTTTAAAGTCCTCCACTTGTTAGAAGCAGTTTTATAGGAAGGAATATGACTATACATATTTCTACATAAAGAAAAGTATAAGTAATTTATAACTTTATAGTTTAAAACGCATTTTGTTTATCATTATAAATACAAAATTTTAAATCTAAAAAATAAATTTTATATGGTTTTATATTATCTCCTAATAATCAAGACCTATATTTTTAAGAAATACGTCCTTTCAGTCATTTTCGTAAACATAGTCACTTCTATTGAATTGAGGCGGTTTTATGTCATTTAACATCTCAAATTCATGTCTTTCCATAACAAAGAAGTGGATATTTCCCTTATAATTTTAAGTCTAAGATAATTGTTTGTTCAAAAAAGATAATAAAACAAATAAAACAAAATCCTTAAAATAGAACCACCCTTAGATACCGATTGTTAGGTCCATTGGTCTCGCAGTAGTGACTAAAGTTGGGGGGTGGGGGTGAATCATACTTTATAAATTATTTAAAAAAATACTGTAATATAAGAGTTAGAATAATATTAAATGGGTATAGAAAATTAAAAGAGTCAACACACATTTTTTTAGAGGTTCAGTTCACTAAGATCCTAGACATCTCATAAATCTCCTCTGCTCCATGAGTAGAATAGTAATAACGAGATCATCGCTTTTAAACGGGAGTGTAAATTCAATTAAATAAAAATGAAACATACCCTTTTCACACTTGGTGTTATAACCCCTGAATTTTGAAGGAGTCACATGCTACCTTCGTTTCACCTAGTAGGAACAAAATTACCATCATTTCAAATGGGAGGAATAAACCAATGAGATAGATTTTGGATGGGAAAGATTAAACTAAATACAAGAGAGAAAATATAAGGTAAGAAAAATTAAAATAAATTCAAAATAGAAAAAATTAAAACAACAGCTAAGAAAATGATATATAAATTCAGTGTATCTATTGTTCTTTGATCACTCGGTGGTGTAAAATGAATATGATTATGATCTTTAGTGATCATAGTACAATAATAATAGTTGAATAAGTTTCTTGATTAATTCAGAGTATTAGAAATTGTATCATAATTAACTTTTGAATGATCTGGGAAAGAAGTTATTGTGTCCCTTGATTTCCCCTACAATTGATTAGTACTAGTGCAATAAAAAATATCATTATGAGTGTTTACATATCCAATATCATCATGTCATTTTTTAGCACATATTAATAAAATAATATGGCCATTACCTTAATTTTAAAAGGATGTTATTATAATCACAATGATTTCATTCTCTTTATTTCTCCTTGAAATATTAGAATCAAACATCTAAAAAGTAATGAAAAATGTAACTAATTAAAATTGAAAAAATAGTTAAATAAACAAAGAATAAGACTTCAATTTATAAGAAAATAAAAGTTATTCATAATAGATAATAATAAGAATTTGTTTTTTTCATGTATATATATACACAAATTATGTTCACAATCATTTTTACATAACATATGATATAATTTTAAAATAATGAAATAAGAATCTAAACGTTTATTTTAAAATTAAAAAATAAGGATAAGGATTTTTTTAGAAAAATTATTTTATAAAATAATGGTGGATATTAAAATGATGTACCATTGGTGTAGATCCACCATTGTACCATACTCTACCAATGGTGTCCAATGATGGATTGATCTACCATTGAAATAGATAGCAGTAACTTGATCATACTTCTAGTGAAACAAAGAGTGGTAGAAATATTTTTCAATTAGTGAAAAGAAAATATATACCATTGGATGTCCAATGGTAGAAAAAAATCATGTCTATAAAAATTAAATAAAAAAGATACAACCACTGTTGAGAAACAAGTATCAAATAAACCTTAAAATGTTACTACAACCATCGTTGTCTAATCTGGAGGGGATATATTGATGACCCAATAATGATTCCATTAAGGTGATCTACTGATGACCCAATAGTTGACCATTGTAGGCTAGAAAATCTACCGTTCAATAATGGTTCTTCCGTCATAGCAAGATTATCCTTCAGGCAATAGTAGCAGTTGAGGATGATCAAGTAGTGGTTAAATAACCACCATTGTGCAATGGTGGATTGATCAACGATTGATCAATGGTTCTACTATCACATGAATATAAGATAAAAGGAGGTTAACATCCAATGAATAGAAATAATTTAGTGGAATATTGTTGAGAAGAATAAGAATAAAAATACCATTGAAGTTTATGCCTCATAAACTAGTGTGAAAAGACGAGCTCTGGGTTGTCGGCCTCAAGGAAGACTAATGTGGAAAAGAACCCTGATACTCTTAAACTATAATGAAGATGATGAAGAAGATGATAGAAATAATTCAAAAAGATATTCATGGGAAGAATAATAATACATTAATGATAAAATAGAGAAGATCAAATAGCTCTCATTAGATCGATCAGACAACTGAGGTTCTGTCCATATTTTTAAACATGGATGAAATGTAAAAGTAGTTCATCTTCCACATCAGAAATGAATCCGATAGAGGGTGTTTTATAATATACAACCCATAAATCACTACAAAAAGAACTTTTTATTGGAGAGTTATTATCATCATGAATAGTAACCACCACGAAATAATTCCATTTAAATATATATATAATATTGCATACTTTTTATAAAAATGATGCTATATTTTATTTATTATTTGAAAAATTAACTGTGGTTTTTATTAGACCACTATTAAATGTTTTGAATAAACCTTAATTACTGCACCTCCCCTACTCCCTCTATATGACCTTGACCCCTTTCCATCCCCTCCCTCCACTGATCTCCTCCTCTCCATTCCCCAGTGGAGACCTCAACCCCACGGCCTATATTCCCCCAACACCTCTAACATACCTCATCCCTTCTCAATAGAGACCCTGGCCCCAGGAACACCCCTCAATCTCTGATCCCCAAAACCCCCCTCCAAACTCCCTCTCCCTGGATCACTATTCCCCTCCTCACCAGTGATGCAGACCTCCCCCTTCTAACATCCCTCTCTCCAGCTCGATTCCCATCCTTGGTGGTGATGCGGACCCCCCTCCAACCTCCCGCTCCTCAGCTCGGATCCCCTCCTTAGTGGAAATGTAGACCCCCTTATAGGTTTCATCCACCTCCCCATAATCTCCCTAAATCTATTATTTCTCAAGGGGGTTATTTTCTTGTAATTTATCTCTAATGTTATGATTTTATGTATACATGGTTTTAGATTACACTTTATTGGTTAGTGAATTGTTAATTATAGTCTTGTCTTTTATAGTTTCTCATAAAAAACTCCCTCATAAGAAGTTTATTTATATACAGAATAGGGTAGGGGGTCTAAGGTGTTATGGTTATAGATTTGGATATCACACTTATAGGCTATTAATTCCCATAATTAATTGGATAGATATAATTTGATATATAATTCCATATAATAGAGAAAACGGTTTATTATACAACTACAATATTAATAAATTGGTAGTATTTTAGGGCCAATATAATTTACCTCTTCCACATTAATTGTAACTCATCATTATATTGTCAGAATTATTATGGATTTGACTAATTGTATTACAATAATGTTAGAGGGTTTCATCGGCTCACCCCACGATATTGATATTAAAGACTTAGCATGGAAGTCCTAGGACAATCTGGTTGGGCAGCCTATCCAATGAGGTATGTTTTTTTTGGTTTTATGGTTATCTATATCTATAGTTTTATTTTGGTTTTGTAAGGTTTTATGTTCTGTCTAAAGAGGGATTTCCTAAAATATAAAATAAAAATTTACTTTGGTAAAATCCATGGAATATTTAACATTAGAAATAGAAACACTACATATATCCTAAACATATGGTGTTCTCTTAGGTTCATCCTCTATTGTGGTATAACGATGTGTGTTATCTTTTAGAACAATGGAATACATATAGAGTTGTATATTGGTTTTATGCATGACATATCCTGCACATATAGTGTTGAATATTTTTGTAATAGTAATTTTCCTATGAAAACACATTTCATTATTTATATAATTTTCTTTATTATAAAGATTATTAATTTTAATTTTATAAAATAAACATCATTATTTTTTTCTTACATGTAAATTTTATCTTATGAATACTTTTTCAAAATTTTATAAATAAATGTTTTATAGAAAAATTGTGAAAAAATACCAATTTTCCTAAAACGTTAACTTTTATTACATTACTATAATGGAAGAATATATTATTTTTTTAATTATTTTTATATTTTATATATATATATATATATTAAATCAAAAAATATAATTTATTGTATTTATAAAACACGTTTCTATAATTTTTTTAAAAAATATAATATTTTAATTAAAATACTATTTCTGTTAATTAAATTAAAAGATTAGTTTTCTTCACCTATTGAAATTATATCCATAACATGTACATTTTATTTTAGATAAATAATATCATTATATGTAATAATTATAGTCTTTTTTAGGAATAAATTTATAATTACTTTGATTAATGTTGATGACCATGATAATGATAAAAATATTATTTTTGACAAATTTTTTATTAATGTTTTTAGAATTTAACTAATAAATTTGATTGATCTATTTAAAATAATGAAACTATAATGATGTTTACAAAAATATATGATTATATTAATATAAATTTAATTGTAAATCAATGCATTATAATATTATGTAAAAATAACAATAAAAATATCATTTTTCTATAGAAAATAGTTTTCCAATATATAATTTTTTTTATTTTAAATGTTTGTTGCATCACGATTATAAATTTCATCACCATAAATTCATAAAAACTAAGAGTTAACATGCATAAAATTAGTTATAGTTATTATTTTATATGTTTAGTAAAATATAATTTATATATGTTATAACATATTACCATAATAAAAATAAAAAAATAAAAAAAGATATATATAAGAACAAATTTTTTTATTTAATAAGGACACATAATCATTCAACTCTCAATTTAGGAAGAAATATTTGATATACTTTATAACATTCATGGGTTTCCTTTGTGATGAAATGTGTTGTTTCATATTTATGTTTAATTTATTTTCTTTTAGTATTACTCATATAATAATTGTTTTTTATATAGGTGGATTCATTTTTTCATGTTAGGGTAGTTTCTTCAAAGCCGCTCTTTCTCATGAGATATTAGACTTGAAGCTTGCAATTGAGATAATGAAAATAAGTAAATGAATCAATAATTCATACAACCATCATGAAAATGTGAATTTCTACAACTTATGTAATTAATGTAATTAATTTTGTCATCATTTTATTTATTATTTGTGATTTAATTTTCTTATCATTTGTATCTAATACTTATTTATTTTTTTCATAGATATTTTGGTAAGTCATATATTTTTTAAAACATTCTCTAACAAGGAAAAAAGAGATAAAATGTTTCTTTCTTCTAATGTTACCATGATTTCTATTTTCATTTCCTTTCTTTTTCGGACCTCCAACACTGTATATTGATTCAATGTTATTAGTCAAAAAACCATTCTCATTATTAAAATATGTAAGAGTATAAGAATATCATATTCCCATTCTGGTCACTTCTCATTATATAATAGGCACATGAGCATCTCATTCTCCTCAAGATTTCAACAACGATAAATGGTTTCTGGCTAATAACATCAAGTAAATATGTAATTTTTTTAGTTCAAGAAATAAAGACAATTAAAATCATGGTAAAATTATTATTTAGATTTTTTTAGACTTTTGTACATGTAGGAATCATACACACCTCAATTCGACACATGATGTGACTGGTATGACTCAAAGTGCTTCTTTTTATTTAAAATTGACAATAATTTTAGAAAAAAATGATATAATAAAAACCAATAAAACATATTGAAATTATTTTGATACATTAATAAAACATTCTATAAGTCATTTATGACATGTAATAATCACTCTCATGACAATCTGATACACGATGTGCTCGGTATGACACTATGCAACCATTATTATTTTAAAATAGACATTTTAGTTCAAAAAGTGTCTCTAATTGAAAACTAATAAAATGAACTCATATTTTATTTATAATTTTGTAAATTGATTCATAAATAATTTCTGATGTGTAGAAATTAGTATCATATCAAACCGATACATGATGTGATATGTATGAGTCAAAGTGTGTGTTTCCATTTTAAAATGGAAATTTAGTAAAAAAGATAAGTGATGTAATGAAAACTAAAAAAAATCATTTTTATTATTTTGATAATTTATTAAAATGATCCATATCTAATTTGAGACGTGTAAGAATTATCCGCACATCAATCCTATGCAGGGTATTACCAGTATGACTCAAAGTGAGTCTTTTCATTTATAATTGTCATTAATTTTAGTAAAAAGGAAAAATGACCAACTCAAAACTAAGAAAACATATTAATATTTTTTTGATACCTTAGTAAAATGATCCTTAAGTGATATTTGATTTTTAGGAATTAATTGAAACTCAATCTGATACATGGTGTTCCTAGTATGACTCAAAGTTCCCTTTTTATATAAAATTAACATCCATTTTAGTAAAAAGGACAATTGACCTACTCAAAACAAAGAAAATTCAATTAGATTGTTTAGATAAATTAGAAAAATTATCTACAATTCATTTTTGATGTGTAGGAACTAGTTTAACCTCAATATAAAACATGATGTTCAAATTATAAATTAAAGTGTTTATAATCAGTTTAAAATCGACATTTTAGTACAAAAAGAGTCACTCACTGAAAACCTACAAACACTATTTGATTTTATTGATAATTTAGGACATACATTCATAATTCATTTTTGATGTGTATTCATTTATCTCATATCAAACTAATACATGAAGTTATTAGTATGAGTCAAAGTTCATGTTTCTAGTTTAAAACGAAAATTTATAAAAAATTCAAGTGACGTACTCAACACCGAGAAAAAAATCAATGTAACATCCCAAACCTGAATGCCACTCAAAAGTGCCCAGATCCCAGTGGGTCAAAAGGACTCAATTTAATATCCAATAATTCTAGAGGCTGTCGACTAGAAGCGGGGGTCTAGGTGTGTTAGTGGGGAGACTATTCCCTCATAGCCAATGTATACACATTAGAATGTCAATATCAACAAGTAGAGGAAGTGGTAAAAAATCAAAGTTGCAACAAAAACAAGCCATGAATATATAAAACATAGTAACAAGTGTCTCATATATAACAATGATGATGATAAATGTATCTATAAAGTATCCAAAATAAGTACATGGAAATAAAGTATAGTACAAGTATCCAAAAGACAATAAATAATACAAAGGTGTCCTAGTAGCATCACAATCCTCATCTTGGTCCTATGTTCCAATTCTCCCAAGTAGAAAATCAACATTTTATGTTAGGGAACTATACCTTATCGAAGTATTTCATAATATATTCTGTTTCATTCCAAAAAGGTGAACCAAATTAGGAGCAATATATAATCCCAGTAGGCAACCACCCAATGTATGTTCCCATAAGTCAGTGAATATATATAACATGTGTACAGACAGTGTTTCAATAAAAAAAGATGTACTCAAAATTAAACATTGATTTCATTTAATCAATTCATTTATCAATTCAATCTCTTGAATTTTATGTCTTGAGATTTAACTTATGCCTCTCATCCCTCATATAGTCAATAGCAAAAACATATTCCTAAATAATTCATCTACAAATATATGAGTCAAGCCCAAATCCAAGTTTGTTCATTGGATTGGTAGATGGTTCATACAATTATTATTAATTCAATTTGGAACCATATCCCATCCCTGACATTGCTGAGCTATAATTTACGTATCATTCCAGTTATGATATCAAACTGTGCCCATCCTCAACATTTCTAAGTTCGAATTCAAGTATCTCCCTGGTATGATAACCGTCAACACCCTACAAGAACATCTTTGTGAACCTCCTAGAAACCCATCATCGCTCTACGAGACATATATAGTCCTTCCAATCGAGTCTATCCTAGGAGTTCCTATATGGAGCCTAAGTATCACCCAATACACCAATAGTCAACAACCATTGATTCTATCCATGGAATCCTTTATTTGGAACCATGATTCCCTTATAATTTAAAACAAACCTCAATGAGTTAATCTATTTCATCCTTCCCTTGGATACATGATTCATCCAAGGCATACAAATCCATAGACCGATGAGTCTTCCCATGTCATCTTTCATTTGGATCCATGATTTACCCATGGGTATTAATCATTCCATTAATTAAATTCCATTTTAAAATTTTCATTTAACATTCCACGGTCAAAACCAATGTCATCCAAAAACATCTCACCTAAAAAGGTGACTTAAGCCTGGAAAACCTCAAAAGGCTTAGACTTTATATTACTCATGTGGGAATTCTCAATAAAAGGGACATTCAAATACTCACATGACCATTTTCATAAAACAAGCCTAACAATCCCATCAAGATATGACATGGAATAGTTATCATTTATCTCACATAAGAAAATCATTAAAAGGGTAAATTCAATCTTGAACAATGAATTAAATAACATATCTACTTTTAACTCACATGAGAATTTAACATATCAATCATCATATGATTTGAAATCCATTTCATGGAAAGGGGCATGGTATATGGTCAATTTATCCCATCCCATTGTTAAATTCACATATCAACCAATTCATCAACTGGTTATAATTAAATTTACTCATTAAAACCCATGGGAATAGAAAGGCACATCTCAAGGTAATCAAGGGTCAATATCATAAGCAATCAAAATGTCCATTAAATCCAACACAGCCAAAGTGGTGGTTCATTAAAGACATTCAACCTATAACAAGAATTAGAAATTCTATTTAGCTGATTGAGATATACTTATCAATTATTGTATTCAATTTCAATTTAGGGGATGCCCATAAATTGGGCACGCAACAACCAATCTATATATAAACAACTAAACATTGAACAAAAGGCACGATACCACCTACCTTTGTCCCATACTAGATACATTTTCTAGCATCAGGTCTTGATTTTGCCCATATTAAGAGAAATATAAAGAATAGATGAAGAAAAATAAATTAGGGCATATGATACTTAATCCAAATAGTGAAACTGATAGCCAAAAGAATCAAGAATGGGTAAAAAGGTATCGAGGCCTTACAGTTATGAATCTAAGTATATGAACCATTCTTGAATCAGAGTCCAAATATAGAAGAGATCTCAAATACAATTATATCCACCATGATTTGATTCAAATCATATTTTTTCTATTAGGAGGAGAAAATAACCTAAATTAGGTATTAAAATGATTTTTTTTAAATTAAAATTATAAATATTTACAACACAAACTAGGTCGCATGGTTTAGGAACATGGTTTATCAAACCATGCCTAATTGTGCACGACTTCATTTAGGCTAAGGGACACCCATATGATTTACCTACATAGTTTATAAACCATGATGAAGCCATGTGAAGAAAAACTATTAAAATATTCTTATAATGAAGACCTAGATGAACGACCATGTGTCCCTACCCACACGGTTTTCACTAACCATGAAACCTCCTCTTTTCACCCAAAACTTGGGTTCTGGGCTCCAGACCTACCCCGGACACCCCCGAGTCTTCTTAAACATTAATGAAAATCCATATTAGGCCATATTTAAGAACATAGACTGATAATTAATGGAAAAAATGAATCCATTCCTTAAAGAAGAACTGATTTCCTACAAACATCCCGCCATAAAGCAACTCATCCCCAAATTTTCCTTCTAAGGGTGGTAAAGCATCTCCAGAGAACAACTCTGACCATTATGCTCATACATCCGCCTCCCTCTCCCAGGTCTTGTCCTATACTCATCTTTATTACCATTACACACATACTAAAGGAAAATACCATACTGGGACAACATTCACACTATGATCCAAAATTCAAATAAGATTATCCTCAAAGGATACATCTAATTATAACTCAACCTTATCAGGATAAAAGGAATGAGGCAGGTCTGAATAGTAATGCACAAATGAGAAACATATAAGACATCATGTATAGCCTGACACCTCTGAGGTAACTACAACCGATAGGCTATCGGCCCGACTCTCTCCAGAATCCCGAACATTCCAACATATTTCAGTGAAATATTATATTGTATACTAATACTATTTTTTCCAACCTTAGTAAAACATATAAGAAAACCCAATCATCAACATCAAACTCTATAGGTCATCTATAGAAATTAGCATATAATTTCTGATGAGACTACACATTATACAACTGCTTCTAAATCAACTGAAACTACTCTTTGGTCTCCTAAACAAGACGAGGTACCATCATAGCTTCCTCTACTACTTCTAGACAACACATGGGTGATCATCATGTCCTATCGTAAAAAGACATATATGGTTCCATCTGAATAGTATCCTAATAGATATTATTTTATGTGAATTAAAGTAGGGGTACATGCTACTCCCAAGAGACCCTGAAATCATAGATGCATGCTTGTAGTAAGCCCTCTAGAAGTTGTATCGTAAGATCTGGTTATCCATCAGTTTGAGGGTGGTATGTTGTGCTCAGAAGAACATGTGTATCTAGAACCCTATTCAAACATTTATATAAATCAGCCATAAAATTGGAATCCCTATCCAAAACAATAATACGTAAGACCCCATGAAGTCGTATTATCTCATGGATATAAAACTCTCAAGCTCAGTAACACCAAAGGTCTCCTTGATCGATAAGAAATGAGATCCCTTCATGATCCCCTTAACAATGACCCACAATTTTTTTTTACCTTGAGGTGACCTTAGAAAACCAGTCAACAAAACCATTGTGAAACCATCCCATTCCACTTTGAAATTGGTAACTGCTATAAAAGCCCATCCGATTTGTGATTTTTTGCATTCACCTACAGACAGGTGGAAAATCCCATAACAAAACCATCCACACCTCTTTTTTATACTTAGATACTAGTATTTACAAGATTTTTAGCCATATAAATGGTCATGCAATGGTTTATTTATGAATTTAGAAAATGGTTCTTTCTCTGAAAGATTTTATCACAAAAAGAAGACAGTTATGAACTACGATTCTTTCACTGTCAGAATTGACTTAAAATTATTCCACTAAGAATTATAGTGATGTTCCTGATGTAAATTATTCAATTGGGTGAACCCTATCAAATATGTCTCATATCAGGGACCTCACTAAAAATGAACAATTGAATACGAATCTACCAAAATGAAACTGGTCGCAGAAGAATCCTTGAAAGACACTGCTGAATCTTTTCAACACACATACCTTAAATTGTTGACATGTTTAAACCAATACCTTATGACCATAAACATAAAACATGAAGGATTACAAAATGATCTACCCCCACCGAATATTCTTAAAATTCTTAGCTTAGACAGTTGATGCATTACAACTAGAGACATAACACCTCCATACAAGGCATCCTAGATTTTCCATGAACATGTCAACCAAAGTCCATACCCTACTTTCAGAAATGTTCCTTGGTCAAACCATCACCCAACCGTTTAAAATTTTCTTGCCTTAGTACGAACAAGGGGGTAACCAAGATCCATGCCACTAGAATTTTCCCCCCTTAAGAACATCACTTGTGATCCTGAAACAAGTATGTGGTAACATCATATTCATTAAAATAGAGTCTAGGGAACTAACCTAAGGTATTCTATACACCATGTTTACAAGTTAGATGTGTACCAAGAAAATACTTATACTTAAAAACATTTGCTATTCATATTCGAGTATCCTCCTGGTCATCTATTCAGAAGACAATGGCTGGTGTCCAAGAGTCCATCCAAGGAATTCCTACTTACAAACCCAAGTATCACTTAGGGATAACCATGCTTAGATAAGAATGACATGTCATAATGAAATATAGATAGAGATCTCAAAATATCCCCACAAATTTTAAAATATTAGCACTACATAAAAATGGCACACACTTAGTGCATAAAATAGAACGATAATATAGATCACATTCTCATATCTTCAAGATGAATGTACTAAGAGGATTCCAATATTTTCAAGAATTTCATTAAAACCACCACTAGGAAAATTCTTTTGAAAGAAGCTCGACTTCACTTCCCAATGTACTGTTACAGACTGATCACAAGGATTCACCACTCGATGCATTGCATGATCGCTCAATCTAAAACACTAAAGTCTATCCATGTCTAGTGGTGTTTCTCAAGGGTTTCATACTCATCCAACCACATCAAAATTATTCTTCCATGAAAGCACCGATATGATACCAACACTAGAAAGACTCAAAGTCATTCAATCAAAACAAACCATCTTCCAATTTTCCTCTTTGGTTATTTTTATTCTACTTGGAAGGACACATTTACCAGGACTAATGGGATGATAACTACTTTTAGAGTGTACTAGTTGTAAAAAAAAGTGATAGATCAGATGCTTGAAAGCATGCTAGATCAGATCCATCTTAACAAACATGTGATTCTCCATTGAGTCACACTCACAAGCATCAAATCATTAGGCATGAAAGATAAAATCAACCGACTGATGTGTTAAAATACTTGAGTCTCAAGGAAGTCATCCTGAACATTAGAATGAACTCGTTTCCTTAATGCTTAAGTCACTCTACTCTAGAGTTGACCCAATGTTGCACTCAATAGCATACGGATCAACAATTTAACTATAATAAACCACATTGTTACAACATATAACAACACAATAGGTAATTCATACATCAACAAATGATACCCATGGATCAAAAAAATAGCATCGCATCCTAAATACCATCTGTAGGTTTTCCACCCTATGAATTCAAGTATTAGATGGATCACACAAAATATTTGACACAGAGTAACATTTCCCATACTTCCATTAACATGGATGAAGACATACCGATTCATCCATCACTAATAAAAAATAGAGGTTCACATGTCTTATAAATCTATGTACCATGCTCAAAGCATGTCTAAGCTGCTGAACTGAGCATTCCTCAATTCTCATTCCCATAATAAGTGTCTTGATGCAATGAACACCCATCTGAACAAGGGTGTCCTCTTAAAAACTAAAAGTCCAACTAGGGTAAATGACACCAAATGGGAAAAATATCACAGTATTATCAAGACATTTTAATCTCTAAGGTTGCTACCTACCATAGGCTAGCCACTAATGAAGTGTAAGCGTCGACCCTATCACTTGGTCTGGAAAAATATATTTCACTAGTCCAAAAATCCAATCATATAAAACATTTAAAAAACTAATTAGCGTATGAAAAAAATTCTCAAGTCTCCATTAAAAGGAATACCACAAGATACATTTAAAATACCCTTACACTGGGGATAAAAAAAGGAAACCACTACAGGTTCCATTTTATGGAAAATAAATTTATTCACATTTAAATCATTAAACATATGAAATATTTAATTCAAAACATAAAGTATAATTTTTTAAACAAAACATGAGGCACTTTATTTTTATCCAATGCCCCAAGAGAAAAAGTGGGAAATTTGTATGAAAATTTATTTTTAAGTATTTAAAACCTTTTGGCATCCCATCATAACTAGGAAATTTATAAATTATATTAATTTTGAATCTAATCGCAAACCTTAGAAAATAAAAACAAAAAAGTTCATAGCTCAAAAGAATAATATAGGTCAAAACCTTTTAAAACTGAGTCAAACCTACATCCTTCTTCTAAAGACCAGACTATAAAAAGACCAGTCACCCAAAATACTAAGAAATCTGCCTCTTTCCCACTCAAAATATTTTTCTAGGTCAGGTCTCTAATTTCTATTAAATTTTCATTTGAATTCATGTATATTCATTTCCATAGAAGGATGTACCATTAGTTCACCAAATTCCAATCCATGATCTCCCATAACAGCTCATGAACCAAAATTTTATGCCCCTATAATTCTTAACATATCTCATTTAGGAAACATTAAACAAAAGTGTCAAAGGGTGCATCATTTTCCACTCCATAAGAGATCATACACCTTATTAGATTAAAGACTACATCACTTCTCTATTCATTGGAAAAATTCTATCATAATAACATGAACAACTATCACAATACTTATCACAATATCATGAATTAAGTAATTCATCCTATATAGCATGGAATAATGCATGTCATGTAATTTTTATCTAGGTGCCTATATGATTCATGAGATGGAATACCCTCATCTCATTGGTTTTAAATATAAATAAAACTACAATCATATCAATAGTAATAAAACAACACAATTTTATCACCCAACAGTGTAATCAAATCAACTGTAATGCTCAAAATCTAGAAAAACAACAACATATTCAGGGTAATTTGGCTTTTCCATGTACATGAGTTAGCTATGCCAGAGCAAAAATCATTACCAAACTCCATTCCCTTCTTATTGCAATCTATTATTTATAAATAGTAAATAAAACCAGAAAAGGACCCTTTTATATCACTTTGTAACATCTTGGACCTGGATTCCACATAATAGTGCCCCAATCTTGGTGGGTCATATGGTCTGAAGTGCATCACCCCAAATTTCTATGGCTACAGAATAGTAGAGACGACCTAGGTGTGTCAGTGGGGAGACTATGACCTAATCCCCAGAGTTTACATGATAGAATTTAAATATCAACAAGTAGAGGAAGAGGTAAATAATCATAGTTGAAACACAAACAAGAAAAATATATATATAACAAATTTAGAAGTGTCTCATATATAATAACGATGATAATAAATGTCTCTAGAAAGAATCCAAAACATGTACATGGAAATACAATAGAGTACATGTATCCTAATGACCAAAAAGACCAAAATGGTATCCCATTCGCATCACACGCCTCATCTTGGTCCTATGATCCAATGATACCAATCCAAAAAATCCACAACCTATGTTAGGGAACAATCCCTTATTGATACCAACAATCATATAATCTTTTTGGGTCAGAATGTTGACCCAAATAGGGTTTGAGATAAAATCCTAACAGGACACCACCCAAGTTCTATTCGAAATCAGTAAGTGATTATATATAACAAGTGTGTAGGCAATGTAAAAATAAAAAAAGGGAGTAATAAAAAGTAAACATCTATTTCATTTAATGAACCCATTAAGCAATTCAATCTCTTGTATTTTTATGTCTCTAGATCCAGCTCATGCCCTACATCTCCTATATAGTCAATAGAATAAATAGTTTCCTAAATATGCAATATATAAGGATATGAGTCAATCATGAATCCAGGATTGTTCTTTCGAATGACAGATGGTTTATATAGTCTTTTATTATTAATTCAATTTGGAACATAAGCCCATAATTAACATTCCTAAGCTGGAATTTACGTATCTGTCTAGGTATGATATCAAACTATACCTACCCTTGACATTCCTAAGTTGAAATTAATTTATTTTCCTGGTATGATAACCACCAACACCCTTCAAACCCTTCTCAGAAAACCTCTATGGAACCTGATATCTCTCTAGGTGAGGTATAGAGTCCTTAAATTCAAGTCCCTCCTCAGCAGCCTTATTGGGAGCCCAAGTATCACCCATGACATAAATAGTCAATTCCATTTGAGTATGTCCATGGAATCCTTCATTTGGATACATGATTCACTTGGCATATAAATCAAGCCTCAATGAATCCATCCATGTAATCCTTCATTTCAATCCATGATTCACCAATAGAATAATCATGGTTTAGTCCTTTGATTCTATCCACGTAATCCTTAAATTGGATCCATGATTTACCAAAGGTATATAAATAATTAAACGAATGATTCTATCCTTGAAATCTTTCATTTGGATCCAGGATTCACCCATGGCTATTGAGAATTAATTCCATCAATTCAATTCAATTTTAAACATTTCATTTAACATGACAAATTCAAAACCAATTACATCCAAAAACATCTCACCTAAAAAAGTGACTCAATCTATGGCCAACCACAAAAGGATTGGATTTTCAATTACTAATGTCGGAATTCTCAATAAATGTTCTATTCAAATACTCACATGCCTATTTTTCATAAAACAATCTTAACAAGTATATAACGGTATTACATGGTTAATTTATCAATTATCTCACATGGGAAAATAATTAAAAGGGAAAATTAAATCTTAAATAAGAAATTTCACAACATACCTACATTTAACTCGCATGGGCATCTAACATATCTAGCGTCGTATGATTTGAAATCTATTTCAAAGAAATGGGTAAATTCCATGGCCAATTCAACCCTTCCCATTGTTCAATTCACATATTAACCAATTCATCAATTGATTATAATTCAATTTACCAAATAAAAACCATATTAATATAAAGGCTCATCTCAAGGGAATTAAGGGTTAAAATCATAATCCATAAAAAGGGACATTATAGCAAACCCACCCAAATGGGTGATTCATTCAAGGAATACAACCTATAAAAAGCATCTGGAATACCATTTAACTAATAAAGATATACCTATCAATCATAGGATTCAATTTCATCTCAATAGATTCCAAGAAATATGTCACACAACACCCCAAATATATATAAACAACTAAACATTGAATGAAAGGCATGAGACCACCTACCTTACGTATCTGCTATATAGCACATTCAGTATCAAGTCTTGTTTTGGTCCATATTAGGATAAATATGAAGGATGAAGAACAAGAAATTAGGGAATGTGATACTAAATCCAAATAGAGAAACTTATATCCATAAGAATCAATAATGGATAAAAAAGGAATCTAGGTCTCACCGTTATAGATTCAAGGAGACAAAACACACTTGAATCACAGTATGAATAAAGAGAAGTTCTCAAATATAAGAGTATCCACCAAGGTTGGCTTCAGAGGGGATTCATTACTTTGTGGAGGAGAAAATAACCAAAATTAGGTCTTAAATGGATTTCTATTTTAATTTAAATTATTAAAAATTCCCATAGAGTTTGGGTCGCACGGTTTAGGCATACACTTTATCAAACTGTGTGCCGATCATGCATGACGTAATGTAGGCCAAGGGTAACCCAAAATATTTATAAACCATGAGAAAATAGTGTAAAAGGACACTATCATAATTTTATAGAAATAAAAACCTGGCAGCATAGTCGTGCATCCCTACCCATGTGGTTTGTACTGACCGCACAACCTCCTCTTTTCACCAAATACTTGGGTTTCGGGACGAGCCCTTGAAACCCTCAAGTCCTCTATTAGCTCAACGAGCATCAACATTAGGATATATTTAAGCAAATAAACTGATAATTGATGGAAAAATGAATTTATACCTCAAAAAATTATTGGGTTCTTACATTCATATTTCTTTGATAGTTTAGGACAACTACATGAATGAAAATTAATTTTTTATTATTATCATAAATAACTTTTTTAGGGATTAGGGGAACCCAAAATGAATTCATTTTCTTAAGACATAAAACTGGGACCTAACAGTCCAAAATCCAAAAAACAGAACCAATTCAACAGAGGAAAAGCCCCTCCCCAGCATAGAAACCATTAAGTATAGTTTACACCTTTTCATCAATGTTCATAAAGCTATCTTATGCAATGATTCATGGGACTGGTACCGATGGCCAAGGTCAAACACTCTCAAAAATCCGAATCTAAATTTACATGGTTTGGTGAAAAACTCCCACCTCTAAAAATCTTCTAGAGTTACCTCTGAAGAAAACCTGGAATCATAGTGCCTTGAACCACAGAACGCATACCACACAACATAACACACCATAATAAATTCACACCATAATAGAAGATTAAAAACAAGAAGTCGAAATCAACCAAAATCATTCCTGAAGTAAAAATTTAAATCCATCACCACAAAACAGCCTCTCGAGCATCAGAGTCGACCCCAGAAGGAGGTCTACCTCAAACTGAACTGAACCAAAGCACGTCGGCACCATCAAGCTCACTCTTAGAGACCACATAACGACCCAAAGAACTTATAGAAAAAATAGATGATATGCCTGAAACCTCAGCCAGTATTAGAATAGATCTAAAACATAGACCTTCAGATCACCACCATGGACAATTGATCCCACCGAAGATCAAATCCTTCAATGCCGTAGAATCCTATTGCATTGGATACAACCCATGATGCTACCAGATCCCACAACCCCTCGAAATGAAGGGACCCAAACCTTCTAAGCCATTGAAGTCTGGGTCTTGAGCCCTTTGTCTCCAAAAACAAGAGGAGAATGCTGAAAGATCATTGAGAAGAGCTGAAGAGCAGAGACGCAACCTACCGAGATATAGGAGATGGCGGTGAAGGGGAACCCTAGCACTAAGGATCCCTTTATGGGCTCATTCTCTCAATTGTTTCGGACAATGATCCAAAATTCATTTGACATGTGTAGGAATAATCCTCACCACACTCTGATGCATGGTGTGACTGGTATGACTCCAAGTGCATCACATTATTTAAAATTAACATTAATTATATTAAAAGGGATAAATAAACTACTCAAACCTGAAAAAAAATTCATTCGTATTGTTTTGATATTTTTGGAAAATAATTCATAAGTAATTTGGGATGTGTAGGAATCAATCTCACATCATTATTAATTATGGTTTTCCCTAGATGGTCGTAAACAAGTTATTAGTGTTTTAAAACACTAAAACATGTATGTAATGATCAAAACCATAGAAAAGGACCACATATTGATGTGAAATCATGGGAAAATCATTTTCCAATTGTTTTTTATGTGTACGCATAGACAACACTTCAATCTGATGTGTGGTGTGGTCGTAATTACTAATTTAACACTTTTTGAATGTATAAAGCCTTTAAAAACAAGTGTTGGGTTGAAAAAACCAAGAAAAAAACATCAGATTCCCTTAAAATCATTGTACATTTACCGTATATTTAATTTTGAAATGTAATAATAAACTCCATGTCATTTTAGCTAATGGTTTTCCCAAGATGTTCATAAACACATTTTTAGTGTCTTAAAACACTAAAACATGTGTGGAATAGTCAAAACCATAGAAAACAACATCATATTGATGGGAAATAATGTTAAAAACACTTATGAGTTCTTTTTTATGAGTATGCATGGATAACATTGAATTCCGATATGTGGTGTGGTCCAAATTTCTTGGTAAACACTTCATAAAGTTACAAAAGCCTTTAAAAACAAGTTTTAGGGGGTCAAAACTAGGCAAACAACATCATATTTCCATGAAATCTTGGGGAAAAGACTGTATATTTAATTGTGAAATGTACGAATTGATGACACATTATATCAAATTACAATTTTCCCTTGATGGCTGTAAATACGTTTTTACTATTTTAAAACATGAAAACATGCATGGAAGGGTCAAAACCATAGAAAATGACCTCAGATTGATGTGAAAACATTAGGAACAACCACTAAGTTATTTTTTTAAAAAATAATACATGTTGAGATATCAAGGTTTTTAAAAAAAAATATGACGCCATGTTCAATCACAACTCGCGTCACTTTAAAAATGAATTAGAATATTTATTTATCTCTTTTTAGTTTCATGTGTTGAATCTTATCTTAAATAGGTATTTTTTTGTTTTCCAAGTGTTTGGATTTGTATATTATTTGTTTTATGTTAAAATTTTATCTGTTTAATTAAAATATAACAAATTTTATGTTAAACATTCTAATAATATTCTTTGTTTTCTTCATTCACATTTATTTTCTTAAATTTTATAGTTTTCATTGTAGGTGGAAGATGTTGGATGTGAGAAATAGGTTGACCATTTTGATCCTTGATATTCTTCTTGTTTTATACTATAATTCTAATTTTTTACATTTAATTTTATTTTTTGTTATAGTTGATGTGATGAAATGGCTGGTTTTAGTTGATGAGATGATGTGCAGGTATACAGATGCAGTTGAGGTCATGACATGAATTTATATTGGGAATTGGTTATTGTTGGACAGATTTTATATGTATATATTGTTGAATTAGGTATTGGTTGATAGATGTATGAGTTGACTGAGACTATGGTTTTTATGACTATGGATGTTTGTATATATGACTATTGATGTGTGACATATATATGATGGGTTTGTCATATATTCATGTTTTTGTTTATTTAATATCATTTTTTTGTTGAATAATTTTTTTTAAAAGGTAATTTAGATGCTGTTTTTAGTAATCACCGCCAAAACAAATCACCTCTCATATGTTGAGTAGTGTTTAGTTTCATTTCATTTATTTTTTCCCCAGGTTTTTAAATAAAAGAACGGCTGCTAAATAAATATGAAACTATCGCTAAATGTTCATAAACGACACATAAGAAAACAACCATGAAATCAAAAAAATCCACCACTAAATGACTAGAGACCATGAAATACATGACGATTTTATTAACCCCTACTATACTATTAAGAGGTGATTTAAAGAGATACAAGTCTACAGAAAAACTACCACAAATGATCTTTTTTTTGTGACTGCCACTCCCCAAGATATTTGTGGGTGATCATAACTTGAAACCCACAATGTACACACATGGGAATCAGGAGGCCTGATGTTAGGGTACCTATGGTAGGAAGAAAAATCTAGGGTAATAGAGTCCCTTGAAGTATAGGGAATGTCAGGCTGGGGACTTGGAATTTTTTTCATGTAACTTTATTGAGATGGGTGAAAATGGAGTTTTGTGAGAAAGGGGATATAACACAGGGAAAACACATGGATTGTGATAGAATAATGGCAAGGAAGTTGTGTAGTTATGTGCATATTAGGGTTACGTGAAGGAATATTCTATTTGCATGAACCCGACCAACCATAGGAGGTGTTTCCAGAGGATCATTGAACCAAAAGCTAAGTCATGTTTGGCCCCACAAGAGGTTTTTCATACAAGATATCCACCCTTGAGGTTCCGTTTTTTGGTGTTACTTGAAATCAAGGATGAGATGGAGTTTCCCCCATGTGAGTGGGTATTTGTCTTTCAGAGGGTCACTCCATGGTTGGGGGATGAGGTTTTATTTATAGCCAAAATCCACAGCCCTAGTCTCACAACATCGTGGGAACAAAACAAGGATTCATGCCTATCAGTATACTTTTGGGTCCTGTCCATACAAGATAAGTGGTTTGATGTTTCATTTTTCATGGAACTCAATGATTTAATGATAGGGATTCATACAATGATTAATTCTTGAGTAGACCTGCATTATGTGTTGGGGGATTTTTTGTGAGAACTCATGGAGTCAAAATCACCTTTTTCATGTAACTTTTTTCTTATAAAAAAGGAGGGATTCCAGGATAATTTCTATGTTTTCATACATGGGGCTTGAGCATACTTTAGCCTTTTGAGGAATCTATAGAACTCATTCGCTCCTTTGGCATGCAAGTCCCTTTTTTATGAAACACATTTTTTTGAGTGAAGCCATTGAAACTAGTGTGTGGTATTCTTTTCTACCCTAAAATGGTCCTTCAAGGTGGGTTGTGTGGTCAGATCATAAAAAAACTAGTTGTTCAGGTGTGCGATAGGTTTTCTGAATGAACATTAATTTTCTTATTTTTGTGTGAGTAAATCATGTTTTGAATGAAAATTTCCTTTTTAAATTGAAATCACATAATTTTAGTCATATTGGCCACACTATGTTCCATATTGATGTGTGGTATATTCATACACGTCAAAAATGACTTATGTATTATTTTCCTAAAGTATTAAGAATATCTAAGTGTGTTGGTTAGTTTTAAATGAGTATCATATGTTTTTAACTAAAAGACAACTTTCAAACTAAAAACACCCACTTTCAGTCATACTGATCACACAACGTATCAAATTCATTCACAGTTGATTCTAAGACACAAAAATTATTTATGATTTTTTTTATCTAAATTATCAAGATATATATGGTGTATTTTTTTAGTTCTGAGTACGTGACATATGTTTTGAACTAAAATGTCAATTTTAAATAAAAAAATGCACTTTTGGTCATACTAAGAACACTGTGTATTAGATTAAAATGAATTTAATTTCTATATTCTGTAAAATACTTATGGATTGTTTTAATAAATCAATAATATAACGCAAGTGTGTTTTCTCTATTTTATGTGAGTTACCTAAATTTTGAACTAAAACATCACTTTTTAATGGAAAACACACACTTTGAGTCACACTAGGAACAATGTGTGTTTGATTTATTAAAAATTGATTCATACACATAAAAAATGATTTATGGATTTTTTTCTAATGTACTATGAAAATCTTAGAGTTTTTTCTTTGTTTTCAATTGATGATAGAAATTTTTAACTAAAATTTCACTTTTAAATTAAAAATAAACACTTTGACTTATACAAAGAACACCATTTTTCAAATTGGTGTTTAGTTTATTCCAAATTGTCAAAAAAAAATTGAATACTTTTCCTAAACCATCAAGACAATTTGAGTGTGTTTTCTAGGTTTTGAGTATCTTGTGTGTGTTTTGTACAAAAATTTCAATTTTTAAAAGAAACATGCAATTTAAGTCATAACCAAAACATTATGTTTCATATTGATGTGAGGTTTCTTACTACACATCAATAATGAATTTTTTATTATTTTACTAATGTTTATGATATCTCGATAACATATTTTTAATTTTAAATGAGTGAATCACATTTTGAAGTAAAATGTCATTTATAAATTGATAACAAACACTTTGATTCATACCGACACACCATTTTTCATATTGACATGAAATTGATTAATATACATGGATAACGAGTTATGGATATAATTTTCCTCAATTATCAAGAAAATATGATTTTATATTATCAGTTTTGAGTATGTGACACATGTTTTGAACTAAAATTTCCATTTTAAATAAAAACCCATAATTTTAGTCAAACCATCCACACTATCTATCAAATAGACATGTGGTTGATTCTTTCAAACAAAAAATGATTCATGTATAATTTTCTAAAATTACCAAAAAAATCAAGAATTTTTTATATTTGTTGAGTATGTGGTGCGTGTTTTGAACTAAATTGTTGATTTTAATTCAAAATGCACACTTTCAATCATACTGGGTACAACATTTATCAAATTGATGTGCAGAAAATTATTAGTTATTAGAAATGAATTATGGATAATTATACTAAGGTATAAATATAATTCAATCATTTTTATTAGTTTTGAGTATGTGATGTCTTTTTTGAATTAAAATATCAAATTTTAAATAAACAGACACACTTTTAAAGGTACCATGAACATAATATGTTAGATTGATGTATGGTTAATTCCTAAACATTTCAAACGACTTATGGATAATTGTTATAAAATTTCAAGACAATATGATATTGCTTTATATGTTTTGAATTTATGATTCTTGTTTGAACTAAAATTTCAATTTAAAATAAAAACATGCATTATCCATCATACTAGACACACTATGTGTTTGATTGAAATGTGGTTTACTTATACATTTAAAAAATGACTTATAGATAATTTCTATAAATTATTAAGATAATTCAAGTATAGTTTTGTGGTTTTTTTTATATGACATGTGTTTTTTATTTGAATTTCAATTTTATATAAAAACATGCTTTTCAGACATATAAGACAAATTAATATGGGGTTTATTCATACACATAAAAAATTATATATGGATTATTTTTATAATGTATCAAAATAATATGTATGCATTTTATCAGATTTTACTTTGTCAATGACAATGTGGGTAGTTATAAATGTATATTGGTAACCCCAAAAGAATATAAATAAATGTTTACAAGTGATATATGATTTTATATTAGTAAAACACAAATTTATATCACCAGTATGTTATTAAGAGGCATTGGACCCAAAAGTGAATGAATTGTACAACTATTAAATTTTAAACAATCAAATAAAGAAAAAAATCAATGGATGGAACATTAAACATTACCTTAGCACATAATCCTTATCAAATTATTTATTTAGAATTTATTTTTCTCTAATAATGTTTTCTTATGAAGAGCCCAAAGGCCTCTATTTAGAGTATAGGGTCCTTCTTGAAGGGTAATATCATTTCCTATTTAGAATCCCACTTTATCTCAACTAATAAATTCCCCTTCCTAAGTCAAGATTCTTGTCTATGTAAATGACTTTAGAGTCCAAGAAGAACCATTGACTCTATATAGAGTCCTTTTTTGCTTTACATAGGCACAAAATACATAGAAAAAATCAGTAGGAAATAACCACTTCATGAACTGAATGTAAATTAACGAAATAATAAATAGATAAAAATGATAATAAAACTTACTAAATCCAAAGTATATAAGATGATAACTAAATTAAATAAAGATTTAGTAAATAAACCAACTTATAATGTTATTTATGAAATTAAAAAAATTACAAACATGATCGGAAATCACTTCTTCATGCTGTCTGTAAGTATTCTGACTTTAAGTAATCTTCTCACTCATTTCTAAACAAATCTAATTCCTATTTTGAATACATGGACTATATGCAATGTTTTTACTTGAAAAATATAAGTAAACAAATTATTAAGAAATGTTTTAAATTAAATTGTAATTATCATTAGAAGTATCACTTTGGGTATTCTAGTTTTTTGATACTGTATAATATATTTTATAAATTTATAAACACAATAACCACAATCTTTGCCATTTTTTTAGAAATTTAGAAACATTTTTCTAAATTATTAATTTCTTATATATGTTTTTATGGTTAAATATCATTATATATACCCAATTACTTATCCATTTTTTGAAATAAATAGGCATATTTTGATCATGTATTTTCCTCATACCATGATTTTGACAATATATAAACACTACCACATCAAAATGATTTTTTGTTTAATACATAATATAAAATGTATAATTTGAATTATATTTATAAAATTTTGAATATAATATATTAAAAATTGATAAAGTTAATCATGTGTTGTTGATTTATTGGATATCTATACTTTGATTCAAAAAAACCAATATATGGAGTATCCAAAATGATTACAATGAACAACTAATGATTACTAAAAAAATAAAATGGAATTATTCATGAAAGAAATTATAATATATTTTATATGAATATATTATAGAGTTTTACCCCTTAATTGTGGGTATTAAGAAGTTCTCGTAGTCTATAAGTTACCTTGAAAACACTATGTACATTTTTTTACACTATTATTTAAATTTAATTTTTTGCAATGAACCTTTTTCTATAGAAGTGATGCAAGGACTAATGAATCCAAATTTTTGTTCGTAGGGTTATTCCTTCACATAGTAATGATATATAAACCTATCAAAAATAAATTTTATTCTACCATTTTAAAATAATAGATCAATTTTTGGAATAACTGATTATTAGAATATACCTCATGTATATATTTACAACTAAGGCTCTTGAAATTCCATGCTTGATAAATTCATTTGCACTCTCAAGACAAAAAATGTCTGGAATGGTATCATTGTACTTTTGTTCTTAAAATTCAATGTAGATCACATTAGTTTCTTTAAATGTTCTATATGAATGAAGTTTTAATATTAGTAAATATGAAAATTCAATTGTTGAGGAAATAATACAATTAGAAGGTAATTTATATTTATTGGATAATTCATTATATTTTTTTTGATTCAACGTTATGGTTCCCCTTAATTTATTGGATTATAATAATATTACTTAGTTATAACATTCATTCATTAATTTTTTATTGTTTTTTCATAAAAAATAAATATTAAAGGATGTAACTCATTATCATAATGTATTTTTACAAGTCAAAATGGACATGATAAAAAATTTACAGCAGAAAGTTTGACAATGTGAACTTATAGATCATCAAGGGGACCACGTAGATCGATGATCAGATCATGAGATACAAGGATACCTATTCTCGAATAATATTTTGGATGTTTTATACTATGTAATATATATCCTTAGATATTTTACTACATACACATCACAATAAGTTGATGGGTGGGGGCTGATAGATATAAATAAAAAACATTTTTACCCTATAAAATTTTATTACAAGAAAGGTATATGTATCTGTCTGATTCACATATCATAGAATATGTTATGAAAAAATCAATTACCTCTAGTAAGGTATGAATTTGTGGGGATTTACTAGCTTCAAAGATAGAAAATGTATCTTCATATAGTTGTTGATATTGCGTTGTTTTTCTCTTTTAACCTTTCCTATAATATTTTAAGTCAACTCAACTTTCCAATTATGTTTTTATTTTAAAGAATGTATATTAATAATTTTCATGTTTTTTTATTTTCAATATCCTTATTCGACTTTGATTTATGAAAATATACTCGAGGAAACACTCCAAAACAAGAACATTTTACATGGCCTTATAATTCTAGCTGCTTCAAGGCCACTAAAAGTAGTTGTTCATTGGGTAAAACTAACGATGATTCTTATGTCTAAAACAAATAAAACATATAAGAAAATAAGTAGTCATTGTTATATATTACTGATTTAAATGACAATAATTTTTTATTTTTTCATTCTTAAACATGATTCCAATACTGTTTTTATATTTTCATCTACCACATTTCCTTCTTTATTTACACGAACCTCCTTCTATGACATATGACGTGGGATGAAAGAGTATTTGGATTTGGATTCATCAATCTATATATAAATTACGTAACATAATTATGATACCGTTTCATATCAAATAAAAGTATTACTATAGATTTAAAATAAATACTATTTTTTAAGTGACGCATACCTGATCATTGATTTGTAGTAGGGCTAATTTGGTTTTGATATAATCAGTTTAATTTCAAAACATAGTTGTTGTTTAAAAAATTAACAATTCGTAAAAAAAACACATAATTAAATTAAAATATTATCAATTATGATATACCTAAAATGATTTATCCTTATAATAGGTCTTTCATTTTATGTGCTACTTTATACACCAAAATGATTAAGCCCATCTATAAATAGCCCAAGACATAGGTTACCCACCTTCTTTCCAAATTCGATATTCTCATGATATTTTTTTCCAATGAGGATATTATTTTGGGTGAAAATGTTTACTATATTGAATTATTTTATTTTCATGCCATTTACATTAACTTGAATTCTCATAACATCATTATATATTCCTAAATCATGGAATGATTAAAAAGGACAATACAAGTTTTGAAGGACTTGATTCAAATTTCGTATATTGAGACAAACCAGACTTAGGTAATTTTTTAGTTGATTCATGGACCATGTGAGAAAATATACATTCATTTATACTGACATTCATTATTTCAAATATCATACCCATTGAATGTAGAATTAATTTAGCATCATATGACTAACATGGAAACTCATTATCTTCTTGCATCATATCATTCAAGAGAGTATGTAGTTCAGTAATGTTTATGTCACTCAATTTATTTACATATTTCAAATTATATCTATTTATTTTAGTAGTCAATGTTGTATATATAGTACAAGAAACACAAATCACATCTTTTTACAACTCTTTATCTTATACAAGATATTTGTACAATCCCGAATTTCATATTCAACTATCCTTTCAATCTACTCAATACGATCTTTATACTCATTTTCACATGAAATCATATCCTCTATATGATCTTGATCATAATTCACATTCCAATCAAATAATATGATCGATAAACCATAGTGGTATCTCATTCACTAGTAACATTCACATATTACCCATGTTTATTCCATCATTTATAACATTGATCTATTATGCTACATATCAAGAGTTTTTCAAACTCCTTTAGAATAATTTTTTATGAATAACATAAACATAAACATGTAAAGAGGGTTTGAGAAGGGTCATATTCACAATATATTACAAATTTTATACACACTTTAACCCAATCCTCATACTATTGTTTCATACAATTATCATCCATAAATTTTCAATTCATGTCCATACTATTTGATTCAATAATATTCACATTTAACAAAAAAATAAATACAAAGATTGTATAGGATTATAATTCTAATGGTATTTAATTTACCCAGACACACACATAGTTATTTTTTTTATGAGAGATATCATATCCCATACAAAAAACTAGCATACCCAAAGAGGTATTTCCTAAATTTATCTTTTTAACTCATCCCTAAGATGTGTGAAAATTTATTTCATCTAATGGTATGTACTATTTACATTATAAATGAAATTAAATAATCATTTGATATATCCAATAGATTTTTAAGGGAATTATTATTAAAATACTTATTTTCCACAATTAAAGCACATCTTACAATAAAATTTTAAACTTGGAGTAGGTTTGTTTTGTGAAAAAAAATAAATTTTAGAAGAAAATATAATAAAAGAAAACACTTTATTTAAAGAATAAAATTATTGAGGTAATGGATTTAATGAAAAAAATTAGTGATTAATGATAAATTAATAATTAACAATATTTCTCTCTTTTTCTAGATTTTTTGTATTATCTTAATAGAATGTAAAACACATATCATTTTGAATATTGTTTAAAAAATCAATTAAACCGCTTTTTTCACAAGATTTATTAGATTGGAATTCATAAATAGAGAATAATTAAATGAGATATATTAATTTTATATTCAAGGATCAAATATCCAATAATATTTTTCTGGATAGCGAAAGGAACCCCAAAATGTTAGGTTTGGACGTGTTACTTGAATATTTTGAGTAAATTAGATGTATGAAAACACCAACATAGTGGTGGGGACAATTTCTGTTCTACACAAAATAATAGTTCCTTGGTCTGGTAATGCATATAGTTTATTATATACATGAAATGTTTACATGTATTCAGAGTATACATTGAATGAAAATAATGCCAAAATTCAAGGGAAATACTTAAAAAATATTTTAATACCATACCTTTAATTTTGTGGGCATTGATTCATCCAAAATATTCTATAGAGTTGAAACATAGATCAAATTCCGTGAGATCTCGAATGGCACGAGCAAGAAGAAAAAATGTTTTGGTTGTTTTAATAGATGAGAGAATATTTTATTAGTGGTAAAAGAGTGATGATAAAAGATACTTTTATTAGCACTAAACCAATAAGAATTGATAAAGGTTCTTTTTATCCACACTGAAACCAGTATTGATAAATTTATACCTTTATCATTACTAAGAAATCATTAATAAAAGCTTCATAAAATATTTAGGGATGATAAATTTTTATTAGTGAAAATTTTTTTGTTGAAAAAATGTGTAAATAATATTAAGTATATAAATTAATGAAAATATTTGAAATGATTAAATATAGAAAATCTCAATTATAAAAATTATATTTACAAAAAAATTCTTATTATAAATGAATAAATAATAATTAGATAATGATTTAAACATAAAAATATTTCAACCAAAATGAATAAATAGTAATTATATAAATTAAAATTATTTTAAAAATATTAAATATTAATAAACAAAAATAATAAATAAATATTTTAAAAAATATTAAAATAAATAAAATATTAAATGAAAGATATTAAAAATGAGTAAAATTTAAGAATTAAATATGAATAAAATTTAATAATTGAAAATTAATTAACAATTGAAATATTAAATTAATAATAATTAAAATGAATTAATTTTAAAAATGAATAAATTTAAAAAATTTAAAAAATGAATAAATATTATTAAATGAATAAATATTAAAAATAAATAAAATTTAATTATTAAAAATGAATAAATTTTATGAAATTATTAAAAAAATTAATAAAAAAAATTAATATAAATTATAAGAATTTTATAAATAAATAAGTATTGAAATAAAAATGATTAAAAATTGAAAATTACATTTAAAAACAAAATATTGAAAATCAATTATTAATTAAAATTGAATACAAAATAAATATATACATATTTAAATATAGTAATAAAATTAAAATGAATGTATATAAGTTTCATAAATTAAAAATTTATTAAAAATATTAAATATTAATAAATAAAATTTTATAAATAAATATTAAAAATGGGTAAATTAATACAATATTAAATAAATAGTATTAAAAATTAATAAACTTTAATAATTAATAACATATAAATATTAAAAATGAATAAATTTAAAAAATATTAATTGAATAATATTATAAATGAATAAATATTAAAGGATATATATATATATATATATATATAATGATCTAACATCCTGACTTTTCAATGATGTACATATACTTTAAACTACTATTCAAAACCTCTTCTGTTATGCTTGTGATGTGCTTAGGAGGCTTATGATCGATTTAAGAGCATTTGTGGCTCATTCAGAGCCTGTAGCATCACATTTTGGAGAGGTAGACTGATTCATAAGGTTAGATCATGATTAGTTCTAACTATATGACAAAACTGCATGAAGTATTAGAGTGTATTATAGAGGGGTTCATGGTTTGTTTAAACCATGCACCTTAGGCCACATGTTCATGTGGGGTAAATTGTAAATTGAAGGGGATCACACTCTTTTTCCAAAACATGCACCCAGAGCCACGTGCTTAGTGATGCTTAAATAGTGGTGTCACATGATTTAGGTGCATGATTTGGAAAACTATGTGGTCAAACCCCATGCCTCTTAGAAGGGTGTGAATTATATTTTTCCATTCACTAATTTTAGTTTATTCCTTATTTTTTTCTTCCCTCTCACGTGAAACACCTCTCTGTTCAAATGGAGATCTCCATATTCCTCCAACCTAGGATTTTAACTGGAATCTCAATCCAGTCTATGATTCTTCCATCATCGATTCTGTTAGATTTCCAATGGTACATGCTTTAGTCTATTACCTTTCTATCTTTTTTTCTTACCATCTTCGATGTTATTTTTCCGTGACCTAATAAAAACTATTCTCATGGTGTTTGTTTATTTTATCGATATTCACCCATTTCTACATGAATTAAAGTAAAGTAACATATGATTAGAGTATTACTGAGATAAGGTAAGTGGCCTAGTAATTTTTACCTAAAAATAATCCATTTATATTATGCATTGTGATGCCACATGCTGGATTTTTTGTGCATTTCCTTAAAAAACACTTTGTCTTTTATTAAATTTTTATCTATGTTAGAATCCCACTATCACACCATTTTCCTCATTAGTGGTTGTCCCTTCAATTTGTCCCACATTTTGGAGTGTGCCTATGATTACCCAATGACTTATTGAATTTTTATATTGGAAAACCACCATCTAATTTTTCTTTTATTGATTCCTAAATGAAAAAATTACATTGAATTAAATGGATGAGAGTGGTATGGTGACCTCACATGAATCTTATGTAATTAGTGGGCTAAGACCTTGATTAAATAAAATTTTAATGATTTTTAGTCTGAATTTGGATTTTATTAAATTTTGATTGAATATAAATATTTTTTTTGATACTCATGCATGAAAAACCATATGATTTATGATAATCAGAAATGGTGTTGTATACACACGTGATATTCAGGAATGACCACACATATTATTTATGATACCTAGGCATTGTGACCCTTGTAACTCTATGAGACTTTCATGACTATCCATGGTTGCTTAAATTATGCTTTGGGTCCCGACTACTATTAATATCTTTATATATGGTTGTATATGTCACTTTTTATATAAAACGTATATATATGTATATATATAGATATATACATTTCTACATATATTTATTTATATAGAGTTACATGTTCTTAGATACCCAAACTTTGGCAGAAGTAGGTAGTGTTATCCATGCATCCCTCAAAAACTATATCTGACTTATTTACAATTATTTTCTTCTCTAATTGTTATAGATTCACATCGCTTGTTTTATATGAACCAGTTTGATCATATTGTGGTGGCCTACGGAGTGTATGTCACACAATATTCAGGTCACCAATTAGTACCTAAGAATACCTTATTGATATAAGTAGAGACTAAGTTAAGCAACCGACCATGGATTCTTGGTCTTCTATACGAGAATGGAGTATGGGAGGAGCGGACTGGGCCTATGTAGGTGATCCTATGATGGATAGTTTTTGGTCATTTTGTCTTTTTGTTTATCTTGTTATATTTTTCTATACCTATGTATCTTGTGTACATTCACTTTTTTTATATCATCATGACATGATGATCATTTGGTATATGATTTTGATTCTCTTTTAACTATTTATTATATATAGATGATTTACTTATTCCACTCCTGGTTATTTATTATGGTTTTCACTACTTATTATTATTATTTGTATACCGTTGTGCTAAACTGTGATCATGATGGTATAGACTCACCACTATTCCATCATATACCCTATATACATGTCGAGAACCTATGATATATGGGGAGTCATTCTTGAGGCCATGTGACCAACTGGTTCAACTACTGTTATCGTGTGAGACGGGTTGGGATGTTACAAAGTGGCATCATAGGTCTATTTTTTTCTTTTATCATACTATTAGGGGTTAGTAGATAAGAAAATAGGAATGTGTTTAGGTTTCATCATGAGCCCGTTTTTTTGATTTATCTAACCCATGAATTGGGAAAAGAAAAATTACCTTTGATGAGATGTTGTTGTCCATGTTTTTTCTTGCTATAGTGGAATTGATTACACCGTTGGGTGACACACATGATTTGCGGTGATATTATTATTATTATTATTATTATTATTGTAGATTCTATTTTAATCCTTATTCTAGTATAGGAATGAAGCATCATTCATACATCATAATAGGCACCTCACTATTCACATGTCAAGCATTATTCCATGCCACATAGGTCCATCTCATTGACTGTATTCCATGTATTTCCTTTGGTTACTATAAGATCCTCGATAATAATCTTTAGAAAAGTGCTAACATTTATAGTAAGGATAAAATAATTGTATTAATTAATGTGTATACATTAACCTAAATAATTTTTTCCCATGTAGGTTGATGGTGGAACCTTAATTAATCAATTATTCCATGTTTGGTCCATATAACATTGGTCCCATGGTTTAAATGTTAGATTATTGTGATTACATAAATGAAAATAGTAATTTATAAAGTATGTAATTATATAAATAGGGAATGGTAATACATATAACCATTACATTTCATATGATCATTTTAATCCTGATACTAGATGTATGGGTTCAGTTTTATTTACATGATGTTCCCATTGCATCTTATAAAACATATATATTTATAACATGGTGATGAAGACTCATCTAACTGTACTGTGTTATATATATATATGCATAAATGTGTATGACATAAATGAATTTAAATTCTTACTTAAAATGGTTACCATTAAATGTGAATACCAATTACAATGTAAAGGGTGTTTTTTATATGTACTTTTCAATTAACACTCCATATACTATGACCTTTTCTATATGATGTGAGAACATGACCTTGATCCATCCTTAGTATTGGGTTATTGGAAGTGTCTATTGTAATTCCTTATGATCATATACATCACTCAGAACTGACATTAGGTGCAGAAATATGGGTGTTGACCTTTATATAGTAAGGATATGTACTTTTTTTATTCTTTTATTTATTATGTGATCTTATCTAAGGATTTCATTTAAAATATTTAGAGCTATGATGCCTCAGAATCACAGATTTGTGTGCCAAGATGGTGGTTTCATCCATCCTCTAAAGGTTATGCGCACTGATCCACCCATATTATCTCCTATAGTGACTCTTTAAGTTCCTATTATTTCTAATCTAGGTAGTGATGCATGGTTATGAGAGGGATTTATGAAACTAGTATAATATATATAGGGATCCCCACTTCTAACCCCAAAAATGGAAGTTCGGATATGGCAATTCCAATAGTAAAAACATCCTATATTTTCTAGGGAAGTTGGTCCTCTAGCTACTAAGTCATGGATGGAGGCCATGCTATCCATATTCAATGATTTGGAGATGACTCCAGAGTGGAGGGTGAAGCTTTTGACTTATATGATTCATGATTATTCCAAGAATTGGTGGGACAAGATCACCCAAGTAGGTCTTCATCAAGGTATGGTCTTGGTGGGCTTTCAGAAACTCTTTTATGTCTAATTTTCTTTTAGATTCTAAGAGTGGACCATGCTCAAGAATTTATATACCTACAACATGATTCCATGTATGTGATGGAGTATTCAGTTTATTTCATCAAGCTTCATCACTTCAGCCCATCTCTTACTAGCAATGAGTTGATGAAAACAGAACATTTTGAGTATGGTCTTGCCTATTCCATCTGATCCTAGATGAATTTACTTCAGTTAACTAATATTTTAGAGATAGCGAACTAGGACCTCATTACTGAGTAGAACTCAAGGGAAGATGATGGTGTTGTCCTGGGAGGTTCTGCTCCGAGATAGGGTTACATTGAATTTATTGGTAGAAAGAGTTTTTTGAGTCTCCAGATTGGGGAAGTGGCAGTCAGATGACACCCACTAATAGTTACATGGTGTGTCACCAATGTGGGAAGCCGAGGAATAAGAAGTCCTAGTAACCTAGATACTCTATTGAGTGTCGAGGAAGTAGTAGGTTTGGGGTCTCTACATCAATTTTATAGGAACTTACCATGTGTTCCTAATGAAAGGGGATCTATATTAGTTATTCCATTAGAAGTGGGATTAGTAAAACCTCTCTAAGAAAGAAATTGGACTACTATCGGCTGATCAGGCCAATGATATGGATGTGGAAGAGGTATCTAAGATTTATATATACAGTGATAACAAAATATACCTACCTATGATAGATAGGATGTAACTCCAGGATATAGATCTATCCAAATATATGAAGTGAAACATATTTCTATGGAGTGGAGTCCTTGACCATCAATAAATCAAGGTACTATCCTAGTAGTCTCTACTTTAGTATCTTCCTTATTTGATACAGACACATCAAACTATTTCCTATTTATGGTAATTATGGGAATCGTTCGGCATGAGATAGAGTAATTTTGTGGTGTAATGACCCTCTACACACCATTGGGGGTCAGATTTTTGAGTGTACACTAGTGAAAGGGGTTCTCCCTTGATATAGGTGGGTATCAATTCCTATGGAACCTTTTTTCACTTGATTTTAAGTGCTTTGACATCATACTCATGATGGATTGGTTACTACCCTATCATGCTAAAATTTATTTTTATCACTAAAGGGTTTCATTCACATCACCCTAGGGCAGTACTTATACTCACAAGAGTGAATTAGATTTCCAAGAAAGTCATGCTAGACTGAAGCATCATGTGCTGGGAGGAGTGACAACCCAAATTTAATTTCTATTCTTGAAAGACCAGGGAATACAATATATGGATTTACCTTTTATTATAGATAATTTTAGGGATTCATTTCTTAATAATTTTTTAGGTTTCCTCTAATAATATAGGGGGAGTTTACTTTTGATTTGGTGCTGTGAGTAGCAACTGTGTCCATTCCTCTTTACATGATGACACCTACTAAGATCCAAGAATTCAAGAACTAACTAGAAAATTTGTATGTTAAGGGTTTTATATGGTCTATTTCTTCATTATGTGGTTTACCTGTCCTTTTCTCCAATAAGACGGATTATACCCTTAGTATTTTCATGGATTATTTTCATGTGAAACAACTAATGATTATGAATTGGTATACACTGCATTCTATAGATATCATATTTTGACTGGATCTGAGGATCTTGGTTTTCTACAAGATTTATTTGAGGTCAGACTGCCATCAAGAGTGTGTTATTTCTTTAGACATAACACATATAGTGCTTCGAAGCATATAAATATTTTACGAGTATTTGGTCAGTCTATTCAGCTTCACAGACGCACTATAAATTTTTATATCTCTAATAAATTAGGTTTTCCACCATTATCTAGTTTCATTTTTTGGTTGTCTTTGTGGCTGAAATCTTGGTTTATTCACAAACATGACATGACCATGCCAAAAATCTAGAAATCATGAGGAGTACACCAAGATTGAACGATCTATATGTTAATATCACTGAATTCCAATTTTGGATCGACAAGGCCCACTTCATGGGTAACATCATCTTAGAGGAATGAGTATATCTTAAACAAGATAAGGTGAGAGATGTAGTTTTCTAAGAGTATCCCAAGAACATTTTTTATATATGGAGTTTCCCTGGTCTTACTGGAATCAATATGTGTTTTATTTAGTAATTTCCATGCCTATCATCACCACTCAAGGGCATGACTAAAAATGGAGTTCATTTTACATGGCCTGAAGTGCATGAGAAGGCATTTCAGGACTAAAAAGGTGTTTGGACCAACCTAATAAAGAAGGTGGTTGTTTTCAAATGTTGTATGTTTTTTTGTCAAAGAAGGTTTCCCTTTGTCAAGGACGTTAAAGATGAAATGAAAAATCACCTCACTTTTTATTTGGTGGAAATAATACTGGATCTTGAGTTCAAAAGAATCTAATTCATGTTTTCAAAAAAATCAGACTCACTTTGTACATCGTGATAAGAATAAGCTATTTGGTAGAAAAGGTTATGATCAGACTCACCATGGGTCTAGAAAGAAAGAGAAACCATATTTCTATAAGTAAATAGAAATAAGATTCACATTGGATTAGGTGTGGAAGGAGTTATTATTTTGATGAAGTATCTTATTCTACATGACTACGATAAAGATACATGTGAAGATGATTTGATTATTCATATTTCATAAATCAAAAGTTAATTGGTGAACTTATGAAGTAATATGGATAGATGAAAAAGTAAAAGATATGTAGTTTATCGAAAAAAAATCATACCTAACATAATCAGATTCAGGATGATAAGGAATGAAAAGGTTTCTAGGAATCATACCCAAAAGACCGTACCGAGGACTATCATATGCAGGTGGAATGAAAGAAAGAAGTTTTTGAATATAATTATCATAATTATTTTACCCAAAATGATCATTTTCATACCCTATAGCATCTGATCATCCATCATATGCATAAAAATATTTTGGCTCCCAGGGTGATCATACTCAGAATCAGGTAGAAAAAGATTATACCCAGTATAATCATATCCAGAATGATCATACCTGGAATGATCATATCCAGGATAGTCCTAATTAGAAAGATATTACTCTAGATAATTGTACTCAAGATGAGTTTGATGGTTTATTGAATTGTTGAAGGAAGAGATAAATGAGCCCTACTTTGTTTTTCAATTTCTTCATCAACTGGGCCAAGAGTGGGATCACTTTTTTTTATTTTTAAGTGAATTTTCAAGTGAGTCAATAGAATGAAATGAAGGAGATGATGTGTATATCCAAATGGGTTTATATAAGAAGCGAATAAGTAAAAGTGGGTTGAAATCATATTTTTCTGAATTAATTGTCGAGGGGGAGCTTGGAGTTTAAAAATATTACCGTATTATGCAAATCATAATGGTGTCGATTTCTTCACACAAATTATTATAATTGAAATAGAGCATTATTTTGAAGCAATTTGATTCAAAAAATAAGACCCATGAATTAAAATGAAAATCTAAAGAATAAGTGATGATTAGAGAATAATCAAGAAGCTTTGAGAAGAGTTGATGAAGTAAAAATTCACCTGACATTTTAGGGGAAATTGTGATTAGGGTGAATAAGATTAAGTGGGATTTTTTTTAGATTCCTAGAAAATCATCACGAGGTTCTCCTATAAATGGTGAATTGTACATTGTACTTTTCTTAAGACCAGTGTACTATTAATGAGAGATAATATTTGATGTAAGAACCCTAGTTTTTAGAACAGGTCAAAATCCCGACCATGTTTGAATTTTTGACTCGTTTCTATTGAAATTGGTAAAATTTGGGAAGTTCTGGAAATTTCCAGACTACACGCCGTGTACTCTAAAGTACACTGTGTATGGGTTGGGTGAGTACTGGGCATGTTCTCGCTGAGTACAAGTTGTGTGATGACCGTGTAAGAGTTTCCTACTACACTGTGTGTTGTGTTACTTGACACGCCATGTATCCTCCTTTCTGTGTTCTAGTGGGGTTCAAGCCGTGTGTCAACCCATGTGGAGCGCCCAAGCCGTGTAGCTATCTCTACATAAGTCATAGTACAGAAAAGGGCACTACATGGTGTGTAGTCCTTAAATACACATCATGAACTTTTTTTATTTGCTTAAATTAAAGGGTGTCACGTATTATTTCAGAAATTAGCTTCTACTTCCCCAACTTCGGAATAGGTCTGTTCCAATGTTCCGAAGAACGTTTCCTACCCTAGAATAATCATGTGACATCCATTATTTAATCCTTTACTGGCAGCGGGATCACAATAGCGAGGCTAAAACCACACACCCTCTTTCATTCCATTTTCTTTGCCTCACACATCACAGTTTCCATTTGAGTTGAATTGCCAAAATTTGACGGAAGCGTAGATATACAAAGATCAGAATTAAATTGAAGCTCAATATCGGACGTGCCTATGTCTACGAGTCTCAGGTAGGTGGTTCATACCTTCTTTTTTGTTTTTTTCATACTTTTGAGTGGGGCACCCTTTGGCATGACTTCAGGTATTTTGAGCGTGACCTTGTTTTACCTTCTATTGTTTGTTTAATTTTTATTTGATGTATGGGATGTCTTTGGGTATGCCCTGTTACCTATTTTTCATGACTGGATTGGGCCAGTGGCCATATCTCATTGAGGAATTTTGGTCGAGGAGTGTCAATATGGTGATAATGGAATGGTATTGTTTTAAACTATTTAGTTTAGTGTATTAAACCGTGATATGAAATGTTAGAGGCATGAAATACCTCAATGTAGTTGTTTGATAACCATTGGGAAGGTGAAATTCAACTATTTAGATAGTTTTTCCTATTTTTTTGTTTTGATTAAATGTGATATATATGTTATTGTTGAATTGTATATGCCAGATCCTTTGGGTTCTGTTGGGCATGGCCCAGATATTCGTGACTGATGCGGATCACAGGTTAGGATTGGCCCAGGTTACATTGGGTGGTTCTGACCATGGGATTGGGCGTTATGGATGTCGGCTTGAGGAATGATGACTGTTAGGTTGGGAATGGAATAGTTTACTTGGATGTAGAGGCCATAAAACTTGAGAGGCATGGTCGTAGGGACATGAGGTGTCAGAGGTGTTGTGTCAGGGGTACTATTTTGGTGATTACAGCTCATCTAGAACTTTGAGTAGTGTGCACATAGAGAGACTCCATGATGAGGTGGTTTTGACCACTCATGTGGGTAAAGGCCCCCATTAGATTCGGTTTATGTGCTATTGGTTTGGGGGTGCATACCGTAGGAAGCAACATGGAAGGGTAGAAGACTTGCGAGGATAGAGTTGAGGTTATCAGGTTGGGGGTAGAGGCTCACCATTATTTGAGGGCCGACGTCACTGTCCCTCTAGATACTTTATTTTAGGGCAGACATCACTATCCCTCTAGATACTTTATTTGAGGATAGAAATCATTGTCCCTCCAATTACTTATTTGAGGACATACATCACTGTTCCTCCAGGTTACTATTCCTTGGGCAATCCTTCGGGATGTCGTTACTTGAGACACGTGGTGTCAGGGGGGCACATGGTTCCAGGTGACATGATAGAGAGTCTGGTGTTGGCCGAAGCTGGTGACACTCCATAGTGGATGTTGAGCACCATTAGAGCCTGTGTTTTGTTGTGTGTATCATGTTGTTTACTGTTTTCCTTATAAATGAATGCCTACTTAAACACTTATATTATGTATGCACTATTGGGTGGTATCCTACTAAGATTCATCTCACTTCCTACACGGGCCCTTCAGGACACATGCAGTCTTTATGTATTTACGTGCAGGAAAGAGGTCAACTTCAGGTACTGGACTGCATTAGCATTTGCATGGAGATGGTATAGACCTTGAGGAATTTCCTAGCTGTAGATTTCATTGTTTTTCATTATTTCCTATATCAGCATGCTTACTTGTTTTGTAGTTACAGTTGGTTAGCCATGGGAACCTTTATATATGAATAAGTATGACCTTCTTTGGATTCATGTTCAGTTGTTTCAGTAGTAGTTACAAGTTATCAACATGATGTTGTGTTTATTTCCGCTACTATTGTTTATATTTATTGCTTCCTCTATTTATTGATATTAATTGTGCTTCTGCTCTGCAGGTCTGGTTTGAGTTTACTGAGTCCTTTATTCTGCTTTACCTTTATTATTATCCTCGGATCAGTACCCTTGTTATCCTCTAAGAGGGTATAGCTTCCCCAAAATACCTATAATACCCTCAATGATTGTCAGCAGCCTTTGGAATTCAGGGATGTGCGCTTAAGGTAGTAACACCCGACCCATATAGTACTGTTTGGGTGGTTGTTCAGGTCCGAGTCATTACAAAGTAGTATCAAAGGCAGTTCTTGGCAAGGATTTAGTAGTGGTGTTCTGCTGGCTACTAGTGATATTGAGACATATCTTTTTTATTTATACTATTTTTATTAATTGGGATATGGAAGACCAGATATAGGTTGTTACTGAAACTGGTTTTCTGGCTTGTGCTTGGGTGCCTATAGCCCCAAGTATGAGGGGTGGACCATGTTTCCTTGGGTGTGAATTGTTGTTTGGTTTTTCTCAGATTACAGTTTATATGATTTCCACTTTAGTGGCTCTCTTGGTGTGTTATTTCATTGATTGGGATATGTAACCCTTTACCCGGTGCAGTAGGGGAGAATTTGACCTTGGTCTGGTATGGAAAGGCATGATTGTTGGATTTTGATAGGCACATTTTAGGGTATTTCAATTTCATAACTACACGTATGCTTTTTGAATGGATAATGCCATGTGAATAATATCAATTTCCTTGCTACGTATGCTTTGAAATGTAAATAGGTGAAATTACTGATAGAATTGATTATTTATTGCAATGTATTATGACATGCTTTGTATATTTGTGGAATTTCATGTGGCAGGGTATTTGGGTCTCGCTCCTGTATGAGCAGGCATGTACTATTGGTTGAGGTAATTTTTATCATTAGGATTGGGTAACTCGGTCATGGGTTTGAAGTAGTGTTGGTTGTCAGGATGGGTATGGACTGAGTTATTTTTTATACTTGGCTCTGTTAAGGGTGGGTAAAGAGGCCACGAGGCCGAGATTCCATGGGTCATGGTTGCGGTGGGGGAAAGTAAGGGTAGTAGTTATGCACTACCTTTTACTACTTTCCTTATCTGCGTTATATATATATATTGTTAGGTATGTCGGTTGTTTGACCATTTATAGTATTCAATGGGTTCCTTTTAGTTGACTCAGATGGAGGATCTGACAGGAGATGGTACAGTCCCACCAGAGCATGATTTTTTTCAGGATCCGGTGTAGGTAGAGAAGGAGCCGCATGTATATGCTCAGAGACAGGATCTGGTTCAGAATTCAGTACATGTAGGGCAGCGGTCGGGTTTATTAGTGTTCAGTCTATGGATTGATGAGTAGCTCCGAGCTATCATGGTATGTGTCTTGTAGGGGATTGAAAGAGCCGCGCATGGTACATATCCCTCTATGGAATATCTGGCACGGGAGTTCCAGTCACAGTACCCACTGCTTTTTCAGGGTGAGGGTGGCCCGCAAGTGGCTGAGAACTGGATTGAAAGCATGGAAATGATCTTCGAGCAGCTCAAGATGCCTCCATGGTGGAGGGTCAAGTTGGCGACATATATACAGCGAGGACCAGTGAATCGTTGGTGGGATGTGTAGGTTTAGGCTCACATTCATGAGGGACTATCATGGAAAGACTTCGATGAAAGTTTCTTAGATCACTTCTACCTAGAGACACTGATAGGAGAGAGAGCTCGGGAGTTCATGTGTCTTCAGTAGGGTGACATTTCCGTCATGGACTATGTATCTACTTTCACTGAGCTATCTTGCATTGCACCTGGTATGATAAGTGATGATTAAACAAGGGTGAGGCAAATTGAGGATGTCTAATGAAACACCATTCAGATCCTGGAGAATATCTTCAGTCTTGGTTCATTCTTATCGTCAGTGAATCAGATGCTTATAGTAGAGGGTAACCAGAGGGATATGCCTCAGGTAGGATAGGTGATGGGTTTAGATAATGGTCAGACAACAATAAGTGAGGATGAGGAGAGTTCCAGCAGGGCATTGAGGCCATGGAATCACCGAGACCACCTCATAGTAGTTCAGCGGTGGTTTTCTTTTAGAGTGGGAAGCCAAGACATGTTTGAAATCAATGAGATAGGCCTATAAAAGAGTGTTGGGAATGTGGATAGGTCAGCCATTTTGAGAAGTTCTATAGGCAGCCATATCAGACAGCCGGCAGACAGGGGTCAGTACAGAGGGTGGCATCTTGAGTTGGTTCAGGTTCAGTACCAAGAGAGGGTAGTCGAGGTTCATCTTCATGAGAAGGACGTGACAGAGACAGTGGCACCCAGTTGACGGGTAAGTGGGTGGGGACTGGTGGATCACCACATGGAGGTCAGGAATTAGGTAGTCGTTCTTCAGGATAGGTGCACTCCATGGAGCTGCCATGGGATGAGCAGGCTGGTGAGCCAACGACGGTTAGAGGTACACTACGAGTGTGGTCATGACTTTTTTGTTTCCTTTTTGGAATGACCCTTTGAGGCATGTCCATTTTGAGTGCATGATGTGCACATGATTCATGTGGGCTGACTAGATGCTTTTTAGTGGGATTGGCACCATATTGGGTGTGTGATATATTTATACTTATGTATGAGATGCGTAGCATCAGGGGAATCAAGGATGTGGGTTACTAGAGGTGTCGTGGTAATCAGTGCATCTAGGATGCGAGTTACTTGATTTGCCTTGGGCACCAGGGCATCGAGGATACTAGTTACTGGGGTTCATGGCATCAGGTTTTATTTTCAGCGTCCATGGGATGCATGACCTCATGGAGGCGGACACAAATGAGGTGCGGGATACGTTGGGTTTCCGAAACGACACAAGATCCCCACAAAGGAATAGTGGTGATGATGTGTCGTGAGAGGACCATGAATTTGGAATCATGTTAGTGAACCCTTACTTTGTTGAGTTTTGTCGGGTTGAGACAGAGTTAGGATATTTCTAAGGTGGGGATCCCCTTGAGTACTTTATCCAGATCCTTTGAGACAAAGAGTGTATGGGTTACATTTATCGGGGTGGAATGTTCGATTCCATCTCTATGTTTCATTTGATAGAATGAGGATGAGCTATATTAAGGTGGGGAGATTGTAAGAACCCGAGTTTTTTGAACGGGTCAAAATCCCATCCCTGTTTGAATTTTTGACTTATTTTAGAGGAAACCGGGAAAATATGGGAAGTTATGGAAATTTATAGACTACATGCCATGTACTCTAAAGTAAACATTGTGTATGGGTTGGGAAAGTACCATCCGTGTGCTCGCCGAGTACCTACCATGTAATGACCGTGTATGAATTTCCTACTACACGGTGTGTAGTGTCACTTGACATGATGTGTATCCTTCTTTTTTGTGTACAATCTAGGTTCAAGCCATGTTTCAACCCATGTGGAGTTCCCAATACATGTGTCTATATCCACTCAAGTCAGAGTATGGAAAAGGAGACTAAATGGCATGTAGTCTATAAATAAATGTCGTGTACTTTTTTTATTAGCTTAAATGAAAGGGTGTCGTGTCTTATTTCGGAAAATAGATTCTTATTCCCCAATTTTGTAACAGGTCCATTTCAAAGTTTTGAAGAACATTTCCTACCGTATAATCATCATCTGACTTCTATTCTTTAATCCGTTGGTTGCAATGGGATCAAAACAGTGTGGAAAAACCCACACACCCTATTTTGTTCCAGTTTCTTTGCCTCACGCCTCGCAATTTCCATCTAAGTGGAATTGCTGGAATTTGACAGAAGCATAGATCTATGAAGATCAAATTCAAATTGGAGCTTGATATCAGAAGTGCCTATGTCTACGAGTCTCAGGTAAGTGGTACATACATTCTTTATTGTTTTTGCAGACTTTGGGGTGGCGAGACCTTTGGAACATTTTTTGGTATTTTGAGAGTGACCCTGTTTTACCTACTTTTGTCTATTTAATTGATATTTAACCTTTGGTATGCCTTTGTGTATGCCCTGTTACCTATTTTTCTTGATCAGGGCTGGGAGAGTGGCCATTTCTCATCTGGTAATTTTGGTCGAGGAGTGCCAAAAGGGTTATAATTGATTTATATTGTTTTAAACTGTTGAGTTTAGTTTATTAAACCTTGATATGAATTGTTAGAGGCATGAAATACCTCAGTGCTGTTATTTGATAACCATTGGGATAGTGCAATTCAACTGTTTATATTATTTTTCCTATTTATGTGTTTTTCTTAAATGTGATACATATGTAATTAGTAAATTTCATATATTGGAACATTTGGGTTGTGTTGGACATGGCCCGAATATTGTTAAGTGATGCGAATCACAGTTTGGGCTTGTCCTGGGTTACATAGGGAAGATCTGACCATGGGATTGTGTGTCATAGATGTCAACTTGAGGCAGGGTGACTTTTAGGTTGGGCAGGGCCCAGTTTACTTGGATGGTGAGGCCTTCATACATGAGTGGCATGGTTGTAGGGACACAGGGTTTTAGAGGTGTTGTGGCTTGGGTACTATATTAGTGATTACCTCTCACCTCAAATATTGAGTAGTATGCACACAGAGAATACGTGATGAGGTGGGTTTGACCACTCATGTAGGTAGAGGACCCCATTAGTGTAAGTTTAGATACTATTGGTTTCAGGGTGCTTGTCTTAGGAAGCCACGTGGAAGGTGAGGAAACTTTAGGGGATAAAATTGAGGCTATCAGGTTGGGGGCAGAGGCTCGTCTTTATTTGTGGACAGACATCGTTGTCCTTCCAGATACATTATTTGATGGAAGACATCACTGTCCCTCCGGATAATTTATTTGAGGGAAGAGATTGCTTTCCATCTGGTTACATATTTGAGGACAGACATAGTTGTTTCTCTGGGTTACTATTTCTTGGGTGTGCCTTCAGGAAGTCAGAAATTGAGACACGCTGTGTCAGTGGGCACATGGTGCAAGGTTACATGAAAGAGATTCTGATGTTGGCTGAAGTAGGTGACACTCCATGGTGGCTTCTAAGCACCAGTGGAGTCTGTTTTTGGTTGGGTGCATCATACTATTTATTATTTTCCCTATAAATGAATGCCTGATTAAAAACTTATATTAGGTACGCACCATTGGCTGGTATCCTTCTGAGATTCATCTCCCACCCTATACAGGCCCTTCGGGACATGTCCCGACTTTATGGATTTACCTTCAAAAAAGAGGTTAGATTCAGAAGCTGGACTAAATTATCTTTTTCATGGAGATAGTATGAACCTTGAGGTCTTTCCTAGATGTAGATTTATTTTGTTTTTCATTCATTCATGTCTCAAAGTGCTTACTTTTTTTGTAGCTACATTTGGTTATCCATTGGTTCCTTTATATAGGGATATGTATTGCCTACTTTGGATTCATGTTTTGTTGTTCAGTAGTAGTTACAAGTGATCAACATGATTTTGTATTTATTTTGGGCTTCTGTTGTTTATATTTATTACTTCCTCTATTTATTGATATTGATTATGCTTCCGCTCGGCAGGTTTGGTTCAACTCTGCTGAGTCGTTTATTCCACTGAACCTTTATTATTATCCTCAAACTAGTACCCTTGTTATCCTATGAGAGGTTATAGCATCCCCACAATACCTATAAGACCCTTTCTGCTATTCAGCAGCCTTTGGCATTCGGGGTGGTGCACCTAAGGTAGTAACAAACGACTCGTTTAGCACTGTTCAGGTGGATATTTGGGTCTGGGTCATTACATTTGAGTTTTAGAGAGAAGAAGAAGTTTCCATATTCACTTGTGTGGGAGAAGATTTGATGGAATGTAGTGAACGAGAAGAGAAATGATCAGAACATTATATTAAGATAATCATTGTACTCCATGTTTATCTTACTCAGTTGATTACCGAATTCATCTTGTTAACTGTATTCACCTGATCATCATATCAGGAAGAATAATCTGATTCAAGATATTTGTATTAAGATTTCCAGACAGAGGAATAATCGTATAAGAATAATCATAATAATTTTTCCATACTCATAATTGAACTGGTGCTGATTCATCTTTACCATATTCTATCAAAGTCATATTTTTTTGTACCTGGGATAATCATACCCAGAAGAATTGTATCAAGAAGAATTGTACTCAGAATAATCAGACTAGGAATGTTGGACTGGGGAGAAGAAGACTTGTTTTCTTATAAAAAACTCCCAGAATTTCTTACCTTTTTCGGGGTAAGAAACTGAAGAAGTGTTTTCAATTGGATACATTTGTGAAATTAAAATGAAGCACCAGTAATAGGAGTTATTACAGAAACATTTTATTTCCTTATTTGTTAAAATATGGTTCACACACACTATTGTTATTATTTAAATGGTTCTACATGTGTGAAAGATTATATCAAACTCTATGTAATCCAAGGATTGTTTTCTAGTGGATTGTGTGGTATTAGATTACTTCTAAAACACACCAACGATGTATATATTTTTAATGAATAAAAAACCTTTTAAATACTTGTGTTCCTTTGGATGTGTAGTTTAATTGATTTACACAGGGAATTGAACCTTTAATAAAATGAGAAGTTTGTTTCAATGAAACATAAATTAAAAAGTATCACTGATTCATCCGTCCCCCTCTCAATGATACAATCATCATGACTGGGAACTTTCAAGTGGTATCAGACCATAGGTTCCCTTCACTTATTCTTTTAAAATGGAGAATTAGAATTATGTGAACAATAATGGTATTCTGGTATTTGATAGAAATAATTACAATATCTGTAAATATAGAATATTTCTATATCTTATGAATATTTTATATGATATTCTTGATGAAAATTTACATGAGTTTCATCCAATTGATTTTAAGACCCCTCATACATCTAGTGATAAGAATAATCTAGAGAATGATGGAAGAACCAAGAGTTCTATATTATCATCACTCTATGATAGTTAATTCTTAGTACTAAAATCTATTTCCATATCCAATGGTATATGGGATAAAATTGAAAAAATATATGAAGATAATAAAAAAGTGAAGAAGGAAAATTTACAAATATGGATTTTGAAACATGATGATTAGAATATGGGTGAGCATGAATCAGTTGTGGACTTCTTTACCAAGGTAAATGACATTGTGAGTACTATCAGATGTTTTGGTGAAAAGTTGTATGACTTTAAAATTGTTCAAAAGATCTTGAGAATCCCCCCCAAAAATTTTGATGTCAAATATTCTTCATTGGATGAGAATTATCTTGAATCATTATCTCTTGATGATTTTCATAAAACACTCATCACTTTTAAAATAAGATGAAATAAATCTATGAAAAGAAAACTAAAATTTTATAGAGAAATGTCTTTCAGGGGTGTGAATAAAGAAAAGTCAAATAAGATTCATATTAAAGGTGAAGCTCTAGAATATGATTATGAAAATGAGGTATGTATAAATCTTGATAATATTTTATCCTTGATTTTTAAAAAAGTTAAAATATGTATAGAAAAATAAAAAGGGAAACATACCTTGAAATGTTTTTAATATAGAGCCATTTTGGACTTTCAACTAATTTTCCTCAAAGAATGAATGAAGAGGATAGTGAAGAATAAGAATGAAATCTAAGAAGATCATAGAAGAAACATGGTGATAAAGAAAAATTTTATTTTATAGAGATAGATAAGAAATTATCCTACTCTAAAAGAAAAATATTCTTATCTAAATATGATGAAGAATAAGGTAGTGTTTGTGAATACGAAAAATCAGTTGATTATGGTATTTAAAATATTTTTATTGAAATTGTGAATGATGAATAATTCAGTAGCAGTAGTTTTGAAGAAGAAGAAAGTCAACTTGAACATCATATGAAAGAAGTGTTGAAATAATGTCTAAGAAAGATCCGATGGTTTGAAAAGAGAAACAAAATTTAGACGATGAATTCTCTTTAATTAGAAATCAAGAATGTTTTGACGATGAGAAAGCACGGCTGTTAAAATAGATTTATGATTTTAATAAATATATTAAGGAATAAAATATTCATAAAGAACATATAGAGGTGATGTTGAAGGAAAAATAAGAAGATATGGAACTTTCCCAACAAACATTTTATAAATATAAATTGAGAAAGAAGAGTTTCAAAATCTCTATTACTAATGTTGGGGAATGTTCTTGAAATGAGAAACCTAATAAGGTTCAAAAAAAGTTTCCTTCTAAGGGTGAGAAGAAATATGGAATTTTCCCTGAAATGAATAATGCTGGGAATGTTATATAGGTGTCCAAGACCAGCAAAGTTGAGAATTTATAAGTCTTAAAGAACAATGAATCCAAGATTATTTTGAAACAATATGAGTTTGGAAAAGTTTTAAAAACATATAGTTCTAATAAAGAAGAAAAATAAAATATAGACCTCGATTGATAATAGAATAGTTGGTGGCTTAGAAAAGAAGGAGAAGAAGGTAGCTGAGAAACGTATTCACAATTCTGAACAATACATAAGTGTCAAAGGAAAATACTCGTTTTATGGGAATTGTGGGTATTGTGGTGGATTTGGAAAAATTGAAAATATGAGTTCGTTTAACCAAAAACAATACTATTATTCCATTGGTTTTGAAAGGTAAAGGTTTCTAGGGATGTTAATTCCCTCAAAAGATGAAGTTTGAGATGTTTGTTTAGAGAAACCTAATAAAGCAGGTATAAATGATGAAAACAGGTTCCATCCATTGGAAACTATTTGTGAAAGATGTGGAAAACCTAGACACCTTGCAAAAGGATGACTTGTTTTGTTACCGACACAGAACAATATTCTTAAAAATTCTAAAAATCATAAGATGAATAAAAAAGGAAGGAAAAAATGCTCTTTTTGTTGAAAATACTTTGAAGGATAGAAGAGGAGAACGACATTGGATTCTTGATAGTGAGTGTTCTTCATATACGATAGAATATTTTAAATTGTTTAAGAATGTGAATTATTTTAATGAATAAATAGTGACATTTTGAAATGGTGAATCCTTTAAAATTAAAGGTGTTGGATCAAATCCAAAAAAATATTTGTATGTTGTTGGGTTGGAACACAATTTGCAAAGTGTTTCATAATTTTATAACGGGTTAAAAAATTTATCCTTAGAAAATATGGGTTTGTTGTGGAAAGTGAATAAGATGACTTTTTTCAAAAGAGGCCAACATATAAAAAGAAAATTATTTCATGTTGGTGAAATACAAAACTCTTGTTACATGAGTGTGGTGGAAGAAAATAAACTATGTCATAAAAGGATGGGACACAAGTGTCAATGAAACATGAGAAATTTATCCAATATATTGAGTATTTGAGACATTACTTATTTTCCTAGAATAATATATTTTTTTTGCACTATTTTTAAGAAGGTAAAGATTATAAATGTTCTGTATAAAAAAGTTGATAATTATTCAAAACAACCCATGGAGCTGATTTATTATGATATATGTGGGCAAATGAGAAAAAATTCAACAAATTGAGATAAGTACTTAATCACTTTCATTGATGATTTTAAATTCATTACTTGTGTTATGTATATGAATCACAAAATAGATACTTCAAAATGATTAAAATTTTTAGAAGGAATGATGAGAAAGAATGTGAGTTTTTTTCTAAAGAAGATGAGAACAAAAAATGTTTGTGAGTACATAACTGAAGAGTTTGAAAGTTATCTTAAGAAACATGGAATTGGGTATGAGTATAGTTACCTATACACTCCTCAATAGAATGGGGTTGATGAAAGAAAGAATAAAATTCTATTGAAAATGGGAAGAACTATGTTACCTGGAGATGGTCTTTCTCAATAATTTTGGAGTATTTGCATGAGTACTACTGTTTATATTCAGGTTCATTTTTTATACATGCATCAATAAGATATGACTTCATATTAATAATTTTATGGAAAAAATAATAGTTTGAAACACATAAGTGTTTTTAAAATTCAATGTATTATAATGAAGAAATTTGGAAACTATGGAATGTTTGATAATAAAGGTGAAGATTTAATATTTATTTAATATGATCTAGAATGAAGAGGATGTAGATGATTTAAAAAATATACAAAAATAATTTATGATTATGTTGATGTGAAAGTAATTGAAAGAGACTAGAAAGAAAAACATACTTAGGAAGAAAAACGAAGTTAAGTAAGTTGAAGATAACAATTCTGATAAGGATACAAACAATTTAATTCCTAATCAAGAAGAAGAATCAAATGTAGCTATTTCAACTGAGGAGGAAGATGTTCAAAAATATCATCCAAGGATGAGGAAGAAAGTGGATGCTCAGAATATAATTGGTGATCAACATCATAAGGTTCAAACCAGAAGAACAAAAAATGTTATTACACATACTTCTTTGTAGTTAAAAGTGGAACTGAATGTTGTGAAAGAAGAATTTGAGCATACATAATCGGTTTAGTACATGAATGAAGAGTTTAGTAAAATTGAAAACAATGATACATGTGAACTTGTAACCAAGCCTGAAAAAAAACATCATTGATAAAAAGTTTGTTTTCCAGAATGAATGAATGAAGATGGTAACATGATAAGAAACAAATAAATATGGGTGTTCAAATGGTATTCACAAATTGAAGGTATTTAAATTGATGAATCCTTTTCTCTAGTTGAAGAACTTGAAATAACCAAAATCATTATTTCTATTACTGTATAATGAGACTGCAATATCTTTAAAAGGATGTTAAATCCACATTATTGAATGGTGATCTTGAAGAGGAAGTTTATATTGAAAAACCTTGTGGATTTTTTGTTGGGAAAATAAAAATTTTGTGTGTATATTGAAAAAGTATTTGTATGGAATAAAATAAGCTCCAAGGTAATGGAATTAGAAAATAGATAATTTCTTTAAGAATGATAAATTTCAATAAAGGATAATTATATATCAATCTCTACGTCAGATAAAGTCATGAGTATTCCATCATTGTGATTGATAATGTTGATGACATTATCTTTGTTTGGAATGATTAATGAAGTTTTAAATTATTTTCCAAAGATGTGAAGAAGGTATTTGAAGTCTACGTACAGGGGGAAATTGAATAATTTCCTTAGTTACAAGTTCATCAAAGTATGGAATACATTTTTCTTTCTCAAGAATATTATTCTAAGGAACTTCTTAAAAGGTTTGACACGGAAAAATAAAAACCTGTTTCCATACCAATATCATTGGGAACAAAATTAACAAAATATAGATAAGGAAAAGAAGTTCATAAGAAAGAGTTTCAAAAGTTAATTGGAAGTTTGTTGTATTTGACTGCCTCAAGCCCCAACATTGTTCATTCTATTACATTATGTTCAATAATTCAGAGTGCTCCTAAAGAATCACATATACATACAGGAAAAAGAATTATCATATACATTAAAGGCACAACATAATTTGTAATTGGGTATGTAAGCTCAGATAGTATTGAATCTTTTAGGCATTCAGATGCTAATTCGGTAGGAAATGTTGATGATAGAAAATCCACATATTTTGTAGTATTCTTTCTAGTAAAGAATTGTGTTAGATGGAATTAAAATAAATAGAATATAATAACTCTCACAATGGCTAAATTTGAGTATATTTCTACCAATCAATCCACTACTCAACTTATTTGGTTGATAACTCAATTAGAATATTTACTTGTTGAAGTGAAGTTACCCTTGGTTTTGGGTTGTGACAATCAAAGAACAATCAATCTCACCAGGATTCTTGTTTAACATTCTCATTCAAAACATATTGATATCAAATATAATTTCATCATAGAAAATATGGAGAAGAATGGATTGAAGCTATTGTATGTTTCAAAATCATAACAAGTTTCTAACATATTCAAAAAAACCTTTACCAAAGGAATCATTCCCTAAATTGAGGTTAAACATGAGTGTCCAATTACTTTCTATTTAAGGTTATGGTATGTGATTCTGTCCCCTATGCCATCTTACCGTTGGATTGTATTGTCAATGGGAGAATTTTTTTATAAATCAATCCCTTTGAATGTTAAAAGAGGGAGTTTTGGGTGAGATGTGAATTCAGCATTGATTTGTGGGTGAACTATTCTAACTATTTGTTGTAGTGGTTTAGAAAAAGAAATTGTTTTGTATTCCAAGGAGGTTGAAGAAGAGATAAGGAAGTAAAAAAGAAAAAGGTTTTCAAAATCAGTACTTTTGGACAACATGGTTTTTCTCATAAGGATTATTATTTTCTATAATGAGTTATCTCATGTAGGCTTAGAATTATTGATATGTAATCCATTTCATGAGAAAATAAATTTCAGTGATTTATGAATCGTGGTTGAAAAAATAATCCAAGGGGGGGATTTAGGACCAAGCAGAAAATAAAAGTGGTTGTTTTGAAATTTTCTCTTTTGTTGTCAAAGAAGTATTTCTTTTGTCAAGAAAAGTTTAAGATGAAAAGAAAAATCGCATCACGTTTTATTTGGTGGAAATTTTATTGAATTTTTACTTCGAAATAACCATACTCATGTTTTCAAAATAATTGGTCTAACTATATCCATTGAAATGAGAATAATATATTTAGAATAAAAGTTTTTTATTAGACTCACATTGAGACCATAATGATAGAGAAAATATCTTTCTAGAATTAAATTGTCATCAGATTCACTTTGGATCCAATGCGGATGAAGTGGTTGTTTTAATGAAGTATTGGAGTTTGAATGACTACGATAAAAATAAATGCGACAATTCATTGCTGATTCATATTTCAAAAAATACAAATTAATAAGAGAACTTATGATGCATGATGGATGGAATAAAAGGAAAAATAAATGTTGCTGATCAAAAAGAAATAATACCCAACATAATCAAATTTGGGCTGATAAGAAAATAAAATGTTTCACGTAATCATACTCAAAATACCATGCACATATTTATTGTATTCAGGTGGAATGAAATAAATAAGGTGTTGAAGATCATAATTGAAATGATAATATACATAAATATTGTTTTTAGGCACTATATAATTCAATCATTCATCGTATGCACAAAAACAATTTTGTACCCAGGGTGATCATACTCAAGATTATGAAGACAAAGATCGTACATAGTATAATTTTATCCAGAATGATTGTACCCAGAATGATCATATCCAGGATAGTCATAATTAGAAATATTATACTCTATATTATCATACTCATGATGAATTAGTTAGTTGATTGAATTGATAAAAGAATAGATAGATGAGCCATGATTTGTTTTCAAATGTCAAAACAAATGTCTTCATCAAGTGGGTCAAGAGTTGAATCACATTGTTTACTATTCAACTGAATTTTTAAGTTATTTAAGAGAAATAAATGAAGGAGATGATGTGTATTTCCAACATCATGAAGAGAAGAAGTGAATAATTAAATTTGGTTTGAAAAAATAGATTGCTAAATGAATTGTTGAGGGGGAGCTTGGAATTAAATAAATGGCCATATTTAGAAAATAATAATGGTATATATTTCTTCATAAACAATCTTAAAAGTGAATAATAGCATATTTTCAAAGAAATCAGATTTAGAAAATTAGAACCATGAATTGAAATGAAAGTATGAAGAGGAAGTTAAGATTGGATAAGAATCTATAAGCTTTGAGAGGATTTTATGATGTTTAAATTCACCAAAGAATTTAGGGGAAATTGAGATTATAGTGAATTTAATTAAGAAGGTTTTGTTGGATTCCCACTAAATCATATCAAGGGTCACTAATAAAAGGGGACAAGTACATTATACTATTTTGATGACTGATGTACTGTTCATGAGAGAGAATCTTTGATTTTTAAAGGGAAGAATAAGTTTCAATATTCACTTTTGTTGGAGAAGTTTTGATGGATTGAATTGAAAGAGAAGAGACAGGATCACGATGTTGTATTCAACTGATCATCATATTCAATGTTTATCATACTGTTGACACTCCTTTCGTCACAGAATCTAAAGATCGAAAAAGGGGAATATCTGAGCTCAAAGTGATTCAACCTTTGAAAAAACATCAAAAATCGACAAAGGCATGAACAAAGGATCAAAAGCAACTGCACCGCGCAAGTTATATCATTGTCGCGCAAGTACACTTGCGCGACGCCCTTGGTCGCGCAAGTGACTTGCGCGACCTAAGTGATAACCACCCGGTAACCACCCGGGGTCTTCTCCTGCCTATAAATAGACCCTGTGGGCCCCCCATTTGTGAGGATCATTTTCCAGAAAATTGGATTGAAGCTCCCTATGCCTAAGTCTCTTCTCAAAGCTTCCGGAACACTTCTAAAGGTAATTTATTACCTAGAACGGAATATTTAAAGAGAAGAAGGAAGGCCTAAGTGTTGAAATTCATCAACACTTGCGCGCTGCCTTATTCCTTCAATAGAACTCGAGCGTCCCTTTTCTGGAAGAACCTCAAGAGAATTCTAAAGGGATTTATAAAGAGTTGCTCAAATATTCTAATGATGTTTGAGAATCGCGCAAGTACCCTTCATGTCGCGCAAGTATACTTGCACGACCAATACTTGCACGCTGCCGCAATACTTGCGCGCCTTTCAAGACTTTCACGCCCCTACCTTTTTGGGTGCCCATCTTGCCCATTTTACCCCTCTTAAGCCATCACACCTTTCCTTTTCAAGATCCAGTCTTCAAGACACTCTTCAAAGCCATTTATGGCATGATTTCTTGATTTGACTTCCTTATTTGAAAGGAATTTTGTGGAATATCTCTCAAAACCTAGTGATTTAAATATCTTTATGTCACTAAATATGGAGAGTTCATTCATTCAACCTCATCATTTAAGATGAGAGAATCCTTAACTTGGGTCTCCTTTTCAGGAATAATCCCCAGTTATAAGTCCTTTAACTTGCACATCTTCCTCAGGAGTAAGTCCCAAATTCTTAAAGTTCCCAAACTTTGGCATCCTCCTCAGGAGTAAGCCCCAAACCTTAATTCCTTAACTTGGGCATCCTCCTCAGGAGTAAGCCCCAATCTCAAATATGGGAATCCTCCTTTGGAATAAGCCCTGAGTCCCGTAACTTGGGCATCCTCCTCAGAAATAAGCCCCAAACCTTAATCCCTAACCTGGGTATCCTTTTTCTTGTATAAAACCCAGTTATAATCTTGGGATTCCTTTTCAGGAATAAGCCGCAAGTCCCCTAATTTCTCTTTAACCAGCCATAATTTACCCTTGATTTGGGTTTCCTTTTTAGGAGTAAAACCCAATCATAAGTCCCCTCATAACTTGGGCATCCTCTTTAGGAGTAAGCACCAAGATTAGAGTATTCAAATCTCCATGAAGCACATATACCTTTATGGACTCTGTTCATGGATTTTCTCCCTAAAAGTGAATCCTAAACCTTCATCTATCTGGGCAGTCATACAAACATAAGCCCCATACCATTTCTTATGATTGCATCTTTCATGGCACAATTGTCTAAATTTTACTAATACCTCTTGTTTCTCACACCGAGCATGACTCACGTGAGCTTAGAGCGTAAAAGTAATTGTGACATCCTGCTTTGAGCCATCAATCATAAACATCATACCCTTATTCGAACTACGTGGGTTCTGATTCCTTTTTCAAAACAAAGGATATGTAGGTAGCCCATTTATGGGTTCGATCCCAACTCTAAAGTAATTCATTGTCCTTCTGAATGACGATAAACTTCAAGTGCCCCACTGAGTGGATTTAAAACCAGCCTGGTCATCATAATGACCAAGAGACTTTTATATAAATATTTTGAAGGATACCATTGACCAAGAATCTCTAAATAGATACAGATGATTCTCTATTGACGAAGAACCTCGAATACATATAAAAGATTCTCTAAATTTCTTACATATTTAATCATTGATTTTTAAACTGAAGGAAAGATCATTTTATACTAGGTAATGTAATAAGGATTCATGAACATAACATAAATCTATAAAGAAAGTCCCGGAGTAGACAATAATTCCCCTCAAAAAGGTGTGATGAGTCCGACCTCCCATCCTCTCAACCAATGAAAATTCCTAAGCCTCATTATCCCACAAGCTAATGAGCGCCTACCTTTGGAAAGTAGGTCGAAACGGATGTGGAATAATTGGATGTTTCCGGTTCTACGAACAAACCCGTTAGAAACCGATCGGAATGTTTGAATCTCCCATCCAGGACGACATCCCCAGATTCCGTGCGAAACAAAAAATGGTGAACCCGACGTGAATCCTTAACCAAGTTAAAGTGATGTTCTTCTTATTTGTTAGGCCCCTTGGGCCAACAATGCAATCATTGACATGTGCTCATCCAAAAGATGCAGTGGCCGGATTCATCTTGATTATGTATGTTATATGGAACGGGCACTCTTTTCTCAAGATCTTCTGCAAAATGGATTTCCTTAAATTCACCCCTGTGTATACTACTGCTGTAAACACCTCTACTGTGAGGTCTACTGCTGTGAAAACCAATGCTGCTACTCCTGCTGGAACGTCGTCCGCTCTGAGGATGACATCACCAACTCAGCGTCTTCAACGCTGGGTTTCTAATGCACTGGTTAAGGAGTACTGTCGCAACGGTACTATCCCAACTCTAGAGGCCGCTCGTCAAGTCCTCTAAGTTAACAACTCTACCTGGTCATCCGGACAACGGCAGCCAGCGATCAAGAAGCAGACGGTGCTGACTACCGTCTCCAACCGTTTCGGGTCGTTATCCCCGGAATGCAATTTCCATTCACTCCCTTACTCTGAGGAAGTGAATGAGAAGGTCCCGCAGGGCTTTAATTCAAAAAGACAAGAGTCCTTCCCGAGGGCTCCCATCAACAATCGCCGCCAGACTCATGCGGTAGTGCACCCTCAACATGATGAGGGTACCGACTCCAGGCATTCAGCTCAGGTTCCTCAAACCCGAGCAGGCAAGATGAACCGCCAGAGACGGAATCCGGTTAACAATACGCAGGAACATGCACCTGCTTATGCATCATCAGTTAGTCAGCAGGCTCGCCTGACTACATATGAAGGATTCCACCAACCTAACTTTGTGGCAAACAACGAGTAGGCACACACACCTGTCCGTTTTAATTCCGCTGTCCAGCAGACTCGTCTGGCAGCATCAAGCCAATCCCACCAGGAATATCCGGCGGAGTACTATAGGCAGGAACATGCACCTGCTTATACATCACCAGTTAGTCAGTAGGCTTGTATGACTACATATGATGGATCTCGTCAACCGCGTTTGGCGAAGTGTAATCAGCAGGCACATACACCTGCTAATACTAATCAAGCCTACCAACAGTATCAATTGGTAGCGCACTGAGAAGTCAGTCAGAAAGCCCCGACGACAAACAGGAGGCAGACTCAACCCTCTGCCTCCACACTTGAGTACTTTCAGGATTCACTAACAGGAAAAGGAGGACAGGAGAAGGCACATACACCTACTCCAAACCCGGAATGGACGTATATCCCCGTTCTGGCGGCTGAAGTCACCAAACATATTTTATCAATGGTGAAAGAGAAGAAGAAAATTCCTGCTCATATTCTGGATGCTTGCCAGGATATCATAACAGCTTCAGCATCATCTCAGGGACAGACACATAAATCTATCCCTAGCAGTGGAGTGACACATCAACGATTCACTCTGGAACAGACACACACATTTGTTCCAGTCCAAGAGCGTCATGGGGCATACTCCCCCATATCATACGGACAACCAAGTCAGGCACATACACCTGATTTGAGTGGATATCTTCAGCCTAACCTGACCATCTTTCCTAATCAGGCACATACACCTACTCAGAGTAACCACTTTCATCAACAAGTGGTTTCCAAAGCGAGTAAGAAGGCATCTAAGAAAAAGATCCATCCAGCAAATTCAGGATATCAAAGGCCAATCTGCAACAAGGCCTTGCTCGATGATGGAGTTCTTGAATCCCTTAGACATTTACCTGTCATAATTCAATATTCTACTCCCTCTGTTCCCAATAACGGGAACATTAATTCTGAAGGTCTTCAACAGACACTTCCTCATGAAGACTTGCTTCATGAAAATTCAGTCAATCTTGAAGTTTCTTATTCAGATGAGAGCCACAGGAACCCTCTGTGTGGTCAGAAGACCAAGGAGCAAGAGATCTCATCTTTTTCTGTAACCCAATATGGTGGTCCTCCCCATGATGATGAATTTCGCTGCGAAAGTCCTCTCTGCAGTAGTGATTCACATTGCCTGGAAAATACTTCAGTGGACAATGTAGTGCCGAGAAAGCCCTCTTATCTTGAGGCACTTGCAAATGCGAAACCAGTCATGTCTGATGATTTATCGCTAACAAGTGAAATACTTTCTCAATAAGAAGATAGCCCAGGGTGTAGGTCATTCTTCGAACCACCCCTAAGTCAAGAATCTTCTAGTTTGACCAAGGATCTCTCTCCCAATCTTGTTGAATCCGATGAAGCAACAAAGAAACACCAACTCTGGTCAAAACAGGTAGAAGAATCTTCATTTAATGATAAAGAGGAAATGCTGAACATGAGGAAAAAACTGGCAAATGGTGAAGTACCAGTCATGTTTTGGCCTTTGGCTGACTCCCAGTACGACATTCCAAAGATGTTGACGGATGATGGAATCCATGATATTCGTCTCAACATATAGAAAACTCGTTTTCAATTAAAGAAGAAGGTATTATCTTATGACAAATATGAAAATCATCTTAAGATAATAGAAGGGATACAACGTTAGATTGATTTAGCATCTCTATCAGTCTCTCGGTATCCGAAGGCTGAAAAGCAACAGAGAACCCTTCAACGTTCATGCCTTGGTGCACTAAGAAAATTGCGTCAGTTAATTGCCAATGCTCCATTTGATGTTCATATTAGAGGATGTGGTGTTCATGGAGCACTACATTTCACAGTGATTTCCAGTCAGCAAAGCCCGCCGAAAATGGTCTCATGCAATGTTATTGCCCATGACCGGCTATAGTCAATGGGATTTGTTCATAATCAAAAGCTTGCTCAAGAACAGGCTTCAACTATTTCCTCTCAAAATCAAGCATATAGAGAAAAAGTTGTTGAATTGATCCTACATCAAGCAGGCGAGAATATTGCACAAGCCTCTTGTATAGAGCAAAAACGTCATCAAATGACAGAAGTCTCGGAAATCAGCCAACAGTCTGTTGAACCAGGTGATAAAAATGGATTCAGGTTAATGCATCCAGCTAATTTCCGAACTAAGATTCGCAAGATCAAGAGATCTTTTAGAAAGATCTCAGACGTAGCATGTCAAGAGCCACCCCAGCTTGTCAGACTGGGGACTTCTCTAACCCAACCCTCAGAGTCAACAAATGGGATTCGAGGAGTTGAGCGGAATCAGCAGGAATATCCCCAGTTCACGAGACTGGGGAATCTTTCAAATCATCAATCCCTTTCTCATAGAATGTCGGTATTTTCTCGATTGGGGAAGAAGCCCCAAGAGGAACGAAGAGACAAATTATCAGGAGATTCCCTCCAAGTTATAGATCGTCAAGAAGTTCTTAAAAGATTGAATCAATAAAAGGCAATGTCTCATCAAAGATATGAAAGAAGACAATATCACAGAAATGTTGATAAAAGGGTTGCGATGAATTATACATCAATCAATGTCATCAATGCCGTTGTTGTTAATTCACCAGAGGAGACTCACTCAGGGGACTCAGATGAAGAGCGTCCTGCTCAAGAAAATGTACGCACCGATACAAATGAAGAAGGTGTATGTACACGAAGTCAAAGGATTATTTAGAACCTAGGTAATACACTTCCCTCCCTCCAAAAGGTATCCAACAAAGGGAAGGGAAAGAATCAGGTTACATATCCTTCCTCTGGAGAAGGTCAATCACTCTCATTAGGGCAAATGTTTGTACAACAGGAGGAAGAAATTAAAGAATTAAGAAAAATGAATGCAGAACTACTTCAGAGTAGTCTTCTTCTTAAGAATGTTGAATTTTGAAAGCCGAAGGAATTTGTTGCAGTTACTGAGATGGATCGAGAATATCCTCCTTTATCAGTACACCCTCAGAGGACTAATCTCGTGGGTCAAGCGCAACAATGGTTGGCAGTGCTACCATCAGTTGCAGCACCAACCACCACGTCTGTCCAAGCTCCATTCATTGCACCTACCCAAAACCAAGTTCAACCTGATGTTTCTCAAAAGTTAATAACTACTATAGAGTCATTAACAGCTCGGTTAGAAACTATGGAAGGGAAACGGGCGCAAGTTCAACCTGAAAAGAATGTTTACCCTGAATGGGTAGATTCAATTTCTCCTCCATCCAGTTTTGGAAACCCTGTTTTCCCTACGTTCAATGGATCGGGAGACCCTGAACAACATTTGACGCATTACGTGTCTTGTTGTGATCCTATGATGGGAACTCCAGAGCAGCAAGAAGCAGTGAAACTCAGATGCTTCGTGCGAACCTTGCAAGGACCGGCTTTTGTCTGGTATAAAATCTTGCAATCCCGGTCAATCATCGGATGGGAGGATCTTCGTCAAAAATTTCTTCTTCAGTTCAGCTCAACATTTCCAAAAACGACAGTTTTCGATCTTACAAATTGCAAGCAAAGGGAGAATGAAAGTGTCTCTGATTTCATTTCTCGCTGGAAGGGATTAACGTATTCCCTGAGTTTAGCACTCCCTTAGGAAGAGATGTTTCCAATCTATGTGGCAACTTTGCGTGAAGAATTACGCACGCCATTGATCCCTGTGAAATACACAGGAGGGTTTCAAGGCCTTACTTCAATCGTTCAGCATATTGATGATTCCCTTATACAGGCTATGGTTAAATCTCGTGTAATTCCATCAACTCCATGAAGAAGAATGGGTAAAGCAGAAACTGCTACAGTTATGCTTAAACAAGCAGCTGTACCTATATCTACTTCAAAACCTTCATCTTCTCGAAGGACTCCACCTCCTGAACGCCAACAAAAAAGTCCGTTTCATCCAAATGATCAAAGAGATCAATGATGAAAAAAATTTGAGGATATGAAGAGTAAAACATACTCTTTCCGAAATGAGCAAGTTCCTGGTTACTTCATTTCAGCTCTGGAAAATAATTTGGTTCAACTACCAGTGCCCAAGAGGCCAAACATGGAAGGAGATGAAGACCGTCCCAATTATTGTCCATTTCATAAAATGTTGGGGCATCCCATCAAGGAGTGTTTTGTCTTTAAAAACCTCCTGCAAAAGATGGTCGACTTGGGACAAGTCAAATTGAAGGGTTCTTCAGCTCATGTAGCGTGTGTTACCGCTATAGATCTAGAGGAAGGAGGCGAGCGACAGGAAGTCAGAAGCAAAACTGCGCAAAAATATGATGATTGGATGGTCAGAAAGACAATCAATCAGACCCATTCCATTTTGCGAACACAATTGAAGAAGCCAGTTGTGTCTCCTACAAAAACTACAGTGAAGCCTCCATCAAAAGACAAATCCTTAAAAGGGCAGCGCAATTCAAAGAAGAAAGAGGAATCAGAAGAAGATGAGTATGTATCGAGGACTAAGTTCTATTTGACTCTGGAAGATTTCATTCCATCTACTTCAAAGCCACGGGCACCGCCCCATCAAACGGCACAGCCTAAACAGGCTAGTCAGGCAGGGTCTTTATCAGACGAAGAGTTAATCTTCAGTTCTGTTAATATGATTCAATTAACAGATCCATATTCTAGTCTTGATGAGACTTAATTCCCTGTATCAAATATGGGAATCTGACGAAGTTCCAGAGGTTCAGGATACAGAGGAAGACGTGGATATTTCCGAAGCCACTACTCCAATTCTACCCCTGCTAGCACTGTGTATGCAGCAGAAACTTGTGGTAGAGGCCTTCAGCGAGCTCAAAAAGAACAAGTAAGTTCTTATGCCAATGACCAACTCAGTTTTGGAACAGTTATTTTGGAAGACCGATTAAAGGTTCCATCTTCTTTATCTCAGCAAGTAAATGGATCTAATCAGTCTAATCTTCCAAAACCAAGGATGTTTCCAACTTCTATCCCAATACAAGATGCATCAGCTTCCAAAGCATCTGCTTCCAAGGTACCTGCTAAACCTCATATTCTTGTTGGGAAACGCAGACCTCTAGATCAAAAGTATGATATATTGAAACACTTGGCCCAAGTACCAGCCAAGTTAACAATTTTAGATGCTTTGAATCTGTCAAAAGATCTTCGGGAAGCACTCATCAAAGCTTTGTCAAGTCCTCAAGAGTTTGAAGCTGAAATTGCTGCAGCTGAAGTCTATCACATAGAGAATAATCCTGCAGAATTCCATGCAGTGATATATTTTACTGATAAAGATGAAGATGATGTTGTGCATGTGAACATAAAACCTCTCTACTTATCTGGAAAAGTCAATGGTGTAGATATCCGAAGAGTTTTCATTGATAATGGTTCAGGAGTCAACCTCATGCCCATTCGTACACTTCGTCGATTGGGCCTCACGGAATCTGATTTATCTCCTTCTACCATGATGTTACAAGGATATGATAAAAATGAACAAGAACCACTGGGTGAAGTTACACTCAGAACCTGGTTTGGAGATCTTGTATCCAATTCGGATTTCATGATTGTTGATCAAGACTCAGCTTTCAACGTCTTGCTTGGAAGACCCTGGCTACATTAGCATGTGGCTATCCCTTCATCATACCATCAATGTCCCAAATACTGTTTCAATGGTCAAGTTGGAACATTGTATGGTGATAAGGCCCCTTTCAAGACATGTGAGTCTCAAAATATTGAGGCAGAATTTTATCACATGAAGGGAAGAGAAAAATCTACAATGAAGGAAATTACAAAAGTTAATGCTCCATATGGTTTGGAGAAAATTCCAATAAATCCATTTACACATGTGAGTACAGATTATGTGTTACCTATCAGTCAAATTGAAAAAGTAGGCCCAAATCAAAATAATCTTATGGAAAGATCCATAATGTCAGTTACGGCAATCGAGCCAGACAACATGGGAGAAATTGGTAACCTAACAAACAGTGATGAAAGCCTAATTGGTGACGTTTTCATTTCATCTGTTGAAGTCCAACAAGTCTATACTTATCCAATCAGTCTAGAATAAGTTATAGCAACACCAGAGGTGAATAATGATGTCGATTCTCAATCCATCATCTCCTCTTTATTTCACAAAGAAGGCCCTTTATCATCAATAGGGTCGGAAATGGAAGCTTCTTCTTCAAAATGTGAAAATTTTGATATCTCTTATGATCGTGAAAATTTCGTTTTGTCATCTACTATTCAAGTAGAAACGGAAGAAATAGCACATGATGAAGAGGAAGAGGAAGATCTTAGAGATTCTCCTCCAGCATTTGAAGAGGGTATCTCTACCACTGTGGATGAACTCAGAGAAATAAATCTGGGTACAGAAAAAGATCCACGCCCCACTTTAATTAGTGCGGCCATGACCCTTGAAGAGCAAGAGATGTATATTTCTTTTCTAAAGCAAAATAAAGATATTTTTGCTTGGAATTATATAGAAATGCCTGGGCTTGATCCTGATATTGCTACTCATCATTTGGGTTTACCAAAAGAACATCGAGGATTTAAGAAAGCCGCGAGAAGAACACACCCAACCTATGCTCTCAAAATTGAAGCTGGAGTGGATAAGCTGATCAAAGCTAACTTTGTCAGAGAAGTTCAATATCCCAAGTGGTTGGCTAATATTGTCCCTGTAATGAAAAAGAACAGACAAATTAGGGTTTTCATCGATTTCAGAGATCTTAATCGGTATTGTCCTAAAGATTATTTCTCAGTTCCGATTACAGAACTCTTAATTGATGCAACGACTGGTTATAAAGTACTTTACTTCATGGATGGATATTCCAGATATAATCAGATCTGAATGGCCCCAGAAGACGAGGAATCTACAGCCTTCAGAGCCCCTCAAGGTGTGTTTTGTTACCGGGTGATGCCCTTTGGTTTAAAGAATGCAGGTGCAACATATCAACGCGCCATGCATCATATCTTCAAACCTTTCTTAGGGAAATTTTTTGAATGCTATGTAGACGATTTGGTGGTTAAATCCAAATAACGTTCTAATCACTTGGCTGATTTGGAAGTCATATTCCACAAGCTTCGACAACATTATTTGAAGATGAACCCCTTAAAATGTGCTTTTGGGGTAACCTCAGGAAAATTCCTCGGCTTTGTTGTATGCCATCGTGGTATTGAAGTCGATCCTCAGAAGACCAAATCAATCCTTGGTATGTCACCTCCTCAGAATTTGAAAGAATTAAGAGGACTTCAAGGACACATAGCCTATATTCGGCGTTTCATTGCCAATTTGGCGGGTAAAAGTTTACCCTTTACCAAATTATTGAAGAAAGGAGTCACTTTCCAGTGGACTGATGAATTCCAAGAATCATTTGATGTTCTCAAGAAATACCTCTTGAGTCCACCAGTACTCATGCCACCTGTTGAAGGAAGACCACTTATCCCCTATGTGACAGCTCTAGAGTGATCATTGTGGGCCTTTCTTGCTCAAAAGAATGATGCTGGGAATGAAAATAGCCTCTACTATCTCAGTAGAACTATGCTTGAAGCAGAAACCCGGTATTCAAGTATTGAGAAGTGCTTCCTGGCATTAATCATTGCAGTTCAGAAACTGAGACACTACTTGCAACATCATGAGGTCCAATTGGTATCTCGCAATAATCCACTCAAATTCATCCTTAGTTGTCCAATGCTTACATGACGTCTAGTAAGGTGGGCAGTTATTTTGCAAGAGTTCGACATTCAGTATATGTCTCAAAAGGAAATAAAGGGTCAAGCTCTGGCTGATTTCCTGGATGAACATCCTTCCATGGAAGACACGTCTTCAGATATTTAACTCCCTGATGAGGAAGTTTTCTCTATTTAAGATAATCCTCAAACATGGGAAATGTATTTTGATGGTGCTTCTAGAAGTCCAATAGGGAAGAAAATGGAAAATCCTAAATTCAACAAAGTTGGTTTAGGAATTGTACTCATTTCTCCAGATAAGCCATTGTTACCTTATTCCTTTCTATTGTGGGAAGGTGGTACTAATAATGAAGCCGAATACCAAGCTCTCATTACAGGCTTGGAGTTAGCGCTTCAAGCACAAGTGAATCACTTAAAGGTGAAAGGTGATTCAGACCTGGTAATCAAACAAGTCAACGGGGATTTTGCCATCAGAAAAGAATAATTAATCCCTTTGTATGATTACGTCAGAAAGTTAATGGAGGAATTCTCTTCAGAACCAACATTTTCTTATGTCCCAAGATCACAAAATGCTCAAGCTGATGCACTGGCTAATATAGCCACAGCTCTAGAAGATCCAAATCGGGACGAGACAACCATCAGTATTTCCCACCGTCGTGCAATTTCACCTTATGTTCAAGCCAGAACATAGGAAATTAATGAAATTAGTCCCATTCCTGAACCGTATGGTCATACTACAGGATGGATGACACCTATCAGGGAATACCTTCAAAATGGAACACTTCCACCTGATAGAGCCGAGAAAGAACAAATCTGGCAACGTGTGGTCAATTTTACTCTTTATGATAGCCCAAACCACCTAGAGAAAATTCTCTACAAACGTGGTTTTGATGGAGTTCTCTTCAGATGCATTGATGGTGAAGAGACAATGGCTGTCATGAATGAAGTCAATGCAGGAGTATATGGTTCCCACAAGTCTGGACATAGATTGTCTGATCAAATTCGAAGGCTTGGATACTTTTGTCCTTCAATGATACATGATTGTGTTGATTTCACAAAGAAGTGTCATTCATGTCAAGTATATGCCAACTTCCTTCATCATCCACCAGAGTTGATTCATATAGCTAAATACTCGTGGCCATTTTCCACATGGGGAATGGATGTGGTGGGACCTTACCTTTCAGCTACGACCAAGCAGTTTAAGTACGTTCTTACTGCTACTGGTTTCTTTTCCAAATGGGCAGAAGCAGTACCTCTCAAAGAAGTCAGTTCTAAATGCATTGTTAGCTTCATCAAGTCTAGCATCATTACAAGATTTGGTGTCCCTCATACCATATTGACGGACAACGACACCAACTTTTGTTCTTCTGAGGTGAAGAAATTGTATCAAGAATACAACATTAAATCCAACCATTCATCTAGGTACCATGCGGCAACCAATGGCCAAATAGAAGCCTTTAATAAGAATCTTTCAAATATACTGCAAAAGATGGTGGATAAAGATAAGAGGTCATGGCCTGATAAACTCTTTCATGCTTTATGGGCTTATCGGACTACCACCCGCAATGAAACGCGGTCAACTCCATATTCGTTGGTATATGGAACAGAAGCAGTCTTTCCAATTGAAGTTCAATTTCCCTCACTCAGAGTAGCCATTTGTGATCAGTTATCTACAGATGAGCAATCCCAAAAGCGATTAAATGAATTAGAACAGTTAGATGAGAGAAGATTGTGCACTTTTCACCACTTGGAAATCTATCAGAATCGAATAGCACGAGCTTTTAACAAAAAAGTTCGTCTTCCTTCATTCATTTAGGGAGAATTGGTATTAGTTCTTAGAACTCCAATGATACCAGGAAAGAAACCTCCCAAGCTTGAGCCAAAATGGGAAGGACCTTATTCAATACATAGGGTCTACTCCAATGGAGCTTATTCATTAATCTCAATTGATGGAGAACTCATCACGACTCCAACCAATGCCAGATTTCTAAAGAAATATTTTGTATAAACACAAAATATGGTCCCCAGAACCAAGACTCTTACAATTGGTTCATACATCAATAGTCTAATATGACTTTAAACTGCATCATCATCCATGGTCCAGTATGACCTTAAACTGCAACTTTCGTCCAACATGACGTTAAACTGTATAAAAGCACCATGATGTCCCCGCAACATGACACTAAACTGTGCGGCACCAGTTCGTCCTTGATATATGACGTTAAATTATACAGCAATGGTCCTGTATGACCTTAAACTGCAAAAACGTCCAACATGACATTAAACTGTAGGAAAGTCCCTTACGTCCAGAAAGACGTTAAACTACATAAGCACTTAATAGTCCAGTATGACATTAAACTGCACCATTCACGGTCCATGCATATGACCTTAAACTATTCGCACTTTCGTCCAACATGACGTTAAAATGTAGAAAAGAAGATGTCCCCGCAACATGACACTAAATTGTGCAGCACCATTTCGTCCTTTCTATATGACATTAAACTATACATCAATGGTCCAGTATGACCTTAAACTGCAACTTTGTCCCACACGATGTTAAACTGTGAATAAGTTCCCTAAACCGTACAGCATGACCTTAAACTGAATCATCCTTGGTCCATGCATATGACCTTAAACAATTCGCACTTTCGTCCAACATGACATAAATGGTGTGTTATTTTTTCCTTACTGGATGACATTAAACTGCACAGTCCCCCTTTCGTCCAATATGACGTTAAACTGTATTGTCCCCATCGTCCTAACTACATGACGCTAAACTGTACAGAATGTCCTTGACATTACCTACATGACATTAAACTGTTATTTTGTCCCTGCTACATGACACTAAACTGTGCAGCACCAATAGTCCTAATTGCAAGACTTTAAACTACATAGTCCCTTTTTTGTGTCCTACGTGACATTAATCTATGCATTGTTAAGGTTGTTGTTGCCTCTTGTTTCTCACACCGAGTATGACTCACGTGAGCTTAGAGAAAACCTCAACCGTAACACTCTCTTTGGGCCGCTAACCATGTATAAGTCTCAACAAACAACATTTTTTATTAGATCATTGTCCCCAAGAACAACATGATCATTAATTCATTCTTTAATTGAACTACACGGACTTTGATCCTGGCCCTCCAGGCTGGGTATGTAGGCAACCTCCCAGGGTTCAAGCCCAAAAACAATCTCTTCACATCGGTTCACCACCATCTCATATGATGTTGATTCGTGAAACCTCACCTAGAATCAATATCTTTACATTGATTCACTTTCGTCCTTGTTACATGACGTTAAACTATGCAACACTTTTGTCTGGTACGACAATAAACTACAATATTCTTTGATTTCCTCATTTGAGAGAGAACTATTATTGAAATTGATTTTTCAATCATGGTTTTCATTTTCAAAAGACTACGTGCATACATGGTAATGCCTAAACTTTTTATCTTAGGTTAAACCATCATTGCACTAAAGTCACCTTTCACCCTTCACATGTACGAACCAAATTTTTACAAAGGGTAGTTCTAGAACTACGTGGACTTGATTCCCATCCCTATGGGATACGTAGGAACATTCGAGTATCCCTCGAATCCAGTCCCACGTCTTTTGGGCCTTTCCCCAAATTTCACTTTCAGTCCCTTGACTAAAAAGTCCTCATGAAAACACACACTGTGTATTCATTATTATGGTCTAAATTCTATGACCCTAAACTAAGATCACTCATACTTTCGTCCTGCACGACGTTAAACTGCATTTCAAGAACTACGTATGGCTTGATTCTCATTCTTATGAGATACGTAGTGAAGTCCAAAATTTCAATTCAGGACCCAGCCACAACATGATTATGGTTATCATTGGCCTATGTATCTCTATATACATTATACAATACCCATCTTTATGTGTTATAATCCTAACCTTAAATATTTTCAGATCTTCATAACCCTTTTCATGACTTCTAGTCAAAAAATGTCAAACTTCTGAGAATTCTTTTGACTAACTATGCAGCACGTTCCCATAGGTGGCCTTGCATAAACAGTCCACATAACAGACTTGTTACCCAAAAGATACTATTTTATTTAACTATGTAGCCAATTCCCTTAGGTGGACCTGCATAATTCAACCCCCTAACGGGTTTGTTAAATGATGGTAACATCATTCTTGGGAAGAATGCCACTTTTTTCCTTATTTGTCTTAAACGAAAATATATAGGGATCCGCAAAAAAAAATAGTCATCCTTAACATATTTGTCCCATATCCTTTTTCATGATCTGAAAGTATTCAAGTCTATGGTTTATTCTTCTTCCCTACGATTGGGTCAGACCTTCGTAGGAGTGATATTCATCCAGTTCTTCGATATTCTTGTTCGGAAATATCTTCTCCATATTCAAATACCTCTTTCCATACAACAAACTCTATACTTTAGAAAATTTGAATCTCCATAAACTTTCACTGGCTTTTAGCACTAGGAAAGTAAATTTTTGAGAGTTCTTTTCGCCTGACTATGCAGCACGTGCCCATAGGTGGCCTTGCATAATCATTCCACATAACAGACTTGTCAGCCGAAAGATACTATTTATTTGACCATGAAGCCAATGCCTATAGGTGGCCCTGCATATTTCAACCCCCTAACGGGTTTTGTTAAATAATTGTAACTTCATTCTTGGAAACTACATCTTCTAATTCCTTTTAGCTCTTTTTCATATCATTCCTCAGATTCAAATATTTTTAAGCCACAGTTTACATATTTTCTCTCATAATTGAGTATGGTAATATGTTTTCAGATAAATTGTCAAGTAATTGAATCAATTTTAATCCATTTTGGTCAAAGATATTTTGACCTTAAACATTAGCCCCTTTATGTCCGGCGTGCATGACTTTAAACTGCCCACAAAAAGGCAAAGGAACTCTGAATAAAAGTCAAGTTCCAGCTCACTAAACATTAATTCTGTATGATTTAGGTAATATTGAGCAATTAAAAGATTCAATGTTTGTAGGGTTATTTGTAATAATCCTAGTAAAAGTCAAACTATGCTTACTAAGCCCATTGGCTTAAGTAAATTAGAAGCAGGTAATGAAAGAATGCAAGTACAATTGATTAAAGACGATAGTGTCTTTCATTGATACACAAGAGATAGAAAGACATCCACAGACTGGAGTCTCTTCTCTTTTTCAAGAATTACAATAGGCTTTCAACATAACACTTCATTTGATTTAAGACATCCCGAGATTCATCAGCAACCACATGGAATGAATTCATTCAACCTGATATAATAAGAGATGCAGTGATACCATCTCTTCTTGGAACAATTGTAAAAGGATGTTCTTGAGTGCAGTTTGAGAAAATTTTCTTCTGATCAAACAGTGACTCTGTTGCTGTCCAAGAGACTTGGAAGATGGATACATGGATTTGAGAATGGAGCATTGGAAGTAAAGATCCATTTGGAGAGAGTACTATTTTCAGATATTGCTCTAATACCATGTTTGTCTTCTCTCCACCAACCATTAGTGGAAAACATTTCAGCCCATGGGTTTTCCATTTTTATATCTGCAAGGAAATGACATGGAGGAAGAATTTGAAAGTTCACACCATTGTTGTTGCTCTTAATGCACAACATAACCGAAATAGAGGAGTAGCAGTGCAGCTGCATCTCAGGTGTATAATTGTTTGCATTTGGAACATTGACTCCTTGCAGATGATCATGACCACACAAAGGCAGATGGATGCTCTGTGGAAAATTAGGATGATATTTCTTCAAGTACTTTGCAAAATCTGAGAGAGTGTTGTTGCAGATATCATAGTAATCATGGCCAATAATGTTCATCATGTCATCAATCCTCTTGCTAGCCAATTCATCAGCCGTTCCAATTCCCTTGGGAACCACTAAATCTGCAGAAAAGATGAATAAACTAACTCTTAAATGAAAAAAAATGGCTAAGGCATTAAGGCGCGCAAGTCTAAAACATGGCGCGCAAGTATCCATGTGCCGCGCTAATTTTTGATGCGCAAGTGTAAACCGCGCAAGTACAAATACCTTTACAATAGCGCGACATCGAAGAAAACGTTGGAAAACAGATCACCTTGCGCGGCTAAGATAACCTGCCCGATGAGAGCTCGAAAAGGTTTGAAGTCCGGAAATCCGGATGCTTGTACGGAGGTGAGGCCATGTATTTATAGGCCAGGAGGCCTATCTGCGCGCCGTACCCAGTGTGCTCAAGGCCTGCACGGAGAGAACTTGCGCGCCGCCCTCTATGACCTGAAGACCTGCGCGCCCCTTTTCCTTTGGATGGATTCGATTTCCTCAGATTCAAATCCTCATTTCTCTCCGGATCCAACTCTGAGGGGGGACTTTTGTTGACGCTCCTTTCGTCACAGAATCTAAAGATCGAAAAAGGGGTATATCTGAGCTCAAAGTGATTCAAACTTTGAAGAAAACATCAAAAATCGACAAAGGCATGAACAAAGGATCAAAAGCAACTGCACTGTGCAAGTTATATCACTGTCGCGTAAGTACACTTGCGCGACGCCCTTGGTCGCGCAAGTGACTTGCGCGACCTAAGTGATAACCGCCCGGTAACTGCCCGGGGTCTTCTCCTGCATATAAATAGACCTTGTGGGCCCCCCATTCGAGAGGATCTTTTTCCAGAATCTCGGATTGAAGCTCCCAACGGCCAAGTCTCTTCTCAAAGCTTCCAGAACACTTCTAAAGTTAATTTCTTACCTAGAACGGACGATTTTAAGAGAAGAAGGAAGGCCTAAGTGTTGAAACTCATCAACACTTGCGCGCTGCCTTATTCTTTCAATAGAACTCACGCGTCCCTTTTCTGGAAGAACCTCAAGAGGATTCTAAAGGGATTTATAAAGAGTCGCTCAAATATTCTAATGATGTTTGAGAATCGCACTAGTACACCTCATGTCGCGCAAGTATACTTGCGCGACCAATACTTGCGCGCCACCGCAATACATGCGCGCCCCTACCTTTTTGGGTTCCCATCTTGCCCATTTTACCCCTCTTAAGCCATCACACCTTTCCTTTTCAAGATTTAGTCTTCAAGACACTCTTCAAAGCCATTTATGGCATGATTTCTTGATTTGACTTCCTTATCTGAAAGGAATTGTGTGGAATATCTCTCAAAACCTAGTGATTTAAATATCCTTATGTCACTAAATATGGAGAGTTCATTCATTCATCCTCATCCTTTAAGATGAGAGAATCCTTAACTTGGGTCTCCTTTTTAGGAATAATCCCCAGTTGTAAGTCCTTTAACTTGGGCATCTTCCTCAGGAGTAAGTCCCAAATTCTTAAAGTTCCCAAACTTGGGCATCCTCCTCAGGAGTAAGCCCCAAACCTTAATTCCATAACTTGGGCATCCTCCTCGGGAGTAAGCCCCAATCTCAAATATGGGCATCCTCCTTAGGAATAAGCCCCGAGTCCCGTAACTTGGGAATCCTCCTCAGGAATAAGCCCCAAACCATAATCCCTAACCTGGGTATCCTTTTTCAAGTATAAAACCCAGTTATAATCTTGGGCTTCCTTTTCAGGATTAATCCCCAAGTCCCCTAATTTCTCTTTAACCAGTCCTAATTTACCCTTGATTTGGGTTTCCTTTTTAGGAGTAAAACCCAATCATAAGTCCCCTCCAAACTTGGGCATCCTCCTTAGGTGTAAGCCCCAAGATTAGAGTATTCAAATCTCCATGAAGCACATATACCTTTATGGACCCTGTTCATGGATTTTCTCCCTAAAAGTGAATCCTAAACCTTCATCTATCTGGGCAGTCATACATACATAAGCCCCAAACCATTTCTTATGATTGCATCATTCATGGCACAATTTTCTAAATTTTACTAATACCTCTTGTTTCTCACACTGAGCATGACTCACGTGAGCTTAGAGTGTAAAAGTAATTGTGACGTCCTACTTTGAGCCATCAATCATAAAAATCATACCCTTATTCGAACTACGTGGGTTCTGATTCCTTTTTCAAAACAAAGGATACATAGGTTTCCCATTTATGGGTTCGATCCCAATTCTGAAGTAATTAATTGTCCTTATGAATAACGATAAACTTAAAGTGCCCCACTGAGTGGCTTTAAAACCAGCCAGGTCATCATAATGACCAAGAGACTTTTATATAAATATTTTGAAGGATACCATTGACCAAGCATCTCTAAATAGATACAGATGATTCTCTATTGATGAAGATCCTCGAATACATATAAAAGATTCTCTAAATTTCTTACATATTTAATCATTGATTGTTAAACTGAAGGAAAGCTCATTTTATACTTGGTATTGTAATAAGGATTCACAAACATAACTTAAATCTATGAAGAGAGTCCTGAAGTAGACAATAATTCCCCTCAAAAAGGTGTGATGAGTCCGACCTCACATCCTCTCGACCAATGCAAATTCCTAAGCCTCATTAGCCCACAAGCTAATGAGCGCCTGCCTTTGGAAAGTAGGTCCAAACGGATGTGGAATCATTGGATGTTTCCGGTTCTACGAACAAACCCGTTAGAAACCGATCGGAATGTTTGAATCTCCCATACAAGAGGTCATCCCCGGATTCCGTGTGAAACACATACTTATCTTATTATCATATTCAGCTTTTCAGTTGTATTTGCATTCTCATCATATTAGGCTGAATAATTGGATTTGGGATTTTCGTAATGAGATTTCTAGACTGAGGAAGAATCATTTAGGGAGAATCGTACTGAGTTTTCCATACTTAGAATTTAAGTGAGGGAAAATTCAACTCTACCGTATGTTGTCAAAGTCATATTTTTTTATACTGGGTATAATCATTCCTAGAAAATCATATAAAAAAACTCATACTCAGAGGAATTCGACTGGGAAAATTGAACTGGTGAAAATCAGAATTGTATTTTCATAATAATGTTCAGGATGTTCTTACCTTATTCTAGGTAAGAAATTGAAGAAGATTTTTCAATTGAATACATTTGTGGAATTGAAAAGAATCACATGTGACACGAGTTGTTACATAAACATTGTATTTCCCTATTTGTTCTAAGTTGGGTAAATGCACTATTGGAAGTGTTTACATAGTGCTACATGAGTGAAAGGGTATATACTACTCGTTGAAATCCAATGATTTTTTTTCTAGTGGATTGGGTGGAATTGGATTAATTCCATATTGTACCAAAGATGCAACTATTCTTATTGAATAATGAACCTTTTAAAAACATATGATTCATTGGATGTGTTTTTGAATTGTTTTCAACAGGGAATTTATTCTTTAATAGGAGATGACATTTGTTTCAAGGAAATATAAAATAAAAAGTATCACTGATTCACCCATCCCCCTCCCAGTGACATAATCATCCTAACTTGGCACTTTCAAATGGTAGGAAAATTTAGAATTGATCCCGATTTTTCTTGAGCTGGGAATAAGTTATATAGTATATTGTGATGTGTCAAGTATCATGATAGAATTATTTTTGATGTTGGGAGATCGAGTGTTAGCATATGGGTCCTTCTAGATGTGGCCCAGTGAGAGGAATCACCCTACACATGATCTCGAGATAGTAGTTGTGGTTTATGATTTACACTATTGTATTACTTATTTATTGGAAGAATGATTTGAACATTATAGGGACAATAAAAGTCTCAAATAAATCTCTACAAAGAGTGAATTTAACCTCAAGAAGTGTTTTTCGGTTGAATACCTATAGTCATTTGATTTTTATCTTGAATATAATACTAAAAAGGTAAATTTCATTACTGATTCTCCGAGCTAGAAGATTCATAAATAGGCAGTTCAGAAGGCAAGTAGTGAGTGTCAGTTGATGGTATTGTTTTCTGAGATCCATCTAGAGGTTTAAAAGTGTCCCAATTATCCTATTTTTTCATCCATTGCTATGAAATCTTCTCTTTTGGAGTGAGTAAAGACAAGTTTATGATCCCGAGGGATTGGTCCTACAAGAGATAATTTTATGTAAGGACCCACCTCGTAGTTGTATTATTGATAATGATAAGATCTTGAATATGCATGGTTGTGTTGGTGTTCTAGTAGACATAGAAGAAGAATTAATATAGGAGTCCCATGGTAATATTTGGGAAGCACACCCTAGAGAGACCATGATTTACTAGAATAAACACCTACAATACTGGTGGTCGAGTATGAAAAGTATGATTGATAGTTTTATCACAAGGTCTTCCACCTATCAGCAGGTAAAGGAAGAGAACGATTGGCATGTTATACTTTTACCCCCTATGTCCATTCTAGAGTGGAAATGTGATGATGTCACCCTGAATTTCATGTTGGGATTTCTAAGATCCCCTTAAGGTAGCAATGAAGTATGGGTGATCGTCGATAGGTTGACCAAGTTCACACACTTTCTATTTACCAAAGTGATATTTTTTTGTAGGTGATCACAGAAGGATTTAAATCTAGGAGATTTTCAAACTTCATACAGTTCACCATTCTGTTGTATTATGAAAATGATTCTCGATTATTGTCATATTTCTAGAAGGGGTTGCATAAATCTCTTGGTGCATATGTTATTTGGAGCACAACATACCATATTTAGTCTAGTATTAAGTTTTAACTTATGATATTGGTGTTGGAGGACATGCTTAGAGTATGAATTCTTAATTCGGAGGTTCTTTTGAGAAACACAAAATTCTCCCCATGTTTTCCTACAATAATAGTTTTTATTAAACTATTCATATGGCTCCATAGGAGGCCCTATATGTTATTCCATTTCATTCCCCCTATTTTGGTAGATGGAGGTGAGGAAACACTACTAGGACCTCATCTTGTTGAGGAGAAATCAAAGTAGGTATAACTTATCTAAAATCGCATGGCCAAAACTCAATCTATGCAAAAAAATATTATACTAATTGCCAGTATAAACCTTTGGTGTCTGAGGTGGGACATCAGGTATTTATATGAGTTATTCCTAGGTTGGGACATATAAGAATTCAAAGATAGTGCAAGATGTTACCTCATTATATTGGGCCATTTCAGATATTGGAGAGAGTCGAGCTGGTATATAATCTTTTGAAGGTACCCTAGTGGTACTAGGCCATGCATGACATATTCCAAATATCTCAACTTCACTATTATTATTCTAATCCGTATCATTATTTTTACATAGAGTATATTGAGCCAAAGGAAGATGTTTCCTTTGAAAATCATCATATATATATATCATTGAATAGAGAATTATGGCTCTCTGAGGTAGGTCAGTTCCTATGATATGGGTGCTATGGAAGAATGCCTGTGTACAGGGCAAGACTTGGGAGAGATAGGCCGACATACATTCATAGTGTGTGGAACTATTATCAGATGGAGTTATACTACCCTTAGAATGGAAACTTGGTGATGAGTTGCTTTAATGTGGGGAGGTTGTAACATCCTAGATTTTCTATGATGTATGGATACATAATATCACTATTAAAAACCTATTATATTATTATTGTGATTTTCTTAATAGACTTATGTAGAATTCAGAAGCATCTGGGATCATTCATATCCTGAAGATTTGGATTTTGGAGAGGTAAAGTGATCTGCATGGATGGCACACAATTAAAGATAACCATGTGACTGAACCATGCAGGGTACTATAGTGTACTATAGAGGGGAAACTGGTTTATCTAAACCATGTGTCTCATGACATATGAACATGAGGGGTTCTCCCATGAACTGAATGTGGTTGTATATATTTTTCAAAATCATGCACCTTGGGTCACACAATAGTGCCACTTAAATATTGGTGCCACACATTTTAGGAGCATGGTTTGGAAAACCATAATGGAAAACAATGTGCCTCATAGAAGTGTTTAAAATTACATTTTACCATTTCCCAATTTTTAGTTGCTTACTTATTTATTCCTTACCACCCATATGTAACACCTGTCCTAGTCGATGGATCCTTGCATATTAGTCCATCCTAGTATTTTATATAGGATCTCTTTCCATTTTTTTATTCTTCGGCCATTGGTTGTGTTGGATAGCTAATAGTAAGATCTTAAAACCTCTATCTTCAATTCTTGGTTAATCTATCCATATTAGGAACAATTTTTTTGTGAGCTAATATTCCCTATTTTGTAGATGTTTGTATATTTTGATGATTTACACCCTTTCAGATCTAATTATAGGATGATTATAGAAACAATGAGTACTAATGTGCCATGGTATGTGGCCAAGTACTTTTTACCTAAAACCGAGTCACTTTATATTATGTGATTTGATATTTGATGTCCAAATTTCCATCAATTTCTATAAAAATACACTTTATATTAAATTAAATTGTTATCCATGTTAGAATCTCCCTCTCACGCCCTTATCCTCATTAGAGGATGTCTGCATGAACTTGTTCCACCTCTTGGGGCATGCTTATGAATACCCATGGTCTTATTGACTGTTTATATAACCAAAACTCCTTGTAAGTTGTATTGGATTGATTCCTAAATGAAAGAATTACATTACATTAAATAGATGTATGTTTTATTACCACGTCACATGACTCTTATGTAATTAGTGGGTTATGCCTTGGATTAAATAAATTTTAATGATTTCAATTTTGAATTTAGATTATATTAAAGATTGACTAGCTCTAAATGTTATTTATGATACTCAAGAATGGACACCCATATGATTTATGATTCTTGGGAACGGAATCCCATACACATTTGATATTAGGGAATATAGACCCATATGATTTTTGAAACATGGGCATGGTCACTCATGTCACTCTATGAGACTTTTAGGACTATCCATGGATGCCCAAGTTATGACCCAGGTCCTGGATAGTATTAGTATATATATATATATGGATTTTTATGACACTATCTATAAAAACCATATCCATACATACATACCTAAATATATTTATTTATTTATAGTCACATGTTCTGAGATACCCCAGATTTGATTGATGTAGGTAGTTTCAGCCTAGTTTCCCTCAAGAAATAAAACCAACTCTTTTACAGTTATTTTCTACTTTAATTGTGAAATATGAACATTGATAATTTTATATAAACTGGATGGATAATAATATACACCATTGGTGTAGGCCTACTGAGTGTACCTCACGTCTTGGTCAGACCTTCGATGGCTACTTATCACACATTATGGATGCAGGTAGAAACAAAGGGATGAATCTGACTGTGGATGTTTGATCATCAATTATAGGATGGATTTTGAGAGCAGTGGACCTAGAATATGCTCGTGAAGCTATGGGAGATAGTTTTTGGACTTTTTCTCTTTTTGTATTCAGTATGTGGTATATGCATTTACCTTTATTGTAACTCCTTGACTCCAGAAGATCAGAGACGTGGCATTATTTTAATACATTGGCTTGATTACAGGGAATAAAATCCAAAGGACTGATCAGTTTAGTATTATTGAAGAAACTAGAGACATACATGGAACCCATTTTACATTTTTAACGGAATCAAATTATGATACATAACAAAATCTAAAAAACTGCATCCCTGAAAACTCAATAATGATCTCTTATTCTTAAACTGGAGATGGAAAAACAAATGAAAGGGGTGAGCTAAAATGCTCAGTAAGGGTTAAGCAGTATGACAGAAGATAAGAAAAACATAAACATCAGGAATGGTGAATAACTAAAACACATGCCTTTAAAAATAAACTTGAACACATTATGGAAGGAATAAGAGATAAATAAATAATTTCATAATAAAACATAATCATGAGTATTCTACTAGTCGAATAACCACATGAACTATCCATAATGATTTCATAATGAGGGAAATGAATATCCTGGACATTCTAAAACATACCATCAGGGCATCATCCAAGATGTATAAAAATTATTATATCCATGAACAAAACCACAAATATTCATTTTGTCAAGGTCTTGAGCCAAGACCATTGTTTGTCTCATGAGACCTAACGATGCACCGAGGGGCTATAGAGGGACCCACATAACACGTACTAAGTCTTATGCATTTCTCATATGTATATTAAGTCCTTCATTCAACGTTTCCAATACATATTTGAATAATTTAATTGTGTCTTTTATTCAAAGTGTCCCATACCACTTGGAATAATTAAATATCACTTATTCAATGTGTCTCATACCACATTGAATAAATTAATTATTAATTCTAAAGTAACAAAAATAATCATAAAACATTAAATAAAACATGGTGGATGATATCATAATAGATAAACCTTAATGAAGTACAATATTTCATAAAGGATGTTGACCTAGATGAATATATTTTTAAATGAGAGCATTGACAAATTCTTGACGAAATAATCCATAATCATACCAAAGTGTCCCATAACAACTTGAAATATTCAAATAATAATCCCTTAGAATATCGTGAGAATAAGGAGACTCTTTATATGATATAACAAAGGGGATTACATACACCAAAAGAAATAAATAAGTGGTGAACAAGGCATATATCTCATAAAAGTTAATGAGATGTGAGAAAAATACGTTTTACTTTTGAAAGAAGAGTCCATTTAGAAAATAATTTATATTTTCCAAGAAATCATATTTTAAAAATTTATATAACATAAAATAAAATACTAGGATATTTAAAATATATTTTAGGCATAAATCATGTAAAAATAGTTCTTAATATTCGTTATAAATAAAACATTTTAGAGTATTTTAAAGAAAGTAATAAAGAGAATTTTTAATTGTAAAAGAACATTAGGTCTCCTAAATACAGAAATAATCCAAGGTCATTTTTAATGATAAAATAAAGGGTATTATAAAACTAATGGTGTCTTAAAACATATTCTAGTTTACACTTCAAAATGAGTAAGAATTTTAAAATATCCCTTGAATCAGGGTTGTATTTCGGAAACAATTTTGAAAGTTCCTTTTAAAACATGTAACTATCCATAAAATAAGGAAGGATTTTGGTTGGTGAAAATATATAGAACATTCAAAAAATATTTATGAGGAGTACATAATAATACACAAGAGTTCCATTTAGGTAATTAGACAATAAAAGTAACCCGAATGAAAATGGAGTTTTGGGTGAAAAACCCCTTACCACCTTGTAATCAATCAATTCGTATGCCTAAAAATTACTAATATTCAAATTATAAATTTAATAACATGAAAATAAATATATTCATGATATTCTAAATCAATGTGAAGTATATATACACCACACAGACTTATTGTTAGGGAATACGGAAAATCTCACAAAAATGGAATTGAGATGAAGAAACCCTTACCTTTAGTCTGAATGTGTTCCCCTATTGAACTTAAGGTCCTATAATATGAAATTACACTCATTAATAAATTAATTCAGAGTCTATTATACATGTTTTTATTTTATCATAATTCTGTTTAGTTCATTTATTCCCTTTTTGATAAGTTATTATATTGAATTTTGTCGTTCTGGAGTGTTTGTTTTCTTTATTTTCATTATCGGTTAACTTGCCCTTAAGTAGTAGATTTTATGTGGAATGGATGTAAATATCTAGAATTGAAATTAAATAATATTTATTAACATATATAAGTGTTAATGGTAATTTATATAATTTTTTTACATGTAATGAGGATGAATCATTAAATGAAATATTAAAGACATTCACATAGATTATTTTAGAGGTATTTTGATTATTAGGAACCAGTTTGGTCATATGATTTAATATTATGTACATATACTAGTTCATGAATATAAATTATGTTATAATAAATATATTATAGTCTTTTTATACCATAAGAATAGTTTCATGACTAGTAATGAAGTAGAAATAAAGAAGGAAACATTATAGTCCATGAATGTTATAAATTGGAACCTCATGGACCTTGGTTTCGTTTATAAAAATAAAAGGGATGGAGTATAAATTTTGAGGATGATTCTTCTGTTAAAATTATATAATTAAAATATATATATATTACCTAAGTTATCTTGGTCATTTGGATATAGGAGGTGATGGTAGAAAAAAAATATGATCTTGAAAATAATAGAAAAATTGAGAGATCCCTTATGAAAATTTGGAAGCGTAACAAAATCACATAAACTCTCATAAAATGAATTAATGAGAGTAAAAGAGTATCTAATAATATGGAAATAAAAAGTATAGTAATAGGAATACATAATATCAAACTCCAACATTTTAGAATTAAAATTCAAAGAGATAACATAAAAGAAGTGTTGGATAAAAGAGGAGGGTGAAAGGTTCCCTTACCTTTCAGAGTAACTCCTTGAACATGAAGGTTGGGGCCTTAAGGGATTGAAGAAAACTTGGGAGGACTCATAAAGAGGTAAAACCACCAAATATTTGAGTATGAGTGGTTTTCAATTAAAGAAAATTAATTGATGAGTTGGTATTTATTGAAAAGAGAGGTAGTTTTTTAATAATTTCAAAGGGACCCCTCATTAGTGGTTTTTTGAAAAACCATGGGCTTGCCCATGGTATTTTTCCATGGTTTTAACCACTTGGGACACCTCAGGTCATATGTTATTATAAAAAAGTCTACAAGACTTTTATTTTTATTATTACGTCATTATGATGACACTAAACTACTAAAAACTCATAACTTTTTTTTATTATTCATGGAAAATTCAAGTTTTTTAGAAAAATAAAAAAACCCCTAACCATTTTCAATGTTTAGAATCCAAAAAACTAAATCCATTTTTGACAAATAATTTTCTAAATATTTTTAATTTAATTTTTAAATAAATTCATAATTTCTTAATAAAAACACTTTAAAACTATAACTCGTTTAATAAGACCTTGTGAAATTAATCAAGGTCCAACAATATTATCTCATAATCATAAGAAAATAAATTAACTATTTTTGATTTCATTTTATGAAATTAAATTTCCATTTTATATTATTAAATTAACCAAAAAAATTTAATTCAAATATTTATGTCATACAAAAATAACAATACTTATATTATGATCATTTTTTCACTTTTAAGATGTCCAAATTGTATTTATATATTCATGGGTAAAGATTCTATTTTTTATATGCTTTACTATTCATTACGATTCATAACTGTAGGTCATTATTAATAAGATTATGTTATTATTCACCAAAAACTATATTTGTCTTATCAGACTCTAAATATCTTACCGAACACAACCATGTTTGTGAGTTTTTCGAAATTCTAACTTAGAGGTGAAAAATTAGGTTTAAATGACTAGATTATAAAAAAGTGGTATTTTGTAGAGACATTGTGTTTCATGAATTCTATAATAAATATATTTTTAAATTCTTGGGATGTTACATTATTCCCTCACAAAAATTTCTTCCTAGAAATTTTAATTTGAGCTTCGAAAGTTAATGGTTGATTCTTGAAAATTCCCTTATGGGAAAACCACATGAAGAATATAGTTAAAATATTCTATTAATAATAGGAAATATAAAATAATTGGTTACTAAAAAAATTAATTCTAATTGGAGAACATGGTCTAGTAAGAATAACCAAACCATCATGTAGCGACATTAAATTCTAAAACCCAAACAATGATCAAATTAATCCAATTTTTAAATGGTTCAATATTCCAAAATATAATTATTCAACACATTATAATAACGACCTATAATTTTTCTAGATGAACTTATCATTAACCCTTAATCAACAAGTCACATATCTAAAATTCAAATTCCAAACATGTGAATACCTTCATCATGTATCCTATTGAAATATGGTAATAACATGAATTACTATAAAAATCGTATAGAAACCCGGATTACACTGTATTCCTTAACTAAGATACATGTTATTGAATATATTCCTTAAATAATAAAGTGCAATAAACATCATCTATGATAGTACATACCACTTCTCGACAGGTCAATAATCAATTCCAAAGTAGTCAGTAATTATCTGAATCAATCAGTTCTTCATCATTATCTCAACATGAAAAATATATATTAAGGGTCGTATTTCCCTCAATCATTTTATTTTTAATATGTTTAGCTTTTTACTTAATCACTTTTCCTTTGTAAAATTCAGCATATGACCTCAAATCCTTAATGAAATAGTACTGCAGTGCAATCCTTATAAATATCTTAATTCTTACAACTAGTACAATACTGAAAAAATATTCAAAGGAAATGATTATTGAAAAAGAATATTAATCATTCTAATTCATCTTCGGTAGAATCATAACATGATTATTATCCAAAAATCATCATTTGGGGTGTATTCCTTTGAAACATGGGAAATGTATTCACATATTGTCCCATCTCCTTGTAGTTGAAGCACTGAATATAGTGAAATTATTTCATTTTTTTACAATTATGAGAATGGTGTCCTTATTCTCCACACTTGAAGTAAACTCCTTTTCTTATCAAGCATATACCAATGTGTTTCCTTCCACAGTTATCACATGTAGGAAAATACATCTTTCTCTTCTTCCATTTATCCATGTTATTTCATGCCAACCTCTTCTTCTTTTCCTTCCTGTCAAATCCAAAGGACTCAGATAAGTCTTTACATACCTTTTCAACACACGATACTATTGCCTCATATGATGAGGATACTTGGGAGAAAATATTCTTTTGAAATGATGAATTAAGACCATAAAAGATTTGATCCTGCTTACTCTTCACATCTCGTGCATTGGTGAAGTTCTCATTTATTCTTCTGGGCATCATTTCTAATCAATTCTAGATTATATATTAGCCCATAAAAGTATGAACTCTCTATAACTCTAAACCAAGTATACCACATAGCATAAATTTAATCATCGTAAATCCTAGAACAATATTCTTTGGTTACATTGGGGGAATAAATACTTCACAATGGTTGGCAAATAAAATGTGAATTATTCTAAGCATATTCCCTAGGAGTTTCAAACCAATAGTGAATCAAGACCCATTGTCATGTACCAGGATACCCCGGGTCAAGCCCGAAACTCCTTGTCAGAGTTTTCACTCCTAGGTATATCCATGCCAGATCCACTACTACTTGTTTGTATATAGACATGGATGTATTTTCTAGAAAGACACAAATAATATATTTCTCACCAAAATTATAGGATGTTCTTGTTTTTTTATCTTCAAATACCATCTTAGGGATTTGTTCCCTAACCTACATTTTCTGAATCTTGTTCCCAAGGATTCTACTAAATTTCCTTTGATACAATCTATAACACCCCAACTCTAGAAGCTCAGAGCCAGTTCATTATTTTTATAAATTGGCATGATTATAGAGAATCTAATCCAGAAGGACTAAACAGATTATTAGTTCTGAAGAAAACAGATACATACATATAACCCATTTTACATTTTGAAAGGAATCAAAATATAATACATAATAAAATCAAATAAACATGATCCTTGAAAACTCAATAATGATCTCTTCTTCTTAACCCAGGGAAGGAAAAAATGATAGGGGTGAGCTCAAATGCTTAGTAAGGGTTAATAAATATAACAGAAGATAAAATAAAAATAAACATCAGGCATGGTGAATAACTAAGACGCATTCCTTTGGAAAATAATCTTGAACACATTATGGAAGGAATAAGATATGAATACATAATTCCATAATAAAACATAATCATGGGTATTCTACTAGTCTAATAACCACATGAACTATCCATACAGATTTCATAATGAGGGAAATGTATATGCCATAAATTCTAAAACATACCGTCAGGTCCTCAGCCAAAAAAGTATAAAAATGATTTAGGCATTTACCAAAACCACATATATTCATTTTGTCAATGCCCTGGACGAAGACCATAGTTTGTCTCATATGACCTACCGATGCACCGAGGGACTACAGAGGACCCCACCCAAAACATACTATGTCCAATTAATACAAAATATGTATATTATGTCCTTTATTCAAAGTATCCCATACCACATTGAATAATTAAATTATGCCTTTTATTGAATGTGTCCCATACCAGTTTGAATAATTAAATGTCACTTATTCAGTGTGTCCCATACCACATTGAATAATAAAATTCATAATTAAAAATTAATCAAACTAATCAAAAAAAATTCAATAAAACATGTTGTTTGATATCATAAGTGATAAACCTCAATGAATTACAAGATTTAACAAAGGTTTTTGACCTCGACAAATATATTTTTGAATGATACCAATGAAATATTATTGAGGAAATAATCCTTAATCATTCCAATGTGTTGCATACCACCTTGAAACATTAAAATCATAATCTCTTAGATTATAATGAGTGTAAGGAGACTATTGATATGATATACCAAAGGGTAGTACATACACCACAAGAACTAAATAAGTGGTGAACAAGGCATATATCTCATAAAAGATAATGAGATATGAGAATAATACTTTTTACTTTTGAAAGAAGTGTCCTCTTAGAATATCATTAATATTTGCCATGAAATATTATTTTAAACACTAATTTACCATAAAGTAATAGGATAGGATATTAAAATTATATTTTAGGCATAAATACTGTAAAAAGAGTTCTTATGATTCTTTATAAATAAAACATTTTAGAGCATTTAAAAGAAAGTATTAAAGAGAATTTTTAATCAGAAAAGAACATTTTTTATAATAAATAAAAAATTGATCCATGACCATTTTTCATGATTAAGTGAATGTTTTTATAAAAATAATGGTTGATTAAAAGATATTCTGCTGTACACCTGAAAACAGGTAATAATTTGAAAATATTCTTTGAACCGAGTGTGTATTTCGGTAACAATTTTGAAAGGTCATTTTAAAATATGTAACTATCCATAAAATAATGATGAATTATGGTTGGTTAACATATATAGAACACTAAAACATAATTTATGAGGAGTGAATAAAAATAAAAAATAGTTCCATTGAGGTAATTAGGAAATAAGAGTAACTCAAATCAAAATTGAGGTTCCGGTGAAAAACTCATACCACTTTGTAATCAATCAATTTGTATGCCCCAAAATTAATAATATTCAAATAATAAATTTAATAAAATGAAAATAAAGATATTTATGATATTTTACATCAATGGGAATTATATATACACCATAAAAATGTATTATTTGTGAATACAGAAAATCTCATAAAAAATGGAAGTGAGATGAAGAAACCCTTACCTTAAGTTCGATTATGTTCCCATCTTGAACTTACGGTCATGGAATATGAAATTATACTCATTATAAACTAATTCAGAACCTATTATACAATTATCTAGTTTATAATGTTTCTATTTAGTTCATTTATTCCCTTATTGATAAGTTATTATATCGAATTCCATCTTTCCGGAGTGTTCATTTTCTTTATTATCATAATCGGTTCACGTGCTCATAACTATTGGATTTCATGTGGAATGGATTTAAATTTCCAGAATTGAAATTACATAAAATTTATGAACACACCGAAGTGTTAATAGTAATTTATATCATTTGGTTTTCATGGAATTAGGATGAATCATTAGATGAAATATTAATGCCATTCAATTAGATTATTTTAGCGGTATTTTGATTATTAAGAACTAGTTTGGTCATATGATTTAATATTATGTACATATACTGGTTCCTGAATATAATTAGTTTATAATAAATATATAATTGTCTAGTTAGATCATAAAAATGGTTTCATGACATGTAATGAAAGAGAAATGGAAGAACAAAACTTTTTCATCCACGAAGGATATAAATTGGAACCTCATAGACGTTAATTTCTTTTGTAAAAATAAAAGGGAGAGAGTAAAAATATTGATGTTGATTCTTCCATTAAAATTATATATTTTATTATATATATGATACTAGAGTTATCATGGTCATTTAGACCGAGAATTTGGGTATATAAAAGGAAAAGAGATGATCGTAAAAATAAAAGAAATGTTGAGAGATCCCTTATGAAAATTCGGCAGCCTAACAACGTTACTTAAAATTTCATAAAATTAATTGATGAGAGAAAAAGGGTATATCATCATATGGAAATAAATATTAATGTAATAGGAATACATAATATCAAACCCCAACATATGAGAATGAAAATTAAATGAGATAACAAAAAAGAAGTGTTGAATAAAAGCAGAGGGTGAATGGTTCCCTTACCTTCTAGAGTAACTCCAATAACTTGAAGGTTGAGAACATGGGGGCTTAAGGACACCTTAGGAGGACTTATAGAGAGGTAAAAACAATATAGATTTGATTATGAGGAATTTTTAATGAAATAAAACTAATTGTTGAGTGGGTATTTATAGAAATAGAGAGGGAGTTTTTTAATAATTTCAAAGGGACACCTCATTTGTGGTTTTTGCAAAACCATGGGCTTGACAATGGTTTTTGCCCATGGTTCTTTCCACTTGTGGAACCTCATGTCATATTTTACTTTAAAAAAGTCTACCAGCCTTTTATTTTAATTATAATTTCATTATGATGTCATTAAACTATCAAAAACTCAAAACTGTATTTTTACTATTCATGAAAAATTCAAGTTTTTTTAGAAAAATCCAAAAAATTCACCCTGACCATTTTTCAAATTGTAGTATCCAAAAATGAAATACATTTTTTGAAAATAAAATTCTAAATATACTAAGTTTAATTTTTATATAAAATCATAAATTATTAAAAAAAACACTTTAAAACTATAACTCGTTTTATAAGACTGTGAGAAATTAATCAAGGTCCTGTAAAATATTCTCATTATCATAAGACAATAAAGTAAAAATTTGTGATTAAATTTTATATAAATACATTTTAATTTTAAATTATTAAATTAATCAGAATATTGTAATTTAAATATTTATTTCAAATAAAAATACAAATTCTTATACAATGATCATTTTTTCACTTTTAAGATGTCAAAATTTTATTTATACATTAATGGGTGAAGTTTTTATTTTTTATATGATTTACTATTCATTACTATTCATGAGGGTATGTTACTATTAATCAAAAATAATGTTTGTTTTATTAGACTCTAAATATCTTACTGAACGCAACATTTTATGTCAGTTGTTCAAAATTCAAAACACAGAGGTGGAAAAATTATGTTTACTTGAATAGGTTATAACAAAGTGTTGTTTTGTAGAGACTCAGTGTTTCATGCATTCTATAATAAATCTATTATTAAATTCTTGGGGTGTTACATCTATATCCCACGTAATTTTTCTTTTTGTATATGGTCAGGACTTGATGATCATTTGGCATATGTTTTTTATTCAGCTTATACCTATTTATTGTATCTAGATGATTTATTTATTCTAATGCTGGTTATTTATTACCATTTCTGCTGCGTATTATTTTTATTATTTGTATACTGCTATGATACACTCTGTTGAAGAAGGTATAGTTTTCCCATCATACCATCATAGACCATCGCTACTATTCTACAGCCTTTGACATATGGGGAGGCGTGATTGGGGCCATGTGATTCATTGGTTCAAAAACTATTATCGAGTGAGCCGGATCAGGACATTACAAATGAGTTGTGTCAAATTGAAAAAATGAAATTTCCTGTTATATAATGATATATTCATATATATATATATACACACACAGGTATACACATAAAAAACACACACAGACACACATACATACACATACACATACATATATAAACACACACACACACACACACAAACATGCATATACATATTTATGCACGTACATATACATGTAGAAACAATCACATACACATACATACAAATAAAAATACATAAAAATAAATGAACAAAAATACACAAACACACACACACACACACACATATACACATACACTCACATACATACATACATACATACAAACATACATACATACATACGTACGTACGTACATACATACATACATAAAAATATACATACATACATACATACATACATACATACATACATACACATGCATAAGAATATATACACATAAACACATAGATGCTCGCACACACACACACGCACACATCGTTAATATAGTTTAGGATTTTTCAGTGCTAAAACTATCATTGATAAGTATTCAATTATCACTACAAACATTAGCTCTAATAAATACTAGTGATAAATAAACAATCATTGTTAAATTTAAAAATTACATGAAACTACTAATTATATAAACACGAATAATAAAATCCCAAAATTTCAATATAATAAAAAGGAATAAATATTAAAAATAAATAAATTACAAAAATATTAAAAATGAATGAATAATTAAAAATATATATTATGAAAATATTATAAATAAATAAATATTAAAATAAAAAATAATAATTTAAAAATTACTAATAAAAACAAAATATTGATAATGAAAAACTAGTTCAAAATATATGAATAAAAATTTTATGATGATTTGAATCCAAATATATTAACAAAATAGTGAGGCATTATAAATTATATACATTAAAAACACATTAAAAGTATAATATAATAATAATTGAAAATTTTAAAATAAGTTAATACTATAAATAACTTAGAAAAATATTAAATGAATAAATATTAAAAATGAATAAATATTAAATTACATGTGTGTCTATGTGATATATAGGTGAACCAAACACATAGTATAATCGAACCATAAACACAAACACATACATACATACATTCATATAAACACATATACACATACATATAATCACATACACATACACATACACATGCACATACATATATATAGTTCATATAATATTTTTTATAAATCATATTTATTAGTATAAAAATATGTATATAAAATATATATGAAAGGTAACCTTTATGCATAAGTATATATATATATTACAAATTTTTGTTATGAAAAATGCATATCATAATTATCAATAAACATGTATATGATTAATACACATATATAATTATAAATATAAAACAAATATATAAATTTAAAAAGAAACCTTATTTTATGTATTTATATATTAATTTGTATATATTAAAATAATATATATATATATATATATGTAATTATTATTATATATACAATTATAAATAATTACAAACTAATATACATATACATATACATATATTGTTTATATATATATATAAACATAGTTATTTTTTTATAAATCACATTAATAAATATATAAATATGTATATTTAAATTAAATTATACAGATTAATTTTTATCATTACCTTTTTACAGTTGATAATGGTTTCACTTTTATCAATGATTTTTAGCGCTGATAAAAGTATCATTTATCAATGCTTTTAGTTATCACAGATAAAAGTAATACATTTATCAATGCTTTTTTTAGCAATGATAAAGGGAACTGCCAACTTAACATGAATATGTAGTAGTGTAATGTAAATTCTGAACATTATTTTTCTTCACTCAAAATAATAATATTTTTAATGATTTTTTCCCTTCTATAATATATTTTGAATGTTAATATATATAATTTAATCCTTTCATAAATACATTATTAATTAAGTTGTATAATTAATATTACCTTGATTATGTGTATAATTATTTAATTCAATTTCATATTTATCAAATTAATTACTATGGATACATATAATATATTTATTAATAACGTTTTTTTGATACACAAGTGTGGTTATTTTTTTATTTAATGGTGAATTAGAAGTTGATACATTCCACTGGGAGATTCAAAATTACATGAGTTAAAGACTGAAGACATATTTCATCTAGAAAAAATTATATATTTAGTGATAACAAAAATCATGAAAAAAATAGTTTCCATTACTTATGACATAACACATATGAGAAATATAAAAGTGTCACTAAACTTGATAAAAATAATTTGATATAGCTCAATTATTTCAAAGAGAAGTAAAAAATAAGAATCAAAGGAGGGATTATCATGTAACTACTTATGATTTCTCTAGTTAATTCCAATTATCCCATCATACCATATGACATGACCATAATACCACCAGTTGATGGTGTTATATATAGAGGGGGATTCACTATATCGTATATGAATAACTTCATCACTTATGATTTGGATATGTTTCTTATTATGAAATTTATGGGAAATTGATAACCAAAGAGAATAAAAAAATAACCCATTAGAATAATATTCTATCATATACAATGAGTAAATCATGACATACGACATCCCTATACTAGAATATATGCATCACTTAAGAATAGTCCATTTTAGTGTATATGTTTATTGACACCAATATATTTTCTAATACGATGATGTTATATGTGGTGATTTATTATAATATAAGTTCTATTCAATTCCATCCATTCCATCCATTGTACATGCATTATATATAAGCCTATCATGGGAATTCTAAAATAAAGAATAAGGGACAAGAATCATGAATAGGATCCTGGGATCTCATCACTAAGATACATGGGCACAATGTATGAAGTATACATCCACGGTACAAAGTTGTTTCAATAAATTGGAAAACATAACCAATATAATTATTTGCAGAATAAAAAAATGAAAATATCATGTTGTGGACATACACATTAGTTATCCTAATTTGATGGAAGAAGCTATAAGGAGTCCGTGTTGAAGTGATTAGACCCATCATTGCACATCTGTATACATTATAAAGGACAAAGGATAAGATCAAGTGAAGAATCAAGATATTGTATGTAACAAACAAGGTAATGTTAAGAGAAATCATTATTATATATTTACTAATTATATTTTATTGATTAATAATCATTATACGAATATTAGGTAACTTTTCAGTCAAAAGGAAAAATGATTCATATTTAACCAAATTGGGGTTTCGTGCATTATATAATCTTATTTAAAACATTTATTCCAAAATTATAGTTTTTAAATTTTACAAAATGAATTTAATTTCTGAATTCACCATATTAAAATTTTATTTGGAATAATTTTGAGAATCTTCTAAAAGTTTTATTTTCAATGAATTGTGAAAAATATTGATTTTTATTGAAAGTGATAGTTTATTTTCAAGTATTTATAAAGTAAAATTATATTTTTGATAAATTTAAAAATAAATTAGTTAATTTTGATTAAAAAAATCCAATTATAGTCTTTGTAATGAATTTTGTACTTAAATTTTGTATATAAACATTATTGTAATTAAAAGGTGTTTTTTTCTAAAATATTTTTTTTCATCACATTTTGCGGATTTAATTTTAAGTTATATTCTACGATTCATGTGAATTTAATATTTAAAAATATATTAGACATTTGAAATCATGAGGTCTAAATTTTCTAATTATTTCCATGTTACTTTTATTCATTATGAATAGTAATCTAAGTAAATTTTGTTACCAAATTAAAGCTAAAATGGGTTAATAAATTGTAAAAGATGTGATAAAAAAATAGAAAGTAACCCTAACATTTGAATTATTTTTTAGATGATTATATTTAATCCAAATTACTCGATCTTTTAATAAATGACATTTTTTTCATTTGGCCCTGATTTTGATCTTTATAATATTTTATGTCAAGAAAATTAAAAAAATGTCATTATCTTTGTTTTATTATATTTAATTTTTTTAAAAGGGATAAAAAGAAGGTATGTTAGTTTATAAATTATAATTTTAAGATAAATTAATTTTCATTATCATGGTGTTGACCTCCATATTTTAATAATCCCAAAATCATGTTTCTAATTATATTTATGTTTTTTATTTTTTCTATTAGCATTTTATATTATTACATGGACTGGAGATAGTTTTTAAGTATGACCCACCATTGATGTTGAGACACAGTCAAGATGAGTCACTACTAAGGAGGTGTCACTATTGCCTATGACTCACTATTAGCAATGAGTCATTACTGAGACCAAATTTTTACAAATAACGAGACATTGAAAAACAAATCTCACAGTCATCTTGAAACACCATCAAGGATTTCATACTTCTAGAGCATAAATTTGGAAAAGTATGGAATGAATCACCATTAGATTTGGCATGTCACTGAATCAGAAAATTGGTAAAGATTGAGTCACCCCCAGCATAAAATTTTGGTTGACTATAAAATGTCACACCACCAATATGAGTCACCTCTTGAAATGTTAAACCATTCCAAAGTCTCTCCACCATATATAGACACTACTAAGGACAAACACCATTACAAATACACACTACCGAAGTCTTTTCACTATTCCAGGACTCACCACCTCTATTTTAGTTTATTTGGAATTCATTTCTCTAATGACTATATTATTGAATTTAATGTCAAATGTTATTTTAATGACTATTTATCAATTTCTCAACATAATGAATTAAAGGATGTGTAGGCCTTGATTATGAGGATACATAATATTAAAATTCTCATGAAGATACTCATTCATGATGATAAAAAAAGAAAAAGCAGTCTCCCTCATGAAAAAAAGAACCATGTGTGATGTGAAGAAAGAGGAACATGATGAAATATATATATGAAATGAGAGCTATAGATCATTTCATGAAAATACATGACTACACTTAATTGAGGTAGCTGAAAAAAATATATATCTAGTGTTTTCCTACAGTCAAGAAAAAAAGTGTCTATGACACTATATTCTACTAATGTTTTAATGAGAACATGACTCAAGCTACACTATAGATCAAAATCAAGAGCCACGAGCTAAAATGCATAACAATCAAGAATCCCAATCCCATCATAATTTTAATTTCTTTGTTTTCTGACTATATTTTACATTAAATGTAGTGTGTGTTGCTCTATTTGTTTCACAAAACACTATCTCTTTCTACAACTAGAAGATACATAGATTTATTCTTAAATATTTTTATACTTGTACTCGCACAACAACTATGGAATAGGTCTGATGCAACAAGTTAAATTTTTTACTCCACGGAATAATAATGTAAGAGGCCCTGTGTGGTCTAGAAATTTTTATACTATTGAAAAACACAATCCAAGTTGTGGATCAAACTATTTATTCATATAAACCTCTTGGTCACAGGTTATCACTAAGTGGATAGGACTAAGTGTCATTATGATACTGATCCTCTTATATTCAAAATTACAATGTGTGTTTTACTTTGTCTCACTTTGAATATGTTCTTTAAACTAATTTTCTTTGACTATAAATAAAACTAATACTTTGATTGTTAACCTTAATTAGTGATTTTATAATATTTTAATTATGTAAATTGATTTCAATGGATAATGAAATATTATAAATTATTTTATCTGAGACCTAATCAGTCATCTAATATATATTTTGAATTACTGAAACTTATAATGATATACTATTTATGTTCACGGGGACATATTTAAATTATCTAAGGGAATATATTTTAATCCATTGTGAATAGAAGTTTTTATTGGGTATTAAATTAACCCCCCTCTTGAGTTACTCACTCTGAAAAAAAGTTGGTATCAAAGGTATAAGCTTTGGTATCGAAGTTTTTTTCAAAAAAAATTAACTTGGATTTTTGTTAAGATTTAAAGATCTCCATTTTTTGTAGGTTCTAAATTTATTTATTTAAATGGATTCGAGACAAGAAGGTTATACTACCAATAAACCTCCTTTTTTAAATGGTAAAAATTATTCTCAATGAAAAATTCAAATTAAAATGCATATAAAGAGTATGAGTTTCAAAATTTGGACTGTTATATAAGATAAATATGTTATAAATACTAATGATATAAAGGATTAGTATGATGCTAAAAATATTTCTTATAATAATAATTATAAAAAAATTAATTCCGTTTACATTGGTTTAGTAGATGAAAAAATTAATAGAATATATACCTAAAAAATGCATATAAAATTTTGGATGATTTATCCATTTCACATGAGGGAACAACTAATTTTAATAAGATGATACTTAACACATATACTATAAATTATGATAACTTTAAGATGAAGCCTGATGAATATATTTATAATATGTACATCTGGTTCAATGAGATTGTGAACAGAATGATCTCCCATGGGAATCCTATATCTGACAAGAACCAGATCGTGCAACTTATTATATATTTACCTAAAATAAAGAGAGGCATATCTATGTCAATTAGATATTCTTGTAATATCAGGTTGCTAACTGTAAAAATTATTATTAGTAAATTGATGTTGTATGAAGAAGAGTTAAAGGTCAACCGATAAGATGGTGAAGATATAAAGATAAAATATTTAGCATTTAACACTACTACGTCTAAACCAAAAAGAAATGATAAAGGGAGAAAGTTCAAGTGATAGTGAGTCACGATCGGATAACGATTCAGAGATGGCCTACCTGGCAAGAATATGGAAGAAATTTCATAAAAATAAAAAGTATTTTTGAAAATACTTGCTATAAAGGGAAATATGACACTAAAGGAAATTGGAAAATGGACTGGAAGAAGGATCAAGACACACATGAATTTACTTGATATGAATGAAAAAGGAAAGGACATGTAAAAAATGACTATCCAAAGTTAAAATAAAAAAAGAAATATGATGATAAGTATAAAATATACAAGAATGAAATGCCAGAAATGTGGAGTGCTTTTGAGAATAGCTCCAGTGATTATGAATCTAGCCCTACAGAAAATTCTTATTGATCCAATATGCGCTTTATGATATAAATAATTGATTTACCTACTAAATAATCTGAATGAACTTCTAATAATTATTTGAGTTAAAATAATTATGACGATGTGACTAAGTAAGATATGTTTCAATATTGTATTATTATGGAATATAATTTAATATAACTTAAAGATAAGTAAAATATTCTTAAGAGATAACATGATTTATATGAAAAAATTAAATCTGATCTGTAATTTGAAAAAGAAAAGAATGCTCAAATTTTGGAAGAGAATACTGAACGTAAAAATTCAAATGAGAAAATAAAAAAAGACGTTGAAAAATTTACTAATGAGAGAGAAACACTATCACATGTTTTAGGAAAGAATGTTGCACCTAAATATGTTACATGTATAGGTTACCAACCTGAACAAAGAAGAGTAACAATGAGTTCTTTTGTACCTGACTGAACACATGAAATTTTGCTACATACTTTTCTATAGGACCTAATGAAGTATTTATTTCTAAAATTCGTCAGTCTATTTATATGAAACCTATAAAAAAATGTGGCTTCCTTAAGCTTTAATCACTAATATATTTGAAACCAAACAGATCTGGTTACCAAATTCATTTCTTCTATAAATTTTGTTTTTTAAGAAATATGCTTTAAGACCTCCTACAATAATCTATAGTAATTGTAAAAAGGATTTTTACAAAATATTATAGGATATTATTCATTCTTTAAGAGCCTAATAAAGGTTGATGATGGTGTTGATCCATTCAGTATTTCATCTGTCTTGTTTCTAAGTGTTTCAACAACTTGAACAAAGCTAATAGAGGCAGTAATTTTGCAATTAAACTTGACATTAAAAAATCATTCGACACCATGTATTAAAGATTTGTCTTCAAAGTCCTTCAAAGTTTTGGTTTCAGTGAGACTTTTATCACAAAAATGAAGACTTTTTTCAACTCATCCTCTATCTCCATTTTGATCAATGACTGCCCCAAAGCCTACATTACATGCTCCAAAGGTGTCAGACAAGATGACCCCCTCTCTGCCATTCTATTAACAATTGTAGAGGACTATATTAGTCATCCGATCACCCATATGGTGGAACAGAATAAAATTAAACCCATCCATGTATCCAAGAATGTAATTGCCTCTACACATCTCTTGTATGTGGATGCAATCATATTTTTCCTTCAAGGAGACAAAATAAACATTCTCATCCTCAAAACCACTATCTCACAATATGAAGAGGTCTCTGGTCAAATCATCAGTTGGAATAAATCTTGAATTTTCTTCAGAAAGAACATTACTTCCATTAGAAAATGTAATATTATCAGATAGCTAGGTCTGAAAGAAGGTACGATCCCTTTCATTTATCTTGGTGTCCTCATCTTTTCGGGTATACCCAAGGCTTATCACTTTTCACCTATTGTTGAAAAAGTTCTAAACTAGTTGAATTCCTGGAAAGTAAAATCGATATCTATGGCTGGTAGGACTTGTGTTGTAAAATCCACCATTGTATACAAGATGTTCTACTCTATGCTAGACTATAAATGTAATGTTGGCCTTATCAAAAAAAATGAACACCGCTATTAAGAATTTCATATGGACTTGCAGTATTTTTGAAAGAAGGCATGTGACTGTTCCTTGGTCACCTTTCTGCAAGCCCATTGAGAAAGTTGGTATAGGAATTAAAAATTTAAAATACTTTAATGAATCTCTTCAAGATAGGCTCACATGGAACCTTTTTCACAATACTTTAGAAGCTCACACCTTCCTCAAAAATAGACTCCTTGATAAACTTAAGAATGGTAATTTCAATTTTATTAACTCCTCCATTTGGCCCTCCATCAAACAATATTTTTCCATCGACATGAATAGTTTCAGATGGATGGTCTCCAGGGATTCCTCCATGAAATTCTAGTAGGATAACAGGGCGAGTATGCCTTTAATTTCTGTGATATCCCCCAATCAGACCCCTGAGAATATTAACTTCTCTATTAGAGAAACCTTAAACTCTCAACTTGACCAACTCCCTGATACTATTATGAACATCATTGAAAATTAAACTTTCACTCACACTAATGATTTCTTAATTTGGGTGCCTTCTTATAATGGTATGCTATACTCCAACAATTCCAATCCTCATTTTTTCTTTTACTCTGATAATGATTATAGTTGGTTAAAACATTTCAACAAGCCTTGGATAAAACCCTCTAGATTTGATATCATATAGAGTCTTACTCCCAACAGTGTTCTCATAGATATTTTTCTTCAATCTTTTAGTATTTATCTCTACTCTAAATGAAATTCCTGTAATCAACACAGAGTAGATACCAACCACCTATTTCTATCTTGCGCTACTTCTTTCGCTATTTGAAAATATATTCTTGATAGTTTTGACTACAGATGGTTAAATTATGACTCTGTCAAAGTTAAACTAATGAAATTTTCAAAAATGGAGGGCTCTCAACAAATCAAGAACCTTTTCCTAGCTATAGTTGATGAGCTACAACATGTGATCTAGTATGATCGGAATGCAATTATTCGTACGAATTACACATGCAATCAAAATGAAGGTCGAGTGTGGATCCTCACTGCCATACCTGAATCAACTCTAATGAAAAAGGGACACTGCCACAACACTGTGCATGACTTCAGAATATTATGACGTATTCAGATTAATGGAAATTTTAGTCAACCTCTCTACACTCTGAAAGTGTTCTGGTGAACTCCTTTTATTATATGGATCAAAATCGATGTTCATGGTCCCTCAAAAGGCAATCCGGGACCTGTGGGATGTGGTTCTATCTTCAGGAATCATATCGGTCAGATCCTTGGTAGCTTCATGGGTAGTTGTGGCATTGCCACCTCCCTTGAAGCTGAGATGATGAGCTTAATTCATGCCATCTCCTTCACAAAGCTCTTTGGTTGGAATAATCTCAGGATTTAAAGTGACTCTACAACCATCGTGCAAGAAATTTGGAACAACATTATTCATCTTGCTTGGTGGCTTACTACCCTCTGGATGGATTTCACTCGTTCACTTATAGATATCAACTATATCATCCCTCATGTTTATCGAGAAAAAAATACGGTTGCTGATGGCTTCGCCAACATGGGAGTAAGTAAAGATATTACCTAGTTCGAAGACCTCCCCGTTGATCTTATTTACCTATATGAAATGGATCGTAATATGATCTCGTACTCTAGACTCTTGTAAAATTTCTTTGGATTTATTTATTCTTTTATTTATTTCTATTAAGGTTGATGATGGTCATGTCACCTTTGGTGATAATGTAAAAAGTAAAATATTCATCCTTTTCCAAATTGATAATAGTAATTATATTTTAATTTCTAATGTACTATTTATTGATGGTTTGAAATATAACTTTATTTGTATTGAATAGTTATGTGATGATGGTTTTTATGTTAAATTTGAGAATGATTCTTGTAATGTGTATGATTTTAATAATGTTTTAAATTTTATTTCTCTGAGGAATGATAATGATTATGTTATTGATCTGAATTCTTTAATTTCTTATTTTTTTTATTGAGTGATTTTCACAAATAATAATGGGTTTTTTATAGGATACTAGGCCATTCCAATATTCACTCACTTAGGAAGATTACTATAAAAGGGTTAGGCAAGGATTTATCCAAACTAGAGTTCCTAAATGAAAATTTTTGTAAACCCTATCAAAAAAGGCAAACAACATAATGTTTATTTTAAATAAAATAAAGAAGTGTCAAATTATCAACATCTTAAGTTGGTACATGTCGATTTTTTTGGACCATATAGAGTTTCTTGTTTAAATAGGATGCACTATTTTCATGTTTTAGTAGATGAATTTTCTAAGTATACCTGGGTTTTATTTTTAGATCACAAAAGTGAATCCCTTTCATATTTCACAAAGTCTGCTAGAATTATAATGAACTTAAGTGGACTTAGTATTAATACTCTAAGAAGTGACCATGGCCATGAGTTCAAAAATCTAGACTTTGAATATTTTTTTCATAACAAAATGGGTATAGTCTTAAATTCTATCCTCCTAGAACCCCTCAAAAAAATTGAGTTGTATAGAGAAGAAATATAAATATTTAAGAGATAGCCTTAACCATGTCAAATGAGTATTACTTACCTGTCTATTTTATGGTAGAGGCTATCAAAACAACTTATTACATGATAGATAGAGAGTTAAATAGACCTATCTTAAATAAGAAACCTTATGAGATTTTTAATAATAGAAAGACTATAGTTAATTAATTTATAGTTTTTTTGTTGAAAAGTGATTATTATTAACACTAATGATAATCTTGAGAAATTTTCCTTCAAATGTTATGATGAATTTTTCATCAGTTATTCAATATATCGTAAATCCTATATAGTGTTTCATAAAATAATGAAAACTATGGAAGAATATGTACATGACAAATTTGATGAGACATATCCATGTGATCCTAACAACTCCCTAGAAAATATTTAGGATTATGTGTCTTCTCTGAACTTAAATTCCAAACCATCTGATTCTACTATTAAATAGTAAAAAAATTAATCCAGTTTTGAAACATTTTCAGAACTTCTAAAACATTAACCTATAGAATAATATGATGTTAAAAAACCTTGTTTTAATAGAGATATTAGAACCCTTAAATATCATTCCTTATATGTTGTTATAGGAGATATAGATAGAGGTACACATATAAGATCTTATCATAATAATTAGTTTAAAAATCATGAATTATTATCTCATCTTGAACCTAAAATCATCAATGAATCCATTAATGATGAATTATATGTCATAGAAATGAAAGAATAATTAAATTAGTTTGAAATAATAAAAGTATGGGATCAGTTTGATAGACCCAAGGACACCATAATTATAGGAACTAAATGGGTGTTTAGAAACAAGGTAGATGAGTCAGGCACAATAGTTAGAAATAAAGAAATTCTTTTTACACAATTTTATAGTACAGAAGAAGAGATAGACTATGATGATACATTTTCACCAATAGCCAAACTTGAATCCATTAGAATTTTACACACCTATGTAGCACATCTGGATTTCAAACATTATCAAAAGGATCTCAAGAGTGAATTTCTGAATGGGTTTATATTTGAGGTTGTGTTTGTGTATCAACCCCTTATTTTTTAAAATACACATTTTATAATTCATGTTTTCAAATTAACTAAAGTTTTATATGGTTTAAAATAGGATCCCAGAGCATGCTACGATAGAATCAGTAATATTCTTATTTCAAAAGTCTTTTCAAAAGGTATAGTTGATCCAACCCTTTTTATAAAAAAATATAAAAATATGTTTCAATATTATAAATTTATATAGATGACTTAATTTTTGGATACCCTAAAAATATTTATGAGATGACTTTTCCAAAATGATGAAAACTGAATTTTGAATGAGTTAGATGGGTGAAATCATGTTCTTTATTGTTTTTCAGATTTTCAAAATTATAGAAGGAAATATATTAATTCAAAGTAAATATACAAAGGATTTTTTTAAACCATTAAACATGGATAACACTATGAGTAGGGATACTCCAATGAGTACCACCTATAAATTTTATATTGAAGAAGCTGGGCAACTAGTTGATCAAACTAGTTACAAAGGCATGATTGGAAGTCTTCTCTACTTATCTACTAGATGATCTGATATTATGTTTAGTGTGTCAATGTGTGCTTGTTTTCACGATAATCTAAATGAATCACACTTGTTTTCTGTTAAAAGAAATTTCTGATACCAAATATATACTAATAATTTTGGATTGTTTTACCATACAGTAAAATCATATGATTTTGTTAGGCATTATGATCTATATTTTAGTGGATGTAAGTTAGATAGAAAAGTAACCTATGGTACATGCCATTTTTTGGAAAGTATCTCATTTCCTGATGTAGTAAGAAGAAAAATTATGCTGCATTGCCAACTACTGAATATGAATACATAGTTGTAGGTAGCTACTAGGCACACAATTCTTGGATGAAACACACATTATTGGACTATGGATATCAATTCCTACATATAACCATAAATTTTGACAATATAAGTGCTATTACCATTCCTAAGAACCCTGTTTCTCATACTATAACAAAACATATTGATGTAAGTCATCACTTTTTGAGAGATCATTTTCATAAAGGTGATATCGCTCTTGGGTACATAGATACAAAACATTATCAATATGATATATTTATAAATCCTTTTAGTTATGAGAGAATAAATTATATTAAACATGATCTATGTATGATTAATTTTCAGTAATTTTAATTTTATGAGAATGTTCCATTGGGTAAAAAACACCATTGGGTATGAAAAACAATTGTGTATCACACACCATTGTAGTTGACTTTCCATTGTGGTTGTCTCACCACTTTGAACATAACTCTATTGGGTTTTCATGACTTGGAAATTTTTTCACTTCTAAATTGTTGAACCGACATTTTTTATTCTTATGTTTTATTTCTTAACTCGATTTCTAATTTATTACAATTTTATTGTTTTCTGATTTTCAAATTTATTTTTTAAGTAATATTTCGATATCAATTTTTTGAATACCTAAATACCAAAAATATATAAAATAGATGTTTTTTGAATTCCAATGCATCTATTTTCTCACACATTTATTTAATCATAAGCCAAGTGCGACCCTTTGTCTCCCAAACCTCAACATTGTGACCTTCCCTTCACCTTTGACAAAGAAAACAAAACCTATCTGCATGGCTAGAGTGAAATTACCCTCAATGTATTATCGAGAAAATTCATGTTCTAATACGAAGTAGAAATAAGAATATAGTAGTCGAGTTATTGTACTGCCTGTAAATCCTGATCTATCAAAAAGAGTTGTAGTACCTGAAAATTATTTTGAAATAGAATCAATGTTTTTGAGTAATTCATTGGTACACAATTTACTTCATAACCAAGGCTTGTTATATTGGTTCTCTAAGAATAATAGAACCTTTTATCATAATATATTTTATGAGTGTTACTAATATGCTGAGTTTGGTTTTAATGATAATTAATAATATTGTATGATAACAAGAATCAATGGTCACATAATATATTTTTTCTCAAAATTGATTGAATGTTGTATGGGGTTTTCACATTAATGTGTATATAATTACTATAAAGGATCTATTCTTGATAAAAGTGATGTTTTTTGTGTATGTTTATGATCCTGTAGAGCTATATGGTGATGGTATAACAAGAATACCAACTGCTTCTGATTTGGATGGGGAATACAGACTTTTGTTTCAACTTATTCATAATATTATTTTCTAATAAAGTGTGATTTATCTACATTAAGGTATCATGATTTCTATATGATATTTCATATGAAAATAGGACATAAGATCAATCTATATAGGTATATTTTGGTTAACTTTTCTGAAATGATCAGGCCTACTTCATGATCTAATTCTATGATTTATCCCAAGATGATTTCATCTATGTTAAAAGAAAAATGGTTAGTTTCAGATGATGAAGAATCACTTGTATGATGTGCTGGTTTTTGTATCTCAAAATGGTTTTCTTCAAGGATGAAGATCACTTGGAAAATATGGAAAAATAGATGGGTAGATGTTGGTAAAAACTATATGTTTACTTAAACCATGTTGATCATCTTTCAAGGCCAAATTATATATTGATAGGGGTTTGGAACCGAATGAGATAATGGAGCATTTATACAAGGAAGTAGAAGTTAATGCCTTTAGATTTGTGGAAGAGACTTATTCTATTGATGAGGGCAGTGATCCATGTCTCTCCAATGATTATCCACTAATTATATATAGATCTCATTGTCCCCCTAGGAGACTTCCTAAAATTGAAAAATAAGTATGAAGTGATGAAGAATAAACTAAAGTTTCTGGCGAAGAATATATAAAGAGTAAATCTAAATACGATGAAAATGATATTGATAATGATGAAGAGGAGGAAGAAGAAAAAGATGATAATAATAGTGATAAAAATGGAGAAATAAATGGAAATGTAAATGGAGATTCTGATAATAGTGATAATGATAATTTAGATCTTGATGGTTCTAATGGTAAGATAAGAATAGAGGATATTGAAACACTTCAAGAATTGTTTTCTTCTACTAAAGAATCTGTTTCGAGATACGAGGATGGACCCAGTCTTGTATGTGAAATGAATGTTGCTTCCACTGAATAGAGAGATTATTTTTTTGAGGGGGGTCAATTTACAAGTCATAAATTTGATTATGAAGTTGCAAATATGGGTTCTTCTTAACCATTGGCATTTATTACGAAAATTTAGCCGCATGTGGCTGAAAAAATGAGGAATGAACTTGTTGAGTTTAATATTGATGGACATGTTCAAGTGGATCTAGATATTGATGTAAAAAAGGATAGGATCCTATTTTTAGTAAATTGACTATTTATATTTCATATAGTCCCTCTTTTTATGAGAATAATGATGTTGAATCAGATATTGTTGTGAAAAAAAGATGATGTTCTGATGTAAGAAGAACCTACTACTTGTGTTGAGCTGACTATTGCTACACATGCTCAGAGACATGTTGAAATCCCAATTGTTGTAACTACTAGATTTTTACATAACATTTTTGAATACTCTTTGGTTAAGGTTTCTAATAGTTTGATTGATCCTATGATAGATTAATGGGGGTATGTTTTATGGTAAATTTTATTATTCACTATAGTATGGTGGACATATTTTTCAAAATTAAAGGGATCCTGAGGGATCAATGGTTGCTCAAGTTGATTTTATCAGTTTTTTAGAAATTGTTTTTTCTATATGAGAAGCTACACCTACTGGTTCACATGTTCTAGTGGATATAATCACCAAGGGTGACTCAGATTTTTTCAAAGGGAATGAAATTTTAGATTTTCATATGGTTGTGAAGAGACAAGAGCACCTTATCACTAAGATGAGTGAAAATGATGCACGGTATTTATTTGATTTTGTGATCCATCTTATCCAAACTAAAATGATGCACCATATTCATGAGATTGAAATTAAGTATAAGAAAATAAGTGGTGTGATGGAATCCATAAAGTCTTTTATTGAAGAGATAAAGTCATACTTTGTGCGTTTTATGGATGATATTTTTAAGAGCCTTGATGAAGAATCATCGAATACTTCAACTGCTACTCCAACTGTTGATGATGACCTACTCAGAACTATTGTTAGAGAAGAATTTACTACTATTTCAAGTGGACCTTCCAATGGTGAAACTGAAATTCCTTTGGAAATTTTGAGGAAGATTGATAAAAGCACTGATCATGATCACATGATGATAAGAACTCATGGATGACATGAAATCAGATAGGGAAACTATAACAAAGTCCAAAAAATAATATCTTTCAAGAATATACACTAAGTGTGAGATCAATTCTCACTTAAATTACTTGGATTAGAACTTTAAGATACCTTCGATGACACTGGACCTTAAGTTACAAACCATGAAATTGAAAGTGATGACTCCAGTGCTATACCATTTTATAGAAGATATGGGAGACTTTTTTAGTTCTGTAGAGCAAGTGGGTATGAAAATCAAGTAATTAATCCATCTTATGAGGACTTTTCTTTATAATCATGGGAAAACTATTGTGCCTCACAACTCTATGCCAGTGATTTCCCAATTTTCTCTTACCGTCATAACACCAAGAGTTGATGTTGAATTCCATCTTTTTCTAGGAGTCTCCAAAGATAACCTTGCATCACTTTTATCCTGTTTCCATCCATTTTGTTTATCTCAATAAAAAGTTGTTAGACACCTCACACCCATCTTTACCAAATAGCCTTGATATCTGAATGGTGTTCTTACCACTCTACCTCAAGCTGAACTTACAACCTCAGACTAGATCCATGCTAAAGATAAAGGAAATGTCCCAATGACCCCTTCATTTAAGAATTGATATTTTTGTTGGGTTATATTTTTTTGTCTTCGATGGGATGCATTTCTATAGAAAGTTTTTACTAACTTTTTAGAATCTTGTTAATTATATTTATTTATTATTTATTATTTATTCTCATCAAATTTTTCATTCATTATACATTTACTATTTTTTTATTATTTTTACATTTTTGGTAATCAAAAAAGGGGGAGAACTCTACTGTGACAGTTATTTATATGTTTTAGAGATGTAAATTCATTTTATTTGATACCATGTATGCGAAATCATAATTTACCTATACTATCATTAATATAATGAGTATTATATGTGATGATTTATTTTTTCTTGATCTTAACTTTGATGTGATGATTTTTGATCATCAAAAGGGGGATATTATTGAACTCCTTATTTTGATGATCACAAAATCATGTTTCTAATGATATTATTGAGTTTTATGTTATCAGTTTAAGTTATAAAATAGATTTATGAAAATTGTATAAGTATGAATCGTTGTTGAGGTTGAGACATCATAAAGATGAGTCACTACTAAGTAAGAGTCATTGTTTCCTAGGACCCACCTTTAGCAATGAGCCACCATTGAGACCAAATTTTGAAAAATCACGAGACACAACAAAAAAAGTCACACCCTCCTCTTTAGACACTATCAAGGATGTCATATTTCCAAAGTGTAAAATTGGAAAAGTATGGAATGACTCACCATAAAATAAATCATACCAATGAATTAGAAGTTGGTACATTATCAGTCATCTCCAGAAGGATGAATCTCCACCATCTTATAATTTTGGATAAGTATAACAATCCACACAACTAGTTAGAGTCACCGATAGCAATGTGACACCATTAAAAATTATCTCTGCTAGAATTATATATTTCTGTAGAGATAGATCATTATAATGACACTCCACCATATCCTTTTCACCATTCCAGGACTCACCACTACTATTTTAATGTATTTTTAATTGATTTCTCTAATGAATATAATATTTAATTAAACGCCATGTGTTGATGTAATTAATATTTCTTAATGAAACAATATAATGCATTAAAGGATGTGTAAGCCCTAATTACAAGGATGTTGAATATCCAGATTCTCACGTGGATACTCATCCATTCCAATAATAAAAAGATAATTAGATTCCCTCTTGAAAAAATAAATGTGTTTTTAATGTGCTAAATGTTGAACACACTAAAATCTGTACATGAAATGAGAGTTTTATATCATCATAATAACTTACAAGACCACAATATAATGAGTAAGATGAATAAAAATATATATCCAGTGTTTTCCATAAATCAAAAAAATGTTTCCACTACACTATATTCTACTAAAGTTTTCATGAGAACCCAATTCAAGCTACACATCAAATAAAAATCCAGAGTCACGAGCTGGACTGTATAAAAACTAAGCATCTCTATCCCTTAATACTTTTAATTTCGTATTTTTCATTCTATATATTACATTACAAGAAGTGTGTATGTTGCCATGTTTAATTCATAACACATTTTCTTGTGTGATAACTAGAGGATACATAGATATATTCTTTACTCTTTTTACAAATGTACTTCCACAAAAATTGTGGAAGTGATCTTTTGGAAACTGTTATATTTTTTTCAACCAATAGATAATATTGGAAGAGTCCTAGTGAGGATTGGATAGTTTTATAATATTGTAAAACCCAATCCAGGTTGTATATCAGACTATTTATTTATATAAACTTCTTGTTGATGGGTAATCATCAAGTGAAAAGGTCAAAGCCTCAACTTGAGACAGAAACATTTGTATTCAACATTCCAATGTGTGTTTTATTTTTTAATTTAAGTCTTTTATTTAATTCCAAAATTGGTTTAAACTATAAAAAAATCTAATACAATTATAATTAACCTTAATTAGTGTTATTTATTAGATGGTAATTAAGTAAATTTATTTTAATGGATTATGTAATATTTAATATTATTTTATCTGAGACCTAATCAATATTCTATGAAATATTATGAATGATTGACACTTATAATGATATATTGTTTTTTTGTTAACTGGTATATTTTTAAATTAACTGGGTGAATATATTTTAATATATTTTGAACAAAATTTTTTATTGGGTACACAATTCACCCCCTCTTGAGTTACTCACCCCGACCAAAAAATGATAATTTTGTTTAAAAAAATTTCAGATGAAATAATTAACTTAAATTCATACACAAGACCGATGTAGTATTTATTTAATTAAAGTTGAAATAAAATAAATAAACTTATAAAAATTAAAAGTAACATATTTTTAATGAATTGTTGGTTTACAAAAATTTTATAGATAAATGGGAAATGGTAGGGATGTTTTAAAAAATTATAATCGAATTAATTTATTTTCATGATATTTTTAAAATAAAAGTAAGTGTATAGTTTCAAAAATGAAATTAATGATATTTTATAATAAATGATATTTTATTAATAGATTTAATATTCATAAAAATTTCATATTAGGACGAGTGATTGGGAAATGATTTAAAATATAAACCATGGTCCAAATAGGGGAAAATTTTCCATTTATAGTAACTTTATTAACCATTAAAAGTAAAAATAATTTATATCACTATAATTTTCAAAAGGTTTAATAAAGTATTAAAATTAATTTACTTTAATTTAATATTTTATGATATTCTAATAGTACCCATCTCCTCTCATATAAAGGGATACTCCTCTCATGTTTTCTTTAAACTTTAAAAGCCTTTTGTTTTAGAAAATACCTACCCAAATCCATTACTTACTTCCCTATCCATGTCATATAGGAGTTTGTTTATCATAAAACCAACCTAGGAATGTTTTTTGTGTAAAATTTTAGAGTTTTTCTGAAGACATCGTATAATTATTATCCAAGTATTTTTGTTTTGTTTCTTTTTATATCCTATTAAAATATTATTAAACTATTGTAAAATAAAAAAATCTGTATCTCACATATATTAATTTGTTATTATGTTAATGTAATGACCTATATCCATAAACACTTCTATGAAATAGAGAAATAACCATTGTTTGTGTGTACCATGTATCACCACCATGCAAACCGATGTAATTCATTTTCAATCACCAATTTTTATGGATGGGTTTAAGGATGGATTTAATGTATATATATATGAAATTCATGACATATTTATCATTTTTAAAATATAATATATATTTATCTTTATTTCCTTTCCATTCATTGAAAAATGATAACGTCATTAGTGCATACGTGTGGACTACCAACTCCACAAAGCTATGGGACTCGTTTTCCACCATAACATTAAACAGATGATATATAAAAGTATATTTGATGAAATAATATGTCTCTTATGATATTATGATAATTATTTAAATATAATATAATATTTACCTTCTTCCATAATTGTATTTGAAAAATAGAAATATTACTCATGTGTATGTATGACCTACCATATCTGTGATTGTAATATAGTTAATTTTTCATAACAGTATTTCATGATTGGTTTTAAATGTATAATTTATGTATAAAAATTATAAGTATACAATGAGTATTATTTTTAGATGATTTAATAATGACCTATTTGTCCACATTCAACCGACCAATGTCATTTTGGGCATATGAGCTGAATATCATCAAAAAGATCAACATAATCTCAAATGAGTACGTAATTGAATATAAAATAGTGATAAATTAAATAAAAAATGAATAATAAAAATGAAAAAGGCTATTATAGAAGTAAAAAAATTAATATATGTTTATCATTCAAGAAGATAAAAAATTTTTGTGATGAGTTAGACTCAATGTAAGAGACTCTCTTTTAAAAACCCTCTTTTAAGGTTTCATTTCAAAGTATTTTTATTTCATATACATATTTTTAAAAATTTCCTATTAACTTATTTAAATGGCCAAAAAATTATAAATGGAATTTTATATCACTTTTTAATTTCGTTCAAAGGATTTAAATACAAATCATTTTATGGAATGATTTTTATTTCTTTAGAAAAGAATAAAAGAATGTATTATTTTAACGTATATGGTGACAATGAATTTTTCTCCCATAATAATCCTTATTTGGTATTTGAATTCCATTATATGATTTAAAGTTTTCCTCAACGAAAACCCATAATTTCCTATTTTCTTATTATTATCAAAAAGGGTTTAAAATGGAAAGGATATTTCAAGATCAAAAAATGTTTTATTATGGGTGAAATAAATATATTAATGAGTGTAATGTTTGAAATTTAAATATTTATGTGTTATGAATATTTTATGGTTCTTGGTAATTTTTATGATGATATCTGGTTCTATTATAAACTAATTATGAGTTGTTCCATTATAAATAAATGATAGAAGGTTTCATTATAAACCAATGATGGGTGGTTTTATTATAAATGATCGATATGTGGGTCTATGATATCCCACTAAAGAACCATAATATTTCATTTAAATTTAATTATTTTATTTTTAAAGGAAAGTATATGTTACATCTTAAGGGTAAACCGTATTACTTTGTGAACAACTTTCCATTATATTTTCATGATTAAAAAAACCTTTTTGATTTTTATTTATACTTTTAAATTATTATGATTTTTTATTAAAAAATTTGGGAAGAGAAGTTGATTTCTTGGATAAGAAAATGTTTGTTTTTATCCCAATGTTTATTTTCTAAAAGGAGATATTTTATATGTATTCATGGTTTAAAAACTTATTTCATTATTTTATGTCCCTCACTAAGATTTTTGTGATGATATCACATTTTAATTTTTTTCATATGTTTTTAAGAATTATTAGTGGTAAGAATAAGGTCAAGATGAAAATTTTGAAGATTCTACATGAAAATAAAACTTTTTATATCTTAAAAGTTTAGTTTTATGGAAAAACTAGATACTAAATAAAAGTGTCAAATTTATAATATATAGGGTTGTAATATAATGTTTATGACCTAACTCTCTAAAAATATAAACCATAAATATCCTTGGGAATGTATGACGGTGAATTCTAGTCAAATAACACTGGAATATATAATGTTTATGGTCAGGTCCTTGTAGTTGGTTTCAGATCATGGTTTATATAACATTAGGGGTTAAATAATGTTAATATAATACCCTTAAACTAGTTTACCTTATTGTTAAATAAAATGATATATAATCTTAATATAACTATGTTACTTCATCTAAACTATTTCTATTAAGATTGTTTTTCTATAGATGAAATATGGAAGTGGAAGTAAGAAGGCATCGAGAGGACAATATACTTCTAAAATAGAAACCTGTAGTGGTTGTAATTGGAACATACATGTTTTTTATAGTGATCGATCAATTGAAGTAGGGTATAATTGGTGGTGTAATTCATTTTAGAGAATTTATAAATCTACCATAGAGGAAAATAATGGTAGTTGATAGTTTTATGGGACAACATCCCCCAACATTTAGTGGATCTTCTGACCCATTTGTAGCTGAGGGATGGATTTAGGCTTTAGAAAAAGTTGTTAAAATTCTTTTTTTATTTAAATCATTAAAATGAAACACTTTTTTGTGGAAAATATTGACTACCAAATCCGGATCTAAATTCCTCTTATTGTGGGAAATATGGAAACATCGACTACCCACTCAAGATTAAATCCAGAGGTCTGGATACCAACTTTTTTATTCCTTCACTATTTGACTTTTGGTTAGGGATTATAGGAATCATTTGTTCGTGGAATGTGGTTTCGCACATGCCTTATGGGAATAAACACGTTTGACTGTTAGCCAGATAATTGGCAGCAATATATAGTGTCATGAGCTCTTAGAGGGAATCTGCAATGCTATTTTCAGTAATCTAATACATAATCGTCTATATTTTGTAGTTGGGTCTGTTTCTTCATCTATATGGAGTTCTCAAAATTATAAACTCTTTGATGGAAAGAATCCATCTCTTCATATGCTAAGGATCATGCTACATATGGATGTTTATATAACATCTATGGTACAAACTAGATGTATGAACAATATGACGCATGACCTGAATATTATTAGATTATTGGGTGTTTCAAGTCAACATAAGAATCCTAAAATGAGCAGGTTCATTCACTGGGTCCCTCTAATGCTCCCATGGATTAAGGTTAACATGGATGGGGATGCCTTTGGTATTCATGAACCCTTATGTTGTGGGGGTTTCTTTCATAAACACCATGGATCTCTTAAGGGGCATTTCTATCATTACACTGGAATTGGGATAGTGTATGATGCTTAATTATATGATATGATTTATGAAATTGGATATGTTTGACACCATAATTGGAATTAATTGTGGCCTGAATCTAACTTTAATGTTGTTGTGAAGGCCTTAAAATGAAAAAAAGGGATGTTCTTTGAAGGATCTTACCTTAATGGACTGAATGTATCAACAATGCTACTCAAATCAATTTGGTCATCTCACATACATATCAAGAGTCAAACTATGTAGCATATATGTTTTGAAAGAATGTGGTCTTGGAAATGGTTATAATATGGTAATTCAAGATACCGTCATATTATGATTCATTAGTGGATTCAGATATGTGTGGTGTGACATATTCATATTTTTTTTAATAATTCCTTGCAACCATGACTTTGATTATAAAAATTTTATATGTTTTATTCTAGGACTAGATTTATGTGGATCATAAGATTTTTATGTATTTTCCTAAAGCTATTTGACTTAATATTGAAAAATAATTTTTATAATTGAGAAAAAAAGAGAGAGATTTTGTGGCCGTGTATGAAGAAAACTTCTCATGATTGTCATGGTTCGACGCCAATTTTATCTGGGATCTTGATAGTAAAATTAATCATTTTTACTCATGATTAGAACAATGATATCATAGGGAAGTGTATTATCATGAATTCATAAGTTATGAAAAACTTGTTTAATTTTTTGAGTAGGTAGAAATAGAGTTTACTAATGAACATGTATCCCATGAAAATAAGTAGAATAAAAGGTCTATGTTCCATGAAATGGGGAATAATTCAACAAATAAATCCAGTGGTTTGAAAATAAAATTTATATATTGTGTTAGGTGTGGTAAATATCACCATGGAGAATATATTACAAAATGTTGGAAGTTATTTTGATGTGGACCATGACTGTAATGAAAATAATCTAGAATAATAAATGAATGGGGAAATAGTTAAATGACCAATATTATGATTTTTTAATTACAGTAAGGAGGGGAAGTATCAAAATTTTTGTTTTAAATTAGTAAATTAGGGTGGAAATTTGTAATATTAAACGTAAAAAGGTGTGGAAAAATATTTCTCTACTACTATGGTTGATTTTAGGACATCTAATGAAGTGGTTAAAAGCACATTACATGTTTATTCAATTTATTCCAATGCTCTAATTGACTCTGGATCTTCACATTCATTAATTTTTCCTAAATTTTCTAGTAAAATGGGAATATCAGCTCATAAAAAGAAGATATAACTTTTGGTAAAAACATTGGGTGGAAATATTAAACAAACCAATATTTATATAAATCATTATATTATTATTAATGGGATGGTATTTCCTAAAAATAAAGTTAAAATACCTATAGTAGTGTTTGATACCATTTTGGTTATGAATTGGATTTTATTTTATCATGCTAAGATATATTTTAGTGAAAAGAATATTCTTTTAATTGATTTCATACCTTCAATAACCTATCAATAACTAGATAAATTTAATATAGATGGTATTGAGAGTTACCAATTTCACATGGTTATGAAGAAAGAATCTATTTCAATCATTGATATTCTAGTAGTGAGTCAATATATAGATGTATTTCATGATGAATTAACTTGTTTTATTCATGATTTAAAGGTTTAGTTTACTATTTACTTAATGCCTAATGCTAAGAATATTTGGAAACTACCTTATCAAATGGATCAAGTAGAACATGTGGAATTAAAAAAAAGTTCCATGAATTTCATGATAAATGTTTCATTTATCTAGCACTTCACAATAGGCCTCCCCTATTTTATTTGTTAAAAATAAATATGTTTCCATGAGTATTTTCATTGAATATATATCTTGGACTAACATTACTATTAATAAAAAGCATTATTTTTTAGAAATATATTATTTTTTGATCATCTTTAAGGAGAATATTAATTTTCAAAGATTTTTATTAGGTTAGGGTATCATCAATTAAAGGTAAATTGTGAGAATATTTTGAAGATGATGTTTTAGACTTGATATGATCATTATGAGTTTGTAGCTATGACCTTTTTGTTTTCTAGTGCACTGAAAAAATATATATATATATATATATGGATTTTATAAATATATATTTTCATCACTATTTACAATAGTTTTTTGTTTTTTTATTAATGACTTATTATAATGTTATAAAATTCATGAGGTTAATTAAATACATGTAAGGATTTTTTTAATAACTTTGAAATAAAAAAATATATAGGGAAAATTTATTAAGTGTGAATCTTTTCAGTAACATATTTATTTCCTTGGTTATATTATTTATAAATATGAAATACTATTTATCCTTATAAAATTAATGTTGTTGAATATTTTCCAAGAACTATATATGACACTAATATATTTAATTTTATTGGGTTAATGGTATAATAATGTAATTTTGTTGAAAATTTTGTTTAGTTGTCTAAACCACTAAAAAAGTTAACATAAAAAGGAGTTAAATCTATCTGGGCATAAGAATGTGATGATTATTTTCAAGAACTAAAGAAAAGATTAATGAATTTTCTATCTTTGTCCTTACCATCTAGAATTCATTAATTTTTAATCTAAATGGTTCTTCTTTGAAGGGTTTTGGTTGTGTCATGATGAAGAATGAATACGTAATTTATTATTCTTTATGGAAGATTATTCCTCATGTGTTAAAATATCCTACACTTGAACATTAATTCTCTTTATGAATTTTTCTAAAAAAATTAGAGGCATCATTTATATGAAGTAAAAATTGATATATATACTAATAACAAAAGTTTTATGTAATTATTTACTGAGAAATATTTGAACATAAGTTAGGTAATATGGATGGATTTAATTAATGATCAAGAACCCACAATTCATTATCATCTTGGAAAATAAATCATAGAAACTAATGCTTTGATTGGGAAAAATACTGATTCATTAACCATGTTACATTTATAATCTGGATCACTGGTTAATGATTATATGAATTTTAGACTACAAATTTCTCATCTTGAAACATCTTCAATTTTGTTTCATATTTTAGTAAAATCATCTCTATCTAAAATAATTAAGTTAGATCAGAAAGAATATCCCCTTTTAAAGAAAAAAGTATAATATGTTAATAAGGGTATTTTTATAGAGTTTAATATTGATTAAAAAGGTTTTATCATATATAGAAGAAGATAATGTGTGAATTATGATTCTCAGTTAAAGGGATAATTATTGATTTATTCTCTTAATTCCCCATTTTTCATCCATCCTAGAAGCACTAAGATATACAGATAACCTAAAGAGAATTACTAGTGGGATATAATAAGAAGAGATATTGATGAATTTACCATGAAATGTCTTTTATTTTCAACAAGTTAAAGAATGAAAAAAATTATTAAAGGAGATTATTCATCCTTTGGTAGTGAAAAAGTGAAAATGGAAAAATATATCCATAGTTTTTGTTGTGGTATTACTGAAGACTTCTAAATGTAATAATGTAATTTGGGTTATTTTTAATCAACTAAATAAATCAATACATTTCCTTACCATTCGATATTCTATGTCTTTATATAAAATTTCTTGATAGTATCTTAAGGATATTTTCAAAAATATATAGAGTTAATCTCTTAATATTATCTTGGTGTGACCTCATATTTACTTAAAAGTTTTAGAAATTACTCTAAAAGTCATTGTGAATGAATTAAATTTCATTAAAACTTTTAATCCTTAATCCAAGGGAAAATTAAAGAGAATGATTTAGACCTTTTAAGACAATATTGTTCTTGTTTAAGGGATTTCAAGGGGTGTTGGATCAATATATTTAATTAGTAGTGTTTTTTAATGTATCGTCATGGAAAATTGTTATGCATTTTGATAAAAAGGGGAAGCTAAGACCATGGTTTATTAGACCGTATGAATTCCTAAAGAATGTGGGGGTAGGTATCCTACCTAGTTTCATTTCCTTAAATTTTATCACAAACACATACTTTATTATATGATACTATTTTAAGAAAATATGTGCGAGATTTTTCTCATGTTTTGAGTCCTAAAGTAGTTCATTTGGAATACAACCTTTTGCATGAGGAAAAACTGGTTTATGTTATTGAATGCATAGATAAAGTGTTATAAAATAAGGTACTTCATAATTTTGGGCATTTTTTGGAAAAACCATTTGGATTAAGAAACAACCATGGAATCTAAAAATTATATGAGGGGAAAACATTCCAAGTGGTTTAATTGATGAATGAAACTTTGAGGAAACAATTTTAATATTGGGGGAATAATGTAAGAACCTAGGTAATGTTTGGATTAATCATTTTTATATATTAATTAATTATATATTATTATGTTATATTCATTATTGGAATATTAGACATTTTTTAGTCAAAATGAAAAAGGATTTATTTTTAACAAAATTGAGTATCAATGCATTATATTGTAAAATGTAAAATATTGATTTCAAAATTATATAATTTTAATATTAAAAAATTAATCTAGTTTTTGTATTCACCATTTCGAAATTATCTTACTATTAATTTTATAGAATTTTCTAAAAAATATTCTTTTTAATGAATAGAAAAAATATCGATTTTTGATGGAAATTATATTTTATTTTCAAGTATTTATAAAGTGAAATTCTATTTTTTATTATTTTTAATGTTTTATTAGAAATTATTTATTGAAAATTATCTAATTATATTCTTTGGAATGAATTTAATTCTTAAATTTAGTATAAAAACATTTTTCTACTTCAAAGTCATTTTTCTAAAAACTGTTTTCATCGCATTTTTTGGATTTAATTTTAAATTAAATTCTACCAATTTATTGATTAAAATCATGAAAAATAGATTAAATATATTACATAATTATGTTCAAATTTAGAAAATATTCCCTTTTATTTTTAGTCATTATGAATATTAATCATTCGGACTTCCAAATTTCTCATATTATGGAATATATGGAAATATCAACTTCCTTATTACTTCACTATTTTTCTTTAGGTATGGGATTATGTGAATAATTCATTCGTGGAATTTGGCTTCACACATACTTTATGGGAATACACACGCTTGATTTTTAGCTAGATAATTGGAAGCAATATATAGTGTCATGAGCTCCGATAAGAAATGTGTACTGATAATTTCAGTAATCAAACACATGATCTTCTATATACTATAGTTGCGCCTATTTAATCATCTATATGGAGTGATCAAAATTCCAAACTCTTTGATGTAAAGCATCCCTCTCTTCATATGGGAATGATCATGCTGCATTAGGATGTTTATATAGAATCTATGGTCCAAACATTAGGTATGAACAATACTATATATGACCTGAATATTATAAGATTATTGGGTGTTGCAAGTCAAAAAAGGAAGCCTAGAATTACTAGTTTTATTCGCTAGAACCCTCCAATTCACCCATGGATTAAGGTTAACATTTATTGGGATTCCTTTCATAATCATGAACCATTAGGTTGTGGGCGTTCCTTTTATACACACCATGGATTTGTCAAAGGGAGTTTTCATCATTACATTGGAATTTGGATAGTGTATGAAGCTAAATTATATGCTATAATTTATTCAATTGGATATGTTGTACACCATGATTGGAATTAATTGTAGACTGAATCTAACTTTAATGTTTCATTTTTTTAAAAAAAATGAGAACATATGCCCTTATATTGAATAAGAAAGATTACAAATGGTGAAAAGAAATAATTTTAAATTTATCTTGGAGTAAAATAGGAGCCATATCATTAGGTAGAATGTGAAAGAGAGTGAAACTTTCTTGATGGAATCCTTTGTTGTCCAGACCATCAGCAATATAGTTCAACTCCCTAAATGTGTGGGTGATGAAGTGATTCAAAGAGTTAATTTTGTCAAGACAGTTCACCCATTTAGCATCCATCTTCTATGAGAGATGCCTCTTATCCTCTCTAACAGCTTGCACGAGGGTAGTGGAGTCACAATAAAACCATATACAATTCCAATCGTTTTGTATTGCCTAATCAACTGCAATTATATGTCCCATAATCTCCACTTCTAAGGCTGCGAGGTTACACCAAGGACCAAAAAAGCATGCAACGACATCCCCATTCACATCCCTGAAGATGACACTATATCTCGAGGGACCTGCGTTACCCCTTGATGCTCCATCGGTGTTTCATTTTAACCATCCTACAAATGGTGGTATCCATAAAACATCCATGGTATAACGAGGTGTTGGGTAATTACCAGCAATATTTAGTATCCTAAAGATCATCCAATCATCAACCAAATTTCTACATTTTTTTGAGTGAAGATTATTCTCATCATGAACTGCCTCACGTATGATATCAAACGTGCAACCAAACATGAAGTTGGACCTGCTGTGTACCATAGATTTCCTACAGCTCCAGATATAGTGGACGAGTTCCGCACATGTAACCTAAAAAATTACCTTCACCTACTTAGAAAGTTGAACATTAACCACGACATAAAGAAGAGCTTGAATAGATTCAAAAGTAGAAGATTGCAGTCTAAAAATCTGTTGTACTGCCATCCATAAAGAAGATGTAGCATTGAAAATCAAAAAGAGATGATCAAATTCCTCTCTGTGTTGCTTGAAGAGTTCACATCGTGAGCATAAAGCAATGCCAACCCTTTGTAGATTGGCATCCATTGGTAACTTTTTGAGGGGAAACCTCTATGAGGGCGTAAAATGAGAGGGTGTCATCCATTTTTTGTTCAAATTTGCGATCCATTGTTTGTCACCATTGATCAAATGATGGTCGAAGCTTTTTGATTCAAGCAGTCATGTGGGAGAGCCTTCCCAGATAAGAGTATCCTCCTGATTAACAAAATCAAAATTTTCAACTGCATTGATGATGTCATCCTCCACCATTTTTATATTATCCAGTTTCTCCCTAATCCTGATTTTATTGACAGTTCCACTTTCTTCCAGGTTAACATGATTAATGAGAGGCTCCCATGTCTAGTTGTCATACCAAAACCTCAGAGAAGAGTTCTTTCTTACCAACCATTTTAAGTGACCCATCATTTTTTGAAATATAGATTATATCCTAGACCATATAGAAGACTCAACATATCTGAATTTTCCAGCATTAAGATTTGCCATAAATTTGTCTCTAAGAAATTCCAGGGAAGCAGATTTGTAGTTAATCATTTTCCAAACAAATTTGGCTTGCAACGATTGGTTAAATGCCTGGAAGTTCTTGATTCCAATTCTTCCATGCATATAGGGAAAGCACAAATTTTTCCATGGTGTAGAGATTACCTTCTGTTCCGTAATATTTCCACTCCAAATAATGTTTTCCAGCATTGTATTTATCTTTTTAATAATCGAAATAGGCCAAAGATATACCATAAAATAATATACCAACTTTGAGATAATGACATGATTGACTAGAAAAATTCTCCCATTCATTGATAGAGACTTCTGTTTCCAAGATGTCCGTGTTTTTCTTGACTTTATCCAAATAATTAAAAAAGTGTGAGTGCCAAGTCTTTCCCCAAAACATTGGGACACCCAAGCGATAAAAGGTAGAGTACCCACTTTAATTCCCATTTTGTTGATGAGGCGGATCTTCCTGGAAGCCAAAAATCCCATACCAAATTAGATAAATGATTTCCTCCAATTTATGACTTGACCAAAAACATCCTCATAATTTTTAGAACTTGTTTAATATTGTTGATGTTCCTTTTTTCTCCCTGTGTAAAAATGACAATGTCATCAGCAAATAATAGATGTGAGGGAGCAGATATACCTCAATCAGCTCTGATGGTTGACAATTATCCCGTGTTCAACATGTCTATGAGATGTCTTCTAAGATAGCCTTCAGCTTTAGAAAAAATATTGGCTGAGAGGGGATCCCCTTGGTGCACCCCCTGGAGAAATTGAAATAGCCCTCTAGAGATCCATTAATGAGAATGGATATGCATGCTGTCTCAATAAGAATATTGTGCCAGCCTGTAAATTTCATACTAAATAAAAATATGTTAAGTAACCTGTCAATAAAATCCCAGGGCATTTTTTCAAGGGATTTAGTGATATCTAGTTTGAGAGAAATGTTTTGTCTTCTAGTTTATTTCCTAAGTAGATTGGCACACTCTGAAGTAGTGAGCAAACAGCTCTGTATGTGTCTCCCACGTAGAAATCCAAATTAAATCCAATAAATAATTTTCTCCAAGATATAGGCAATCATTCCTTCAAGTATTTTAGTAATGACCTTATAAATGGTGTTAATAAGAGAAACATGCCGGAACTGACTGATCTCACTTGCATTTTCATACTTTATAATAAGAGAAATAAATTGGGCATTGAATACTTGTGGAAAAGTCCCATCCTTAAAAAATAGAGGACAATCTTACAAACTTTTTCTTGATTGGTTTCCTTATTATCCTGAAAGAAATGGTTAGTAAATCCATCCGGTCCTGGAGAACAATTATTCTTGAGAGCAAAAACGGCTTCTTTAATTTCAAAATACATGGTCATGGAGGTAAGGGAAATATTTTCATCCTCCGAAACAAGATGTGGGATAATATTCTCCCTTATCATTTCATTCTATGGAGGTCCATTGCAATGATTATTTTAAAAGGAAAAAATATGATCTGAGAGCTCCTGTCGTTCCTCAAAAACATGATCCCCATCCCTGAGAATAACAAGGGGCCTATTATCCCTTCAGATGATCTGAAGAGTATGAAAGAAAATTGTATTCATATCTCCCTCTGATAGCCATCTAATTTTAAAGACAACTTTTCTGATTTTATCACGAAGCATGATGACACTCACAAGCATGGATGTAATTTAAGATTCCTATCTTGGATCCCCGCCAAAGTAGTCTTTATTCATAGACTCTTCCAATTCATGTAAAAGTCCATCAAGACCATCAATTTCAGCATCCATTGTGCTGAACCTATTCTTACTCCATTCTTTTAGTTTCATTTTGACCATTATGAATTTTGAAATGCTTCCAAGAGGGCTAACCCCATAGGACCTTGGTCCCCAAGTATCCTGAATAATTTTGGAGCACTCTAGTAAAGTGGCCCATGCGTTATTGAAATGAAACGGGATCAGATACTTTCTTCCCATATTGAGAAGACTCACCAAAATAAGATGATGATCAGAATTATGCTTAGCCAAAGTAACATAGGAAATGTACATCCATGCTTGGAGAGATGCCTCATTGATAAAGGCTCTATCAATTCATGTAGACCTCATTCCAAAAATATGGCACATATACCAAGTAAACTTAGACCCAACAATATTGACCTCAGTCAGAGATGACCCCTCAATACAAGCACTAAAATCAACCATGGAGGTGGTATTAACAGCTGGTCCAGGCTTTTCATCTGTATTCAAAATTGAATTAAAGTCACTAATTATGGTCCATGGATCCACAATTAAGCTTTCCATTTCCTAAATGCAATCCCATAGCCACCTCATGTCAATGTAATTATTTTGTGCATACACAACAGAGCAAAACATCCTTCGTCCTAGTTCTAAAAAACTACAGGTGAGAATTTCATTAGTCCCATAAACTAAAACATGATTAACTACATAAGCATGTATAAAATTCCAGACTCTATATAAATATCCTTCAACCCTTCTACGTCCATGGAGTGAGTATTCTTCTCTTCTAAAGTGGTTTTCAACCTTGGTATAGATGGTCTCAGGTTCAAAAATACGTAGTATTTCATGTTTATATTTTCCTGTAATCAGCCTAGTGGAACCCACCGTGTTAGGGTTGTCTAGTCCCTAATAGTTCGAGAAAAGTATCCTCATTGAGGCTCGGCTTTGGGGGTAATTCCCCATTTGATTAAGATATCCATACGTTTGTACTTCCTAGCAGACATTGTCAAGGAGGTAGGACCCTCTGCCATGGCCAGATGATGCTTTTGTTCACAAGCAGCCTCATTATTTTCCCCATAATTCTGAGATGATATAGCCAGCACTCTATCCTCTGATGAGTCACTTACCATATTAGTTGGTTCCATAATAGATATGTGTGGTGGGACATATTCCTTTTTTTATAATCCCTTTTAACCATGACTTTTCTTATCCAAATTTTATATATTTTCGTTTAGGACTATATTTATATGGATCCTAGGATTATTAGGTATTTTCCTAAATCTATTAGACATAATATTGAAAAATAATGTTTATAATTTATAAGAAATGAGGGATATTTCATGGCTGTGTATGAAGAAAACTTCACTAGATTGGTATGGTTTGGCACACATTTTATCTAAGTTCTTGATAGTAAAATTAATTAGTTTTACTCAGGATTAGAACAAAGATATCATAGGGAATATGATTCTCCTGAATTAATAAGTTATGAAAAACCTATTCAATGTTTTTAGAAGGTAGAAATAGAGTTTACCAATGATCATGTATCCCATGAAAATAATTAGAATAAAATTTCCATCTTCCATGAAATGGGGAATAATCCATCAACTAAATCTAGTGGTATACAAATAAAATTTCTCTATTTTGATAGGTGTGGTAAAAATAACCATGGGGAATGTATTACAAAATTGTGGAAGTTATTTTGATGTGGCCCATGAATGTAATAAAAAGAATCTAAAATAATACATGAATGTAGAAATTGTTAGATGACCAATATTGTGATTTTATAATTACAGTGAGGTTTGGAATAATTAAAATGTGTGTTTGAAGTTAGTCACTTAGGGTGGAAATTAAAAATATTAAAAGTAAAATGGTGTGGAAAAATAATTTTCTACTACTATGGTGGATTTTAGGACATCTAATGAAGTTGATAAATGTACATTACTTGTTTTGTAAATTTATTCCTATGTTCTATTTGACTCTGGATCTACAAATTCATTAATTTTTCATAAATTTTAATGTAAAATGGGAATATCGTCTCAAGAGATTAAGATATAACTTTTGGTAAAAACATGGGGTGGAAATATTAAATAAACCAATATTTATAGAAATTATTCTATTTTTTAATGGAATGGCCTTTTCGATAAATCAAGTTAAACTACCCATAATAGTGTTTGATACCATTTTGGTTAGGGATTAGATTTTATTTTATCATGCTAAGATATATTTTAGTGAAATGAATGTTCTTTTAAATGACTGCATACCTTCAATAACCTATCAATAAGTGGATAAATTGATTAGATATAGTAGTGAGAGTTACCTAGGTCACGTGGTTAAGAAGAAAGAGTCTGTTTAAATCAGTGATATGCTAGTAGTGAGTCAATATATGGATGTATTTCATAATGAATTGCCTGGTTTTATTCCTGATTGAGAGGTTTAGTTTACTATTTACTTAGTTCCTAATGCTAAGAATATTTGGAAACCACCTTATCAAATAGATCAAGTAGGACATGTGGAATTAAAAATGAATCCCCAATAATTTCATGGTAAATGTATCATTTATCTTGCACTTCACAATATATATCCCCTATTTTATTTGATAAAAATAAATATGCTTCCATTAGGATTTTCATTAATTATAGAGATTTTAAAAACATTTATATTAATAAAAAGTACCCTTATCCAAAAATAGACTATTTTTTATCATCTTTAGGGGAATATTACTTTTCAAAGATTGTTCTTAAGTTAGGGTATCATCTGTTGAAGGTAAAGGAGGAAAGTATTTTGAAGATGATGTTTTAGACTAGATATGATCCTTGTGATTTTGTAGATATGAACTTTGTTTTGTCTAGTGTACTGACTATATATATGGATCATATAAATATATATTTTTATAACTATTTAGAAAGGTTTGTGGTTGTGTTTATTAATGAAATATTATTATATTATAAAATTCTGAGGACAATGAAATACTTTTAAGGATTGTTTAAAAAACCATGAAATAAAAAAATATATATGGAAAATTCATTATGTGTGAATTTTTGCAGTAACATATTTATTTCCTTGGATATATTATTTATAATGATAAAATACTATTGAACCTTATAAAACTAAAATTTTTGAAGATTTTCTAAGAACTATAAATGACACTAATATTTTTAATTTTATTGGGTTAAAGGTACAATAATGGAATTTTGTTGAAGATTTTGTTAATTTTCTAGGCCACTAACCAAGTTAACTTGAAAAGGAGTTAAATTTATCTAGGCAAAATAATGTGAGGATTATTTTCAATAACTAAAAAAAGTTTTATGAATTATCTATATTTGGCCTTACCATTTTAAAATCATTACTTTCTAATATAAAATGGTTCTTCATTGAATAGTTTTGGTTGTGTCTCGATGTAGAATGATTAGTTAATTGATTATTATTTATGGAAAATTAGTCACCATGTTTTGATCTATCCCACACTTCACCTAGAATTCTCTTTATGAATTTTTCTGTAAAAATTAGTGGAATCATTTATATGGAGTAAAATGTGTAATATATACTAATCACAAAAGATTTATGTATATATTTACTGAGAAATATTTGAACATAAGTTAGATAAGATGGTTGAAATTAATTAACGATCATGAATCCACGATTCATTATCATATTAGAAAATAAAACAAAGAAACTAATACTTTGAGTTGAAAAAATAATGTTTCATTAACCGTGTTACATTTATAATATGGATCTTCAGTTAATGATTCTATGAATATTGGACAAAAAATCTATCATCTAGAAACTTCTTCAATTTTGTTTCATATGTTAGTAAAATCATCTCTATATAAAATAATTAAGCAAGATTAGAAGGAAGATCACATTTTACAGGAAAAGTAGAATATGCTAATAAGGGTAAGTTTATAGAGTTTAATTTTAATTAAAAATGTTTTATCATATATAGTAGAAGATAATGTGTGACTTATGATTCTCTGTTGAAGGGATAATTATTGATTTAAGATCATAATTTCCCATTTTCCATCCATCCTAGATGCTCTAAGATATACAGAAAACCTAAGGAGAATTTCTAGAGGGATGGAATAAGAAGATATATTGTTGACATTACCATGAAATGTTTTTTTATTTTCAACAATTTAAAGAAGAACAAAAATTACTAAAGAAGATTCTTCAGCATTTGGTAGTGCCAAAGTGGAAATAGGAAAATATATCCATAGATTTTGTGGTGATATTACTAAAGACTTCTCAAGGTAATGATGTAATTTGGGTTATTGTTAATCAACTAAATAAATCTATACATTTCCTTACCATTAGATATGCTATGTCTTTATATCAAATTTCTTGAAAGTATCTTAAGGATATTGTCAAAAATATATATAGTTACTCTCTTAATAGTATCTAAGTATGACCGTATATTTACTTAAAAATTGTAGAAATGACTTCTAAAGACATTGTGACTAAATTAAATTTCAGTACAACATTTAATCCTTAATCTAATGGAAAATCCAAGATGATGATTTATAACTTTCAAGACAAGCTTCATGCTTGTTTAAGGTATTACCATGGGTGGTGGGATCAATATATTTAATTAGTTTAGTTTTTTTAAAGTATCTTAATGGAAAATTGTTATGAATTTTGATTAAAACGGAAGCTAAGTCCATGGTTTCTTAGACCATATGAATTCTAAGATAAATTGGGGTATGTATCATACTAAGTTTCATTTCTTTTAAGTTTATCCCAAGTACATACCTTATTTTATGATAATATTTTAAGAAAATATGTGCGAGATTTATCTCATGTTTTCAGTCCCAAAGTAGTTCATTTTTAAGAAAACCATTCCCATGAGGAACAACCAGTTTTTATTATTGAATGCATAGATGAAGTGTTATAAAATAAGGTAATTAATAAAATAGTGGTCTTTTTGGAAAAAACATTCTTTTTAAGAAACAAGACGGGAATCTAAAAATTCTATGAGGGGAAAACATGCCAAGTTGTTAAATTGATGAATGACACTTTGAGGAAACAATTTTAAAAATGGGAGAAGAATGTTAGAACCTAGTTAATGTTAAGATAAATCATTTTTCTATATTTATTAATTATATTTTATTAATTTATATTTATTATAGGAATATTATATATTTTTTCAGTCAAAATTTTAACCAAAATTTGGTATCAATGCACCAGACTGTTATATTTAAAAGATTGATTGCAAAATTATATAATTTTAATTTTAAAAAATTAATTTAATTTTTTATTCACCATATCGAATTTATATTACTATTAATTTTTGGGAATTTACAAATAAATTGTATTTTTAATGAATAGAAGAAAATATCAATTTTTGTTGAAAATTATATTTTCTTTTCAAGTACTTATAAAGTGAAATTCTATTTCGTATTAGTTTTAAAATTTTATTAGAAAATTTTTATTAAAAATAATCCAATTATATTCTTTGGAATGAATTTTATACTTAAATTTAGAATAAAAACATTTTTTGTACTTCAAATTCATTTTTCTAAAAAACTATTTTCGTCGTGTCTTTTGGATTTAATTTTAAATTAAACTATACCAATTTATTGATTTCAATCATGAAAAAAGGATTACATATTTTCCATAATTAGGTTCAAATTCGGTATTTATTCCCCTTTTATTTTTAGTCATTTTGAATAGTAATCATTCGGACTTCCAAATTCCTCCTATGATGGAAAATATGGAAGTATCAACTTCCTTATTTCTTCACTATTTTTCTTTAGGAATTGGAATATATGAATGATTTGTTCGTGGAATGTGGTTTTGCACATGATTTATTTGAATACATAGGCTTTCTTTTTAGCCTGATAATTGGAAGCAATATTTAGTATCATGAGCTCTTAGAGGAAATCTGCAATTCTAATTTCAGTAATAAAATACATAATCGTCAATATACTGTAGTTGGGTCTTTTCTTCATCTATATGGAGTTCTAAAAATTCTAAACTCTTTTGTGTAAAGAATCTATATCTTCATATCGGAATAATCATGCTGCATAAGGATGTTTATATCACATCTATTGTACAAACAAGAGGTATGATCAATACAATGCATGACCTGAATATTATCAGATTATTTAATGTTTCATGTAAACCATGGAATCCTAGAATGATCTGGTTCTTTCACTGGATACCTCCAATTCACCCATGGATTATGGTTAACATTGATGGGGATGCCATTAGTTTTCATGAACCATTAGGTTGTGGGTTTTTCTTTTATATACACCATGTATTTGTCAAAGGGCATTTCAATCATTACACTGGAATTTGGATAGTGTATGTAGCTAAATTATATGCTATGATTTATGCAATTGGATATGTTGTACACCATAATTGTAATTAATTGTGTCTTTAATGAAAATTTTATGTTATTATCAAGGACTTTAAAACAAAAACAAGTGATTTTCCTTGAAGGATCTTACCTTAATGGATTGAATGTATCAATAATGATACTCAAATCAATTTGGTAATCTCGGCTCTTCCCATCGTTGCTTCCTCCTCCGGATTTGAGGGGCTGTGATGATGGTCCAGGGTGTGGGTTGAGATTTGGGGCTTTCGTTGCATTTCGTGTTGGATTCTTGGGTTTTGGGGGGATCTGGTCTTCGGGCGTGGTTCGGAAGGCGGCGACGGGTTTTTCTCCGTGCCTTTTTGTCTTGTGTTTGTTGTGCTATTGAATCCGTTCAGGTATGTGGTAATATTTTGGTGTTTCTTATGGAAGAGGTGAGATTGGTGATGGTTTTGACCAGATCCCATCGATTCTGACATGGTTTGGTTGCCTGTTGTGCTGTATTTGGTGTTTTTATGGTTTCCCCTCTTCGGTTGTTCTTGCCGGGAGTATCGCGGTATGTCGGCGATGTTTTTGTGATGTGCTGAGGGTTTCGGCCTCATCTAATTCGATGAAGTCTTGACGAAAATCTGGTTTGGCGGTGTTGTTGGTTTGGAGGCGAGGCATCTGGGTTTCATGTTTGGTATGGCGGCGAGGTCCGGTGGTGATCACCGGTGATGCAGAATTCTGTGAGGTGGTGTCGGGGGCATGGTTCAACTGCTGCTGTTATTGTATGATTTTTTTGAAGTATTTGCTATAGATGGATTTGGTGTTGTTGGATGGGAGGTGCTCATGCTGCTGCGGTGCTTGGTTTTTTTGTGTCGTTTTCCTTTCTTTGATTTTATTTTGGGGATTGTATTTGGGTTTGGGTTGATTGACCTTGCCCCTCCCTGGTCTGTAGTGTAATCGTTTTATTAATAAATTTTTGGGGGTCCAGGATTAGCCTGGTTCCGCACCTGCCTTGCTATTCAACTAAGTAGTATATTTTCTTTCAAAGAAATTGGTCATGGAAGTGGTTATGATGTGGTACTTCAGGATCCCTTCATATTATGATTCATTAGTGGATGCATATATGTGTGGTGTGATATATTCCTATTTTTTTGGAATAATATCTTATAACCATGACTTTTCTTATCCATATTTTATATATTTTTTAGGAAAAGATTTATATAGATCTTATGCTTTTTAGATATTTTCCTAAATCTATTTGATTTAATATTGAAAAATAGTTTTTATAATTGAGAAAAAAGGAGGGAGATTTTGTGGCCGTGTATGTAGAAAACTTAACGTGATTGGTATGGTCTGACACACATTTTATATAGGATATTGATTGTAAAATTAATCAGTTTTACTCATGAATAGAACCATGATATCATATGGAATTAGATTCTCATGAATTATATGTTCTGAGAAACTTGTTCAGTCGTTTGAGAAGGTAGAAAGAGAGTTTACCAATGATCATGTATCCCATTAAAATAAGTATAATAAAAGGTCCATATTCATGTAAATGGGGAATAATCCATCAAATAAATCTAGTTGTATGAAAATAAAATTTCTATAATGTGATTGGTGTGGTATAATTATCCCTAGATAATGTATTAAAAAATTTTGGAAGTTCTTTTGATGTAGCCCATTACTGTAATGATAAGAATCTACAATAATACAAGAATGGGGAGATAGTTAGATCACCAATATTATGATTTTTTAATTACAGTGAGGTGGGGAATAATGAAAATGTGTGTTTTATATTAGTCACTTATGGTGGAAATTATTAAGATTAAAAGTAAAAAGGTGCGGAAAAATAATTTTCTACTATTACGGTTGTTTTTAGGACATCTAATGAAGTGGTTAAAAGTACATTACTTGTTTTTTAAATTTATTCCAATTCTCTATTTGACTCTGGATATTCACATTCATTAACTTTTTATAAATTTTCAAGTAAAAGGGGAATATAATCTCATGAAAATAAGATTGTTCTTTTGGTAAAAACATTGGGTGGAAATATTAAACAAAACAATATTTATAGAAATCATTCTATTATTATTAATGGAATGTTCTTTCCTATAAATCACGTTAAACTACCCATAATAGTGTTTGATACCATTTTGGTTATGGATTGGATTTTAATTTATCATGATAAGATATATTTTAGAGAAAATAATGTTCTTTTAAATGATTTCATACCTTCTATAACCTTTCAATAAGCGGATAAATTAATTAGATATAGTTGTGAGTGTTAACTAGGTCACATTGTTTAGAAAGAATAACCTATTTATATTAGTGATATTCTAGTAGTGAGTCAATATATGGGTTTATTTCATGATGAATTTCCTTGTTTTTTTCCTGATTGAGTGGTTTAGTTTACTATTTACTTACTGCCTAATGCTATGAATATTTGGAAACCACCTTATCAAATGGATCAAGTAGAACATGTGGAATTAAAAAAGAAGTTCCAAGAATTACATGATAAAAGTTTCATTTATTTATCACTTCACAATAGGACGCCATTATTTTATTTGTTAAAAATAAATATGGTACCATGAGGATTTTTATTGATTATAGAGCCTTGAATAACATTACTATTAATAAAAAGTATAATTTTCCATAAATAGATTACTTTTCTGATCATCTTTCTAGTTAATATTACTTTTCAAAGAATTTTCTTAGGTTAGGATATCATCAGTTGAATTTAAAGGAGGAAGATATTTTGAATATGAACTTATAGACTAGATATGATCATTATGAGCTTGTAGTTATGACCTTTGTGTTGCCTAATGCACTAACTAAATATATGGATCTTATAAATATATATTTTCATAACTATTTAGAATGTTTTGTGGTTGGGTTTATTAATGACATATTATTATATTATAAAATTCCTGAGGATAATTAAATACATGTAATTATTGTTTTAAAAACCTTGAAATAAAAAAATATATATAGAAAATTTATTAAGTTTGAATCATTGCAGTAAAATATTTATTTCCTTTGTTATATTCTTTATAAATATTGAATTCTATTGAAACATGTAAAACTAATGTTTTTGAAGGTTTTCCAAGAACCATAAATGAAACTGATATTTTTTATTTTATTGGGTTAATGGTAAAATAATGGAATTTTGATGAAATTTTTTAGAGTTGTCTAGACAACTAACCAAGTTAACTTAAAAAGGAGTTATATTTAACTGGGCAAAATAATGTGATGATTATTTTCAAGAACTAAAAATAATATTAATGAATTCTATAGATTTGGTCTTACCATATAGGAATCATTAATTTTTAATCTAAAATGGTTCTTCTTTGAAGGGTTTTGGTTGGATCTTGATGTAGAATCATTAGGTAATTGATTATTTTTTATGTAATATTAGTCCTCATGAGTTACACTATCCTACACTTGACCTGGAATTCTCTTTATGATTTTTCTATAGTAATTATAGGCATCATTTATATGGATTAAAATGTGAAATATATACTTATAACAAATGTTATATATATATATATATTTACTAAGAAATATTTGAACATATGTAAGATACGATGACCAGAATTAATTATTGATCATGAATGCATGATTCATTATCATCACGGAATGTAAAACAAAGAAACTAATGCTTTGAGTTGGAAAAATAATGTATCCTTAACCATGATACATTTATAACAATGATATTTGGTTAATTATTATGTGAATTTTGGACTATAAATTTTTTATCTACAAGCGTCTTCAATTTTGTTTCATATGTTAGAAAATTTATCTATATTTAAAAGAATTAAGCAAGATTATAAGGAAGATCTTGTTTTACAGGAAGAATTAGAATATGTAAATAAGGGTAAGTTTATATAGTTTAATGTTGATTAAAAAGGCTTTATAATATATTGACAAAGATAATGTGTGAATTATGATTCTCAGTTGAAGGTACAATTATTGATTTAAGCTCTTCATTCCCCATTTTCCATCCATCCTAGAAGCACTAAGATATACAGAGATCCTAAGGAGAATTATTAGTGGGATGGAAAAGAAGATATATTTTTGACTTTGCCATGAAATGTTTTTTATTTTCAACAAGTTAAAGAAGAAAAAAAATTTCTAAAGGAGATTTTTCAGCCTTCGGTAGTGCCAAAGTGTAAATGAGAAAATACATCCATAGATTTTGTGTTGGTATTACTAAAGACTTCTCATGGTAATAATGTAATTTGGGTTATTGTTAATCAACAAAATAAATCTATATATTTCCTTCCCATTCGAGATGCAATGTCTTTATATCAAATTTCATGACAGTATCTTAAGGATATTATAAAAAATATATAGAGTTACTCTCTTAATAGTATCTAATTTTGACATGATACTTACTTAATTTTTTTGGATATGACTTCAAAAGTAATTGTGAGTGAATTGAATTTCAGTACAACTTTAAATCCTTAATCTAACAGACACTCAAATACAATGATTTAGACCTTGGAAGACAAGCTTCATGCTTGTTTAAGGGATTACCAGGGGTGTTGGGATCAATATTTTTAATTAGTTGAGTTTTTTATATTATCTCTATGTAAAATTGTTATGTATTTTGATAAAAGGGGAAGCTAAGTCCATGGTTTCATTGACCATAGTAATTCCTAGAGAAAGTGGGGTAGGTATCCTACTGAGTTTCAATGCCTTCAAATTTATCCCAAGTACATACCTTATTTTATGTTACTATTTTAAGAAAATATGCCAGAGATTTATCTCATTTTATTTTTCCTAAAGTTGTTTATTTATAATACAACCTTTCCCATGAGGAACAACCAGTTTATATTATTGAATGCATAGAGAAAGTGTTATAAAATAAGTTAATTCATAATTTTGAGGTATTTTTGAAAAAAACATTTGGTTTAAGAAACAACATGGGAATCTAAAAATTGTATGAGGGAAAAACATTCCATGTTTTTTATTTATGAATGAAACATTGCGGAAAAAATTATAAAAATAGTGGAAAATTAAAGAACCTTGGTAATATTAAGATAATAAAATTTTCTATATTATTTAATTGTATTTTATTATGTTATATTCATTATAGGAATATTAGACATTTTTTTAGTCAAATTGAAAAAGGATTTATTTTAACCAAATTGGGAATCAATGCATTATATTTTTATATTTAAAAGATTTATTTGAAAATTATATAATTTTAATTTTAGAAAATTAATTTCATTTTTTGTATTCACAATTTTATAATTATCTTACTATTAATTTCAAGGATTTTTTTTAAAAAATTGTATTTTTAATGAATAGAAAAAAATATTGATTTTTGCTAAAAAATATATTTTATTTTCATGTATTTATAAATTAAAATCCTATTTTGAATTAGTATTAAATTTTCATTAGAAAAATTTTATTAAAAACAATCCAATTATAATCTTTGGGATGAATTTTATACTTAAATTTAGTATAAATACATTTTTTTACTTCAAAGATATTTTAATAAAAAAACTATTTTCATCCTGTTTTTTAGATTTAATTTAAAATTAAATTCCACCAATTTATTGATTTCAATCACGAAAAATAGATTACATATTTTCCATAATTAGGTATAAATTTGGTAAATATTCCCCGTTTATTTTTAGTCATTATGAATAGTAATCATTACCATAGTAAAAGTGAAATAGCTTAATTAAGGTTAAAAATAATGTGATAAGAACTAGAATATGGCCATAAAAATTGTATATATTTTTTGGGTTTAGTATATTTTGACCATAATCACCCAAAATTCAAATATATGACCTTTTTTTCATTTGACCATGATTTTCACCATTATAATATTTTTTATAAAGAAAAGTAAAAAAAGGGAATTCTCTTTGTTTTATTATCTTTAAATTTTTGAAATAGGGACAATGAGATGGTATCATAGGATATAAATATTAATTTTAAAAAGAAAATAATTTTTATTTATTATGGTAATTTATTTATAATTTTATATTAATGTAATAATTATCTTAAATTCTTACGCAACATCAATACAATATTTGTTTAATTAAAAATGGAAAAAAGGTAAATGATTTTAAAAAAATTTCAAGTAATATAATTTTAATGAAATATTGTGTTTGATAAATTTTATAGATAAATATATCATTCAGTGGATGTGTTAATGTATAATAAAAAAATTTATTTTCTAACATGATATTTTTAAATTCGAATTAAATGAATAGTTTCAATAATTACATTAATGATATTTTATAATAAATAATATTTTATTAGATGATTTAAAACTCATAAAATTATTATCATTGAAAACGTTATTGGGATATGGTTTAAAATATCAACCATGGTCAATTTAGTGGATAATTGTTCTTTTATGGTAACTATATTAACACCTTATGAGTAAAAAATATTGATATCACTGTAATTGTCAAAACGGTTTAGATAGGGTGAAGAAAAAACTGTTAAGGTAAAAATATAATCTAAAATTGAACAAATTTAATTTTATGAGAATATTTAGACTCATAAACATATTATATTATAATATTATCAATTGGGATCTATTTTATGGTGTAAATTAATTTATATTAATTTAATATTTTATTAAATTCCAGGAGTACCCCTCCTCTCTGTTATAAAATTTCACCTCATATCCTCTTTTATTCACACTTAAAAATAATTTTAGTTTATAAAATAACTACCCAAATAACATACCTCCCTACAAATGTCTTAGAATATTTTGTTTCACCATAAACCCAACCCAGAAGTGCATTTGGTGTAAACCTTAATCGGTTTTCTAAAGAAGTGGTATAGTTCTTAACCAAGCATTTTAGTTTGGTTTATTTTTCTAAATTTTTAAAATATTATCCAAACTCTATGAAATAATAACACCACTATCTCCCAAATAATAATCTTTTATTATATTAATTTAATAACCTATATCCATTTCCCATTCCATTAAATGTGAAAAGAAACCATCATTCATGTTTGTGGGAGACTATGACTTCATAAACCAATGTGATTACATCACCTAATTTTATGGATGGTTCCAATGATGGATTTAATATATATATATATAATATTTTAATGAATTATTTATAATTCATAAAATATTATATAACATTTTCTTTCATACATTTCTATTCTCTGAAAAATGAAAACATTGTTTGGGCGTACTTGTGGACTACCACCTCCATGAATTGATATGATACGTTTTTCATCACAACATCACATCCAAGATATATATTAGCATATTTAAAAAATTAATATTTTATTTATTATATGATTATAATTATGGAAAAATAAAATAATACACACCTTTTTTATAATGATCTTTCAAAAATGGGAACGGTACTCATGCACACGTATGACCTACCATATCGATGATTGAAAATTAGTTCATTTGTTCATAACCATGGTTCAATATTTGTTTTAAAAGTATAATTTATGTATAAAAATTATAATTATTCCCTGATTGTTACTCGGTATATTATTCAATAATGATTTATTTGACTATAGTCAACCTTCCAAATCATTTTGGACATATAAGCCGTATATCATCAAAACATCAATCATAAATTAAAATGATTAAAAAATAAATATAGTAGGGTACTAATTAAAATAAAAAGGAATAATAAATGTGAAAAAGTATCCTATGAATGTAAATAATTAACATAATTTAATTATTTATAAATATAAATAACGTATGTGATGATTTAGACCCAAGGTAAGAGACTTTCTTTTAAAAATTATCTTTTGAAGTTTACCTTCCAAATGTTTTTATTCAATGTCCATATTTATAAAAAAATATTTTAAATGTATTTATATAAAAATAAAATTATTATAAAGGAAATTTTATGTTTTTTTTAATTTATTTCAAATTCTTTCAAAGTTAATCTTTTTATGGGATTGATTGAAATTCTTTATAAAAGGCAAAAGGAATGTTCTACTTTAACATATATGCTGATAAGGAATATTTATACAACCATAAATGTTATTTGAAATTTTTTTTACTTATAAGATTCATGTTTTTCTTCAAATAAATCCTTCTATCTTTATGCTTTAGTTTTTTTATATTTGGTTTTTAAAATGGTATGTATATTTTAATGTCTGGAAATGTTTTCATTTTATTACAAATAATGTTTTTATGAGGGTGATGTTTGAAATTGAAATATTCTATGTGTTATGATTATGTTATGGTTCTTGGGAATTTTTAGGATGATGGTTAGTTCCTCATAAGCCTAATATGGTTCGTTTTGTTATAGACCAAGGATAGGTGGTTCCATTATATTCCATGGGAGGGTGGTTCCATTATGATCCAAGGATGGGTGGGTCCATGATAGCTATAAAATGAAATCGGTATGAAAGCCGACCATATAAATATTCCATATAATAATTATTTATATATTTATAAAAACTATAAAATTTAGAGATGAAAAAATGAGTTACACAGTTCATAGAGAAGGTTGGTCGTACGTACATATGAACGCTAAATCTATTTTTCCGAAAGATGAAACATAAGGAAGGTATATGATATTTAATCATTGAATAAATATTATTATATCAACTATTTGATTTATTTTCATTAAATATGTCATTATTACTCTTCACGTTAAAATAAAATGAAAAAACTTTCACATCGGTATGTGGAGGAGGTAGTCCACACGCACACACGAACGACATTATTGATTTCCAACAAACTGAAAGGTAATAATATATATGTGATACATATGTTAAATCTATTAATATATTAAGTTGTGAGAGGAGGTTATGGAAATCGAATTAGATCAGTTTTTGAGGTGGTAGTTTGTCGTTCACATGATCGACGATTTTGTTTCCCATTTGATGGAAGAGGATAAGGATATATGTTATAAAATTAAAAAAATAATATATAAATATAGGTTATATATTGGTTTATTTGTTTTATCATAGTTTTATATGTTTTTATTGATTCATAAGAACAAGTAAAATTAAAACTCATGGTCAATAACTTTAATTATTCTTCAGAAAAACTATTTAGGGTTATACATAAATGATTCCTAGATTGTATTTATGATAAAAGAGTCCTATATGATATTAGTATGGATTTAATGAAGATATTTTGGTAGTTATATTTTGTATCAAAATGTTTTGAGAGTGTGAAGGGGAGAAGAGAGGGGGTGTCCTTTCATATGTGGGGGAGAGGACACACTTTGATTTTTCAAACAGAAAAAGTGATACCCACAATTTTCATATGAAAAAGGCACAAAAATAGAATATTCTCAAACCATTTATGATATAAGGTCTTTATATTTCCATAAAATTGGATCTTTAGGAGTTTCTAGGCCATTTTACTCGTTATCGTTTTAGTTTAACCCCCCTGGTAAACCTTAACCGTGGTAATTATTTTTTACCTTTTTACTATCAATTAAGAACAAAAATTTAGTGGAACATATTTTATAATATTATTTATTTTTATTCCAAATAATAAATCCATTTTTAAAAATTTACTTCATGGAATTGAAATTTTTTAATTTAAAATTAAATCCACATATGTGATGAACAACAATTTTCTAAAGAGAAAATTCTCATATGTATATAAAGTTTTAATATCAAAATTAAATATTAAATTAGTTAAAATAATATATATTGTATTTATTATAATATAATTTAACTATTTATACTTTTAATAAAATTTTAAATTAAAATAAGACATATAAATTATTTAAATAAAAAGGGAGTTTTCAATAAATACAAGTATTTTTCATTATTCATCGAAAAAATAATCTTCTCATAAAATTACAAAAACATCACTCCAAGATAATTTTCAAAAGAAGATTTCAAAAATATTCATTTTTCAGTAGAAATTTTTGAAATTTATTAAAATTTAATTTTCAATTATGATAAAAAAGAATAACAAAACCATCTTTTAGAAAAATATAGTTTTCAAAAAACATTTCTTTGTCATTCAAATGATTAATTTTTTCTAACAAATAGTTAAATATGGAATTTATTTTTTACATGTTTAAACCATATAATATTTATAGTTTATTTATTCATATTCTTATTCAACAATTTAACAACTATAATATAATGGGGTACAATTTTATGGTTCTTTTTGACTCATGGTTTCATATACCACATTCTGTCATAGAGATTGATATTCTTTAAAAGTAAAAATATATTAAATAATCAGTGTATTATTTCATGAATTATTTATTTTTTTCTATTATTTTCATGGTTTTATAGTTTTATACAATGTAGATTTGTGTTATGTGGTAATGATATTATTGTTCCTTGGGGGATATATAATATTATTTTTAATAGAAAAATTACTAATTTGTGTCGATAAAAATTTGAATAATATATCAGTGGTAAATAAAATATTAATGCTTGAATGGTTTGTGAAATATATTTGATTATACTGGGTGATGGAAAAATAGTTGGTTGTCAATAAATATGTAAATTAATTCAATAAATAATGTAAAATAGCTATTTAATTGTATATATATAATGGTTAAATGATGGGATTAAATAGAAGTCATGAATGGTTTATGTGAAAATTATGTGTGGGAATGTGTGGTTTGGTTATAGATGTGTCAATGGTAGCAAAGGTTAATTCATGATAATGGATGTAAAATAGTAGATATGGTTGTGGTAGTGTTTTTTGTGAGACCCTTTATGCTTGGATTTTGGGTTGATATAATATATTTGTACAGTACATAAGATTTATATATTCACCCATCTAAGTCAGATCACCTTACAAACACCGAAATGTTTTGATTTCAATATTTTTTTCCCAAACATCAAAGGTGGAGAGGGAAAATATTTGAGACTACTGCCTCTTCCTTGATCCTTTATCTAGATGAGTTTTATATGCACAAGATGTGATGGCCAAAAGTTGACAGTGTGTTTTATGAAATGAAGATGAGATGATGATGTGGTATATAGTGGTGGTCGTCATTGGTATGAGGGGGCATAAGGTTCATTTACTTCATTTTCACAAAAATTACTATTATTTAAATTGATTTTTAGTTTGGATATGGATATGTGGTTGTGGATATGGATTGATAAAAATGATAATTTTTGACCTTACAAGAGTTGTGGTAGGTAGGGTTGTGATCAAACTAACCATAAATGAGACTTGGTATATATATATATATTAGATTTTATTTTGATTATATAAAAGGGGTCGGAGTGTCAGGATGTTTTTCATCAGGGAAATTGAGTGAAAAACAAGTGGTGAAATGGTGCAGGGTGTATGTCGGAGTGGGGTAACATGGTAGGGGTGAATTTTCCTGCAAAAAACAAAAGAAAAAATAAAGATAAAAGAAAAAAATATTAAAAATTAAAAACATTTTTTGAAAGATTAAAATCTTTTGAAGAGATAAACGAATGAATAAAATTATAAATCATAATCATATAATTATTGATGTTTATAAAAGTGTAATAATGAAAAGTGTATTTCAAAAAGAATTTATTAAGAGATTGATGGATTTAGAAAATACTCAATTGAAAAAATGAAAATAGATAAATAAATAATAATTAGGAAAGTAAAAAAAGGAAAAACATTGTAAGGAATTGAAAAAATATCTCTAAAATATCCCCTAAATATACCACCGCAATCACTTAAAAATTTAATTTATTAGTTACTTACCTTTATTAGTAACTAAAATATAAAAAATCATTTTCTTTTTATAATATATATATAAGTTAGAAATCATATCCACAATTGATCTTTAATGGGTATAAATAGAAAACTAAAAAAAAATTGTCCCTTACTTTTTAATGGTTATAGAAATAATAGCTAATCCTCCCACTTTAACTATAGTGAGCATAAAATTTATATGAAAGAGTTAGTAGGGAGTATTTCTAGGAAGAAATCATGTTTTTATATTATTCTCGATTTTCTCTAAAGAAAATGAAGAAACACTGGGATGGAATGAGATAATGATGAGACTGAAAAATATAATACAATAGGTACACACCCTATAATAGTGATGACAAGATTTTGAAAATAGATTACTTTGAGAGAGTAATGGAGATATTATCACGTTAGAACTAGAGTATGGAATTGATTGTAGTTGTGGATTACAATGCCTTCAATAGGTATCTATCTATAGACATATATACATTATAAAACATCTACTATTAACTAGAGAGTAATGAAGTTATTAAAGACCAAATTAAATAATCCATGACCATGATTAAATTCAACATCATGTCATCACCACCTTACATGGATTACACCAATCCTTCATGCACAAAACTTTTATGTTTTTATCCGTAAAATACGTATCACCATGGGTGTGGCCACCAACACTTGGTAATTTTGATCTTCTTCCCTACCTATGCACTATGTCCTAGTCCAACATGCCCTAGTATTAGGTATTTTGATCGGTAGTTTAAAAAATAGTCTTTACAATTGCATTAATGATCTTCCAAAGTTCTATTAGAATCCATTCAAGGCTTTAATACTCCTATAAATAATTTTTTAATGATATTTCAAGGTTGATCAAATATTTTCCCAATATTTCATCAGGATTTACTATATATTACTATAATGAAATTGCTAAACAATTTAAAGAGAGTTTGTGATCATTAAGACTAAATAAGGTAAGAAGAACAAAAAAATCTGCATTTTTCTCATAAAAACACATTAATAATATAATTATATATTAAAATAATATTTAAAAGTAATTTCCTAAAAAAAGTAAAATAACATAAGTTACCAGTTTTTTTCCTCCTTTGAAAAAAATAAAAAATTCCCTTCCCTTATCATAAAACATCTCCCACATAAAAAATTTATCCAACATATAAAACTTATCATAAACAATACTCTAACCTTTTATTATAAAATTTATCCCCCTTTGAGATTATAAAAAATGATTCAATGATGGGGTTAGAGTAAAATAATAGAAATAATTAAAAACTATATTTATCACCATTAATGATCTTTTAGGGAGAAAAAAAGGTTTTGAATTTTTTTTTGAAAAGCATCAAAATTTTGAAAAGATATTTTCAATAACGAATAAAAAGAAATAAACCAATATTTTTTAATTGAAAATAATACTCAAGAAAAAAATTAAGACTTTGAATTTTATATTTTAAGAAACTCAAGAGTTTAAATAACTTTATTTGAAATAGTGTGTCTCTTTAATGGTCATTTTAGTGTTAACAATGTTAGATCCCCCTCAAATAATGTATTAGGTGACATAAACAGATCATAACCATTAAAAAAACTATGAATGTAGATAAAGAATTTTTAAATAAAAATTCATTCCATGATTAAGGTTTATAAGTGTTTTTGTTAATATACTATAGAAAATTCTACAGGAGTATCAATCTAGGTTTATAGTAAATCCACACTCACTATGCCTAGGATTAAGATAGGGTTAAAACCCAATAAACTATTTTTATGATAAAATCGCTTGGTGAATCTGCACTAAAACCACACCCACTTTTTTAATCCAAACATGAATGTTTTTCTTGGAGTATTAAACTTTATTTACAATAAAAAAATATTCAAAATTTGAAAATATTTTTTAATAAATATTTTGTTTCGATAACTAATTTTAATTTGAAATGAAAATTGATTTTTTTTATTATTTTCAAAAGTAATAGATGAGTATCACAATATAATATTTTTTAACAATATTATAATAAAGTCAATGAAATCATGAGTATTGGTTTACATGAATATATTGATATTTTGAATGTTTCCACATAAAATGTCTTGAAAAATATCAACGTTTTGGAAGTGATGTCAAAGAAAACAACATCCCAAATCAATATAATTAGTGCAGGAGTGTTGGATAGGATTCTTAGAGATATTAATAATACTAGTGTTTTCATAATTAATAGTAAAATGGTAATATGTTAGCCAAAAGAATAATATAGATGGTTTCATCCAATTATTTTGAGCAAAAAAACTTCGAAAAATTATGTATTCCACTTTATTTATAAATATAGTTACAATGTTTTGATTTTTACTACTCAATAAGATGAGGAATTTTCCAAGTAGATGAAAATTTACAATAGTAATTTTTCTATCTAGGTTTCATGATCTAAAATCAGCATAAAAACAAACAAAAAAGTTCAAAAGATATTTTATTCGGATATGATAAAAAAATGTTCTTAGTTCCTATCAAATATTGAGAAATTTTTTCGAGATATTTTAAGTGATATTTTTATAGATTTTATTAAAAATGTGCATAAATGAACACCCAAAACATTATGTAGAACTGGGTTAGAGTAATTTAATGTGGACTTCAAATCAATATTTTATATTGTTTATTGTCAAATGATTGAATTAATTCATCCAACATTTTCTTACAGGTTATACACATGGGAATTATAATTTCATTAGAATGAACCATGAAAAAATTCCTTGTAATTTAATTAGTGTATTTAATTTGTTTTAAAAAAGTTCCATTATAATTTTAGAAAATTTGAAAACCAAGGAAGAATTTGAGTTTTCTTATAAAACCAATTTCAAACTATGTCTTAACAAAATAAAACAAGTCATCATAAATAGTTTCTATAGTTGACACAAAAATAAAATTTTCAATGTAAATTTGAACTATTAATAAATCATTTGAATTTTTTATGAAAAATAATGTATTAAGATTTTTTCATTTTGAAATTATCTAATATAATAAATATAATTAACTTATCATACCATGTCCAGAAAGTTTTTTTAAAATATAAATAGTTTTGGTATAATTTAAAAAATTATTTGTAAATTTATTATTTTCAATACTAGGTGGTTGATCTAAAAATACATTTTTAGAAATAAAATCATTTTGAAAATCACTTTTGATATCAATTTGAAGAATATTAAAATTAAAATTAGTGGTGCATACAAACAGGATTATAATGGATTATCATCGAGAAATAGGTGAAAATGAATAATCATAATCAATTACTTCATCTTGATTATATACTTTAGTGACAAATTGAGACTTGATATGAAGGGTAATTATTCTATAATCTGTTTTGTTTGGAAAACCCCACTTTGTAATAACAACAGGAAAATTTTTGAGATTCTCCATTTGAGTCCAAACATTGTTCTTTTAAAATTATTTCAAATCTTATTTCATTTAATGTATCCAATTATTGTCATTAATTACATCATCATAAGATTTAAGTTCAAAGTGATAGAGAAAGCGTGACGTTCAACCTCATTTAAGATTGATCTTCCCGTATGAGTTTTGGATTGTAATTCACTAATAAAATTCTCAATGAGATGATCTTTGGATTAAACCTATTACATGGTTAAAGGAGTAAAAGGTGGTTCTTGAACATATAAAATTAAATTAGAATATTGATGTTTAGGTAAGTTCAAACTTGGTTGGGAAAAATAATCATTACTTTGGGGGTGTTATTTTATAAGATTCACATTAAACGTGATTTTAATTGACTCTTATAAGGGTTTGGTCCTCTAATTTATGACTCAAAATGCTTTTCTTGAGTTTTTATACCCAATAAAGTTAACTTGATTTGATTTAGGTTCAAAATTTGAAATATTAGCCTTGGTATTAAGGATAATGAATTAACAATTGAAGACGTTAAAGAAACCAACATTTGTATTATTGTATTTACAATGTTTATAAGGGGGTTTTAGTAAGATATGTCTTTTCAGAACCCAGTTAAGGATAATGGATGTTTTGTTGACAGTCTCGAACCACAATAATAAAGGAATGTTAAACTCATTCTATATATTCCTAGACATTTCATGGAGTATCCTGTTTTTTATTTTGATAACTTGATTTTGTTGAGGTATTATGTGAGTATAGAAGGATTGATGATAACATTAAAAATCACAATAAACATAAAAGTCGTTGTTACCAAATTCTCCACCTTGTATATCATGAATATTTATTGAGGATTAAAATGGTTAAATTTTTAACTTTGATACTAAAAACATGAGTTCATCCAAAAGGTCAAGGTGGACTAGTTATAGTTATTTGGATGTTGAAAAAACATTTTTAGATGTGAAACTTGATTTTTGTTTCATTCTAAGTAGGTAATTTCAAAAACTATGTAATCTTTGAAATAAAAATTTGATAAATCTCATAATAGTCTCTTATAGTTGAGCTTGATAAGAGAGTGTATATTTGAATTACCTAGGTATCAAATCAAAATCTAGGATTATTTATCTTATGTAATTAATCAGTTAAATTTTTTTCTTTTATTATATTTTAAAAAAAATTCTAAAGATTTTTATAATAAGCTGCAGTAAATAAAATCTTTCGTTTAAAATTGAAAACAGTATAGAATTAATTTTTAAAAGTAATTTTAAAACTGATATCATATAATTGAAAAATAAAATATAAATTATGCTTCAATCCATTGATAAATAATTCATATTTAATTAAATTAGAGTTTTAGAAACCAATATTACCTACACTAGTAATTTTAACTTTTGAGTTATCTCCAAATGTGATATATCCTCCATCAATGTATTTTTTATGATTGAATTCAGAAGGATCACTGCACATATGTCCAGAGTACCCACTATCTGTATACCAAGTATCTTAGAGGGTTTTTCTCATTATACCCTTGTCTTACAAAATAATTAAATACTAATTCTTTTGGTACCCATATCTTCAGTCCACTTAAGCTATCCAATAAATAATTTGGAATCAAAACCTATTTGGTGAAATTTTTCCATTATAAAATTTAGATAAAAGATAAATACTCTTTGGTTTACCATATTTATAATTTTTAAAATTCATTCATAAAAAATATGGTCTAATTTCTTAAAATAATAAAAAAATTATTCTGAAAATTTTCTTTTCACAATAGTTGTTTTTTGATATCTTTTTGGATCACTAGATTGCATTGAATAACCAATCAAAAAAATTCTTTTAATAACATGTTGAGATCTTGAATATTGTTTGGAAATTTTATTTACCTTGAGAAAAACTAAAGAGATTATTCTTAATATATTTAATTTTTAAATCAAAATTTTCAAACTTTGTTTGTTTTTTAATTTTAAAACAAAAACATTTTTTTATTTAAAATTTGATCTTCTGCAAAAAATAGTTATAATTTAATTATTTTTAATATATTTTAATTTCGAAAAAATTCAGAAAAATCATATTTGATTTGATTTATATCATAAATAAGATATTAATATATTAAATAATTTGTTGAATAAGTATAATATTTTTAACTATGGAATTTAGAATTTATGTCATTATATACCTCACCATTGGAAGTGAAGCATTTGGTACATTCGTCATTGATTAATAAGTTGAAATTGTGTTCTCTCAAACACTTCAAGTTGAAAATGTTTAGATATTTCTTACATTGATTATATTTTTTTGTTGAAGGGGAAATATAGTTTTATTTTACCCTTATTTTTCTACTAAATCAATTAAATGATATTTCATGATTTTCATTTTTGAATTATTGAGTAGATCTTTTCATATTCCTATGCTTACTCTTCCTTTTGAAACTTTGACCAATCTTGGTGTCACTTTTAGGTGATTATTTGTTGATTAATTTGAAATTAAAAGACTTTTTTAGTTTATTTGACTTACTTTAACACCTTATGGGCTCTCCTATTCATTGTTATATCATATTTCATGAGATAACTGATGAGATACTTAACCACAATATTCTTTTTATCTTTATCTCCTTGGACCATGAAGACATTAGGTACCCAATGACTTGGTAAACACCAAAATAATTTATTGAGTATGGTTTCAATTTAAACATAACCACAAATATCCATTAATACATTTAAAATATCAATAAATCAAGTAAATAATTCAGTGATAGATTCACTAAAATATATATTGATACCTTCAAAGTATTGTCTAAACATAACAAAATGAGTATTTTTTATTTTTTTATTTCCACCATTAGTTACTTCTAAGACTTTAAAAATTTAATGATCCCTTTTTCAGCAATAATTTGGATTAAATCCCTTTTTATTTAAACCACTACTCAAGGTATTCAACACATCACCCTGAACTTGAAAATAAGAAATATCATTGTTCGTCCATTTATCTTATTTTTTTGTATTTTTATTATAACCATGGATAAAAATTTACTATAAGAAGTAACCAATAAATATAATAAATTATCCACTCATGTTTTCCAATAGAAATAATTAATACCATAAAAAATGATCATGACCCAAAGAGTGGCATTTTATAGCAGCATGTTTGTTAGAAAAATCTTTTTAAAATAAAATGTTTCTTGAAAAATCAGTTAATAATTTTGAAAAATATATTATAATATAAAATAATTTCAAAATAATTTCATAAAACAATTCAAGAACCCTTTGATACCAAATGTCGGTTATAGTAGGATAAAATGGAAAGAGGATGGGGAGAATTTATGTTTAAAAAATAAAGGAAAAGATAAATGAAAATAAAATGTATTAAGACATAAAATCTCTTTATAAAATATTAAAAACCTTTGAAGGCATAAAAATATTCAAAGTATAAAACCCAATGATATAATTATATAACTTTATAAATATGTAATAATGAAAAAAACAGTGATATGAAAAATAATAAATTACATGATTGATGGATCTAAACAATTTATTAATTAAAAGAATAAAAATATATAAATAAATAGCAACATGGAATGTAAATAAGGGACAAGATATAGTATGTAAGTTTGAAAATCACTCTAAAAGAGACCCTAAGTATACCAAACCAATAACTTGATGATTTAATACATTAGTCCATTGGATTTAATGGTATCCATGATACCAAAACTCAATTTATGTTTTTGGTTATATCATGAAAAGATGAATATAATAGACACTATATTTTTAATGGGTTTATATTGAATATTTAATGAAAATAATCCCTTATCATTTAATAGTTATATAATGTATACCCTAGTTCCTAAAATTAATGGTAGATAGTACCAAAAGTTAGAGGAAAATTGGAGGATTGTTAGAAATAAATAATATTTTTAGCTTAGCCAAAAATATCATGAAATAATATGAAGAGAAACTAAGATATAATGAGAAAATTAAGAGATTGAGAAAGATAATAAACAATTCACAAAATCTAGAAATAAGATGAGTTAATTTAGAAAATATAGAACTTTAATAGAGAAGTGGAGATTCTTGAATGATGGTATTGGAGAATGGAATCAGTAGTTGTTGTAAAATTCCAACACTTCAAGTGGCCATTATTTTTATCCTTAAAACACTTCAAAAAAATTTTGAATTATTCAAGGGATAATGAAGTCATTGAATTATGATATAAAGAATCATTAACCACCATTAAATGTATCCTTAATTCATCATATCATGAAACAATATTCACCTCATCATGGTTCACAAAACCATTCAATGTCGGACTTTAAAACGTCCAATACCATGGGTGTGACCACCAACACATATCCATTTTTTTCTTTTTCCCAATCTATCCACCACACCCTTGTATTGGGAATTTTGGCTTGAATATCCAAAAATATTCTCCTACACTTGTATGAATGGAATTTTAAGGACCTTCTAGACTCCATCTATGGATTTAATACCGCATTTAAGACTTCTTTAAGGATATTTAAATGTTATTTTAATATTCTAACATAATTTAACCAAGATTAATTAAAGGAACAATTGAATAAAATTATTAAACACATTAAAGAGTTCTTGTGACCATTAAAACTAAAAAAGTTGATAAGCATGACACAATGTATATACATTCCTCTCATACATCCCTAGTCACTAAAACAAAAACTCACACATAGAAAATTACCAAGGGACATTTCTTAAAAAAATGAACCTTATTATGCCAATTTTTTGGAATTTATTATGTTTTATTTAATTAGATTCATTTAACTTCACTAAAATCTTCCCGGTTCAAGAACAAGTGGAAAAATCATAATGTATGTACATTGCCTATGCCTATACATTTAAATGATAATTATATCACCTATAAAGTTTAGTAATATTAATATCATTTATTTGGTTCCTAGAGGTCAATATTCTAATATTATAGAGACAATATCACTTACAACATCATACACTTGGTTTGGCTGACATTGTTTTCCTACTAATATCATGAAATCCTCACTATTTCCTAATTCAAACCCCTTCCTAACTCTAAAAAGAGTTCTAATATAACTTTTTCATAACATACTTTCATATTTAATTCCACTATTTTCCTACTATGAAGATAAGAGTGACCCCTGAAACACACATCCAATAGGCCAGAGGGTAATGTCTAGCAAAGATTGAATAAATTCCAATAATAGAATAAATTATGTTCATGGATCCTAGACATAAATAAATAAAACTACCAATAAACACAAAAAAATAAATAAAACAAACATCCCACAATGCATATAAAATTAAATCAATTAAAAATTTCCTGAAATAAAATACCAAATGCAAACTCCATAGTAGTGAATCTGACCACCACTCTCATATCTATGTTATATAGTCCATCCCATTCAAAAAATTCTTCCAAGAAATGTATAAAATATATTCATATATATATATATATATATTGGAATTATAATACGTGTATACTCTATAGTATCGTCCTTAAGATCTATTATGCACAAGGTGAAATAATATTCAAATTTCCTAGTGAATAAACAACATAATCAACAACCACCTACAAAGTCAACCGCCACCCATATATACCAAGGATCACCCAAAAAATATTACAACCATGAATATTAAAATAATTTCAAAGAATATATCTAAAAGTGTACATTGTGTCATGCTTATCAACTTTTTTAGTTTTAATGGTCACAAGCACTCTTTAATGTGATTAATTTTTTTATTCAAGTGTTCTTTTAATTAATCATGGTTAAATTATGTTAGAATATTAAAATAAAATTTAAATATCCTTAAAGAAGTCTTAAATGCAGTATTAAATCCATAGATGGAGTCTAGAAGATCCTTAAAATCGTTGCTAGACATTACCCTCTGGCCTATTGGATGTGTGTTTCAGGGGTCACTCTCATCTTCATAGTAGGAAAATAGTGGAATTAAATATGGGAGTATGTTATGAAAATGTTATATTATAACTCTTTTTAGAGTTTGGAAGGGGTTTGAATTGGTAACTAGTGAGGATTTCATGATATCAGTAGGAAAACAATGTCAGCCAAACCCAATGTATGATGTTGTAAGTGAGATTGCCTCTATAATATGAGAATATTGACCCCTATGAACCAAATAAATGATATTAATATTACTAAACTTCATAGGAGATATAATTATCATTTAAATGTATAGGAATAGGTAATGTACATACATTATGATTTTTCCACTTGTTCTTGAACCATGAAGATTTTAGTGAAGTTAAATGAATCTAATTAAATAAAACATAATAAATTCCAAAAAATTGGCATAATAAGGTTCATTTTTTTAAAAAATGTCTCTTTGTCATTTTCTATGTGTGATTTTTTGAGTTAGTGACTAGGGAAGTATGAGAGGAGTGTATATACATTGGAGAGGAATCATTTTTTTGATTATTTAGAGATATATTTAATCTTTATTTGGGATAAGATATAATATTGGATTTTGTTTTCTATTAACAAGATTTCTGAAGCTGCACACCAATGGTGTATTTTTTATATCCCTGAGTGGAAATAGGAAACGTTTTCCTAGGATGATTTCTAGTGGTTGATTCATATGGAATTTTTTTCATCAATTTTGACATACGGGAAGTGGTAGTAGTTAGTTTTTCTTTAGTATGGGTCCTCAGAATATGAGATCTTGGAATTTTTTTCCAAGACCTTATTTACTTTACTCTTGATTTTTTTTACTGATGAAGAGTCCTGAGATCATTGATTATAGGAATCATTGTGTCCAACTATTTGATATGAAATCACTCTATTTATGTATCCTACACACATAGAGGTGAAAAAATGGAATATGTGATTGAGGGGATGTATGTATAGCTATTATCATTTGTGGTAGGAAGTTGTGTGCACCTTCCGAGGGTAAGAGTTTGAGAGGGAGGATCTCAAACATCAAGGAAGTGGAGGTTCCAACTGATGGGGGATTGATCTCATCCATCTCTTTCTTATTTATCTATATTTAGTAGTTATCATGAATAAATTAAAATATATATTCTAGTTTTCTTCATTTTTGGATGTTACAGTCCTCATTATACCAGTTCCAGATAATTGGTAGGGACTAATATGGTGTAGGTAGTCATTTTTCTCATCATCCATAGGAACGATTGCCAATGAGTCTATATCAATAGTTTAGACAACATTATTATTCCCTAATGAGAGGAGATAAATCTATTAGATGCCAAAATCATGATTTATCTCCCCTATAGGGGAATTTGGATGAGCTTTACTATGGAGGTGGATGTCAATTCAGTCAGTGGAGTAGCGGAAATGAAAATGGACAATTGTATATAGTAGAGACATAAAAAATATATAGGACCTATATTTTTTAAGGAACAATTTTCTTATAATCTACTATATCCTTATCATTATTTGATCTTGGAGAATCATATTCATTTATCCTATCCACTTTGGTCCACGTCATAATACTTAGGGTGGAGAGGCTTCCAGATCCTCTGGTGTTGACTAAGTTTATTAGAGATTATTATAATATCATGGATGTGTAATGAGGTTGTGAGATGATGTGGGGGAAGAATCATTCATCTTGATATTTATTTTTTATTGTGAATAAAACCGTAGGATATTATTATCAGCATAAAATGTTTCAATTTTTTTCATGATGTCATCATCCTCTTCCAGAGGAGAGTGGTTTGTGATGAGGAGGGCCAACATGTGGTATTCATTGGAAATTAGGATTATTAGGTGGGTATTATGTATTCATATCCACTTTTATCTTATATGGAAGAATTTTTATTAGATTCAATAGAAGAACATGCAATAGAGTTTCCTATTGTAAATGAGGAGTTTTTATATGTATTCAATGAGGAGGTATGATTCCCCCCTCGATGTGATATTGAGTTCAGAATAGATTTTCAGTTGAATGCCTCTTTGATTTCTATGAATCTTTATCAGATATCACATTTTTAGAAATAGGATTTGAGGGTCCAAATTTAGTATTTGATGTATAAGGGTTGCATTAATCATTTTATATCACCATGGGGTGCTCTAATAGTATCCATCAAGAAGGAGGATGGTGGTATATAGTTTTTTATAGATTACCAGTGGTTTGAAATAGTGAAAATCAAGAAATATTACCCCTTATCAAGGATATATGATTTATTTTAATAGTTGATGAGAGATAGTTGGTTTTCAATTATTTATTTGTGAACTGGATACCATTAGATGAGGGAGAATGATGAGGATATATTTAAGATTAATTTCTGATGTTGATATGGGAACTTCGATTTTATAATTATTTCATTTGGTGTCATAACTTACTTATGTATGTTTCATAGGAATCATGAATTCCTGTGTTCTGGGAGTTCTTAGATCAGTTCTAACTGATGTTCATCGACAACATACTTATAAAATGATGGTTAAAATAGGAGAATATCGAGCATCTTAGGGTTCTTTTACAAGTCAATAAGCACCTTTATCTCTATATAAATTTTTCTGAGTGAATTTGTAGGATCTATATGTTGTATTTTCTCAGGCATGTGGGTCTCATATGGGATTTTATGAATATCCATTGATGTAGAGTCCATTGTATCTAAGGAAACACGTTAGACTATTTTAGATATATTTAGATTCCTTGGTCTATTTATATATTATCATATGTTTGTGTCAGATCACTCTTGGTTTTTGGACCATTTTAAAACCTTGAATAGGAAGGACAAGAGTTTTATATAAACCAATTAGTTCTAGACAACATTCAACTGCAAAAGATATAAGTTTATTATTAATTCTATTCCCTTGTTTCTATAGTGGGGGCATCAGTTTTTAGGTTTTATATAACACTTATCATCTTGGTTTAGGAAGTTTATTAACTTAGAAAAGGGACTTGATATGATTTGGATTTATGAATTCATGTCTCTATGAGTAAAAATATGTTACCCATGGCCCCAAATTAGTAGTAGTTTTATTTAGTCTGATGTTGTGGTATAATTACATCATCAAAGAGAATTTTTGGTCTTTCTATATCAAAGGATCCCAACACATATTTTCTCTCATCAAGATTTGAATCTGGGTTAGAACCTATATATTGAGATATTAGATAACTCTGACTTGAAAATCTCCAATACTTATAGAAATTGGAAAGTATTTTTTGATGCACTGAGAAAGAATTCATAGGGATATTTTTTTAGGAATAGGGATATTCATGGAGAGTGATAGGGGATTACGATGATCTATCTTTATTAAATGTAGGATTATAGTAGTGGCTTCCAATTTTATATTGTAGTGATATAATCCTTGATGCAGTAGGTGAATGAGTCTTAGTGGGAAGACTCATAGGTAGAGGTCAATCAAGAACACATCTATCATGGTGAAGCTTTGTAAAGAAGGTCAAAGGATAATAGACATCAAATGATGCTTGAGGGTGGGTTATTTATCCTGTAAACAATGTGTTTGGACGTTCTATATAGGTTTTATAGATCAACATTTTCTTTTAATCCTGATATTTCAAATATGTATGATTACTTGAGGAGTTATCTTTGGTGACCAAAGATTAAATGGATATTCGCAAAGTTTTTATCATGATACATAATCATCCAAAATGTGAAGGTAGATCATCTAGTTCAAGAAGGTTTATTTCACCCATTTGATGTCCTTGAGTAGAAGTGATAGGTCATCTCAATATATTTATTCACCCATTTTCAATGAGATATGAGAATATGGGATGTTATTTTGGATATCATGGATCAAATAATGATGTAATATCATTTCTTAATAATTATGGAGTCTACTGTATTGTATATTTTGGTGTGGTAGTATACATACATGATAGGCAAGATCCACGACATATCAAGGACCATAATCTCTAGTTAATATTCATATTTCTCCTCATAATTCTAGGAAGGTCTCTATCATGATTCGTTCTCTCAACTACATCTCAGTACTATGTTCCATCCTCAGACATATGGGCTAATAGAGTATATAAATTTGATGATATAATATATCTTGTGAGCCTTTGTTCAATATTTTTGTGGATAATGGGTGAAACAACTACCCATGGTTGAGTTTGATTATAATAATAACCACCATTGTTCTATTGGATTAAATTTATGGTAGACCTACAAAAACTCTTTTTTATAGATCGACATTGGGGAGTTAGTGTTCCTTAAACCAGATGTGGTACAAAGCATGAAAGGTAATTTTTAGATGATTTAGGAGTGGATAAAAGTGACATTTTAAGTAAAAAATTATTTTTCTGATAATAGAAAGTGTCCACCGGAGTTTAAGGATAGTGATCATGTATTCTTGTATTTTTATACTTATTAGTGACAATAGTGGTTTGGTATGGAAAGTAAGTAACATCCTCAATTTATTAGTCCTTTTAAGTTGTTGGGGCATGAAAATAAGGAGGAATAATGGTTGGAACTACCCATGTAGTTGGACTGAATTCATGAAATCATTCATATGTCATATATTTATCAATATATTTATGATTGTTTTTATGTCATGGATGGGGAGAGTTTTATTTCAATGTTGATTTTTTTGTTGTGGGTAGTCACGATTTAGGATCATAAAGAGAAGGGGTTGTGTGGTAATATTATTTCATTATGTCATGTTTTTTAAAATAATAGTGGCATGGGGTAAATTACTAGGAAATGGGAGTCACAAATGCAATCTTAGTATCCCAATATATTTTGAGCATTGTTTTTTATGATGATATGTTTGATTTTATTTTGAATTGAAATAGAAGATTAAGTAGGACTATTTTATTGGGTATTATATTTTGTGACTATTATATGCTTTAGAGATGGAAATTTTCTACTTGAGAAGTATTTTTAGTGGGGGGGGGGGGGGGGGGTTGATCAGTGGTGTTTTTTATTTCTCTAGGGTTGCGTTTATTTGTTAAGGATGCTAATTTTTTAAGAGGTATCTGATATAATGTACCATACCTTTCCATCTCATTACATTGTGTATTTTTTCAAGTTATATGTGACATGAGGATATTAGGTGGAAGTAGATTCTATATGATATTAAATCCCAGTTGAGAGAGAGAGGTTATAACATGGCCATTGGAATCACAACAAAAATGGACAATAAAATAGAGGGTATCTCTATTGTGATGCAGTCATGGATTGAGGGGAGGTTCCATGGATATTGTATGTAGGCCATAAGATTTTGAGTTCACATTGGGATTATGGTAATTATATTTTGGGTTGTGTAACAATATGAGTGGTTTAAAGTAAATTTTAGAAAATAAAGAAATAATAACAATGGATTACGAACCTTATGAAGATATTGTTTCTAATTATCCAATCACAACAAGGAAAAGTGTGAAATGACTTGAGGGTTTTAGAGAGGACTTGGTAATGGAAGAAATATTACTATTTATAGGGATGAATATAATAGGTATTTTGATTACTCTTATCAAATTTTGGTTACTCTTATGATTTTCACTTTATTGTTTTATAGTTTAGGCATGTATAATTGTTTTTGTCCTGATAGTTCCTTGGTAATTTTTAAAGTTTTCTATAAATGGGATTAATGGTGAGGAAATGTATGCATTGATGTGAATACCTAGAGGTTGAGTTTTTGTGGTTCTATATTTTGTGACGTTTCACAAGGGTAATTTAGTCAAATAACAAACCTTCCTCAGTCATTTTAGACTAAATAATTTTACGAATCTATTAAATTAGTGGATGTTGATTATATTGTGGAATATATATATGGATTTTTTTAGTCTTGACCAATCTTTGGATGACTAATATTATTTCTCATATAGTAAATTATTCACTAATTATAGTATAAACTCCGTATTACCTTTGAATTATTTTTATTTCCTTTGATTTTACACAAAAATCAGGGTCTCATATGTGTATCATTGGTGGTATTTAGGTGAACATTAATTGGATTTAGTCATTGGCTTTAAGAGATCGATCAATGATGATCCATGGTGACTTCCAATCCTTATTCTATTATTTTTTTTCCAATGTTATTTTTCTAGAATGGTTGATAGTAGTTATATTTTAGTTTTAGTAACTTTGATATAAGTTTTTGAGGGGGAATTTATTTCTTTTAGGTTTTTCAGTATTTCCTTGAATGGTTCGAAACTAAAAGCCATCACTTCTTCAAATTTTCCTTGAAAATGGTTGAAAATTAATGATTAACATAGGGTATTCAAGGAATCTATTTATTTGGTATATATTGTGGTAGTTTATTTTTTTTCTTACATTGGATGTATTAAAATGATTAACTTAATGAATATATTTAGCATGACATAATGGAACTTAATCAGAAATGGTGATTTTTATGTGTTTACATATTTCTGTGATATTACTTATGTGGTTAATTTCTTTTTGAAATTTTTTCTAGAAATTATTGATGATGTTGAGATAAGTTTTATGTTTCTATGATTTTATTATTGGGTTCATCTTTCATAAGTATAATTAGTTTAAAATGGTAAATAACTATTTACTTGAGATTTAGAGTAATTGTGTTATCTCCCATGAAAGATATTATTAATTACTAGGAAGTAATGATTTAAAATTTTAACATATAAGTGTTTTCTACTGAAAATTGGTCTTTACAAACTTCTTTAATTATTTTTATTTTCACTATTTTTTATAGTTGCGGCGGCTGATGTAGTGGTTTTTTGTGTGATTTTCAATTAATATTATAGCTTCCTAGTGTTTATAGAATTTTATTATTAATGGAAAATCAAATAATGAATGTGAGATGAAAGTTGACAATGATATGGACTAAAAATGGAATATTAATGCATAAAAGGAAATTGAAATTTATAAAATTATCTTATGAAAAGTCTAAAGAGTGTGTTTTCATTAAATATATAATTTCATAATACCATGAGTGTAATATGGAAGGTAAATGGTAAAAATATATTGGTTAAATGATGGGATTAAATGGAATTTAATAATGGTTGGTGTCACTATTTTTATATGAAATTGGGGTTGAGTTGTGGTTGAGTAAATGATTATGATGGTTAATGACTAGAAGTAGACATTCTATGGTAGAAATCGTTGTGGTGGTGCTATTTTTGGTCAGATCCTTTAGGTTGGGCTTGTATGTGGTTGTATTATAACTATATTTTCCATGTGATTTTGACATATAACCTATCTTAGATGGATCACCTTATCGATGCACATTTTGTGGGTTTTTGGATTTTCCTCATGAATCTAGGTTGGATAGGGAATATATAGCTGACTACCCCCTATTTCCAACTTTTTGTTTCAGAAAATTTTTATATGTATGGGATATGATGGACATAATTCAATTGTGTGATTGATATGACATTGATGAGATGATGATGTTGTATATAGTGGGGATCATGTATGATTGGATGAGGGTAGACAGTTTTTTTCATTCATGTTCAAATACCTAACTATTACGGTAAGTGATGTATAGTTGGGATATGGATATATGGTTGTGGTGGGGACTGAAGATAATTAGAATGTTATCACCTATGTGGGTCGGGGTGGGTATTACTATGGTCTGACCCACATCATATGTGACTTGGTATATATATATTTATATTGTTTAGATTTGGTTTTTATGATACGGAAGGGGTGTTATCACTAAGAAATTTTATGTTAGGGTATGAGAGAAACAAAATTGTGAGGAAGTGGAGAGAGGTACCCTTTTTCTATATAGATAAATATAATTTTATTACATATAGATTTGAGATTCTATGATTGATCCTTGGAAAGGATAGGTGGTGGTTGACATGGAAATTAATTATTGGTTATAATATTAATTCAATGGTGGAATTAGTATGCTTCTTCCACCATATCCATGAGAAGTATTAAAGAGGATCCTTTTAAACAAGATAGACCATAATAATTTAGAGCTAGGAGGTGTGGTTAGAGTCACGACCCGAATTTTACCTTTCATTTTTATTTTGTGGACATTTTACTAGAATTGAATTTACACACATTGCGGGATATTGGTTTTATTTATAATATGGTGTTGATTGGTGGTAGTTTTTATATATTTCCTAAATTGTTTTAGGACAATTGCGTCATTTTGTGTAATTTATACCCTTGATGTGGGTTTCCCCTTCACGGGATATTGTAGAAAAGATTAGACGGTCTCCCATATCTTCACTACAAGCATGGAAGGGGTTTCTAGTGGTTTATGTTATGACATGTATATTAAATAATATAAGTGTAATAATATAATCAATAAGAGTTAAATTCAATTTGAGAGTTTGTGGTTTATATTTATTTTATGCATTATCTTTCCCAAATTGTCTCATTAGGTTCCTTTTGATGGAATGACTTATTTTTAGATTATCTAAATATATATTTCAATTAGTTATATATAAATAATTCCTTATATATATATAAACACACACATAAAAAAATAGTATCTTGTGTATATTCTAAATTTTAGTAGATAATAGAGGATGAGGGAGTATCAGTTCTAAAACAATGAATTTGTAACCTTATAGGAGTTAAATGTTAAATTATTAAATTTTAGAATTTACTATCTTGAAATTAATTTGTTAGATTTATTTGAGGATGGATAAATTAAAATAATGGAATTAATTTTTTCATTAAAATATATGGAAAACATATTTATTTAATGGTTAAGAAAAATATCATTTAAACATTTCATTTTGTGATGTGATTTGTGTTATTTATGAGGTAATTGATTCAGGAAAATCATGCATTAAGTGTGGGGGTATGTGATTATAGGGATTCTAGATAATATTTTGCACTATATTTATATTCATTTTAATATTCTCATTCTAAAAACCATTGTGTAACATTAATTTATATCATCTAAGGGTTTATTTAATTCATTTAAACAATATTATATTTTTTAAGTTTTTTGATATTTGAATACATATATTTTTGAAATTAATTTTTTTAATTTTATGATATTTATAATTCATTTTACTAATATTATATTTAAGATTATTCATTTTACAAATAATATATTTTCCAAATTCGAATACAAAGTGTTTTGATGATTTTTTTTCCTTGCATAATATGTTCAAATATCTAATATATTTTTGAAAATTATTTTTTAAATATATTATTAATTTAATTTTAGTAATAATATTGCAATAATTAAATATATAATGTTTTAAATTAAATTAATATTGGGTAAATTAAGAATTGTGGGAGGTTATTTAGCATATATTTGTGGTTGATTTTTTATAAATATTTATGGGTGGTTATTTATTTATTAAAGGGTAAAGTGGAAGTTGATCGTAGCTATAGAGAGATTGAAAATTACAAGGGTTGAAGGTTGAATAAAAGTCATAACTAGTGACAAGATGATATCATTGGCAATGGAGTAACACAAAACAATTAAAATGGATGAATTTTCCTATGAAATAATATAGGGGAGTAACATAACAATGTACCCAACCATGATTATAATCATTGGATTTGAATTTATATTTTGGTTGGGATATGAATGATGAAATCTGTGTATCACTACATATTATTACTCTATATTAGTGCCTAGAATCGAATTTCACTTATGAAATTTCCATATTGTCCCAAATCTATATGGATCTTTTTGGAGGAGGTTGTTCCATAATGCCACACGGGCGTTCCCCACATTAAATTTAAGGATTCTACTGCTTATGACATGCAAGGGATATCAAAAACCAAATTGAATTTTTGTTTCAGCATTAATGATAATCATAAGTCATATATTGAATTATAACCATGAAATGTGGAATTCTCAGGTTTGTCTATACTAATCACCAGTGATAAGAACATCCATATTTTCACTGCTAATGATATCTATATATCATGTGATATAACTCTATAGTATTTAATGATTCAATGTACTATATATTCTACAAAAATCTAACCATTTTATCTATTTTACATGAATTACACATAAAAATATCTATGTAATTTTATAGTGTTTTATAAGGGATAAGAATCAAAAATACAATCCCATGATATCATTACAAATCAGTGTGGCCACTATACACAAAGAATATCACCCATGTATGAAGTTGTTTCTCTAAATTGTGAAAGGGGAATTTTTCACTTCTATATGGAATATTAAAATTAAAAGGAGTGTGTGGGTGTTGTATAAATTAGTTAGATCAAGAAACTGGAAGAAAATTGAAGTGTAACATTCCCTAAAATTTCAAATTGAAAGGGATGAGTAAATAAGACAAATGTAGTATAAGAAAAGGGATGAGTCCAATAAATATTGGATAAATTCCTTCAATTGGAGTTTAAAAATATCACAAAGGTAAATTGTTGAAAATCAGATAGAGCCAATGAGTAAAAATCCAAACATGACATTCAATTTTATGAGAGAACTAAAGGTATGAAAGAGATATCGATAGTCCATCCTATGGAATCATAGGCTTGCATTATATCTATTTAAATTCCTATTCTAATTATAGTGAATTCTGAAGATGTTTACATTTTTTTAATAGTAGGATGAGTTTTAGTTTCATTTTTATTTTTTTATTTACTTTGTGTGCTCTATCAAGTGACCCCTTTCTTTTCACCTTATTAAGGGAATATGACCTAAATCCATGTGATATTTTATGATACGTCATATCATTTCATAAAGTAAAACATACCTATGGAAAATATCTTATATATAATATTTTTTGAATATCATATTTTATGATATAATGATATCTTATACAGGTTACATGGATAAGTTGTATTGTCTTACATGGTTGAGTCACAATACCATGAATTAGATGGTTTTATTCATTTGGAACTCTCACAAATCATCAACTTCCTAAGTGTTAAGGATTTTATTTTATAATTTTCTACACCTGGGTAATCATTAATTATAATTTATATAAGATGAAATATATGATAAAGTCATTGGTTTTGGGTTACATGAGATATTAACATAGGCATTACATATATGTTTATAAAATGTAAAATTAAACACATAGCCTTAGATCTATCATCATATACTATATATTAGAGAATGAGATATAATTATTGTATAGATATACATATATATATGTGTGTGTGTGTGGTCCTCCTAAAAATATTGGTTGGTACTCTATCCCTCTCAATGATCACTTCCCCTTCCTCCATAACACCATAAGATACTATCATATAGTTGAGTTCTGGAATGACCTTACCAAAGTGTTTAGGAGATTCAGTGAAACCAAGGGATATAACTTGTTGAGAATATCATTTTATTTGTTACTTTTTTAACTTCATTAGACACCGAAGGAAGGTGATGGTAGGTGAAACGTACTTTAGTGTGAGGCACACATTCTTAATTTAAATATTTCATGATTTTAATTTTTTAAGTTATAATGATATTAGGTTTAGTGGTTTAAAATAACTTATGTTACTGTGATTAATCACTAATATTTCCTTATAAACCCATCAGTGTTATCAAATCATGACTTGTATTTTGAACCATTGAAATCATGTTTTCAAGAAAATAATGAAATGTGGAAAATATTATATTATATTACAATGTAATATCACTAAGGACCTGCCATTATTTAAGTGATAATTTAACCTCAAGTAAGACCTTAACAATATGTTATGAGATAATCTAGTCGAATCTTTGTTCCCTGACACTACGTAATACAATAATTGATCCTATACATGGAGTCCCTAATGTTATGTTATGTGATAACATATCATGCATTAGGTTAATGACATTAAATTACGAGATAACATAATCATCAGAAGGGATGAAACGTATATTATGTGATAATGTAACCTATATTCTGAATTTCCAAAATAGAGCATCATATCACATTACAGATATCAATAAGAATGATACATAATGGTAAATACCGATAGACACTGCTTATCATAAATAGTGATAGAACTATCAGTTATAAATTATGAATGATAGTTCTTAAATCGTATAGTCACTTTATTCTTATCTATCATATTCTATTACTTTGATCATATCATTAAATATGATATAATTAGAAATATGTTTTTCTTAAAATTAAATTATGAATTTAATTTCATTATTTATAAACTATATATAAAATATAATAAAATGCATACTTTGAATATTTATTAATTATAATGTATTTATAGTTCATTAATTAAATGATTATGAAAATATTATAGATAAATATTCCATAATATTATGTATTGATATTAAAATTACTTTTTTCAAATTATATGACATGACTTATAATATAGTTATAAATCATTTTATGGAAATTATAAATTTAATTTATAAAGGGTTTATAATTTATAGAATAATGTAAAATCTAAAATTCTTATATTTGAAAATTATATTATATTCATAATGTTTAATTTGAATCAGTTTAATTAAAATAACTTTATTTTGAAATTATTTTAACCATACCAAAAGAGTTTTGAAAAATGATCTGGTAAAAGGTTTAAATAATATTAATATGTTATTTTTAGATTATGTAAATTGTTTACATGATGTAAATTACAATATAAATGTTTTTATTTTATAAAATATTATATATTTAATGAAAATTAAGAATAATTAATAATATGAACAGTTTATATTCTGAATAAATATAATGTATTAATGTTAATCTAATTATGAAATTTCCACTATATAATATACAATGTTTATAAATCTTTATTTCTAATTTTTCAGAAATGTAAATTTTTTATTTAGAGAATAAGTAAAATTTTTAATATTTATTTATTTATTTTTAATATTCATTTCTATAGTTTAATATGAAATATAATTATTATATGCTTTAATTTATGTGATAAATTTCTTCTTATAATTTTTCATGTCATGTGGGGTATGAAAACATAAGCTTTCATTTTTCATCTACCTTAAACATGATTTGAAATTAAAGTTATTAGCATGACTTTAGTTATGGAACATAGTTTATACATATTTGGTTTTAGATTTATGATCAATTGGATTATCCTATGAGTAATGTTTCCTTGGGCATAGGGACATTAGGTTTAACTTTCACCATCCTAGAGTTTTATGCCTTATTATATAAAACTGAGGTTTTATTATATTTGGTTCTAGGGTTACTCTTTAGGAGATTATCAATTTCATATTATTATAAAACATTACATGAAATTTCATGTGTATTATTTGTAGGATTTATCTAGATATGTGTGAAAATGTTTAACTTCTATTTGTAGATGTATAATAGAAACTGTGTGTTGTGTGAATAGTTACATAATAATATGGTGTGATAATATTAATTTGGTTGATATAAAAGTGATTATAATACTAAACTATTATAATATGGTATTCATAAAGATATAAAACAAGATACTCTAAATATTTAATGTGATATAATATTTATAGATCAAATATTCATATGATATAGATTAAATTAAAGATAATTTAAAACAAAAACCTTTAAAAATAACATGTCAGAAATTGCTTCCTAAAAAACACATGTAAAGACCAAAATCATTCAACCAGGTTTGGTTCTCCAAATAAGGGTTCCCATGTATTATATTTTTCAAGGAATGACAGAAATGGATAACCCTAAATGTAAGGTAACCAAACCATGTTGTGATATTTGGGTGAAACTTTGTTAGTATACCATAATAGCTAAGATAACAATATAATACTAATGGTGATAGGAATGCCAAAGTGTACTCATTTCTTAGTGATAAATGGATCCTATCCTATGAATGGATTTGGTAAATTTACAATGGGTCATATTTTTAATGGGAATATACTTAATAAAAGTTTTTATTAAATGAATAATAAACATAGTGCAAAATATGGGAGTATGTTATGAAAAAGTTATATTAGAAATCTTTTTAGAAAAAGGGGTCATTATCATCTTCATAGCAGGAAAATAGTGGAATTAAATATGGGAGTATGTTATGAAAATGTTATATTAGAACTATTTTTACTGTTAGGAAGGGGTTTGAATTAGGAAATAGTGAGGATTTCATGATATCAGTAGGAAAACAATGTCACCCAAACCCAGTGTATGATGTTGTAAGTGAGATTGTCTCTATAATATGAGAATATTGACCCCTATGAACCAAATAAATGATATTAATATTACTAAACTTCATAGGTGATATAATTATCATTAAAATGTGTAGGCATAGGAAATGTACATACATTATGATTTTTCCACTTGTTCTTGAACCGGGAATATTTTAGTGAAGTTAAATGAATCTAATTAAATAAAACATAATAAATTCCAAAAAATTGGCATAATAAAGTTCATTTTTTAAAAAAAATGTCTCTTAGTCATTTTCTATGTGTGAGTTTTTGTGTTTGTGACTAGGGAAGTATGAGAGGCGTGTATATACATTAGAGAGGAAGCGTTTTTTGGATTATTTAGATATATATTTAATCTTTATTTGGGATAAGATATAATATAGGATTTTGTTTTCTATTAACAAGATGTCTGAAGCTGCACACCAATGGTATATTTTTTATATCCAGGAGTGGAAATAGGAAACGTTTTCATGGGATGATTTCTAGAGGTTGATTCATATAGAATTTTTTTCATCAATTTTGACATACAGGAAGTGGTAAGAGTTAGTTTTTCTTTAGTATGGGTCCTCAAAATATTAGATCTTGGAATTTTTTTCCAAGACCTTATTTACTTTACTCTTGATTTTTTTTACTGATGAAGAGTCCTGAGATCATTGATTATAGGAAGCATTGTGTCCAACTATTATATATGAAATCACTCTATTTATGTTTCCTACATATATAGAGGTGAAAAAAAGGAATATGTGATTGAGGGGATGTATGTATAGCTATTATCATTTGTGGTAGGAAGTTGTATGCACCTTCTGAGGGTAAGAGTTTGAGAGGGAGGATCTCAAACATCAAGGAAGTGGAGGTTCCAACTGATGGGGGATTGATCTCATCCATCTCCTTCATATTTATCTATATTTAGTAGTTATCATGAATAAATTAAAATATATATTCTAGTGTTCTTCATTTTTGGATGTTACAGTCCTCATTATATCAGTTCCAGATAATTGGTAGGGACCAATATGGTGTAGGTAGTCAATTTTCTCATCATCCATAGGAACGATTGCCTATGAGTCTATATCAATAGTTTAAACAACATTATTATTCCCTAATGAGAGGAGATAAATCTATTAGATTGAAAAATCATGATTTATCTCCCCCATAGGGGAATTTGGATGAGCTTTACTATGGAGGTGGATGTCAATTCAGTCAGCAGAGTGGCGGAGATGAAAATGGACAATTTTATATAGTAGAGACAAAAAATATATAGGACCTATATTTTTTAAGGAACGATTTTCTTATAATATACTCTATCCTTATCTTTATTTGATCTTGGAGAATCATATTCATTTATCCTAACCACTTTGGTCCACGTCATAATACTTAGGGTGGAGAGGCTTCCAGATCCTCTGGTGTTGACTATGTTTATTAGAGATTATTATAATATCATTGATGTGTAATGAGGTTGTGAGATGATGTGGGGGAAGAATCATTCATCTTGATATTTATTTTTTATTGTGAATAAAACCGTAGGATATTATTATCAGTATAAAATGTTTCTATTTTTTTCATGAAGTCATCATCCTCTTCTAGAGGAGAGTGGTTTGTGATGAGGAGGGAAACATGTGGTATTCATTGGAAATTAGGATTATTATGTGGGTATTATGTATTCATATCCACTTTTATCTTATATGGAAGAATTTTTATTAGATTCAATATAATAACATGCAATAGAGTTTCCTATTGTAAATGAGGAGTTTTTAGATGTATTCAACGAGGAGGTATTATTCATCCCTCTATGTGATATTGAGTTCAGAATAGATTTTCAGTTGAATGCCTCTTTGATTTCTATGAATCTTTCTCAGATATCACCTTTTTAGAAACAGGATTTGAAGATCCAAATTTAGGATTTGATGTATAAGGGTTGCATTCATCCTTGTATATCACCATGGGGTGCTCTAATAGTATCCATCAAGAAGGAGGATGGTGGTATAAAGTTTTTTATAGATTACCAGTGGTTTGAAATTGTGAAAATCAAGAAATATTACCCCTTATCAAGGATATATGATTTATTTTAATAGTTGATGAGAGATAGTTGGTTTTCAATTATTTATTTGTGAACTGGATACCATTAGATGTGGGAGAATGATGAGGATATATTTAAGATTAATTTCCGATTTTGATATGGGAACTTTGATTTTATAATTATTTCATTTGGTGTCATAACGTACTTATGTATGTTTCATAGGAATCAAGAATTCCTGTGTTCTGGGAGTTCCTAGATCAGTTCATAATGTTCATCGATAACATACTTATAAAATGATGGTTAAAAGAGGAGAATATCAAGCATCTTAGGGTTCTTTTACAAGTCAATGAGCACCTTTATCTCTATATAAATTTTTCTGATTGAATTTGTAGGATCTATATGTTGTATTTTCTCAGGCGTGTGGGTCCCATATGGGAGTTTATGAATATACATTGATGTAGAGTCCATTGTATCTTAAGAAACACGTTAGAATATTTTAGATATATTTAGATTCCTTGGTCTATTTATATATTATCATATGTTTGTGTCAGATCACTCTAAGTTTTTGGCCCATTTTACAACCTTGAATAGTTAGGACAAGAGTTTTATATAAAACAATTAGTTCTAGACATCTTTCAACTACAAAAGGAACATGTTTATTATTAATTCTATTCCCTTGTTTCTTAGGGTATCATCAGTTGTAGGTAAAGGAGGAAAATATTTTGAAGATGATGTTTTAGACTAGATATGATCCTTGTGATTTTGTAGATATGAACTTTGTTTTGTCTAGTGCACTGACTATATATATGGATCATATAAATATATATTTTTATAACTATTCAGAAAGGTTTGTGGTTGTGTTTATTAATGAAATATTATTATATTATAAAATTCACGAGGACAATGAAATACATTTAAGGATTGTTTAAAAAATCAAGAAATAAAAAAATATATATGGAAAATTCATTATGTCTGAATATTTGTAGTAACATATTTATTTCCTTGTATATATTATTTATAAAGATAAAATACTATTGAACCTTATAAAACTAAAATTTTTGAAGATTTTCTAAGAACTATAAATGACATTAATATTTTTAATTTTATTGGGTTAAAGGTACAATAATGGAATTTTGTTGAAAATTTTGTTAATTTTCTAGGCCACTAACCAAGTTAACTTGAAAAGGAGTTAAATTTATCTGGGCAAAATAATGTGAGGATTATTTTCAATAACTAAAAAAAGTTTGATGAATTATCTATATTTGGTCTTACCATTTTAAAATAATTACTTTATAATATAAAATGGTTATTCATTGAATGGTTTTGGTTGTGTCTCGATGTAGAATGATTAGTTAATTGATTATTATTTATGGAAAATTAGTCCTCATGTTTTGAACTATCCCACACTTGACCTAGAATTTTGTTTATAAATTTTTCTGTAAAAATTAGTGGCATCATTTATCTGGAGTAAAATGTGTAATATATACTAATCAAAAAAGTTTTATGTATATATTTACTGAGAAATATTTCAACATAAGTTAGATAAGATGGTTGGAATTAATTAACGATCATGAATCCACGAATCATTATCATCTTAGAAAATAAAAAAAGAAACTATTACTTTGACTTGAAAAAATAATGTTTCATTAACTGTGTTACATTTATAATATGGATATTCAGTTAATGATTCTATGAATTTTGGACTATAAATCTACCATCTAGAAACTTCTTCAATTTTGTTTCATATGTTAGTAAAATCATCTCTATATAAAATAATTAAGTAAGATTAGAAGGAAGATCGTGTTTTACAGGAAAAGTAGAATATGCTAATAAGGGTAAGTTTATAGAGTTTAATTTTAATTAAAAATGTTTTATCATATATAGTAGAAGATAATGTGTGACTTATGATTCTCTGTTGAAGGGATAATTATTGATTTCAGATCATAATTCCCCATTTTCCATCCATCCTAGAAGCTCTAAGATATACAGAAAACCTAAGGAGAATTTCTAGAGGGATGGTATAAGAAGATATATTGTTGAAATTACTATGAAATGATTTTTTATTTTCAACAAGTTAAAGAAGAACAAAAATTACTAATGGAGATTCTTCAGCATTTGGTAGTGCCAAAGTGGAAATAGGAAAATATATCCACAGATTTTGTGGTGATATTACTAAAGACTTCTCAAGGTAATGATGTAATTTGGGTTATTGTTAATCAACTAAATAAATCTATACATTTCCTTACCATTAGATATGTTATGTCTTTATATAAAATTTCTTGACAGTATATTAAGGATATTGTCAAAAATATATAGAGTTACTCTCTTAATAGTATCTAAGTATGACCCTATATTTACTTAAAAATTTTAGAAATGACTTCTAAATACATTGTGACTAAATTAAATTTCAGTACAACATTTAATCCTTAATATAATGTAAAATCCAAGAGAATGATTTAGAACTTGGAAGACAAGCTTCATGCTTGTTTAAGGGATTACCATGGGTGGTGGGATCAATAAATTTAATTAGTTTAGTTTTTTTAAAGTATCTTCATGGAAAATTGTTATGAATTTTGATAAAAAAGGAAGATAAGTCCATGGTTTCTTAGACCATATGAATTCATAGATAAATTGTGGTAGGTATCATACTATGTTTCATTTATTTTAATTTTATCCCAAGTACATACCTTATTTTATGATAATAGTTTAAGAAAATATGTGCGAGATTTATCTCATGTTTTGAGTCCCAAAGTAGTTCATTTTTAAAAAAACATTTCCCATGAGGAACAACCAGTTTTTATTATTGAATTCATATATGAAGTTTTATAAAATAATATAATTAATAAAATAGCGTTCTTTTTGGAAAAAACATTCGTTTTAAGAAATAAGACGGGAATCTAAAAATTTTATGAGGGGAAAACATGCCAAGTTGTTAAATTGATGAATGAAACTTTGAGGAAACAATTTTAAAAATTGGAGAAGAATGTAAGAAACTAGGTAATGTTAAGATAAATAATTTTTCTATATTTATTAATTATATTTTATTAATTTACATTTATTATAGGAATATTATATATTTTTCAGTCAAAATGAAAAGTATTTATTTTTAACCAAAATTGGGTATCAATGCACTAGACTATTATATTTAAAAGATTGATTGAAAAATTATATAATTTTAATTTTAAAAAATTAATTTAATTTTTTATTCACCATATCGAATTTATATTACTATTAATTTTTGGGAATTTACTAATTAATTGTATTTTAAATGAATAGCAAAATATATAAATTTTTGTTGAAAATTATATTTTCTTTTCAGGTATTTATAAAGTGAAATTATATTTCATATTAGTTTTAAAATTTTATTAGAAAATATTTATTAAAAATAATCCAATTATATTCTTTGGAATTAATTTTATTCTTAAATTTAGAATAAAAACATTTTTTGTACTTCAAAGTCATTTTTCTAAAAAACTGTTTTCATCATGTCTTTTGGATTTAATTTTAAATTAAATTATACCAATTTATTGATTTCAATCATGAAAAATGGATTACATATTTTCCATAATTAGGTTCAAATTATTTATTTATTCCCCTTTTATTTTTAGTCATTTTGAGTAGTAATCATTTGGACTTCCAAATTCCTCCTATGATGGAAAATTTGGAAATATCAACTTGCTTATTTCTTCACTATTTTTCTTTAGGCATGGGAATATGTGAATGATTTGTTCGTGGAATGTGGTTTTTCACATGATTTATTTGAATACATAGGCTTTCTTTTTATCCTGATAATTGGATGTAATATTTAGTATCATGAGCTCTTAGAGGAAATCTGCAATTCTAATTTCAGTAATAAAATACATAATCTTCAATATACTGTAGTTGGGTCTTTTCTTCATCTATATGGAGTTCTAAAAATTCTAAACTCTTTTGTGTAAAGAATGCATATCATCATATCGGAATGATCATGCTGCATAAGGATGTTTATATCACATCTATTGTACAAACAAGAGGTATTAACAATACAATGCATGACCTGAATATTATCAGATTATTTGTTGTTTCATGTAAACCGTGGAAGCCTAGAATGATCAGGTTATTTCACTAGATACCTCCAATTCACCCATGGATTATGGTTAACATTTATTGGGATGCCATTGGTATTCATGAACCCTTAGGTTGTGGGTTTTTCTTTTATATACACCATGTATTTTTCAAAGGGCATTTCAATCATTACACTGGAATTTGGATAGTGTATGTAGCTAAATTATATGATATGATTTATACAATTGGATATGTTTTACACCACAATTGTAATTAATTGTGTCTTTAATGAAAATTTTATTTTGTTATCAAGGACTTTAAAACAAAAACAAGTGATTTTCCTTGAAGGATCTTACCTTAATGGATTGAATGTATCAATAATGATACTAAAATCAATTTGGTAATCTCGCATACTTACTGAGATTCAAACTAATTAGTATATTTTGTTTCAAAGAAATTGGTCATGGAAGTGGTTATGATGTGGTACATCAGGATCCCTTCATATTATGATTCATTAGTGGATGCATATATGTGTGGGGTGATATATTCCTATTTTTTGGAATAATATCTTATAACCATGACTTTTCTTATCAAAATTTTATATATTTTTTAGGATAAGATTTATATAGATCCTATGCTTTTTAGATATTTTCGTAAATCTATTTGATTTAATATTGAAAAATATTTTTTATAATTGAGAAAAAAAGAGGGAGATTTTGTGGCCGTGTATGAAGAAAACTTCACTTGATTGGTATGGTTTGACACACATTTTATATGGGATATTGATTGTAAAATTAATCAGTTTTAATCATGATTAGAACCATGATATCATATGGAATTGGATTCTCATGAATTATATGTTCTGAGAAACTTGTTTAGTCTTTTGAGAAGGTAGAAAGAGAGTTTACCAATGATCATGTATCCCATTCAAATAAGTATAATAAAAGGTCCATATTCATGGAAATGGAGAATAATCCATCAAATAAATCTAGTTCTATGAAAATAAAATTTCTATATTGTGATTTGTGCGGTATAAATCTCCCTAGATAATGTATTACAAAATTGAGGAAGTTCTTTTGATGTATCCCATTACTGTAATGATAAGAATCCAGAATAATACAAGAATGGGGAAATAGTTAGATCACCAATATTATGATTTTTTAATTACAATGAGGTGGGGAATAATGAAAATGTGTGCTTTATGTTAGTCACTTATGGTGGAAATTATTAAGATTAAAAGTAAAAAGGTGCGGAAAAATAATTTTCTACTATTACGGTTGATTTTAGGACATCTAATGAAGTGGTTAAAAGTACATTACTTGTTTATTAAATTTATTCCAATTCTCTATTTGACTCTGGATCTTCACATTCATTAACTTTTTATAAATTTTCAAGTAAAAGGGGAATATAATCTCATGAAAATAAGATAGTGCTTTTGGTAAAAACATTGGGTGGAAATATTAAACAAAACAATATTTATAGAAATCATTCTATTATTATTAATGGAATGGTCTTTCCTATAAATCATGTTAAACTACCCATAATAGTGTTTGATACCATTTTGGTTATGGATTGGATTTTAATTTATCATGATATGATATATTTTAGAGAAAATAATGTCCTTTTAAATGATTTCATACCTTCTATAACCTTTCAATAAGAGGATAAGTTAATTAGATATAGTTGTAAGAGTTACCTAGGTCACATTGTTTAGAAAGAATAACCTATTTATATTAGTGATATTCTAGTAGTGAGTCAATATATGGGTATATTTCATGATGAATTTCCTAGTTTTTTTCCTGATTGAGTGGTTTAGTTTACTATTTACTTACTGCCTAATGCTATAAATATTTGGGAACCACCTTAGAACATGTGGAATTAAAAAAGAAGTTCCAAGAATTACATGATAAATGTTTCATTTATTTATCACTTCACAATAGGATTCCATTGTTTTATTTTTTAAAAATAAATATGGTAACATGGGGATTTTTATTGATTATAGAGCCTTGAATAACATTACTATTAATAAAAAGTACAATTTTCCATAAATAGATTATTTTTCTGATCATCTTTCTGGTTAATATTACTTTTCAAATAATTTTCTTAGGTTAGGATATCATCAGTTAAAGTTAAAGGAGGAAGATATTTTGAATATGAACTTATAGACTAGATATGATCATTATGAGTTTCTAGTTATGACCTTTGTCTTGTCAAGTGCACTAACTAAATATATGGATCTTATAAATATATATTTTCACCACTATTTAGAAAGGATTGTGGTTGGGTTTATTAATGACATATTATTATATTATGAAATTCATGAGGATAATGAAGTATATGTAATTATTGTTTTAAAAACCTTGAAATAAAAAAATATATATAGAAAATTTATTAAGTGAGAACCTTTGCTGTAACATATTTATTTCCTTTGTTATATTATTTATAAATATTGAATTCTATCGAAACATGTAAAACTAAAGTTTTTTAAGGTTTTCCAAGAACAATAAATGAAACTGAAATTTTTAATTTTATTGGCTTAGTGGTATAATAATGGAATTTTGATGAAATTTTTTAGAGTTGTCTAGACAACTAACCAAGTTAACTTAAAAAGGAGTTAAATTTAACTGGGAAAAATAATGTGATGATTATTTTCAAGAACTACAAATACTATTAATGAATTCTCTAGATTTGGTCTTACAATCTAGGAATCATTAATTTTGAATCTAAAATGGTTCTTCTTTGAAGGTTTTTGGTTGGATCTTGATGTATAATTATTAGTTAATTGATTATTTTTTTAGTAAAATTAGTCCTCATGAGTTACACTATCCTACACTTGACCTGGAATTCTCTTTATGATTTTTCTATAATAATTATAGGCATCATTTATATGGATTAAAATGTGAAATATATACTTATCACAAATGTTATATATATATTTACTGAGAAATATTTGAACATATGTAAGATAAGTTGGCCGGAATTAATTATTGATCATGAATACATGATTCATTATCATCTTGGAAAGTAAAACAAAGAAACTAATGCTTTGAGTTGGAAAAATAATGTATCATTAACCATGATACATTTATAACAATGATATTTGGTTAATGATTATGTGAATTTTGGACTATAAATTTTTTGTCTAGAAGCGTCTTCAATTTTGTTTCATATGTTAGAAAATTTATCTATATTTAAAATAATTAAGCAAGATCAGAAGGAAGATCATGTTTTACAGGAAGAAGTAGAATATGTAAATAAGGGTAAGTTTATATAGTTTAATGTTGATTAAAAAGGATTTATAATATGTTGACAAAGATAATGTGTGAATTATGATTCTCAGTTGAAGGTAAAATTATTGATTTAAGCTCTTCATTCCCCATTTTCCATCCATCCTAGAAGCACTAAGATATACAGAGATCCTAAGGAAAATTATTAGTAGGATGGAAAAGAAGATATATTTTTGACTTTACCACGAAATGTTTTTTATTTTCAACCAGTTAAAGAAGAAAAAAAAATTTCTAAATGAGATTCTTCAGCCTTCGGTAGTGACAAAGTGTAAATGGGAAAATACATCCATAGATTTTGTGGTGGTATTACTAAAGACTTCTCAAGGTAATAATGTAATTTGGGTTATTGTTAATCAACTAAACAAATCTATATATTTCCTTCCCATTCGAGATGAAATGTCTTTATATCAAATTTCATGATAGTATCTTAAGGATATTATAAGAAATATATAGAGATACTCTCTTAATAGTATCTAATTTTTACATGATACTTACTTAATTTTTTTGGATATGACTTCAAAAGTCATTGTGACTGAATTTAATTTCAGTACAACTTTTAATCCTTAATCTAACAGATAGTCAAATAGAATGATTTAGACCTAGGAAGACAAGATTCATGCTTGTTTAAGGGATTACTAGGGTTGTTGGGATCAATATTTTTAATTAGTTGAGTTTTTTATATTATCTCCATGTAAAATTGTTATGTATTTTGATAAAAGGGGAAGCTAAGTCCATGGTTTCATTCAGTATAGTAATTCCTAGAGAAAGTGGGGTAGGTATCCTACTGAGTTTCAATGCCTTCAAATTTCTCCCAAGTACATACCTTATTTTATGTTACTATTTTAAGAAAATATGTCCGAGATTTATCTCATTTTATTTTTCCTAAAGTATTTTATTTATAATACAACCTTTCCCATGAGGAACAACCAGTTTATATTATTTAATGCATAGAGAAAGTGTTATAAAATAAGTTAATTCATAATGTTGAGGTATTTTTGAAAAAACCATTTGGTTTAAGAAACAACATGGGAATCTAAAAATTGTATGAGGGAAAAACATTCCATGTTTTTTATTTATGAATGAAGCTTTGCGGAAAAAATTATAAAAACAGTGTAAAATGAAAGAACCTAGGTAATATTAAGATAAATAATTTTTCTATATTTATTAATTGTATTTTATTATGTTATATTCATTATAGGAATATTAGACATTTTTTTAGTCAAATTGAAAAAGGATTTCTTTTAACCAAATTGGGAATCAATGCATTATATTTTTATATTTAAATGATTTATTTGGAAATTATATAATTTTAATTTTAAAAAATTAATTTCATTTTTTGTATTCACCATTTTAGAATTATCTTGCTATTAATTTCAAGGATTTTTTTTTAAAAAAATTGTAATTTTAATGAATAGCAAAAAATGTTGATTTTTGTTGAAAAATATATTTTATTTTCATGTATTTATAAATTAAAATCTTATTTTGAATTAGTATTAAATTTTCATTAGAAATTTTTTATTAAAAACGATCCAATTATATTCTTTGGGATGAATTTTATACTTAAATTTAGTATAAATAAATTTTTGTACTTCAATGAAATTTTAATAAAAAACTATTTTCATCGTGTTTTTTAGATTTAATTTAAAATTAAATTCCACCAATTTATTGATTTCAATCACGAAAAATAGATTACATATTTTCCATAATTAGTTATAAATTTGGTAAATATTCCCCGTTTATTTTTAGTCATTATGAATAGTAATTGTTACCATAGTAAAAGTGAAAAAGCTTAATTAAGGGTAAAAATAATGTGATAAGAACTGGAATGTGGCCATAAAAATTGTATTAATTTTTTGGGTTTAGTATATTTTGACCATAATCACCCAAAATTCAAATATATGACCTTTTTTTCATTTGACCATGATTTTCACCATTAGAATATTTTATATAAAGAAAAGTAAAAAAAGGGAATTCTCTTTGTTTTATTATCTTTAAATTTTTGAAATAGGGACAAAGAGATGGTATCATAGGATATAAATATTAATTTTAAAAAGAAAATAATTTTTATTTATTATGGTAATTTATTTATAATTTTATATTAATGTAATAATTAACTTAAATTCTTACGCAACATCAATACAATATTTGTTTAATTAAAAATGGAAAAAAGGTAAATGATTTTAAAAACATTTCAAGTAATATAATTTTAATGAAATTTTGTGTTTGATAAATATTATAGATAAATATATCATTCAGTGGATGCGTTAAAGTATAATAAAAAATTTATTTTCTAACATGATAATTTTAAATTCTAATTAAATGAATAGTTTAAATAATTACATTAATGATATTTTATAATAAATAATATTTCATTAGATGATTTAAAACTCATAAAATTATTTTCATTGAAAAAGTTATTGGGATATGGTTTAGAATATCAACCATGGTCAATTTAGTGGATAATGTTTCTTTTATGGTAACTATATTAACACCTTATGAGTAAAAAATATTGATATCACTGTAATTGTCAAAACGGTTTAGATATGGTGAAGAAAAAACTATTAAGATAAAAATATAATATAAAATTGAACAAATTTAATTTTATGAGAATATTTAGACTCATAAACATATTATATTATAATTTTATGAACTGGGATCTATTTTATGGTGTAAATTAATTTATATTAATTTAATATTTTATTAAATTCCAAGAGTACCCCTTCTCTCTGTTACAAAATTTCACCTCATATCCTCTTTTATTCACACTTCAAAATAATTTTAGTTTATAAAATAACTACCCAAATAAGATACCTCCCTACCCATGTCTTAGACTATTTGGTTTCACCATAAACCCAACCCAGAAGTGCATTTGGTGTAAACCTTAATTGGTTTTCTGAAGAAGTGGTATAGTTCTTAACCAAGCATTTTAATTTGGTATATTTTTCTAAATTTTTAAAATATTATCCAAAATATATGAAATAATAACACCACTATCTCCCAAATACTAATATTTTATTATATTAATTTAATAGCCTCTACCCATTTCCCATTCCATTAAATGTGAAACGAAACCATCATTCATGTTTGTGGCAGACTATGACTTCATGAACCAATGTGATTACATCACCTAATTTTATGGATGGTTCCAATGATGGATTTAATATATATATATATATATATAATATTTTAATGAATTATTTATAATTCTTAAAATATGATATAACATTTTCTTTCATACATTTCCATTCCGTGAAAAATGAAAACATTGTTTGGGCGTACTAGTGGACTACCACCTCCATGAATTGATATGATACGTTTTTCATCACAACCTCACATCCAAGATATATATTAGCATATTTAAAAAATTAATATTCTATTTATTATATGATTATAATTATGGAAAAATAAAATAATACACACCTTTTTTATAATGATCTTTCAAAAATGGGAATGGTACTCATGCACACATATGACCTACCATATCGATGATTGAAAATTAGTTCATTTGTTCATAACCATGGTTCAATATTTGTTTTAAAAGTATAATTTATGTATAAAAATTATAATTATTCCCTGATTGTTACTCTGTATATTATTCAATAATGATTTATTTGACTATAGTCAACCTTCCAAATCATTTTGGACATATAAGCCGTATATCATCAAAACATCCAACATAAATTAAAATGATTAAAAAATAAATATAGTAGGCTAATAATTTAAATAAAAAGGAATAATAAATGTGAAAAAGGATCCTACGAATGTAAATAATTAACATAATTTAATTATTTATAAATATAAATAACGTATGTGATGATTTAGTCCCAAGGTAAGAGACTTTCTTTTAAAAATTCTCTTTTGAAGTTTACCTTACAAATGTTTTTATTCGATGTCCATATTTATAAAAATATATTCTTAATGTATTTATATAAAAATTAAATTATTATAAAGGAAAGTTAATGTTTTTTTTAATTTATATCAAATTATTTCAAAATTAATCTTTTTATGGGATTGATTGAATTTATTTATAAAAGACAAAAGTAATGTTCTACATTAACATATATGGTGATAAGGAATATTTATACAACCATAACTGTTATTTAAAATTTTATTTTACATATAAGATTCATGTTTTTCTTCAAATAAATCCTTCTATCTTTATGCTTTAGTTTTTTTATATTTGGTTTTTAAAATGGTATGTATATTTTAATGTCTGGAAATGTTTTCATTTTAGTACAAAGAATGTTTTTATGAGGGTAATGTTTGAAATTGAAATATTCTATGTGTTATGATTATGTTATGGTTCTTGGGAATTTTTAGGATGATGGTTAGTTCCTCATAAACCTAATATGGTTGGTTTTGTTATAGACCAAGGATAGGTGGTTCCATTATATTCCACGGGCGGGTGGTTCCATTATGAACCAAGGATGGGTGGGTCCATGATAGCTATAAAATGAAATGGTTTTGAAATCCGACCATATAAATATTCCATATAATCATTATTTATATATTTATAAAAACTATAAAATTTAGAGATGAAAAAATGAGTTACACCATTCATGGAGAAGGTTGGTCGTACGTACATATGAACGCTAAATCTATTTTTCCGAAAGATGAAACAAAAGGAAGGTATATGATATTTAACCATTGAATAAATATTATTATATCAACTATTTCATTTATTTTCATTAAATATGTCCTTATTACTCTTCACGTTAAAATAAAATTAAAAAACTTTCACATCGGTATGTGGAGGAGGTAGTCCACACGCACACACGAACGACATTGTTGATTTCCAACAGACTGAAAGGTAATAATATATATGTGATACATATGTTAAATCTATTAATATATCAAGTTGGGAGAGGAGGTTATGGAAATCGAATTAGATCAGTTTTTGAGGTGGTAGTTTGTCGTACACATGATCAACAATTTTGTTGCCCATTTGATGGAAGTGGATAAGGATATTGGTTATAAAATTAACAAAATAATATCTAAATATAGGTTATATATTGGTTTATTTGTTTTATCATAGTTTTATATGTTTTTATTGATTCATAAGAACAAGTAAAATGAAAACTCATGGTCAATAACATTAATTATTCTTCAGAAAAACTATTTAGGGTTATACATAAATGATTCCTAGATTGTATTTATGATAAAAGAGTCCTATATAATATTATTATGGATTAAATGAAGATATTTTTGTAGTTATATTTTGTATCAAAATGTTTTGAGAGTGTGAAGGGGATAAGAGAGGGGGTGTCCTTTCATATGTGGGGGAGAGGACACACTTTGATTTTTCAAAAAGAAAAATTGATACCCACATTTTTCATATGAAAAAAGGCACAAAAATAGATTATTCTCAAACCATTTATGAGATATGGTCTTTAGATTTCCATAAAATTGGATCTTTTGGAGTTTCTAGGCCATTTTACTCGTTATCGTTTAAGTTTAACCCCCTTGGTAAACCTTAACCGCGGTAATTATTTTTTACCTTTTTACTATCAATTAAGGACAAAAATTTAGTGGAACATATTTTATAATATTATTTATTTTTATTCCAAATAATAAACCCATTTTTAAAAATTTACTTCATGGAATTGAAATTTTTTAATTTAAAATTAAATCCACATATGTGATGAACAACAATTTTCAAAAGAGAAAATTCTCATATGTATATAAAGTTTTAATATCAAAATTATATATTAAATTAGTTAAATAATATATATTGTATTTATTATAATATTATTTAACTATTTATACTTTTTTTAAAATTTAAAATTAAAATAAGACTTATAAATTCTTTAAATAAAAAGGCAGTTTTCAATAAATACAAGTATTTTTCATTATTCATCGAAAAAATAATCTTCTCATAAATTTATAAAAACATCACTCCAATATAATTTTGAAAAGATGATTTCAAAAAAAATTCATTTTTCAGTATAAATTATTGAAATTTATTAAAATTTAATTTTAAATTTTGATAAAAAAGAATAACAAAGCCATCTTTTAGAAAAATATAGTTTTCAAAAAACATTTCTTTGTCATTCAAATGATTAATTTTTTCTAATAAATAGTTAAATATGGAATTTATTTTTTACATGTTTAAACCATATAATATTTATAGTTTATTTATTCCTATTCCTATTCAACAATTTAACATCTATAATATAATGGGGTACTATTTTATGGTTCTTTTAGACTCATGGTTTCATGTACCACATTCTGTCATAGAGAATGATCTTATTTAAAAGTAAAAATATATTAAATAATCAGTGTATTATTTCATGAATTATTTATTTTTTTTCTATTATTTTCATGGCTTTATAGGTTGATACAGTGTAGATTTATGTTATGTGGTAATGATATTGTTGTTCATTGGGGGATATATAATATTATTTTTAATAGAAAAATTAATAATTTTTGTCGATAAAAAATTGAATAATATATCAGGGGTAAATGAAATATTAATGCTTGAATGGTTTGTGAAATATATTTGATTATACTGGGTGATGGAAAAATAGTTGGTTGTCAATAAATATGTAATTTTATTGAATAAATAAAGTAATATGGCTATTGAATGGTATATATATAATGGTTAAATGATGGGATTAAATAGAAGTCATGAATGGTTTATGTGAAAATTATGTGTGGGAATGTGGGGTTTAGTTATAGTTGTGTCAATGGCAGCGAAGTTTAATGCATGATAATGGATGTAAAATAGTAGATATGGTTGTGGTAGTGTTTTTTGTGAGACCATTTATGCTGGGATTTTGGGTTGATATAATATATTTGTATAGTACATAAGATTTATATATGCACCCATACAAGTCAGATCACCTTACAAACACCGAAATTTTTTGAGTTAAATATTTTTTCCCAAACTTCAAAGGTGGAGAGAGAAAATATTTGAGACTACTGCATCTTCCTTGATCCTTTATCTAGATGTGTTTTATATGCACAAAATGTGATGGCCAAAAGTTGAAAGTGTGTTTTATGAAATGAAGATGAGATGATGATGTGGTATATAGTTGTGGTCGTTCATGGTATGAGGGGGCATAAGGTTCATTTACTTCATTTTCACAAAAATTACTATTATTTAAATTGATTTTTAGTTTGGATATGGATATGTGGTTTAGGATATGGATTGGTAAAAATGATAATTTCTGACCTTACAAGAGTTGTGGTAGGTAGGGTTGTGATCAAACTAACCATAAATGAGACTTCGTAAATATATATATTAGATTTTCTTTTGATTTTATAAAAGGGGTTGGAGTGTCAGGATGTTTTTCATCAGGGAAATTGAGTGAAAAACAATGGTGAAATGGTGCAGGGTGTAAGTGGGAGTGGGGTAACATGGTAGGGGTGAATTTTCCTGGAAAAAACAAAAGAGAAAATAAAGATAAAAGAAAAAAATATTAAAAATTAAAAACATTTTTTTGAAAGATTAAAAGCATTTGAAGAGATAAACGAAAGAATAAAAGTATAAATCATAATCATATAATTATTGATGTTTATAAAAGTGTAATAATGAAAAGTGTATTTCGAAAAAGAATTGATTAAGAGATTGATGAATTTAGAAAATACTCAATTGAAAAAATGAAAATAGATAAATAAATAATAACTAGGAAAGTAAAAAAGGAAAAAAAATTGTAAGGAATTGCAAAAATATCTCTAAAATATCCCCTAAATATACCACCCCAATCACTTACAAATTTAATTTATTAGTTACTTGCCTTTATTAGTAACTAAAATATAAAAAATCATTTTCTTTTTACATTATATATATAAGTTAGAAATAATATCCACAATTGATCTTTAATGGGTATCAATAGAAACCTAAAAACATTGTCCCTTAATTTTTAATGGTTATAGAAATAATAGCTGATCCTCCCACTTTAACAATAGTGAGCATAAAAATTATATGAAGGAGTTAGTAGAGAGTATTTCTAGGAAGAAATCATGTTTTTATATTATTCTCGATTTTCTCTAAAGAAAATGAAGAAACACTGGGATGGAATGATATAATGATGAGACTGAAAAATATAATACAATAGGTACACACATTATAATAGAGATGACAAGATTTAGAAAATAGATTACTTTGAGAGAGTAATGGAGATATTATCACGTTAGAACTAGAGTATGGAATCGATTGTTGTTGTGGATTACAATGCCTTCAATAGGTATCTATCTATAGACATAAATACTTTAGAAAACATCTACTATTCACTAGAGAGTAATGAAGTCATTAAAGACCAAATTAAATAATCCTTGACCATGATTAAATACAACATCATGTCATCACCACCTTACATGGATTACACCAATCCTTCGTGCACAAAACCTTTATGTTTTTACCCGTAAAATACGTATCACCATGGGTGTGGCCACCAACACTTGAGAATTTTGATCTTCTTCCCTACCTATGCACTATGTCCTAGTCCAACATGCCCTGGTATTAGGTATTTTGATCTGTAGCTTCAAAAATAGTCTCTACAATTTCATTAATGATCTTCCAAAGTTCTATTAGAATCCATTCAAGGATTTAATACTCCAATAAATACTTTTTTAATGATATTTCAAGGTTGATCAAATATTTTCATATTATTTCATCAGGATTTACTATATATTACTACAATGAAATTGCTAAACAATTTAAAGAGAGTTTGTTATCATTAAGACTAAATAAGGTAAGAAGAACAAAAAAATCTGCATTTTTCTCATAAAAACACATTAATAATATAATGATATATTAAAATAATATTTAAAAGTAATTTCCTAAAAAAATTGAAATAGCATAAGTTACCAGTTTTTTTCAACCTTTGAAAAAAATAAAAAATTCCCTTCCCTTATCATAAAACATCTCCCACATAATAAAATTATCCAACATATAAAACTTATCATAAACAATACTCTAACCTTTTATTATAAATTTATCCCCCTTTGAGATTATAAACAATGATTCATAGATGGGGTTAGAGTAAAATAATAGAAAGAATTAAAAACTATATTTATCACCATTAATGATCTTTTAGGGAGAAAAAAAGGTTTTGAATTTTTTTTGAAAAACATCAAAATTTTGAAAATATATCTTCAATAACGAATAAAAAGAAATAAACCAATATTTTCTAATTGAAAATAATACTCAAGAAAAAAATTAAGACTTTGAATTTTATATTTTAAGAAACTCAAGAGTTTAAATAATTTTATTTGAAAGAGTGTGTCTCTTTAATGGTCATTTTAGTATTAACAATTTTAGATCCCCTTCAAATAATGTATTAGGTGACATAAACAGATCATAATCATTAAAAAAACTATGTAAGTAGATAAAGAATTTTTAAATCAAAATTCAATCCACGATTAAGGTTTATAAGTTTTTTTTAATATAATATAGAAAATTCTACAGGAGTATCAATCTAGGATTATAGTAAATCCACACTCACTATGACTAGGATTATGATAGGGTTAAACCCCAATAAACTATTTTTATGATAAAATCCCTTGGTGAATCTACACTAAAACCACACCCACTTTTTTAATCCAAACATGAATGTTTTTCTTAGAGTATTACACTTTATTTACAATAAAAAAATATTCAAAATTTAAAAATATTTTTTAATAAAGATTTTGTTTCGAAAACTAATTTTAAATTGAAATGAAAATTGTTTTTTTTCATTGTTTTCAAAATTAATAGATGAGTATCAAAATATAATATTATTTAAAAATATTATAATAAAGTCAAAGAAATCATGAGTATTGGTTTACATGAATATATTGATATTTTGAATGTTTCCACATACAATGTCTTGAAAAATATCAAAGTTTTGGAATTGATGTCAAAGAAAACAACATCCCAAATCAATATAATTAGTACAGGAGTGTTTGATAGGATTCTTAGAGATATTAATCATACTAGTGTTGTCATAATTAATAGTAGAATGGTAATATGTTAGCCAAAAGTTTAAGATAGAAGGTTTCATCCATTTATTTTGAGAAAAACAACTTTGAAAAGTTATGTATTCCACTTTATATATAAAAATAGTAACAATGTTTTGATTTTTACTACTCAATAAGATGAGGTATTTTCCAAGTAGATGAAAATTTACAATAGTAATTTTTCTATCTAGGTGTCATGATCTAAAATCAGCATAAAAACAATCAAAAAAGGTCAAAAGATATTTTATTCGGATATGAAAAACAAATGTTCTTAGTTCCTATCAAATATTGAGAAATTTTTTCGAGATATTTTTATGTGAGATTCCTATAGTTTTTATTAAAAATGTGCATAAATGAACACCCAAAACATTTTGTATAACTGGGTTAGAGTAATGTAATTTGGACTTCAAATCAAGATTTTATATTGTTTATTGTCAAATGATTGAATTGATTCATCCAACATTTTCTTACAAGTTATACACATGGGAATTGTAATTTCATTAGAATGAACCATGAAAAAATTACTTATAATTTCATTAGTGTATTTAATTTGGTTTAAAAAATTTCCATTGTAATTTTAGAAAATTTGAAAACCAAGGAAGAATTTTACTTTTCTTATAAAACTAATTTCAAACTATGTCTTCATAAAATAAAACAAGTCATCATAAATAGTTTCTATAGGTGACACAAAAATAACATTTTCAATGTAAATTTGAACTATTAATAAATCATTTGTATTTTTTTATGAAAAATAATGTATTAAGATTTTTTCATTTTGAAATTATCTAATAAAATAAATTTAATTAACTTATCATACCATGTCCAGGAGGTTTTTATAAAATATAAATAGTTTTGGTATAATTTAAAAAATTATTTGTAAATTTATGATTTTCAATACTAGGTGGTTGATCTAAAAAAACATTTTTAGAAATAAAATAATTTTGAAAATCACTTTTGATATCAATTTTAAGAATATTAAAATTAAAATTAGTGGTGAATACAAACAAGATTATAATGGATTATCATCGAGAAATAGGTGAAAATGATTAATCATAATCAATTACTTCATCTTGATAATATACTTTAGTGACAAATTGAGACTTGATATGAAGGGTAATTATTCTATCATCTTGTTTGTTTGGAAAAACCCACTTTGTAATAATAACATGACGATTTTTGAGATTCTCCATTTGAGTCCAAACATTGTTCTTTTAAAATTATTTCAAATCTTATTTCATTTAATGTATCCAATTATTGTCATTAATTACATCATCATGAGAATTAAGTTCAAAGTGATAGAGAATTCGTGTTGTTCAAACTCATTTAAGATTGATCTTCCCATATGAGTTTTGGATTGTAATTCACTAATAAAATTCTCAATGAGATGATCTTTGGATTAAACCTATTACATGGTTAAAGGGTTAAAAGGTGGTTCTTGAACATATAAAATTAATTTAGAATATTGATGTTTAGGTAAGTTCAAACTTGGTTGGGCAACATAATCATTACTTTGGGGGTGTTATTTTATAAGATTCACATCAAACTTGATTTTAATTGACTCTTATAAGGGTTTGGTCCTCTAATTTATGACTCAAAAGGCTTTTCATGAGTTTTTATACCCAATATAGTTAACTTGATTTGATTTAGGTTCAAAATTTGAAAGATTATCCTTGGTATTAAGGATAATGAATTAACAATTGAAGATGTTAAAGAAACCAACATTTGTATTATTGTATTTACAAAGTTTATAAGGGGGTTTTCGTAGGATAGGTCTTGTCAGAACCCAGTTAAGGATAAAGAATGTTTTTTTGTCATTCTCGAACCATAATAATAAAGGAATGTTAAACTCATTCTATATATTCCTAGACATTTCATGGAGTATCCTGTTTTTTATTTTGATAACCTGATTTTGTTGAGGTATTATGTGAGTATAGAAGGATTGATGATAACATTAAGAAGCATAATAAACATAAAAGTCGTTGTTACCAAATTCTCCACCTTGTATATCAGGAATATTTATTGAGGATTAAAAAGGTGAAATTTTTAACTTTGATACTAAAAACTTGAGTTCATCCAAAAGGTCAAGGTGGACTAGTTATAGTTATTTGGATGTTGAAAAAACATTTTTAGATTTGAAACTTTATTTTTGTTTCATTCTAAGTAGGTAATCTTCAAAAACTATGTAATCTTTGAAATAAAATTTTGATAAATCTCATAATAGTCTCTAATAGTTGAGCTTGATAAGAGAGTGTATATTTGAATTACCTAGGCATCAAATCAAAATCCAGGATTATTTATCTTATGTACTTAATCAGTTAAATTTTTTTCTTTTAATATATTTATTAAAAGAAGTCTAAATATTTTTATAATAAGTTGCAGTAAATAAAATCTTTCGTTTAGAATTGAAAACATTATAGAATTAATTTATAAAAGTAATTTTAAAACCAATATCATATAATTGACAAATAATATATAAATTATGCTTCAATCCATTGATAAATAATTCATATTTAATTAAATTAGAGTTTTAGAAATCAATATTACCTACACTAGTAATTTTAACTTTTGAGTTATCTCCAAATATGATATGTCCTCCATCAATGTCTTTTTTATGATTGAATTCAGAAGGATCACTGCACATATGTCCATAGTACCCACTATCTGTATACCAAGTATCTTAGAGGGGTTTTCTCATTATACCCTTATCTTACAAAATAATTAAATACTAATTCTTTTGGTACCCATATCTTGGGTCCACTTAAGCTATCCAATAAATAATTTGGAATCAAAACCTATTTGGTGAAATTTTTTCCATTATAAAATTTAGATAAAAGATAAATACTCTATGTTTTACCATATTTATAATTTTTAAAATTCATTCATAAAAAATATGATCTAATTTCTTAAAATAATAAAAAATTTATTCTGAAAATTTCCTTTAACAATAGTTATTTTTTGATATCTTTTTGGATCACTAGATTGCATTGAATAACCAATAAAAAAATTTCTTTTAACAACATGTTGAGATCTTGAATATTTTTTGGAAATTTTATTTACCTTGAGAAAAACTAAAGAGATTATTCTTAATATATTTAATTTTTAAATCAAAATTTTCAAAATTTGTTTGTTTTTTAATTTTAAAAAAGGACATTTTTTTATTTAAATTTTGATCTTCTGCAAAAAATAGTTATAATTTAATTATTTTTAATATATTTTAATTTTGAAAAAATTCAGAAAAATCATATTTGATTTGATTTATATCATAAATAAGATATTAATATCTTAAATAATTTTTTGAATATGTATAATATTTTTAACTATGGAATTTAGATTTTATGTCATCATATACCTCACCATTGGAAGTGAAGCATTTGGTACATTCGTCATTGATTAATCAGTTGAAACTGTGTTCTCTCAAACACATCAAGTTGAAAACGTTTAGATATTTCTTACATTGATTATATTTTTTTGTTCAAGGGGAAATCTAGTTTTATTTTACCCTTATTTTTCTACTAAATAAAGTAAATGATATTTCATGATTTTCCTTTTTGAATTATTGAGTAGATCTTTTCATATTCATGTGCTTACTCTTCCTTTTGAAAATTTGACCAATCATGGTGTCACTTTTAGATGATTATTTGTTGATTAATTTGAAATTAAAATCTTTTTTAGTTTATTTGACTTACATTAACACCTTATGGTCTCTCCTATTCATTGTTATATCATATTTCATGAGATAACTGATGAGCTACTTAACCACCATATTCTTTTTATCTTTATCTCCTAGGACCATGAAGACATTAGGTACCCAATGACTTGGTAAACACCAAAATATTTTATTGAGTATGGTATCAATTTAAACATAACCACAAATATCCATTAATCCATTTAAAATATCAATAAATCAAGTAAATAATTCAGTGATAGATTCACTAAAATATATATTGATACCTTCAAAGTATTGTTTAAACATAACAAAATGAGTATATTTTATTTTTTTTATTTCCACCATGAGTTACTTCTAAGACTTTAAAAATTTAATGATCCCTTTTTCATTAATAATTTGGATTAAATCCCTTTTGATTTAAACCACTACTCAAGGTATTCAACACATCACCATGCACTTCAAAATAAGAAATATCATTGCTAGTCCATTTATCTTATTTTTTTGTATTTTTATTATAAACATGGATAAAAATTTACTGTAAGAAGTAACCAATAAATATAATAAATTATACATTCATGTTTTCCAATATGAATAATTAATACCATAAAAAATGATCATGACCCAGAGAGTGGCATTTTATAGCAGCATGTTTGTTTGAAAAATACTTTTAAAATAAAATGTTTCTTGAAAAATCAGTTAATAATTTTGAAAAATATATTAAAATATAAAATAATTTCAAAATAATGTCATAAAACAATTCAAGAACCCTTTGATACCAAATGTCGGTTGCAGTAGGATAAAATGGAAAGAGGAGGGGACAAATTTATGTTTAAAAAATAAAGGAAAAGATAAATGAAAATAAAATGTATTAAGACATAAAATATCTTTATAAAATATTAAAAACATTTGAAGGCATAAAAATAATCAAAGTATAAAACCCAATGATATAATTATATAAGTTTATAAATATGGAATAATGAAAAAAATAGTGATATGAAAAATAATAAATTACATGATTGATGGATATAAACAATTAATTAATTAAAAGAATAAAAATATATAAATAAATAGCAACATGGAATGTAAATAAGGAACAAGATTTAGTAAGTAAGTTTGAAAATCACTCTAAAAGAGACCCTAAGTATACCAAACCAATAACTTGATGATTTAATACATTAGTCCATTGGATTTAATGGTATCCATGATACCAAATCTCAATTTATGTTTTAGGTTATATCAAGAAAATATGAATATAATATACACTATATTTTTAATGGGTTTATATTGATTCTTTATTGAAAATAATCCCTTAACATTAACAGTTATATAATGTATACCCTAGTTACTAAAATTAATGGTAGATAGTACCAAAATTTAGAGGAAAATTGGAGGATTGTTAGAAATAAATAAAATTTTTAGCTTAGCCAAAAATATCATGAAATAATATGAAGAGAAACTAAGATATAATGAGAAAATTAAGAGATTGAGAAAGATAATAAACAATTCAAAAAATCTAGAAATAAGATGAGTTAATTTAGAAAATATAGAACTTTAATAGAGAAGTGGAGATTCTTGAATGATGGTATTGGAGAATGGAATCGGTAGTTGTTGTAAAATTACAACACTTCAAGTGGCCATTATGTTTATCCTTAAAGTACTTCAAATAAATTTTTGAATTATTCAAGGGATAATGAAGTCATTAAATGCTGATATAAAGAATCTTTAACCACCATTAAATGTATCCTTAAGTCATAATATCATGAAACAACATTCACCTCATCATGGTTCACAAAACCATTCAATGTCGGCCTTTAAAACGTCCAACACCATGGGTGTGACCACCAACACATATCCATTTTTTTCTTTTTCACGATCTATCCACCACACCCTTGTATTGGGAATTTTGGCTGGAATATCCAAAAATATTCTCCTACACTTGTATGAATGGAATTTTAAGGATCTTCTAAACTCCATCTATGGATTTAATACCGCATTTAAGACTTCATTAAGGATCTTTAAATGTTATTTTAATATTCTAACATAATTTAACCAAGATTAATTAAAAGAACACTTGAATAAAATTATTAAACACATTAAAGAGTGCTTGTGACCATTAAAACTAAAAAAATTGATAAGCATGACACAATGTACACTTTTAGATATATTCATTGAAATTATTTTAATATGGATGGTTGTAATATTTTGTGGGTGATCCTTGGTATGTATGGGTGGTGGTTGACTTTGTAGGTGGTTGTTGATTATGTTGTTCATTCACTAGGAAATTTGAATATTATTTCACCTTGTGCATAATAGATATTAAGGAGAATACTATAGAGTATACACGTATTATAATTCATATATATATATATATATATGAATATATTTTATACATTTCTTGGAAGAATTTATTGAATGGGATGGACTATATAACATAGATATGAGAGTTGTGGTTAGATTCACTACTATGGAGTTTGCATTTGGTATTTTATTTCAGGAAATTTTTAATTGATTAAATTTTATATGATTTGTGGGATGTTCTTTTTATTTATTTTTTTGTGTTTATTGGTAGTTTTATTTATTAATGTCCAGGATCTATGAACATAATGTATTCTATTATTTAATTTTATAAAATCGTTGTTAGACATTACCCTCTGGCCTATTGGATGTGTGTTTCAGGGGTCACTCTCATCTTAATAGTAGGAAAATAGTGGAATTAAATATGGGAGTATGTTATAAAAACGTTATATTAGAACTCTTTTTAGAGTTAGGAAGGGGTTTGAATTAGGAACTAGTGAGGATTTCATGATATCAGTAGGAAAAAAATGTCAGCCAAACCCAGTGTATGATGTTGTAAGTGAGATTGTCTCTATAATATTAGAATATTGACCCCTATGAACCAAATAAATTATATTAATATTACTAAACTTCATAGGTGATATAATTATCATTTAAATGTATAGGCATAGGAAATGTACATACATTAGGATTTTTCCACTTGTTCTTGAACCGGGAAGATTTTAGTGAAGTTAAATGAATCTAATTAAATAAAACATAATAAATTCCAAAAAATTGGCATAATAATGTTCATTTTTTTAAAAAATGTCTCTTGGTCATTTTCTATGTGTGAGTTTTTGTGTTAGTGACTAGGGAAGTATGAGAGGAGTGTATATACATTGGAGAGGAAGCATTTTTTGGATTATTTAGAGATATATTTAATCTTTATTTGGGATAAGATATAATATTGGATTTTGTTTTCTATTAACAAGATGTCTGAAGCTGCACACCAATGGTGTATTTTTTATATCCAGAAGTGGAAATAGGAAACGTTTTCATGGGATGATTTCTAGAGGTTGGTTCATCTAGAATTCTTTTCATCAATTTTTACATACGGGAAGTGGTAGGAGTTAGTTTTTCTTTAGTATGGGTCCTCAAAAAATGAGATCTTGGAATTTTTTTCCAAGACCTTATTTACTTTACTCTTGATTTTTTTACTGATGAAGAGTCCTGAGATCATTGATTATAGGAAGCATTGTGTCCAACTATTTGATATGAAATCACTCTATTTATGTTTCCTACATACATAGAGGTGAAAAAAGGAATATGTGATTGAGGGGATGTATGTATAGCTATTATCATTTGTGGTAGGAAGTTGTATGCACCTTCCGAGGGTAAGAGTTTGAGAGGGAGGATCTCAATCATCAAGGAAGTGGAGGTTCCAACTGATGGGGGATTGATCTCATCCTTCTCCTTCTTATTTATCTATATTTAGTAGTTATCATGAATAAATTAAAATATATATTCTAGTGTTCTTCATTTTTGGATGTTACAGTCCTCATTATATTAGTTCCAGATAATTGGTAGGGACCAATATGGTGTAGGTAGTCAATTTTCTCATCATCCATAGGAATGATGGCCTATGAGTCTATATCAATAGTTTGGAAAACATTATTATTCCCTAATGAGAGGAGATAAATCTATTAGATGCCAAAATCATGATTTATCTCCCCCATAGGGGAATTTGGATGAGCTTTACTATGGAGGTGGATGTCAATTCAGTCAGCGGAGTGGCAGAGATGAAAATGGACAATTGTATATAGTGGAGACATAAAAAATATATAGGACCTATATTTTTTAAGGAACAATTTTCTTATAATCTACTCTATCCTTAACTTTATTTGATCTTGGAGAATCATATTCATTTATCCTAACCACTTTGGTCCACGTCATAATACTTAGGGTGGAGAGGCTTCAAGATCCTCTGGTGTTTACTATGTTTATTAGAGATTATTAATAATATCATGGATGTGTAATGAGGTTGTGAGATGATGTGGGGGAAGAATCATTCATCTTGATATTTATTTTTTATTGTGAATAAAACCGTAGGATATTATTATCAGCATAAAATGTTTCTATTTTTTTCATGAAGTCATCATCCTCTTATAGAGGAGAGTGGTTTGTGATGAGGAGGGCCAACATGTGGTATTCATTGGAAATTAGGATTATTAGGTGGGTATTATGTATTCATATCCACTTTTATCTTATATGGAAGAATTTTTATTAGATTCAATAGAAGAACATGAAATAGAGTTTCCTATTGTAAATGAGGAGTTTTTATATGTATTCAATGAGGAGGTATGATTCCCCCCTCGATGTGATATTGAGTTAAGAATAGATTTTCAGTTGAATGTCTCTTTGATTTCTATGAATCTTTATCAGATATCACCTTTTTAGAAATAGGATTTGAGGATCCAAATTTAGGATTTGATGTAGAAGGGTTGCATTCATCCTTGTATATCACCATGGGGTGCTCTAATAGTATCCATCAAGAAGGAGGATGGTGGTATAAAGTTTTTTATAGATTACAAGTGGTTTGAAATTGTGAAAATCAAGAAATATTACCCCTTATCAAGGATATATGATTTATTTTAATAGTTGATGAGAGATAGTTGGTTTTAAATTATTTATTTGTGAACTGGATACCATTAGATGAGGGAGAATGATGAGGATATATTAAAGATTAATTTCTGATTTTGATATGGGATCTTTGATTTTATAATTATTTCATTTGGTGTCATAACTTACTTATGTATGTTTCACAGGAATCATGGATTCCTGTGTTCTGGGAGTTCCTAGATCAGTTCATACTAATGTTCATCGACAACATACTTATAAAATGATGGTTAAAATAGGATAATATCGAGCATCTTAGGGTTCTTTTACAAGTCAATAAGCACATTTATCTCTATATAAATTTTTTTGAGTAAATTTGTAGGATCTATATGTTGTAATTTCTCAGGCGTGTGGGTCCCATATGGGAGTTTATGAATATCCATTGATGTTGAGTCCATTGTATCGTAGGAAACATGTTTGACTATTTTAGATATATTTAGATTCCTTGGTCTATTTATATATTATCATATGTTTGTGTCAGATCACTCTATGTTTTTGGCCCATTTTACAACCTTGAATAGGAAGGACAAGAGTTTTATATAAACCAATTAGTTCTAGACATCTTTCAACTACAAAAGGAATAAGTTTATTATTAATTCTATTCCCTTGTTTCTATAGTGGGGGCATCAGTTTTTAGGTTTTATATAACACTAATCATCTTGGTTTAGGAAGTTTATTAACTTAGAAAAGGGACATGATATGATTTGGATTTATGAATTCATGTCTCTTGGAGTAAAAATATGTTACCCATGGCCCCAAATTAGTAGTAGTTTTAGTTAGTCTGAAGTTGTGGAATAATTACCTCATCAAAGAGCATTTTTGGCCTTTATATATCAAAGGATCTCAACACATATTTTCTCTCATCCAGATTTGAATCTGTGTTTGAACCTATATATTGAGATATTATATAACTCTGACTTCAAAATCTCCAATACTTATAGAAATTGGAAAGTATTTTTTGATGAACTGAGAAAGAATTCATAGGGATATTTTTTTAGGAATAGGGATATTCGTGGAGAGTTATAGGGGATTACGATGATCTATCTTTATGCAATGGAGGATTATAGTAGTGGCTTCCAATTTTATATTGTAGTGATATAATCCTTGATTCAATAGTTGAATAAGTCTTAGTGGGAAGACTCATAGGTAGAGGTCAATCAAGAACACATCTATCATGGTAAAGCTTTGTAAGGAAGGTCAGAGGATAATAGACATCAAATGATGCTTGAGGGTGGGTTATTTATCCTGTAAACAATGTGTTTGGACGTTCAATATAGGTTTTATATATCAAAATTTTCTTTTAATCCTGATATATTAAATATGTATGATTACTTGAGGAGTTATCTTTGGTGACCAAAGATGAAATGGATAGTAGAAAAGTTTTTATCATGATACATAATCATCCAAAATGTGAAGGTAGATCATCTAGTTCTAGAAGGTTTATTTCACCCATTTGATGTCCTTGAGAAGAAGTGATAGGTCATCTCAATATATTTATTCACCCATTTTCAATGAGATATGAGAATATCGGATGTTATTTTGGATATCGTGGATCAAATAATGAAGTAATATCATTTCTTAATAATTATGGAGTCTAGTGTATTGTATATTTTGGTGAGGTAGTATACATACATGATAGGCAAGATCCACGACATATCAAGGACCATAATCTCTAGTTAATATTCATATTTCTCCTCATAATTCTAGGAAGGTCTCTATCATGATTCTTTCTCTCAACTACATCTCAGTACTATGTTCCATCCTCAGACGTATGGACTGATAGAGTATATAAATTAGATGATATAATATATATTGTGAGCCTTTCTTCAAGATTTTTGTGGATAATGGGTGAAACAACTACCCATGGTTGAGTTTGATTATAATAATTACCCCCACTTTTCTATTGGATTAAATTTATGGTAGACCTAGAAAAACTCTTTTTTATAGATCGACATTGGGGAGTAAGTGTTCCTTAAACCAGACGTGGTACAAAGCATGAAAGGGAATTTTTAGATGATTTAGGAGTGGATAAAAGTGTCATTTTAAGTAAAAAATTATTTTTCTGATAATAGAAAGTGTCCACCGGAGTTCAAGGATAGTGATCATGTATTCTTGGATTTTTATACTTATTAGTGACAATAGTGGTTTGGTATGGAATGTAAGTAACATATTCAATTTATTAGTCCTTTTAAGTTGTTGGGGCATGAAAATAAGGAGGAATAATGGTTGGAACTACCCTTGTAGTTGGACTGAATTCATGTAATCATTCATATATCATAAATTTATCAATATATTTATGATTGTTTTTATGTCATGGATGGGGAGAGTTTTATTTCAATGTTGATTTTTTTTGTGGCTAGTCAAGATTTAAGATCATAAAGAGAAGGGATTGTGTGGTAATATTATTTCTTTATGTCATGTTTTTTAAAATAATAGTGGGATGGGGTAATTTACTAGGAAATGAAAGTCACAAATGCAATCTTAGTATCCCAATATATTTTGAGCATTGTTTTTTATGATGATATGTTGGATTTTATTTTGAATTGAAATAGAAGATTATGTAGGACTATTTTATTGGGTATTATATTTTGTGACTATTATATGCTTTAGAGATGGAAATTTTCTACTTGAGAAGTATTTTCAGTGTGGGGGGGGGGGGGGGTTGATCAGTGGTGTTTTTTATTTCTCTAGGGTTGCGTTTAATTGTTATGGATGCTAATTTTTTAAGAGGTATCTGATATAATGTACCATACCTTTCCATCTCATTACATTGTGTATTTTTTCATGTTATATGTGACATGAGGATATTAGGTGGAGGTAGATTCTATATGATATTAAATCTCTGTTGAGAGAGAAAGGTTATAACATGGCCTTTGGAATCACAACAAAAATGGACAACAAAATAGAGGGTGTCTCTATTGTGAGTCATTCATGGATTGAGGGGAGGTTCCATGGATATTTTATGTAGGCCATAAGTGTTAGAGTTCACATTGGGATTATGGTAATTATATTTTGGGATGTGTAACAATATGAGTGGTTTAAAGTAAATTTTAGAAAATCAAGAAACAATAAAAATGGATTAGGAACCTTATAAAGATATTGTTTCTAATTATCCAATCACAACACGGAAAAGTGTGAAATGACTTGAGGGTTTTTGGGAGGACTTGGTAATGGAGGTAATATTATTATATATATGTATGAATATAATAGGTATTTTGATTACTCTTATCAAATTTTGGTTACTCTTATGATTTTCACTTTATTGTTTTATAATTTAGGCATGTATAATTGTTTTTTTCCTGATAGTTCCTTGGTAATTTTTAAAGTTTTCTATGAATGGGATTAATGGTGAAGAAATGTATGCATTGATGTGAATACCTAGAGGTTGAGTTTTTGTGGTTCTATATTTTGTGACGTTTCACAAGGGTAATTTAGTCAAATAACAAACCATCCTCAGTCATTTTAGATTAAATAATTTAACGAATCTATTAAATTAGTTGATGTTGATTAAATTGTGGAATATATTTATGGATTTTTTTAGTCTGGACCAATCATTGGATGACTAATATTATTTCTCATATAGTAAATTATTCACTAATTATAGTATAAACTCATTATTACATTTGAATTATTTTTATTTCCTTTGATTTTACACAAAAATCAGGGTCTCATATGTGTTTCATTGGTGATCTTTAAGTGAACATTAATTGGATTTAGCCATTGGCTTTAAGAGATCGATCAATGATGATCCATGGTGAGTTCCAATCCTTATTCTATTATTTTTTTCCCATGTTATTTTTCTAGAATGGTTGATAGTAGTTATATTTTAGTTTCAGTAACTTTGATATAAGGTTTTGAGGGGGAATTTATTTCTTTTAGGTTTTTCAGTATTTCCTTGAATGGTTCAAAACTAAAAGACATCACTTCTTCAAATTTTCCTTGAAAATGGTTGAAAATTAATGATTAACATAGGGTATTCAAGGAATCTATTTATTTGGTATATATTGTGGTAGTTTATTTTTTTCCTTCCATTGGATGTATTAAAATGATTAACTTAATGAATATATTTAGCATGACATAATGAAACTTAATGGGAAATGGAGATTTTTATGCGTTTACATATTTCCATGATATTACTTATGTGATTAATTTCTTTTTGTAATTTTTTTCTAGAAATTATTGATGATGTTGAGATAAGTTTTATTTTTCTGTGATTTTATTATTGGGTTCATCTTTCATAAGTATAATTAGTTTAAAATGGTAAATAACTATTTACTTGAGATTTAAAGTCATTGTGTTATCTCCCATGAAAGATATTATTAATTACTAGGAATTAATGATTTAAAATTTTAACATATAAGTGTTTTTTACTGAATATTGGTTTTTACAAACTTCTTTAATTATTTTTATTTTCACTATTTTGTTATAGTTGTGGCGGCTGATGTAGTGGGTTTTTTGTGTGATTTGAGATTAATATTATAGGTTCCTAGTGTTTATAGAATGTTATTATTAATGGAAAATAAAATAATGAATGTGAGATGAAATTTGAAAATGATATGGACTAAAAATGGAATATTAATGCATCAAAGGAATTGGAAATTTATAAAATTATCTTATGAAAAGTCTAAAAAGTGTGTTCTCATTAAATATATAATTTCATAATACCATGATTGTAATATGGAAGGTAAATGGTAAAAATATATTGGTAAAATGATTGGATTAAATGGAATTTAATAATGGTTGGTGTCACTATTTTTATATGAAATTGGGGTTGAGTTGTGGTTGAGTAAATGATTATGATGGTTAATGACTAGAAGTAGACATTCTATGGTAGAAATCATTGTGGTGGTGCTATTTTTGGTGAGATCCTTTAGGTTGGGCTTGTATGTGGTTGTATTATAACTATATTTTCCCAGTGATTTTAATATATAACCTATCATAGATGGATCACCTTATCGATGCACATTTTTTGGGTTTTTGGTTTTTCCTCATGAATCTAGGTTGGATAGGGAATATATAGCTGACTACCCCCTATTTACAACTTTTTGTTTCAGAAAAGATTTATATGTATGGGATATGATGGACATAATTAAATTGTGTGATTGATATGACATTGATGAGATGATGATGTGGTATATAGTGGGGATCATGTATGATTGGATGAGGGTAGACAGTTTTTTTCATTCATGTTCAAATACCTAACTATTATAGTAAGTGATGTATAGTTGGGATATGGATATATGGTTGTGGTGTGGACTGAAGATAATTAGAATGTTATAACCTATGTGGGTTGGGGTGGGTATTACTATGGTCTGACCCACATCATATGTGACTTGGTATATATATATTTATATTGTTTAGATTTGGTTTTTATGATATGGAAGGGGTGTTATCACTAAGAAATTTCATGTTAGGGTATGAGAGAAACAAAATTGTGAGGAAGTGGAGAGAGGTACCCTTTTTCTATATAGATAAATATAATTTTATTACATATAGATTTGAGATTCTATGATTGATCCTTGGAAAGGATAGGTGGTGGTTGACTTAGCAATTAATTATTGGTTATAATATTAATTCAATGGTGGAATTAGTATGCTTCTTCCACCATATCCATGAGAGGTCTTAAAGAGGATCCTTTTAAACAAGATAGACCATACTAATTTAAGGCTAGGAGGTGTGGTTAGAGTCACGACCCGAATTTTACCTTTCATTTTTATTTTGTGGAAATTTTACTAGTATGGAATTTACACACATTGCGGGATATTGGTTTTATTTATAATATGGTGTTGATTGGTGGTGGTTTGTATATATTTCTTAAATTGTTTTTTGACAATTGCGTCATTTTGTGTAATTTATACCCTTGATGTGGGTTTCCCCTTCATGGGATATTGTATAAAAGATTAGATGGTCGCCCATATCATCACTACAAGCTTGGAAGGGGTTTCTAGTGGTTTATGTTATGACATGTATATTAAATAATATAAGTGTAATAATATAATCAATAAGAGTTAAATTCAATTTGAGAGTTTGTGGTTTATATTTCTTTAATGCATTATCTTTCCCAAGTTGTCTCATTAGGTTCCTGTTGATGGAATTACTTATTTTTAGATTATCTAAATATATATTTCAATTAGTTATATATAAATAATTCCTTATATATATATAAACACGCACATAAAAAAAGAGTATCTTGTGTATATTCTAAATTTTAGTAGATAATATAGGATGAGTGAGTATCAGTTCTAAAACAATGAATTTGTACCCCTATAGGAGTTAAATGTTAAATTATTAAATTTTAGAATTTACTATCTTGAAATTAATATGTTAGATTTATTTGAGGATGGATAAATTAAAATAATGGAATTAATTTTTTCATTAAAATATATGGAAAACATATTTATTTAATGGTTAAGAAAAATATCATTTAAACATTCCATTTTGTGATGTGATTTGTGTTATTTATGAGGTAATTGATTCACGAAAATCATGCATTAAGTGTGGGGGTATGTGATTATAGGGATTCTAGATAATATTTTGCACTATATTTATATTAATTTTAATATTCTCATGCTAAAAACCATTGTGTAACATTAATTAATATCATCTAAGGGTTTATATAATTCGTTTAAACAATATTATATTTTTTTAGTTTTTTGATATTTGAATACATATATTTTTGAAATTAATTTATTTAATTTGATGATATTTATAATTCATTTTACTAATATTATATTTATGATTATTCATTTTACAAATAATATATTTTCCAAATTCGAATACAATGTGTTTTGATGATTTTTTTCCTTGCATAATATGTTCAAATATCTAATATATTTTTGAAAATTATTTTTTAAATATATTATTAATTTAGTTTTAGTAATAATATTGCATTAATTAAATATATAATGTTCTAAATTAAATTAATATTGGGTAAATTAATAATTGTGGGAGGTTATTTATAATATATTTGTTAAAGATTTTTTATAAATATTTATGAGTGGTTATTTATTTATTAAAGGGTAAAGTGGAGGTTGATCGTAGCTATAGAGAGATTGAAAAATACAAGGGTTGAAGGATGAATAAAAGTCATAATTAGTGACAAGATGATATCATTGGACATGGAGTAACAAAAAACAATGAAAATGGATGACTTTTCCTATGAAATAATATAGGGGAGTAACATAACAATGTACCCAACCATGATTATAATCATTGGATTTGAATTTATATTTTGGTTGGGATATGAATGATGAAATCTGTGTATCACTACTTATTATTACTCTATATTAGTGCCTAGAATCAAATTTCACTTATGAAATTTCAATATAGTCCCAAATCTATATGGATCTGTTTGGAGGAGGTTGTTCCATAATGCCACACGGGCCTTCCCACACATTAAATTTAAGGATTCTACTGCTTATGACATGTGAGGGATATAAAAAACCAAAGTGAATTTATGAGTCAGAATTAATGATAATCATAAGTCATATATTAAAATATAACCATAAAATGTGGAATTCTCAGGTTTGTCTATACTAATCACCAATGATAAGAACATCCATATTTTCGCTGTTAATGATATCTATATATCATGTGATATAACTCTATAGTATTTAATGATTCGATGTACTATATATTATAAAAAAATCTAACCATTTTATCTATTTTACATGCATTACACATAAAAATATCTATGTTATTTTATAGTGTTTTATAAGGGATAAGAATCAAAAATAAAATCCCATGATATCATTACAAATCAGTGTGGCCACTATACACAAAGAAGATCACCCATGTATGAAGTTGTTTCTCCAAATTGTGAAAGGGGAATTTTTCACTTCTATATGGAATATTAAAATGAAAAGGAGTGTGTGGGTGTTGTATAAATTAGTTAGATCAAGAAACTGGAAGAAACATGAAGTGTAATATTCCATAAAATTTCAATTTGAAAGGGATGAGTAAATAAGACAAATGTTGTCTAAGAAAAGGGATGAGTCCAAAAAATATTGGATAAATCCCTTCAATAGGAGTTTAAAAATATCACAAAGGTAAATTATTGAAAATCACATAGAGCCAATGAGAAAAAAAAATCCAAACATGGCATTCAATTTTATGAGAGAACTAATGGTATGAAAGAGATATTGATAGTCCATCCTATGGAATTATAGGCTTACATTATATCTATTTAAATTCCTATTCTAATTCTAGTGATTTCTGAAGATGTTTACATTTTTTTTAATAGTAGGATGATTTTTAGTTTAATTTTCCTTTTTTATTTACTTTGTGTGCTCTATCAAGTGACCCCTTTCTTTTCAGCTTATGAAGGGAATATGACCTAAATCAATGTGATATTTTATAATACGTCATATCATGTCATAAAGTAAAACATACCTATGGAAAATATATTATATCTAATATTTGAGTTCTGGAATGACCTTACCAAAGTGTTTAGGAGATTCAGTGAAACCCAGGGATATAACTTGTAGGGAATATAATTTTATTTATTACTTGTTTAACTTCATTAGACACCGAAGGAAGGTGATGGTAGGTGAAACATACTTTAGTGTGAGGCACACATTCTTTATTTAAATATTTCATGATTTTAATTTTTTATGTTATAATGATATTATGTTTAGTGGTTTAAAATAACTTATGTTACTCTGATTAATCACTAATATTTCCTTAGAAACCCATTAGTGTTATCAAATCAAGACTTGTATTTTGAACCATTGAAATCATGTTTTCAAGAAAATAATGAAATGTGGAAAATATTATATTATATTACAAAGTAATCTCACTAAGGACCTGCCATTCATTAAGTGATAATGTAACCTCAAGTAAGACCTTAACAATATGTTATGAGATAATCTAGTCGAATCTTTGTTCCCTAACACTACGTAATACAATAAATGATCCCATACATGGAGTCCCTGATGTTATGTTATGTGATAACATATCATGCATTAGGTTAATGACATTACATTACGAGATAACATAATCATCAGAAGGGATGAAACGTATATTATGTGATAATGTAACCTATATTCTGAATTTCCAAAATAGATCATCATATCACATTACAGATATGAATAAGAATGATACATAATGGTAAATACCGACACACAATACTTATCGTAAATAGTGATAGAACTATCAGTTATAAATTATGGATGATAGCTCTTAAATGGTATAGTCACTTTAGTCTTATCTATCTTATTCTATTATTTTGATCATATCATTAAATATGATATAATTAGAAATATGTTTTTCTTAAATTTAAATTTTGAATTTAATTTCATTATTTATAAACTATATATAAATTATAATAAAATTCATACTTTGAATATTTATTAATTATAACGTATTTATAGTTCATTAATTAAATGATTATGAAATCATTATATATAAATATTCCATAATATTAAGTATTGATATTAAAATTACTTTTTTCAAATTATATGACATGACTAATAATATAGTTATAAATCATTTTAATGAAATTATAAATTTAATTTATAAAGGGTTTATAATTTATAGAATAATGTAAAATCTAAAATTCTTATATTTTAAAATTATATTATATTCATAATGTTTAATTTGAATCGGTTTAATTAAAATAACTTTATTTTGAAATTATTTTAACCATACCAAAAGAGTTTTGAATAATGATCTGGTAAAAGGTTTAAATAATATTAATATGTGAGTTTTAGATTATGTAAATTGTTTACATGATGTAAATTACAATAAAAATGTTTTTATTTTATAAAATATTATATATTTAATGAAAATTAAGTATAATTAATAATATGAAGAGTTTATATCTGAATAAATATAATGTATTGATGTTAATCTAATTATGAAATTTCCACTATATAATATACAATGTTTATAAATCTTTATTTCTAATTTTTCAAAAATGTAAATTTTTTATTTAGAGAATAAGTAAAATATTTAATAATTATTTATTTATTTTGAATATTCATTTCTATAGTTTAATATGAAATATAATTATTATATGCATTAATTTATGTGATAAATTTATTCTTATAATTTTTCATGTCATGTAGGGTATGAAAACATAAGCTTTCATTTTTCATCTACCTTAAACATGATTTGAAATTAAATTTATTAGCATGAGTTTAGTTATGGAACATAGTTTATACATATTTGGTTTTAGATTGATGATGAATTGGATTATCCTATGAGTAATGTTTCCCTGGGCAGATGGATATTGGGTTGAACTTTCACCATCCTTGAGTTTTATGCCTTATTCTATAAAACTGAGGTTTTATTATATTTGGATCTAGGGTTACTCTTTTGGAGATTATCAATTTCATATTATTATAAAACATTACATGAAATTTCATGTATATTATTTGTAGAATTTATCTAGATATGTGTGAAAATGTTTAACTTCTATTTTTATATGTATAATAGAAACTGTGTGTTGTGTGAATAGTTACATAATAATATGGTGTGATAATATTAATTTTGTTGATATAAAAGTGATTATAATACTAAACTATTATAATATGGTATTCATAAAGATATAAAACAAGATACTATAAATATATAATGTGATATAATATTTATAGATCAAATATTCATATGATATAGATTAAATTAAAGATAATTTAAAACCAAAACCTTTCAAAATAACATGTCAGAAATTGCTTCCTAAAAAACACATGTAAAGACCAAAATCATTCAACCAGGTTGGGTTCTCCAAATAAGGGTTCCCATGTATTATATTTTTCAAGGCATGGCGGAAATGGATAACCCTAAATGTAAGGTAACCAAACCATGTTGTCATAATTGGGTGAATCTTAGTTAGTATACCATAAGAGCTTAGATACCAATATAATACTAATGGTGATAGGAATGCCAAAGTGTACTCATTTCTTAGTGATAATTGGATCCTATCCTACGAATGGATTTGGTAAATTTACAATGGGTCATAATTTTAATGGGAATATACTTAATAAAAGTTTTTATTAATGAATAATAAACATGATACTAATTTGATATTTTTTTATGTATAATGGAATCTTCATTATCTAGATTGACCGTGGAATCAATATTATATAATAAAAAACTAGATGGTATTAATTTATTTAATTGGTACTGGAACATAAGAATAGTTATTAAACAAGGAATAAAATTAAATGATTTAGAGGAACCCATTAATGAAAAACTGACTAGTGAAACCATTCAAAAAATGGATATAGATGCCTATTATAAGTATCAAAAATATTAACTATAAGTCCCTACTCTGGTTCTTTTTACCATGAAATCCATGTTTGAAAAGAAACATGAAATCAATTATCCTTATAAGATGATAGAAAAGTTAAAAATGTCTTTTCAAGAACAGGATAAGCATGAGAGGTATGAGGTGTTGAATGATCTCATTTTATGCAAGATGGAAGAAGGATAATATATATCAACTCATGTAATCAATATTATAAGGTTTACAAATGACTTAGAGATACTAGGTTCACCTATTAGGCTAAAATTGGATTCATAATTAATTATACAATCACTTTTGAAAATATTCCATAGGTTTATTGTGAACTATAATATGATTTATTTCAATACAATTATACCCAATATCTTCAATATATTGAGGATAATTGAGTAGGACATGGGATAACTCGGATAAGTTTTTATCATGATGGTTCACAAGGATAATGTAAATGTTTTGGCCATAGATACAAGAAAAGATGTCATCAAGAGTCCCTAACACCCCCTAAACCAAAGAAAAGGATGGAATGATAGTTCTTTCTTTATGGAAAACCGATCCATTAGAGAATGAACAATCTAAACTATTTATAGGGTTGTATAAATCTATAAAAATATATTTTTCCATATAAAACTTTGTAATCTTTTATGAATTTTTTTGGGGAATGACACTGAGCTAGAGCAGGATTCTGGGGCCCTAGGATGCTTGGAATTGATATAATAAAAATATTAGATATATTTTATCATGTGAAAATAGTTTTTATGTAATAATAGAATAACTATTGAATGGAGTCTCAAATCATAAATTTTTTAAAACCATTAATTTCTGAATGTGGGTTTTACCCAATGCATGGCACAACTTTTTTTCGTATTAGGTGTTTTGTAGAAGAGAATATCATGGTCAGATTTATAAACTAATATGTTAATTAATTAATTAATATTTTATTTAGTTTTGAATTCTAAATTTCACTATATAATCACATTTATTTTAAATCCATAGGTTTATCTAAATAGCCCTAGGGATTGAGAGAGGGGTCATTGAAAGAGTATTCAAGGATGATCAACAATGGATCATGCTTTGGTGATCCGTGTTCTACGAGAACCCATGGATCTCATCAATGAAAACAGTTTGAAACTATTCTTTATCAATGATCAATCCAAACATGAGGTAGGGTGTTTTCATTGTGTGCATTTATCCCATTATTGTTTTACCATTATAAAAAATAAATAATTCCATAAAAAATTAATTCATTGATCGAAAATTGATTATGAGTGTTAATTTATCTTCATAGAAATGGGAGTTTTATTATTAAATGACTATTAATTATTCTTTTATCATTATAAAAAAATTTATTTAGTCCAACAAAAATAATGGTTGTGTTTTGTTCTTACAGTTGTGTTTTTCTCTTTCCCCCCATTACTCATCATGTATTCATGAGTTGTGTTCCATTTTGCGTGTGGTTTGACAAAAACTTATTAGAAAATTATTGTGAAATAATTAATTGGTGAAACAAATCGTCAATTTGGGTTTAGGGTTGGGAATGACAACACTAATGAGGTGCAATGATGACTATGGGTGACATAGGTTTAGATCAGACACTGATGATTAGCAGTACAACATGTAAAGATAGTGTGGTGAGATGGGATCGATTCCCAAGAAGAATGGATGGCTGAAATCCAGCCACCGGTGTTGGAAAGGCATAGTCAACAGGGATACATGATTTATGGGTTAGATTGGCAGTTTAATAAAAGGAATCCGGAGTGTGATTGAACAACTGAATAACCCATCGGTTCTAGATAATTCCTAACTACATGGAATGTAGTCCTAAGAGCACATGTTGTGTGGTCCCCTCTTGAGATTATATGGTTCACACATAGAAAAGAATATCACACAACATGTGACTTGTGTCACATGTAATATAACCATGTCTATCAGCTTGGTGTCTACCCTAATGAAAAATGGAAACAAACATATCTTGGTACACAAGTATGAACTGGTACTCAGGCATGACTAGGTACACAGGAATGACTAGGTACTTGGGTATAGATAAAGTACACGATAATGACCCAAAGAACACAGTCATGGATTATAGAACATTGGTAGAATCAAGGTAGGAAATTAATTCCATGTTCTACAACTACACAGGAAGTTTGAGGCCCTTGTACTCTTTAGTTTTGACTATTTTTCTTAGAGTGTTTTCCTCGGTTCGTTCCCCATGAGGGTAGAGTGAGGAAACATGTCTTAAGATTACAATCTGATCACCTCCATGGGATTATTATCATATAGAATTTTAGGAATCCTCTATGAGGCTTATGGTGGGACCCTATATTTTATCTTCTTATATGGGAAAGGATAGGAATCATCTGGAATAACATATATGGGAATTAACCCATACTTAGATGGTTATTCCAAATAGGGTTAGGTATAACCCAGAGACTTGGGTATGATCCAATATCTATATGTTAATCTCTTAAGAGTTCTAGTGTAAACTTTCTAATGGTGAGACCCAACAAGAATATCCTATCGAATGAGATCCCACAATGTTATTAGGATCATGGAGAGAGTTCTTCTAGATGATTATTACCTTATATAATCAAGCAGAATCCTAAGTTGTCTTTATGGTTGTATCCTTACCCTGAGACATAGTATCTATCACAAGTATATTTGAGTGTTATTATATTGATGTATCATATTATTATTAACATTCCTTTTTTATAATGATATAACTACTCTCTTGATGCTTTATACATCAGGATTTTATGGTTCCCTGTGGGTTATTATTATACTCACCCATACATGGGCTCTTTCCACACGTGTTGTGTCTTATGGAGATGATAGTACATTCTATGGGGTCCTAGGTGGACCAATAAAATATAGGGATTATTTAAAGTAGAGAAATTTTGGTTCATACCAAGTGTTTCATTTGTCCATAGTACCCTCATTCTAGAATTTTGGACTCCTTTTACAATTTTGGTGGGTTTATATTTAACCCTTTATGATTTTCTATAATTTTTTCATACTCAGGTTATAGGATATAGATGTATGAATGCATTCGTATTAGTTAAATTTTACTTTCAATAATTTTATGGACAATTTAAGATGTGTGCATTTTTATAGGTACCTTTGGCTATGGACTCCCATATGTGTGATATGCCTATGGGACACTTGTCACCGCCCCTAGCCTATTAGAGGAGGGATTGGGGTGTCACACTTGGATTATCCCCAGTCAGATGAGATTTAGTGTGTCTATTCACTATAGCGTGGCATCAAAGAGGTTTCATAGTCAGACTAGAGTTTGGAGATATGTCTAACTTTGAGGTTGGTTTACAAATTAGGTAAACAATGTTAAAATGGTTTAAGTTTGAATCACTGTCTTGGGAATCCAGTTTTGGGGAAATGACCATCGTATCGATCACTAGGAACCTGACAACCTACTTGTTGAATCATTACATTTAGTCATTGGTAGTAGGAAAAAATTTGGTATAAGAATCATATATGAATGGGTTGTGGATTCCATGTCCTTCTTGAGTCAACTCTCTATCTATACTCTTAACCGTGGAAAATCCTACCAATTTAATAGTTCCTTCATGAATATTTCTAACTAGGATTTTGTAGTATGATTATGATGATGATCCACCTAGATAAAATACTTTTATATAGGGACATATTCAGGATATTGTACCTCTAATTGGCTTTCCATCCATACCTCTACCCATTTATTAGCATATTGTACTAGCATTATCAGCGAATTTGGTCCTTAGGCAAAGTGTGCTTCCTGAGTTTCAATGATAGGGAACCCTAAGGTTTTGTGGAGATATAGACTTCCAAAAAAATAAGGACTGGATTGAGGTAGTTACAAGAGTATTTCACCTCTTCAAGACACCTTTATATTAGCTGGTGGTCATAGTGGCGAACAGTCACGACCCGTCCCCCCATGCCCATGTTGTGACTACCCCAAGCCCTCCTTCCATAGGCCAAGGGATGGAAACAAGCACCGAAATTTGTATTCCCTAAAATGGGAAGGCATTGATTTAAACCTATAAAAATACATGGTCTGAGAACACAAGTAGAAGCAATTGTGAAGTAAACTGCTATAGAAAAAGGAGTTTTGAAAGTAAAAGAGACCGGAATACAAGCCCAACTGAAAGTATGAGTACAAATGAAAAGTAAAAATACAACTAAAAGAAACAATAGAACTAAAAATGGTAAAAAAATCTACTAAGTCATCCTTCAAGGATCCTACCTAAAGGGTAGGTACAGATCGCCTCCTCAGCACTACCCCTCCGCCTGTCTCCCCGGCGTACTGCTTAGTCCTAGATCTCTCAAGACTCATCCCATCTGCTTTTCATCCGCAGAAGATAATATATGGTGAGGGAGTATCCCATGCAGAGGTGAGTATAACGACACTCAGTAGGGACCCCAAGACCCTCGTAGATCTCTCATAATTCTACAAGGAAATCAACAAATCATGATCTCAATTACAAAGAACAAAGCAATAGACACAACTCAATTAGAGTATCAGCTCAAACCAGGTATACAACTCAGAGAAACATGATTATGATTCTTACTCACATAGGATCTCTATGAATGCTGACAGCCATCCACAGATTCTCTAGGCCTAGGAACAACTAACATTCCCAGTCACAACATAGAACAACTCAGTTGCTGTAGAACCCCTCCTCTATATAGTAAAGTGGGCCTGACATGTCACACAGAGGTGCTTCCAACAAACGTGGGACTGCTGAGGTACTTCTCTTATCGAGTATTGTGGGTCTGCCGCGTCACACAGTGGCGCTCCCCATCGTGGGTCTGCTGCATCACAGAGAGGATATCCCCCTATTGGCATGCTTAGGTACTCCTCCTGTTGATTACCATGGGTATTCCATGTCACACTGAACCTCTCCCCACCGTGGGTCTGCTGTGTCACACATAGGTGATCCCCATTGGGCTTTTGAGTTACTTAGAGTCGAAAATATCAGCAGTCGTTAAGTCTCAGCCAGTCACAGGGTTCCGTACATAGTGCACTTGGGTGAACCACTTATGAAACCATTTGTCATAGGTAATCTGGCAAAATGTCTGACAAAGAAGTAACATGATGATCCTCTATGTCATAAGGGTTCCAACATAATAGACGGTGTGTCAATCGGATGCCTAGTTTGTGCATTATTGGCATTTCAGTTCTAAGGGTCCAGTTTGATTCAAGTGCAATCCAACCCGGTTGTACTCTATGTTTCTAAAAAACCCTAGTGGAGTAAGTCAAAAGGACCTCCCATCTTCGAGGATCCCAATGCTGTAGACGGTTTTTCAAACATACATCTGGTTCTCGAGATAAGGCCCATAAAGTATTTTTGGGCCCGGTTGGGCCCAGACCCGGTCTGACCCGGTCGGACGGACTTTTCCTGACCCGGTCTAGTCTGGGAAGTAGCAGACTCAGCCTGCTAGGTAAAGGTTTGTCCCGAACCACAGAAAAGGTGGCTAGGACCAAAAATGGGCGGCCTGCAAAGGGGTGGCCTAGCCTGCTAGGCACAGCCCGCGAGTGGGTGACCCGGTCCGCAAGGGGCAGACCAAGAGGGTGGAGGCCTGACCGCATGAGGTGTGACCAAGAAGGGTTGCACCCTAGCCACCACAAAGGGAACCTCCCCAGTTTTTCCAAATGGCTGAAGGCCATTTGCTTTTCTTCACAGTGGCATCGTCACATGATGCCGCCAGGTAGCGCACATGATTCGTTGGGGTGGGTCCTACTAGTTCTGTCACGACGGCATGTGTGTCGACCGACTTCCTTTGGTCACTATGGCTGACTAGTCACATCCTCATTTCCACTTCGAATGTTCACCATGGCGCACCGTGCCTCTTTGACGGCTAGCCGATGTCGGCCATTCCGATGACTGCCGCAAATTTGTGCTGCAGACTCCTCTTGTCGTGTGTGTCGATGTGCTAGTAGTCTTCCATGAAGGTGCAAGGATAGCTAGATAGTGGAGTGTTTGGGCCGAGTTAGTTAGTATTGAACCATCCACGTTAGATTTTAAACAGAAAGGGATTAGGGGTTTAATAATCAATTGAATTAAATAGCAGGATAAACTCGACAAGATACCCCGCAACAACCACCTACAAAGACGAATGAATCGCGGGTCAACCCATTAGTCGGTTGACCAGCGTTATTTGCATTATTTAATAAGAGGGAATATGAAATCAATTAAAAGAGTAAAATAATAAACCCCCTACCTCGAATCGTCAGAGAAACAACTGCGCTTGAAGGTGGGTCGGTATTCTTCGTTCCCGCAACAAGTTTCCAACGACGCTTCTCGTACATCGTCCTTTGGTTCGTGGTTCGGTGTCACTTATCATCTCCCGCTGGGATCAGCTCTGTCTTCTAAGAGTCTGGCATCGCGGCACTCCTTCATCACTTAGTTTCTTGGTGAAGTTGTGTTGATACCCCTCCCCAAGCTCCATATATACAAGAGAGGGGGATGGTAAGTAATGATGTGGGGAATTAATGGGGCTCATTAATTAGGAATCTTCTAATTCTCCAATGACGTTGTTACTTCAGGTTGGTAGTTCAAGACATTTATTGTCTTGACACATATCTAGCCCCACCCCTTTTCTTGTCCGTTGGTGGATATGAAATAAAATAACAAAATTATTTTATTTGATTTCATTTAAAAAGTCGAAAAACATAACTTTTTCTCCGGACTTACTGCAGTCAAAGTAAAGCCTTCTTTAAGTGAATCTCGGTGCTATAGATTCAATGGTGCCTTCATATTTTTAATCCGAGATCTGTTTCAAAAGTTAGAAAATGCCACTTTTTCATTTGCTGAACGTACATTAAAAACATTTAATAAATTATTAACGTTCACCCTTTACCCGCGTTGGTAGTGATTAGGCTCTGGCTAAGGGAAACATGCTCCAATGGAACCCAACATTACTCTCAGATTTTTAATTTGAGTTACCATTTAGTAGTTATAGATATTAATACTAAAATAATGGTCACATAATTATTTTATTTACGGCCATAAACTAATGTTCACCGGTGGCCCGCGCTGGCCAATGTTAGTATCAGGCTAAGGAAATCATACCCTCGCGAGTTCAATAGTGGTCTTGGATTTTCAATCCAAGTTTCTGTTCGTGAGATATAAGTATTGGAAAAATAAACTAATTTTATTTATTTATTTTGTTAACGGTTATACAATTTTTTGGTTTTCACATAGGAGCCCACACCAACTAAACTTAAGTCACGCTTAAGGTAAACCCACCATCTTTAACGCAATGGTGCCCTCATATTTTTTATCCAAGAAACCATTTATGAGTTATTAAACTTTTTTAGGAAAACTGATTACGTGTGCTATTTAAAGTTTAACAGAACATCGACAGATCATTCCGGGCACTCCGGGCCTCATAATCACAAACCGTCGTATTTTGCAGTATCTAAATAATTTCTTATAATTAAAAAAATTATACAGAAATACCAAGACACTATATTCTCCCCATTTTAGGGCTTTCTATCCCTGAAATCCACATCATAGACTAAGGAAATAAATGGGGGTACTGAGCATGAATCTGAGCCTCCCGCTCCCATGTGCTCTCTTGTAGGTTCCCATGATTCCAACGAACGAGAACTAGGGGTATCGACCACCCACAAAGGACCCACTCTCGTTAATCCTCAATCACTACTGGAACCTCTGTAAACGTCGCCCCATCATCTAAGTGCAATTCGCTATGGTCGATGACCTAGAGAGGGGTCGTGCATGTATCTCCTCATCTGCGATATGTGGAAGATGGCATGAAGCCTCTCCAACTGTGGTGGAAGTTCCAAGAAGTATGCCACCTCTTCTATCATCTGAAGTATCATAAATGACCCATTAAACCTCGTTGATAACTTGCCACCTCAACCAAATATTTGTAGTCCCCTATGAGGGGAGACTCACAAGAATATGTGGTCCCACTTCTGGAACTCCAAAGGTCTTAATCTCCTATCAGCATAAAACTTCTGCATGCTCTGTGTAATTTTCATCCACTCTTGGATGATCTACACCTTCATAGTAGTAGCCCGTACCAACTCTGGACCCAAAAGTGTTGAATCTCCTAGGTTTGTCCAATACAGAGGTGATCTTCATGGTCGACCATACAAGGCCTCAAGTGCTACCATCCTGACGGTGGAGTGATAAATGTTGTTGTACGCGAACTCCACAAAAGTCAAGTGATCCTCCCAATTTTGGCCAAAATCTAGGATGCTTTGACGAAGCATGTCCTCTAGTGTCTAAATGGTCATCTCTGTCTGACCATCTATCTGAGGATGTAAGGCGGTGCTCAAACATAGTTGAGTCCCAAACGCCTCCTGTGTTCCCTTCCACAACCAGGATGTAAAACCTGTGTCACTGTTAGAGACGATCGTCGATGGAACCCCATGGAGTAAAACAATCTCTTGTACATAGAGGCGTCCCAAGCCCTCTACTGATACCTTCTCTCAGATGGGTTGGAAGTTGGCCAACATGGTGAGTCGGTCAACGATCACCCTGATAGAATCATGTCACCTAGACGTAAATGGAGGTCTTGTTACAAGGTCTATGGAGATCCCATACCACTTCCACTCTTTAACCTCTAGTGGCTGAGCTAAGCCTGCTTAAACCTGAAGTTCGGCCTTCCCTTGCTGACAAGTGGGGCACCATGAAACAAACTATGCCACTTTTTTCTTCATCCCATGACACCAATGCTGACACTGGAGGTCCTAGTACATATTTTCCACACCAAGATGTACCACCAGAGGGAGATGTATGGAACTCCCTCAAAACCTCCACTTATAGTGCCATTGGTACCATGGTACGTCCTCTAAAGGGGATGACATGCTCATCACCTTTATAAAATCGATCATGTGCTTGTCCTGAGAATATCTAAGCACATCGAGACTCAAAAGCAATGTACCCAAGATGCTCCTCCATGCATCACTAAAGGAGTGGGGGAGTGGCTGTGATAGACTGGAGGTATGCTGCTCCATCTCTATCCACATAGGATATTTGCAACGCGGCTAGTTGCTATGTCACCTCACTCAGCAACTGTAGACCTGACCTCCTGCTGAGTGTTTCTGCTACCACATTCCCCTTCCCCGGAGTATATACTAACCCAATGTCATAGTCCTGGAAGAACTCTAGCCATCACCACTGTCTTGAGTTGAGGTCCTTCTGAGAGAAGATATACCTGAAACTCTTGTTATTAGAGTAGACTATAAATTTTTTTTCCCGTCAAGTAATGTTGGAACATTTTCAGGGAAATGACAAGTGCTTCTAACTCCGAGTCATGGGTAGTGTATTTATACTCGTAATTCTTTGTTTCAAATCTTGAAAGCACTATTGACACTTCTCCTTCTATAGGAAAGGCTCCCCCTTCTTCATCAATGCTGAAAAGGGTGCCTCTACCCTAGAGAAGTTTGGTTCAAAACTCTGGTAGTACCCAGCCAAAGCAGAAGTCCCTTTCCCTTCAAGGTGGTAAACCTAGAAACATATTTTGAAAGGTTGTCCACACACTCTTCCAATTCTATTGGGAACAAACATCTCAAAACTCCCACTGCCATGAGGTTAGGGATGGCTGAATCAAGAGTGATTGGCTACAGCCTACTCTGCATGAGTTTATCATTTGTTGACGGTGTTTCCTTTTTCACTGACCAAGGAAAATCTCATTCCAATGTTTTAGGTAAACCACAACCTTTTTCGTAATACAGTAAATTTGAGTATGAACTGTGGATGTCTAGTTCATACCCAAAATAACATCATAAGGCCTCGACGCTGACACCAAGAGGTTTCAACCGAAACTCTCGCCTCAAGGTTCAGATCACACCGTCAGCATAAGTGTTAATATCAAGTATCCTCCCAGAGGTATCTCCGGACGTGAGGGTTAAGTCAACTGTTTAACTTAAAACTCTTGCTCTTGGAAAAGATTCATGGAAGGAAGGAATGATTGAAACCTATGTCTATTAATACGACAGCTAGCAGTAGACATAGACCATACCTTTAATCATTCGCAGAGCCCTTGGGTCACACACCTTCCCTGCATGAAACAACTCCCTTTCACTGTCCTCCAACCCTCGGAGCCTAGTGGGGACCACATAGGGGGTGGTTGTAACGTGTCGAAATGTGCCCCACCTCATGCTGCTCTCCTAGCTCTACTTCCATGTCTGCAGCCCCACAGATTCATCTGTCCCTATCACATCCTTTTCCAAAAATATTTTACATACCCAAATCTCTGAGATTTGAGCTAGTTTATTGCTTTCCCACTTCTAAAGATCACTACTTGTATCTTCTCATCCTAAGATCATACAATGACAAAGGTTCTCTATAGCATACAAACATAAGTAGGAACACATAGAGGAATAGTGCTGGATCTGATGTGCCTAAACACACCTCACTCGGAGGTCTGATCCCTAAAGCACTAACCATACCATATTCATCGCGTACCTCGGAATGGTTGGTACACCTTAATGAATACTCTGATACTGACATGTCCTCCTTCTGAAGCTAAAGAATCTCTAGTGAACTCTCATCCCCCTCTTCAAGTAAGTCCTTAGTTTCCTATGAGTCAGGCTCACCTTGGAACCTGAGGGGTATCTGATGCTGAAATATCTGTAAGGCACTAAGACTACATGTTTCCTCTACCAGTACCAGCAGTTGTAACTTCAGACCAATAAGCATTGATAGAGATTGCACACTACCCGAAGGTACCATCTTTGGCAACGGTCCAAGAACCAAAGCCTCATTACCATGCGGTCCATCCTCATGGTCACGTACTAGAAAAGACCAGCAGCTAGGATCACTATCTACTCAACTGGTGTCCAAACTAGGCGGAAAACTCTATTAACACCCTCCAGTTAGTCCTCAGCTACCTATGAATCTTTCACGCCTAGAAACATTAGAGCCATCTGCCACTGGAACCCATGCAACGTGCTTAATCAGCGTGCACTGTCCGCCAGGGCGGCTGGTGCTAACTTCTTCCCAATGGGTGGTGGTGTTTCTTGTACACCACCAAAAGGTGACAACACAGTAAGAGGGACCTAAACTAGAGCCTCATCACATGGTGGACCATCATCGTTTACTCTTTTGGGAATCCTAGCTAGCTGTCTACAGAATGGTATCCTGATATGGAATAGGTGCACCACTATCATTAAGTTATACCAGGTGAGATGACTCCAAAGAAACCACGAGAAAAACTCTTCAAAAACACATGTAATCAGTATTTCCGTGCACTGAGTTAGAAAAAAAAATTAGGGTCCTGTTGTATGGATACATTGGCCGCCGCATCGACACTGGAATCCCCAAACTGAAAACCACACTAATAACACTTAAAACTATTACCATAGAGAAAAGATCAGAGTCCTAGTTATTCGGTAGAACCGACTCCTTTGATACCACTTTGTCACGACCTGTCTCCCAGGATCCATAATGTGACTACCTCAAGCCCGCCTTCCATAATCCAATGGATGGAGACTAGAACCAAAAGGCATATTCCCTAAAACAGGAAGGCATTATCTTTAAACATGTACAAACACAAGGTCCGATTACACAACAAGAAGAAACTGTGAAGTAAACTATTGTAGAAAAAGGAGTCGTGAAAGTAAAAGGGGCCAGAATACAAGTCCAACTGAAATTATTAGTAAAACTAAAAAGTAAAAATACAAAGGAAATGAATAATAAAACTAAAAAGATAAAAAAGATACTGATTCATCCTCTGAGTGTCCTACCTGAAGGGTAGGTACATATCAACTTGTCAGCACTCCACATCTACATGTCTCCTCCGTGTACCACCTAGTGCTCTCTCCCTCAAGCCTCATCCCAGCTTCTCATTGTCTCCACCAGACACAACAAAGTGTGGGTGTAGCCCATTCAGGGGTGAGTATAACGATACTTAGTAGGGACCCTGAGACCCCTGAAGGTCTCTCATAATTCCACAAGGAAATCCAAAAAACATGATATCAATCATCAAGAACAAAGGAATAGACACATATCAATTAGAGTCTCAGCTCAAACCAGGTATACAACTCAGAGAAACAGGATTCTGATGCTGACCTACATAGGATCGATATGAATACTAATAGCCAGCTATAAATTCTCTAGGCCTTGGAACAAGTAACATTCCCAGCCACAATGTTGAACACCTAGGCTGCTAGAGAAATCCACCTCTATCGAGTACAATGGTCCTACCGTGTCACATAGAGGTGCTTCCCACTATCCTTGGACTACTGAGGTACTCCTCCTGTTGAGTAGCATGGGTCTTCCATCTCACACTGAGACACTCTCCACTCTGGGTCTGCCACGTCACACAGACGTGGTCCTACTCATGGCCTGCTGAGGTACTCCTCCTATCAAGTACCTTGGGTATACCGCGTCACACAAAGGTACTCTCCACCGTGGGTCTTCCGCGTCACACAGAGGCGCTCCCCATTAGGACATTGAGTCACTCCAAGTTGAAAATATCAACAATCATCAAGTCTCCTCCAATCGTAGGGTTCCATACGTAGTTCATTTTGGGGAACTGCTCCTCAAACCATTGTTCATATTAAATATGGCACAAAGTCTCACAAAAAACTGTCCTGATTTTTTGTCATGTCATAAGGGTTCCAATGCAATAGGCAACGCGTCAATCGGATGCCCGATCTATGCGTTATTTGTATTTCAGTGCCGAGGGCCCGGTTGGATTTGGGTGCGATCCAACCCTGTTGTACTCTATGTTTCTCCAAAACTCTTACGGAGTACGTCAAAAGGACAGTCCCACTCCGTGGATCCCAATAGAATAGACGGTTCGTCAAACAGTCGTCAGGCTCTCGAGATAAGTCTGTTAATGTGTTTCCGGTCTCGGAGGGGCCCAGGTCCAATCTGACCCGGTCTGGGCTGGGGCGCAAAAGACATAGCCCGCTGAGCCGAGAACTGGCCTTAATAGAAAAATTGGTGGCCCAACCCGCAAGGGGGTAGCCTGCAAAGGGGTGGCCTGGTCCGTAGGAGGTGGCCCATGTGGGGGCAGCCCGATAGGGAAGCGGCCCAGCCGCATGAGGCATGACCCGCAAAGAGTGAACCCTAGCCAATACCGTGGAGCAACCTTCCACCCCCTAGGATTCTCAAATTGCCGAAGGCTGCTCAGTTTTCATTGCAGTGACGGTGTCACGTGGCGCCTCTAGGTGGCGCACGGGATCCGCTGGGGCAGGTTCTGCCAGTTCCATCATGGTCGGTCGGTGTGTCGGCCGACTCCTCTAGTGGTGCGTGATGGTGCGTCGCTCCGCCACTCGCAACCCGATGTTGTTTTATCCACCTTCCTACGGTCTCCGTGGTTGACGTGCTATAACATCCTTTGCTCTTTTGTGGCGCGCGGTGACGTGATGTGCCTCCTCCACAACGATCTGGTGCCGACCTTTCTGATGACTGCCACAGCTTTGTGTCGTGACCTCCTCTTTCAGTGTGCGTCGATGTGCTAGCAGTCTTTCATGGAGGCACATGGATTGAAAGATAGAGAGGGTTCGGCTGGGTTCGTTCTGCATGTTCCCTCTACGTTATCTCTTAAACAAAAGGGGGATTAAGGGTTTAATAATCTATTTAATTAAACCACAAGATAAACCCCACAAGATACCCCACACCAACCTCCCACAAATACGAATGAATCGTGGGTCAAACTGTTAGTCGGTCAACCTGCTTTTTTTATTCTTCAAGAATGGAGAACAGGAAATCAATTAAAAGAAAAAATGAATAAACCCCCTTCCTTGAATCATCAGAGAAATTCTCACGCTTGAAGGTGGGTCACTTTTATTCATTCCAACAACATGCTTCGAATGACACTTCTCGTAAGTGGTCCTCTAGTTCGTGGTTTAGTGTCCATTGTCACAACCTGTTGGGATCGACTCTGTCTTTTAAGGGTCCAGCGTTGCGATGCTCCTTTTTAACATTGTTGATTCACGAAGCTGTGCGGATACCCCACAAGACGCTCCATATATATATATGAGAGGGCAGGGTAAGTAACGGCCATGAGGAATTAATGGGGATCATTAATTACGAATATTCCTAATTCCCCAATGAGGTCATTACTTAAGGATGGTAGGTCAAGCCATTTATTGGATTGACCCATCACTGGCCCCTCCCCTTTGCTTATGTGTTGTAGGATACGAAATAATATAACAAAATTATTTCATTTCTTTTCTTTTAAAAAGTCTCAAAACTTAAATTTTTCTCAGGACCTACTGTAGTCAATGTAAATCCTTCCTTAAGCGAATCCCAGCACTACGATGTTAATGGTGCACTCAGATTTTTATTTTGAGCACTAGTTTAAAATTTATAAAGTGCAGCTCATTCTTTTACTAAACGTACCATAAAAAGGTTTACTAAATTGTTAATTTTTACCCTTGACCCACGTCGGTCGAGGTTAGGCTCTACCTAATTGAAACAAGCTCCATCAAACCCAACGGTACTCTAGGATTTTTAATCTGAGTTATCATTTAGTTGTTATGGATTTTAGCAATAAAATAATTATCACTTAATTATTTTATTTATGGAAAAAAACTAACATTCACTATTGGCCTACACCGGCCAATGTTAGTATCTGCTTAAGGAAAACATACCCTCACGAGTTCATCGGTGGTCTCCGATTTTCAATCCAAGTTACTGTTAATGAGTTACAAGCATTTGAAAAATAAAATAATTTTATTTAATTATTTTATTTATGGTTATTCCATTTTTGGGTTATCTCACAGGAGGCCCGTGCCGAATAAACTTAAGTCGCGCCTAGGGTAAACTCACCTTCCTGAACGCAATAGTGCTCTTGGATTTCTGATCCGAGCAACCATTTAATATTTATTCCACTTTTCCAGGGAAACATCTTACGCACACAATTTAAAGTTTAAAAAAAATTTGATAGACCATTCAGGGCACTCTGGGCCTCAGAATCACAGGCCATCAGATTTCACGATCTCAAAATAATTCCTTATAATTAAAAAAAAATATGCAGAAATTCTGTGACATTACACGAACCTTCTATTTTGATCTATGGGGTGATAATGAGGCCTGTTGACTCTATTGTGTGATGAGAGAAACCTTTCATGGATATATTTTGAATTCATTTCCATATATGAGTTATATCCAGCTATATTGTGGGAAGTGTGCATCTAGGAGATTTTACAGTTTCATTAGGGAATCAAAACTATGGTTGAGTATTCATCAAGGGTTTCAAACCTCTCGAATTACTCTATGGTTATGGTTTTTGATTCATTCATCCAAGCATGGAATTTCAAGCATGGCATCCACTGATACATATGGGATATTGGGATGACTCTTTATATCCCAACCTATTCAAGAGTGAAAGAGAATTATTTGGAAGTAGAGTGATTTCTGGTCGAGTAGACACTAACAGTTTATGTTGGGGGTGGGAACAATGGAGTTGAGATCTCTGTAGTGGGAAACTGACAATAATCACATGGATCTAGGGATAAAAGATTCTTCCAGAGGTGGTATTAGGATATAGGTTCTATGTTTTAAGTATCTCAAGGATGTTTTATTCATCCAAGGTAGAGGTGGTGATACTCTTGCAATAGAAAGGATTTTCCATGTGGGATTGTCCAACCCACCGTGTAGCTAACAGAGAGACGATCGATGGACCGCCTGTAAAAAAAAAGAAGTGGTTCAAGTAGGGATGTTTTCATGTAAATGAACATAGAAGAAGATCCGGGAGAGAAATTATATGTGGAATACAATTTGATCTCTTTCCACTACCATCACTAAATGGTCCACATTAGGCTCGGGGAACTGGTGATCAGGGATGAGGGTAGCTGCATGTAGTGGAGGCCTATGATCCAGAGGCTCTAGAGATGATTAGAATTATAGAATTTTTATTTTTTTCTTTAGATATAGTACTAATATATATAGTCACAATACACCCTTTTCATTATACATCCCTTTTTCAATACATAGAGATTCCAATTCAGACTTTTCCTAGACCCTTTCATTTAGAGACTCCTATTAGAGAAGTTTTAGTGATCACACAACTTCTACCGATATTGTTGTCTTACTCTTGAAATATAGAGAATTATTTGGGATCTCTATATATTAGTGGTGAGGCAGTGTTAAATAATCTTATTTTTTGGATTTATATTCACATTTCATGCACAAACAGACTATTTCAGGTGGAGGGTATATCATTTTTCCTTCACTAGTGAGAAAGATACTTAGACAACGTAGGATTGGATAATAAATTGGAGGATAAAAATGATTACTCACCTATTGGTACCTCCATTTCATAATGATCCAAAATATCATTTATTCCATTTTTAATCAGCAGAAAATTTTATAATAAAAAATCATATTCTAGAAAAATTGTAAAAATTTAGCAATGTGTTGATCGATCACCAGGACGATATACCATTAGTTCAGAGGTGCTACTTCCAGAGTGAAGCAAGCATTCCCAAAATATACTGTTATATGGTACTACCACTGGTGAATATATAACACTAGAATTGATCAACAACCAAGAGGATTTACCCCTATATTTTTTACTATTAATTTATCTTCCACTCAAGATGCCACCACTAGTGGTTGACTACTGAAGGATTCTACCATCAGTTCAAGATGGTTTCATCAAGTAACCTACTTCCAAAGTTCTATGTGAGCATATAACTTGGTCCTGGAATATATTACATGATAATCACTTATATCACAGAAATTTCTTACGTCGATATGATCGACTGCATAAAAATAATATATGTGAAAAAAATAGTTATGTAGTATGCCTCTGCAAACATCATACATGACCAATCAGACACATAATTCTCATAAATAATTTTTAAATATCAAATGGATAATTTATGAATTGTTTCTCAGTATGAGGATAAATATTTTATTATTATTATTATTATTCATTGGATATTTGAACATGGAGTACTTTTAATACAATGAATCTCCCTTGTGTTTAAAATGTTGTCAAAGGGTTGTTGGTGTTGCACATACTGAATAACATAGGAACATATGTGTGAAGAAAAAGTAAAAAGAGGGATCATTCATTAATATAGTGATGATAAGTTTATATAAACTTATTATAAAATCAATATACAATAATTTTAATGAAAAATTAAGAGAATACTGAACAACTGATGCTGATTAGATAGAGATGCACAACATATTCACATCTCAAATTCTTTTCTCGTTCTATTTCAGATACTCTTTTAAGCAATGTTTTTATATTACTCAGTATATTCCTAAAACACATTCTCTTATATTAAACTGATGTGTACTTGATACTCTCTCAACTCATTCTCTTGTATTCCCATGAAGAACCATGGAAGGGGACTTGTGTAACCAGGTATTTTGTTTTTGATCATGTATAATTGTAGAAGAGGCTCTATTCCTAGAAAACCCTTTTTTATATAGTCTTTAAATCCATTTTTAGGTTTTGGATCAGTTTATTTTATAAGATATTTTTTTGTAAGTAGGTGATCTCTAAGTGGAGGGATTAAGTCTTGGCATGAGACCAAACCCTAAGTTAATTTTTGTTGTAATATATTTGATGTAACTTGTTTACAACTCTTTGATTTTTTTTATATAAAAATTATTAATGATTTCTAAAACTATTGATAAATATTTTAATATGATAGTTAATCTTAATTTGTGTTTTATATGATACTTTTGGTTAAGTAAATTAGTTTAAAAATTTTATGTTATTTCAAAGTTATTTTAACTAATATTGTATCCCTCTTTTAACATGCTTTTTAAAAAATAAAATTATATACTTATATATTTTTGATTAATTGGGTGAATTTATTATATTGGGGGATTTAATTTTATTAATTTTTAAATAGAAATTTTATTAGAAATTCAACTCACCCCTCTTTTGTTTTCCAATCAGAAAAACATTTTTAATTAGATGAGTTTTCAAATATATTTTTAACTATGATTTAGTTTTACTTAATGATCCTAAATTTATATTATTTCTAAATTTAATTCTTTATTGATAATAATAGACAAGAAAGAACTTCCCCTAATCGACATCCTTAGTTTAATGTAAATAATTATTCTCATCGAATGAATAAAATGGAAATCCATTTAAAAATCATGGGGTATGATATTTAGACTGTTATCAAGGATACATATGAATTACCTAAAGCTCATAGAAGATATTGTATTGATACAAATAAGGCTTTCTATGACTGTAACTATAAATCTATGAATGATTTATATTATGCCTTGTGAGATGAATAGTCAAATAGAATATCTTATTCTACTACTTATTTAGAAAATTGTGATACACCATATGTTTCTCATAGGGGAACTACAAATTTTAAAGAAATAGAATTAAATAATTACACTATTAAAAATGATACATTAAAGATGAAACCCGATGAAAAAATTTATGATATGTATCTCAGGTTCAATGAAATTGTGACCATGATGAATTCTCTAGGGGAAAAAATTACTTACAAGGATAATGTGATGTGATTTCTCATATATTTACCAGATATGTGGAGAAGAACTTTAGTTTCAATAAGGTAATCATGTGACATATGTATGTTACTAGTGAAAGTGATTATTGAAAATATCATGATGTATGAGGAGGAACATAAAGTGAACACAGAAGAAGATGATATTCCAAATATAAAGTTAGTAGCTTTTAAGATTTCTATATCAAATAAAAAAGGGTTAAGGATGTAAGTCCCATTTTTGAAGAGTCATCATCAGACCATGGTTATGTGATAGATCAATTAAAAAGATTACTTAAGAAGTTTTATAGAAAGAAAATTTTCTTCAAGGAACCCAATTATATATATAAGTTGATATAAAGGTAAACTAGAAAAAATAATAGAAGAAGGGAAATTTAATAAACAAATTAATTTTTTATTAATGAAATAGAAAAAGAAACCTTAATGAAGACAATAACAAGATAAAATATAAGAAAATGATGTTAAAAAATATAAGTAATAAAAAATGGATATGAAGTTCTCTAGATGAAAGATCAAGTGATTTAGACTCAAAAAGGGAAGACAAAAATGATAGATCAAATATGTTTCTCATGAAAAAACACACCGGAGGTACTGAATATTTTTCCTAGATGTCCTTATCACATTTCAAATCATTCATTAATTGAAAATTTTAATGAGACAATTTCAAGTAATGAATTATTTTTATATTGTAACATAAGGGAAGACATAATTGAATGAATTAAAATATAAATATTAAAGTTTAAAGAAGAAACATGCACTTTTTGGTCACTTAAAAAAATATTATACACGAAAAGTAAATTAATGATTAGTTGGTTATGAAAAACAATGAGATTAAATTATCAAATGATAAATTTAAGGTATATCTTATGTTGTTCAAAAATGGAAGGAAAACTGTAACCCAAATACTTGAAATACAATCTTTACCTAAGTATACCATTAGAATTGGATATCAACCTAGATAGAGAAAAAATTATAAAACAATTACCCATGTTCCAATTAGGTTAATTAAATTAGTAGTTATTATTAAATAAGAACTAATAAGGATTTTATTTCTGAAATCATAAAGTCATATTATAGGAAACTAGTTTTACTAATATGTATTTCTTAATCACTTACTACGAACAATTATAGACCCAAAAAAAATGGGTACCGATGTCATTTTTGGTTTAACCATTTCTTATAGGAAACCCCCTTAAATAGTTTTAGTCAATAACAATGATACCAGGTATAAGGGCCCAACCTTAATCATTATATAATCCTAAGTTTGAGTCAAGAATTTTATTTCTTTCGCATGGTGGATCTTTTCAGGTTTATAGTTTTAGAGAATTAGGTCATAACCCTTATATAATAACTCATAGATTATGAAGTATACACTTCTACTCACTATATATATTTTTTAAAAACAAAAACATTTAAAAAGGAACATGGTTTCATTTCATGTTTAAACATCATAACTTTTCCTTGATCCCATCCCTGAATCTATTCTTCTTTAAATCATGTTAAAAACATTTCAAAAGATTTGACGAGAATAAAAAACTCAATAAGGGATACAAAATGGAGGAAAACTATCAGTCTTTGAGAAAACATATAAAATATGAATAATTTATCATAAAGAAATACTTTTCACCTTTAAGAAGTAGTAAATACACTTCACTAAATATAATTTAATTTATTACCTTTTTTGAAATCAAAATATTACATTCAAACCCATAGAACGAAATATATAATATATTAAGGTAACTTGGTACATAATCCTACATAAATGGAATAACAATACATTCGACTTACATATATATCAATAAATGAAATATCCATCTGGCCGACTTCCATACATTTAACTAAATGTAATATCCATACAACTGACTTCCATACCCAATGAATTAGAGGATATAAGGTAACCACACAACCCTGTTTTATCACAGAATAAACCATCTTCGGTTTATCATGTAATCACCCATATCTGGTTTATCATGTAACCACTTATAAAATATACAAGTACCATTATATAATCATAACACAAAAAGATTGCAATTATCAACATTTCACCCACAAAATTTCAATTTCAATCAAAAGAAATCATTTCAAGATATTGAAATAGTCAATCATATTTAAACATAATAATAAATACCAAAACACCCAAAAAGGTAATAATGTATTTTCTTTTGTTTTGAAAATAATAAGACCTATAGAGGAATCCAAATATCAAATAATGGTTATAGTGGAAGAGAAGTTGTTGTCGTTGCATACGATAAAAACATTCCTTTTATCATTTTTAAAATAAAGTAAAATATTTCATATAAAAATATTTGTTTTTAAACCTTGGAATGAATTAAAATTTAACGTGATTGATTATACACCTTATAAAACAAGTATGTGTATAACATCAAAATACTCATCAATGAAATGAGATTGAGATGAAGTCCCTTACCTTGAGTACGACTCATCATGTACAATATTTAAATTCCAAAATAATAAAATAATGTTATTTCATAGTTCTTTTAGAATCATTATCAATTTTATTATTCCTTTTATATAACTCTTTACCATGTTTTAATAATTACATATTTATTTATGTTTATATCTGATGTTCAGTCGATATTCAATACTTAAGTCGAAGATGAACTTGGATTGATGTTAATAGTTCATGTGGTCAAAGTCCAATCATGAAAATAATAAAATTCATGAAATAATAATCACGTTTATACATCATTTATACTTTTCATGTTAATCCATTCATTTATATTATGAAAATTGAACCATGTTATAATCAGGGAGATGGATGGTCGTACAAACGCATGAGTAATGTTTCCATTTTTCATTGATCAATATGGAAGTAAGGTAATAATTATTTTCTCATTAAATAATGATAATAATATAGTTAAAATCATAATAATAATTTAAATATAGGTATATATATCATACGAGTGATATAATGAAAAAAAAGTAATCAAATCGCTTTGTAGATGTGATAGTCCACACGTACGCACGAATAACATTGTCATTTTTATGTGCAAGGAAAGTAAGTAAATAATTGATATATTATTATTTTAAAATGATAAATATGTAATGAATATAATATATAAACATTTTAATTCATCTTCACAACTATTATTTATATACGGTAATGAAAAATTAACTATATCAGTTCGCGAGGCGGTAGTCTGCTATACACACAAACAAAATGTTCATTTCCCATTTGATGAAACTGTAGAGGGATTTAGGGGATGATATTAACATAACAAAATCTTATTATTTTTAAGAATACTGGATTTATTATTTCATCCTAAATTAAGGAGGTTGAAATTAAATTGATGAATCAATAAATTTCAAACACTGAAAAAAATAATACATCTTCTTCAGTTGATCACCTTTGAAGAACGCCTTAACACCTACAAGGAAGGTTTTCTATAAAAATTAAGGCCTAAATAATGTGGGAAGAGATTATAGTATTGGTTTTGGTCAGATTTTGTCTAAAAAAATTGTTCTTGAAGTGTGATTATTAGTGAAGAGTGATTTCCTTTTTATAGGACAGATAAGGGACACCCTTGGAAACTCTTAAAATATTAAATTAATATAAATTAATTTTTTATCCAAATTCCTACAAAATTAGTTAAGTTGAATACAATATGAGTATATATGTAAATACTCTCATATAGTAAAATTTTGATTTGTATTGAGTTTATTTTAAAATTTATCATTTCAGTATACCCTTAAATTTTCTCTTTTTAATTTTAATTGTGGTAACAACATTTTAAATATTAAGAGGCTATAAATATTACTAATATGTGAAAAATTCTTCATGATTAGGCTTTTTATGAAATTTAAGACATTATTATATATAATATTGAATTTTAAAATATTTTAAGGATTTTTAAATAATTTAATAAATTATTATTTTTATAAAATATTAATTTTGTCAATTTTGACACTATTCATTTTATTTAATTTAAATAAAATAAAAATTGAGATATATCTTAAAAAACCCATTTAATATACTTATAAGAAGTCATATTCACCTAGAAAATCTGTTTATGGCATCAAATATTGCAAATTATATTAACTTTAATATTATTTGTATCATTTATTTGATTTTTCCTTTAATAAATCTATTATTGCATTCTCATTGTGTCATAATTATGTATAATTATTTAATTCATAAATATTATAAATAACTTACCATGATGTAGGTAATATATTAATATTTCTAAATACTGCATATAGTTGAAGATTCCCCCTCTATAACTCCATATTAAAATACATTACTTTTTTAAAAAAAGGATAACAAAAAATGACTATTCATTGAATATAATATTATAAATGCATTAAAGTCATCCAAGTGACTCCAAGTGGTCCTAAAAGAGTACCAAGGATTCTACTGGTCGGGATACACTCATAAAATTAAATTAGGATAACTATTAGGGTAGTTTTATACTATTATAATATTATTTTTACCTTTAATTACATGGTTTTCTTTTAATCGTGGCAATAAAATTTATTATTAATGTCACTTTTTGTAATGTACAAAAATTAAAGGGAACTATTTAAAAAAAATTTACCTTTTTATTCCAAATATGGAATCATATTTTCCAAATTTGAAAAATATAATTGGAACAAATAATTTAAAAATTAATCTCATCGACAAAATAAGAAAATGAGTTTTTATAAAAAATGGTCAAAAGGTCACATAGTTTTTATGACCAATTTCATTGTAAAATTGATTGAAATGACCAATATTGGATTAAGTTATAAAAATATTATGTATATATACATTAAAACTAACTAAAATGAAAATATAAGTAAATAAATAACTTACATAATAAAATAGTTTTGAATTAAAATGGAGTATTTTTCACTATTCATTAAAAACTGAATATTATCAGAAAAATACCAAAAATTTATCCAAAGTAAAATTTTATTCTCCTATTCAAAATAATAAGTTTATTTCCTCAAATATTACTTATAAAAGTTTCAAAAACTATATTTAGTTTCGGTTCTCTATCAAATGGCGTTAAAACTAGATTTTTACAAAAATACTCATTTTATCCGTAAAATTGTATTTTTTCTTATATAATTTATAGAAAACATATAATATGAATTTTAAACATTATAAATAAATTTTTTTTCATTAATATAATTCTTCATGATTGATTTTATTATTTTATAAACACAACTATTTGTACTTAAATACTTTTTTCATAAAAACACATCCTTTATATTCAATTGGTTTTTATTTTTGTTTCCAATTCATTATCGAACAGATGAATCATTATATAAACATGTGTAAAACATATTTTCATTATTCATTTAATATCATTCATTATCTCCATTCTAACAAATATGTGATAACTAAAACTTAAAATAATAATATTAATAATATATTATTTTTTGTATAATTCAGTCTTGTTTGCAATGTATGATTTTGGAGAATCCTATTATTGCGTGTCAGGTACTCTATCAGACATAAAATCCATTTTAAAGTAAAATTACTATATAATTCATAATAATAAATAAATAAATAAAATCCTTATTCTATAATTACCTAGGATGTTATATTCTCCCCCCAATTGGAAATTACATCCTCACAATTTTAAATTTGGGATTGATAACTAAGGTTTCACTTTTCAAAATTACTTCACTGAAATACCAAAACAGTAAAACAATAAACAAAACTTCCACTTTTAAAGAAATAAAGTGAAGTAAAAAGAGGTCAGCTGATATAAAACATACTAGTATTCCATGTAGGAAAACATGGATATCGAAAAACAAAGCACCATGTTATTATAGAAAATGATAGAAAAAATGATTAGGAGAATGATAACAATCAGAAAACCACAAACATGTGATGGTTTAAACATAATTTTATTTCATGGTTGGAAATTTATGAAAAAGAATTTTTTGTTTTAAGATCCTTTTCAAAAAGAAGAGAAATTATTATACATAGAATAATAACATAAGGAAATATACTTACTTGAAAAGTAACCTTTTAATCCTTTAAAATATTCAACAACAAACACATATTTTTCTCTATACAATGAGAAATTAAGATGAATCAACTTATTAATCCATAAAATATTAACTAACTATTATTCCTATCATGAAACATTAACCAAAACTAGTATGGTTAGGAGAAGATAAATTTCAAAAAAAATAAACCCTTTGATGAAGAAAAACTAATTATATTATCCAAAATTAAAGTATAAAATCAAAAGTTAAACATAGAACATTCAATAAATAACTATCCATACAATTTCTCATATGTAATCACAACTAATATTGAAAAAAATAAATGTATTTCATCACATAGTCTTCTAGGATTAGTTTTAATATTTATCTCCAAATAACACAAATCCTTCTTAATGTCTCATATAAAAAATTAATTTCCTAATCACATATTTTCACTAATAGGTTAATAATTTAAATAAATAAGTTAATTTCCCAAGTCCACAATTAAAAATCATAGATTCTTCCAAAATATAATTTATCTATTAATCCTAAAATAAATTACCATAGTATTATATTTACCATAATCATATAAGGTTCCCAAAATAGTGAGTGTCTTCCAAAATAACATTTATCACTTAATTCCCAAATAATTTTGCAATACAATGGATATCCATTTGATAAAACATAAGTTCACCAAATCAAATTGTTAAATATTTTAACTAAAAATGATAAATTCATACTAACTGGGGACGTTACATAGGCCAGTGGTTGGCGATGCACCCTTACCACCCTTAAGTTGCGGGGTTGATCATCACAACCTTACCGTATGTGAGGGGTTGTCACCAATCCTATGGATTTTACTTTTTCTAAAAATATATAATTATTATAAAATTCTAAAAATATGATATAAAATACTCAAAGAAAATAAAATTAACATGTTTGACACTAAGATGTTATATCATACCTCTCATTTTGCATCCCAAAAAGTAATAACCCATAATTACCTCAATGGTTAATGTCTCCAAAAATACCATTAGTCGCCTTAAAAGTTCAATATATATAACCTAAAATGGGATTGTAATATATTAAACTTATAATCAACCTTAAAAATATAAAATCATGATTATATCCCTAACTCTTTAGAGAACATTCTAATCTCCCAATTTTTCGAAACCGTCATCTAATACGAATTATAAGGACCCGACCTTAAAACATTTCATAATTTTGATTTTTTTCAAATAATTTGACTTAATTTCACATTGAAGATATTTTCATGTTTATAAATTTAAAAAATAAGGCCATAACTCATACATAACTTCTCAAGTATTATGATGTAGAAACTTCTTCTCATTATCGAGTTATTTCATAAAACAAAAAAACATTTAAGAAGAAATATGGTTTTGTTTCATGTTTAAACTTAATTATTTTTCATTGATCTCATCCTTGACTCTATTCTTATTCAAATCCCATAAAAAAATTTCAAATATTAGGATGAGTATAAAAATCTCCGTAAGGGATAAAAAAATAAGGAAAAATATTATTCTTTGAGAGACCATGTAAACCATGAATAATTTACCATAAACTAATACTTTTTAACTTTAATATGTAGTAAATGAACTTCTCTGATTATAAGATCATTATTACATTTTTTTAATCAAAATATTACATTAAACATTTATAAAGCAATATATAACATATAAAGGTAACATGGTACATAATCACAGTTCAATTGAATAACCAGATGGTCGATTTCCACTCACATCACTAAATAGAATAGCCATACGACCAACTTCTATACATATAACTAAATGGAATATCCAAAAAACAAACTTCCATACCCAATGCACTAAAGGTTATAATACAACCACCCATCTTTGGCTTATCACAAAACCCCCTTATTTGTTTTATCATGTAACCCCCCATATTTGGTTTATCACATAAACAATTATCAAATATCTATGTACCATTATATAATCATACCACATAAAATTTTTCAATTAGCCCATTCCAATCATAAACATTCATTTGTAATCATAAGAAATAATTTCAAGATATTCAAATAGTTAATTCAACATAAAAACATTATCTATACCAAAACACCCAAAAATAGAATTATGGATTTATCTTACTTTTAAAAACATCATGGCTTTAGAGGAATCCAAATATCAAATAATAGTTATGATGGAGGAGAAGTCGATGTCACCGCCTACATAGAAAAAACATTCCTTTTGTCATTTTTTAAAGAAATTAAAATCATTTATATGAAAAGATTACTTTTTAAAACCTTTTATGAATTAAAATTCAATGGGTTTGATTATAATCATTATAAAATATTTTGGTCTATAACATCAAAATATGCCCTAATGAAAGGAGTTTGAGTTGAATTCTGTAACGACCCAAAGTTTCATTAATGGAAATACCTCTTGATCTAATTAAATGTCTATTTATGTTTATATAAAATGTCAACTTCCTTGGTTTTATGTTAAGAATTTTGATTGTTGCTAATAAAGTTGTTGAACAGTGATCACATGATTAGTATAAATATAGGGGTTTAACAAATCCAATTTACTCAGACAAAGGAAGCGATGGCCTCATCCTGTAGAATTTCCCCATACGGAGCCCAATTGTCAGAGCTCATAAAAGAGGTGGCATCTTTGGGCATCGCTCTTCACCAAAAACAATCTGAGATTCATCATGCCAAGCTCTAACATGACCGTCTACGGGAAAAGTGGAATTTGATTGAAATTACCACTCGAGCGATGTTATCTGAGCCACCCCAAGAGTCTGTCACCATAGCACACCTGACCCTTAGGTCTTATGCGACTGTTTTAAGGGGTTATGTAACAAATAAGTAGTAATATATTCATGTACATTATTTTTGTATATAATAATGAATATAACTTCTAGTAATTTTTGATACATTGTAAATAGTTTTTAAAGTACAAATGGTGTTTTTAGTTATTATTTAATTAAGAATTATATTTTATTAAATTAAGGGATATTTTAATTAAATAATATTTTAATAAAATAATATTATTATTAAATTAATTTTTATTAAATATAAATGATCTTATAATTTTATGAATGCAGTTATAATTTTTATTAAGGTTTGAAAGCCATTTTTGTCAAAACCCATGAATTTTCGATAAATGTCAGTTTTTATTTAAAAAGTTAAAATAAACATATTTACAAAGTTATTTAGATAAAATAAATTTTATTTCGGGAATTGGGAAGATGAAATTATCCAACGGTGAATTTTTCATAATTTTCTCAGACAGTCAAATTTTTGTGTAAAAATTAAATAACGTTTAATTATATAATGTGTTTCATGACATCGTAATGACCCAATAGTGATGTAATAAAATACTATGATCTTTATTTTCGTCCAATATATGTTTTAACATTAAAATAATGTGATTTTGGGATTTTTTGACTTACTTTTCAAAGCATTAATGGACATCTCAAGACTTATTCAACACCTTGCCTTTTTAAATTAATTTCCATGGGAGTGTGACTCACCTCCACATAAGTAACCTTATTATTTTTTGATTTTAGGACTTTGGACTTATAAAATATTTTTTTCCTCTTCCCTTTCCTAAAAACCATGGGCAAAAACCATGGTATGGTTTGTGGTTTGGATTAATTTAATGTAAGGGGACCCAAACCTAAATAATAAAGAATTATCTCACCTTTCCTATATAAACACACCCAATCTCCCACTTCCTCCCCACTAAAAGCCTTTGTAGTTATTCCAAACTCTTCCCAACTCTCTCTAGAATCCTCCCAAGGTGTCCCAAGCTCACAATAATCCTCTCACAAGCCTCTCTCTATCCTTTGGAAGCACACTTCCAAGTAAGGGTTTTTTCTTCCTTTCTCATTTTTGTCGAATTTTCTTTAAGTTGTTTTTTCCTTTTTAATTTCAATTACAAATGTTGGGGTATGGTTTTTCACCTCCCTAATACTTATCTTTTTATGTTTAAATGATGTGAGACCCTTTCTCTATCATTAAATTCCCCCGATGTACACCCGTTACTATGCTAAAATTCTGAAAGGAGCTTCTCTTTCCTCTTTTACATTCAAGAAATACTTTTGTATCGTGAATTTAAATTCCATTACAATTGTTGGGACATGTATATATATGACCTCCTTACTGTACATTACATGTAAATATGATGAGGAACCCGTTTATCTCTCATCAACCATTTTTTTGAATTCTTATATCACGCCGTTACACTGCTGAAATCGCACCGATTTTCTAAGCCAATGTCATTGTGTAGTGAATTCCATACCCATTTCTCCATCAAGGGTATTCACCTTTATACACACTTACTTATTGATTGTAAAGTTTCATTTATGAATTCAACATTCATTTATCGTGGAATAAATGATTATGTTTTATGAATCCATGTTTTATGATCCATGTGGCACACTTATGAATGAAATGAAATGTTTAAGAAGGGTGCGCCCTTATAGCGCTCTAATGCATTGGGTAAAGTATAGTATCATGATACGTCATGTGCAATGAGTGTTGACTCATGCTAATTCAAGTGCAATGAGGGTTTACTCGTGCTTCATGTGTAATGAGGATTTTCTCATGCTCTATGTGCAATGAGTCGTGGATCATACTAATTCCATGTTATGTGTTGTTGCAACATTTCCATGTTATGATTATCATGCTTTATCATGAATTTATGTTCATGTTTCTTTTATGCTATATTGAAATGCCTATTGTCTAACATGTATTGAACTCCTCATGTTATTCCATGTGTACTCTCTTACTGGGCTTTATAGATCACCCTTTTCTTATGCATGTCCTCAGGTTATCCCATGCAATGCTAATTACGAGGGAATGTAGTGGCCATGGAAAGGATGATTTCAATAAAGATGTTTTATTTCCTGTTTTATGTTTTCATGTAATGATCCTAATCCCCAAATACACTAAACCTATCGATCTTCTTTGTTGTATCAAGTGAAGTTTTATGTAATAAATCATGTTTATGTTTGTAATAAAAGCAAGGTTTTCATAGTTGGTATCAGAGGATAGGTTTAGTTATTTTTGGGATTAGGTAACCCTAGTAAAGCCTTAGATACAAGACTAAGTATAATAAAAACATCCCTAAGTTTTGTTAAGTACTAAGTAAGTGGTTTATCAAACAAATACATCCCTGTCTGGATACGAGCAGGTAGAGGCGGCTCTGGCACAGATGTATCATAGGGGTAAAACCTGAAAACACCGCTTTGAGCTAGAATCGAACGGGAACTGGTTCACAACAACGGGCATTGCTGCACTCTTGGTTATGACACTCCCAGGGGATATGTTTTTATAAATTCAAAAGCTTATTATGATCCCTTATTAAAGAAATTAAAAAATTCCCCTACGAATATATGTTAGAAAGTAGATCATGAAAAGCCTAGATTGAAGCCTATAGACTCATGAGTTATCGAAATAAAAGTTTATTTATAAGTCATATACTTTTTTCATTGGATTACCATTTATGTGTTACCCATAACATTTCTTTTATTCCAGCCAATGGCCGGTAATAGGAGGACTCGGGCTAACAACCGTTGTGAAGATCAGTGTGATGACTGTACTAATGAGATGCCAAATCCAATGGGAGCGGGAATCGAGAACTTTTTCACGCTTCTCTCTCAGATAACTAAAGTTTTGAATAGAAACACGGGTCAAGAGGAACATCCAACCCCCCCCCCCCCCCTAAGAAGGAACAAGTTGTTATCGAGAGCTTCATGAGGCAAAGGCCTCCTACTTTTAGTGGATCATCCGATCCCACGATCGCTGAACAATGGATCAACTCCATTGAAAAGATATTCTCCATCCTCTAATGTTATGAACAAGAGAAGGTTCTCCTTGCAGCTTATCATTTGGTGGGTGAAGCTGATAAATGGTGGACGTTGATCAAAAATACGAAGCCTGAGGAGGAGATTGAGGCGTTAGAATGGAATGATTTCCGGAAGATGTTTTTCGATAAATATTTTCCACTCACCCTCCGGATTAAGATGGAAAGGGACTTCCTTTACCTCAAGAAAAAAGATGAAGAATCTGTTAGAGTGTACGAAGAAAACTTCACAAGGCTTGCACGATATGCTTATGTCTTTGTCGTTACCCCCGAATGCAAGGTTGACCGCTTCTTTGGTGGGCTGAAGCCTAGCTTGCGAAAAGCATTAGTGATCTCTGACATCGACAGCTATGAGGAAATTGTCCGATGTGCCCTCAAAGTCGAAATGGAGATCAGGGAAATCACATGGGTATCATGGGGACAAGAAACGTAAGGTGGACTTCAATGTTGGCGGTCCGATGGATAAATCCAACGGTGCTAAGAAAATCCAGCACCCAACTTTCCAAATGTGCGGGATGAAGCACCCTGGAAATTGCCTTAAGGGGACGTGGAAATGCTTCAGGTGTGGAAGATAAGGGAACATAGTTGTAAATTGTCGTCACGAAAGACATGTGGCGATGACAGATGAGAGTAATGCTTCGTTAGAACCTCAACACGTTGTTCAATGCTAAAAATCCAAAGAATCGGGTCATTTTTCAAATCAGTTCCCTAATCCAAGGGTTTTAGGAGGAGACCAACAACCTCCATGGCAGAAAGGAAGATCTTTTTCCATCACTTTTGCCAAAGTGAACCCCAACAATGAAGTGGTGACAGGTAATCTAGTTATTCATTCATGAATATCGAACGTAATTGTTGATTTAGGTTCTACGCATTCTTTTATATCTCGAAAGTTTAGTAGAACAATCCCAGCACCACCAAAAATCATGGAAGTGAAGATGTCGGTGAGTATGGAAAATGGGGCAATCATTTCATCCCATGAATATAAGTCCTCCCCTATTATAATATGTGGATTGAATTTCACAGAAAACCTTATCATACTCCCTCTAGTGTAATTTGATGCAATTCTTGGCATGGATTGGCTTTCCTTAAATAAAGACAACATAAATTGTTGGGAGAGGGAAATCACACTCCATATAGAGAATCAACCACCGATTCTTTACAAGTGTCAGGAGGAATATGAATCTCCTTTAGCACCATCATCTCAATCATGGATATTACTGACTTATAAAAATGCGTATCTATCTCAGATGATTGAGTCCAAGGAAGAAACCATCCTTGAATAAATGCCTATTGTGAGGGAATTCGCTGAAGTGTTTCCCGAGGAACTTCCTGGTCTTCCTCCTAGAAGAGATGTTGAGTTCTCAATTGAACTTATACCTGGGGAATTACAAATATAGAAGACTCCATATTGAATAGATGTTGTTGAGATTGAAGAGTTGAATAATCAACTACAGGAGAATCTGGATAAAAGGTTTATACGCCCAAGTGCTTCACCATGGGGTGCACCAGTCCTCTTCGTCAGGAAGAAGGATGGGTCAATGCGGATTTGAATCGATTATCGTGAACTTAACAAAATCATGATAAATAACAAGTATCCTATCCCACGAATTGATGACTTGTTCGATCAGCTGCGTGGAGCACAATACTTCTACAAGGTGGACTTGTGGTTGGGATATTATCAAGTAAGGGTGAAGAATGAAGATGTCCCCAAGACTGCTTTTTGTACAAGATACGGGCACTATGAATTCATAGTAATGCCTTTTGGAATCACCAATGCTCCAACAATATTAATGTAATTGATGAATATAGTCTTTAGAGATTACCTTGAAAAATTTGTGGTAGTCTTTATAGATGATATTTTAATATACTCAAAACAATGGAGGATCATGAGGAGCATTTAAAATATGTACTAGAGACTTTGCACAAGGAGAAGCTCTATGCAATGTACAACAAGTGTGAGTTCTGGTTAAAGGAGGTCTCATTCTTGGGCCATATCATCACAAGCAATGGGATATCTGTGGACCTCTCCAAAATAGATGCAATTGAGGGATGGCCGAGGCCAACATCGGTAATGGATATCCGTAGCTTCTTGGGGTGGGGCTGGATATTATTGATGATTTGTGAGGAATTTCTCATATTTTCCAACCATCTTACCAAGATAACTCTAAAGGGAGTAATGTTTTCTTGGAGTGATGAATGCGAATAAAGCTTCAAGGAGTTGAAAAGGAGGCTTATCACTAAACCTGTGCTCACTTTACCCACAAGTGGGGAACTTTTGTGCTATTCAGTGATGCTTCGAAGAAGGGCTTAGGCTGTGTGCTGATGCAGAATGATAAAGTGATATCCTATGCCTCAATGCAGTTGAAAATCCATGAGCGAAACTATGCAACACATGATCTGGAGTTGGCGGCTCTGATCTTTTCCTTGAAAATATGGCGGCATAATCTCTATGGAGAGAAATGTGAGATATATACTGACCACAAGAGTCTTTAATATATATTCACACAGAAAGAGCTTAATATGTTCCAGAATAGATTGATAGTGCTCATCAAGGATTATGACTATTCAATACATTACCACCCTGGGAAAGCGAACAAGGTGGCAGATGCCCTAAGTAGAAAGGACCCATCAATTTTTTCAATGATGAGAATTGAGAAGGATCAAATATTCTTAGACTTGATGAAGATGGAAATGGGAATCATAGATAGGGGGACATCATCAATCCTTTCACAAATGATTGCTCAACCATATCTTTTGGAAAGGTTAAAGGATGATCAAAATGTTGATGCGGAAAATCATGAAAAAGTGGAAGGTATCAAAAAGGAGAAATCCTCAGAGTTTAATGTTAGTGAAGAAGGAATTGTGCAGTTTGGGAAAATACTATGTGTTCCATCAAATCTAGAGCTGAAGAAGGAACTTTTGGATGATACACATAGATCAAATTTCTCTATTCTCCCAGGGAGCACAATGATATATCGAGATCTCCGAGAAAACATTTGGTGGGATAATATGAACACGGTGATTGCTGAATATACATCATAGTGCCCGGTGTGTCAGCAAGTGAAGGCAGAGAGGTAGAAGTCTAAGGGGATGATGCATCCATTTCCCATTCCAGAATAGAAATGGGAGATCATCACCATGGACTTTGTCACTGGACTTCCGAGGACATCCAAAGGCAACAATGCAATCTAGGTTGTTGTGGATCGTCTTACAATGACTGCACACTTCATTGCTATTCAGGAAGATTTATCATTAGATCAACTGGCACAGATATATATCAGGGAAGTGGTAAGGTTGCATGGAGTACAACTATATATTGTGTCTGACCGATATCCATGATTCACCTCTATGTTTTGGAAGATTATTCTACATGCTCTGAATACTGAACTGAAATTCAGTACGGCCTATCATCCTCAAATTAATGGCCACTCTGAGCAGACTATCCAAATACTTGAGGATATGTTGAGAGCGTGCACAATGGAATTTAATGGAGGATGGGATCAACATATTCCTCTGGTGGAGTTCTCTTAAATAAATATATTCCACTCAAGCATCCAAATGGCACCATATGATGCCCTATATGGGAAAATGTGCAGAACACCGGCATGTTGGGATGAGGTCGGTGAACATAAGATGCTTGGACCAGAAATGGTCGAGGAAATGGTGGAGAAGGTAAAAACCATTCAGCAGCATATCAAGGTAGCTCAGAGTTGACAGAAGAGTTCTTCAGATAATTGTCGACGAGACCTTGAGTTTAAAGTGGGAGACATGGAGTTTCTATGCATATCTCTGTGGAAGAAGGTCATGAGGTTTGGAAGGAAAGGGAAGATAAGTCCAGGGTACATCGGCCCCTTCGAGATTCTTGATCGTGTCGGGGCTGTGGCCTATCGACTAGCACTTTCACCTGCCATGGCCAAAGTACATGATTTCTTTCAGCTATCCCTCTTAAGAAAGTACATACCGGACCCTTCGCATGTACTCTCTTCTGAGGTGGTACAATTGGACGATGATCTTTCTTATGGGGAGCAACCTATGAAGATATTCTATCATAGAGAAAAAGTTCTTTGAAATAAGACAATTCCCCTTGCCAAGGTTTTGTGGAGAAACCACAAGTTTGAAGAAGCGACTTGGGAATCGAAGGAAATGATGAAGCTGAGTTACCCACATCTGTTTCAGTGTGGGAAAATAAATACTTCGAGGGTGAAATTTTTTAAGGGGGGAATATTGTAACGATCCAAAGTTTATTTAATGGAAATCCTTCTTGATCTAATTAAATGTCTCTTTATGTTAATATAAAATGTCAACTTCCTTGGTTTTATGTTAAGATTTCCGACCGTTGCTAACATAGTCGTTGAACAGTGATCACATGATTAGTATAAATATAGGGGTTTAACAAATCCAATTTACTCAGTCAAATGAAGAGATGGCCTCATCTAGTATAATTGCCCCATATGAAGCCCTTTTGTCGGAGCTCAGAAAAGAGGTGGAATCTTTGGGCTTCGTTCTTGACCAAGCCCATGTTGATCTTCATCATGTCATGCTCTAACGTGACCGTCTACGGGAAAAGTGGAAGTTGATTGAAATTACCACTCGAGCGATGTTATCCATGCCACCCCAAGAGTCTGTCACCATCGCACACCTTACCCTTAGGTCTTATGCGCCTGTTTTAAGGGGTTATGTAAAAAATAAGTAGTACTATGTTCATGTACATTTTTTTGTATATAATAATGAATATAACTTCTAGTCATTTTTGAAACATTGTAAATATTTTTTAAAGTACAAATGGTGCTTTTAGTTATTATTTAATTAAGAAATCTATTTTATTAAATTAAGGGATTTTTGAACTAAATAATATTTTAATAAAATAATAATATTATAAATTAGTTTTTATTAAATATAAATGATATTATAATTTTATGAATGCAGTTATAATTTTTATTAATGTTTGAAATACATTTCTGTCAAAACCTGTGAATTTTCGATAAATGTCAGTTTTTATTTTAAAAGTGAAAATTAACATATTTAGAAAATTATTTAGATAAAATAAATGTTATTTTTGGAATTAGGATGTTGAAATTATCCAACCATGAATTTTTCATAATTTTCTTAGATAGTCAAATTTTTGGTTAAAAATTAAATACAGTTTAATTATATAATGTGTTTTATGACATCATAATGACCCAATAGTGATGTAATAAAATACTATAATCTTTATGTTCGGAAAATATATTTCTTAACATTAAAATAATGTTATTTTGGGTTTGTTTGACTTACTTTTCAAAGCATTAATGGACCCCTCAAGACTTATTCAACACCTTGCCTTTTTAAATTAATTTCCATGGGAGTGTGACTCACCTCCACATAAGCAACCTTATTATTTTAAGAATATAGGACTTTGTACATATAAAATATTTTTTCCCTCTTCCCTTTTCCAAAAACCATGGGCAAAAAACATGGTATGGTTTGTGGTTTGGATTAATTTAATGTAAGGGGACCCAAACCTAAATAATAAAGAATTCTCTCAGCTTTCCTATATAAACCCACCCAAGCTCCCATTTCCTCACCACTAAATGCCTTTTGAGTTCGTCCAAAATCTTTTAAAATCTTTCTAGAATCCTCCCAAGGTTCCCCAAGCTCCCAAGAAGCCTGTCACAAGCCTCTCTCTAGCCTTTGGAAGCACACTTCCAAGTAAGGGTTTTTTCTTCCTTTCTCATTTTTGTCCAATTTTCTTTAAGATGCTTTTTCCTTTTTAATTTCAATTATAAATGATGGCGTATGGTTTCGCACCTCCCTCATACTGCTCTATTTATGTTTAAATGGTGGGAGACCCTTTCTCTCTCATTAAATTCACCCCATGTACACCCGTTACTATGCGGAAATTTCAAAAGGAACTTCTCTCTCCACTTTTACATTCAAGCAATACTTTTGTATCATGAATCTAAATTCCATTAAAATTGTTGGTACATGTATCTATATGACCTCATTACTGATCATTACATGTAAATAAGATGAGGAACCCCTTTCTCTCTCATCAACCATTTTTATGAATTCTAATTTCATGCCGTTACGCTGCCGAAATCGCATCGATTTTCTAAGCCAATGTCATTGTGTAGTGAATACCATGCCCATTTCTCCATCAAGGGTATTCGCCTTTATGCACATTTACTTATTGATTGTAATGTTTCATTTATGAATTTCCCATTCCTTTATCGTGGAATAAATGATTATGTTTTATGAATCCATGTTTTATGATCCACGTGGCACACTTATGCATGAAATGAAATGTTTAAGAAGGGTGTGCCCTTATAGCGCTCCAATGCATTGGTTAATGTATAGTATCATGATACGTCATGTGAAATGAGTGTTGACTCGTGCTAATTCAAGTGCAAAAAGGGCTTACTCATGCTTTATGTGCAATGAGGATTTACTCATGCTCTATGTGCAATGAGTCATGGCTCATGCTAATTCCATGTTAAGTGTTGTTGCCACATTTCCATGTTATGATTATCATTATTTATCATGCATTTATGTTCATGTTTATTTTATGCTCTATTGATATTCCTATTGTCTAAAATGTATTTTACTCGTCATGTTATTCCACGTGTACTCCCTTACTAGGCTTTATAGGTCACCCTTTTCTTATGTATGTCCTCAGGTTATTTCATGCAATGCTAAGTACGAGGGAATGTAGTGGTCATGTAAAGAAAGTTTTCAATAAAGATGTTGTAATTCATGTTTTAAGATTTTATGTAATGATCCTAAGCCCCAAAAACACTAAGCCTCTTTATATTCTTTGTTGTATCAAGTGAATATTTATGTAATAAATCATGATTAAGTTTGTAATAAAACCAGGGTTGTCATAAATTCCCTTACGCTGAGTATGACTCATCACATACAATATTTATATTTACAAATAACTGAAATTAGATTAATTTATACTTTCTTGATAAAATTTTTCAAGTTTATTTATACTTTTATATCACATATTAACATGTTATAATATTTAGATAATTATTTAAGTTCATATCGGACGTTCAGTTGGTATTCGGTACTTGAGATGAAAATGAACTTGGAATGATGATAATAGTGCATGTGGTAATAAGTACATCATATCTATATTAAAATTAATGAAATAATAATAAATTATATACATCAATTATGATTTTTAAATAAAACTATTCATTTATAGTATGAAAAATGAACAACATTATAATTATAGAGATGGTAGGTCATAAGTACGAATGAGTAACGTTTCCATTTTCATTGAACATTATGTAAATAATGTAAATTTTATTTTATATTTACATAATGATCATAATAAAATTAAAATTATAAGAATATTTTAAATATACTTATATATATCATAAACAAGATATAACTAATAAAAACGAGCCACATCACTTCGTGGTGGTGATAGTTCACATGTACGCACGAATAAAATTATCATTATTATGTGCATGAAAAGTAAAAAAATAATTGATATATTATTTTTTATAAATGTTAAATATTTCATTAATATTATATATAAACATTTATTTCCTAATTATAACTATTCTTTATAGATGATGAAAAATGAACAATATCAATTCACGAGGTGATAATCCGCCATACAGATGAACAAAATGTTCCTTTACTATTTTATGAAATTATAAAAGGAATTAAGTGATAATATTAACATAAAAAAATCTCAGTATATTTAGGATATTGGGGTTATTATGTCATCATGAATGATGTAGGTTTTAAAAAATGGAAGAAAAAATAAAAAATAAACACTTAAAATAATTATACATCTTCTTTAGTTAATCACCTTTGAAAAAAACATAAAAACCTATTATAAGGGATTTAAGCCTAAATTTAGACATCAAAAATGTTGGGATGGATTCTAGGAAGGGTTTTGGATAGTTCTTGGGCAAAACAGATGTTTATTTAACAGTTATTAATAGAGAAGTCACATGAGCTTTAGCCCGGTTGGTAAGAACTCCATAAGTGCATCTGGGAGACCCAGGATCAAATACAGTCATAGAAATTATTTTTAGGATACTGTAGAAGTATGGTAGTTGTACTGTAGTGGGAACTGTAGGAGGTACTATTTGGCACTGTAGCAGCCATGAATATTCCCCTGTTTGGGCCTTCGGGGCACCGATTTGTTCCCCGAGTCCTTTAAGGCCTTTGAGCCAACTAGGACCTTGAGTCAGTAAGGCCTACGGGCCACCTCAAGTATTTTGAGCCACCTTAAGTGAAGATACAAACCAGAAGACCTACAAGGAACAAACTCTATAAGGAGGATGAGTAAGAAGCTTTCACCACAACAGAAGCTAAACGGATTGCAAGAATGAGAGGGTATGGAAACTGCCATCGGTACAAACATGTGCATGCATGGGAATGCCTAGCCGAATAGCCATGTGAAGGTGGAGAGCTAATTTCAGGATGAAGATGATGGGGAGGAGCAGTTCCATGTAGCTAGTCTTGGTTGTATATAATGTTTGAAGCCTGCGGGAAATGAATTCCTCTAAGGACTACGATCCATGTAATACTTATAACTTATAACATGTCATAGTCACCTATAAAATTAGTGTATGACATCAATAATTTCAAATTTTATTTATTTTAATATTATTATTATAATTTATTTGATTTTTACTTTAATAAATCTGTTATTGCATCTTCACTGTGTCATAATTAAATTTAATTATTTAATTCCTAAAAATTATAAATAAATTACCATGATGTAGTTTAACTTTTTATATCGATAAATTATATTTTTAGTTGAATAGATCTCTTATATTACTTCATATTAAAATACTTTACTTTTTTAAAAACAAAAAGTGTAACAAAAGTGACTATTCATTGAATATAACATTACAAATGCATTAAAGTCATACAAGTGGATCCAAGTGGTCTAAAATATAAAAAAATATTATAATGGTTACGATAAACTAATCCAATTAAATTAATACAATTGTTAGGATAGTTTTATATTATTTTAATATCTTTTTACCTTTAATTACCCGATTTACCTTTAACTGTGGTAATCAAATTTATTAATACTGCTCATGTTCATAATGTAAACAAATAAAAGGGACATATTTAAATAATTTGGACCATAGGATTCCAAATATGGAATCTATTTTTCCAAATTCAAAACATATAATTTTCAAAAATTTATTAAAAATAAATCTCATTGATGGAATAAGAAAATGAGTTCTTTAAGTAAAATGTTCAAAAGTTCACAATGTTTTAGTATCCAATTTTAATGTAAAATTGATTTTAATGAGGAAAATTGGATTAAGTTATAATTTTTTGTGAATATAAATTTTAAAAAATTCAGAGGACAATCTATATATATTAATAACATAGATGAAAATGTAGTTTTGAATTAAAATGATGTATTTTAACTATTCATTACAAAATGAATATATCACAAAAATACCACAAAATATCCAAAGTAAAATTTTATTCCTTGATTCAAAATAGAAGTATATTTTGTCTAATAGAACTGATAAAAGTGTCAGAAAATATATTTAAAATGGGTTCCCCATCAAAAGGCAGTAAAATGACATTTTCAAAAAAAAACACTCATTTATGCATAAAATTGTATTTATTCTTATATAATATCTAGAAAAAATATATGATTAATTTTAAGCATAATATTTAATTTATATTTCATTAAAATAATACAACAAGTGTGCTTTTATTATTTTATTAACTAAAATTTTCAAAATTAAATAATTTTCCATAAAAAATCCTTTATATTTAATTGATTTTTTTCATTTCTAATTAATTTTATAACCAATGAATCATTATATAAACACGTTTAATTCATTTTTTTATAATTTAGTTAATATATTTCATTCCTTCCATTCTAACAGATATGATCTGACTACAACTTAAAATAATAATAATAATAATTTATTTTTTGGTATAACTCAGTCTTGTGTGCAACCTAAGATTTCAGAGAAACCTTTTATTGTGGGTTGGGTAAAATATTAGAAATAACGAACCTTTTAATGTAAAATTACTATCAAATTCATAAATATTAATAAATATGAAGCATTATTATTCTATAATTACGTGAGATGTTGCACCTTTTGAGTGTATGTTCATTACATTTTATTGGGGATTAATCAAGATTCAAGGATCTAGTTAATGTTGATGGTGGACATGTTACCTTTAGTGACAATTACAAAGTGAAGATAATTATTCACGATTAAATCAGTTACTCTAATACTGTTTTAATTTCAAAATTATTATTTATAAATAGACTAGAATATAATTTGACTATAATTTTATAGTTTTGTGATGATTGTTACCATGTTATGTTGTAAAATAATTCTTGAAATGTTTTTTTTCAAAAAAAAATCTTTAGTTTTTACTACTATACAAAATGATAATGTTTTTATTGTTGATTTAAATTCCTTATTTTCTCAAAATATTTATTTTTTTAAGTTCCATTCACAAATAATATATTCTTTGGAATAGGATTCTAGGCCATTAAAATACTCACATAGTTATAAATATAACTAGGAAAGGTTTAGTTAAGAATCTACCCAAACTAAAATTACCAATAGAAAAATTCCATAATCTCTATCAAAAGGGAATGTAACATAAAATCTATTTCAAACAAAATAAAGAAGTTGCAACTTATCAAACATTAGAGTTAGTTCACATAGACTTTTTTGATCCTTATAGAGTTTTTAGATTAGTAGTAAAATATTATGCTTATGTTATAGTGGATAACTATTCAAGATAGACATGGGTATTTTTCCTTACTCCTAAAATTAAATCTCATTCCTATTTCTCTTAAAAATGCTACCTATGTAGAAAATATTAGTGGGATTAGAATAAAGACCTTAATAATTGATCATTACAATGAGTTTGAAAATCAAGGGTTTAAATCATTATTCTCACAACATGGATATAATCATAACGTCAATGCTCTTAGGACCCCCAATAAAAATGGTGTTATAGAATAAAGAAATAAAACCCTTCAAGAAAATTCTTAGACTATACTCTATGAGTATGATTTACCTATTTTTTTGTTTACCAGAATATATTCATATATATAATTAATAGTGTTTTAATTGATCAAGTTTTAAATAATATCACAATAAATTATAGAATGGTAGAAAACAATGTTTAATTACTTTAGAGTTTTTGGGTGTAAGGTCTTTATACTGAACACATAAAAATTTAGAAAAGATTTCTTCCAAGTGTGATGAATGAATTTTCATTAGATACTCTACATTTATTAAATCATACAAAGTGTTCTATAAAAGGAATAATATTATATAAGAATATGTACATGTCAAATTTGAAGAGGAAAATCCCCATGAGCATATGACCTCTTTCTAAATTCTAGAAGACAACCTTTCCATTCTGGACATTAATTCTTAACATGGTAAAAATTATACCAAAAATCATGTAAAGAATTGCACTAGTTCTGATGGACATCATGAACCAAGACCTTTAGATGAGAATGACTTTGTAAACAATTCTATTCCTAGATCTATTAGGGATCATTAATATATTTTATTATATGTTGTTATAGGTAACCTAGAAAAAGAAACTCAGACAAGATATTCTCTTGGAAATAAGGTTGAAAATCTATATTTCTTGTCATAAATAGAATATAAGAACATCAATGACACAATTAATGATTAATTCTGGGTGATATCCAAGCCAGAAGAATTCAATTATATTGAATGAAATTTTATCCAATAACTAGTTGAATGTACCAAGGACTACCTAAATATTGGCACTAAATGTGTTTTTAGAAAATAATAATACGAGTCATGAAATATAGTTAAAAATTAATAAATATTTATTTCATAGGGATATATTCAAGAACAAGGTATTGGTTATGAGGAAATCTTTTCTCCACTATTGAGAATTAAAGTGATTATAATGTTTCTTACTAGTGATGAAAATATTAATTTCAAACAATATCAAATGGATATCAATATTTCATTCATAAATATTTATATTTTTGTGGTTGATTTGTTGAAAAACCCCTTGTATTTCAAACCCCTCACATTCCAAATCATGTGTTTAAATTATCAAAAATATTTATATGGTATAAAACGAGATCCTATAGGTTGGTATGATTTGATAATATCTTTTTTATTTCAAAAGGTTTAAATTATTATATATATAACCCTATATTGTTTATAAAAATAATTTAAAAATATATTATAGTTTTAAATATTTATGTTGATGATATTATATTTGGGTTTTTTCGAAATTTTTTTTGTATATAGTTTTCTAAAAATGATTAAAATGTGAATTTGAAATGATTTTTTAATAAAACGTTAAATATTTCTTAGTTTTATGATTTTTCAAAATAAATTTGGAATTATTTTAAATCCAATAATGTATAGAAAATATATTCTAAAACATTTTTTCACGGATAATAATAAAGATAGTTATTCTCTCATGAGCACTAGCTCTATGTTGAGTCTTGATAAATCTGGGAAACTAGTTGATCAAAATACTTAGAGAGGTATGATTGGTAGTTTACAATTCTTAAATACCATTCAGTATGATACAATGGTTAGTGTGTGTATGAGTTCCCATTTCTATGATAACCCAAAATAGACACACTTACGTGATGTCAAAATAATTCTAAAATTCTTCAAAAGTACAACCAATTTATGATTTTTCTATTCTAGGGGATAAGAACTTGACATAGTTAGTTATTCAGATACTGACTTTGGGGGTTTTAAGTTAGATAAAAAAATAACCTATTGAACATGCCACTTTTTAGGGAAGTATCTAGTTTCATAGTGTAGTATGAAATAAAATTATATTTCATTATCCAATGATAAAGCTATGTACATAGTTATAGGTAGTTGTTGTGCACATATTCCATGGTTGAAACACACTATAATCGACTATAGATATCAATTTCAACATGTCCCTATAAATTTTTATAATAAAAGTGCTATTAAAATTTCTAATAACCCTATGTATCCTTAGATAAAAAAATCTTGATATAAGACATAAATTTGTAAGATATCATTTCAAAAAATGGTTATATAACTCTTGAGGTCATAGGCACTGAACATCATCTTGTTGACATATTTACCAAGACCATGAACTTTAAGATAATATTCTTTATCATAAATGTACATATAATGACAAACTATGTTTACCCATTAGTTTCTAAAGTTATATTACTTATGGTAGAAAAAATATATAAACTAGTACTACTATGTCAAATTTTCTATTATTATCAGCAACCTTTTGACTGACCATTATTTGATATTGTGAGAATACACTACCAATAAAATTATACAATTAGCTATGTTACCATGAATCATTATATTTTAAGGATCTACCATTGGAATGTGAACATTGGTTGATACCATTAAATGATACCATGATAAAAACCATTGGTATTTACTATCCCATGTGATACTATTAATTTTTCCTACCATTACTAACATTGAATTAAAAATATTATTTTTATTTAATTTTATTATATTTATTTAAAATCGCTTTTCAAATTTTTAAATCCCTACATTATTTTTTTCACAAAATATGAGTATGAGGATCTTCTTGTAATGTGAACCTCCCTTGAAACCTCTCAGATTATCCTTTTCTCTCATGATTATCTATGCGTTCAGCCTTCAACTGTTGAATCTTTCTGAAAATGGTGAATGTAAAATGTCTAGCTATTTCTCCAGATGAGTCGTGAACTTTGAAGAAATGAAGTGGAGAATAAGGTTATCTAATTGATCTAAATAACCTAAATCTTACATCGTGGGTTGTCATAGCTTGAAATTAAATAGATGCTGAATGGTTAGTCACAGGAAATTTTCTTGTACAAAAAATGAACTTGGACAAATGATGGATAGAATGGTTCTCAAGGATAAACCGACCATTCTATCTGAGTTTGGTTAACTAGTTTTATCTTACAGTATAGTATGTATTTGGAGAAAATAAATAAATCATCAAGACAATGATAGATTGTAGAAATATTGTTCTTTCATCAAAGGAGTGGACTAAATTCTTGAACATTCCACACAGAGGTATATATTTATATTATAAAGGTTAATTTCCCATTCATGAAGAATTTTTAATTGAGTTTAACACCCCATGATTCCAAGGTATACTTCTCTTTGAATTATACAATATCTTACGTTGTATGCAACTTCGAGTTCTAACACACCATGACCAATCAAATTAGCCGTTAAAAAAATAGTTATGAATAGTAATTCCCACATTTTGAAATTTTATAAATTTTTATATTTTCAAAATCAAATTATTTTCTGGATTCATTAAATCAAAATTAACGTCAGGTGAATTTTTTTTTCTGAAAAATTTCAATTTTTGATGAATAGTGAAAAACACTGCGTTATTGTTTAAAACTAACTTTTAATTTAAATAATAATAATTTTTATTTAAATATATTTTAAAGAAAAATATACAAATAATTCCTATATTATCATAATATATTTCATTGGAGTCATTTTATAATATGATTATATGTATAAAATTTTGTTGAACTTTTTAACGTCTACTACCCACCTTCTAAGAAAATTTGAAAATTTACATAAAACGTAATTTTATCGCTTATATGAATTGAATTTCAAGAATCCAAGAGACACGGTTGACATAAATAAGTAAAAGGTGTTTCAATAGGATGAAAATAATTTTTGATGAATAGTAACTTTTGAATTTTATTCACCACGATTAAAATTAAATAGGATAATTAAACATAAGAATGATATCTTAATTACCCTAACACATGTCCTAATTCTATTGGTTAAGTGTATTTCGAACTAAATAAATCTTAGGAAAAAAATATGACCCTTTTTGATCAACTAGTATTAGATTAGAAAATTTAATATTATTTTATTTAAAGATGAGTTAAAAGTGTTAAATTCAATGTTTAATAACTATACCGTTTTTAATATTGGGTTATACATAAGATAAATTTAACTATAAATATTCATTAGAAATCTAAAAATATGACTAAATCTTGTTATTTTTTTTATAGTCTGTATACATTAAATAATTAAATTTACTTATGAAGTAATGTTGATGTAGTAATTACCTTATTAATGAAAGATTAAAATAATTGATATTAGTAATATTGAAATAAATAAAAATTGAGTCTTTTGATGAATTCCACTAATTTTTGAGGTTAATAAGATATGTTAGGGTTGATTAAATAAAATTTTTTTGAAGTGATAAACTTTTTATCACTTTCACAAAAACAGAATACTAAATAGTGTCTAAATTGACATAAATGAGTTTTTAAAACAATACTATTTTATTAAATTATATAATAGTATTAATAACCTATGTTTCAGCCAAAAGATTTATATAATGGTATATATGTCATTAATTTACCACTTTAGGTTCTCTTGCAATTTTATAGTATGTTTATTAACCATGTATTATAATAATACAAGAAGACGTGGCAAATATTAAACTGTTTAACTAAGAGTAAAGTCTAAATGATAAGGTTAATATAGTGATCTAAACTTTTATAAAACCTATTTTTTGAGAGTTTTTACACCTATCCCACCTTATCATCGAAATATTTTTTTTTTGATCCATTAGAAACCAAAAATGATTTTATAATAAAATAATATTTCTTTCTTTTCCTAAAGTGACCCTCACATCTCTTATAAAATGGTACTTCCCCTTCTCTTAATTTCACTCCTAGACATCCTTTCTGATCAGCCAAAACCTTTTCAAATATCCTCTAAAAAAAACTCAGTTCATCTTAGAGGCCTTACATTGATCATAAAGCCAAACTAAGGAGACCTTTTGTTCAAATCAAATGGAATAACCCCAAGGAGTAATATTGATCAATTCTTTTATGGGTTAAAACCATTTCTCTGTCAAGAATTATTCTCGAAATCCTTCTCATTATACAAAGATATAGTTTGATGTTCTATCAATATTGAAAAGGAAATCTTTATGTCTTACGACTTCAAAGAAAATCAAGAGACGAAGAGTTCAGTTGAACACTCTGGAAATGGAAATAAGGGGAAGAAGGAAGGAGTTGAATATTTACCTTGTAGTAAATGTGGGAAGAAACACCCCAATACTTGCCTAAAGGGGGTGAAATTTTGTTATAAGTGTAGAGAAAAAGGCCAAAAAGCTCTTGATTTCAAGGTAAACAAATAGACTTTCAATGTTAAATGTTACAATTATAGAGAGCCGGGCTAAGCTTATGCGATCACAACTACTAAGGTTGAAGTTATGAATGATGTAGTGGCATGTAATTTCATCGTTTCCTCAAATTTATCCAATGCTTTATTTGATTCTAGATCATCACATTCTTTCACATCTTCCTAGTTTTCCATGAAAATTAGATATTTCCAATTTGATTTAACAAGAGAGTTGTTAGTAAAAACTCTTAAGGGAAGTATCATTTCAAAAAAAGTTTTGTGAATTAGTTACCCTTATGGCATATAAGTTTGCTTTATCTATATATGTTATTGTCATACCCATTATTGAATTTTATTTAATCCTCGAAATGGATTAGATTTCAGACCATGATACGAAAATTTATTATAGGAATAATGAGGATACAATTTTTGATGATGATAAGGAATCCCTTATATTTAAAGAGGAAACATCACCATCTGATTCTCATATAAATCCACCCTTAGTAGCTCTACTAAACTAAATTTCTGGGGTGTAATATAGTGAAATAACTATGGATGAGGGAAGGAATATTTAAATAGAGTATGTACCTATTATGTAAGAATATTTTGATGTGTTTTCAGAGAATTTACCTGGACATCCTTCAGAATGGAAAATTGAGTTTTTCATTGACTTAATTCCTGGTTCAAGGCCAATATCAAAGACCCCTTAATGGACACTGTGTAATTAGTGGAACTAAATAAAAAACTAGTAGAATTTAGTAATAAAGTATTTATCCTTCATAGTGTTT